>OV049875.1:13027629-14364898 GCA_920104075.1 Melanargia galathea
ATTCCACATAATCCCCCCTACACCTCCCCCCTTCCCATCAATTATTGTAACACTAATAATTTAACCTTAAATCGCCAAACACTAAAATAATACAATAATATTATGAAGGACCTTATTAAAGTTTCTAGTGTTCAACAGATGGCGCTAATAGTGGTCTTAAACGCGCTATTACCTACACGCGGAGTGACACAGGCCTGTCTCTTGTAAAAATATGCATCTAAAAATTTTTCATAGTTTTGCACTAAAAACCAAGAAATAAATTACGTAATTAAAAAACTAAAAACCCGACTGCGTAAAACAAACTAGTTCTGGTAACTGAAAAGCAAAAAACAAGCTTTGTACTTTATAAACTAGAATTTGATAAGATCATAAACATAATTAATGTTAGAAAATGTATGGCAGGCGGGGGCATTACTTAGCCAACTACTCAGGACTATTAGTTCGCCCCCGCATGCCATACATTTTCTAACATTAATTATGTTTATGATCTTATCAAATTCTAGTTTATAAAGTACAAAGCTTGTTTTTTGCTTTTCAGTTACCAGAACTAGTTTGTTTTACGCAGTCGGGTTTTTAGTTTTTTAATTACGTAATTTATTTATTTACCCGACTGGGTATATGTGTTTCACCTGTGTGTATGTATGTCCATTCCTATGTCCGCTTGTAACTAATCAACGGCTCAACGGATTTTGATAAATGATACGTCATTAGATTTGTCTCAATGACGCGAGTGTTATAGGGTACCTAAATTTAAAAAAAAATCAAAATGGCGGACTTTATGCGCTTTAATGTGCGAGCTGAAAAAAAATTTTTCTTCAAGACCCTCGAGTGGGGTATCAAAATAAAGGGATTCAAAAGGCAAATACGAAAATGTATAAATTTATATATTTGGAAACAATTTGGAGTGATAAATCGTAGAAAATGACCGTTTCCTATGTCAGTTCGTAGCTACTTAACGGCTCAACCTATTTTGATAAATTATACTTCATTAGATTTGTCTTGACGGCGCAAATATTACTGGGTACATAAAATTCATAAAAAATCAAAATGGCGAATGTTATGCACTTTAATGTGCGGGCTGAAAAAAATTTTTTTCTTCAAGACCCTCGAGTGGGGTATCAAAATAAAGGGCTTTAAAAGGCGAGTACGAAAATGTATACAATCTATATGTTTTAAATCAATTTGGAGTGACAAATCATGAAAAACAAAATAAATAACAACTACACTGTAAGTGGTACGGTGGTAGTTTATTAATTTTTTAGTTCGTTTTTTAGCATGGCAGTCGGGTTTTTTTAATTTTTAAATTATAGCTTGTCAATATTGAATTTTGCGAAAATGTTATAATCGTCGTGCCAATAAAATGCTTCTTTGTGTAAACTGCGCAAATACCACCACAAAACGCCCCTTATTGTTATTAACGGCGTATTTCCTTAAAAAATAAGCTAAATAGTAACTTTTCAAGTAATATAATATGTACAAGACTAATGTGATCTTACGTTTCTTTCATGAATAAGTAACGACAAATTTATCTCGGAGACGAAGAAATTCTCAATTATTTTAGGGAGTTCCGTAAATAAATATAGAGAAGCGGACCCAATGAGCCATTCAAATTGAATTACGGCATTGAAGCCCGTCGCGCGCCATTAGGTACCCGAAACACTGACTCGACAAATTGAATTCTCCTTATTATGATTCTCTATATTCGTCGCGAGCTGATCGCTTCCTCGATAGATAACTGCCTCGTTGGTCTAGTAGGTAGCATATTCGTGTGCAAATCACGAGGTCCCGGATTCGATTCCCGGGTCGGGCAAATAATTGTTAGGTACTGGGTTTTTCTGACAAGAAATTCTCAGTGCCTGCCCGGAGTTGGAGTTGGCGGTGTTTCACCCCCGTGCCTCGGAGAGCACGTTAAGCAGTCGGTCCCGGCTATTATCACTATCATGTGACAATAGTCGTTAAAACCCGCCAACCCGCATTGGAGCAGCGTGGCGGGTCTAAGCTCTAAATGCCTCACTCCTATGAGAGAGGAGGCCTGTGCCCAGCAGTGGGACGTAAAATGGCTGTAGTGGAAGTAGTGATAGCTTCCGATCTGTCCATGAGTCCTCATCATAATTCCAGCCTGTGGATGCTATAACCCTTTCCCAATGACTACCACAACACTCGTTCCTGGTCATCCAACCCCTTCCCGCCTTCTTATATCATCAGTCCATGGTGCTGAAGCCCTATAGACCTATACTATGCTTACATGTATGCGGTCTTCACTATAGAACTTTTTGGTTCCAACTTCTAACTGCCATCGCTCTTAAGACAAATCGGTCTTAAGAGAGTCTGAATAACGGTTTAAGTATCTATTACCACGTCAACTTATTGATGGTTTGAGCTGTGTCGGTTACTTTGTTTCTTCCTCGCTCGGTCCATAAATTCAATCTATCCATATCTACTCTGTGTATAAGTTACGTAGTAACGTTATTTATTACCTATTTGTGAAAAAAATCCATACAAATTTCGAAATCGTTGCTAGGTAACATTTCGACAGATTGCAGATACATTGTGGCTAATTCTGTTGTACACAATCTCTAAACCTAAACTAAATTGACAGGTTTAAAAATAGTGCTATCCCCTTCAGCAGGGAGGATTGTGAAAGAGACAGGAATATATTTATCGCCAGTTACGGATCTCATTTCGGATATAACAAAGAACATCTTAATATAGCTCACTCTATAGTTCGCTATTTTTGTGTTCTCGATTTACGTTTTTGCTAATCATTTATTATCAGCGCCTCTAGGTATTATTATTCTAGGTATATAAAATTTAAGTTTTTGGAAAGGATGTTTACGTGAGATGTTTTTTTAAAGGGGTTGTAATTTCGTTATTAAAATACCAAGACGGAAAGCTGAGCTGATATCATCATCATCATCATGATCAACCCATTACCGGCTCACTACAGAGCACGGGTCTCCTCTCAGAGTGAGAAGGGTTTTGGCATAGTCTACCACGCTCGCCCAGCGGATTGGCAGACTTCACACACCTTTGAGAACGTTATGGAGAACTCTCAGGCATGCAGGTTTCCTCACGATGTTTTCCTTCACCGTTAAAGCAAGTGATATTTAAATACTTAAAAAGCACATAACTCCGAAAAGTTAGAGGTGCGTGCCCCGGGATCGAACCCACGACCTCCGATTAGAAGTCGGTCGTCCTAACCACTAGGCTATCACAGCTTTTTGAGCTGATATATGTAAGCATAATTAAAGGTAATTCAATCTGCTCCATAATACATGTGTATGTAATTAGGTACTAATTACTGATGTTTGTTTCAGAACGCCGAGGCGTCGTACGATTTCAGCAGTAATGATCCGTTCCCCTACCCCCGGTATACAGACGATTGGTTCAACAGGTCAGTGCTATTTATATTGTAAGTTTATACTAGCTGCTGATCGCGAATTCTTACGCGTGGATTTAGATTTTTAAAAATTCTGTGGGAGCTTTTTGATTTTATGAGATTAAAAATAACCAGTGTCCGTTTCCAGGATGTATGGTATCACTTGCATTTCGTCAAAATCCGTAGATACTTAGGTAACAGACAGTCAGACAGATTTAATTTCGCATTTATAATATTAGTATCTATACTTCTATACTAATATAATAAAGCGGAAGAGTTTGTTTGAACGCGCTAATCTCAGGAACTACTGGACCGATTTCAAAAACTCTTTCACCGTTGGATATGTACGTAATCCTTGAGTGCTATAGGCTATATATGTACCACGGGCGAAGCCGGGGCGGACCGCTAGTGGGTTATATTGCCAAAGCTGTGGTTTACGTACTTATATAAGTAAGTAGGTGATCCGTCAATTTTCATAATTTCTTAATTGGCTCATGTCTAGCCTAGTGCGAGGTTATTGGCGCGGTTAGTTACTTCCCTAAGGCCTCTTGTTAACACGCCGTGGAAAACCACGTTATGTATGGGTAACGCGCCGTACGGCAAAACGTGAGTTTCCACTGTTAACAAGAGACATAACGATAAAGTTGTATCACTAAGATCTATAACGTGCCGATACGATGTTTCACCACCATAACCTTTCTAGGTCAGAGCCTTTCCATATAGACATGCATTGTCAAGTGCTGATCCGTGTCACCGATGACCGAACAAAAAGAGATTATTACAAAATCATTGTATGGCACCTGTTGTGCGTAGGTAACACCTGAATCTGTCGGAACGATGAATTTGGCTAAGTTCTGGTATGGACGGTATCAATAACCAAACCATGGGCGTCGCCAGGTAGGGGTAGGGGGGGGGGGGGCAGCGGCCCCCCCTAGACACTTGAAAAAATTTAGATATGCTATATTTTGCATTAAGTATCTAAATTAAACCTGGCGCAAATGGAAACGAGGTCAATGAAAAATTCTAATTCGAAAATAAATTAAGAGCTCGTAACCAGCTTCAAAAGCTCTGGACTGTACCAACAATACTTTGTACTTTTCCCATACTATAATATCATCAACTTGCCCCCCCCCCTTGGCCATCGGCTGGCGACGCCCTTGAACCAAAGAGCTGTGGTTTTAATCTTTCAGTATTTCTTTATTTATAAACGAGCGGATACCCGCGACTTCGTTCGCGTGGATATTGATTTTAATAATCACGTGGGAATCATTTTGTTTTTCCTATGCTCCTTTGAGCTTTGAGCGTGAAAGTCCCATCAAAATCGGTCCAGCCTTTCGGAGATTAGCCTGTAGTCTTTAAAGTATCTACTTTCTAACAAAAAAAGAATGAATGAAATCGGACCGGACCACCCGTTAACGAATTACAGCTAAGTACACATTTTGCCTTTCATCCCCTCTCCCAAGGGAACCGTGCTGAATTTCGGGATAAAAAGTATCCTATATGTTACTCCATAGTATTAACTTAAATCATGCCGAGTTTCATTTCAATCCATTCAGTAGTTTTTACGTGATGCGCGCACAAACATACAGACAAACAGACAAACAGATAAACAGACAAACAGACAAACAGACAAACAGACAAACAGACAAACAGATAAACAGACAAACAGACAAAAATTTCAAAAATAGCTTTTTTACGTTCTATTACTTATCCCTAACATCCCCCAGTTATTATTTTGCAAAAATCTTCAATGTACAGATACGGCAATTCTACGATTTTATTATATGTATAGATATAGAAGATAGATTTATACATATTCACTACCATGGTGATAAAGATTAGGTATATAACGCTATATTTCCAAATATCTGGGTATTCCAATCAAAATCGAATAAGGGATACATTTTGTTCTCTACAATCGTCGTACTTAACCCCGGGGTAGCCATAAGGATGCTGGTGAACTTAGCAGAGCATTTCCCAGCAGAGCATAAACAAAATAGAGTTCTCTTCGCATGCACAAGAGTTCTATAGTTCCTGATACTTTTTATCGATAGTTCTATCGATTTCACCTCAAAAATGACGATTGAAAAAAAGTGAGAAATGCTTTGCTAACTTCCCGTAGCAGATCACTTTTCGCAGATCTGAATAAAAATCGACACGTGTATGCATTCTGATGAGTTCTATAGTTCCCTATACTTTTTATGAATAGTTCTGTCGATTTCGTCTATAAAAAGTCGATCATATAAAATTCGAAAAAAAAATCATATAAAAATTAAAAAAAAAAGCTAACAACTAAAACTCTTCATTTTCTCTTAGAAAAGTATCAGACCTATAATATAAAACCAAATTTGAAACCAGAACTCACGTAAAAGTGCCAGCAGAGCATACTAGTTTTGGACACTAATTGTATTTTGAGAAAAACATTCTTTTAAATTTTTTTATCAGAGCTAGCGGCTAGAACTCTTCTGTTTTTCTCAGACTAGCATAAGACCTATAATCTAGAACAAAATTTAAAACCAGAACTCACGTAAAAGTGCCAGCAGAGCATAGTAGTGCTGGACACTAATTGTATTTTGAGAAAAACATTCTTTTTAATTTTGTTATCGGAGCTAGCAGCTAGAACTATTCTGTTTATCTTAGACTAGCATAAGACCTATAATCCAGAACAAAATTTAAAACCAGAACTCACGTAAAAGTGCCAGCAGAGCATAGTAGTATTGGACACTAATTGGATTTTGAGAAAAAAATTCTTTTTAATTTTGTTATCGGAGCTAGCAGCTAGAACTCTTCTGTTTATCTTAGACTAGCATAAGACCTATTATCTAGAACAAAATTTAAAACCAGAACTCACGTAAAAGTGCCAGCAGAGCATACTAGTTTTGGACACTAATTGTATTTTGAGAAAAAAATTCTTTTAAATTTTTTTATCACAGCTAGCGACTAGAACTATTCTGTTTATCTTAGACTAGCATAAGACCTATAATCTAGAACAAAACTTAAAACCAGAACTCACGTAAAAGTGCCAGCAGAGCATACTAGTATTGGACACTAATTGTATTTTGAGAAAAAAATTCTTTTAAATTTTGTTATCGGAGCTAGCAGCTAGAACTCTTCTGTATATCTTAGACTAGCATAAGACCTATAATCCAGAACAAAATTTAAAACCAGAACTCACGTAAAAGTGCCAGCAGAGCATACTAGTATTGGACACTAATTGTATTTTGAGAAAAAAATTCTTTTAAATTTTTAATCGGAGCTAGCGGCTAGAACTCTTCTGTTTATCTTAGACTAGCATAAGACCTATAATCTAGAACAAAACTTAAAACCAGAACTCACGTAAAAGTGCCAGCAGAGCATACTAGTATTGGACACTAATTGTATTTTGAGAAAAAAATTCTTTTAAATTTTTCAATCGGAGCTAGCGGCTAGAACTCTTCTGTTTATCTTAGACTAGCATAAGACCTATTATCTAGAACAAAATTTAAAACCAGAACTCACGTAAAAGTGCCAGCAGAACATACTAGTTTTGGACACTAATTGTATTTTGAGAAAAAAATTCTTTTAAATTTTTTTATCACAGCTAGCGACTAGAACTATTCTGTTTATCTTAGACTAGCATAAGACCTATAATCTAGAACAAAACTTAAAACCAGAACTCACGTAAAAGTGCCAGCAGAGCATACTAGTATTGGACACTAATTGTATTTTGAGAAAAAAATTCTTTTAAATTTTGTTATCGGAGCTAGCAGCTAGAACTCTTCTGTATATCTTAGACTAGCATAAGACCTATAATCCAGAACAAAATTTAAAACCAGAACTCACGTAAAAGTGCCAGCAGAGCATACTAGTTTTGGACACTAATTGTATTTTGAGAAAAAAATTCTTTTTAATTTTGTTATCGGAGCTAGCAGCTAGAACTCTTCTGTTTATCTTAGACTAGCATAAGACCTATTATCTAGAACAAAATTTAAAACCAGAACTCACGTAAAAGTGCCAGCAGAGCATACTAGTTTTGGACACTAATTGTATTTTGAGAAAAAAATTCTTTTAAATTTTTTTATCATACCTAGCGACTAGAACTATTCTGTTTATCTTAGACTAGCATAAGACCTATAATCTAGAACAAAACTTAAAACCAGAACTCACGTAAAAGTGCCAGCAGAGCATACTAGTATTGGACACTAATTGTATTTTGAGAAAAAAATTCTTTTAAATTTTGTTATCGGAGCTAGCAGCTAGAACTCTTCTGTATATCTTAGACTAGCATAAGACCTATAATCCAGAACAAAATTTAAAACCAGAACTCACGTAAAAGTGCCAGCAGAGCATACTAGTATTGGACACTAATTGTATTTTGAGAAAAAAATTCTTTTAAATTTTTCAATCGGAGCTAGCGGCTAGAACTCTTCTGTTTATCTTAGACTAGCATAAGACCTATAATCTAGAACAAAACATAAAACCAGAACTCACGTAAAAGTGCCAGCAGAGCATACTAGTATTGGACACTAATTGTATTTTGAGAAAAAAATTCTTTTAAATTTTTCAATCGGAGCTAGCGGCTAGAACTCTTCTGTTTATCTTAAACTAGCATAAGACCTATAATCTAGAACAAAATTTAAAACCAGAACTCACGTAAAAGTGCCAGCAGAGCATAGTAGTATTGGACACTACTTGGATTTTGAGAAAAAAATTCTTTTAAATTTTTTTGTAACAGCTAGCGGCTAGAACTCTTCTGTTTATCTTAGACTAGCATAAAACCTATAATCTAGAACAAAATTTGAAACCAGAACTCACGTAAAAGTGCCAGCAGAGCATAGTAGTATTGGACACTACTTGGATTTTGAGAAAAAAATTCTTTTAAATTTTTTTATCACAGCTAGCGGCTAGAACCCTTCTGTTTATCTTAGACTAGCACAAGACCTATAATCCAGAACAAAACTTTAAACCAGAACTCACGTAAAAGTGCCAGCAGAGCATACAAGTATTGGACACTAATTGGATTTTGAGAAAAAAATTCTTTTAAATTTTTCAATTGGAGCTAGCGGCTAGAACTCTTCTGTTTATCTTAGACTAGCATAAGACCTATAATCCAGAACAAAAATTAAAACCAGAACTCACGTAAAAGTGCCAGCAGAGCATACTAGTATTGGACACTAATTGTATTTTGAGAAAAAAATTCTTTTAAATTTTGTTATCGGAGCTAGCGGCTAGAACTCTTCTGTTTATCTTAGACTAGCACAAGACCTATAATCCAGAACAAAACTTTAAACCAGAACTCACGTAAAAGTGCCAGCAGAGCATACAAGTATTGGACACTAATTGGATTTTGAGAAAAAAATTCTTTTAAATTTTTCAATCGGAGCTAGCGGCTAGAACTCTTCTGTATATCTTAGACTAGCATAAGACCTATAATCCAGAACAAAAATTAAAACCAGAACTCACGTAAAAGTGCCAGCAGAGCATACTAGTATTGGACACTAATTGTATTTTGAGAAAAAAATTCTTTTAAATTTTGTTATCGGAGCTAGCGGCTAGAACTCTTCTGTATATCTTAGACTAGCATAAGACCTATAATCAAGAACAAAACTTAAAACCAGAACTCACGTAAAAGTGCCAGCAGAGCATACTAGTATTGGACACTAATTGTATTTTGAGAAAAAAATTCTTTTAAATTTTGTTATCGGAGCTAGCGGCTAGAACTCTTCTGTATATCTTAGACTAGCATAAGACCTATAATCAAGAACAAAACTTAAAACCAGAACTCACGTAAAAGTGCCAGCAGAGCATACTAGTATTGGACACTAATTGTATTTTGAGAAAAAAATTCTTTTAAATTTTGTTATCGGAGCTAGCGGCTAGAACTCTTCTGTATATCTTAGACTAGCATAAGACCTATAATCCAGAACAAAACTTAAAACCAGAACTCACGTAAAAGTGCCAGCAGAGCATACTAGTATTGGACACTAATTGTATTTTGAGAAAAAAATTCTTTTAAATTTTGTTATCGGAGCTAGCGGCTAGAACTCTTCTGTATATCTTAGACTAGCATAAGACCTATAATCAAGAACAAAACTTAAAACCAGAACTCACGTAAAAGTGCCAGCAGAGCATACTAGTATTGGACACTAATTGTATTTTGAGAAAAAAATTCTTTTAAATTTTTTTATCGGAGCTAGCGGCTAGAACTCTTCTGTATATCTTAGACTAGCATAAGACCTATTATCTAGAACAAAATTTAAAACCAGAACTCACGTAAAAGTGCCAGCAGAGCATACTAGTTTTGGACACTAATTGTATTTTGAGAAAAAAATTCTTTTAAATTTTGTTATCGGAGCTAGCGGCTAGAACTCTTCTGTTTATCTTAGACTAGCATAAGACCTATAATCTAGAATAAAATTTAAAACCAGAACTCACGTAAAAGTGCCAGCAGAGCATACTAGTATTGGACACTAATTGTATTTTGAGAAAAAAATTCTTTTAAATTTTTCAATCGGAGCTAGCGGCTAGAACTCTTCTGTTTATCTTAGACTAGCATAAGACTTATAATCCAGAACAAAATTTAAAACCAGAACTCACGTAAAAGTGCCAGCAGAGCATACTAGTTTTGGACACTAATTGTATTTTGAGAAAAAAATTCTTTTAAATTTTGTTATCGGAGCTAGCGGCTAGAACTCTTCTGTTTATCTTAGACTAGCATAAGACCTATAATCAAGAATAAAATTTAAAACCAGAACTCACGTAAAAGTGCCAGCAGAGCATACTAGTATTGGACACTAATTGTATTTTGAGAAAAAAATTCTTTTAAATTTTTCAATCGGAGCTAGCGGCTAGAACTCTTCTGTATATCTTAGACTAGCATAAGACCTATAATCCAGAACAAAAATTAAAACCAGAACTCACGTAAAAGTGCCAGCAGAGCATACTAGTATTGGACACTAATTGTATTTTGAGAAAAAAATTCTTTTAAATTTTGTTATCGGAGCTAGCGGCTAGAACTCTTCTGTATATCTTAGACTAGCATAAGACCTATAATCAAGAACAAAACTTAAAACCAGAACTCACGTAAAAGTGCCAGCAGAGCATACTAGTATTGGACACTAATTGTATTTTGAGAAAAAAATTCTTTTAAATTTTGTTATCGGAGCTAGCGGCTAGAACTCTTCTGTATATCTTAGACTAGCATAAGACCTATAATCAAGAACAAAACTTAAAACCAGAACTCACGTAAAAGTGCCAGCAGAGCATACTAGTATTGGACACTAATTGTATTTTGAGAAAAAAATTCTTTTAAATTTTGTTATCGGAGCTAGCGGCTAGAACTCTTCTGTATATCTTAGACTAGCATAAGACCTATAATCCAGAACAAAACTTAAAACCAGAACTCACGTAAAAGTGCCAGCAGAGCATACTAGTATTGGACACTAATTGTATTTTGAGAAAAAAATTCTTTTAAATTTTGTTATCGGAGCTAGCGGCTAGAACTCTTCTGTATATCTTAGACTAGCATAAGACCTATAATCAAGAACAAAACTTAAAACCATAACTCACGTAAAAGTGCCAGCAGAGCATACTAGTATTGGACACTAATTGTATTTTGAGAAAAAAATTCTTTTAAATTTTTTTATCGGAGCTAGCGGCTAGAACTCTTCTGTATATCTTAGACTAGCATAAGACCTATTATCTAGAACAAAATTTAAAACCAGAACTCACGTAAAAGTGCCAGCAGAGCATACTAGTTTTGGACACTAATTGTATTTTGAGAAAAAAATTCTTTTAAATTTTGTTATCGGAGCTAGCGGCTAGAACTCTTCTGTTTATCTTAGACTAGCATAAGGCCTATAATCTAGAATAAAATTTAAAACCAGAACTCACGTAAAAGTGCCAGCAGAGCATACTAGTATTGGACACTAATTGTATTTTGAGAAAAAAATTCTTTTAAATTTTTCAATCGGAGCTAGCAGCTAGAACTCTTCTGTTTATCTTAGACTAGCATAAGACCTATAATCCAGAACAAAATTTAAAACCAGAACTCACGTAAAAGTGCCAGCAGAGCATACTAGTTTTGGACACTAATTGTATTTTGAGAAAAAAATTCTTTTCAATTTTTTTATCACAGCTAGCGGCTAGAACTCTTCTGTTTATCTTAGAATAGCATAAGACCTATAATCTAGAACAAAACTTAAAACCAGAACTCACGTAAAAGTGCCAGCAGAGCATAGTAGTATTGGACACTAATTGGATTTTGAGAAAAAAATTCTTTTAAATTTTGTTATCGGAGCTAGCGGCTAGAACTCTTCTGTTTATCTTACACTAGCATAAGACCTATTATCCAGAACAAAATTTGAAACCAGAACTCACTTAAAAGTGCCAGCAGAGCATAGTAGTATTGGACACTAATTGTATTTTGAGAAAAAAAATCTTTTAAATTTTTTTTTCACAGCTAGCGGCTAGAACTCTTCTGTTTATCTTAAACTAGCATAAGACCTATTATCTAGAACAAAACTTAAAACCAGAACTCACGTAAAAGTGCCAGCAGAGCATACTAGTATTGGACACTAATTGTATTTTGAGAAAAAAATTCTTTTAAATTTTGTTATCGGAGCTAGCGGCTAGAACTCTTCTGTATATCTTAGACTAGCATAAGACCTATAATCAAGAACAAAACATAAAACCAGAACTCACGTAAAAGTGCCAGCAGAGCATACTAGTATTGGACACTAATTGTATTTTGAGAAAAAAATTCTTTTAAATTTTGTTATCGGAGCTAGCGGCTAGAACTCTTCTGTATATCTTAGACTAGCATAAGACCTATAATCCAGAACAAAACTTAAAACCAGAACTCACGTAAAAGTGCCAGCAGAGCATACTAGTATTGGACACTAATTGTATTTTGAGAAAAAAATTCTTTTAAATTTTGTTATCGGAGCTAGCGGCTAGAACTCTTCTGTATATCTTAGACTAGCATAAGACCTATAATCAAGAACAAAACTTAAAACCATAACTCACGTAAAAGTGCCAGCAGAGCATACTAGTATTGGACACTAATTGTATTTTGAGAAAAAAATTCTTTTAAATTTTTTTATCGGAGCTAGCGGCTAGAACTCTTCTGTATATCTTAGACTAGCATAAGACCTATTATCTAGAACAAAATTTAAAACCAGAACTCACGTAAAAGTGCCAGCAGAGCATACTAGTTTTGGACACTAATTGTATTTTGAGAAAAAAATTCTTTTAAATTTTGTTATCGGAGCTAGCGGCTAGAACTCTTCTGTTTATCTTAGACTAGCATAAGACCTATAATCTAGAATAAAATTTAAAACCAGAACTCACGTAAAAGTGCCAGCAGAGCATACTAGTATTGGACACTAATTGTATTTTGAGAAAAAAATTCTTTTAAATTTTTCAATCGGAGCTAGCAGCTAGAACTCTTCTGTTTATCTTAGACTAGCATAAGACCTATAATCCAGAACAAAATTTAAAACCAGAACTCACGTAAAAGTGCCAGCAGAGCATACTAGTTTTGGACACTAATTGTATTTTGAGAAAAAAATTCTTTTAAATTTTGTTATCGGAGCTAGCGGCTAGAACTCTTCTGTTTATCTTAGACTAGCATAAGACCTATAATCTAGAATAAAATTTAAAACCAGAACTCACGTAAAAGTGCCAGCAGAGCATACTAGTATTGGACACTAATTGTATTTTGAGAAAAAAATTCTTTTAAATTTTTCAATCGGAGCTAGCGGCTAGAACTCTTCTGTTTATCTTAGACTAGCATAAGACCTATAATCCAGAACAAAATTTAAAACCAGAACTCACGTAAAAGTGCCAGCAGAGCATACTAGTTTTGGACACTAATTGTATTTTGAGAAAAAAATTCTTTTCAATTTTTTTATCACAGCTAGCGGCTAGAACTCTTCTGTTTATCTTAGAATAGCATAAGACCTATAATCTAGAACAAAACTTAAAACCAGAACTCACGTAAAAGTGCCAGCAGAGCATAGTAGTATTGGACACTAATTGGATTTTGAGAAAAAAATTCTTTTAAATTTTGTTATCGGAGCTAGCGGCTAGAACTCTTCTGTTTATCTTACACTAGCATAAGACCTATAATCCAGAACAAAATTTGAAACCAGAACTCACTTAAAAGTGCCAGCAGAGCATAGTAGTATTGGACACTAATTGTATTTTGAGAAAAAAAATCTTTTAAATTTTTTTTTCACAGCTAGCGGCTAGAACTCTTCTGTTTATCTTAAACTAGCATAAGACCTATAATCCAGATCAAAATTTGAAACCAGAACTCACGTGAAAGCGCCAGCAGAGCATAGTAGTATTGGACACTAATTGTATTTTGAGAAAAAAAATCTTTTAAATTTTTTTTTCACAGCTAGCGGCTAGAACTCTTCTGTTTATCTTAAACTAGCATAAGACCTATAATCCAGATCAAAATTTGAAACCAGAACTCACTTAAAAGTGCCAGCAGAGCATAGTAGTATTGGACACTAATTGTATTTTGAGAAAAAAAATCTTTTAAATTTTTTTTTCACAGCTAGCGGCTAGAACTCTTCTGTTTATCTTAAACTAGCATAAGACCTATAATCCAGATCAAAATTTGAAACCAGAACTCACGGAAAAGTGCCAGCAGAGCATAGTAGTATTGGACACTAATTGGATTTTGAAAAAAAAATTCTTTTAAATTTTTTTGTCACAGCTAGCGGCTAAAACCCTTCTGTTTATCTTAGAATAGCATAAGACCTATAATCCAGAACAAAATTTAAAACCAGAACTCACGTAAAAGTGCCAGCAGAGCATACTAGTATTGGACACTAATTGTATTTTGAGAATAAAATTCTTTTAAATTTTGTTATCGGAGCTAGCGGCTAGAACTCTTCTGTATATCTTAGACTAGCATAAGACCTATTATCTAGAACAAAATTTAAAACCAGAACTCACGTAAAAGTGCCAGCAGAGCATACTAGTATTGGACACTAATTGTATTTTGAGAAAAAAATTCTTTTAATTTTTTTTATTTGAGCTAGCGGCTAGAACTCTTCTGTTTATCTTACACTAGCATAGGACCTATAATCCAGAACAAAATTTGAAACCAGAACTCACTTAAAAGTGCCAGCAGAGCATAGTAGTATTGGACACTAATTGTATTTTGAGAAAAAAAAATCTTTTAAGTTTTCTGGTTTCAAATTTTTTTCTGGATTATAGGTCTTATGCTAGTGTAAGATAAACAGAAGAGTTCTAGCCGCTAGCTCCGATAACAAAATTTAAAAGAATTTTTTTCTCAAAATCCAATTGGTGTCCAATACTACTATGCTCTGCTGGCACTTTTACGTGAGTTTTGGTTTCAAATTTTGTTCTGGATTATAGGTCTTATACTATTCTAAGATAAACAGAAGAGTTCTAGCCGCTAGCTCAAATAAAAAAAATTAAAAGAATTTTTTTCTCAAAATACAATTAGTGTCCAATACTAGTATGCTCTGCTGGCACTTTTACGTGAGTTCTGGTTTTAAATTTTATTCTAGATTATAGGTCTTATGCTAGTTTAAGATAGACAGAAGAGTTCTAGCCGCTAGCTCCAATATAAAAATTTAAAAGATTTTTTTCTCAAAATACAATTAGTGTCCAATACTAGTATGCTCTGCTGGCACTTTTACGTGAGTTCTGGTTTCAAATTTTGTTCTTGATTATAGGTCTTATGCTAGTCTAAAATAGACAGAAGAGTTCTAGCCGCTAGCTCCGATATAAAAATTTAAAAGAATTTTTTTCTCAAAATACAATTAGTGTCCAATACTAGTATGCTCTGCTGGCACTTTTACGTGAGTTCTGGTTTTAAATTTTATTCTGGATTATAGGTCTTATGCTAGTCTAAAATAGACAGAGAGGTTCTAGCCGCTAGCTCCAATGGGTGGATTTCCCAACAGGAAAATTCGCACGGCATGGGTGAAATCGGTACTGTCCAACGTTAGTATAAAGATCTAATATTTTTTTCTAGGTAGAATAGGTAGATACCTATGCGAGACAATAAATATTTATTGATTAGGACTGCAGTTTAGGAAATAAAAAAATTTTAAAGCCCCGAATTTATCATTTCGGTAGCTGTCCTCACAACCTTTTTCAATGTAATTTCCTTCATTAATCAAAAAGTATTGCTTATTTAGGTATATGGCTACTTTTATTTAAATTGTGAATAGTGACAGTATAGTTATAAAATAATTTTATGATAATATCTACTTAGTTTAATAACTGGTAAGTAAAAATGCTTGTGTCCCAGAAAGTCCTCTCATCTCGGTGTTTTTTTTTTAATCGATTGTAGTTTTGCATAGGATAACTCTAGCTCCCCCCTCGTGCGCTTAAAATGTACGTAACAGTGTGGTCTATGTGCTTATCGTAGGAGGAAATGCGCCACTTGCCTGCGTGTTCCCGCAAAAAAAGTAAGTAGTTCAATTCGGTGGCATGTGACAAACTTCTTATCATTTCCGTGTACAGGTATAACTTGTCTTGCAATTAGTTAATACATATAAAAAACTATTCAAGAGTGCGTAATGGCAATACGTTTATTTGTGTAATATTCACATCATCTTGTAATAAATAGTCTTCTTGTAATGCTAATTTTTGTCCGTATTTCTAATTTCGGTGTTATCATTTCGGTGGATTCGGTGGGCTAAATTGTCAACCGAAATGACAAAAATCTCACCGAAATGATAGAAATTCTCATTTCGGTTTTTTTAAATCTTAATTATCTCATTTCGGTGGATTGCTTTATCATTTCGGTGTTTAATTGTCTCATTTCGGTGGATTGTTTTATTATTTTGGTAGATTATTATTTGTTTCGATGAAAATTCAGGCCAGCAGGTAATTTTTTAACTAAACAACTTCAAAAAAAGAGTTTATGTATTTGACCCGTACGAATGTATGTATGTATGTATGGCCGCAATTATCTCGAAGACTAATGAACCGATTTTGATAATTTTTTCGCTATCGTAATTAACATACTTTCAGGGAGTTTTTAGTAACTTTATTATACCTACGTTCATATAATTCATATGTACAAATTGACATAAGTGTACACTTACTTATGTCATCAAAATATTGAACCTGTACACCGATTTTCCCCATATTTGGTTCTACACTAATTTTTTTTTTAACTCAATAGAGAAAATTTATGAAATGGTCGCAAAAAGAATACATGAACTGTTGGTAGGTAGAAGGTAGGTGGTCAAAAACACTGAAAAATAAAAGAAAAACAAACCAAAAAGAAAATTCTAGTAGATAACGAGCTTAGCACCTATGTATGTATATTAAAATATAGGTAAGTTTTGATTTTTTGTTCATCAGTTTTTTGTAAAATCATCATGATCAACCTATTACCGGCTCATTGCAGAGCACGGGTCTTCTCTCAGAGTGAGAAGGGTTTTGGCCATAGTCTACCACGATGGCCAAGCGGATTAGCAGACTTCACACACCTTTGAGAACGTTATGGAGAACTTTAAGGCATGCAGGTTTCCTTACGATTTTTTTCCTTCCCATTGAGAACATTGACCAAAGGTGAGAGAAAGGAAAAAAGAAGATTATACGAACAGAAAAAAAACAACGAATTAAAAGCGATCGAGAAGAGTTTCTTAGAAAAAATAGAGAGAGATATGCAAGAAGAAAAGATATGCAAGAAAAAAGTGCATAAAATTCTCACAAGCTCCGAAATCTACGCAAAAAAAATGCAGCCAGTTCGAAAGCATATTATTATAAGAAAAAAAAAAAAAATTCAGACAACTCGACAAACACTCAGTGTGACACTCAATTATCAATGATGATTTAGAATCGAATGGAACTTCAAATACACAGTCAAATAATGCATCTGCATTATCTATACGTTATCATATTCTTGGTTGGTCACAGACTTTCAAACTGTATACTTTATTAGTCACTGTATGCAACATAATATTGATTTTTTTTTCTTCATTTAACGACGACTCTGAAATCTCAATAACTCCATAAAATTAGAAGCCCCTTAAGTATCGCAATATAGAGTTTACACTGTATTTAAGTAAGTGCGAAATTATTAGAATAGTAGAAATTAAAAGATTGATTATTGCTAAGCTAAGATTAAAATCGTTAATTAAAATATATCTTTTCATTTAGTTTTATTCTATTCCTTTTATTGTAGGTAGGTGCATTTTTTGTGTGAAATCCAGAGGAATATCTAAAATTAAGTAGAACATACGTAACTAGGTTAACACATTGTCACTCATGATAGTATACAACCTTTCACACTTGCTAAGAGTGCATCTATTTAGTTAAAGTGTATAGTTGAGGCAACTCAGTAGTATATTTAATATATTTTCAGTGAATTTTAATTTCGGTGGACAGCTTCTATCATTTCGGTGGCTACTTATATCATTTCGGTGGCTAGTTTTATCATTTCGGTGACATTAAAATTTTAAACACGTATTCTCACGAGTTTATAAGACATATTTTGATGGCATTCAATAAGAGCATAAACAATAACAAGAAGAACAATAAACCATAGTTCAAAGTTGAAAAAACTTAATAATAAAAAAGTCCACCGAAATTCAAGAAAAAACGGCTTTGTTGAAATTGCCCCCAATATAAAAATTTAAAAGAATTTTTTTCTCAAAATCCAATTAGTGTCCAATACTACTATGCTCTGCTGGCACTTTTACGTGAGTTCTGGTTTCAAATTTTGTTCTTGATTATAGGTCTTATGCTTTTCTAAGATAAACAGAAGAGTTCTAGCCGCTAGCTCCGATAACAAAATTTAAAAGAATTTTTTTCTCAAAATACAATTAGTGTCCAATACTAGTATGCTCTGCTGGCACTTTTACGTGAGTTCTGGTTTTAAATTTTGTGCTGGATTATAGGTCTTATGCTAGTTTAAGATAAACAGAAGAGTTCTAGCCGCTAGCTGTGAGAAAAAAATTTAAAAGAATTTTTTTCTCAAAATACAATTAGTGTCCAATACTAGTATGCTCTGCTGGCACTTTTACGTGAGTTCTGGTTTTAAATTTTGTTCTAGATTATAGGTCTTATGCTAGTCTGAGAAAAAAAGAAGAGTTCTAGCCGCTAGCTCTGATAAAAAAATTTAAAAGAATGTTTTTCTCAAAATACAATTAGTGTCCAGCACTACTATGCTCTGCTGGCACTTTTACGTGAGTTCTGGTTTTAAATTTTGTTCTGGATTATAGGTCTTATGCTAGTCTAAGATAAACAGAAGAGTTCTAGCCGCTAGCTGTGACAAAAAAATTTAAAAGAATTTTTTTCTCAAAATCCAATTAGTGTCCAATACTACTATGCTCTGCTGGCACTTTTACGTGAGTTCTGGTTTCAAATTTGGTTTTATATTATAGGTCTGATACTGTTCTAAGAGAAAATGAAGAGTTTTAGTTGTTAGCTTTTTTTTTAATTTTTATATGATTTTTTTTTCGAATTTTATATGATCGACTTTTTATAGACGAAATCGACAGAACTATTCATAAAAAGTATAGGGAACTATAGAACTCATCAGAATGCATACACGTGTCGATTTTTATTCAGATCTGCGAAAAGTGATCTGCTACGGGAAGTTAGCAAAGCATTTCTCACTTTTTTTCAATCGTCATTTTTGAGGTGAAATCGATAGAACTATCGATAAAAAGTATCAGGAACTATAGAACTCTTGTGCATGCGAAGAGAACTCTATTTTATTTATGCTCTGCTGGGAAATGCTCTGCTAAGTTCACTGACACGCCATAAGGCTAGAAAAATATTAATAAACTAGCTTTTGCCCGCGGCTTCGCCCGCGTGAATTTCGATTTTTCACAAATCCTGAGGGATAAGTAGATTTCTGGTCCACCCGCCCCCCGCCGCGCGGCGGCGTACCGCGGTACCGCGTACGGCGGGCGCAGGGCGCAGGGGCGCGTGGCGCGGCGCGGGGAGCGCGAGCGTCCGCGTCGGCCGTCGCGATCGCGCGCAGCGAAAATACCTATCAGGGCGTTTTTAACATCTGTATTTACCGATTTCTACACAACTCCTTTTTTGAAAGTCGGTTAAAAAAAGTAGCCTATGTTACTTCTTGGTTAATCCTCTAATTGTCTGTGAAAGTCCCGTCAAAATCGGTTCAGCCGTTCCGAAGATTAGCCCGTTCAAACAGACAGACAGACAGACAAAAATTTTAAAAACGTGTGATTCGGTTATGGTATCGTTCAAATAACCATATGAGCTTAATATGTGGTAGTTATTTCGAAATTACAGACAGACACTTCAATTTTATTTATTAGTATAGATGGCTATTAATTTCACATCCGTTGGTTGACCTTTCTTTCCATCTCAGTAGCAAGTCCAATTAGAAATAATTGCCACTTATTTCTGTCGTCTTCATCTTTGTAATTAAAAACTTGAGAGCTCTTAGATAGCCTTCAGAACTAAAGGGTTTTTTAAAGTTGTCACGTTCACGAGGAAGATTACAGATCAATTATATTTTTTACTAGATGATGCCCACGGCTTCGCCCGTGTGGATTTAGGTTTTTAAAAATCCCGTGGGAACTTTTGATTTTCCAGTACAAAAAGTAGCCTATCTGTAGTAACCCGTCACCAAAACAGAAAAATTCCGTGGGATCCCCACGATTTCGGAATGCAATTCCTTACAGCATCAGGGTTGAGGAGTTGAATATGTACCAACTCGAGTTCATTCAACGATAAAGTCTTTAATTTTTACCCCCAATATCGATTTAAATAACCGACAGTTCCTAAATCACATTAGTTTTGGGGATCAGTTCCCCTACAGTATCAGGATTGAAGAGTTGGAATCCAAGTTTTTTGTAGGACAGTGTCGCAATGTTTTTCTATCGATTAAAAAAAAATTACGCAAATCGGTTCAGAAATCTCGGAGATATCGGTGTATATAGGTAGAAAAACACAACTCCTCCTTTTTTGAAAGTCGGTTAAAAAAGTAGCCTGTTACTCCCTGGTTTATTCTCTACTTGTATGTGAAAGTCCCGTCAAAATCGGTTCAGCCGTTCCGAAGATTAGCCCGTTCAAACAGACAGACAGACAGACAGACAAAAATTTTAAAAACGTGTGATTCGGTTATGGTACCGTTCAAATAACCATATGAGCTTAATATGAGGTAGTTATTTCGATATTACAGACAGACACTTCAATTTTATTTATTAGTAGTATAGATGGGTTAATGGTACTTTTCTTCAATAACATTACATTTCTAATCTACTACATAATATTAAGCTGATATAAAATATTTTGAGCCCTCACCAATTCGACCTCAGCAAGGCATTGTACCCAAAAATGCTGACAGCAACATTGTCCCCTTGGTTAGCTTGTACTTTGGCCAAGGTAGCTGCCAGATCTCTTTGAGAGATCTTCGGGATCCCACAAGAATCAAAACTTCTTCAAAAGGTCTTCATATTTGTACTTCTTTGAATGAGTTTTTTTTTCTTCTCGTTGAAAGTAGATTTTTTGAACATAAATTGCCAAGCGACCCAGGTCGATTGACTTGCTCGACGTCGCTTAGCTTAGCAAGTCACTTACTTGTGACCTTATGTCAAGTTCTTCTTGGAACCGCACTTCAAAATACATATCTTTTTGATTAGGCTTCCTACGCTTTTTGATTTCACATTCGTTTTTCATCCATCATTTCGTTAAACTTAGTTAGCTTTCTCTTTAATCTAATTTATTTGCACATATTTCATTTAGCTGCACAATTTGAGGTGGGTACAGTGATGTATACAAATTGAAGGATCTGTCTGTGAATTTGTAATTAATCTTTTATTATACTCCAACGTTTATTTTAAAATATCATATCTCAATCATGCGTCTTAAAACTTTTGTCTGTATGCCTATCTGTTTGTCTGGGCTAGAGGATTAATGTACCTACAAGGAGTGATCTAGGATTCTTTTTATCCAGAAAATCAATGGGTTTCCACGTTATTTTTAAAAACCTAAATCTGTTTTGCAGTCAAGAGGTTCTTTTATAACTTATTATTACTATTCTTTTATAACATAACCCTTTAACATCACTCAATAATAACGAAAAATAGTTTATCTGTAAGCATTTCGTATACTTAGCGCAAAAACATCTTGTGGATATGAGCCGGTGTTAAATTAAAAACGTTGCTTCAAAATTTCATTCAACGTCTCGTCAAATTGGCTCTCCAAACTTTTGATTGATATTTGAAGCGTTGGAGTTAATTTGCTCTTTGTTGTCATCAACAAGGCGATGGATTGACAGAGTTAAAATGGCCGGTTCTTTTCAACTTTATTGGCTTTTGAGCCCTTCACAGAAATTACTTAATGGACTTTAATGTTATTAGCACATAAGTACAGTACAAGTACAAGTATGTATATTAAATTAAAAGTCTAGAATAATATTATTACGTAAGTGCCTAAACACTTATTTTAATTTATTCAAATAAAGACGTTGATTGAAATTTTAATTTCTCAGTTTTCTGGGCTGATATTAATCCATTAATACCAATCCCCTACTTTTTTTTATCAATCTGTGGGTAAATGCCATCCATATCAAATTTCATATGAAAGTTTAATAAGTTTATTTATTCGTGATTCCACATTACTTGTTTCTAAATTGCTTCGTTAATATTGTGGCCAGTTCTGTTGTACACAATCTCTAAACCTAAGTAAACTAAAATGACAGGGCTAAATAATATATTCCTATCTCTTTCACAATGCTCCTTGTGGAAAAGGATAGCACTATTTTTAAACTTGTCAATTTAGTTTAGGTTTAGAGATTGTGTACAACAGAATTGGCCACACTCTATGTCTTCGTTATTAATTTTCATTTATTTTGTCTTACATTTATAGAGCTATTCATTTTTAAAAGACAAACAAAGGCAATAATTTAGTCGAAATTGGACAATAAAAGCCTCGTTTGAATTCCCTTAACGTGTTGAAACTAACGTACATTTACTACGACTAGAGCCTGACTAATATTTATTGTGTGAGCGACTACGTGAGACCTAACTCAATTTTATTGCTAGATGTAGCAGTTACACAAATTAGTTAATTGTTTCTCATTGACTCTAATTTCTGTAATTTGTTTTAACACTTGAAAGATGTTTCTATTGTTTGCCTCCAAGTAACAAAAGAAGAAGTATCACTTAAAATACAGTAGGTATGTTTTGAGTCGTAATATGACTAGTATGTGACTAATTATAATATAACATGCCTTAAAACACATTGTGTTTTGGGTTCCGTACCGAAATGGTATTAGTGTCATGTCTAATTAATAATATTGTGTTAGCGTTGTGGTTCTGCATGCTGAAACCAAATCGTTTCCTATTGGTGTTTTGCGCTCAGCTCGTGTAGCAATTGTTTATAACAATACCACAACATCACGTCGTCTGTGATGTTCTATTCTATTGAACGAAAATCATTTAGGTCCAGTTGGTCCTAGAAATCTAGGTACCTACTAGAAATGTACCCATTAAACCTATAGCTAACCTAACATGAATCTAATCAGTAAACGTCACTCTCATGTGGAAAAGTGCCAAGAACATATTGCATTTGCTACTGAATAGCCATAGTGAAAATAAGTCAGCTGTTGTAACAGAAGAGGTAATCAACCGGGCTAAAATAAGGTTAAGTAGGTAGTTAGTTACTGTATATTATACCTAACTAGTTTGTTTAAGTGCATTTGCCGACTGCCGTAATGGAATACAGTTGAAGTACGAATTAACGCTGTACCACTACCTACCAACAATTAATAGTCACGAAATAGTGAGAAAAATAAAGCGTGCCAAAAAAAAATTAAAACATTTCGTAGGATTTCAAGGATTCCCAAAACACGATCTCATTCCGCTCGGTTTGTCTTAAATTCCATCTAAACTTCGCTTTCCACGCTAATTGGAAATTCGTTTATGGAAAATACCGTGATGCGTAAAACGAAATTAGTTTGTAATCTAACTTTGCTGTTAATTTATATGTTACTCTTCGGTTCATCCATTTTGAAAACCGTGGAAGAAATAAATTATTACATGTACCTACTCGTACCATGGAATAATGAAAAAAATGTGTACTACCCAGTGGAAACAGTTGGAAAAGTACCATTGGTAGGACACTATGGGATACATACAGATTAGATAAGATTAGAAAATTCCCTTTGTGATTTTCAATTACATTTACCTACTTTTATTGGCCGCTGATAGCATTGAAAGGTATTGATCCGACTGAGACGGAATCCATACTCCATACTAATATTATGAATGCGAAGATACTCTGTCTGTCTGTTGCCTTTTCACGGCTCAACCTTTGAACGGATCTTGACGTCATTTGACACCGAGACAGCTTGTATCCAGGAGACGGATTTATCTCGAAAAATCGAAAAATGCCGACGGTATTCAAAAAAAATCCTTAATCTATTCGGACGAAGTCTCAAGCAAATCATCCTTTTCATAAGGCTCAATACTTATCCCCTTTTTTAACACAAGGAATCCATTTTATTAAACAAGTGTAAATTGAAAATTTAAAAAACCCCCGACATTCGCCATATTGTGGCGGCGGCCATCTTGGATTTGCAATAATGCTATTCTACTAGTCAAGCCCTTTCATTTGATACCCATATTAAGGAAGTTGTGAAAAAATATGTAATCCGCCATTTTGTAGCGGCGGCCATCTTAGACCGATTTTCATCAAACATAGCTAACAACACTCTCGACTAAATCACCTTTCAAACAAAAAAACCGCATTCAAATCTATCCACCCGTTTGAGCGCCACAGGGGAACAGACAGACACACACACACAGACACGTCAAACTTATAACACCCCGTCGTTTTTGCGTCGGGGGTTAATTACTTAGTAGCTGAATTGGTCCAGCTTTGCGTTGACGAATGGCCTTAACGTTAACTACCAGTCACAGACCAGCTACCAGTATTAAGATGTACATTTAAACGAGTGCTAGATTACCTTCTCTGAGAAACATTTACTTATTGATGAGAACTAAATCCGTAGAAAACTTGGTACTTTATGAGATTAGCGCTTTCGAGCAGATAGACGCCGGCTAACTTTGTTTCTTTATTTTGTTTGTATAAAGTAAAAGTTGTTTATAATTGTTTGTCCGTAGCCATGGTACGAGGTGTGCGGGCGAGGTGGCAGCGGCCCGCGATAATGGCGTTTGTGGCGTCGGGGTTGCCTACCACTCCAAAGTAGCAGGTAACATATCTATATACTTATATAATAAAATCACTTGCCGTATCTGTACATTACTACTACTACGTACGAAAAGCTGTGATAGCCTAGTGGTTAGGACGACCGACTTCTTATCGGAGGTCGTGGGTTCGATCCCGGGCACGCACCTCTAACTTATCGGAGTTATGTGCGTTTTAAGTATTTAAATATCACTTGCTTTAACGGTGAAGGAAAATATCGTGAGGAAACCTGCATGCCTGAGAGTTCTCCGTAATGTTCTCAAAGGTGTGTGAAGTCTGCCAATCCGCTTGGCCAGCGTGGTAGACTATGGCCAAAACCCTTCTCACTCTGAGAGGAGACCCGTGCTCTGTAGTGAGCCGGTCATGGGTTGATCATGATGATGATGATGATGATGATCTGTACATTAAAGATTTTTGCAAAATAATAACTGGGGGATGTGAGGGATAAGTAATAGAATGTAAAAAAGCTATTTTTGAAATTTTTGTCTATTTGTCTGTATGTTTGTGCGCGCATCACGCAAAAACTACTGAATGGATTGAAATGAAACTTGGAATGATTTAAGTTCATACTACGGAGTAAGATATAGGATACTTTTTATCCCGAAATTCATCACGGTTTTCTTGGGAGAGGGGATGAAAGTCAAAATGTGTACTTAGCTGTAATTAATTAACGCGTGGTCCGATTTCACTCATTCTTTTTTTGTTAGAACGGAGATACTCTAAAGATTACCGGCTAATCCCTGAAAAGCTGGATCGATTTTGATAGGACTTTCACTGGCGGATGTTTACATTTTGATGTACCTAAACATCCGCCAGTGAACTTTTAACAGTTTTTAGCAATGTTTTTTTAAAAACCAATATCCACGCGAACGAAGTCGCGGGTATCCGCTTGTAAATATTATATTATAACAACTTCTAGAGCCGCTTTGGATACTTAGTCTTGCTTCTAGTAAAAAGCAGCCACTGGTAAAGCCAATTTTATATTCTTAACGTGCCGATTTACTTACTGTCATTAGCTGGGTCCACACTAGACGATCCGTCGCGCTCGGATCGCACGCGGCAGGAGCGCGATCCAAATGTGCAGGCGGTGTGGACGTGCCGCGCGCGATCCATGCGCTTGTATTGTATTGTACACAATACAAGCGCATTGGATCGCCTGAAGCCTGCACATTTGGATCGCGCTCCTGCCGCGTGCGATCCGAGCGCGACGGATCGTCTGGTGTGGACCCAGCTATTCGTTATTGTCGATATTGTCTCGATATGCTGCTCTCTGATGATCAATATAATATCAGAATATTACAGATTTGCTTGATTTTTAACCCCCGACGCAAAAACGACGGGGTGTTATAAGTTTGTCATATCTGTATGTGTGTGTGTGTGTATGTGTGTGTCTGTTCCCCTGTGGCGCTCAAACGGGTGGACCGATTTGAATGCGGTCTTTTGTTTGAAAGGTGAATTAGTCGAGAGTATTGTTAGCTATGTTTGATGAAAATCGGTCCAAGATGGCCGCCGCTACAAAATGGCGGATTACATATTTTTTCACAACTCTCTTAATGTGGTTATCAAATGAAAGGGCTTGACTAGTAGAATAGCATTATTCCAAATCCAAGATGGCCACCACCACAAAATGGCGAATGTCGGGGGTTTTTTAAATTTTTTATTTATACTTGTATCGATCGTTACTGTCGCTTGTTCACAATAGATTTTCAAGGTTGTTGTAGTCTCTGGATTACTATAGATTTTTCGTAGCGACTTCCACACGCCGCGGTTTTACGCCTCTTGAATCCAGCGTCTTCTTGTGACTCGTTTGACACAATCGTCTGTGTTTGAGTGAGGGGTCTGCCAACACTGCGCTTTCCTGTGCGAGGTCGCCATTCCAGCACCAGTTTAATTCGATCGGACATTCGGGCATCTGCTCTAGAGGTAACTTGGTAGGAAAGTCGTCATGAATAATAATGACACAATTTCACTCAGGGCTTCGAAATTAATTACATCGAGCTCATCAAAGAAATCATTGTCATATCCTATAAAAGGACGGAAGGAATGTAATATGAGTCAACTTATTCGAACTCACTTGAGCATTCAGTTTAATTACGGGAAATCCAAAAAGGAAATGATAAATTAAATAGCTTGAATCGGCACAGCATCATATACTTAACTACCTACCAATCTATATTACATATAAAATATTTGAGTGTGTTATACTTATAGTTGCTACATATTTGAATTTAGAGCTTTTAAAAATAAAATTATTTTTTAATCGAATAGCGATTGAACATTTTTATGCTGTTTCGTGTATATCCTCTTTCTGTTTCTGTGCAGGTACTGTTTAGACTAATAAAATAGTAACAATAACTAACTAACTAGTAAATATACTTAAGTGTAAATTTAAACCACCATAAGCATAGAAAGCCATGTATATAATATTATATAGGTACCAAATTCAAAATTCATTTATTCAAAGTAGGTACACTTTTTGAACCTAGGAAGTATACCTACTATATTTGCTACGTGCTATACATATTAAACTTATTATGTATATTATAGCATAGTCTGTCTGAACCGCACTTTAATTAGAAACGTGTCACTGAAACAGATTTCGTAACAACTCACGCAATGAGTTAATGTTTACCATATAAGTGTCTATTTAGACGGACCAGACAAAACCACATCAAAGCAGAAATAAAAATTCTTTTCAAAAAACCTGAAGTCGGTTTTTGGAAAAAAAAACATACGCGCCGAATTGAGAACCTCCTCTTCCTTTTTGAAAGTCGGTTAAAAATGTTACTACTTGCTAGGTAGTGGTCGTGAATAATTATTGTCTTCCTACACTGCCCTCGTAATAAAAAACAAGTGTAACTACGAAAATCACGTTTAAACACAAAGGATTTCTGCTTCGCGCGGACGAGATGACAGTGTTATTATATTAATTCATGACGGCAAATCGGTAGTAGGTAATCGATAATCGGTTTCTAGTAAGTAAATCGGTATTAGTAACACGTTCACGACAGCCGTTGATTGCAAAGTGATATGTGTGCTTAGTCTAAATCGGAGCACTCGAAAACGAACTCGAAAACTATTGATCGATTTCAGAGTAAAATAGACCTAAAATAGCTTGTATTAAGGTTTGAGTTCGAATGCTGAATGTATTGGCGAACTCAAACCTTAATACAAGCTATTTTAGGTCTATTTTACTCTGAAATCGATCAATAGTTTTCGAGTTCGTTTTCGAGTGCTCCGATTTAGACTAAGCACACAGGGTAGACTGTACGCTGTACGTGTGAATGGAACTCCGAACTTCACGTTTTCATACAATTTTAGAGCTTGGTGACATTTTTGCCACCGCGATGAGGTCCGTTTGAGTAGACACTAAATAGCTCTACATTTCTGACAGTGACAACTCCATTTCAGTACAACTTTATATGTACCAATATACCTACTTACGGACTTACCCCAACGTTATACCAGTAGACCTTACCCCTATCGCAATTTTTATCCCGCAATATTGTTTGAATAATGGCCTCCGTCGAATTCGAATCCCATTTGTATTATTGAGCCCACATTGAAACCTTTTACGATATCATCTGGGAGATACAGAGATAAAACTGAACAAATAAGGCGCAGGCAAATAAATCCACTTTAACGGCAACGAATGAATATGTGCGCTTTGTTTTTTAAGAACTTTTATTTGTTACTAGATGATGCCCACGGCTTCGCCCGTGTGGATTTAGGTTTTTAAAAATCCCGTGGGAACTTTTGATTTTCCAGAACAAAAAGTAAGTAGCTTATCTGTAGAAACCCGTCCACAAAACGGAAAAATCCCGTGGGATCCCCACGATTTCGGAAAACAATTCCTTACAGCATCAGGGTTGAGGAGTTGGATATGTACCTACTCGAGTTCATTCAACGATAAAGTCTTTAATTCGTACCCCCAATATCAATTTAAATAACCGAAAGTTTCTAAAACCTATACGTTTTGGGGATCAGGTCCCCTACAGCATCAGGATTGAGGAGTTGGAATCCAAATTTTTTATAGAACAGGGCCGCAATGTTTCTCTATCGATTAAAAAAAAATTACGCAAATCGGTTCAGAAATCTCGGAGATATCGGTGTACATAGGTAGAAAAACACAACTCCTCCTTTTTTGAAAGTCGGTTAAAAAAGTAGCCTATGTTACTCCCTGGTTAATTCTCTACTTGTATGTGAAGGTCCCGTCAAAATCGGTTCAGCCGTTCCGAAGATTAGCCCGTTCAAACAGACAGACAGACAGACAGACAGACAGACAGACAGACAGACAGACAGACAGACAGACAGACAAAAATTTTAAAAACGTGTGATTCGGTTATGGTAGCGTTCAAATAACCATATGAGCTTAATATGAGGTAGTTATTTCGATATTACAGACAGACACTTCAATTTTATTTATTAGTATAGATTTACAAAGTTAGATGACAAACACTACGTGTGTACAGAAGAATTCTAGTACGGGGGTGAGAGAGTTTACCGTATCGACGGGATGAACATAATGTTTGACAGTTACCAAGCCCATGAATATTTTGTATGGGAAAATGTTTTTTCTTTTATTTTATTTTTCCGCGCGATATTTAAATTTTTTCTTTCATAAGAACCTTCTCCTGACAATAACAAACAACAAAAAAAGAATGCGAAATTGGTCCAGCCGTTCACGCGTGATGCCGTGACCAAGGAAAATAGGGATTCATTTTTATATTATAATATATATAGATTAGGTACATACCTACAGAATATTTAAGCAGTAAGTATTTAAAGCCTCCTCTACATGTCTGCAGACGGGTCCGCGGACGTCATCTGCGGATGCGTCCGCGGACGTATAGAGGGGGTAATTTGTGCATCTGTTGTAGGTATTTAACGTCCGCAGACGTCCGCAGATGCGTCCGCCTCGAATCCGATTGTTGGCGGTTTTTGTGGCACAGATCAAAGGGTTTCGGCGCGGACGTCCAGCGACTGTCCACACGTCTGGTGACGCATCAGTTTCATCGGAGTTGCGATTGAGAGTGCACGCGTGCTTCTTGCGGTTTAATTCTTGTTTAAATGGCTAATAATATGAGCACTGAGGATGCACATTCACGTAGAAGTTAAAAGTACTAAATAAATAAATAGTTGCGGCAGCTACGTTCTCAATATCCATTTTTAAACGTGCGTGTTGCGTCTGTCGAGAATGAACCTAGACTGATCGATCTGCAGACGTGTGGACAGCTCGTGGTGATCCATCTGCGGATGCATTTGCGGGCGTCCGCGGACGCGTCTGCAGACATGTAGAGGAGGCATAAGGTTTTGCCACAATTTTGTGTAGAGTATTAGGTTTTATTTTTAGAGGAGAAACATTAGCATGCTGTTTGCATATCAAACGTGTCTAGAAGCTTTCACTTTTCACTCTTGCCTAAGCAAATATTTATCGCAGTTTAGTACCTAGGTACTTACCTACTTATATTTTAATAACAACTGCGAATATTATATACTTAGTTGATCTTTATCTATAACTAGCGGTCCGCCCCGGCTTCGCCCGTGGTACATAATATATAGCCTATAAGTAGCACTCAAGGATCACGTACATATCCAACGGTGAAAGACTTTTTGAAATCGGTCCAGTAGTTTCCGAGATTAGCGCGTTCAAACAAACAAACTCTTCCGCTTTATTATATTAGTATAGATAATATAAAGAAGCTTGTCCTGACTGATTGACTGACTGATCATCAATGCACAGCCTAAACCACTGAATCTAGAAACTTGAAATTTTCACAGTAGCTTCCTTTTGTGACGTAGGCGCGCACTAAAAAAGGATTATTGAAAATTCCACCCCTAAGGGGGTTAAATAGGGGATGAAATTTCTGCCAAATCAGTTCAATAGTTTGTAGCGTTAAAGAGTAACAAACATACACACATACACACAATATAATACACACAAACTTTCGCCTTTATAATTTTAGTGTGATAGTGTGTTTTCTAATAAAAAAAAAACAGGATGAAAGAATACAATAATAATACTGCAGCAATCTCTTCCAGGTAACCCTTAGAGAGAGACCCTTGAGGTCTTATGAATAAGGATTAATATGGACCCGTTTCACCCCCAGGTATAAGAATGCTGGATCAGCCGTACATGACGGATCTGATCGAGGCGAACTCCATGGGACACGAGCCCCACAAGATCCACATTTACAGCGCTTCGTGGGGTCCCACGGACGATGGCAGGACAGTGGACGGTCCCCGCAACGCTACCATGAGAGCCATTGTCAGGGGTGTCAATGAGGTTAGTAAGGTCTTGTTTCTTTTACTTGGCTAGCAATGTATATATATATATTTATATATTATAAGTATAGGTATGTATATAGTACATTCAAATGTTAGGGCAGGGCCATATTTTTTGGGTAGAGAATCAACCCGGCTGTTCAGCGCGTAGATATATTTTACTCTATGGTTCTGCGCTGAAATGCAACTATATCTAAACTTAAAACTCGGCTCGTAGCACTGTAGCATAACAAAGCTTTGAGCAGACAAATTCATGTCGGTCGAATTCCTCGCGTAGCACGCCAAGTATTTGTGTAGAGCTACGCCATATTTTATTTTCAGCCTTTGAAATCTTCTGCAGGGATTTTCCCGTAGTATTTTTCACAGAAAAACTCATTTTTTTTAATTCGGTATACGAGTAGGTAGTAACATCGGAAAGGCATACAAGCTAAACGAGTGCAATCTCACCGGAGAGAGTAAGTGACGATGCATTCTTAATGACAGCGGGCTAACCAAGGCGTTTGGCAGTTTTATTAAAACCACAGACAATGGAATACCTACTCTTAATAAGTTTCGTAACGCTTAAATCCTTGCCGCTAGAACAGTAACAAAGCCATGACCAAAACCTCCCATCAGATAAGACCTGAGTCAACGAGAAATTATAAATTCAAGAGCTTTCTTTTCACACATCACAAACTCTCCTTAAACAAAATAATGATTAAAAAAGTATTACGTTCCTAACCGACATCATGGTGTTGTATTATTTTCCTACAGTATGAAACATGTACACAGTGGTTTTCCATAAGACCAACAAAATAGCAAACAATAAAATTAATTGCTCGAACGTCGTTCCGATGCCTGTAGTTTGTTTAACGACTTTCACCCGTTTAATGTCTCCTGGATAGATTCGATAAAATGAATATGGTACCTTTTAGTTTTCTTACCTAATATTAAGTACGAATAAGTATTAAATTGAAGTAACAATTTTGCCTCCAAAATTAGTACAAGTATAAATTGAAAATTTAAAAAAACCCCGACATTCGCCATTTTATGGCGGCGGCCATCTTGGATTAGCATAGTGCTATTCTACTAGTCAAGCCCTTTCATTTGATACCCATATTAAAGGAGTTGTGAAAAAATATGTAATCCGCCAATTTGTAGCGGCGGCCATTTTGGATCGATTTTCATCAAACATAGCTAACAACACTCTCGACTAAATCACCTTTCAAACAAAAAAAACCGCATTCAAATCGGTCCACCCGTTTGAGCGCCACAGGGGAACAGACACACACACACACACACACACACACACACACAGACACGTCAAACTTATAACACCCCGTCGTTTTTGCGTCGGGGGTTAAAAAGTAGCTTTTCGGAAATCCTGACAAAGCTATCACGCAGTGTCATTTGACTACCTCCCCGGTATACCGTATAAGTGCAAGTGGTTAAGCCACGTTAAGCATGAAGTACCGGGTTCGATTTCTGACACAGGCAATTTGCGGATTTATAATTTCGAAAATTGTCTCTTGTCTGGTACGGCGGGAGGTTTCGGTCGTTGTTGGTTACTACTCTAACGAAAAGAGACGTCAAGCTAAGAGGTAAACAAGTAGTTTCTCGTAGAAACGCAAATAATGCACTATGCACGGCGTATACGTATAAAACATTATTACCGCGAACCAACAATAAAACGATAGAACATCTGGCAAAATAAGTAGTTTAAGTACTTAACTTTTACGTCTACTAAACCCGTATTACTAATTCCCTGGAATTCTGACGTTTCGTAATGTTACCAGAGATAAAACAATTCCCACAAAAAATATAAAAAATTCAAAACTTATGCAAACAACTCAACTGCCCCATGTAGATATGACAAATGCCTGACAGACACTTCATGGTGATAATGTCATTCGACATCCATTTTTGAATAAATTTTTTCAATGTGCTTCTTTTGTTTTCTGTTGCTGTCAGTGTGCACTTTCTAGTTTCCACTCTTGGTGTTTTCTATTTTAAGGCGAAACGAGTAATATTATTACGCGGCATATGGCTTTTTATGATGACAGGGAATTAAAGTAGTTTGGGGTAAAATCGTACTTCGTAGATGTTAACCCTGTTCTCCATACAAATAACTCATCAGTAAAAGACAATGACAGCTGTCAGAATTCCGGTGAATTAGTAATACGGGTGTAAGGATAAATAAATTTTATGTGTATGCAGTAACTTTGGGAAATAATATCGGCTATAATCAAATAAAAGCTCGAGAGTTCTATGGACTATGACGTCAAGACATGACGACATGGTCTTAAATAACTACAGTCTATCTATTTCAGCTGTGGTTTATTATTAGGTAAGTAGGTACATTATTATAGTTGCGACGTGTTTACCTCTTAGTATGTGCATATGCATGAATCTATTTACGTACCTATAAGCAATTTAAGACAGTGTACATTAGTCTGTCCTGAATTATTCATGTTAGACTTAGATAGGTCACTTGATTCACTGAAGCTGAAAACGCTGCGAACATACATGACATGTAGACATGACATGACATGTACATGGCATGTCATGTATATTGACAGACAGTAATTGTCGGTGTCCAAGGAATATCAAGTTTCCACCACCACCACCACTATAGCCCTTTATCTAAGTTCCACTGCTGGGCACAGTTCTCTTATAGGAGAGAGGGATTTAGAGAGTAAACCCGCCACGCTGCTCCAGCCTCCACCGCAGGATGGTGGGCTTTAACGACTGTTGTCACATGATAGTGATAATAATTGGGACCGGCGACAACAAGCTAATTTTGCTATACCCTGATTTCTAATTCTGTGGAATTCTGACAGCTGTCATTGTCATTTACAGATGAGTTCTTTGTATGGAGAACAGGGTTAACGCATCTACGAAGTACGATTTTACCCCAAACTACTTTAATTCACTGTCATCATAAAAAGCCATATATGCCGAATAATAATATTAGTCATTTAAAAGAGAAAACACCAAGAGTGGAAACTAGAAAGTGCACACTAACAGCAATAGAAAACAAAAGCAGCACACGGAAAGAGCACTAGAGCAATAGAAGCACATGGAAAAATTCATTCAAAAATGGAAGTCAAATGACATTCTCACCATGAAGTGTCTGTTAGGCATTTGTCATATCTATCTACATGCGGCAGTTGATTTTTATTTACATAAGTTTTGAATTTTTTATCTTTTTTGTGGGAATTGTTTTATCTCTGGTAACATTACGAAACGTCAGAATTCCACGGAATTAGAAATCAGGGTATAGATACATCTGTATGGGATATATGTATAGGTAAACTTCAGTCTTGATAACCGCTGAAAGTGTCGGCTTATACCGGGGTTCAACAGAACAGGTATACTTTGAAGAGTGCGCTCAGGAAAAATTCAATCTTGTTCCTCCTTCATCTTTTCCCATCATACCGCAAGATGATGGAGGGTTTTCATCCCTAACACGTCGCGTCGTTGACATTACATCTACGCGCACGAAGCGTTTGTCTTCATTCCTTCCTTCGTTCATTTCATGAGTAGGTCACGCATGAAATGAAAAATGAAAAGTGTGATCGTGGTGAAGCCGCAAGCGTGTGTCGATAGTCAATAAAATTCATAAAGTCATAATAGAAAACAAATATACGTAGCAATTTCTAGACGCGACACGTCTACATTACTATTACCATAATCCATAATGTATGAAACGATTTCCATGTAGACAGTACGCGAAAATACAATATAAATGTTTGCCCACGGAAATTGAGTTTTCGGGTGGCGTATATTTATCTACGCGCATACATCTTGGAACAAAGGGTTGATAGGCGTATTTTTTATCAAATTTATACCAGAAAAACCAACAGAAAAGCGATCGAACAGGCACTGGGCATCATACGACATAGCTTCATCAATCATTGGTATAATCTCAATTGACCGAATTTGTGGTATTAATTCTTGCTTTTTACCTGACTACGGCAAATCCAAATGGTATCCGATTTTTGTATCAGATTGTGTGTGTTCCACCGTAGCGCCTAATTCGGTGGAATTCTGACAGTTGTCATTTGAAAATAGAATGAGTTATTTGTATGAAAAACAGGGTTACCACCTGAAGTTCGATTTTACCCCAAACTAAAGTACCTACCTGAAGTATCTGTCAGGCATTTGTCATATCTACATGAGGCAATTGATTGTTAACCCCCGACGAAAAAACGACGGGGTGTTATAAGTTTGACGTGTCTGTGTGTGTGTGTGCGTGTGTGTGTGAGTGTGTGTGTGTGTGTGAGTGTGTCTGTCTGTTCCCCTGTGGCGCTCAAACGGGTAGACCGATTTGAATGCGGTTTTTTTGTTTGAAAGGTGAATTAGTCGAGAGTGTTGTTAGCTATGTTTAATGAAAATCGGACCAAGATGGCCGCCGCTACAAAATAGCGGATTACATATTTTATCACAACGCCCTCAATATGGGTATCAAATGGAAGGGCTTGACTAGTAGAATAGCACTATGCAAATCCAAGATGGCCGCCACCACAAAATGGCGTATGTCGGGGGTTTTTAAATTTTTAATTTATACTTGTTATTAAAATGTAAGTTTTGAATTTATTATCTTTTTTGTGGGAACTGTTTTATAGTAACATTAAGAAACGTCAGAATTCCACGGAATTAAAAATCAGAGTATACAATGTGTCCAGAGTTACCCATGCATGTCAAGTACCTATAAGCGTAGGTGCTTTTTTTTGGTGAATAAAACCTATAATTGGAAAGCAAATGTTTGTGATTTCTCATTTCACGGCGGTAATCACTCGTTGTGTAATCGATGATGCTCACTGTGAAATTATTTGTTTACATTGAGGTCAGATGAATTATTATTGGATCTGGTTTGGAATACCTTTGATTAGGTTTGATTGTTAGGCGCTTGTTTAAGATGATGAACCAATTTGTGGCCAAAATTAATTTGACGAGTTGGGGCTTCGTGAGGGAATAATATTGGTTTAAATTGTTTGACGGAAATTCCTTAATATTATAATTATTGTTAAACGGAACGGAAATAATAGAGTTCGATTCTACGCTAAATAAGCTATCAGATTCTCTGAAATCTAAAATAAAAGCTGTTACGCGATATTTCTGCTTTTTTGAAACCTTTTTTTTTCAATAAAACTAACTACAAGTAATATGTATTAAAAATAAACAGAAAATGAAAACTAAAAATAGAATTACGGTATTGGAAGTTAATGCAGAAAAATTTAAAATTACATGCATGGAAGATATATTAGTAGATTGTTTAACGAGACGGGATGAGACCCATTTACACCCGAGTCCCGAGATGATTGTATGCACGAGCGAAGCGAGCTGCGAGAGCATATAATATGTACACATAGTTTGAGGGTGTAAATAGGCTTTCCCTGAGTTAAACATGTGTATTGAAGTCATTGATGTAAATAACAAGATATGGTCGTGCGAACAAAATTTTTCACGATTTAGAAACCAATAAATCAGCGCCATCTATGAGACACCAATGAACTACCACGGAACCAGTGTTTCCACTTACGATTTTGGTTTTACCTTAGAACCTGTAGAAATACCATGCATTTAGCAAGTAATAATTTTACGTAATAGTTTATAATATTTGTATGAGAAATACGTACTCCCTAAAGTATCGTAAAAAAATTTAAAATAGCGTTATTTAATGCTCCTAATCCATACTAATATTATAAATGCGAAAGTGTGTATCTCTGCTAGCTTTTCTCGGCCCAACAGTTTAACCGATTTTGATGAAAGGTACAAAATTAGCTTGAATCCCGGGAACGGACATAGGCTACATATTTTTATCCCGGAAAATTAAAAAGTTCCCACGGGATTCTTAAAAGTCCATCCGTTTAACCGATTTATACGAAATTTTGTACAGAGGTAGTTTGCGCCCCGGAAATTAACGTTCGATTTTACTCCAAATTATCCTTAATCCCTGTCAACATGAACCCCTAAAGCCCTACCTAATATCATTAGTTTCACCCTAAAATAGTGCAAAATATCTAAAAGTGGGAACACTGCACGGACTTGACAAATGTTACTCGATAATCGACGTAACCTTGTAAGAACGGCTATAATTATTATTTCTATGATAGGTGGCCTTTGGACCTGACTACTTTATGACGTTATTTTAGCTTAGAGATTTATGTACAATTGACATTTTGTGTAAACAAAAGCCTTTTTTTTTTTTTTTATGTATGCCCTCTATTTGTCCTCCGACATGATGATCGGAGACCTTTGATAGCTGACATGGCTTGCATTCTTTTTTTTTTTTTTTTTTTTGCCTTACTCTGTTGGACGAAAATGAGCAGCTCTGTTTTTTTTTTTAGCATGTCATTCATCGTTGTGCTGTATACAATATCATCTTATGTCTTTATGTATATGAATATATTATCTTAAATAATATAGGTATACATATTTTCTTACTTCTATTGATTTTTACTTTTTTTTTTTTTTTTACACTTACTAGTTTTTTATCAGCTATTTACATTTTATAATCAACTTTAATACTCTTTTAGGTATGAATTACCTAGAGGAGTATTAACTTCTTCTAGTGTTGTTTCTTAATCCTACTTTAATTACTATTTCTTCGCAAAATTTTAAAAACTTTACATTTACTTTCCTGCTGGCTATAATGGCGGGTATAGTTTCTATATTTATGTTGTTGTCTATTGAGTGTTCCAGCTCCATCCGTTTTTTGCTAAATTTAGGGCATTCAATTAGAATATGTAGGACCGACTCCTCTGATTGATCATCACAGTCGCAGGCGGGCTGGTCTTTACATTTAAATCGGTATAGATACTGTCCGAATCCGCCGTGACCTGTTAACATCTGCACAAGTGTCGGTGTAAGTTTTATTTTGTTCAGCGTCTTGTAAGCGTCGATTACATTCGGAAAGAACACCTTCGTCAATGCCGCGGTATTACTTTCCATATACCGCTGGCTCCACTGCTGAACCGATGCCCGTCTTATCATCCTCTTTATATAAGAGATTGGGCACGCGTCGTAATCCACTGTTGTGTTTGCTCTTGCTGCCTCTTTTGCTAGATAGTCTGCTCTTTCGTTTCCTTCGATTCCAATGTGTGCTCTTACCCAGTACAGGCGCACATCTTTGTCTTGATCCTTAGCCTTTCTTAATTTCTCTCAAACAAAAGCCTTTAGAAAGTTAAATGTTTTAAATTTACTTTTCGCATTTTAAATTATAGTAAGTATTTACATATAATAAAATCGTAGATCGTAGATTTTCCTTTTTATGCCTAAAGTAAGTAGGTACATTTGGTGGAGTTTTGGAGAATGCTAATGGACATTGTATTATAGAGGAACATTTAAGAAAATAAAAATCAAGAAATTTGTATAAAAAAAGATATATTGTAAACATCATCATTACAGAAGCAGGATAAGGTTTAATATTAAGACTAAATCAAACTAATATTAAAATATCTTTATTTATCACCCGCACAAACTTGATTAATATCGAATCACAGGTCAGTTTAACTGAGATCTCTTTTCAAAATCTATTTTATACTAATTAATTTAATTAGGTACACTCAGCCAAGTCCAAAATGGCAGCATTTATTCGATTAGGGTGTTTAGGGTTTAGCAAACGACACCATATTTCTCTTCTGTTAGGCTCTGCGGGCAATCTGGGAATTAAAAAAAACCATAATAACGACTCTTATTATATAATATGTATTATAAACACATATTAATAACTAAACGATTCCCTTTATTTACGTGGATTTACGATATTTTATCCTCTAACTTCTATCCCGAATTTTCAAAAATCCTGAACTGATTTATTTCTAACCGAATGCCCAAGTTCAAATTTTGATGGATAAAACTTGAAATTGACAGACTTTCATAGAAACGTTCCTTCACATTTTAACCCTCTTGGGAGTGGAGTTTTCATAAATCCTTTCTTAGTAAGTTTCTAGGGTACTCAAGGAATATTATGTTCTCCCAAGTCTAGAACGTCCAGCTGTTTGGGCTGTAGGTACGTTATTTGTCAGTCAGTTAGGACAAAGCCTTTATATTTTACTGGTGGACCCGGCAGACGTTATCCTGCACTGAACCTAGAAAGCGATTGCAAGGCCACCTATCGGGTCCAATTATTGTGAATCTAAACCCCCCAGGAACCAACCGAAACCCACATAAGAAATTTAATCAAAATTTGTCCATAATAAAATAAAAATCCTAAACCCCGACTGCAGCGCCACCTACCAGGTCTAATTGTAAATTTAAACCATACCTAGACCAACTCAAATACACACAAAACATTTCATCAGAATCAGTCCAGCCTTTCACGCGTGATGCCGTGACCAAGGAAAATAGGGATTCATTTTTATATATATAGATAGATATAGATTTAGCAGATATATTTATTCGTTTTCTTTTGCGACATTAATAAATATAAGTCGGTAATCCCAATATCATAATGTAATGCAGTTTGAAATTTATTCCCATGAAACCAAATCAAAATCCCGATGTACCGACATTACAATGTTACCTCGTGTGGCCGCATGTAATACGGCCAAATTAAAACTACGCGACTTAAGTGCGTTCATAATTTATATACATACTAAGTGAACATGGCCGGTTAGTCAATTGTAAACGGTAATTATAATATTTATTAGAAATGTTAAAACTATATGTAATACATAATTTTATATTGCTTACCGAAAAAAAGATATTCCATCCTTTTTTTAGTCACCTTTTTATCGGAATTAGTACATTTTTTACGACACAACTCGGCATTTTTGCAATGTAAAGCAACGTCTGCTTGCGTTTGAAGTCCAGACGTCAATGAGTTCGCATTGGTGCTCCATACACATTTTAGCACCGTTGAGTCGGCGACATTTTTTTTGTTCAATGACCCGGTCCATACGAAGTAATATATAAGTCAATGATTGAAGTGCGTAAATTGTTCATGTATTCCCGTCGTAGTAACATATAATTTTTTATCTACTCTCATATCTTAAAATCCCGAATATGAAATCAAAATGTGTCATATATTGGACTACTTTATTCACATACATCTATAATATTTAAAAAAAAATTAAAAAAATTCATTATAACACTACTTTGTTAGGAAATTATTGCAAAGTAATGTTATAAAATAATTTTTTCTACATTATAGTACAGGCGAACTGGGTTCTGGTATTTTTGAGCCATGGCGGGAAATTCGTGCGACCTCCTTACAGTAGATGTGTGTAACTGTACAAACGCGTTAAACATTGTGAATTGTGTTAAATTGCAGAAGAGTAACTACTAAAAATTAAGTTTACTTAAAATTAAGTAACTACTAAAAATAACTACTAAAAATTAATAACTATTAAAAATTAAATTTTTGATAAGCTTGAGCTATTTTCCGATCCACTAATTTCTATAGGACATTAGGACTCCTCTACTACTATTAATTTCTCTATGGTAACCCAGGCTGTATGGTCAACGATCTTGGCCTGTCCCGAAAGGGACAAACCGAAAAAGAAGAAGAATCTCTATGGTAACAACTGAATTTTGGCGCCATACGCTAGTTATAATATTTAAATTTTTTATTTGTTACTCAAAACTTTACAAGACATGGTTTTTATTGTGCGGAAAAATGTCTAGCAGTGATACTGAAGAGAATTTAACTCCACCTGACCACCGACCAACAATCTTTTGCCAGCAAAATCAAAGAAAACTCACGACAAATATTACCAAGATTTTATGGTTTGGATTTTAAGATATGAGTTTAGATAAAGTAGTGTATGAAACTCTACATAATTAGTTATTAAAACACTCGTGTAATACTATTAAAAAACTCGCCTGCGGCTCGTTTTTTAAACTAACACTCGTGTTTTAATAACCTCTATTATGCAACCGTTTCATAAACTACTATTATGTTAGTGTACATAATATATTATTATTTAATGGGATGCGGAGGATTTCAAAGTTTGGCAGAAAATATTTTTTGCGCATTCATATTAGTTATATCTAACGTCATTCTATACAAGTACCTACCTACCTATAAATTAAAAATTTAAAAACCCCCCGACATTCGCCATTTTGTGGCAGCGGCCATCTTGGATTTGCAATAGTGCTATTCTACTAGTCAAGCCCTTTCATTTGATACCCATATTAAGAGAGTTGTGAAAAAATATGTAATCCGCCATTTTATAGCGGCGGCAATCTTGGAGCGATTTTCTTCAAACACAGCTAACAACACTCTCGACTAATTCACCTTTCAAACAAAAAAAAACCGCATTCAAATCGGTCCATCCGTTTGAGCGCCACAGGGGAACAGACAGACACACACACACACATACACACACACACACACACACACACACACACACACACACACACAAAGACACGTCAAACTCGTGTGACCCCGTCGTTTTTGCGTCGAGGGTTAAAAATACATAAAGCACACGTTTTTACAACAAACAAAATAAATAACACTGTGTAATAAACATTTAGGTACATGTAACTGAAAAACATCGCGTAGTTTGATGTACATACCTACTTCAATGATTACGTTTATCTAACGTAACACAAACGCAAACGCTGGACGTTTTTGGGACAATGGGACAATGATAATGATAAATCAAGAATACAAATATAAGTGACTGAACATTTTGACTAGAATCAGTATGCCTATTTTACTGATAATAATTAATTAAAATTACCTACATCTATTTAAAACAATAAAAATAAATAAAATTTAAGTTTCGGAGTCAGTCCATAGTCTACTTTATAACCGGAGATAAGTCAATGAGTTATACGACTTTAAAATATGTTTAACCTTTAAGTACCGACGTACTATTTTAGTTACATAAGTACCGACGTGAGGTCTGCTAGACCACCATAGTTTTCCAATCGAAAACTTTTGTGTTTCTTATTATTCTTCTAATAAAAATGTTTCTATGTATTGTTAAATATCTACTTATTGTATAAGTAAAACAAAATGTAGAAGTTTTCACATTTATTACTGATTATAAGCATTAATATAGCAATCATAGATTCTTCGTTTGAAAAAATTAACTTTTATCTTAATAATTCATATGTATCAGTAATACTATTATTTTTCTTAAACACAATTTTTTCTTAAAGATTAATAGCTACATAAATAATAAAAAAATAAAAAACCTTAATAACCAACCGTTTTCTCAAAAATCACAGGGTATCAAATTTCAGGAACTATCAAAGTTTACAAACAGTCTTTGCATAGGCTTACTGCATTGTAGGCACACGTGTTTCATACAAGTATCACAGTCTGTTCAGGTGCTGAATTATGGTCACTCTCCAGCGGTAAAATTTGGGTAGATATCCTTAGATTCGGACTCTGAACTCTCATTTAGCTATTCCACTAAATGTTCTTGGTGGTCTTTATATTGAAACAGTGTTTGATATCTTTTCTCACCTACAGGAACACTTTTATTTTTATTTATGGCTGCCCGTTTCATGCCTGAAGAACCTGGCTAATCCATTGTTATAACTGACTGAAAATAAAAGAGAAAACAATATAATCTGAAAAAAGTCGCATCCAAAAAAAGTTACATAAGTACAGACGAGTGGTCTGATAGACCACTCGTGATCTTATAAAAATCAAAACTTACCGAAATCGTACGCGCCGACGCGACGCTGCCACTCTACAGGAACGCTGCTGGACGACTTCCCGAGGGGTAGAGAGAAGCACAGTAGGATAGTTTTTCGCTAACATAGGTAATCAGACTTTTAGACCTCTCGAGGTGTCTGTCAGACCACACGTCGGTACTTAAAGGTTAAATCGCGTGATGAATTAAAATGGCAGCGATAACAATTTTAATGCCAGTGGCATTTTGCTAGCCAACGGATTAGTTGCACATCAAGCGATCAAAGTGAGGTTACCGTTACAGTTACAGACCACCAAAACAGCTATTGCGTTGCACAAGTTAGGTTCTCCAACTTTCTATCATTTGACTCTTTGACACCTGAATCATAAAGGAATAGATTTGTGCAACCTATAGACCGGTCAAATTAGACTAAAAAATAGGGGTGAGAACATTATGGAGAACTCCTTCCTCACGATGTTTTCCTTCACCGTTAAAGCAAGTGATATTTAAATATTTAAAACGCACATAACTCCGAACAATCCTACCAATTTTCAGCCAGGTGTGAATTATTGTGACCTTGAAAGTCTAAATTGACTGGGCTACTACTTAGCTACTTATTTAGTGAACAAAATTATTTGACGGTTAGTCCAACCGCGTGACGTGAAATTCGTCTTAAATGAAAATAATGATTTTCAATTATCTATTTTTACGCTTAAACCTACGTAAATGATAAGCTTAACCACCCACAGAACATTTACTTATAACATTTATTTACTGAAATTGTAAGGAAATTGAAAAAACTCGAAAATATTTGTATTGATAAAAAGATAAAATGTGAGCGAATAAATGTTTCGAAATAAACTTGTTACGTAGAAACAAGTAACTTTTATAAATGATGTAAGCAAAACATAGCTTGATATGTTTATTTGACCATGTTAATTTGAAATTCTCTTTGTGGGGATTGTGTACATTTAAAATTAAACCACAGTTGTTTATGTAAAACCTCGTCGAACGAGTTTCACGGACGGATTTTTCGAAAGTTCTGAACTGTAGAATAATATGGGCAATAATATACATATACATCTATCTATCTATAATAATATAAAGTAGCTTGTCCTGACTGACTGATCATCAACGCACAGCCAAAACTACTGAAGGTAGAAACTTGAAATTTTCACAGTAGCTTTCTTTTATAACGTAAGCGCGCACTAAGAAAGGATTATTGTGATGGACCCTATGGGGGTTAAATAGGGGATAAAAGTTTGTATGTAAGTCCGTCAGTTTTAAGTTATGTCCATGAAAATTGGTATTTAGGTTTTTAGTTAAAAATAAAGAGTTACGAGTTTAAGGAATTTTGGAAGAACTACGCCCAAGTGGGTTAAATGGGAGTTGAAAGTTTGTATGAAAGTCCGTCATTTTTAGGGTTCCGTACCCGAAGGGTAAAAAACGGAGCCCTATTAATGTCACTCGGCTGTCTGTCTGTCTGTCTGTCTGTCCGTCTGTCCGCCGGTCACAGGTCTCTAGCTCGCAGACGAAATGAGTTACAAACCTGAAATTTTGGTATTTAGTGTAAAACGTTAACCCAAAATCAAATATTGAATTAGAAATTGAATTAAATTATTTTTCAGGGGGGCTCCCATACATGAAAAAGGAGCCGGAAAAAAAAATTTTTTCTTTACCCTAGCTTGTGGAGTATCATTGTTTAGAGCTCATTAAGTAGAGTACAAATATATATTTTTTTAATTTTTATCTCAAAAAATAAGGGAATGGGAGGCCATCAAAGTTGTCAGTTTTAGACCATTTTTGTGACGGGGGCTATCTCAAAAACTAAACTAGTTGGGAATATGATATTTCAGTATATTATGTACTATATGCTCTATTTAAACAACAAATACTGAAAACAACGATTTATTAAATAGTTTATAAGCTGTGACCAAAATAAACGAACATTTTTTTGGGTTTTTCTTTCACGGTTTGTTGCGATGTCTAGCTCGGAAATTAAATATTTCTTAGACCCAAAATATTATATTGTTCATACTTATGTACGGAACCCTGAAAGAGCGAGGCCCGACTCGCACTTGGCTGATTTTTTAAAGTTATATCAATGAAAGTCGGTATTTGTATTGTCGGTTAAAAATAAAGAATTACGTGTTAATTAATAATTTTGGAAATTCCATCCGCAACTGAGTTAAATAGAGGATGGAAGTTTGTATGAATCTACGCAGGCGAAGTCGCGAGCATCAGCTACGCCTACTATACGCCTTTACATTTTAGGACACAGGAACCAAAATGTTTTTGTTTCGGTTAAGTAAATTGGTAAGCGTAAATTATTTGTTTATTGACGATAAAAATTTAAATTGTTTTTTTACTATTGTGTAAAGCGAGATACTCGGTACCGTAAAACCGGGTAACTTCGCCCAACTAACCTAACTTTGCCCGACGCAGTACTTTTTACAAATGTGGAATAATCTGGAAAGATATTTTACTTACGTTTATTATTTAATCTGTGGTACAAAATTGAGTATATTACTGGCAAAACTGCATAAGCAACTGTTACCAATTTCACTTCAGTTAGCAGTGAGCACCAGTCAAAGTTGATGGTATAAAAAGCGGGCCAAAAATAGTGTAAAAAACTTTTGTTGTAACTCGCTTGGTAATTGAAACAGGTAAGTAATTTTTAAACTACAGTTATTTGATATCAAATAAACGATATAGATCGAATAATCAGCGCGGAAGCTTTCTCAGTTTCAGAAATATGTTGCTGGGCAATGTTATATTGCTTTTTCGGACGCACATTTTATAACTTTGCCCACTAAAATATAGCCCTTAGGGTTGTCACCTGTACAGTAAATTTAAATTGACATTAACAGTTACTTTTGTTTACGTTTTGTTTATCACAGTTCATTTTGGAACTATCTCTGTTGTTATGAGAAAGTTTTTATTTCTACAATATGATAAAACTGTAACAGATCCAATTTTGTACATTGAAGATATTTTGAATTTTTTTTGAGGGCACTATAATCGATACTGAAGCCAAAAATATATATATATATTTATTTTTGTCTGTCTGTCTGTCTGTATCTTGGCCGCGCATCACGTCGAAACTACTGAATGGATTCGAATGAAACTTGGCACGATTTGAGTTTACACTCCGAAATAGGAAGGACATAGGATACTTTTTATTCCGAAATTCAGCAAGGTTTCCTTGGAAGAGGGAATGAAAGTCTAAACGTGTATTTAGCTGTAATTCATTAACGCGTAGTCCGATTTCATTCATCTTTTTTTGTTAGAAAGGCGGTACTTTGAAAATTATCTCGTAAATATTTCAAGATCATAGGTTTTTCTCATTATTCCTTAATACCTACCTACCTTAATAATAATAATTTTTGTGATTTTAACAAACTGACTAATTATTTTTGATTTAATTTTTTAATGATTCCTTACTAGAATGTTTTATTAGTATTAAGTTAAAATATACTTATTAAATTTCTTATAAGTAATTTAAAAATTACTAGATCTCATTATTTTAGCGTTTAAACTATCGTGGGTGATTTTGATTGAAGCGCCAACGTTATGACCATCCCCCGAGGGCGGGGTCTCATCGTGAGCCGGTAGCAAATTTCCCACGTGTAACAAACAATTTGTGAAAAGCTGTAATTTTTTGAAGGTATTTACTTTGTAAGAATAGGAGAAACTAGTAGGGCGCGTGGGTGCGCGGCCCGCAAGCGGACCGCGAGGTTTTGCTTTCGGGTATTTTGGTTTGAGGAGCCTCCACTTATCTTTCCCAAATTCCTAATCCTCGATCATTATCACTCTCCATATTTTTTCTTCGAATCATTCTGCTCATCAAATAGATCTTTAGGTATTGATCATCTTTTTCCAAGAAACCACTCTTCCATCTTGTATACTTGGTGAGATAAACACCGACGAAATTTGTATAGCCACCATCTTGAATCCGCCATTTTGGTATTTTTTTTTCGCCGTGCCAACTGGATGAGGTTTTGAGTAATTTTTGTTTGAGCACCTCCCACCTATCTACAATACCCTGCCCGGGCTCCTCAACCATCTTCCAAACCCTCAATCATCATGTCTTCCCATATTTTTCTTTGAGAGTTCTCCAAAGAACCTCATCAAAGCCTTGGATAGTTCACAACTTGTAGTCTCTTCAATATTCGCCATACATTTTCTATGGAAAAATAAATTCCGCCATTTTGAATTTTTTTTCTATGCATCGAGTAGATCTTCTGATCCTGATCATCTTTTGCGAAGAAACCACTCTTCCATCTTTTATACCCTCCGAGTTGGACGCCGACGAAATTTGTATAGCGGCCATCTTTTTTTCGCCATTTTGAATTTTTTTTCAACTCATTGCCAATTGGATGACGTTTCAAGTGACATTTGGTCGAGCACCCCCCACCTATCTTCAATAGCTTAAGCATGCCATTCCCTCGTCTCTGAAATCTTCAATCATCAGCTCTCTCCATATTTTTCCTCTTAATGAATTTTTATCCTCTATACGACACCATTATTGAAAAAAAAAATTTCATACAAAATTGTTCAGGAGAGGCGATGAATGAGTCAGTGAATCAGAACGAACAGCTATATATATATTAACTAGTACGGCGCGTGGGTGCGCGGCCCGCAAGCGGACCGCGAGGATTCGAGTAGTTTTTGTTTGAGCACGTCCCACCTATCTTCAATACCCTCGCCGTGCTCTTCATCCGTCTCCAAAGTCTTCGATCATCAGCTCTTTCCGTATTTTTCCTCCGCATGAATTTTTGTTTTCTACACGAAACCATCAAAAAATTTTTTTGTGTAGAAAAATAAATTCCGCCATCTTGTTTTTTAGTTCTTGATCATATTTTTCAAAGAAACCACTCTTCCATCTTTTATACTTGGTGAGATAGACACCGACGAAATTTGTATAGCCGCCATCTTGAATCCGCCATTTTGGTTTTTTTTTTCACCTCAGTGCCAATTGGATGAGGTTCTGAGTATTTTTTGTTTGAGCAGCCCCCATCTATCTACAAAACTCTGCCCGGGCTCATCAATCATCTTCCAAACCCTCAATCATCATGTCTTCCCATATTTTTCTTTGAGATTTCTCCAAAGAACCGCATCAATCGCCTTGCATACCTAGTTCACAACTTTATACTCTCTCTCAATATTCGCCATACATTTTCTATGGAAAAATAAAGTCCGCCATTTTGAATTTTTTTTGTATTCATCGAGTAGACCTTTGGATCCTGATCATGTTTTGCTAAGAAACAACTCTTTCATCTTTTATACCCTTCGAGATGGACACCGACGAAATTTGTATGGCGGCCATCTTTTTTTCGCCATTTTGAATTTTTTTTCGGCTCACTGCCAATTGGATGACGTTTCGAGTGACATTTGTTCGAGCACCCCCCACCTATCTTCAATACCTTAAGCGTGCTCTTCAACCGTCTCCGAAATCCTCAATCATCAGCTCTCTCCATATTTTTCCTCTTAATGAATTTTTGTCCTCTATACGAAACCATTTGTGAAAAAAAAATTTTTCATACAAAATTTTACAGGAGAGGCGATGAATGAGTCAGTGAATCAGAACGAACAGCTATATATATATTAATGGGGCCCAATATCATTCACTAACTGAGGTATGATTGGTTTCGTGTGGATAAACGTGGACTGAAGGTTTTCTTTTTTTTTTCGGTTTTCTTGTAATCGATACCTGTACTATATTTTTTAATATACGTACCAATTTCGACCGTATGTCAAAGAAGATAAAGCTGAGTTTGAGTTGTTATCAAAAGAGACGCTGCGCCTGGGATTCAGTTCAATCTGTAGGTGATGCACAAACACACACACACAGACACGTCAAACTTATAACACCCGTCGGTCGTTATTATTATTATTTCTATGTTTTTGCGTCGGGGGTTAAAAATAGCTTACGTCATCGTGATATTTTGACATCTCCAAACAGTTTAGTAGATTCACGTAACTAAGTATCGTGTCACACGTATTTTATCTTGAAACCTTTATAGGGCCTTTGGTACTTATATATATTTATTACAGAAAAACGTAGTTCAATTATTATCCTTTTTTTGCTACCTAAACACAATCCATCCATATTTAAACAACAAATACTGAAAACAACGATTTATTAAATAGTTTATAAGCTGTGACCAAAATAAACGAACATTTTTTTGGGTTTTTCTTTCACGGTTTGTTGCGATGTCTAGCTCGGAAATTAAATATTTCTTAGACCCAAAATATTATATTGTTCATACTTATGTACGGAACCCTGAAAGAGCGAGGCCCGACTCGCACTTGGCTGATTTTTTAAAGTTATATCAATGAAAGTCGGTATTTGTATTGTCGGTTAAAAATAAAGAATTACGTGTTAATTAATAATTTTGGAAATTCCATCCGCAACTGAGTTAAATAGAGGATGGAAGTTTGTATGAATCTACGCAGGCGAAGTCGCGAGCATCAGCTACGCCTACTATACGCCTTTACATTTTAGGACACAGGAACCAAAATGTTTTTGTTTCGGTTAAGTAAATTGGTAAGCGTAAATTATTTGTTTATTGACGATAAAAATTTAAATTGTTTTTTTACTATTGTGTAAAGCGAGATACTCGGTACCTAGCCTGGATTGTAGGATACTTGTATATTTTACAAGTATGTATAAATTAAAAATTTAAAAAACCACCGACATTCGCCATTTTGTGGCAGCGGCCATCTTGGATTTGCAATAGTGCTATTCTACTAGTCAAGCCCTTTCATTTGATACCCATATTAAGGGAGTTGTGAAAAAATATGTAATCCGCCATTTTGTAGCGGCGGCCATCTTCGACAGATTTTTTCAAACATAGCTAACAACACCCTCGACTAATTCACCTTTCAAACAAAAGAAACCGCATTCAAATCGGTCCACCCGTTTGGCGCCACAGGGGAACAGACAGACACACACACACACACACACACAGACACGTCAAACTTATAACACCCCGTCGTTTTTGCGTCGGGGGTTAAAAAGAGGGTCAAGCGTGTAGCCCGCCACCCCGCAATGGAGCAGCGTGGCGAGTCTAAGCTCTAAATCCCTCACTCATATTATAAGAGCAGGCCTGCCCAGCAGTGGGTTGTCAAATGGGTGTAGTGGTGATGGTCAAGTGTGTGCGTGAGCCGCAACCGATACAAATACCTTTAAGCGTTTATGGGGTTGTGTGTGTGTGTGTGTGTGTCTGTCTGTTCCCCTGTGGCGCTCAAACGGGTGGACCGATTTGAATGCGGTTTTTTTTTGTTTGAAAGGTGAACTAGAGTGTTGTTAGCTATGTTTGATGAAAATCGGTACAAGATGGGCGCCGCCGCTATAAAATGGCGGATTACATATTTTTTCACAACTCCCTTAATATGGGTATCAAATGAAAGGGCTTGACTAGTAGAATAGCATTATTGCAAATCCAAGATGGCCGCCGCCACAAAATGGCGAATGTCGGGGATTTTTTAAATTTTTAATTTATACTTGTGTAAATAGTGATGTAAGTAGTATACATGCGATTTTTTTTTAAATAAAGAATTAATTTACAAAAAATTTAAATCCACGCGGACGGTTCAGTAACAGCGGGCGTCATCTAGTTTATAATAAACGCTAAGCTGTGGACAAAGTAAACAGAACAGATTAGACAAACACTTGTTACTTGGAGATAAGCGCCAACGTTATGATCATCCCCCGAGGGCGGGGTCTCATCGTGAGCCGGTAGCAAATTTCCCACGGGTAACAAACAATTTGTGAAAAGCTGTAATTTTTTGAAGGTATTTACTTTGTAAGAATAGGATAAATGGGGCCCAATATCATTCACTAACTGAGGTATGATTGGTTTCGTGTGGATAAACGTGGACTGAAGGTTTTCTTTTTTTTTCGGTTTTCTTGTAATCGATACCTGTACTATATTTTTTAATATACGTACCAATTTCGACCGTATGTCAAAGAAGATAAAGCTGAGTTTGAGTTGTTATCAAAAGAGACGCTGCGCCTGGGATTCAGTTCAATCTGTAGGTGATGCACAAACACACACACACACACAGACACGTCAAACTTATAACACCCCGTCGGTCGTTATTATTATTATTTCTATGTTTTTGCGTCGGGGGTTAAAAATAGCTTACGTCATCGTGATATTTTGACATCTCCAAACAGTTTAGTAGATTCACGTAACTAAGTATCGTGTCACACGTATTTTATCTTGAAACCTAGGGCCTTTGGTACTTATATATATTTATTACAGAAAAACGTAGTTCAATTATTATCCTTTTTTTGCTACCTAAACACAATCCATCCAATACCTATAACCATTTGTCTTATACCTACTTGTAGTGGTTTAGTATTAGTATTTTTCAAACCGGCAATGTATAGCGTGCAAAACTCGGTGACAACTTTAGGTATTTAACCAATGTTCGTTGACCTCTAGCGTCAGGTGATTGCATTACATTGCGAACTTAAAAAAATTCAGGGGATATTTTAATTTTTTTTCTTGTCAGTCATCACTAAATTACCTGTCTTCGTATCTTATAGAGCGGTTCCCTTAGATACACACATTATGTATGTGATGCTTGTCACCAGGGTCGCAACGGGCTGGGTAACATCTACGTGTGGGCGAGCGGGGACGGCGGTGAGGACGACGACTGCAACTGCGACGGCTACGCCGCCTCTATGTGGACGGTGTCTATAAACAGGTAACGCTGTCATTTATAGTACGCGACAATAGTGTTGTAATTTATAGTACGCGACAATAGTGTTGTAATTTATAGTACGCGATAATAGTGATGTGCGGGTGACGTGTGCGCAAAGGGCTACGCATGTTCCCCGCATGCGTCGATGTCGTCGGCAGGGAACGTGGACTATGCTTATCTACCGAATCTGTGGTTTTCTATAGTAAAATATTACTCATATTTTTTTGGTCTCAAAGATTGTTTAGATAAAATAATCTATATCGTTGAAATACTCGTACATTTTAGTAGCTCACATTTTAGAAAATATTACTAGAGATATAGGTAGAATAGAAGTAGAGGCTATGCATGCAGTATGAGGCTTTATAGGTATGTTTTTGCATTTCGAACTCGATTATTCTCAGACAATGTGGCGGACATTTTTGTATCGAGTTTTGCTCTTAAAGAAGGTGCCAACTCACGATGGTATTACTATCAAGTTGTTGCTGATTATTCTTTTATATTTCATCCAAATAATTATATTATCGCACAAAATTCATAATGAACTTTGGAGTGCTGTATCTACATATTGTATAAGTGTAATGTAGTGTAAAGCCCGCCAACCCGCATTGGAGCAGCAGTGGGTCTGAGCTCTAAATCCCTCTCTCCTATGAGAGAGGAGGCCTGTGCCCAGCAGTGGGACGTTAAAGGCTGTAGTGGTGGTGGTGGTATAAGTGTAAAACTTTTGTTATCCAGCGCAATAAACGACGGTCAGAACGCCCACTACGATGAGTCATGTTCGTCAACGCTCGCCAGCACGTTCAGCAACGGCGCCCGGGACCCCAGCACCGGCGTGGCCACCACGGACCTGTACGGCAAGTGCACAGCCACCCACTCCGGGACCTCGGCAGCCGCGCCCGAAGCCGCCGGGGTGTTCGCATTGGCTCTGCATGCAAAGTGAGTGTGATTCTGTTTTATCAATCAAATGTTTATATTAGCGGTCTATCGATCTATCCTCCTCCTGTATAATTTTCAAACATTTTAGATTTCGATTGTATACTCTGTTCACGGAGACGAGCTCATATAGGGCGTTCGCTTTTGTTATTGTACCTGTAGAAGTTTTATGGACGCATAAGGACTATCGCCGTGATTGGTAAAGCATCCCACAGGGAAAAAAAACTTATTTTTCTAAAATATAAAAAATTATAATAAGTACCTATTAAGAAAAGGACAAATCTGTATTGGTACAACTATCGGTTCTATCCAATACTTAGTATTTTTTTTTTTCGAATTACAACGATCCTCTAACAAATTATTAGAGGATCGTTTCAACCTTCCACCACATGAAAGGACAGAAAATATGTCATATGTTTGGTACTAAGTATGTATAGGTATATTTGATTTCTTATCACATTGAGTTACGAGTAGGTACATAATCTAATAGTGAACGTAGAAAGATTTTAAATTAGTGTTCTATAATATTGATTTTGCATAAACAAATTAACATAAAAGTATTTAGAGTATCCTTTATCCAAGGAAAAAATCATTCAGACAAAATCTCAAGTAAAAAGCTGTGTTTCTCATAAAAGCTTTTACAACGCGACATGCCAAAGTATATTATGCTGTATTACTATGCAAAATGTTAAAACACTTGTAAGTAAGTATATATAACACAATATGATGGATTAGGTTGTTGTATGACATCATCTACACTTACCCTAATTGATATTTTACGATGTTATGATAATTTGGCTTTATGTGTATAGGTACCTATTTATTATACATATTTTCAAGTTAGTCAAGTTAACAAGCGTAAACAAGGACGAGGGTCGTATCAAGTATAAAGTAGCCTCCAGATCTTCTGACGGTCAAATATTCTAAGTCGGAAGCTTACTCGCTACACCTTCCGACCAAATCTGAGTCCGACCGTTCAGACAAAACGTTGTTGCCAAGTCTATTGACTTAGCAGTAAATGTAACTGTTTTTAATAAATTCTCCCCGTTATGTTAAGTTCCCCGGAATTTTCCCTCTTGAACATAAAGTAGATCGCACTTTAGATATATTCCCTCGTGTCAATTAGGGAATATTCCGCCAACTGGCAACATTAGTGACTTATCGGAAGAATGTTTCCAACTATACACCTCTGATTTAAGATCTGACTGTTGGATAGTAATATAAAGGGGCAAAAGAGGGATAATATGTGGGTCGAAATTATAAAGTGGGTTAAATGTGTGTAGTTGTATTTCTATAGGCATTAATTTTATCACAGTTACGAGAACATATTATTTTCCTGGTTCATATATCGAATAACGAACGTGTACCGCAAATTTTCAAAGTTCCCGTGGGATAGGACGTGCCCACGTATTTGCTTCACGTTCCAAAAATATGAAATGGAACGGAGAGAGCCCTACTGGGCAACTGTAATTGGATTGATATTTTTTTTAATAGCGTTAGCTTCATTGGGGAGACGCCTGGGAAAACGCGTGGGTTGTGGCAGCTATACTTTAACTTTACTGACAAATAGAGCGATATCTGGGCAAGGATGCAGAAAATTATTTCTAAAGACAATGATAAATGATTATGAGTTTGGTTCTTTGTTTCTTTTATCTAAATTCGCTACGAAATAGAAAATCAATTTTTTCGATAGAAAGCTCTTCTAAACTGCTCCAATCTTGATTTTTTATACGTTTACTTGGCGAATATGCCTAATATACTTATATATAATATATATATTTTTTTTTTCAGTCCTAAACTAACTTGGCGCGACATTCAGCATCTGACCGTGTTAACATCGAAGAGGAACTCGCTATATGACGCAAAGGTGATTCAATATTTTTTATACAGTTGATACCACTTCGTCCGCGTGGATTTAGGTTTTTTAAAAATCTCTTGGAAACTATGATTTTCTGGGATAAAAAGTAGCCTATGTCCTTCTCCAAGGTCAAATCTCTTTGTACCAAATTTCGTCAAAATTAGTTTAGCGGTTTAGGCGTGAAAGCGAAACATACAGACAGACAGAGTTACTTTCGGATTTAAAATAAAAGTATAAAGACGTATAAAGTAATAAAATATGGAAGTTTGGATTAACGTAAGATAGATAGATAATGGTAATTTTCTATATAGGTTAAAAGGTCGATTCCATCAGCGAATAATTTTATCTTAGGATCAAGATAGACGCCTCTTCTCGTTTCTATGAATATTTCGGAAACTAAGAGCTATTCAGGTTATTAGGTAAACGATCATTTTTTTTTTGTATTCCTAAAAATAATTATTGTAACATATTGGTGAAATTATTGTTCTACATTTTCTATTTGAAACGTGGATTGATCTTATAGATTGAGAATGTAACTTCCTATTATGTATTCTAGGTGTTATAATAAACTGTGTATACCTAATAGAAATCGGTGCAAAACGTGTTATCGCTTGCTACATCAATCAGGCTTGATACAATGAGCTTACGGACATGACATGACAACGTAGATAGCAGATACGGCGTTTATGACACTTGTTGCTACTACGTGTATCGGCTTTATCATTGGCTATTACTATACAATTAATAGATAAGACTGATATGTTTGTGTAATCACCATCAACCACCTACATAGCTATCTGAAGCGAGGACAAATTGTTTACGTAGTTCTTTGACGCCTACGAGTTTACGATGAACCAACGTGGGTTTTTGCTTTATGAATGAATTTATCATCCAATAAAACGGACGGTCCCACCAATTTAAGGGTGCGTTTCTACAGGAGTGGAATGGAGCTGAAACGTTCTGGAATAGACTAATCATATTATTATTGACGCATTATCACGTAGGTTTACGTGACAACTTTATCACGTAATCTCAATCTGATTGGACCGATATATTTACAATAGTCTGATTGAATACTCACGCACTATTACTATAATATAACAATATACGCGCGTTTCCGTCAACCACCAAAAATCGATCTACAAAAATGTTGATAAATATATTATGTACAATGTACATAATGTACATAATGTACAATGTACAATGTACATAATATATATCTACCTATTTAGATATTATAATAGTCTATCGACGTTGTTTGTTTGTTTGCTCAATTGATAGAACATTTCTATCACGCGATCTTATTTTACGAGTATCTTTGTATGCGAAAAAATCTGGGAGCCCACCGCATCATTACCCCGAAACCATTAAGTGATTAATGGAATGGAGGTACTCGATTATGACGCAAATAGAAAAAGAGAGAGATCTCGGTATTCAATGGGAGATGGCAGCTGAAGAAGAAAATATTGCTTATATATTTTAAATGTTTTCAGGGACGTGAAAAATAGAGATCTTGGTATGCAATGGGAGGTGGTAATTGAAGAAGAAAATAGTGCCTGTAATCTATATCTTTTCAGGGACGTTTCCATTGGACGATGAACGGCGTGGGGTTGGAGTTCAACCACCTGTTCGGGTTCGGGGTGCTGGACGCTGGTGCCATGACAGCGCTGGCGGCCAACTGGCGTTCTGTGCCGCCTAGGTATCACTGTGAAGCCGGCTCTGTCAACACTCACACGTAAGTCAAATTAGGGATATTTGGAAGGATGCCACATGGTCACGTTATTCGGGACACCAAATCTGCCATGTATTAAAAACTAGCGACCCGTTCCGGCTTTGCATAGGTAATAGAGCTATCTCACCATACATAAATGTTTTGTTAATTTCAAAGGGCAACGTTGTCGATAAAAGGTCCCAAGCGGCTTCACTTTTTCCGACATTTTTAACAATTATCATCATATTTCAACCAATTTACACAACCCTTAACAAATTATACACCTAAACCATCCTCATGAATCACTATCTATTGGTGAAAATTGCATGAAAATCCGTTCAATAGTTTTCGAGTTATACAATATACAATAGCCAATTGTTTTATAATAATACTAGCGGACCCGGCAGACGTCGTCCTTCCCGCTATTAGCGCCACCTACCGGGTCCAATTTTTCTACTTATAAACCTTCTTCTTGAATCACTCTATCTATTAAAAAAAACCGTAACAAAATCCGTTGCGTAGTTTTAAAGATTTAAGCATACATAGGGACATAGGGATATAGGGTCAGAGAAAGCGACTTTGTTTTATACTATGTAGTGATGTAGTGTTATCATTCTTGTTGTAGCGAGATCCCGTCAGAGGGCAGCATAACGCTGCAGATAGAGACGACGGCGTGCGAGGGGACGCCGAGCGAGGTGCGCTACCTGGAGCACGTGCAGGCCGTGGTCAGCGCCAACGCGACGCGGCGCGGCGAGCTCGAGTTCTTCCTCACCAGCCCCATGGGCACTAGGTATGTACTGGTGCTCATTTGTTGTAGCGAGATCCCGTCAGAGGGCAGCATAACGCTGCAGATAGAGACGACGGCGTGCGAGGGGACGCCGAGCGAGGTGCGCTATCTGGAGCACGTGCAGGCCGTGGTCAGCGCCAACGCGACGCGGCGCGGCGAGCTCGAGTTCTTCCTCACCAGCCCCATGGGCACTAGGTATGTACTGGTGCTCATTTGTTGTAGCGAGATTACGTCAGAGGGCAGCATAACGCTGCAGATAGAGACGACGGCGTGCGAGGGGACGCCGAGCGAAGTGCGCTACCTGGAGCACGTGCAGGCCGTGGTCAGCGCCAACGCGACGCGGCGCGGCGAGCTCGAGTTCTTCCTCGCCAGCCCCATGGGCACTAGGTATGTACTGGTGCTCATTTGTTGTAGCGAGATCCCGTCAGAGGGCAGCATAACGCTGCAGATAGAGACGACGGCGTGCGAGGGGACGTGCGTTTTAAGCAATTAAATATTACTTGCTTTAATGGTGAAGGAAAACATTGTGAGGAAACCTGCATGCCTGAGAGTTCTCAAAGACGTGTGAAGTCCGCACTTGGCCAGCATGGCGGACTATGGTCTAAATCCGTCTCATTCTGAGAGACCTATGTCTTGTAGTGCGCTGGTACTGAATTGATAATGATGACGATGATGATGATGACGACGATGATGATTATGATGATGATGTTGTTGTTGATGATGATGATGATGATGATGATGATGATGATGGCGATGATGATGATGATGATGATAGTTCTTGCTGAAGCGTCATTATTCTATGTCGTCGACGTCTCAGCGAATCTACTTCAAGAGTGGCATCATTTTTTGTATTTCCGCAGATCAATGATACTGAGTCGCCGCGCCAACGACGACGACAGTCGCGACGGGTTCACGAAGTGGCCCTTCATGACCACACACACGTGGGGCGAGTACCCACAGGGGACGTGGACGTTAGAGGTCAGTGTTTCATCTCTATTTCCGTAGTATAACCCCCGGCACGTAAGTCGAGCGGTGACCTTCGAGTGCGCGCAGCGTCGTACGCGTGAGCGGGACACAATACCTACGATTGGAGAGCCAATCAGCACTTACGAAGGATCCGCGAGAGCTAATCTCCCGCTCCCCGCGACCCCCTCACACCCCGAGATACTTCATTTTCGATTTCTGCGCATTGAAGGTCAACGCTAGACTTATTTGCCGTGATTTGTATGAATAGGTAGGCGTATTTATATATTTCTTAGAATTTTGTGACTCTGCTGGTCTCTGAATAATCCGAAGATGACTCATAATATGGGAATTGGGATGCCAAAAAAAGAAAAAAAAAAAGTTTTCAAACTCCGATCCAACCTCGCTGGTACTTTTGAAGGCTTTTCATATGACGCAACTTTTCAGCAACAAAGCAAAGTCAGCCAATTAGAGGCTACCTGCACTGCAGCAGCTGTCTGCTTGTACTAACTACAGCGGTAGCCCCCGTATGTATGGATGCTATTTAGATGCGTCGGCGCTGAAGAATCCATTACAATGGAAAAGTTTCCAATTTTTTAAATTAATTTTGTTATAAAAATTGAAGTAAAATAAAACAAAAATCTGAAAGAATCATTAAATTATCTCAAAAACTGAAAAAGTTATGGAACTTTAAAGTTAAAATTCACGAATAATTTCGTTTAACGCGGCGCTCCAGCGTGTGACGTCAGCCAGAGGGTTCCAAAGCAATCAGAAATCTCGGAGAAATAGAATAGAATAGAAAAGTTTTTTGTTCAAATTAACTTTTACAACTACTTTTGAATCGTCAATTGAATCTACCACTGGTTCGGAATTTGGTTGGAAGTTGGAACGGCCTAACCGAGACGAACCAGTAAGAAACTCGGCGGTTGCTCTTTTTTTAAAATAACAATACTTACCTAACTAATTAACTACGTAATCTAATTAAATTAAATTTATTAAATTTATTATAATTAAAATTAAATTATTTAAATTAAATTTACATGGAAAAAAATACCTCGGTCTGGACGCGATGACGTCACACTCGAGTGAGAGGCGGCAATCATAAATAAATAGATAAACTTAAATATCTAATTAATTTCTCCGTCATTTATTGATGGATTAAAAAAGAAATTCACTGTTTTATTAGTTTTAATCTACTATATTTTATTATGTTAAATATGATATTTTCAAAGTTCCTCATTATACAAACAGATGTGATATTTGCAGGCGCGGTTCAGCGGCGCGGGCGGCTCGGGGCGGGGCTCGGCGGCGCGGGCGGGCTGGGTGCGCGGCTGGGCGCTGGTGCTGCACGGCTCGCGCGCGCCGCCGTACGCGCAACTGCAGCCGCAGGACCCGCACTCCAAGCTGGCCGTCGTCAAGAAGGCGCACGAGGACAACGCGACTATCAAGTAGACACCGAACCAGCGATCTAGAAATGAGAGGACACCCTATTTTTTTTTTCTTTTTCTTAATTCGCAACTTCAGCCTTCGGCCGTCCGGATTTTGTATAGTTTTCATAAAGTTTAGCAGCCAACTTCAAACTATAGTAAACTGGCTTCGCCCGCATGAGTTTCGATTTTTAACAAAACCCGAGGAAATCGTGGATTTCCTGTTCCTGTTCCCGCTCCCTTTTCCAACCTTTAGATAACTTTCAAGGAAGTTTGCTGTAGTAATCTACCTGTAGCTATAGATTTCGATTTTTTCAGAATCCTGTGGGAATTGTGGATTTTACCAGGTCAAAAAGTAGCCTATGTGTTAAGTCAAGGCATAATCTATCGCTATTCTTTCAGTCAAATCGGTTCAGTAGTTGTGGGTGGCGATAAAGAGTAACAAACATACACACAGACACACACACATACACACACACACACACACACACACACACACACACACACACACACACACACACACAAACTTTCGCCTTTATAATATTAGTAATAAATGTACCTAGGTACTTGCCAAAAATACCTATAGATATATTTTTACGATTCTGAAAAGTGGTTCTTCGAATTCTGGATTCAATTGTTAAAACTGTTTGGACATTCAATGTTTGACATCCAATGTTTGTCGTTCGGCGGTCCACAGAGTTCTCCGATTTAAAACGATGTGTAAGCACCATTACAATTCCATTTGAATAATTAAAAAAATATTTCATATTGTATGCGCGTGCCTTGAATGTGGAATGAAGAATTTAACAACGTCGTAGGTAGATGATTGTTTGTAAAAACATTGTCACTTGGACCAAGCGAGCGCGACGTAAGACACTTGCGCAATGTTGCTTATTTGAAACGCACATGTAGAAATGTTTGCCAATACGGGCAACGCAAAAGTTTTCTCGTCTCGGAGCGCAGTTACGTGTCCCAAAATCTACATGGACATATCATGGGACAAATCTAATGAAAAACATACAGATTATTTCTTAGGCATACCTACCTACTGTCCGCGCAGTTAAGGCGTTTTCTTACAAATACATTACATTACAAATATTACAGTAGGTACCTACGTCACATTGTAGAAAAATTCCGCTCGCGGATTTCCGCTAGATTAGTCTCCGTCCTAAGACTAATTTTGAAATCTCCTCATTTCTAGATCCATGAAGGCAGGCTGTAGATATTTCACTATAGAAATTCTTATATCTATCACTCATGTTTTCCACTACTAATATGTAGGTATGTTTAATATCTATACCAAAGAATCTATCAATGTATCAAAAATATCGTATATTGAATAAAAATTCAGACTTAGAAACTTTTCTATTTTAGTTACATCTTTGTAAAACAATGTATAAACTCTGTCTGCGTCTCAAACTCTGTCAACTTTGTTAGGTCTCACACACTGGTTAGTACGGAATGTTTTTGCTTTTTACATTACAAACATTTATTGTTGGTTTTTATATACCTAGTTGCAATTTCCTAAAATTGTTCTCAAATACTCGTAGATTACATAATAAAGTTTGTTAAATAATAAATATAACGAATACAACATACTGTGTGTGTAGGGCCTAATGGATTCTTTCTTAAATTATTTTGAGTATCACATTAAAAAATAAATTACTTGTTAAAATTAAAAGAATAAATTATTAAACGAGCAGGGGCCATGACATCGTGGAAAATTATAAATATTTTTGACTTTCTTATATTATATATGTAAAATAAGTATAGATCTTTTAAAAATGATAGGCATAACATATTGGGCGTAACAAAAAGTTGTTTATATTAAACTTACAATTATAATTTTCCAATATATTTGTTTTCAATAATAATTTTTAATTTATATATAAAAATATTTGTAACATATTATAATATTATAATTAATTTATTAAATTAAGTAGCAGAATTTCTTGGTTTAATCCACATACGTGTAAAATACTTCTAGTCACCAGTGCATTTATTATTTCATACTATATTTTACAAGTGTAACACAATTATTGTATTAAAAATGATTAAGTACTTACCTACTTACTATATTAAATTTTGTTCATCTTCTACACATAATAACATAATATTTAGAATTGGTCATATTGTCCGAAACATATCAGAAATTAACATTACAATACGGTTGCTTAAAACGTGGTTAAATAAATTATTGCCATTATTTATATATCGGTTTTTTGTAAAATTAGAAGTTGAGCAAGATTTATCATCAAGTTTTTTTTAGGTTTAATAGTAATATAAACTTTTTGGATTTAAAGTCTGTTCGCGAAGTAGGAGAATAATTTGGTGCCTATTCGATTATATTATGCAAATCTAAATCTTGCCTTCAGGCAAATCTAAAACTTGCGTACTACTGGTCTAAAATTAGTGCTTTTCTTTCCCCTAAGAATATTGTGAAAATAATAAATAGCACTACTTTTAGACCCGTAAGATAATAATTACTTAGATTTATGTAATTAAATATCAAACAGCATTAACTACAGCTGTTTATTCTGTCATTAATAATCTGTCTTTCTGTTCTACACCCTTAGGGTAAAACCCGGATAGACGCCCCACTTTTTGAAATCGCCTCATAACTTTTAAAATATTAATTTATCACAAATAATATTTATGAATATAGCTAGTTTAATCTTTTGGGTTCCATTATGACTTGTTTTTGTTGTCCTAACGATTACAGATTTTGCAGAATTTAACTTTTCGCAGACCCTTTTTTTTTGGGATAGATGCCTACCTGTGTGGATAGATGCCCCACTATGAAAATACTAAAAAGGATAGATGCCCTATGAAAAAAAATAAGCAAAATACATAGTTTCATAAGGTTTTATTATCTAAATATATAAAAGGAAAAAGTGACTGACTGACTGACTGCCTGACTGATCTATCCACGCACAGCTCAAACCACTGGACAGATCGGGTTGAAAGAGATAGATGCCCCGAAGTATATTAAAACTATCAGGAATTTATTGAAAAAAGAAATAAAAATATAAAAGAACATTAAAAATATTAAAAAAATACTTAATATATCTATAGGTATATTAGGGGATAGATGCCTCTAAGGGCACCTATACCTCGAAAAATCGAGGCAACTATCCTTTTTGATATGGATAGATGCCCTTTTATTTATTAAATAAACTAAAAACTAAAGAGCGATTATTTACACTTAGGTGTACACTTATTGAACCAGTGTATTGACATAATAAAAAATATAACAGAATCTTCTACTACTTCAAAAGTTATACAACGGCAAATACTCGCCTCTAAAACTTTGAAGGATTTGCCGCGTTCGCTGCGGAGATAATCACACGCACAAGCGAAACAAATTGTTTTAATACAAATGTATGTAGGGGCCTGAGGTTTGGGGGGCCTCCGCTTCTTATTTAAACTATCAATTTTTAGTCGCGAGTTTAGGAAGTCAGGTTTTTTGACACTGAGGCATCTATCCAACTGCGGCATCTATCCGGGTTTTACCCTATATAAAAAAGGATTTTCTTTCTTGCTTGTTTGTGCAGAGACGTACCGCGTTTCTGTTTAAATAAAAGAGAAGAATGTAATTAAATTGTTTCAATAATCAATTTTTCTTCTATTTGTCTTGTAAGAGCACTGGTCATACCAGCGATCTTCTAGTAGGTAGACTACGCAAGCCCTTTTTACCTAAAGCGCTTTGTGATCGGTTCTCAACAGCTGATTATTTCCGTTAATTGACTTTTATATTTTTATAGTTATTTAAATAGTTAATTATGTTATTAGAAAATTCTATAAATCATTGTCTAGATACTTCAAATGGCCTTCATTATCCCAGCTAATTGAAGGACATTTGAATAACAATTTTCATAGCACATACCTACCGATACCCCTCTTTTGACGTCGCATTGAAGATATTAAAAGACTACTATACGCAGAATATTAAAGTTACATTTATATGTACGTGGCAGTTGACAGTGGTCAAGCGATTCGATACGACAAACTTGTCCGACTCATATTAATTGTTCTCTTTAGACGTTTTTCCTACATCAATAACCTAACACTCTATAATAAATATTATTGAGTATACTCATGGGCGCCGGCAGAAATAATTTCCAGGTGATGCAGATTTTAGTTTTCTTAAAATGTTCGCGGTATTATGATTGTTAATAAAAAACTGAAATTTTAGTCGGAAATGAAAATCGAAACCTGAAGCCCGGTTTATTTTATTCGAGACATTTACAAAATGATTTCCAACAGACGGCTTTATTTTCAATAATTCCTGTTGATACCGAGATTCCCAAGGGGTGCAAGTGCACCACCTGGCACCCCCCTGCCGGCGCCCATGAGTAGGTATACTGTATGTTGTGTCGGGTCGTACCTATATGTCGCTTGTCTGAGCTAAGGCTAAGACTACACTGAGCCTTGACTAATAACTTTGGAGTTTATAAGAAAGCGCTTTGCGGAACACAACTTTCTTGGACTAGTGTAGCCTCAGCATTAAATAATTACATAATGTATTTTTACATTCAAGGTTTAACAATTTTAAGGTTCAGGCCCGTATAAAATCACTTGCGGGCTCTTTATATATTTTCTTAAAAAATTATAAAATATAATGAGAATTTGTCATAATATGTGTTTTGTTCTAATATATCCAAATACCTAGCATATAAATTAATATAGTTTTGTAATGGCATGCATTTAGTAGTTTCATTGCAGATTAGAGGGGATTAGTCAAACCATATAAAGAGAAAATCTATTATGTATAACTATATAGAAAATATAATGTGATTTGGTGTTGTATTTGAATTAAACGACGTTTTTATAATTGCTCATCCTTTCCCTTTACTTAACTCTCATAATATAAACATCGATGTTCTTACTACCCAAAGTTTCATCCGATATACTTATAGCCGGGTCAAAATAGACGTAAAAATGTTATCAAATAACAGTAATTCCGACAAAGCTGAATTATGTAAGCTGGTACACCAGTAGGAATAAAGTGTCAAAAGTCCCCATTAATCCCACGTCTGCTAAGTTATTCAAGGTCAAAGTCACAATTTTTATTTGAATTTTTCTTGAAAACGGTAAGTTTTATAAAAACACATTCCAGGCAAAAATTGTAGATCATAAAATTATCTACAAAAATATTCTTTATACTTTTTTTCCTAAGAATCACCATTCCTAAGATATCGCCATTCTAAAAAAGTTCACGCCTACTTAGAGACACTTTATCAATTTTGTTTAGAGATATTAAATATAAAATTTAAGAAATGCAAAAAAATCAGATGCTGGATAGATAAATGAACAATAATCCGCCGGAAAAATAAAATTATCACAATTTTTCAATTAGTTATGCAATAGTTAATTTGCTACTTGAAGATAAAAATTGCAAGTGTAATAATTGTTAAAGTATAGATCTTAGATTTTTTTCCTTTCTTGAAGCTATTTTTGAAAGACTTTAGAATAGATTTCCGTTAGAAAAATTAAAAAAGTCTTGTTTCAATTTTTTATTAACAATTATTTTCGTAGTCGCAAAATTAAGTATATGTTTATTTTAAGTTTCTAATTTTGCAAAAAATTAAATCGGCTTAATAGATAAAATTCATTACGATTGTTACGAGTACATATTATGCATCATTCCATGAATTTTGTACGAAAAAAAATATCTATGAATAAAACACCAGACTATAAATAAAACTTTATTTCATTAAAAATTATTATAACAATTGTATTCCTTACTTTTATTATTAACAAATTAAACTGCATTATCCGATGACGTCATTTACATTTTTCTACGTATCCCAACTAGGTAACTTATCAGTTATAATAATTAAATATTAAACTCGTTATTCTTAATTAGCATTTTTGTATTTTATCACCATACCTAACTACACTACTTCTTAATATGAGTATTAGGTCCCGTAAGTGATGATAAACTAAGTGTCTTTGTACAATCGTCCCAAATGTTTTTGGGTTCTAGAAAGTCGCATTACAAAGTACAAACCTGAGTTGTACGGTTATTGGTGATATGGGCTATAATAATATAGGAATGGCGTATAACTATAGGAAGATAATAGATATTTCTCCGGGCTGGTAGCTGGCTGAACTGACAGGAAGAAGCAACAAACCCAAGCTTTGAGCTTGTTTCAGCTTGGATTTAGTAGCTTCCGCTAGCAAAATAATAACTCCGACCTTAAAGCTTGGAGTTAGTATTTTGCTAGCGCGATGTAGAATCGTACTACGTAGAGCGCGTGGCGACATCTAGTTTAATCTTTGCGAGTTCGTTTGTTACAGCGGCGGCGGCGCGGCGCGGTGTGATTATGTCCTACCTATTTCACTTGAAGAGACTTCGTATGATGTTTGATGTGAAGGATGTGAGAATTCACAGTTCTAAAATCAGGTTACTGTCCACGTTTGTGACGTGAATTGCAAGAGCCCAAGAAGATTTGCGACGATTGCAATAGCTTAGCCTAAGCCTTAGGACTAAGTACCTATACGATCGGCATCGTATATTACTTGAACTGAATGAGCACCCCGTTCCACACAGCTAAAAACACAAGGTTTTCAAAATACTGTAGGTGTTTCAGAAACCGAAACGGAACCGAAGTCCGAAGTGGAAGGTGGTGACGCATTTAAAATTTACCCCCCCGACATTATCTTAAGATCGTAACTGACCTACCATTCGTAACGGGTGTGTAGTAAAGTCTGTTCATTTTCTTACGGTCACCTTTGTGTGTCGCCGCCTCCGCCGCGCGGCGTTTTGCCAAAGACACCGCCGGTGACTTCAAAAGATGCCGCGCGGGTTTACAGGCACAAGGGGTTTTGGCGTTTTATACCTACTCATATTTTTTTATTAAAATTCTCTTTCCTTTTTATATTTTTTTATATTCGTATTTTATTACAATATAACCATAAACATAAAATATAATATTATCATGAACACGGGTCTTCTCTCAAACTGAGAAGGATTTTAACCATAGTCTACCACGATGGCCAAGTGCGGATTGGCAGACTATTCGGAGATTCGGTTAGAATAGAAAAAAAATTACAAACAGAAAAAAATAATAAAAACAGAATACTAAGAGCACCTGCGCCTGTACTGACACTATGTTACCGAACGGACTATATACGTTGTATATCGTCACGGCATAATATGCTAAAAATGTGCATTAGAATGATGCCATATGACGCATTTGTCGGTTTATACGCCACACTGCTTTTGAGGCGTCGCAAATGACAATTGTACTCTAACAAGGAACTGTAATATTTGGCAGTGCACAGTGGCATACCATGAAATTTTCTATACGTATAAGACGCCTAAACTGCGCCTCAAAGCATCGCAGTGACGTCGCAATACATGCCGTAGCATACATGGATGAAGGTCTTAGGATTTAGGAATTGGAATTGATGATATTTACTGTTAACGAACAGAAGAAGTATCAAGTTGGTTCGGGTGCTCAAGATGAAAAACGAGTTAAGAATCTAGAATAAAATTTCCCAAGTAAAAAAAAACATCCTTGTGACCACCAAAGTGGACACCAGTCTTATACATTAAAGCGTACACTATAACCTTAAATTTAATATCAACATTATATACAAAAAAATATTATGCAATAAGGCACACGTTTTACTTATACTTACCACGATTCTTTACATTTTCAGGGATGTAGTAGATATCAAAAACCGATAAAGACGGTTATTAAAATTCGAACACAGAAAATCTTTTAGTAGAGCTTTTTTAAACCAAGCGTTTGTTTTTGACGTTTGCTGCATGGATTCCTGTGTTCCGGGATTAGTTGTTTATTCGTATTCGTAAGTTGAAACATTACAAAACATAAACAAGAGCGAGTCTTAGACATAGAAGACATATTATTATACATAAGAGGCGAATGGCAGAGACGCGAGCAGACACTAGTCTCCTTAATATACGAATTTAGTGGTATAACTCCGGGCACGTAAGTCGAGCGCTGACCTTCAAGTGCGCGCAACGTCGTACGAGTAAGCGGGACACAATACGATTGGAGAGCCAATCAGCGCTTACGAGGGATCCGCGAGAGCTAATCAGTGCTTACGAACGATCCCCACGCCCTCCCCGCGACCACCTCACACCCCGAGATACCTCATTTTCGACTTCTGCGCTTTGAAGGTCAACGCTAGACTTATTTGCCGTGACTTGTACCTTCACCACGTCGCATTGGTGACATATTGTGTCCCCGCCACTTCCGTATAAATCGTTACCTAGACTGGCCCAAAAACGACCGATCGAACCCCATAATATGTAAACTGTATCTGAATAGATAATTTCAATAAATTAATGATTTATGAACGAAATTGATAGCCAATAAATCAAATCCTCGTCGTTTCAAAGTCTAGTCCAACCAACGTACAGTTGACAAGGCAGTTCAGGCAACATATGAAGTGCGGGGGGGGGGCTGCGTTCCCAGCACGCATCGGTTAATCCCATGAGATCTATAGAGCGTACTTTGACTAACTCAGCGTCGAAACAGAGTTAAAACGGGACAAAAATCTGTCTCGTTTTAACTCGGTCCCGGCTGAGCCGAATCAGAGTTACAATGTCCCTGCCATAAAGTCTCTTACGGCCTGTTTCACCACCTTCTGATAAGTGTCTGATAGCCTAAACGTATGTTTTGTCACTTTCTTACTTTATGTCGAGTGACAAAGACAAAAGTTGTAGATAGCTATCTAATACATATCAGAAGGTGGTGAAACAGGCACTTACACTCTAGATCTCTATAGATTTCACCCTCAGAACCAGACTACGAGTAATCGTGTCTACCGCGTCACCCGCACTCTCGCCCTGTCGTTTTTTCTTCTTCATTGAGTCACGTACATATGTTAGACGCCCATTTCATTGTACGGTCGGCCATTTTGTGCGTCCACGCGTTCAGTCGTCCCGTTGAGCCCGTTCGCGTGCCCACGGGAACTTAATTGTCAGAGATCTGTGAACAAAATTATGGTCACCTTCATTGTTCTAGGACCTCACTGACGCAGATACACAGATATGTACCCTTTATCTATCTTTATCTTTATCTACCCACAGTTACCCTTTATCTATGCGCACGCGCAGGTATGAACGCTGACGTATTATCATTAGTGAGAGATCCTGGTTTCAACTCCCGGCAGGGGCAGTTTGGGAATATGAATTTCTAAATTGTTTATGGACTGCTCTGGCGGGAGGTTTCGGTCAAACAAACATTCGTGGGTAGTATTTGCCTCGTGCAATGAAAACTGTCGGTCGCGGACTGCCTTTCACCGTTTGTGACTCCTTCAGACTGGATAAAAGTAAGGTAACTATATAATTGTTTCGAAAAAATTAAAATCCTCGTCCGTCTATTAGTTTCGCGGTTACTAATTATATAATAAATATAAAAAATATAAATGGTACCAGACAGACAGACAGACGGACATTTTCGCTTTTACATATGACATATATGGCTCGTTGATATTGTAGTGTGAATAATTGAGCATTACGTCATTACGTCATACTCACTACCGACATTTTTATTATAAGAGAGAGAGGCAGGAATGTGACAGATTCGGATCCGGGCTCTCGCGGAAGACGGTTCGTTCGTGCGGTGTACTGTGATATATAGGTTGTGTTGTACAAAGTAGGTCGTATCGTGCAATGTATGTCGTGTAGCTTAGATTAGATTAGATTGGCTGGCGATGGCTCGGTAAAGGGGAGGTGGTGACCGACTAGGTAGGTAGGGATAGGTTAGTTAGTGTGTCAGTTAATGAGAAGGCTTCTCAATTAGGCCCGTACCCATGTGACGCCCACAGCAAAGTAATTCGATCTATCCTGATAATGAATAATGATAATACTAGAATAGCCTTCTGATGTCATCTCTGGTCATCTCTGGCGACATATGTATATAACACTAGTATGGATAATAATATTGTCTTACCCATAGTTTCCTGTTGTAACTCTAGTTTGTACGCGGGGTTGTCGTATGGTATCAGAGATGACTCCCGGGGCGCCGATGCCGCAGCTGAAACGACACCATCTGGTAAGCGAAACTACGAAACAGTCCAACGCAACTTTTTATTATGACCTTGACTTTGACTTAAGTATGAGTACGAAAGAAAGCTGTGATAGCCTAGTGGTTAGGACGGCCGACTTCTAATCGGAGGTCGTGGGTTCGATCCCGGGGCACGCACCTCTAACTTTTCGGAGTTATGTGCGTTTTAAGTATTTAAATATCACTTGCTTTAACGGTGAAGGAAAACATCGTGAGGAAACCTGCAAGCCTGAGAGTTCTCCATAACGTTCTCAAAGGTGTGTGAAGTCTGCCAATCCGCTTGGCCAGCGTGGTAGACTATGGCCAAAACCCTTCTCACTCTGAGAAGACACCCGTGCTCTGTAGTGAGCCGGTAATGGGTTGATCATGATGATGATGATGACTAAAGAAAAAAAACAAGTACGTCATTAATCCATCTCGGACCGATTTGGAAAAGCCTTGCTGTCAAACGATTTAGCGTTTCCGTACGATATCACGCAGAAACGGATCAGAGGTATGGTTTTAATAAAAGCTGCCATATCTCTCCCAGGTTAGCCTGATTCCATCTTAGACTGCATCATCACTTAGATTCAGGTGAGATCGCAGTCAAGGGTAAATATAAAAAAAAACATAGGTATATTTAAAGTGCAGACCACGCTTTGGCAAAAGGAGTGTAGGGTGCCCTCCAGTAAGATGGAACGACGATATCCGGAAGGTGGCTGGCATCGATCGTATGCGATAGAGCGGGTTGGCGCTGTTTGAAAGAGGGCTATGTTTAACATTGGACGCATACTTGCGTTTGATGATTCCATCACGTATGATGATAACTTACACGTGATGGGCACAGAGCGCGGCCGATGTCACCGCACCACGACCAGCAGCAGCAACACCGAGGTGAGGGCAGCCAATGCGGCAATAACGCCCACCACCACCAGCGCTCCGTAGTAGTCGCCTCTAGGAGGGCCACGCGCGCCGCCCACTGACGACGCTTTTACCACGACTATGGCCTAAATCCTTCTCACTCTGAGAGAAGACCCTTGCCCTGTAGTGAGCCGGTAATGGGTCGATAATGATGATGATAACTTACACGTGATGGGCACAGAGCGCGGCCGGTGTCGCCGCACCACGACCAGCAGCAGCAACACCGAGGTGAGGGCAGCCAATGCGGCAATAACGCCCACCACCACCAGCGCTCCGTAGTAGTCGCCTCTAGGAGGGCCACGCCCGCCGCCCACTGACGACGCTTCTACCACGACTATGGCCTAAATCCTTCTCACCCTGAGAGAAATCTCGTGCCCTGTAGTTGCATGGGCGGTAATGGGTCGATAATGATGATGATAAACTCACACGTGATGGGCACAGAGCGCGGCCGATGTCGCCGCACCACGACCAGCAGCAGCAACACCGACGCGAGCATGGCCAACGCGGCAATAACGCCCACCACCACCAGCGCTCCATAGTAGTCGCCGCGAGGAGGGCCGCGCGCGCCGCCCACTGACGATGCTTCCACTACATCTGCAAAAATTATTAATTGACACTCGATATCACCAATCTTACTTTAAAAACCGGCTTTTATGAATTGCATACTCAAGATTAATAAGAGTGATGTACAAACACTAGAAAAAGGTAATAAGAATAAAGTTAATTGCAGTTTTGGTGACCATAATTTGTCGTGACCGTATTATGACAATAAGTCAGTCAGAGTTTTTTGATTGAAAATTGGTATACTCTAAGATATTGTAATATTAGGGTACACTGCACTTTTTGAATGTTTTTGAGAACTTGTTTTATGCTACCAAAGATGTATGCAGAAAACCGTAAACAAACTTCTCCTCGCTTCTCTATCATCATATCGCTCGATGGTTATATTAATGAATTGTCATCAGGTTTGCAAATATTCAAATTGATATTACAATTAGATATTCTCTTCGGAAAAGGGATCGGTTGAATATATCGAACATTTAACAGTTAAGTACACTTACTGTCAATAGGCTCAGATGAGTCCAGAGACTTAGTATGAATATCCAAGACATTGCTTGTCTTCACTTTACCATTGCTCAGGAATAGTTCTAGCCACACGCGGCATCTGAAATTAAAAGCACATACCTTTTATCATAGTCGTTATCAATTATCATTATTATCAACTCATTGCTACCCACTATAGGGCACGGGTCTCCTCTCAGAATAAGAATATTCTTGCAATTAAAAATATTTAATTTCATTTCATTTTAGACACATAGTTCGGAAGAACATGGACATTGTGGTTCTGCAAGCAACACAGGCACTACCGCCACAATCGGCACTTCTATGTCCTCCTAACCTTATTACGGCCCAAGCGTTTTGCTTGGAGTCAAAAACAAATGTGTCTATATTTTAATCTATACACTCCACGTCCTTACAAGAGACGCACGAAGCAAAACCCTATTTCCGTGAACCCATAGATGTATCAGTGTACCATTAAATATGTACATAGCTATCGTCACTTTTAGGGTTCCGTACCCAAAAGGGGACTCTATTCCTAAGACTCCGCTGTTCGTCCGTCTGTCTGTCTGTCTGTCTGTCCGTCTGATATAAAAGTCTGAGATGGAAAATTTCAGTTGTTACTCACTTAGCATCAGGTTCAAGTCCAGTGAGCGTTATCACGGGAGGCGAGTCCCTGGCCGCCAGCCGGAAGGCGTCGTGCTCCTTCCTGCCGTCGCCGCACGCGTGCGCCGCCCGGTACACGCGCACCCAGCGCTCGGCGGGCACGGGGACTCCCCGCCACGTCATCTCTACCGCCTCTGAACCTACCGCTCGAACTTCCACTGTCACCGTCCAATTGTACGGATCTGAAATTTTTAGGTTTATACATACGTCATAGAATATAATAGAATAGAAAAGTTTTTTATTCAAATAAACTTTTACAAGTACTTTTGAATAGTCAATTGAATCTACCACTGGTTCGGAATGCCATTCCAACCGGGAAGAACCAGCAAGAAACTCGGCGGTTGCTCTTTTCCAAATTTACAATATCAATATAACAATTTTATGCTAAGTACAGGATTGAATTGCCGTCTCGCGCATTGCTGGAACGAGTCAAATCCACGCCTTTTTATCATTTATATAATCTTCAATTTTATTCAGATAAACTTTCACAAGCGCTTACGAATCGACAAATGAATCTACCACTGGTTCGGAATAGTGCTTACAATTCTACACATGTGAAGAAGGGCAGACAAAAGTAGCCCCATTTCCAACGGTGGCACCCGTTCACGAGCATGACGCATGATCCAGCCATCAATCAATCAGTCAATTTAGTTGTATTCGAATTTGATTAGGAATCTTAAATAGTTCAGTGTTCTTAATACATTCGTTTCATGGTCTTATGAAAATAGAAACGGCAAAAAGTTGTCTCCTCACTATGGTGTTTTGGTTTATATACATATATTCATCATCATCAACCGATTACCAGCCCACTACCGGGCACGGAAAGGATTTAGGAAAGGATTTATTTAAGGATTTCTCAGAATGAGAAGGATTTGCGCCGTAGTCCACCACGCCGGCCAAGTGCGGATTGGTAGACTACACACGCCTTTGAAAACATTATGGAGAACTCTCAGACATGTAGATTTCTTCGTGATGTTTTCCTTCACCGTTAAAGCAAGTGATATTTAGGTAATTGCTTAACTCCGAAAAGTTAGAGGTGCGAGCCGTGAAACGAACCCGGTCCCCCCAAAAGGGAGGCCGAAGTCTACGATTTGACATTAGCGTACGGGGGATGGATGTTTTTCTCATCTCACACCTTCTCTCTGTTTGTCTATTATATTCAAATGTTTCTTATTGCTTACCGATGTATGGTGTAGTGGTAAATTCGACGTTTTCAGGGTCGTACAGTTCTGTGGTAGCGCGCGGCGGGGGTATCAACACGAGCGAGGCCTCGTATTTGCTTCCCGGACGAAGATCGTGCAGCTCGGCAGCTGACCGGCTGTGGTGTAGAAGCTCCGTCATGCTGAAAATTGGCGTGCCGGTTGGACGATATCTGTAATTCAGAATTTTAAATAGTCAAAATCCTATATTATGATCACAAGTGAAAAGTAAATATATTTATACTTAGGTATGTATATCTCAGACATGTAGATTTCTTCGTGATGTTTTCCTTCACCGTTAAAGCAAGTGATATTTAGGTAATTGCTTGTAACTCTTAAAAAGCTGTGATAGCCTAGTGGTTAGGACGACCGACTTCTAAGCGGAGGTCGTGGGTTCGATCCCGGGCACGCACCTCTAACTTTTCGGAGTTATGTGCGTTTTAAGTATTTAAATATCACTTGCTTTAACGGTGAAGGAAAACATCGTGAGGAAACCTGCATGCCTGAGAGTTCTCCATAACGTTCTCAAAGGTGTGTGAAGTCTGCCAATCCGCTTGGCCAGCGTGGTAGACTATGGCCAAAACCCTTCTCACTCTGAGAGGAGACCCGTGCTCTGTAGTGAGCCGGTAATGGGTTGATCATGATGATGTATATCTTAGGTTGTATATTAGGTATGTATATAGGTATGTATATCTTGAAACGTGGAAAGAAAATGTTTTGTGCGAGAAGATGGCACGTCAACCACTTAAGGATGCCAACGCTTACGTCTTCTCATAATTCTGTGGTAGATCAGTGACGGAGGAACAAGGGTTTGAATCTCCTGAGCGCACTCATCTTATTCTTATTCTTGAATGAAATACAAACTTAGATCTACTCATAGGCTAAGATTCAGCGATATATAGTCAGGGGAATAGAAGAATATTCAAATGTTCTACAAATGATTTAACATGCCTGACTTGAATGCCGTCAATAAATTGTAATTCATCTTCAGTGAAGTGTCTCCAAGTTACGTGAGCTGTGGTATCATTGACATCTACCACTGTTAATTTCCCGTCGATTTTTCTTCGCTTTTCTTCTGGGGGAAGCTCCTGAAATTTATATTTACCGAAATTAAGTTTCATCACAAAATATACACAACATATCCAATATCTAGAATGGTAAATAAGTGTTGATTAATCGAATCACGTACTGGAGGGTCCTGCGTGCGAACGGTATAAATTTCACTTTCAGGTTCCACAGGGAGGTTGTGCAAGTAAAGCTTTCCTCTGATCTTATAAGTCGTTGAGGGTTTCAGTCCAGTCAAACGGAACTCCAATCGAGGCGTGGTCAGAACTTCGTCAGCTGGTGCAAACACTTGCGAATACCATTGGGATATATTCTCGTCTCTGTAAATATAGATGATATAATGACAAAAGATAAAGTTCGTAAACTACGTTTAATAATTTAATTTAAAATAAAACATTAATTTAGTGTGCAGAAAGCGCGGGGCAAGCAGCTAGTGGCGCCATCTGTTATGTCTATCCAAAATTAATTTATTATTATATTAAAGTTTAGTCGCGCGAAAGTCAGATCTCTGTAGCATGTCACCCGGACCGTAACAACGAATCAATTGACACCTCTTACGGTTTCTTCTTTTTCTTTCAAATCGGACACAAACATATATATGTACACACATACATACATAAATACATACATACATACATACATAGACTGCTAAAATCATAACCCTTCCTTTTGGCTTTGCCGTAGTCGGGTAAAAAACAAATCCGCAACACCGTAAACTACGACCATAGAGAATGAACGAAACTTACGCCGAATCTGTATATCTTAGGTCAACACTGCCGCGGAGACCAACTAAAACTGGTGGAAGACCAAACAACATCTTTATGCTCGTCGGGGAATCGCTTTGCAGCGATAACACCGCAAGCTTTTTGTTCTCATCTCCAAAGCTCGATATTGGCAATCCTGGAGGTAATCCAGCTAATGGCGGTTCTAGAGGATTAACAGGACGATGTATGTTATTCTGCTCGTAATCGGGAATTTCTTCTTGTGGGTACCGGTCCTCAGGAGGCACTGTTGGTAGGAACGGAGGTGCCTGTCCATGTGATGGAGGCTTCCCAGGAAATCCTGGTGGGATTTGACCTGTAATCCAATTTTCGACATTTATATTTATGCTTACTGTATTAAAATTGAACAATTAAATAGAGTTCTATAATTACTTAGGAAGTGCTACGTGCTAGTGTGATTAAATGCAATAAAAGTAATAATATTAGTGGTATGAAAGAAGCGGGGTATACATTGATTTTGTGGTTAGGTTGTTACTGTTACTGTTACTTTAACGGGTATGAATGATCAGTCTCCGTAAACATGAAAGTCGTTTCTGTCGGAAATATTAGGGTAATAAGGCCATACAAAATAAGATTCATTCCAAGGCTAGGTCACTGACCTGCCGCGGATGTACCGTGGCTTTTGTCCGCCGATCGTCCAGTGTTTCTATTAACTTCAGATTCTATTTCCATTTGGTTGAGGAGATGTTCGAGATCGAGGGACGAGTGAGTTTTACTAGGTGCCCTTGGAATTTCTTGCATAGATTTAAATACAGAATGTAATTCGGTCTTTGAGTCTGATGGAACCTTTAGCAAAACAGTTTCATATGGATTGGGTGCTTTAGTTAATAAATGTGTATTAGGATCCTTTTTCCACATACTAGATTTAATATCAGTTCGTAGTCCAGCCATCAAATCTTTGTTTTTCATTACAGTCACATGTTGTCCAAGTGAAGTAGTAGTAGTCTTGTGGTTAGGATAGTCATTTAGATTGGGAAGTAATTTATCTAGTAAATTGATGTTCATAAGGTCATTATTCGACGCCTTATGAAGCATGGGACTAAAATAAGGTTGATTGAGCCTGGGAATTTCAGGATTAGTTTTTGCGTTCCCTAATTTAAATGGTTTCTGAGCTGGAGACTTTTTATCATGAACGGGAAGAAAGTAATTCAAATTGTTTGATTGAGACACTGGAACTTTCTTTACGGTTGGAGTGGCATACATTTGTTTCACAAATAGATCGTGGGGATTTGAAGTAATACGTTTCATTGCATCAGTTTTCATAACAAATCTGGATTCCTGTGTAAAGTCACTAAGTTTGCTATCAGGTACATTTAATGGATTTCTATGGTAAAAATTCATATCATGAGCCGAACTGCTATGAATATTTGTAAATTGATTAGTTAAAACCGGGCCTTTAGAATGTGATTGTTTTATGTCCCAATCGACATAATTGGTTACCATTGGAGGTTCAGGATGTATTATTTTAAATGGAGAATCAATATCCTCTGGCGTAAATAATGTTATATTTCTGCCCATAAATTGCTCAAGTGGTTTATCTAGGTCAGATTTAAAAGTGTCACTGTGAATATTGGGAGTCAAAGTCTTGCGGGTTTTTGGAAAATCGTTCGTTATAGGATTTAAATGTTTGTAAGGCGTCATTTCTGTAGTCATAGTAGGTGCTGGCATTAAGTAATTGGTAATTGATGGTATTGCAGGTGTAACTGGCGTCACATAGTTGACCAGTACTTGTTTGTGATACGGCATACCATGGGTCTGAAAAGTCGATGCATTCATGTTTCCAGCTGTAAGCAATAATGCATGATGAATGATTAGCGAACATGCAACTGCTTTAAAAAGCTAATGTCATGAAAGATGAATAATTGTCTCAACTTGTAACATGCTTATTGTAAAGTTTTATGTTTATAGTGTTTGTAAATATGGCATGTGCAGTTAAATCAAATATTTTATATACTGAAAAGAAAATAACAATAAATGACAAAATTTATAAAAATCTTGAAACAAGGATGCTTGCTTACCATGAGGCACACAACCCCATTGCTTGCAACAGTCTTCATCGGATATATTTACAGGTGCCGGTTGGTGGTGTGGCGGACATCTAAGGGTTTGTGGAGGTATCGGCGACAGTGGACTGCACGCCTCTTGGCAGTCTAATTCGCCATTTTCACAAAAACAGTGTTGCTCACAACCCGTTAATTCTAGAGGTACTTCACTCCAATTTGGAATTCTGAAAGAAGAGAGTGTAATCCACGATTAGAACTTATTAAACTGTTTTGACGTGATAACGTCTTATAAATCGATAAACGCCAGCTACACGCACGGAAAAGCATGACTCATCTGTCGCGTACCATGCGCGTTCCGCGCTCTCGCTTGCTCGTGAATGATGTTATTACGTAAAAATATTATCATCCGTAAATCAACTTTACGGACACCCAATTTTTTTACAATTTAAAAATCAGTAGCAGATATATATAAATATTTCACAATATCTTTCATTTAATTGTAAATATTCTGGCATAATATGCAGCAGTCATCATAATATGACAATATGCTGTTTATGTCGCGACCACATATACTGAATATGCCATTGGGCATTGGATCGGATGGCGGTAAATTTTGGCAGATCGAAGAGTTTCAATGGCAGATTTACGCATTAAAAGCGGCTACACCTATAACGGTTATCACTATGTTCAATGCCGTATATGTGGCCGCTACATTAGGAACCAGGACAAAATCTATCAAAGTAAACCCACTTACGCCACACCGTTAAAATGACAAGTGCCGTCACTCAAGCATCGCGCAGTCCTCGGACAACAATTTGGTGGTTGAGGTGGTGGGTTCGGCGCCCAACGCACACAACCTTTCGACACAAGCTCCAGACCAACGTGTGAAGGACAAATAAGTGGAGCGCATTCTCTACTGTCCGGCCCAGTGCACTCACACAGTTCCGTGCAACCAATTTGAAATTCATCACCTGAAAGTAAAAAAGAAAAAGTTTTTTTCATCCTTTATTTATCACTAGCCCGCGGCTTCGCCGTGAAATTCGGTTTTAAACAAATCCTGAGGGAATCGTGGATGTCTGATTTCCGTTCCCGCTCCCTTTTCCAACCCTTATACCTACTTTTAACGAAGTTTGCTATAGTAATCTACCTACAGCTGTAGCTGTAGATTTCGGTTTTTTCAAAATCCCGCGGGAACTGTGGATTTTTCCGGGATAAAAAGCATATGTGTTAAATCAGGGCATAATCTATCTCCATTCAAAATTTAAGCCAAATCGGTTCAGTAGTTGCGACGTTATAGAGTAACAGACATCCAAACATCCACACTGTCACATTTATAATATTAGTAGGATTTATCATCTTTTGTATAAAAAAAATTTTATACTCCATTATCAAGTAGGTAGATCTTTAAAAGCTGTGATAGCCTAGTGGTTAGGACGACCGACTTCTAATCGGAGGTCGTGGGTTCGATTCCGGGCACGCACCTCTAACTTTTCGGAGTTATGTGCGTTTTAAGTATTTAAATATCACTTGCTTTAACGGTGAAGGAAAACATCGTGAGGAAACCTGCATGCCTGAGAGTTCTCCATAATGTTCTCAAAGGTGTGTGAAGTCTGCCAATCCGCTTGGCCAGCGTGGTAGACTATGGCCAAAACCCTTCTCACTCTGAGAGGAGACCCGTGCTCTGTAGTGAGCCGGTAATGGGTTGATCATGATGATGATGATAGATCTTCAACTTACCAATTCCATAGAACTCTCCGTCATGATAACAACCGACCTTGGTTGTATTTAATGCCTCCTCTACCGGAACTTCATTACCAACGTCTGACGCTGTTATTGTAAAATTAAATTTGGTCCCAGTCTCTTTAGTTTTGACTACGTAATCTCTGCCCCCTTCGAGATTGAGAATTAAATTTGAATATTTCAACTCAACATCGCTGTACGTTTTCCCTCCATCGCTACTCAATAGTAAATGGATGGGATCGTCGCTTTTATTCGGGTGCATAAGATTGACTTGCACACTATTGTTCTGTAAGACTTTGATTGAGCCAATAGGTTCAGTCAGGACTAATGGGCGATCTGTAATCTTTTGACTGATTAATTCGTGCAGTCCTTTCGGTATCTACAGAAAATACGCTGTTATTAGATCTTAATAACTAGTAATTTTAATTAGATGTATAATATCATGTTCCTTTTATTACCCGACTACGGCAAAGCTAAAAAAGCAAGGGTTATGGTTTTAGCAGTCTATGTATGTATGTATCTGATTTTTGTATGAGATTCTGTGTGTACCACCGTAGCGCCTAAACTACTGGATCGATTTTGACGAATGACGTGTCAATTAATTCGTTCATGTCCGGGTGACATAGGTAACATTTTATTTACGAAAAAATCGAGAAGTGAACTTCGAACGGCTTTCTAGATTATTAAAATTAGTTTCAGCTAGACATAACAGATAGCGCCACTAGTTGCTTTCCCCGCGCTTTCTACGCACTAAATTATTATTTTATATTTAATTATTTAATTATTAAGTGTAGTCGGGTTTTAGTTTACGAACTTTATGTTTATTTTTATGTAACCTACCTCTGTTGTAGTTGTTGTGGAAGTAGTACTATTATCAACAGGTTCTTCGTGAACATCCTGAGAAACATCACAAATTTGCACTTCACAGCACTCATCATGTGGATCCTGCACGTTGATACATTTATCTGATTGCGGTAGACGCTTACACCTAAAATAAATAATATTCCAAAACTGTAGCTTACACATACTTACGTACATCAAAGTCCATAACAGTTAGTTATATGGAATCAAAATCCCGTTTAAACCTGACAAAATATCAGGCCTTAATAATCTGGATATAAGGACCTGCCAATCTACAAAAGCAATTTAAAACCTGTTCTTCAATAAAAAACTTGGTTCAACAGTTATGTAGGTACAGTTTCAATTTCGATTTAAACTTTAACGAGACGTATAGCTCATATTGAAAATTTCGTGTGTAACATTAAATTGAAATGATAAACTTATAAGTCGGTAGAATACATAAAAATAAATACGTAAACATTATGCTACCTATGAAAATACTGTAGATATGGAATGAATGGAAAGTACAAGTTTACTCTGAATTTGAATGAAGTTTAAAGATATTTTGTTGTGGATTAATTTTGCATCACAACTCGATGATGACTCACCTTGGTTTACAAGTGACGATGGAATGCTCCTCGCAAGCGCAGATTTGTTCACATCCGATATTCCACTTTCCACCCACTGGGTAAGTTTCATTACCGTAACGACACATCTCCAGGATCGTTGATTTTGAGTCTACAGAAAAGGCATTTGCATCAGTTCATTCAAATGGTACAAAGTACATTTTAAAGAGCAAAAAATACTTTTTACTTACAGACAAAAATCTGAGTAGGTAAAAAAACCTAGCTATCCTTTAAGAAGCTTCAGAATTTCAAAAGAAAGGTGTAAACAGTACTTAATACAATCTTTGTATAATCCCACATAGGTAGTAGCCGATACTAAATAGTAATATGGATAATGGATATGGATCTATGTGGTTTAAAAGCGAATATATTTAAAAAAAATGCCAAATTGGAAGAATTTTTAAAGAAAACAAACACATTAAAATAATAAACTTACCCGTAGCGCAAGCAATTATAGAGCAGCATTCGTCAACTGGAGATTCAAAACACAGCGGATCGTCGAGGCGCCTGCCACGACGTATGTATGGATGTTTGCATTTCGGCGAGCAATGAAAAAAACCACCCGTTGAACACTCACAAATTGCTTCACAGCCTCTATCTATACGTTCACCTATCTGTAATAAAATATTTTCTATTAATTCTTTTGCAGTGTTTTTATTAAAATATTATTCAGATTTTGCAAGTTTTACGTAAAGTTGTATTCTAACATTTTGCGTTTCTCACTTCTCATTATTTATGAATTAGTTACAAAAATAAGCTAGGTAATATTTTAATTCTTAAAATTACTACTAACCTTATAAGAAACTTCATTTTCCTTGCACATTGTTTCAATTTCTTTTTCAAAAGTTATCAATGGCTTGAAAGGCGCTTGTAGATTAGTATAGAATTTATCAGGTATCTGTTTATTTTTAGGTTCATTTCCTATTAAACTTGGATTCTCATCGTCATCTTCATTATCCATATTAACATCACTAAGATCCTCTAAAGATTTGCTTGGTCCTTTGGTTTGATTATGTGACGTAATAGCGAAATCGTCAACATTTAAATTTAATAGCCTAGGCTTGGGTTTTACTATAGATTCTGTAGCTTCGTTCGTATCACTAAGTGTATGCGTTTCGGTTTTGATTTCTTTTGTAAATTGATCGACAGTTGTTGAACGTGTTGGCGTAGTTGTACTTGTAGATGTTGTTGTTTCAGGAAACGCCACTTCAATAGGTGAAGAAATTTGGTGTTGTAATGTTGATGCTGTTTCTTCATCTTCAGTAAGTTTACCTGTAAATAAAAGCATAAGTAATGAGCTAAATGTGACAAAAACTCTCAGTCATACAGACTGACCAAAATTTAAAAAAAACACGTGTTTTCCTTCACATTTATTTATTTGTATAGATTTAATTTTTTCACGTTTTGGAGTAAAATAGGTGATACCGCAGTAAGTATACATTTTCCTATAAACAAGGTTTACCAAGATCAAGATAATACGATATCGAATACCGTAAGATTGATAATATCAAACAATTGACACGAATCTTTTAACTATTGTTTCAGCGTCAATAAATAATTTAACGATACAACGAAACAGTAACGGAAACTTGGTCAATCGCTGTACAACCGTTATTCTAATCGATTTAACCGTCATTAAAACCCAGTCTACATTATAAGCTTGAAATTATGATAGGCTATGAAATAAAAGAAACTATGGTCGATACAAATGATAAAATATGTGATACTGAGTACAGTCCATAATGAAACAAAAGCATGAAATTGTCGCTATATCAACTACTTGCAAGAACGATCCTGGGCTGTTAAGAAAGATCCATAAAGAAAGTAGCACACAAATTCAAAAATAGTGATATTATGTGATGTCAGATGTTTTTGTACGTACTCATAAATATGCAAATTCATGGCCTGGTAACAACCTAAATCTAATATAAACGAGCTATACATAATTTACATACCCGGTACTCTGTGTGACTTTTACTTCTACTTTCTACGGAAAAGACACTCCTATAATTACAATAGCGACTTGTTTAATTTTTCTCTGATATATTGTATCAAAATTATCTTTATTTATTTTAAATGATTTTTTAATGATGATGATTAACTAAACTAAGCGCCAACACGCCAATTAAGGCGTACTAAGGCCTTCTAAAAGACTTAAGTTTAGCATGGTATGCAAAAATTTATAATTAATTAATTAGCCACTATTTACTCTTGGAAGGAAATAAGTCAAAAACGGTTCCGTTTTTTCATAGAAAATTATGTTAACATAATATTTTTAATGGACCTACAGGATTGTTTAGATTAATTGTTTTATCATTAAATTGTATTATAGAATTATTGTGAATTTCTCACCAAACTTGCAAAAGGTTTCTCGTCCGGTAACTCCGTAAACGCAAAACATTGATGTGTTGTGAAAAACTAAGTTTATCGTACATTTTTCAAACGTTTCACGGTCCACTGAGTTATCTGACGATGGTAAACATGAGCAGTATCTTTTTTTGATTGCAAAAGAAGTGCGTTTTTGAAATGTTTTATTTATAAAACATTTCAACCAAATTTCAATAAAACAGTCAACGATCGTAATGACAATTAAGTAGTAAAATAGAAACCTAGAGTTATGAGGGGAGTCAAAACAGCTCCAAATGTTTTGTGTAAATAACACACTGCATGCAACAAGGCCGGAACTTGGCCTGACACACTCCGTGCGTGTAGACTGTAGACTCTAGATAGATGCGAATCATTAGGTAGACAACACTGAGAGCGTCAATAACATTTATATTAATTTGTGCTTAATGCATAAAGCATGGTCGTAGCAACGACCTTAATCTTCACGGCTATCATAAACTAGGTCATCTAAAGGACGCGAAAAGCTCGAACTGCACCAACCGGTTAATTTGTATACGTTATAGAATCAGCCCCATTCACAATGTGGTATTGACCGACATTACTAGACGCGATGGCGTTCGGACACTCTGTTTTGATATTATACCTATTTAGCTATAGCTGTAGTCTAATAAACTATCTAATTGGTGACAGGACTCACAGGTCCAGGTTTTAGTCAAAATCCAATCAAATTTTGATTTTAGATATTATAACTTTGGTATTATAGTCTATCAGTAGGCACATGGCCTATACGTTCCAAAAGTACTCCTTGTCCCAAATATTACTAGGTATTTCATTCATCCATCAGTCTGCATTTATACGCCCTCTTCTGAACATAGGTATTTTCGAAAGGGCGCCAAACATAGTCCTCCACTTTTTCATTCACCTGCTTCCCACCAGCTTCGTGAGATCTGGCTTCACAGATGTACGGGGAACCGTACGGGCTCCCGGAACGGAGACACGTGAGGTGCTAAACATATACACTAACATCGTTTCACAGCAATGCGGATTATTCCGTACGAAACTCGCTCCACGTACCACACTAGCAGTAGAAACTGTATCATACTCTTAATTATGATCGTACTGAACACTCGTTTCAGAGCACTGCGGGCGCTACCCGTACGGGTTTCCAACTCCAGCTACGGTACAGCTGTGAAACCAGCCTAGATCAAGAAAAATCCAGACATGCGTGAAGGTTCAATTTTCTACAGTATCATGAATCAAGCATAACGCTAGAAGGAAGCGTAGTAACATTTAGCGGATTTTGAAAAAGTGAAACCCTCAAAATGTCGATGACATATTATAGTGGTAATGACTAATATCGCGTTAAGTCCATACAGTTGCGTATACGCATCGTGTATCCGGCTCCTTGTATAAGTGTTACGGTGACCAAACGATTTCGGTGTATGGCCCACGGATCCACCGCGCGGCCTGGCCCACCAGTGGGTCTAAGGGAATTCATATATTTCCCCGTTGACCCACTGCGATAAGGTAGGAATTAAATGTAAAATAAAAATACGAAATAGTTTTTTCTAAAAAAATGATATGAAATGTGCACATTTCATAGACTGTAGAGTGGATTGAAAGCATATTGAAAGTTAAACTTTTCTGGAAAATATTACAACTGTCCAGAAAAATAAGTACCTATGAAATTTCATTTCTGGTCTTAAGTTTGAATTTGGAATAATCTTTCTTCCTGAATATCTTGTATAATTTTTTTTTCTTTGGTTTGAATTCGGAACTATACCGGATTGCACTTTAAGAGCTCACAACACAGCGTAGTTATTCGTATGGGATTTTTTACAGCGCTGCGAGCGCTGTAAGCGTCATTCGGAGCAAAAAATAAAAAAGTTAGAATTTCTTTGTCTTCATATTATTCTATGGCGCGAATTGACTGTTCGTTTTAAATTATTTATTCTATAAACCGATTTTATAGACAACCGATTTTTTTTTTTAATTCTTAAAATGGTCACTGTACTCGTGTTTATGCATGACAGAGCGTCGGCTTCGTGCACCGCTCATCGCACATAACTCACGGAAATCCGTTCACATCCCAAGTTCAAGTAACAGGTGGGCATCCGTGGGAGAACATCCGTTAACTTACTTAGCTTAAACTGTTAAATCAGTGCGTTGGATTTAATTATAAAATGTTTATTTAGTCAAGTATCTTGATAAGTCCCTGTTGCTAACTCCGTAATCCTTATCATCTTTTCTTTATTATTACTCACTAGCGGTCCGCCCCGGTTTCGCCCGTGGTACATATTATATAGCCTATAGCACTCAAGGATCACGAACATATCCAACGGTGAAACAATTTTTGAAATCGGTCCAGTAGTTCATGAGATTAGCGCGTTCAAACAAACAAACTCTTCCGTTTTATTATATTAGTACAGATATCATATTAATTGATGTTATACTTATACATACGTACCTATATAGGTATGTCTTAAACCAACTTATTTATAACATTCTCTTAGCTTGTCAGTTACCTACATTACCATCCTTTAACCTTATTATCATGTCGTTAACTTCTTTACGATTATTTACTTTTCTTGGGTAGATTAATAAACTCATAATCATTATAGAGATTTCTGTTTTGACCTATGTGCCATAGGTATATCTACCAACTTATTTATAACGTTTTTTAACTTTTCAGTCACGCGCCTCTTCTCCGTTAATCCATCTAATTAATAATATTATGTTCACAGACATAATAATAGAGTCCTTGATAATATATTTCTATGATTATGTCGCTCACTTCTTTACGCTTACCTACTTTTCTTGTTGACCTCCAAACACCTTCACTTTCCCAGCTTCAACGCATTCATTCGATCGCATCAAAGCTTTTAAACGGAACAAGGTCACTAAACAATGGTACTCAAGACGTTGATGCATGGTGATGGGCGATGGCATCACGATATAGTAGATTAGAGAAACTGAGAATTAGAGAAAAATAAACTTTAATCCTTTACATAATAAGGGTCTACTTTGAATTAGACTTGATGTCAATCGTCAATCGGCAAATAAGGGATTTCAATGTAAAATCAGTGTACCTACTTAGGTGTAGAAGAAATATTTATGTTATTAATTATTGCACAAATAATAATTGCGTTGGCTGTGTTTGAACTTTATTGAGAGTACTTAGGTATTTACTTATCTATTTTTTTAATAAGTAGAATAAACATTGGACTTTAAGTTTTTATTATATCCAGTCGCAGTAAGTACGCAGCTATACCTAGAAATCTGGTGAACAGGCCCGGATTATCCATAAGGCGGATTAGGCAACTGCCTAGGGGCCCCGCACCGACTAGGGGCCCACGGGGGCCCCGTGAGCGCCTAGTCGATGGGGGCCCTAGTCAAAGCGGGCCACGCAACAAGAAAAAAAAGCATCATCTAACAATTATTTTTTTTGAGAAAATTCTCAATGGAGGAAGTATACAAATGTAAAAAGGAAAGGGACCCCGAGAATTGTATTGCCTAGGGGCCCCGATAGGGTTAATCCGGCCCTGCTGGTGAAGAGATATTAATAATTATGTACCTACCTAAGTAGGTACTGTCGAGTAGCGCTAGTGGAAAAAGTGCCAGACGTCAGTGTTTTATGTGGGCTGTTTTTTTATTTTATTTTAATTTGCTTTAATTGTTTATTTTAATTTGTTTTAATTGGCGTGCACAGCGTGCGAACCCAGGATATGCGAAAGTCCCTATGTGTGGGATTAACTTATTTTCTCATTCTCATAACCAGCGCTTAAACAGCTGATTCTCTTGGGGTATGCTGTGATAGCCTAGTGGTTAGGACGACCGACTTCTAATCGGAGGTCGTGGGTTCGATCCCGGGCACGCACCTCTAACTTTTCGGAGTTATGTGCGTTTTAAGTATTTAAATATCACTTGCTTTAACGGTGAAGGAAAACATCGTGAGGAAACCTGCATGCCTGAGAGTTCTCCATAACGTTCTCAAAGGTATGTGAAGTCTGCCAATCCGCTTGGCCAGCGTGGTAGACTATGGCCAAAACCCTTCTCACTCTGAGAGGAGACCCGTGCTCTGTAGTGAGCCGGTTGATCATGATGATGATGATGAAGCAGTGCTTTATTACCTCTCTGAAGTGCACGCCGCTGATTTCTGACACGCGAGTAGGTAGACTAATAATAACTTAATTGTTTTTCATGCCATCAACCTATCTAAAAAGCAACAGATGCACGTAGATAAGTAACACAGTAGTTGACATAATCGCGGCAACTGGCGCGTGACGACGCGACGCAGCGCGGCGTCTACAGTCTGCCGTGATTTTCCGATGAATAAACCAAGAGGAAAAAGATGCAGTAGATATTATTGTAACTAACTCAATGAATATGTGGCCGCCATAAGTCGCGGACGAGATTTTTCATACATTTTTTTGTGGCTCGAACGCGGTAACTCGAGCGCTTAGTGTGCGTCGGTACCCTGTAAAATGTATGAAAAATCTCTTCCGCGGCTTGTGGCTGGCCACTTATAGGCTTTGCCACTAGTGGCACAGTGTGGGGGTTCTGTTTATATTTTTTCTTTTTTTCTTCTTCTTATATACATAGGTATAGTCATATACATATTGTTACGAATGAACCTTATTTCTAGAGCATTAAGGTTCATAATTGCTCGTCACCTAATAAATACCTAATCACCCATCGATGTAAACAACCCATGATGTAAACAACAACAAACGCGACCTTTCCGGAATAACCATCGATAGGGGTGGAACTTTCTAGAAAACACTTAGTCACGCGGTAACGGGTATATAAAGGGACCGGCGAGCTGACGCGGGGAGTTCAGTTCTGAGAGCCGAGCGAAATACAAGCGAAGAAAGTGATCGGAAGCGAAGAGGATTGGAAGCGAACAAACGTGAAGACTAAAGAGGAAGTCTACAAGAAGATCCGGAGTACCAAGTGGAAGACGGAAGTGCAGAATAAAGTCTGATCAAGGGTCACCAGGTGTTTTATTCCAAATCTTCGAACCCCAGCACGTAACAATTGGTGTCAGAAGTGCGATTTGGAAGCTATGCCATTGACTCCGAGAGACGACTTCGGCAGCGAGGGTGTCAAGACCAGGGCCCAGCGTGCAGCGGAATCCAGCCGAGCACCTGTGGAGGAGCACCTGGAGGAACCAGCACCTGGTGGGTCCCCCCAGCTGGCCCCGCCCACTGGCCCCACCCACCAGGCCACGCCTCCTGAGACCACGCCCACCCAATCGGAGGCCCCGCCCACTGGCCACGCCCACCAGACCACGCCTCTTGAGGCCACGCCCACTCAGCCGGAGGCCCCGCCCACTGGCCACACCCACCTGGCCACGCCCACTGAGCAAGCCACGCCCACCGTTGACTTGTCGAGTTTGATGCGGATAATGCAACAACAGTTTGCAGCGATACAGGAAAATCAAGATTGCAAATTTGCAGCGATACAGGAAAATCAAGAAGGGGTGCAGCGGAATGTTTTGTCGGCCGTTCACGAAGTTGGCGGCATGGTGGCTAAATTGCGAAAAGAGTTGGACCTCATGGACGAGCGAGTCACCTGCCTAGGAACGGACATAGATGGTGTGAAGACTGGCCTCACCGAGCTAGAGAAAAAGGTGATACGTCTTGAAACGACAAGACTAACGTCAAGTGGAGCGATGGGCGCAGTTCAGGGACCTAATGTTAAGGTACCCCCATACGACGGTAGCACCTCCTGGCCCGCGTACCGGCAACAGTTTCAGACTGTTGCTACTGCCAACGGATGGACGGACGAACAGTGCTTGACTGCCCTCACTGTCGCATTGAGAGGGCAGGCTCTAACTGTTCTGGAGGCCTTTCCTACTTCAGGCTGTGGATACAAGGAACTGTTGGATGCACTCGAATCCAGGTATGGGGAGCGACATCTGGAGCATGTGTTCCGCGCCCAGCTGCGCGATAGAGTCCAGCGATCTGGAGAGGGTCTCCAGCAATGGGCGTTGGAAATAGATAAGCTTGTGCGGAAAGCTTATCCATCGGCCGACGATAAGATGGTAACCGCAAACATCGTGCAAGCTTTTGTCGACGGAATCAAAGACCTGGAGGTAAGAGCTGCCGTGAGGCTTCGTCACCATGCCTCATTAAAAGAAGCATTGGCGCATGCCTTAGAGGTTGAAGCAGTTCGACACGACATTCGGCAGACTCACAGACTACGTGAAGTTGTCGAGGAGGTGAAAGAGGTTAAGACCTCATTCAGGAAGAACTTTGGCGCTGTGTGCTATAGATGCGGTGAGAAAGGGCATTTGCAGCTGAATTGCCCACAGAAAGAGTCGCAGATGTCCCGACTAACGAAAATAGAGGAACGGTTGGAGGAGCTTGCGAAGAGAGGTGAGGATGCAAGGTCTCCTCAAAATCAGGGAAACTAGTAACAGCCAGGACTAAGGGGCGAGTACTGGCTGGCACGGAGGGAGCCCCAGCAACGGTTATCTCACAGGTATGCGATGGGAACAATTTAGCAATGCCAAGCATGGATAAATCAGGTTCTTGGAAGGATCCTACAGTCTATGAGCTTCTTAAAGACTGCAAAAGCAACCTGACTTATTCACAAAGCATCAAGGCAAAGAAGTTTCTATTACGCTACGCGGACATCTTTTCTAGTCAAGAAAGAAACCCAGGGAGAACATCGTTAGTGCAGCATAGAATCGATACCGGAAATGAGGGACCCATCCGTCAGCGGGCGAGACGGCTACCAATCGCGAAGGAAAAAGAAGTCGAGGATATGCTGAAAGAAATGGAAAGGAACAAAATAATAGAACCATCCGCAAGTCCCTGGTGCTCACCGGTTGTGCTTGTGAAGAAGAAAGATGGAAGCACACGGTTCTGCGTGGACTATAGGCGGCTCAATGACATCACAAAGAAGGATAGTTACCCGCTACCTAGAATCGATGACACTCTAGATACTTTGAGTGGCATGAAATGGTTTTCGACTCTAGACCTAAAATCAGGTTACTGGCAGGTAGAAATCCATCCAAAAGACAAGGAGAAGACAGCGTTTTCAACGGGAAAAGGATTATGGCAGTTTAATGTTATGCCTTTTGGATTGTGCAACGCACCTGCCACCTTCGAACGACTCATGGAATGTGTGCTAGCAGGATTAGTAGGAGATGCCTGCTTGGTGTATCTAGATGACGTCGTTATCATGGGTCGAGACTTCGAGGACCATTTGCAAAACATGGAGCGAGTCTTCGCCAAAATACATGGGGCAAACTTAAAACTTAACCCGAAGAAGTGTCAGCTATTTAGGAAAGAAGTGAATTATCTCGGCCATGTTATCACAAGTGAGGGCATCCAGACTGACCCGGCGAAAATTGAAGTGGTTAAAAAATGGCCTACCCCTAAAGACAAGACAGAGGTAAGGGCATTTTTGGGTTTGTGCTCTTACTACAGGCGTTTCGTCAAGGGGTTTTCTGAGATCGCAAAACCGTTACATAGACTGACGGAAGAGAAAAGACCATTTTGTTGGGATGAAGCCTGTGAGGATTCCTTTTCAAAACTGAAGGAATACCTATGTGAAACACCAATTCTGGGATACCCACAACCGGAAGGCCAGTTTATCGTCGATACCGACGCGAGCAACACCGCGATTGGAGGAGTGCTATCCCAAAAGCAGGGAGATAGAGAAGTCGTTATGGGGTATTTCAGCAAATCACTGTCAAGACCGGAACGGAACTACTGCGTGACACGGAGGGAACTTTTTGCCGTGGTAAAAACATTGCAACACTTCAGCAAGTACCTAATCGGCCGAAAGTTTTTACTACGTACGGATCATGCAGCATTGAAATGGCTACTGCAATTTAAGAATCCCGAAGGTCAAGTTGCTCGGTGGATTGAACAGCTCCAGGAATATGACTTCGAGACTCAACATCGCAGCGGGAAGTCACATGGAAATGCAGATGCACTTTCTCGGAGGCCATGCCCGGAAGAATGCAAACATTGCATCAAACAGGAGTCGACGGAGCTATCATTGAAACTTACCAGGACGAGTTCCTTAGGACCCTGGGAGGATGATGCAATGAAGATGGCTCAAGAGGGTGATGAGGATCTACGGCACATCATCGTGTGGAAGAAAAGAGGAGACGCCAGACCAACATGGAGTGAGGTTGCACCTATGAGCGTTATCACTAAGGCATACTGGGCACAGTGGAGCAGTCTTACTCTACAAAATGGAATACTCTACCGAAAATGGGAAAAGACTAACGGTAGGGAGTTCCATCTTCAGGTAGTCGTTCCGAGAGCCAAGGTACCCGATGTCCTACGTGAAGTGCATGACGGAGTTTCGGGAGGTCATCTTGGCGTCAAGAAGACACTAACGAAAGTACGGGAGAGGTTTTACTGGCTCCATTGTCGGGAGGATGTGCAGGACTGGTGCCGTAAATGTACCATTTGCGCTGCCGTGAAGGGACCGCAGACAAGGAGTAGAGGTAACCTGCAGCTGTACAATGTTGGTGCACCCTGGGAACGTATAGCTATTGATGTAGCCGGACCATTCCCTGTGACTGAATCAGGGAACAAATACTTCATGGTTGTTATGGACTACTTCACTAAGTGGCCGGAAGTATTCGCGATACCTAACCAGGAAGCTACAACTGTTGCAACTAAGCTCGTTGAGGAGGTTATATGTCGCTTTGGTGTACCATTGGAAATCCACTCAGACCAAGGAAGGAACTTTGAATCGCAAGTGTTTCAGGAAGTATGCAAAATTTTAGGTCTGCATAAGACACGCACAACTGCATACCACCCGCAGTCTGACGGAATGGTTGAAAGATTCAATCAGACGCTTGAAAGGCATTTGGCAAAGTTGGTTGACGCCCACCAAAGAGACTGGGACAGGTACATTCCACTGTTTCTCCTCGCCTACAGGACTGCAGAGCATGAGAGCACAAAGGCAACTCCGGCGTTAGTCAATTATGGCAGGGAACTACGGTTACCAGTAGACTTATTGATGGGAGGGTCACCGGATGAACCTTGCACCGTACAAGACTACGTCGCCAATCTGAGAGAGAAAATGCGAGAAATACATGCTACAGTTCAGGAAAACGGATTGCAATCGAGTGAGAACATGAAAACCAGATACGACCGGAAATCGAACACGAGCGGATTCGAGGAAGGTGCCTTAGTCTGGCTGCATAATCCGACTCGTCGAAAAGGGAAATCTCCAAAATTGCAAACCAGATGGGAGGGTCCATACAAAGTGGTTACTCGTATTAACGACGTCACGTATAGGATTCAACGTCAACCAAGGGGAAAATTTAAGGTTGTGCACATCGACCGCTTGGCAAAACATTACGGAAGCAACAGTGATGCTCGGGACGAGCATCGCTAAGAGGGGGGCAGTGTTACGAATGAACCTTATTTCTAGAGCATTAAGGTTCATAATTGCTCGTCACCTAATAAATACCTAATCACCCATCGATGTAAACAACCCATGATGTAAACAACAACAAACGCGACCTTTCCGGAATAACCATCGATAGGGGTGGAACTTTCTAGAAAACACTTAGTCACGCGGTAACGGGTATATAAAGGGACCGGCGAGCTGACGCGGGGAGTTCAGTTCTGAGAGCCGAGCGAAATACAAGCGAAGAAAGTGATCGGAAGCGAAGAGGATTGGAAGCGAACAAACGTGAAGACTAAAGAGGAAGTCTACAAGAAGATCCGGAGTACCAAGTGGAAGACGGAAGTGCAGAATAAAGTCTGATCAAGGGTCACCAGGTGTTTTATTCCAAATCTTCGAACCCCAGCACGTAACAATATTATACAAGTTGGCCGGTGACTGCGCTCTCATCTGGTAAGTGAGGTAGCAATCGTCTATGGCAGTGGAAGGGGTAGATGGCAGTTTATATGAAACCCATATCCTTGATCGGTGTCTATGCGGCATCGTAACGGAACGCTAAATCGCTTGGCGGCACATCTTTGCCGGTATTAATGGTGGTAACCTAGCCATGACGTAACTATGTAAGCCTCCGAGACGAGACCAGAGACAATTTAGAAAATATATAAAATCCCAAACTGCCCTACCCTTCGGGACCTCCCACTTATACGACACAGTGCTCCTACTCTGCTTTTCAAAAACGAAATCGTGAGTACGAATTTGTCCAGTTATTTTTTACTTAAGCGCAAAAAAGAAATAGAAATAGAAATAGAAATAGAAATAGAAATAGAAATAGAAATAGAAATAAAAATAGAAATAGAAATAGAAATAGAAATAGAAATAGAAAATAGAAAAACTTTATTTGTAGAAGAGCACTTTAGGGTAAAACCGTCGCAGTTGGATAGATGCCTCAGTGTCAAAAAACCTGACTTCCCAAACTCGTGACTAAAAATTGATAGTTTAAATAAGAAGCGCAGGCCCCCCAAACCTCAGGCCCCTACATACATTTGTATTAAAACAATTTGTTTCGCTTGTGCGTGTGATTATCTCCGCAGCGAACGCGGCAAATCCTTCAAAGTTTTAGAGGCGAGTATTTGCCGTTGTATAACTTTTGAAGTAGTAGTAGATTCTGTTATATTTTTTATTATGTCAATACACTGGTTCATTAAGTGTATACCTAAGTGTAAATAATCGCTCTTTAGTTTTTAGTTTATTTAATAAATAAAAGGGCATCTATCCATATCAAAAAGGATAGTTGCCTCGATTTTTCGAGGTATAGGTGCCCTTAGAGGCATCTATCCCCTAATATACCTATAGATATATCAAGTATTTTTTTTTAAATATTTTTAATGTTCTTTTATATTTTTATTTCTTTTTTCAATAAATTCCTAATAGTTTTAATATTCTTCGGGGCATCTATCTCTCTCTATCTTCAGCCCGATTTGTCCAGTGGTTTGAGCTGTGCGTTAATAGATCAGTCAGTCAGTCAGTCAGTCAGTCACCTTTTCCTTTTATATATTTAGATAATAAAACCTTATAAAACTATGTATTTTGCTTATTTTTTTCATAGGGCATCTATCCTTTTTAGTATTTTCATAGTGGGGCATCTATCCACACAGGTAGGCATCTATCCTCAAAAAAAAGGGTCTGCAAAAAGTTAAATTCTGCAAAATTTGTAATCGTTAGGACAACAAAAACAAGTCATAATGGAACCCAAAAGATTAAACTAGCTATATTCATAAATATTATTTGTGATAAATTAATATTTTAAAAGTTAGGAGGCCATTTCAAAAAGTGGGGCGTCTATCCGGGTTTTACCCTACTTGTACAAAACTTAAAAGACTTTACCTAATGACGAAAACAATGTCGTTATTGTAACTAATAATGGATAAGTATACAGAAATGCGGAAGAGCAAAGAGCGGAAGAGCAAGAAGCGGAGCAAAAGTTACGGCTTATGCACAAAGCAACAATCTACGTCAATACAGACGCGCATTGATGACTTTGCATGTGAAAGTGTAAACTGTAAGGGGAATGTCTGTATATTCTGCCGTCAGTCTTCGTCAGTCTTTCATAGGGTTGCCGTATTTGACTAGGCTCTCGTCGGGACGCTTTGAAGAAAATAATTGGTCACGTGCGTATATCAAAACATAAGGTAGTCGCAGGACGGGTTCTAAAGTTATTTTTATGCGAATTTTTTCTCTCACTTTAAGATAGCTATGTGTCTTATATTATATTCTGTTCTAAGTTTACACTGAATCAACTACAGTGTGAACTACTCTAATGAGTAGTCGACTTGTTATTTATTTATATATAGTACGGCAGACGGCAGGTTCGTTTCGACGAGACGACCAACTTTTTTATTTATGAAAATTCTCAATGGAGGTACGTACTCGACTGAGCAGGTGTTAAAAAATTCGATTCGCTCCACTGTGGGAAATCGTTCCACTTTTGTAGGACATTATCTATAATATAATAAAACTGTAACAGATCCAATTCTGTACATTGAAGATATTTTGAAAATTTTTAATGGAGGGCACTCTATAATCGATACTGAAACCAAAACTGCAATTTTTTTCATTTTTGTCTGTCTGTCTGTCTGTCTGTCTGTCTGTCTGTCTGTCTGTCTGTCTGTCTGTATCTTGGCCGCGCATCACGCCGAAACTACTGAATGGATTCGAATGAAACTTGGTACGATTTGAGTTTATACTCCGAGGTAGGTTATAGGATACTTTTTATCCCGAAATTCAGCATGGTTCCCTTGGGAGAGGGGATGAAAGTTAAAACGTGTATTTAGCTGTAATTCATTAACGCGTTGTTCGATTTCACTCATTCTTTTTTTTGTTAGAAAGGTAGTACTTTATATATTGTCCCGTAAATATTTCAAGGTCATAGGTTTTTTAGTTCAGAAATGACAGGCATTTAGTGGGTTCCAATAACTTGGGACCCGGATCTTTATACGTACGGCTTATTTTAAACTGGCGTGCGTTTAAATTTATGTTTGTTGTTCTGTCTATTTGTTCCAACTAATCTCTGAAACAGCTGGATCGATTTTAATGGAACTTTCAATGGCAGATAGGTGATGTTATAAGGAGTAACTTAGGCTACATTTAGTTTAGGTACAAAAAAGGATTATGGGATCCAATCCGATCCTATATAAAACCTATATCCAGGCGGACGAAGTCGCGGGGGTCGGCTAGTAATATATATGGCCATTTCATTATACTTACAAGTATTTATTAGGCTGTATACAAAAAATCAGCTAGTTATTAATAATATTCTACAGCGTCCTCCACTCCGAATATTTCCAAATAATGAGGTTATAAAAATAACTAAACATTATTAATAACTAGCTGATTTTTTGTATGCAGCAGAAGACCAAATGGACATCCTGGAGGTGCTTTAACCGCCTGATGTGCAACGTGCCCTTAGACATGTATCCTTTTTTTTGTTTTAAAAGAATGTTAGCCATGATGAACGGAATGTTCATCCTTTCTCCTCCAATTAAGTGAAAACTTGTGCTAGAAGTGGGTACGACAATAATGTAACGGCTGGGGTTTGAACCGTTGACCGTGCGGTTTTGGATCCGCACCCGACGACCGTTGAGCTATTGGGACTCTCCATGTATCCATTTCGTGGTTAATAAATTATTAATAACGTGTAATTTAAAGTAGGTGCCTCAGAGACAGGTAGACCCATTTGTGCTAGATTATTTAATGGTCGGTAACCGCCTCACTTCCTACAAAAACCGTGAAGGAAACATTTTAAAAAAGAACAAAGCCCAACGGAATGTGTTGATCTTCCTTTGAAAAAAAAAAAAGAAACGGCGGTGATCTCACGACTCTACAGCGGCGCGGCGGCGCGGGTTCCGTCACATTACATTTTCTTCTTGGTTCATTTGAAACCGTTTTCAATAGTAAAGATAAGCTTCGGTTTTGTTAGTTTTTTTGCAATTCCCTGTACTGTACGTAATTATAATATACTCGAATTTATTATTCAAAATTATTATCGCGATAAAGACCCGATAAAGTCGCGTTGTGGTAATCTACAACGCGACTTTATCGGCGAGAGTTTAGGTTTTTTAAAAATCCTATAGGAATTTTTTGATTTTCCGGGATAAAAATTATACCTACTATGTCCGTCTCCAGGATGCAAGCTATCCACATATGAATTTCGTCAGGATCGATTCAGCGATTGAACCATGAAAAGTTTGATATATAAATAGAATAAATAGACAGAAAGACATGTTTAGCATTTAGCATGGCTTAAGTATTGAGCAGTAAGTATGGATTAATAAAATGGATTTGTAATAGTTATTGTCCGTCACATACCAAGGTACACACCTTATATAATATATAGATAGGTAGGTATATGAAATTATTACATTATATACATAATATATACATTACATTGTATTATTACACCATGTATTCAACTCTTAATTAAAGTTACTCGTATAAATATTAGGTATAACAAGTATAAATTTAAAATTTAAAAAACCCCCGACATTCGCCATTTTGTGGTGGCGGCCATCTTGGATTTGCATAGTGCTATTCTACTAGTCAAGCCCTTTCATTTGATACCCATATTGAGGGCGTTGTGATAAAAAATGTAATCCGCCATTTTGTAGCGGCGGCCATCTTGGACAGATTTTCATCAAACATAGCTAACAACACTCTCGACTAATTCACCTTTCAAATAAAAAAAACTGCATTCAAATCGGTCCACCCGTTTGAGCGCCACAGGGGAACAGACAGACACACACACACACACACACACACACAGACACGTCAAACTTATAACACCCCGTCGTTTTTGCGTCGGGGGTTAATAAACAGCAGAGTAAAATAACATATGGCTAAGCCCACGTGTGACTCAGAGGTTGAAAAATTACGTTAACTTTTTAGCTATCGCATTTATGTCCAAGACAGGTTATTGAAGAAATAAATGATATCTATCAATAAAATATAGTAAGACTAACTACTTACTAAGTCGTAAGTCTAATCTGAAACGAATTTAGTCGTCGCCTTTTTAGTATTTTACTTACTAACTACCTAAGATCTAATAAGAGACACATATATATGAGTTCAACAAGCAATTATATTTGATTTTGTAACAAACAAATATATTTGAATTGATTTTATCTTTTTCGCATCACACAAAATTGTATAAAAATAAATCTCATGCTAAGTTTAATTTACAATCGTAAAAATTATGTTGAACATAAAATTCATGCATTCATGAATAAGTATTAAAATACGACACTCGATGATACTCTATATCACTGGTTTATATTAATGATTTACCACATTTTGTCAAAAATGCTTGCGATATTGTACTATTTGCTGACGACACGTCTTTGATTTTTAAAGTCGATAGGACTAAGGACAATTTTGACGATGTAAATAATACATTATCTCAAGTTTCACACTGGTTTACTACAAACAATCTACTTTTGAATGCAAAAAAAACCAAGTGTGTCGAGTTTCTATTGCCCAATACAAGGGTTACTAGCAAAAATTTAAAGATAAGTGGTGAGCCATTGAAAACTGAGGACACAACTGTGTTCTTGGGAATAACCCTAGATGCAAAGCTTCAATGGGGCACCCATATAGCAACACTTGCTGGCAAGCTCAGCTCTGCTGCTTACGCTGTTAGGAAGATTCGACAGATAACAGATATAGAAACTGCAAAAATTGTTTATTTTGCATATTTCCATAGTATTATGTCGTATGGAATAAAGTATGGGGTACTATACTATGGGGTAAAGCGGCTGATATTGAAAAAATTTTCGTTTTACAAAAAAGGGCAATTCGCGCAATTTATAATTTAAAACCGCGGGATTCCCTTCGAGAGAAATTTAAAGAAATAGGTATTCTTACGGTAGCTTCTCAATATATCTATAACAATATAATTTTTGTTAGGCAAAACATTCACAGTTACATTAAAAAGTGCGAATTACACGACAGGCAATTAAGAAATAGAAATAGGCTCGTGATTCCTCAGTTACGCCTCAAAAAGGTCCAAAGGTCATTTGTGGGAATGGGCGTAATGTTCTATAATAAAATTCCACAAGCAATCTTAGACTTGCCTTTACACAAGTTTAAGAACTCTATTAAAAATATGCTCATAAAAAAAGCATATTATACAATTGAAGATTGTATAAATGATAAAAAAGCATGGAGCAATTTCTCAATGTCTTAAACCGAGTATTTGATTATTGGTGTTCAATTCGATGCTTTGATCATGGGTAGCCTAAGTATGTCACGCTCTCTTTAAACATTTCTGTGGTGGTGTCGTGTGGTGCGGGTTGTTACGTTCCCTCGAATATGGTTGAGCGAAGCAATGGCTGGATCATGCGTCATGCTCGTGAACGGGTGCCACCGTCGGAAATGGGGCTACTTTTGTCTGCCCTTCTTCACATGTGTAGAATTGTAAGCACCATTCCGAACCTGTGGTAGATTCATTTGTCGATTCGTAAACGCTTCCGAAAGTTTATCTGAATAAAATTATGATTACTTATTTAAATGATAAAAAGGCGTGGATTTGACTCGTTCCAGCAATGCGCGAGACGGCAATTCAATCATGTACTTACCATAAAATTGTTATATTGATATTGTAAATTTGGAAAAGAGCAACCGCCGAGTTTCTTGCTGGTTCTTCTCGGTTGGAACGGCATTCCGAACCAGTGGTAGATTCATCTGACTATTCAAAAGCACTTGTAAAAGTTTATTTGAATAAAAAACTTTTCTATTCTATTTCTATTCTATTCTATTCTAAAAAGTATTTTTGATTAATTTGAAGTTAGTATAGGCTATGTGTTTTGTACATGCTGAACGGAATCATCGAACGAAATAAGATTACAAGTATAATACAAGATTTAACGATTGGTTTCGGTTTTAGCAAGATTGGAAAATGATGACTTTGCAATAATTTATCAATACAAAGCGGCTTTCTGCTTTAGCTCATATAATATCATACTTTGTTATGACTAAGTTAGTATATATTATGGAGCACCTAATACATATAAGAATTTGCTAAGCAGTTGACCTGGGTACCTAGATACACAAAGAGATCGATTTAGTAAGCGATTACTCGCCCACTCGCCTAAAAAGGATTCTTGTGTGCGGCAGACTGTACGAAGACGGTGGTAACCAATGGTGGAGCTAGATTATGACGTGATATGACAGCGAACCAATCAGAAACGCTTCGCTCGTTGCGCCCTGCTTCCTAATAAATGACTTCTTCGCATTCAAAGTCACGCCTCTAGAGCCATGCTGATAGATATTCCGTTTTATTTTGTGTACTTACCTGCTTAATTTTTTTTTACAAAATCATAATAATTAGTCAAGTCACGCACGTTGGCCTCCTCCTTACAAACAAGCGTGAAATAAAAACACCACAACTTTAGTAAAAACATCTCATAAAAATGTGGTATGAAATTCCATTGGTAACCTTTTTTGGCTCATCCATATAAATCTTTATTCGAACAACTTGTTCCGAACGCGTATTAACCACGCTCTAACCGTTGAGCGAAACTTTTATGGCTGTGTCCAAACATTACAGACTAACGCGCTATTAAATTCGACTATTTTAGTGCTGGTAATATGCGAATCTAAACTGAGGAAAATTCCATGAAAATTCTAGACCTCAATATAATATCTAAGTACATATTTGTATACCAATAACTAAAACTGAAGTATTTGTATGTGCTTTCGAAAAACTGTCTCTTATTCAGCTCATATGATTTTTGAACGGTAGCACACTTTTTTTTATTTTTGTCTGTCTGTCTATTTCTGCCTTGTCTTTGGAACGAGTGAATCGATTTTGACGGGACTTTCTCAGGCAGGTAGAGCAGTATACCCAAGGAGAGGAGTAATCAATTCGAACGGCAAAGAATGGGGCAGCCGAACTTGTAGGCCCGGTGCACACCGAGCGCAGCGCAGAGCAGAGCATTTTCTGAGAACACTCAATAATTAACTTTACGACTATTGACATACGGTCAATTGACGTTACGGTTGACCGTATGTTAATAGTACTAAAGTTAATTATTCAGTGTTCTCAGAAAATGATCTGCTCAGCGTTGCGCTCGGTGTGTGCCGGGCCGTAGTCGTAATCCAACAACAGCCTATCCCGCGAGCAACTCACAATACGCAAGATAAAACCAGAGTTTGGAACCGGTTTCAATTATTTACCGTAAATTTTTGGTTAGTAACCGGCAAAAATAATATTGTAGACACTTTGATTTACCGGTCTCTTACCGGTACCGAAATCATATTATCAATTACCGTTATATTAAAGCGAACGATTTCATAATGTTGATAATGAATGAACCGGTTTATGTGAGACGGCGCATGCGTACTTTCCTGTGCTTCTTTTTGATATTGGGCGCTGTTTCCTCTTTCGTCAAACAATCGCTGTCCACGCGGAAAAACAAGCTGAAAAAGTTCCGCGAACCGGTTAATTTTCCTAATTTTTAATTACTTAACTGTAATTTTGGACAAAAATCGATCGTTGTTTAGAAATTGATACTTTGTAACAGTGGGTAAGTAATAATGAAAGAGTTCGTTAAAAATATTATGTGGGCTGTCATTAGATGCAAGGATCCATTAAGATTCAAAATTTAAGGTCATGTGACTATTATGGCTGACTTTGTACCTTCGAGTTTTGGCCAATATTTTAGGAAAATCCGCCAGTGTGCGACGCATCGACTTTACGGTTTTTGATCGGTGCGCTATTGAGGCTATAAGGCCTAGGCCGCACTGCGAAATTTATTAGGTTTATATTCCGCATTTTAATATATTTTTCTCGCGAATTTTAAATCGCATGTGCGCGCAGCTTCATACATTCCCATATGTCACAGAATTTTGCGAAAAAATTCTCGCGAATAATTTTCGCAGTGTGGCCTAGGCCTAATATATTTTTCTCGCGAATTTTAAATCACATGTGCGTGTAGCTTCATACATTCCCATATGTCACAGAATTTTGCGAAAAAATTCGCGCGAATAATTTTCGCAGTGCGGCCTAGGCCTTACCCATATTTTAGTACTGAAGTCGGTTTGATTTTTCCTAAAATATACTAGTTTGCTCTGTAGGTACTTACTGAGTTCCGTGTCGCAGTCGGTGTAGTCGGGGTTGCAGTCGACGGTGAAGGCGGCTGCGACGGCGAGCGCGCAGCACAGCGCCGCGGCGCGGGCGGCGAGCGACATCACCGCGAGCGCTCCATCTGCAACGACAGACATCACACCATCGGAGTGACCAGACGAAACACCAGACACTGTTGGAACTGTGATCGTACAGCAATCACAATCATCGGACTGACCAGACACAAGTGTAAATTAAAAATTTAAAAAATCCCCGACATTCGCCATTTTGTGGCGGCGGCCATCTTGGATTTGCAATAGTGCTATTCTACTAGTTAAGCCCTTTCATTTGATACCCATATTAAGGGAGTTGTGAAAAAATATGTAATCCGCCATTTTGTAGCGGCGGCCATCTTGAACCGATTTTCATCAAACATAGCTAACAACACTCTTGACTAATTCAACTTTCAAACAAAAAAAAACGCATTCAAATCGGTCTACCTGTTTGAGCGCCACAGGGGAACAGACAGACACACACAGACACACACACACAGACACAGACACACACACACACACACACACACACAGACATGTCAAACTTATAACACCCCGTCGTTTTTGCGTCGGGGGTTAAAAATACCAGACATTGCTGGAACTGTGATGGTCTTTAGTACAGTGACTCCCTCGTTGGTTGACAGAGGACGGGTGTGGGTCGAGATGGGAGTACGGCGGGTCTAATTCCTTATATTTATAGAGACAACAGCACACGGAACGCGGGCGCAGCGCGGGTATATAAATACAAAAAATCAGACCCGTCGAACTCCAGTCCCGACCCGCACATGTCCTACCGTCCCGAACCGTGCCCGACCCGCATCTGTCCTACCGGTTCGACCCGTGCCCGACCCGCACCTGTAGTCTGTTTGTTGCGCTTTAGTAATTTTGTCGGATTATATATCACACGCTGGCACCAGGCATACCACGGTTCTTTCTATGTATTTCTGCAGCGCAACGCGCCGCCCCATGCAGCATTGCTCTTAATTGCATCTGCACCTGTGTTTGTGCTATAATATTATGTATAATAGCTGGCTAGTTTCCATTGAGATGGGTTCCTAACATCGTTCAAGACAGATTTGTATTACTATATGGTTCAAGTTATATCTATGGTTCAAGATAATCATGCATTATGCGTGCCCCATTCCTCCATAACCTCCTTTGCTGAAGATCATAGTCGGTGAGATAAGATCGTAGCTTTGAATGGATCAATTGTTTCCATTGGCTTCTGTACAACACAATTGCGCAAATGGCCACCGTTTGCGTGATTGTGTACAAATCACACTCGAATATGTAGTTAGATCCTATTTACTCTACTCTGTATATTTATTTTGATCTATGGGTCAGACCATCTAATGGGTAATTGGTCAAATACGCCAGATAATCATTTTGGATATATACTTAATTCAATTAAGTGGGCAATAAGGAAAGAAGAGAGAATATCTACAATGTATTTGGCAACAAGAAGCTTTATTTGGAAGTATAATTCGTATATGACTTTATTTTACTTGCGAAGTTACTTCTACAAAAAGTCGGTGGGTTTGCGGTAGGTACGAAAGAACGTCTATATTACGTCACACGAAAAAAGTTAGAAGCTGTGACGACCACGTCACGACGTATAATTGCTGCAGAAAAAAAGATTTTATTATAGTAAGTAATTCAAGGAAAGATTTTATTCTCTTTTTACTGTCATGCTGAGTTCCCATCTCTTGAGGCTCTTATAACGGCCTTTTAGTATTTTGAGGTCGACAAACTTCCAGCCAATATTGCATAATGCAACAATTTTCCAGTGAATCAACCAAGTTGATTCTGAGAACATCGTAAGTAGGTAGGTAGGTAAATCGTGATTTTTTAGTTTGTTTACAGCAAGTTTACAGACAAAGTGACTACTTAGGTATACCTTGAGCTTTTTTATTATTTTGTAAGTTGCTAATTTCTTAAAAATCAGACATTTTTGAGAATTTTCGGAATCATTTCCTATTCATTTTATTATTTGAATTTTATTTTATGCGTTTATGAAGAATTTTCGGATTTACAATCTGTTTTTCTTTATAGCTGTCTTAAAAGATGATCAAGTTTTTTCTCGCAGACACGCGTAAACGACGCGCTGTGCACGGTGCATAAGAAGTTCCTACCGCGGACTAACAACAATGAAGCCATTCAAATCCAAGAACCTCAAGCGCCGGAGATAGGAAGTCGCTTACGCATTTCTCCGAGATTTTTTTCGCGCTTTGTTTGCCTTATAAGGCAGCTAAGGAAAAATAGATTGTATTTCCTAATGTACGGTCTACCTCATAATAAAACCGGCCAAGTGCGTGGCGGGCCACGCGCAGTGTAGGGTTCCGTAGACACAATCCTCGAAAAACAGATATAACTCCTTAACCTGTGAACCCTACTTAGCCGTGTTCAAGATCCTATATACTGTCATTTGGCTGATAGAGGGGGGGGGGGGGGGGGACACTTGACTCTAATAAAAATTTTCACTTTAAAACATCATATTTTACAAACGGATCTAGAAATCGAAAAATGATGTTCCCACACCCACAGTATTTTTAAAAGACCTATTCAACGATACTCCACACTATGGGGTAGACGAGAAAAAAAATATTCATCCCTACTTTACATGTAGGGGAGCTACCCTAAAAAAAAATATTTATCAAAATTTTATTTCACCACTTTATCGGCGTGATTAATATTTATACTCATGCCAAATTACGGATTTCTAGCACTAATAGTCTCTGAGATTAACCGAGGACGGACAGACGGACAGACGGACAAACGGACAGACGGACGGACATGGCGAAACTATAAGGGTTCCTTGTTTACTACGGAACCCTAAAAACGGTGTAGTAGACATCGTAAAAACGTCGAAATTGTTTTAAGCTTACATTTCTTTTAAAAGAAATTCGTGTAAGGAATCTAAGGAATCATCACTCTATTCGATCAACAAAAAATGAAGCATAACAATGACAATGATTTCGTACGCATAGGTCCTACTTACCCATTGTTTGAAACTGTATCATTATTCATTATATAGGTAGGTTGGTTGTCGCTTTCGTTGCAGGTCGTAGGTACGAAACGTACCTACTCGACAAATTGAATCGAGTGAAATCGAAATTAATATTAACATAACATAATTTGAATATGTGACATCATTTTGAGATACTATTGTTCGCGTTACGAAAGGATTACTTACACTCGATACAAGAAGGGTGACGTAAGTTACGGTTCATTAAAGTTAGCAAAAAAAGCTGCTTAGCTGTCGTTAGAGAGCGAGGTTTATAAGGAAATTCTATGAGAGTAATTGAATTACCTAATCGTAGTTACGAGATAGGTAGTTAGAGGTACCTACGTGTAACTGAAGTCAAAATTGAACAGTTTATTTCATGACAGCCTATCAGATTTTCCACCTACATTTTTCATTCTTGAACATATAGAGGTGAAATAATATTTCATTCTTGAACAAATAACGACGTAGAGGTAAAACATGTTGAGATTTATATTTATGTAAGTATAGTATATTAAGCAAATCGACATAAAATGGTAGCATAATTAAAATGTTACGCAGACAAAACGCAGCGCATAGCGACGGATTCTAATATTTTATAACATTAAAATATTTTACTAACGAAATAACCTCGTCTTTTAAAACAATCTTTACACCTCTTACGTGTGCCATATTGATCAGCCGGCGTGCACAATGGGTTACGAAATCTGTCGGTGACCGATTGAGAAAAACCTCGAGGTATTTTTTTTACGTGGGAACCCCGCGGTTCTCAGCGTGGAAACTTCATTAAATACAATTACTATTGCGTTGGAGCAAAACGTATATGCTTGTTTAATTGCTTGTTAAGCCCTAAACAGACACGATGCATGGCAGAACTTTACACATAAGATTATTTATGACATAACAAAGCCCTAAACAGACACGATGCATGGCAGAACTTTACACATTATTATTTATGACATAATTTATCTACACCCCATTTCGCGTGAGCAGCTCGTAAATATTTGTAATATTATGTAGTTAGCCATGGTGATTGGTGACAGGTAATGAGAACTTTGACCTTGAATCTGCACAGTGGGTGTATTGTGTAATCCACGAAATAGAAAAAACAGGTGGAAGTGCTAAGTAGGCGTGGCACGCGTGCCACAATAAAGCGTCGTTACGCATATCTGATCCCAGTCGCGTTCTAACATCGCGTGGAGTTGGTAGTCTCGCGACAAATTCATATTGCCCTAGCAATGCCGTACTGTTCCGTTTTGGAGTGTAAAAATGATAGTAGGAGAAAAAATCTTAAAAATGGAGGTGTTTCGTATCATCGGTAAGTACGATTTTCATTGTTTTCCAATAAATCTTAATTTATTTCAATTTGCTAATATTTAATAGGACGGTTAGTCAAAATCAACCTTAAGCAATTAAGATAAAGTTTATTTTGGATTGATTCTATTCAATAGAACATTCCGAAAGTACTTCGCTCCGTGTTCGCTACTCATTTAGTGATGTGGCCAAGTCGAATATTGAATTTATCGATTGATATCGATATAAGGAAATAAATAAATAGTATAGTCTGTTCGTTTTCTTACGGTCACCTTTGATCGCGCCGCCTCGGCACGCGCGGCGTCTTGTCAAAGGGACCGCCTGCGACTTCAAAAGATGCCGCGTGGGGTGTACAGGTACAAGGGGTTTTGGCGTTTTATACTTACTCATATTTTTATATTAAAATTATCTTTCCTTTTTATATTTTTTTATATTCGTATTTTATTACAATATAACCATAAACATAAAATATAATATTATCATGAACACGGGTCTTCTCTCAAAATGAGAAGGATTTTAACCATAGTCTACCACGCTGGCCAAGTGTAGATTGGCAGACTATTCGGAGATTCTGTTAGAATAGAAAAAAAATTACAAACAGAAAAAAAGTAATAAAAATAAAAGCAGAATACTAAGAGCACATGCGCCTGTACCGATACTAAGTTACCGAACGAACTATAACGTAATAATTATAGTTTATTAATGAGTGAGACGTTGCATTGATCACTAAATAGACAATAGTTCCTCTAACCTTCATTTAAAATATTTTTAGGTTTCCCAAAGATGCAAGCATCAAAGAGAAATGGATAGATGCAACGGGTAGAGTTAATTGGATGCCAACCAAATCAAGCACGATATGCTCTGAACACTTTTTAGTAGTCGATTTTATAATCTATACTTCTATACTAATATAATAAAGCGGAAAAGTTTGTTTGTTTGAACGCGCTAATCTCAGGAACTACTGGACCGATTTCAAAAATTATTTCACCGTTGGATATGTACGTGATCCCTGAGTGCTATAGGCTATAATATATTATGTACCACGGGCGAAGCCGGGGCAGACCGCTAGTATCAAATAAAGGATATAGATATACGAAACCTACTGCGCTTCCATCAATGAAAATCGTTAAGTTTTTTAATCAAGTAAGTAACCTTGTTTTATTTTATCACTTTCAGTAAGTATTGAATATACTTGATATTATAATACTAAACAACACACCTCTAAGTTATATTTTTGTACTAGCTTTTGCCCGCGGCTTCGCCCGCGTGAATTTCGGTTTTTCACAAATCCTGAGGGATAAGTAGATTTCTGGTCCACCCGCCCCCCGCCGCGCGGCGGCGTACCGCGGTACCGCGTACGGCGGGCGCAGGGCGCAGGGGCGCGCGGCGCGGCGCGGCGCCGGGATTCCATGCAGCGCGAGCGTCGGCCGTCGCGCGCTGCGAAAATACCTATCAGGGCGTTTTTTACCGATTTCAACACAACTCCTTTTTTGAAAGTCGGTTAAAAAAGTAGCCTATGTTCCTATCTTATATGTCCTTGGTTAATCCTCTACTTGTCTGTGAAAGTCCCGTCAAAATCGGTTCAGGCGTTTCGAAGATTAGCCCGTTCAAACAGACAGACAGACAGACAAAAATTTTAAAAACGTGTGATTCGGTTATGGTATCGTCCAAATAACCATATGAGCTTAATATGTGGTAGTTATTTCTAAATTACAGACAGACACTTCAATTTTATTTATTAAGTATAGATGAAGATTGACCGACTAAATATCAAATTTAATTCGTAAACACACTAAGTAATTTTTCATGAAGGCAATAGTCGAAAAATATATAAATGTTCGCATACACCATTTATTAAAATTAAAAATAAGACTTTCAAAACGCCAGTTTCTTAACAAATGTTTTATTTCAAGGGCAATAAATAAAATTGAACTATTTTCATACGTTGCAGTATTTATTGTGCATACTTGTAAAAGGCATGCATACATACCAGCACTTTTATTCAATTTTATAATTACATTTTTTAATTTTATTTTTGCGAATGAACAAAATAACGAGTATCTATCGATATCGATAGATAATTCAATGAGCTACGTGGTGCGTCCCCAAATGAGTAGCCGACCGATCACGCAAATGTCAACCCTATTAGTAACGTAATTAAGTTTATAATTGCTATCACTTAGAATACCGCCATCTATGGTCAAGTAGCGGAATTAATTGGACAATTGAATCTAGTGTGATTATAACTCTTAAATACGTTCTTCCACTAAAGCAAAATAAATCTTATTTCTAGAACGTCAGGGTTTGTTTCCAAATCTGTGACGTAGGCTAGTTTTGACTGAACTTAAAACGACAAATCAAACGATTTGTTTCTATGTAGTGCAATATATGATAATCGGTATATTTGTATGAGTTTGGCGACAGCGGTTCCTATAGTAGTTTTGGTGTATTGCAGTTCCAACCTGTTTTTTCTGTTCCGTGGTGTAATCTATACTAATCTATACTTTATTTAATAAATAAAATTGAAGTGTCTGTCTGTAATATCGAAATAACTACCTCATATTAAGCTCATATGGTTATTTGAACGCTACCATAACCTAATCACACGTTTTTAAAATTTTTGTCTGTCTGTCTGTCTGTCTGTCTGTTTGAACGGGCTAATCTTCGGAACGGCTGAACCGATTTTGACGGGACCTTCACATATGTACAAGTAGAGAATTAACCAGGGAGTAACATAGGCTACTTTTTTAACCGACTTTCAAAAAAGGAGGAGTTGTGTTTTTCTACCTATTTACACCGATATCTCCGAAATTTTTGAACCGATTTGCGTAATTTTTTTTTTAATCGATAGAGAAACATTGCGACACTGTTCTATAAAAAATTGGATTCCAACTCCTCAATCCTGATGCTGTAGGGGACCTAATCCCCAAAACTAATGGGTTTTAGAAACTTTTGGTTATTTAAATTGATATTGGGGGTACCAATTAAAGACTTTATCGTTGAATGAACTCGAGTAGGTACATATCCAACTCCTCAACCCTGATGCTGTAAGGAATTGTGTTCCGAAATCGTGGGGATCCCACGGGATTTTTCCGTTTTGGGGACGCGTTTCGACAGATAAGCTACTTTTTGTTCTGGAAAATCAAAAGTTCCCACGGGATTTTTAAAAACCTAAATCCACACGGGCGAAGCCGTGGGCATCGTCTAGTTTTTTTATAAAATAGATCATTTCGTGGCACCACAGAATATATAATAGTACTACGTAGTGGCACGCAGTGAGGCGCGAAGGCGAGAGTTTGTTTCGACGCTATTATCGAGAATACAACAATATACCTACCCATGTTAGTACACAGACCAGTCATACCCTCCATTGTCGTTCAGAACTCTCGCTTGATAATGTAGTTTGAAGAACTCCCAGCCCCCAGGCGCTGTAGTCTTATAAGTTTGAAGTCCGGGGTTCGATTCCCGGCAGGGCTAATTTGGGATTTTACAATTTCTAAACTGTCTCTAGTTTGGTCTGGAAGGCTTCAGCCGTGGCTGCGTCAAGCGTTTAGCGTTCCAGTACGATGCCATGTAGACACCGATCAGGGAGTACCGAGTATGGGTTGAATAAAAACCGCCATACCATACCACTCCGCGGTTAGCCTACCTTAGATTCCATCGTCACTTCCCATCTGGTGAGATCACAGTCAAGGGCTAACTTGTAGATGAATACAAAAAAATCCAGTTCCGAATTCTCATATCATAATTATATTATCTAAATGTGAAAGCCTTCATATTCCCCGCATTAAAACTACTTATATCATTGGACACGCTTCCGCCTCGCTTTTTGTCTACCTACGACAATGTTTTAATGATAAAGCAATGATAGTTGCCTAAGGTATCCGTGTAATCTATTTGGAATGGTGAGTTAATTGGTCATGGTGTACATGCACTTAACTATCTACCACCATAGCCAATTAACGCAGTGGGCATTAGGAAAATGGAAACAAAAAATCGAGCTGTCAGTCGTTTAGTTTTTTTACTTTAAAATACTTCGGGTAATTGAATAAGTTTGTACTCGCCTATTAGTTACTTAGCACTTACCTTGGTACGTAACTAATGTATTTTGCCAACCACTATTAAAATTAATCTAAACTAACCTAATCTAGGTACTTAGGTACTATGTAAGTCTGTAGGTCAATTTTATAACTTCTTTTTTTAATTAACTTCTACATTTTTAATCACCACCACTACTATACCTACAGCCTTTTAACGTCCCACTGCTGAGCACAGGCCTCCTCTCAGAGGAATTCAGACCTTAAACCCGCCACGCTACTTCAATGCGTGTTGGCAGGCTTTAAGCCTCAATATGATAGTGATAATAACCGGGACCGACTGCTGCTTAACGTGCTCTCCGAGGCACGGGGGTCAAGTACCGCCAACTACCCAAACCCAATATAATGATATGGGGATTTCTTAGTCCCCTCTTTTTAACCCCCGACGCAAAAACAACGGGGTGTTATAAGTTTGACGTGTCTGTGTGTGTGTGTGTGTGTGTGTGCGTGTGTGTGTGTGTGTGTGTGTGTGTGTGTGTGTGTGTGTGTGTGTGTATCTGTCTGTTCCCCTGTGGCGCTCAAACGGGTGGACCGACCTGAATGCGGTTTTTTTGTTTGAAAAGTGAATTAGTCGAGAGTGTTGTTAGCTATGTTTGACGAAAATCGATCCATGATGGCCACCGCTACAAAATGGCGGATTACATATTATTTTTTCACAACTCCCTCAATATGGGTATCAAATGAAAGGGCTTGACTAGTAGAATAACATTATGCAAATCCAAGATGGCTGCCGACACAAAATGGCGAATGTCGGGGTTTTTTTTTTAATTTTTAATTTATATCATCTATTCTATACATATAATAAAATCGTAGAATTGCCGTATCTGTACATTGAAGATTTTTGCAAAATAATAACTGGGGGATGTTAGGGATAAGTAATAGAACGTAAAAAAGCTATTTTTGAAATTTTTGTCTGTTTGTCTGTCTGTTTGTCTGTTTATCTGTTTGTCTGTTTGTCTGTATGTTTGTGCGTGCATCACGTAAAAACTACTCAATGGATTGAAATGAAACTCGGCATGATTTAAGTTCATACTATGGAGTAACATATAGGATACTTTTTATCCCGAAATTCAGCACGGCTCCCTTGGGAGAGGGGATGAAAGGCAAAATGTGTACTTAGCTGTAATTCGTTAACGGGTGGTCCGATTTCATTCATTCTTTTTTTGTTAGAAAGTAGATACTTTAAAGACTACTGGCTAATCTCTGAAAGGCTGGACCGATTATGATGGGACTTTCACTGGCGGATGTTTACATACATCAAGTATCTAAACATCCGCCAGTGAACTTTTAACAGTTTTAAATCAAGGTATAAGCTCAAAGGAGCTTAGGAAAAACAAAATGATTCCCACGAGATTATTAAAATCAATATCCACGCGAACGAAGTCGCGGGTATCCGCTCGTACATAATAAAACAGGAAAACTGTTCTCATAATATGAAAAATTTACAAAAATATGTCGCTTCTATATGTACTTGCTATAATACGCGAACATACACAATATATACAAGTGTGCTGTGAGGAATCAGCACGTCGCCGTTGTGGCCACGTGTGGTGACTGGTGGGAGTGGTGGGAAGATTAACTTGTAAAGAAATCGACCCCAATAGCTGGCTTCATTTCACCTTGTGTTGTGCAAACTGGGTACTTACAAATCTATCCACTTAATTTGCGTAGTTTATCACTACATAGTATAAAACAAAGTCGCTTTCTCTGTCCCTATGTCCCTATGTATGCTTAAATCTTTAAAACTACGCAACGGATTTTGATGCGGTTTTTTGTAATAGATAGAGTGATTCAAGAGGAAGGTTTATAAGTAGAAAAATTGGACCCGGTAGGTGGCGCTAATAGCGGGCAGGACGACGTCTGCCGCGTTCGCTAGTCTCTTTATAATTTACAGAACGGTTAATAAATACATATAAGATACATAATTATATAACTTACACGGTTAGTTAGGCACACAGATACTATCTAATTAGCAGTTGGCACTAGATGGCATCTATCTAATTATGTTGCAATGCTAAAGATATGTGTTGTTGCAATATCGGAGAGTAATATAGGTTGTATACATCGATGGTTGTAGGTGAAAAAAATAATAAAATAACTGCCTGTTTGTTTGATCGGGCTAATCTTCGGAACGGCTGAAACTATTACTTTGCATCCCGGAGACAGATATAAGCTACTTTGTATTCCAAGAAATAAAAAGTTCCCACGGGATTAAAAAAAAACTTAATTCCACGGAAACGCCGCCGTCGCGCGGGCATCAGCTAGTGTAGGAAAAATATAAGGTGCTATTATTAGCTAAATGGGAGATATTCATAGAATGAGTTTTTTTTTTCGTCTAATGTCATTTAACTACTTTCTATACCGTGATATCTTTTTACCGTTTGACTGAAATACTTTTTACACTCAAAGATAAAGTCGACATTGATACGATATCGATCCGAACATACTGGTTTTAATACTTACTAATCTTCAGTTTAGGCGCGTAACAATAAAAACACTTACGATTCTAATACTACAATAACCTAATTATAATAGTACATATATATAAATATTACCTATACCTACCCATGAGTGTGTGTAGGTTGCATATTTTGTTTTACTTATTTATTAGTGAATCCGGCAGACTTCGTCCTGCCCGGTGGTGACATATCGACATCAGCGTCACCTACCGAGACCCGGTAGGTTACCTGTACCTACCCGGTAATTGTGTTTTCAAACCATCCAGGAACCCATTGAAATATACACACAAAATTTCATACAAATTGGTCCAGCCGTTTAGAAGGAGCTAGGTGACAAACACACGTACAGAAGAATTATAGCTAAGTATAAATAAAGGTGAGAGGGTGAGAGAATTTACCGTATCCACGCGACGGGATGTTTGACAGTTACGAAACCCGTGAACATTTTGTATGGGAAAATGTTTTTACTTTTATTTTATTTTTTCGTCAATTTTCCAATGTTTTTAATAGTTATTCTGCCATTCGGGACGAAGACAAATACAACAAATCAATAACCATGAAAATCGCTCCAGCCGTTCTCGAGTTATAAGTGTTCGAACTAACACGACTTTGTTTTATATAATACACGAGCGGATACCTGCGACTTCGTTCGCGTGGATATTGATTTTAATAATCCCGTGTGAATCATTTTGTTTTTCCTAAGCTCCTTTGAGCTTATACCTTGCTAAAAACTGTAAAAAGTTCACTGGCGGATGTTTAGGTACATCAAAATGTAAACATCCGCCAGTGAAAGTCCCATCAAAATCGGTCCAGCCTTTCAGAGATTAGCCAGTAGTCTTTAAAGTATCTACTTTCTAACAAAAAAAAGAATGAATGAAATCGGATCACCCGTTAACGAATTACAGCTATGTACACATTTTGCCTTTCATCCCCTCTCCCAAGGGAACCGTGCTCAATTTCGGGATAAAAAGTATCCTATATGTTACTCCATAGTATGAACTTAAATCATGCCGAGTTTCATTTCAATCCATTCAGTAGTTTTTACGTGATGCGCGCACAAACATACAGACAAACAGATAAACAGACAAACAGACAAAAATTTCAAAAATACCTTTTTTACGTTCTATTACTTATCCCTAACATCCCCCAGTTATTATTTTGCAAAAATCTTCAATGTATAGATACGGCAATTCTACGATTTTATTATATGTATAGAAGAATAGATAGAAGATATATAGATTTGCCTTTGAAGAAAGTAAAGTCGAGCTGCCAAGCGATTTAGCGTTCCGATACGATGCCGAATAGAAACCAATCGGGGGTATGGGTTTAATAGAAATTACCATATCTCTCTCAAGTTAGCCCGCTTCCATCTTTAGACTGCATCGTCTACAAACCATCAGGTGGGATCGCAGTCAAGGGCTTAAAAAAATAGCAACGCAATCGTTACAAATATCGTGTCGTACCCGTACATAGGTGCTATAAATTCATTTTAAATATTTTTTTCTAATAGTGTGACTATACGATATAGGTATCTGTATAAAAGTAAAACCGATTTCTTAAAACATAAGACATTCATTCGTTAGCAAACTTTCACCTAGCATTACTTCTTTGAGAATATTTCTTTAATATTTTACGACTGTGATAATTAAATTATATGTGAACGTGATTGTGCGATGGAATTAAATGCTTTGGCTGTTTCTTTATTGCGATATGCTTCAAAAAATTTCTAGTTTCCGAAAATTTATTGACTTTTTGCGTGATACGGAACATCCCTGTTCATTTAGTTTTAATCGACTTCCGAAGAAGAAGGAATTTTAAACTTCGTTTTATTTTGTGTATGATCGAGCGTGCCTATCAAATAAATTATGTGGACGATATTTAATGAAGAAACACTCTAAAATTATTACCATTTATTTGTGTTACATTCCATATTAAACGATTTCCTCAAAAGCATTACAAATAAAATATTTAAGTATGATACAATAGGTACCTACTTAGCGTTTGTTTTGGTAAAAAACATTAACCGTAACCTTACTACTATTGCTATACTATCTTAACCGCCTTACATGGAACCCACCCTTAATCGATTAATCTTAGTCAAATTCAAATTATAGTTGAATATACTGTATGTTTTTAGCATCTAGCATTAAGAGGTACTTAGAATAGCTGCATAAATCAAATGCCTCGATATAATAGTAATTCTCAACGCAAGAATGCCATTACTATCGTAATAATATATAGTTTTTCATCATCTTTGATTGCAAACATGGCAATAAAGGTAATCACATGCAGATAGCGTCAGGCAAAAAGAGCTCTGAGAGACAGATATAAAATATATAGATGTACTTAAATAGTTGTAACTAGCTATCATCCGATTAGGGCAGCGTTTTCGTTGAAACCTCCAAGGCCAAAGTTTTCCCGACATTTTCAACAATTGAATATTTCAACCAATTTACACACAACCTTAACAAATTATACTTACACCTACTTACTTACCTATATACCTTCCTCATGAATCACTCTGTCTTTTGGTGAAACCGCAGGAAAATCTGTTCAGTAGTAGACGTGTGCGCCGATGCTAAAATCTCCGGCGGCGCACGCCGGTCAAAAATCGGCGGCGGCGGCGTGTTTTCGGCGTAATTTCGGCGCGGATAATTTTAGTAAAACTGTCTAACTTGTAGAATTATTTTTACTGAAAATCAGATTGATACAATTAAATGAAACTTTTGCAATAAATCAACTTGCCAAATAGTCCAGTAACTTTAACGTTTGTAAGTATGGGGTACCTTGCGTTCAGATTTTGGCGATTATGGCGAACCGTAAAGGACTAGTTTTTGATAGTACATTTTCAGGACATTTACAATAACTTCCGTTTATGATAAATAAGTAAATGATTATGATGTAGGGGCCCACTAAAAAAGGATTATTGGAAATTCTACCCCTAAGGGGGTTAAATAGGGGATGAAAGTTTGGATGAAAATCTATCATTTTTTAAGTTATATCCATGAAAATTGGTATTTGGGCTTGCGATATAAAATAAAATTAAACTTAACTAACGTTTTAATATAGGGGATGAAAATTTAAATGAGACCCCGTCACGTTTTCACGACATTTATCAAGTTATATCCATGAAAATTGGTATTTAGATTAACGGTTAAAAATAAAGAACTACGTGTTTAAGAAATTTTATAAAAACTACCCCCAAGTTGGTTAAATAGGAGATGGAAGTTTGTATAACATTAAGAATCTACGCGGGCGAAGTCACGAGCATCTCAGTAAGTACTGTATCTACAGAGCTGGTTCTGGTCTTAAATTATAGCAATTTTATTCTCTGGTGATGACGGAATCACAACGGAACTCGTGAAAGCAGGTGGAAAACCGGTTCTTAAAGTTTTTCAGCGACTGTTCCGTCATCGACGAGGGCATAACGCCAGAGGTATGACACAGAGGCGTGGTGGTTATTTTCTTCAAAAAGGGCGATAATACCCTGCTGAAGAATTATAGACCCATCTCGCTGCTGAGCCATGTCTATAAGTTGTTCTCGAGTCATTACGAATCGTCTCGCTCGTAGGTTCGACGACTTCCAGCGTTCCGAACAGGCCGGGTTCCGAAAAGGCTTCAGTACCATAGACCACATCCATACGCTGCGGCAGATTATAAAGAAGACTGAAGAGTATAACCGGCCACTTTGCTTAGCGTTTGTGGACTATGAGAAAGCCTTTGATTTGGTGGAAACTTGGGCTGTATTGAGATCACTGCAGAGATGCCGGATCGACTATCGGTACATCCAAGCGTTGAAGTGTTTGTACGAAAACGCCACTATGTCAGTCCTTATAGGAACAGGACCAGACTACGAGGCCAATCCAGTTGCAGCGAGGAGTGCGTCAGGGAGATGTTATCTCCCCGAAGCTATTTACCGTTGCGTTGGAAGAGGTCTTTAAGCTTCAGTGTGCTTAGTCTAAAGCGGAGCACTCGAAAACGAACTCGAAAACTATTGATCGATTTCAGAGTAAAATAGACCTAAAATGGCTTGTATTAAGGTTTGAGTTCGCCAATACATTCAGCATTCGAACAATGCTGAATGTATTGGCGAACTCAAACCTTAATACAAGACATTTTAGGTATATTTTACTCTGAAATCGATCAATAGTTTTCGAGTTCGTTTTCGAGTGCTCCGCTTTAGACTAAGCACACTGGACTGGAACGGACTACCGATGATATAGTCGTGATGGTAGAGACTCTGGAAGACCTCAGTACAAAGCTCAATGATCTCAGCAGAGTTTCTCAACAGGTGGGCTTAAAAATGAACATGAGTAAGGCGAAGGTCATGTCTAATGCTAATGTTCCACTCCACCCGGTAATCGTTGAGAACTCGGCACTAGAAATTGTTGACTAGTATATATACCTGGGACACACGGTCCAGCTAGGTAGGTCCAATTTTGAGAAAGAGATCAACTGCCAATCAACAAGAAACTCAGATTCAAAAGTACTTGTAAAAGTTTATTTGAATAAAAAACTTTTCTATTCTATTCTATTCTAATAAGTCTTATTATCTAACCCCTCGTTAGATACACTATCGAAATGCATGAGTGATCTACAAATCGACAAACATCCCTTGCGAGATGATTCTTGGAAAGCCAAACTAAATGGATATTTATTTTGGCTTTTACAAGATGATGAAGCAGATGTTGTCGGAGTAAGTTTTTTAATTAGGTAAGTTTATTAGTTAAGTTTTATTATGAATAGGAAGGTGTAACTTCATATCGATCGAAATTTTTTTTGTAATTTATTGTATAGAAATATGGAATATGGAATGGTGTAATCGTTAGGTTATTTGGTATAGAAGAGGGTAAATACTGTTGGAGGGTGTTCTAAAACATTTAGAACTCGCGCCGATTTTACGCCGACACGCAGATCGGCGGCGGCGGCGGGTCGGCGCGGCGCACACGTCTATTCAGTAGGTAGTGTTTGAGTTTATCGCGAACAGACAGACAGACGCGGCGAGAGACTTTGTTTTATAATGTGTAATGATGTTCTCTTCTACAGCGAACACACAGAATGAAGGAAGCGCATGGAAGCGTGATATTTTCTACTAAATTATATTTTAGAGGATCACGCTGCGCAATTCATATTATGTGCACTGACAAAAAAAATATTTATCCATACCATGAACGACGATTTGACGACCTCCTTGGCGCAGTGGTGAGCGCTGTGGTCTTATAAGTGGGAGGTCCCGGGTTCGATTCCCGGCAGGCGCAATTTGGGATTTTTAAATTTCTAAACCATTAAGCCGTGCCGCCAAGCGATTTAGCGTTCCGGTACGATGCTGTGTAGATACCTCTTCAGCCCGCTTTCATCTTAGACTGCATCATCACTTTCCATCAGGTAAGATTGCAGTCAAGGGCTAATTTGTAGTTAAAAAAATATGAACAATTCACGTACACTTCAATAAATTCATAATCATTCATCATGAGTGACCACCAGAAAGGTTGGTCCATTTTTAAAATAAACATTATTTTCCGGTCGTATTTTGCAATTATTTTAACCAAAACTTGAACGTACGGTTGAATTGAGGTTAAGTGAATTAATTACTATTTGTCGCTAACATAGATAAAATGAATAAGACGAGATATGGCAAGGGGGCGTGGTTCCTGAGAACTCTTCTGGCGTTAAATACACCTGAGAACCGTTTTTGTCTTGAGTCGAATGTCGTCCAACGATCGCTTCACCGCTCTCGATTTTTAACAAAATGCCGTGTTGTTCAGTGGTTGTTTGCAAAAAATCAAGCAAAAAAATGAATCATACAAAATATGGCATCTCATTTCACACTTAAGTACAAGCTATTGTTGTTATTTTCCATAAAAAACAAGAAAACATTATTTTGTATATTTACATTATGCTAAAAATGTGCTAAATTGAGAAGTTTATATCTCATTATGAACAAAATCCATTGCTTGCTTAGTAGAAATCAATCATTGAATCGGTCGGTCTTAGGACGCAATGGACTTGTACTATATAAATATATTCCTTCACTAAGACGTTAGACTCACGGTATGGACGCCGATCGGGTGGTCGTGGTCGTAGAGATGTCATGTTAGCTAAGTACATTGTTATCGATATTTTAACGACCAAACGATGATTTTTGATACAGTTATTATTAATTAACCCCCGAAGCAAAAACGACGGGGTGTTATAAGTTTGACGTGTCTGTGTGTGTGTGTGTGTGTGTGTGTGTGTGTGTGTGTGTGTGTGTGTGTGTGTGTGTGTGTGTCTGTCTGTTCCCCTGTGGAGCTCAAACGGGTGGACCGATTTATTTTTTGTTTGAAAGGTGAATTAGTCGAGAGTGTTGTTAGCTATGTTTGAAGAAAATCAGTCCAAGATGGCCGCCGCTACAAAATGGCGGATTACATATTTTTTTACAACCCCCTTAATATGGGTATCAAATGAAAGGGCTTGACTAGTAGAATAGCACTATGCAAATACAAGATTGCACCACCACCACAGAATTTTGGGTAAAAAGAAACCCAGCCCCTCATTTTTATTTCGAAATTAATTTATTTGAATCGTTATATCTCAAAAACGGTGGCTCTTAGGAAAAAAAGTATACAGACATTTTTTATAGATAATTATCTGATCTACAATTTTGTTTAAAATAATTTTATGATAAGACTTACCGTTTTGCTGAAAAATTTCCCGTGAAAACTTTGACACCGAGTAATTTTTTTCCAGGTGTCGGATCGATGAGGACTTTTCACATTTCATTTATAATAGTGTTTTGAACAATCCTACCAATTTTCAGCCAGGTGTGAATATTGTAATCTTGGAAGTCTAAATTGATCGTATTATATAAGTAGGCATTTTTTATATCGTATTATTTTTGATTCATAATAATAATAATATATCGCTTTTCTTAATATATAAGTCATTGTCAAAACCCAAATAGTAAAAAAATTAAGAATCGATAACTTTACATTTTAGTCAATCACTAAAGTTTTAATGGCTTTTACTCAACATTTTTATTTACTCATCAGTGCATACATACCAGCACTGTTATTTAATTTTATAATTACCTTTTTTAATTTTCTTTTTGCGAATAAACAAAATAACGAGTATCTATCGATATCGATAGACAATTCAATGAGTAGCAATACAGCGCCATCTATGGTCAAGTAGCGGAATTAATTGGACAATCGAATCTAGTGTGACTATAGCTCATAAATACATTCTTCCGTTAAAGCAAAATAAATCTTATTTCTACAAAATCAGGGTTTGTTTCCAAATCTGTGAGTTCTGTGAAGTAGGCTAGTTTTGACTAAACTTAAAACGACAAATCAAACGATTTGTTTCTTTGTAGTGCAATATAGATTAACGGTATATTTGTGTGAGTTTGGCGACAGCGGTTCCTTTAGTAGTTTTGGTGCATTTCACTTCCCCTGCCTTCTCTCTTCCGTGGTCGCTAACGTCTCGACTCGAGACCGAAAAAAAATGAAAATGAAAAAAAAGTTAGCTTTGGTACGATTGCCCTCTGTTCGTCGGTTTGCTAATCATACAACATTCATGACCGCTAACTCGTGGTCGGGAGATCATAAAGACTCGGATATTAGAACACAGATTTTACAAGGATTCACAGTGCTGCGCGGCACCTAACCATACGAGATATCAAGATTCAAGATGCATACTTTCAGTCGTTTGACGAACGAACGAACGAACGAACGTTTGACTATATCTGTGGCATACCTAATTATACAGAATAAGTTATAATCATATGTATAATTGTATAAGCTATACTTATATATAAGTTAAGGTATATAAGCAATTACGATTTTAACATTCTTACTTAGGTAGGTACCTATCTACTTATTGTTTGGAAAGTAAAGCATAGAAAGTTTCATTGAGTTCAATTGGCTTCAAATAAAGAACCCGTTATAACATGCAAGTTGTTATTAATAATATTGCTATGAGCCAGTTTAGGAGAATGAAAAGATTTTCCGAGGTAGGTAGATAACTTTTAGTTTAATATTTTAATGATCGATGGTAGATGCTTTAGGAGAGGTGTCGCTCGAGCGCTCCCGACCGCGACCCATAGAAACGAAGTTTGATTCTATTTTAGCCAATCAAAGCCAAAATCTGTGTTTATTCGTAAAAAAATATACCTGTGGAGTTTAAAAGTGACACGAACTCAAATGTGTAAATCAAACTTTGTTTGTATGGTGCTCGAAAACGGCGATCTCTTTAGCATAATCACCCCGGTGATTATAGCGGGTTCCTTTTTAGGTGGGTCCCTTAGACCCTTCCTACCTCAACTACCTGGTATCCAAAATATTCTAAAACAAAAACCTTACATATGAATTTATATTTAAGTTCATAATCGTGCGGCATAAGATTTCTGCTGTTTGATTCTCATATATTAGTTTAATATGTATTATAAGTAATATTATTATATCAAGATTGCTTATCGGCTGCCCATTGAGAAGAGTTACCAAAGCAGAACAGGCTCCTATAGGTTGAAAATATTTGTTTTTGAGTTCTTTAGAAATATCTGTTGCCTTTTCAAGTTTTCACATTTGCAAGTCGGAGACGCTCGACCCAGCGACCCAAGCAGATATGTTGTAAAATAGATATTCGAACTATTGAATTAGTCTTTGGTTTTAAAATAAGAGATTTTGCTCTGAAGTCATTGTGTGTCGATACTCGAATTTCGATCATTCGATCACCGTTGCCACTATGTACAAAGTCGGCATAAGGCCTCAGGTATTTATACCTAAACATAAGTAGGTATGCACAGTATATTTAATATTCGTATACCGCGGTAGGTACATACGTAACCTACACGTTAAGGTCCACTCGTGAGGTCAAACCGCCTCGCACGCCGTTCAAAAATCATAAAAGCTCGGGATGTGAAACCTGTGTGAGCTTAAACTTGTTTATTTGCTTCTTCTGTCGATTAAAATGTCTTCAAATTCACTGCGAGGCATTCGATTCAATACAGTCCTTAAATTAAGGCTTTCAAAATGAAAATATCCATCATTTATTTTATAAGTATGCTTTATAAATGCTTCTATTTTCAGGTTCAGGTTAGGTACTTCATAAGTACTTATGTATAGGAATTCACATTCAACGTTTTCTAAATTCCTACGGTTTAAGAGGGAAGTAGTTTAGCTGGAGGGTACCCCTCCAGAATCAGGGTTGTGGACATAGATAAAGGATGTGGAGTTGGAGCCAAAAAATTGTATGATACCATCTCACAAATTTCTTCGATCGATTAAAAAATATTATGCAAATCGGTCTAGAAATCTAGGTGCAAAGCTCCTTTTTGGATGTCGGTTAAAAATAGTTAAGACCTCCAGTCTGGTAGACAGACGATCACGGGAAATGACTGGATCAGAAAGACGAAGGACCGTGTGTGGTATCATGGAACCACTTCGTCACAAATGCTCGTGTAATTTATTGGAGAGAGCTAATTGTAAACAGAGTTTTATGACAACCGTCATTAGGAGGAAAGCGGCTTTTTTCGGTCACCTACAAAGAAGATCCCTCTACGAGTTTCCAAGGTTTATCATCGAAGGCAAAATAGCCGGAAAAAGGGCGACGGAGAAAAATGAAAAAGTGGTTCAACGGCATAAAGGTTTGAGACAAGTACTCAGTTTTATGATGCCACCAGATGATGACAATGACCGTGTGTGATAGCGCTTATGAAATAACTATTAAGTACCTAATCTGTGGTAGCGTCCTCGGAGAGGTCCTATGTCCAAAAGTAGACGCAAACAGGCTGTGTGCTTAGTCTAAAGCGGAGCACTCGAAAACGAACTCGAAAACTATTGATCGATTTCAGAGTAAAATAGACCTAAAATGGCTTGTATTAAGGTTTGAGTTCGCCAATACATTCAGCATTCGAACAATGCTGAATGTATTGGCGAACTCAAACCTTAATATAAGCCATTTTAGGTCTATTTTACTCTGAAATCGATCAATAGTTTCGAGTTCGTTTTCGAGTGCTCCGCTTTAGACTAAGCACACTGATGATGGTAATGATGAAGACAAAGTTTGTTCAACATTATACAATGAACAACGACAAAGTTTCCACTGGTATGGTATCTCCATTAAATTTTTACATTACCAAGAGAGTATTCACGATATTTAAATCGACTGGACATGAGTGTATATAATGTTCGAATTGCACGAGTAGATATATTATAGTCTGACCGCGGGCGTTGGGTCACTGTGAATTTGAAAGACACAACTAGCATATTGATTGTGTATGTAGGGTTGCTACGTGGTTGCTACCTTCATATTATTATATTAGATATACAGGGACAGGGATACAGTGTAAAGGTGCGTCCAAACTTGAACATTTCCCTGAACCGAACTGCGTAACCGTGTCAACACCGCGTAACAGTTACGGTAGTGTGGACGGCATTTGTTACGCGAACAATTGTTACGCCGGTAATGTTACGCAGTTCGGTTCGGTGAAATGTTCAAGTTTGTACGCACCTTAAGGTGACCGCTATCAAAAACTTAGCCATAACACCACACCATATTTTGTCTTTTACATAGGTACTTTAGTATTTTTCAAATCGGCAATGTAGCGTGCACAACTCGGGGTCAATGCCCCGCTTTCGGAGTAGGTATGAGTAGGTACAGTAGCGCAAGCGACGGACGGCCGGGGACAACTTTTGGTAGGTATTTACTATTTAGGCGTCAGCTGATTCCATTACATTTAAAAATACAGGAAATATTTTTTCTTTTCGCGTTTTTTTAATGGTAAGATACCATCAGGTCAGTTATCATCACTAAGTACTATTACCTATCTTCGTTTCCGATATCAGTCCCTTACACTCGTTTAATCTAACCTATCTGTTAATTATGTAGATTTTTGAATTTTTGAAGATCTGGTAGGTATGTTGAAGCTATACCCGGTTTTCATCCTAGTTCGCGCCATTAAAGTTAAAACTACATAGCGCATCTATATAATGTAATATTATTATTATGAAATTAAGTGCAACCGTATACTGTGCAGGCAAAACCTAAGTAGCAGTTACCACTTACCGCAAACGTAACATAACAACATCTGACCTGGGGGGTTATTCTGTAACTTAGTTAGCAACTGAAAATAGTTGCCAACAAATTAGTTAGATATACATTGCTGCTTTACTGTGTGAAATTATGAAAACACTTTATAATTTCTCACAGTAAAGCAGCAATGTATATCAAATTTATTAGTTGGCAACTATTTTCAGTTGCTAACTAAGTTACAGAATAACCCAGCATAATTATTATATGAAAGACACTTATTAACCTTTAAGTACCGACGTGTGGTCTGACAGACACCTCGAGAGGTCGAAAAGTCTGATTACCTATGTTAGCGAAAAACTATCCTACTGTGCTTCTCTCTACCCTTCGGGAAGTCGCCCAGCAGCGTTCCTGCAGAGTGGCAGCGTCGGCGCGTACGATTTCGGTAAGTTTTGATTTTTATAAGATCACGAGTGGTCTGTCAGACCACTCGTCGGTACTTATGTAACTTTTTTTGGATGCGACTTTTTTCAGATTATATTGTTTTTTCTTTTATTTTCAGTCAGTTATAACAATGGATTAGCCAGGTTCTTCAGACATGAAACGGGCAGCCATAAATAAAAATAAAAGTGTTCCTGTAGGTGAGAAAAGATATCAAACACTGCTTCAATATAAAGACCACCAAGAACATTTAGTGGAATAGCTAAATGAGAGTTCAGAGTCCTAATCTAAGGATATCTACCCAAATTTTACTGCTGGAGAGTGACCATAATTCAGCACCTAAACAGACTGTGATACTTGTATGAAACACGTGTGCCTACAATGCAGTAAGCCTATGCAAAGACTGTTTGTAAACTTTGATAGTTCCTGCAATTTGATACCCTGTGATTTTTGAGAAAACGGTTGGTTATTAAGGTTTTTTATTTTTTTATTATTTATGTAGCTATTAATCTTTAAGAAAAAATTGTGTTTAAGAAAAAATAATAGTATTACTGATACATATGAATTATTAAGATAAAAGTTATTTTTTTCAAACGAAGAATCTATGAATGCTATATTAATGTTTAAAATCAGTAATAAATGTGAAAACTTCTGCATTTTGTTTTACTTATACAATAAGTAGATATTTAACAATGCATAAAAACATTTTTTTTAGAAGAATAATAAGAAACACAAAAGTTTTCGATTGGAAAATTATGGTGGTCTGGCAGACCTCACGTCGGTACTTATGTGACTAAAATAGTACGTCGGTACTTAAAGGTTAAGTATAGTAAACACTAAACATGTAGGACAGGTATTATAATTAGGTAATATGTAATAGGTATATGTAGCATGATTTAAACAGTTAAGTATAGCATGATGTTTACGCTAAGAACTTATACCGGAAAACTATGTTTTAATGATACCGTTATATTTACTAGACCATGGTTGATAACGTGGACTCCACAGATTTTCCACTAGAAAATATTAGGTAGATAATATGTTATAAGTAACTTATGAGATAATAATATGACCGAAAAAATCGCTCGTTGGAAGTATCCGCCAATAATAAAATTAATGTAATAATATTATGTACTAGCTGATCCCCGCGACTTCGTCCGCGTGGATATAGGCTTTTATATAGGATCGGATTGGATCCCATAATCCTTTTTTGTACCTAAACTAAATGTAGCCTAAGTTACTCCTTATAACATCACCAGAAAGTTCCATCAAAATCGATCCAGCCGTTTCGGAAATTAGCTGGAACAAATAGACAGATCGACAAACATAAAAAACGCACACCAGTTTAAAATAAGCCGTACGTTCAAAGATCCGGGTCCCAAGTTATTTGAACCAAATAAATGCCTGTCATTTCTGAACTAAAAAACCTATGACCTTGAAATATTTACGGGACAATACTTAAAGTACTACCTTTCTAACAAAAAAAGAATGAGTTAAATCGAACTACGCGTTAATGAATTACAGCTAAATACACGTTTTAACTTTCTTCCCCTCTCCCAAGGGAACCGTGCTGAATTTCGGGATAAAAACTATCCTATGTCCTACCTCGGAGTATAAACTCAAATCGTACCAAGTTTCATTAGAATCCATTCAGTAGTTTCGGCGTGATGCGCGGCCAAGATACAGACAGACAGACAGACAGACAGACAGACAGACAGACAGACAGACAGACAGACAGACAGACAAAAATGAAAAAAATTGCAGTTTTGGCTTCAGTATCGATTATAGAGTGCCATCCAATAAAAATTTTCAAAATATCTTCAATGTACAGAATTGGATCTGTTACAGTCTTATTATATTATAGAAGAAGAAGTAACTTATGAGATAATAATATGACCGAAAAAATCGCTCGTTGGAAGTATCCGCCAATAATAAAATTAATGTAATAATATTATGTATTTCAATAATGTCTTAAATGCCTCTCATAGACTAAGAAATTCTTTAGCAATTTTCCGAAATATAAAAACAGCAATTTAACAATACGAAGGTGGTAATATATTAATGTCATTTGCCAGCCCTGGTAACATAGCGGTATAATAACGCGATATCTATCTATACTAATATAATAAAGCGGAAGAGTTTGTTTGTTTGAACGCGCTAATCTCAGGAACTACTGGACCGATTTCAAAATTTTTTAACCGTTGGATATGTAGGTACGTGATCCTTGAGTGCTATAGGCTATATATTATGTACCACGTGCGAAGCCGGGGCGGACACTAGTATACTATACGCGTTAACTATCTATTAAACTTACCTTCTTATTTATATCTCACTATAATAATTACTACTGTAACTAGCTACGTACATTATGTGTACCTAAGTTTTTCAAATATATAATTTAAAACATATAGATTGTATACATTTTCGTACTCGCCTTTTAAAGCCCTTTATTTTGATACCCCACTCGAGGGTCTTGAAGAAAAAAATTTTTTTCAGCCCGCACATTAAAGTGCATAACATTCGCCATTTTGATTTTTTATGAATTTTATGTACCCAGTAACATTTGCGCCGTCAAGACAAATCTAATGACGTATAATTTATCAAAATAGGTTGAACCGTTAAGTAGTTACGAACTGACATAGGAAACGGTCATTTTCTACGATTTATCACTCCAAATTGTTTCCAAATATATAAATTTATACATTTTCGTGTTTGCCTTTTGAATCCCTTTATTTTGATACCCCACTCGAGGGTCTTGAAAAAAATTTTTTTTTCAGCTCGCACATTAAAGCGCATAAAGTCCGCCATTTTGATTTTTTTTTAAATTTAGGTATCCTATAACACTCGCGTCATTGAGACAAATCTAATGACGTATAATTTATCAAAATCCGTTGAGCCGTTGATTAGTTACAAGCGGACATAGGAATGGACATACATACACACAGGTGAAACACATATACCCAGTCGGGTAAAAAACCAAGTCGAATAAAAATACTCTATACATTGTTTAGGAATGTATATAACGGTAAATAACAACAGGATACAAAAGGTGTGTGTGTGTGAAAATTATGCAATATATGTAAGCAAGTACCGTAACTTTACCAGTAGGTATACGAAATAATAATCTGGAGGTGTTTGCGCGGTTGCGCATAATAAAGCCGGTTCACATAATATCTACTTGGATAGGAAGGCGCCGCACGGTGCGGTATCGTTAATCCAAGATGTTTTTTTTACATAATATTACTCCTTTTTCCCCCCAAATTCACCGTTAAAGCTTATATATAGGAGTGGGTACGACAATAGTGCAACGCGTGATGTTTGAAGTTTTGAACTGTCGACATTATAGTCTCAGTTTGGAGCGCTCCAAAAGTTTATAGTATACTATGTATGTATGTAGTATGTATGTAGTATAAAATGGACCTAAAATAAGAGTCTTTGGGTTCATTTTGCTCTGAAGTTATTTGTGATTCGATCAGTAGTATACTTATAGTATAACTTTTAGTTTTGGAGCGCTTCAAACTGAGACTAAGCACACTGATTTCAGTCCGCACCTATTGTAGGTGGAAGGTAGAGTTGTATTTATTTGTTTTCAGACATCTATGGTACAGGCACAACAGGTGTTATTTTACAAGAAAACTTTGAAAACTTGCCGCACAGACGGCAAGCGTCCAGATGGCTTGACGCTCGTCCCATGGCAAAATGGCAAATGCCTGCTGTGGGACGCGACGTGCGCTAGCACTCTTGCGCCAAGCCATCTCGACCGAACGTCGCGGGTGGCCGGCGCCGCTGCAGAATCCGCCGCCGCGAAAAAGAGGATTAAATATGCCCCTCTCCTGGGCAAATACCTTTTTGTCCCACTGGCGGTGGAGACAATGGGCTGCTGGGGCGAAGAAGCGAGGCATTTCGTACGTGGCATCGGCCGTCGCCTAATGGAAAGAGGTTATGATCCGCGCTCTGGGGCCTACCTGGTCCAAAGGTTGTCCATCGCTATTCAGCGTGGTAATGCTGCTAGCTTGATGGGCACCTTTGGCCCAGGGGCAACCAGAGGCGGACTTTTTGAATAGGGGAAAAAAAAAACAATAGCATAATTATTTACATATACTTATATTATATTAAATTCTGTACATACTAATAAATTTTCAAGTAAAAGAAAACTTTTGATCTACTTATTTTAATTAATGTAATTTATGTAACTGTTTAAGTAAGTAGGTATAGCTGACATTCAGTGTTTTTGTTTTGATTGTATATCCTGTCGGCTAGAAGGCCTATAATAATTGCAACTTGTACACGCGTAAAGTGTGTTTAGTTCGACGAACTCGACGTGTATAAGTAGGTACAAGAACGAAGTTGTGACAACAGCTTGCTGTTACCATCACGTTGCGAGTCTGCACGGGCCTTTATAAAATTCCAACTGTGTAAACAAACCTCTTTTCTACGAATTTTCCATGATCCAGTATCTAGGTGCATTCCGGTATAATCTGCGTAACACTTTGTACTTTCATTATCCACAACAAATATTAACGTGCCTGTAATATACTTATCCTATAGGTACGTACGATCGACATTGTTTAAAACATCTCTTAAATTGGATGGCGGAAAACGGGAAAACTTTATATACTCTGATTTTTAATTCGGTGGAATTCTGACAGCTGTCATTGTCATTTACAGATGAGTTAATTGTATGGAAAACAGGGTTAACATCTACGAAGTACGATTTTACCCCAAACTACTTTAATTCCCTGTCAACATAAAAAGCCCGCCACGTAATAATATTAGTCGTTTCGCCCTAAAATAGAAATCGCTAAGAGTGGAAACTAGAAAGTGCACACTAACAGCAATAGAAAACAAAAGAAGCACATTGAAAAAATTTATTCAGTATGTCAGGCATTTGTCATATCTACTTTCGGCAGTTGATTTTTATTTACATAAGTTTTGAATTTTTTATCTTTTTTGTGGGAATTGTTTTACCTCTGGTAACATTACGAAACGTCAGAATTCCACGGAATTAAAAATCAGAGTATATAGGTACGGTTTATCAAGGTATCTGGCGCGATAGGGAAGGGAAAATTACTGGAGCAAGACTTTTTAAATCTTGTGAGGTCTGTTGATTATTGCTATGTAGAATCAAAAAGAACAGAGCCCAGATTTTAATTACAACAGACGGACAGACAGACGGACAGACGGACATGAAAGTGTTATATTTCTTGTCCCTCAATTTTCCGTTTTTTTTTTATGTTAGTCTTGATAAATTAAGCATACAGCTTGTGTTAGGCGTGGGTACGACAGTGGTGCAACAAGATAATGGTGGGGAGTTTGGAACCTTTGTTATAAATTCATTCCCCTTGACCGCTGAGTTATTGAGGCTTACAATAATAAATCAGCCAAGTGCGAGTCGGGCCTCGCTCTTTTAGGGTCCCGTACATAATTATGAACAATATAATATTTTGGGTCTCAGAAATATTTAATTTCCGAGCTAGACATCGCAACAAACCGTGAAAGAAAAACCCAAAAAATGTTCGTTTGTTTTGGTCACAGCTCATTAAGTATTTTATGAATCATTGTTTTCAGTATTTGTTGTTTAAATAGAGCATATGGCACATAATATACCGAAATATCATATTCCTAACTAGTTTAGTTTTTGAGGTAGCCCCCGTCACAAAAATGGTCTAAAACTGACAAAGATGGCCCCCCATTTCTTTATTTTTTAAAGCAAAAAATTTAAGAAATATATATTTGTACTTTACTAAATAAGCTTTAAACAATGATACCCCATAAGCTAGGATAAGAAAAAAAAATTTATTTCGGCTCCCTTTTCATGTATGGGAGCCCCCCTGAAAAATAATTTAATTCAATTTCTAATTCAATAGGTGTTTAATTTTGGGTCAATGTTTTACACCAAATACCAAAATTTCAGGTTTGTAACTCATTTCTTCTGCGAGCTAGAGACCTGTGACCGGCGGACAGACGGACAGACAGACAGCAGAGTGACATTAATAAGGCTCCGTTTTTACCCTTTGGGTACGGAACCCTAATAAATTAGATAAAAAATCGGTACACACTAACTATAATAATGCTACAATTAATGAGAAAATAACAAAATATTTCAACATAGACGTCTTTATATTGTGTCTTTATTTGGGTGTGTAGTACTTAGTTATGCACATATCTATATACTTAATTTGTTTTTGTAGACTGTGTTGTTTGCCCGACTTGCCGGGGCCGGGGGCACTACCGTGACCCCACATACGTCACTATGCCTATTTTATATTATATTTTTATCGGCAATAAATAATTGTAGCTGTACTTATTCTACAACAGTTAGGTACTAAGATAAGGCTGTAGTTACTTAATTAATTTCATACCGTAGTGTAGCTAGGTACTTAATTATAATAAATCAGCCAAGTGCGAGTCGGGCCTCGCTCTTTCAGGGTTCCGTACATAATTATGAACAATATAATATTTTGGGTCTAAGAAATATTTAATTTCCGAGCTAGACATCGCAACAAACCGTGAAAGAAAAACCCAAAAAAAATGTTCGTTTATTTTGGTCACAGCTTATAAACTTTTAATAAATCGTTGTTTTCAGTATTTGTTGTTTAAATAGAGCATATAGTACATAATATACTGAAATATCATATTCCCAACTAGTTTAGTTTTTGAGATAGCCCCCGTCACAAAAATGGTCTAAAACTGACAACTTTGATGGCCTCCCATTCCCTTATTTTTTGAGATAAAAATTAAAAAAATATATATTTGTACTCTACTTAATGAGCTCTAAACAATGATACCCCACAAGCTAGGGTAAAGAAAAAAATTTTTTTTCCGGCTCCTTTTTCATGTATGGGAGCCCCCCTGAAAAATAATTTAATTCAATTTCTAATTAAATATTTGATTTTGGGTTAACGTTTTACACTAAATACCAAAATTTCAGGTTTGTAATTCATTTCGTCTGCGAGCTAGAGACCTGTGACCGGCGGACAGACGGACAGACAGACAGACAGACAGACAGACAGACAGACAGCCGAGTGACATTAATAGGGCTCCGTTTTTACCCTTCGGGTACGGACCCCTAAAAAAAGGGACTGGTGCAAGGAGATTTCGTTCAGGATGTGCTCAAACGGGCTTACGTAGGGAGGCACCGGCGCATGTTCATTAGAGTTCCCGGAGCCTCTCAGTATACGCGGAGGCCGGCCACCGGGGGGGTTTTAGTGGGTACAAATCCCACATAACTCGACCTCTTCCCAGGAGGTCGAGTATCTTCAGAAGATTACCCCCCCGTCAACAAAAAAAAAAAAAAAGGTACTTAATTAAGTAATTTTATATAGTTACTAGCTGATCCCCGCAACTTCGTTCGCGTAGATATAGGTTTTTATATACGATCGGATCGGATCCCATAATTCTTTTATGTACCTAAACTAAATGTAGCCTAAGTTACTCCTTATAACATTGAAAGTTCCATTAAAATCGATCCAGCCGTTTCGAAGATTAGCTGGAATAAATAGACAGACCGACAAACATAAATTTAAACGCACACCAGTTTAAAATAAGCCGTACGTTCAAAGATCCGGGTCCCAAGTTATTTGAACCCAAGTCTGAGGATTGTAATGTCTGTAATTTCTAAACTAAAAAACCTATGACCTTGAAATATTTACGGGACAATACTTAAAGTACTACCTTTCTAACAAAAAAAGAATGAGTGAAATCGAACAACGCGTTAATGAATTACAGCTAAATACACGTTTTAACTTTCATCCCCTCTCCCAAGGAAACCGTGCTGAATTTCGGGATAAAAAGTATCCTATGTCCTACCTCGGAGTATAAACTCAAATCGTACCAAGTTTCATTCGAATCCATTCAGTAGTTTCGGCGTGACGCGCGGCCAAGATACAGACAGACAGACAGACAGACAGACAGACAGACAGACAGAAAGACAGACAGACAAAAATGAAAAAATTGCAGTTTTGGCTTCAGTATCGATTATAGAGTGCCATCCAATAAAAATTTTCAAAATATCTTCAATGTACAGAATTGGATCTGTTACAGTTTTATTATATTATAGATATTATTTTGTTAAAGAACATTAGCCATGCTGAATGTTATATTAATATAATACTAATATTCCCCTTTCCCCTCCATATAAGCGGAAAGCTTGTTAGGAGTAGGTGCTACAATAGTGCAACGGTTGGGATTTGAACCGTCGACCTTTCGGTTTTCGGTCCGCGTCCGACGACCGTTGCGCTATTGAGACTATGGGTCTGTACTCTGTAGGTAGGTTACATTCGCGGGACGCCACGTGCGTAAACACATTGGCCTCGGCACACATCAGGCCCGCCGCCCGGCGTAGGTAGAGCGATGGAGTGCAGGCCACGGCTGAGTGACAGGCGTGAAAGCAGTTTAGTAAATATTATACACCTATATAAAGTACTAGATACTATGTAGGTACCTACTACCTAACCATAGAGTCCTTCTCTTACTTAATTATGTTGCGTAGAGATAACTGCCTCGTTGGTCTAGTGGTTAGCATATTCGACCGCACATCACGAGGTCCCGGGTCGATGCAAATAATTGTTAGGCATTGGGTTTTTCCGTTAAGAAATTTTCAGTGTCAGCCTGGAGTGGAAGGTGCCGGTGTTTCACCTCCGTGCCTCGGAGAGCACGTTAAGCAGTCGGTCCCGATTATTATCACAAATCACTATCATGTGACAATAGTCGCTAAAGCCCGCCAACCCGCATTGGAGCAGCGTGGCGGGTCTAAGCTCTAAATCCCTCTCTCCTATGAGGAGGTCTGTGCCCAGCAGTGGGACATTAAAAGGCTGTAGTGGTGGTGGTGGAAATAACTTGCAAGGTTTTTGCAAATAAGTTGGTAAATAGATACCTATTTAAGTGAACCTTATTTTTAGAGATTTTATAAGTGTTTGTAAGTAGCATAAGTATGTTCACTTAAAAATAAAATACCTACCTAGATGTCCAATGAAACTTGAAAGACAAGAAAAACCGTTCAACAGTAAAGAGTTCTTGCGTATGTAAATTCCTAGTCTTCATTCTATTCAGCTCGGATACACAGGTCACTGAACTAAACGGCGCTGCTTAATCTAAAAATAATTACTATAACTGACCACTCAGACATTATCTGTGGCCTGTAGTCTGTAGTCTGTACATACGACTACATAGCGGAATATCCAATATTGGTCTAAGATCCCGCTATACAACGACCTTCACCGAGATGTTTATTTGATGAAACGTATTTTATATTTAATTTAACATGTCAATAAATATATTGCATACTAGCTGACCCCCGCGACTTCGTTCGCGCGTTTATAGGTTTTATATAGGATCGGATCGGATCCCATAATTCTTTTATGTACCTAAACTAAATGTAGCCTGTTACTCCTTATAACATTGAAAGTTCCATTAAAATCGATCCAGGCGTTTCGGAGATTAGCTGGAACAAATAGACAGAACGACAAACATAAATTTAAACGCACACCAGTTTAAAATAAGCCGTACGTTCAAAGATCTGGGTCCCAAGTTATTTGAATCCAATACTGAGGGTTGTAATGTCTGTCATTTCTGAACTAAAAAACCTATGACCTTGAAATATTTACGGGACAATACTTAAAATACTACCTTTCTAACAAAAAAAGAATGAGTTAAATCGAACTACGCGTTAATGAATTACAGCTAAATACACCTTTTAACTTTCTTCCCCTCTCCCAAGGGAACCGTGCTGAATTTCGGGATAAAAAGTATCCTATGTCCTACCTCGGAGTATAAACTCAAATAGTACCAAGTTTCATTCGAATCCGTTCAGTAGTTTCGGCGTGATGCGCGGCCAAGATACAGACAGACAGACAGACAGACAGACAGACAGACAGACAGACAGACAGACAGACAAAAATGAAAAAAATTGCAGTTTTGGCTTCAGTATCGATTATAGAGTGCCCTCCAATAAAAATTTTCAAAATATCTTCAATGTACAGAATTGGATCTGTTACAGTTTTATTATATTATAGATGGGTTGCCTAACAAATTTCAGTCCAGGATATGATTAATTAATAAATAAAAAATTTAAAAAAAAATTTAACATTTCACCAGTTTGATTATTAGACAAATTCTATACCAATCGAAAGTATGATGCCCATAGAATATGCAAACGTTAGGGTGCTTATTCTTTTCCGGTCACAACTCTCGGGTAGCCAGGTGTAAACAGGTAAATTGATACTAGCATTTTGCGCCGGTCTGATTATTGAATTAATATTAAATGAAAATAAACATGATTTCATTATGAATTTGTCTAATCAAACCAGTGAAATGTAATTTTTTTTTTCAATTATTAATTAATCGTATCCTGGACTGGAATTTGTTAGGCAACCCATATGCAATATATTTATTGACGTATTAAATTAAATATAAATTACGTTTCATCAAATAAGCAACTCGGTGAAGGTCGTTGTATGGCGGGATCCTATACTAACCTATCCTATGAATTCAAGTTGTTTAGTGACATATCGCATTTCAATCTGCAACAGTTCGCTTGAGTAGTGTTATGCGGTTTTCTGCGCTGGATTATACCTATAGGTTTTAAACAACTTTTAGGGATTTAGATTATTGCATAAAGCGGCTGGATGTGCTTTAAGGCGATCACTCCACCGGGAATGTGCGAGGATGCGACAAAGAGGCTAGTGAGAGTTTTTGTGAACTCAATGAACTAGATAAACTACTTAAGAAAAGTCATTCGATCGAATGCATTTTAGGGAAACTAAAAAAATGGTCGCAATCAAAAAATGTTCGTATTGAGTGGCATGTGGCCTAGTTGCACTAGGCTACATGTCTGACAAAAGTAAGATAAATCTGGTTCTTAGGATATAAGGTAAGTTAATGTAGATGTCATTTTAATTTAAAATGAAATAAATAAATAAAATCACCTATCTTGATCTAGAGGCTTGATCGTAACAACTAACATGAGTAGGTAAAATGCCATGGTAGGTATGTATGTAACCTTAGAATAGCTAAAAAACTCACATGAGCAGATCAGTTTTCAATATCGACGCAACATGTTGGCTTAGCGAGGCCGCACTGCGAAAATTATTCGCGCGAATTTTATCGCAAAATTCTGTGACATATGGGAATGTATGAAGCTGCACGCACATGCGATTTAAAATTCGCGAGAAAAATATATTAAAATGCGGAATATAAACCGCGCGAATTTTATTCGCGGCAGCATTTATTATTGCAGCTTCATACATTCCCATATGTCACAGAATTTTGCGAAAAAATTCGCGCGAATAAATTTCGCAGTGCCGCCCCGCTCTAACGCGTTTTCGATAAGTTGTGCTATGTGCATCCACCACCACCACCACTACAGCCCTTTAACGTCCCACTGCTGGGCACAGGCCTCCTCTCTTATAGGAGAGGGATTTTTTTTTTAATTTGTTGTTTTTTTTCAATTGTTGGCGGGCTTTAACGACTATTTGTCACACGATAGTGATAATAACTGGGACCAACTGCTTAATTAACGTGCTCTCCGAGGCAATGGGGTGAAACACCATTTACTTCCATCTCCGGGCTGACACTGAGAATTACTTGACAGAAATATCCAATCATCATCATCATCATGATCAACCCATTACCGGCTCACTACAGAGCACGGGTCTCCTCTCAGAGTGAGAAGGGTTTTGGCCATAGTCTACCACGCTGGCCAAGCGGATTGGCAGACTTCACACACCTTTGAGAACGTTATGGAGAACTCTCAGGCATGCAGGTTTCCTCACGATGTTTCCTTCACCGTAGCAAGTGATATTTAAATACTTAAAACGCACATAACTCCGAAATATTAGAGGTGCGTGCCCCGGAATCGAACCCACGACCTCCGATTAGAAGTCGGTCGTCCTAACCACTAGGCTATCACGGACTATGATGAACAAATATCCAATACCTAACAATTATTTGCCCGCGCGACCCGGGAATCGAACCCGGGACTTCGTGAGCTGCTGTCGAATATGCTAACCAATAGACCAACAAGGCAGAGACTATGTACAATATACTGCCATATAAATGTACCTATTACTATGTGATTAATTGATTATGTATGAACGCTATTGGTTGCGTCGCGTCGGTACGTGAAATCCGATTTTATTTTGATCGTCCCGTTTGTGAATCATGGACTTAACTTCTTAAAAACAAAAAATCAGTGACACAATCACGGATTCATTGTTATTAATTGTAAATGATAACTAGGTACGTTCGATAAACCCCAATTAGTGTAAAACTCCGAACGGTCAAATGAGATAACTTCTCTATAAAAATAAAATATTGGTCCAATTTATTATTCTTAAATAGGTCAAACCACACGAGTAGATAGGTACAGAGAGGAAGCTTCATACAAGCGGCCCGCTGTAGGTACACTCACACATGCGCACGTTTGTCATCCAACTGAGCCGGTTGGAGGTCAGACGCGGGCACAGTACACAGATACAACCAGTAGTGAAACTACCTACAAACGTTCGAAACGGCTCACTCACACAAACATGCGCATCGACGAGACCCCTACCGGGTTTTCGCTGCTAAATGGTCTTGTCAATGCGCATGTTTGTGTGAGTGAGCCGTTTCGAACGTTTGTAGGTAGTTTCACTACTGGTTGTATTTGTATACTGTGGACGCGGGCGTCTGTGAACTGTTGGTGAATGTGTTTGTATGAAGCTGCCTCTCTGTACGTATATCTACTCATGTGGTCAAACTGCGTGGTTCAGTTCAAAATTATCAATATAATTACTTATTTACAATAATTGTTAAGATTAGCTGATGCTCGTTACTTTGTCCGCGTGACACAATCACCCTACCTAGTACCTACCTATCGCGCTACAGTTAATTGTAATTTGTAAATGATAAAATTAATTATGTTAAACCCCAATTAAGTAGTCGGAACGCCGCGCCGAACGGTCAAATGTCTAAGATAACTTTGTCTATAAAAATAAAATTAGGTTCGATTATTCAACTTAATTAAGTCAAACTGCGTGATCCATTTTAACATTATCAATAGGTATTTACTATTTTTATCTATCTCAATTAGTATTTAAGATTAGTTGATGCCCGCGACATTGTCCGTGTTTGAGGTTTTTAAAAATCCATCTAACTACCTATCTCGTGGGGATATCTTTAATTTCCGAGGTTAAAATGTTTAGCCCGTACAAAATATTCAATACTAGCGGTCCGCCCCGGCTTCGCCCGTGGTACATAATATATAGCCTATAGCACTCTCAGATAGCACTCTCAGAAAAAGCTGTGATAGCCTAGTGGTTAGGACGACCGACTTCTAGTCGGAGGTCATGGGTTCGATCCCGGGCACGCACCTCTAACTTTTCGGAGTTATGTGCGTTTTATGTATTTAAATATCACTTGCTTTAACGGTGAAGGAAAACATCGTGAGGAAACCTGCATGCCTGAGAGTTCTCCATAACGTTCTCAAAGGTGTGTGAAGTCTGCCAATCCGCTTGGCCAGCGTGGTAGACTATGGCCAAAACCCTTCTCACTCTGAGAGGAGACCCGTGCTTCTGTAGTGAGCCGGTAATGGGTTGATCATGACTCTCAGATCACGTACATATCCAACGGTGAAAGAATTTTTGAAATCGGTCCAGTAGTTCCTGAGATTAGCGCGTTCAAACAAACAAACTCTTCCGCTTTATTATATTAGTATAGATACAAACCATAAATAATTGACAAATTGACCCAACAGGAAATCGAACCCGGGATCTTCCACTTAGCGCTTATACCACGTGCGTCATAGAGGTCGTAGGCAGCATGCGGAATTTTAAGACGTTCGTTGAAGTCTTTTGTATGAACAAAAAATGTTTATGGTAACTTGTTTACATCCAAATCGAAATTATAATTTTTTCGAACCGGTTTTTTACCAGTATTTATTACAAAGATTTTCGTAAATGTCAATGCCTTGACCATTAAAATATTGCCTAAAGTCAGTTTTTTTTATAGGCTTATTAATCAAAACATAATAAATTCTAATTCAATAAATAAATATTATAATTATCTGACCATGACTAATAGGATCAGGGTGTATAATTTATGTTCCTAATATTCTGTAACGATTTTCTTGAAACTCTTTGAAATCTTTTGATAAAACTCCTTGAAACCTAATTCGGAAATTCCGTTAGGATTATGACATAATGAATGCGGGGGTAACCTGCCGAGCACCTTTGCCGACTTAAATGGTAAACAAATCGGAGAAAACACGTAAGCGACGCCTTTTGCCCGACGCTTGCTCTAAAGTTTGGTTTTCACTTGATCGGTTTTATTGCTAGATCGTACGCAGTAAGACGCCCTGTATAGTATCGCCTTATACGCCATGCCTAGTGTCGTTTACGCGTTTGTAGGAGAGGCTATAGAAGAGTCAATAGTAGCAGAATAATAATTATTCTGAACCGTAGAGACAAATTCTTTTCGATTCAAAGGTCCTGGACGGACCTAACTAAATTATCTAGCTATGGACAGGTATAAGTGCATTTTTGAATTCAAAATCTAGCTGATGCTCCCGCGACTTCGTCACGTGGATTTTGACCGTTGATTTTTCCGGAAAATTAACTTATGTTCTACTCCAAGGTCTAGTCTATTTCTGTACCAAATTTAGTTAAAATCGGTTCAGCGGATTAGGTGTGAAAGCTTAACAAAGGGCACACACCTCCTTTCTCATGGGAGAGAGGGATTTAGGAGCTTAGAGTTTAGACCCGCCACGCTACTCCAGTGCGTGTTGGCGGGCTAACTCACTTTCGCATTTATAATATTAGTTAGTATACTACATTTCAATACAAACTTAAAGGAAAAAATAGTCGAAGACTTTGATTGGTACAGTTAAATTTCATAACATTGTGTCTCATAAAATACGTTGAACAACTGCGCGTACGCCAATAGTATAAGAAGCCACCTTTCTAACGGAAGCCCTAAATAATACCGCTACTAAGTATGTATGTACAATCATTTTCAAACGTACCGGCGTTGTTCCGTGGAAATACACACGTCGCACGCACTTTCTAATCAAAAAAAAAAAAAAAAGAAAAAAGTTTCACACCACACAGCACAGTGGAACACAGTGTCTCGGATCTCGGCGGAGTTTCTATGAGATGTTGGCAGGTTGTTGACACGTCACGTGACCGCTCGGCCGTCGGCGTGCGAGCGCGGCGCGCGGCGCGGACAGAGTGGGACCGGTCTCAGATTTCTCCCTGGCCTGTACTGTAAACATCGAAAGCGAGCCTTCCAAGTTCCAACCTTTCTTCGGCGTGGCGAAACGCATCGGCCGGTCCCCTACCGTGAATTCTCGTTTAAATATGTGGCTGGTTTGTTGTCGTTTCGACTTTTTTGACCCCTAAAAAAACGTAAGAGTAGTGCGTCGCCTTTCTAACTGAAGTATGTACGTATGTAATATGTATGCGCGTCTAATACTTTCAGACTTTTGAGGTCCCACCGCGGGCTTACATGCAAAATTAATATTATATGATAGCCGCTGAATACAAGCGGCACAAGACCGTGGCGTGTGGAAGTCCCTTCAAGAGACTTATGTCCTGCAGAGGACATCTACCGGTTGATAACTCCGACGACCGCCACTACGACTGAATACTTAAACATTTCAGGTAGATACACTTCAAAGATTTAAACAATTCATGATCATCAATCATAAACGCATGCTAGTTTCCGTTGAAAAAGGCGCATCCATTTTTTTCGATGTACCTAACTACCTACGGCAAAAATTGAAATATAGCTAATTTGTTGTAATAAAGCGTTATGTCCTCATAAATTATAATTAGTTAATCCCTTACTTATTCTAGTGAGTAGTCTGTAGACTGGTCAACAAGTTCGAAAACGTGAACAATAGAGATAAAGGTCCTAAATATATGAGCGATAGCTCATTCGATTCGGAATCACCTCTAGAAAAAAGTTTTTGAAGGATTTTGGTGCAGGTAAAAAATTGCAATTGTTATTAACAAAAAAAAAATGAAAAAAAAAAATGATACTTCGTTTTATGTTAATAACTCGAAAAATATTTATATTTTAGCAATTTTGAAAAAAGCTCGTTAAAGAAGAGAAAATTTCCAATAAAAAAGTCTCAACATCCGAAACTCTATCTCCATTATTTATAACTTTAATTTGACGTTGAAAATAGGACTCCGCGCGGATATGTTTGAAACAGATTTTTACACTACAGTGTAGAGCTGTTATAAGTATTTAACTTTACGCTTTAAATTTATTTGAAGGGAACTCTTAGTAGGGGACTGCCAAAGGCTTTCTTTTGACTCATAAAACGTTCGATGACGTTCGAAGCGGTCAGGATGTAGTATGTATGTATGTTTGTACCTAAATCGGTCAAGGCAGGTATCTATACGAACGTGAAAACCGTCGTCGGCCGGCTCCCAGTGGCTCTTTGCTCTTTAGTGACGCAAAGTTTAACCTTAGACGAACTTATTTAGGAACGCTCAGTTCTTTATAAGGACTTTGCCTATTTGGTTGTAGTTTCGACATGGTTATTTTAATCGATACACGTATGTACTGCCCACGTATTCTGAGCGAATTAGATATCTAGGTATACTTGTAAAATATAGGAATGATCTAATTTTATATTATTATCGAAATCGGTCCAGTAAAATTGAATTAAGATTCTAGGTCGTTAGCATAATGTGTCTTTCTCATTTAGCGTATGATCAAACTAAGGACTTTTTGTCTTAAAAATCGACGACTTTGACACAGCTCAGCTAGTGCACGAAATAATGTAGATAAATCTTGTAGCAAAGTATTTAAGAACAAGTATAAAGTTTGTAAACTAAAATCCGACTACGCAATAATTTAAATTAGTTTGCGAAAACGCGGGGCAAGCAACTAGTAGCGCCATCTGTTATGTCTTTCGGAATTACTAATTTAATAATCTAGAAATCCGCGCGAAGGTCACTTCTTGACTTTTTTCGTAAATAAAATGTAGCGTATGTCACCCGGACCATAACAAAGAATCAATAGACACCTCATTCATCAAAATCGGTCCAGTAGTTTAGGCGCTACGGTGGTACACACAGAATCTCATACAAAAATTGGCCACATACATACATACATACATAGAGTGCTAAAATCATAACCCTTCTTTTTAGCTTTGCCGTAGTCGGGTAAAAAATGTCAACCTGAGTCAAGTCGGATACAAAAGAGGTGTAGTTTGTGGCTTTTATAGTACGATCTGTTGCATCGTAGTTCTGTAATGATAGAGCAAATTGCAGAGCGAATTTTTCGTTTGATTTCGTTACAAATAAAATGCTCCTATTAAAATCCTAAAAGTTCCAAAAGTTTTAAACATCTTCTATGGTGAAACGACGAGATAGAAAAATATTTCAAAATACCAACCTGTACCTACATGCCAAACAAAAAACATGCCATGCATTGTTAAGTTGTTTGTTCACGTGGTTTACAATTTCAGATTCTTTAGAAAACAATGCCAGGATATTATCTACATCTATACCTACCTGGTACCAACCTACCATTGAGTGAACGGGCAACTTACCACATTGTATACATCGAAGGATAAAGGTAAACGCGCACTACATAGCGTCATACCGTGTACTTATAAGTCAGTGGGACCACAAGGCCCTTGATACATGCATCGCGTCGTGGTAAAGGGCCCGTGGTCCCACCGATTTGTCCTACTGGTGGGACAACACAAAAAATATTGTTATTTTAAATATTTAATTAATAAAAATAACTACATCGATACTATCATTCGCGCCTTGCCCGGTGGGAGTTGGGACCACGGGTACATAGTAGTATAGCGTTGTCCCACCAGTAGGACAAATCGGTGGGACCACGGGCCCTTCACCGTCGTGGTGGATACCGTTTGATATTTATATTAAAAAATAATGTTCCTATCACAATTTTTTACCATATTATCATTTTGGATTTCGGACTCTTTAAATCACAATACCAGGATATTCTTTCATTTAATAAACGAGATAGCTTAAACGACTTTGAAAATTTCAAGTGTTGATGTGCGTTTTACGTAATTTAATAATAATCAATGATCGGAATAGACGGTGTAATTCCGCATGATATCATAATGTGAATATGCTAATTCATATATTTTATCTACTCTCATATCATAAAATTCCGAATATGAAATCAAAATGTGTCATATATTGGACTACTTTATTCACATACATCTATAATATTTAAAAAAAAAATTAAAAAAGTTCATTATAACCGTAGACAGAGAAACAGATAGACTAAGTGACGATTTCTTTCTCATTCGCACTAGAAAGAGAATACAGATAAAGTTACTAATGTGATAAACAGAGACGCAGCTATCTTATTTTCTGTCCCTCATCGTGTAACCGGTTTTTTCAAGGTTTTGCAACTTTAGTTGCAAAACAAACTGCCAGTTCGTGGTTACGTAGTGGTTATATTCTCTTTGTTCGTGGTGCCATTATATTTTTTATTATTTATTTACTTACTTGTTTTCAGAAAACGTTTGATACTCTTAATGCATAACGTTTATTACAAGTATTGACTAAGTACGATGGTACGTTGTCGTATTATTTCGTGCAATAGTGATAGTGATAAGAAAATTGCCGGAATATCTTTTCACGCGTAAGTAGTGACCATTTTACTATTTGTAATCTCATAAATATACTGTTAATGTTAATTCCATAAACCTTATTACGCAGAAACAAATTATTGTATTAAAAATCGCTAAATAGAAGGAAATTGTAATGTTTTTATTATTCATAACCTAAATTTACTATCTAAGTGTGTTGCCATGTTAGGTATACAACGTCCCGATTTTCAGTAAAAATGTACATATTGAATTATTTATAAACCTGTAATGCTTCGGTATCTAAAAATATTATTTACTAGCTGATTGATACTCGTTCGCGTGGATTTAGATATTTTAATATAATTATAACTTTTCCGGGATATAAAGTAGGGTTCAACTTTAGTTTAGCAGTCAGTCAGCAGGCAGTTCCTTTTTTTTTTTTGTAGATAGGTTTTGATATAATCAAACTAACACCGAAATATTTTCCCGCGATTCGTAATAGTTTTCGAGAAATATATATTTTTTTTATTTTACAAAGGGTCTAGCCGGATAAGTATAGCGAATCGGCCCCCAAATGACAACCTATATCAAGACTTATTTTTAACCCCCGACGAAAAAACGACAGGGTGTTATAAGTTTCATGTGTCTGTGTGTGTGTGTGTGTATCTGTTCCCCTGTGGCGCTCAAACGGATAAACCGATTTGAATGCGTTTTTTTTGTTTGAAAGGTGAATTAGTCGAGAGTGTTGTTAGCTATGTTTGATGAAAATCAATCCAAGCTGGCCGCCGCTATAAAATGGCGAATTACATATTTTTTCACAACTCCCTTAATATGGGTATCAAATGAAAGGGCTTGACTAGTAGAATAGCACTGTGCAAATCAAATATGGCCGCCGCCACAAAATTGCTAATGTCGGGGGTTTTTTAACGAACGATGCACAAACGCTATTGACATAAGTTACACTGCCGTACTCCGCTTTGACCTTCAGATATAAAAAATGAGCGCAACTATTACTATCGTTTAAAGTGACATATCTCGGAAACTATTAAAGCTAAAAACTTAAAACCAATGTGAGGTTTTAGGTAAACTTTAAGAGCATGTTTTTATTTTTTCTTGATTTTTCAAATAGTTACAAATATATAAAGGGTGTAACAGACATGTTGTCTAAAACGAGTCCCACAACACACATTTAGTACATGATTATAGGTTCCCCATTCGTCGGATTTTCATTTCATTGATCATTACAAAATAAATAAAATAGTTTTTGTAAATATGGTTTGTAAAATGTCAATATGAAAGATTAGTTTATTTAAAACATGTATTCAAATATGTGAAAGTCTCTCCTACGATGCTAAATTGGGAGCCTGAAATCTTAGATTTTTTGATGGCAACGGTAAGATGGCTCTTAATTATAGGCTCTAGGGCTGATAAAATTCAGAATTAAGGCAAATTTTCTTAACTGAGGAAAATATTTTCTCTCTGTGGTATCTTTACTAAGAATTTTTTTTAAAAGTCCTCATTGGTTGGTTTAATGGAACACAACATAGCAGCGGATTCTTCGTTTATCATATGATGAGCTTTAAATTCTCTACAATTTTCGATAGCTCTGCAGTCTTCTTTTTTCACTCGCCAGGTTTTGGATCTTAGCACAGCTAATTTCTGCTTTCTGCTTTCGGCTAGAAGATCTCTCCTAGACAACCTTTTATATGTTGAATAGAAGCAGGCGTTACTTTGCGGAATTCCATGATACACAATGAAAACAAAATTACTTTGCTATAATCCGCTAATAGTGACAAATTTTGCAAAGACTTTGCAATCGTCCGTTGTGAAGTCGACATCAGTGTGCTTAGTCTAAAGCGGAGCACTCGAAAACGAACTCGAAAACTATTGATCGATTTCAGAGTAAAATAGACCTAAAATGGCTTGTATTAAGGTTTGAGTTCGCCAATACATTCAGCATTCGAACAATGCTGAATGTATTGGCGAACTCAAACCTTAATACAAGCCATTTTAGGTCTATTTTACTCTGAAATCGATCAATAGTTTTCGAGTTCGTTTTCAAGTGCTCCGCTTTAGACTAAGCACACTGAAGATGCTCCGGTATCCGGAGCGAAACGATCGTAGAGTTTATGTTTTGGTGAATTTGTGTGGTAGTGTGCCTACAAAGTCACTGTCACTTAGCGGATTATAGCAAAGTAATTTTGTTTTCATTGTAAACCTTTTATATGTATGCATTTTAAAAAATAAAATAAAATCAATTCAACTTCTTTTTTAGTTTTATTTAAAAATTCGGGAAAGAATTTTCCCTATTCCATCTAATACCCCAAACAGGGGAGTGCAGTTATTGTGGCAACATTAATCTATAACCTTGTCATTGACGTCATCGTTACGTCATGTTATCTCTATCTCAGTCGCGGTTACACAGTACCTAAGTCTATGTGGTACTCTGTCTACGATTATAACACTACTTTGTTAGGAAATTATTGCAAAACAATGTTAAAAAATATTTTTTTCTACATCATAGTACAAGCACTGGGTTCTGGTATTTTTGAGCCATGCCGGGTGTTTATTATTATTATTATTATTTAATACTTTACAAGGGCGTCGCCAGGTAGGGGCAGGGGGGGGCAGCTGCCCCCCCCTAGAGATTTGAGAAAATATAAATATGCTATAGTTTGAAAAGAAAATTCTGATTTTTTTAATATGTTGGTAGGACTCCCAGTAGTCTCCAATTTTGCAGTTTCGGAAGACATATGTGCTAACTTTGCAGCACTTGAAAAATATGACTGGCCTATTTACACTTTTCGCATACTATAATATCACCAGCTTGCCCCCCCCTTGGCCAGCGGCTGGCGACGCCCTTGATACTTTATTGTACACCAAAAAAACATAAATTAAACAAAAGAAAATTTATGTTTTTTTGGTGTTATTGTACACCAAAAAAACATAAATTAAACAAAAGAAACATTTTAAAAGAAATAGGTACAATAGTTACTTTACAATAGTTAGGGTAAGCCGTAGTAATCTTGGCCACCCCTCAATCATTGGCCTTTTGACTTTATAATTGATTTATTAAGAGTTTTATTCGCGCACAAGGTTTATAAAAATTACTACATTTTTCTATGTTGACAACACTCCTAAATAAAACTGATAGTTTTTAATAATATCAGCTAACAACACTTGGAAAAAAATAATTTTGTGACGTGCATGATGACGGCGTGAATTATTACGAAAATCATAAGAAGTAAGTACTTCTACATTGTCAATTACCTGTTTTCTTCGAATCTAAATTAGGAGGTATGCCTTCTTATAGGTTATTTAACATTCAATTTAGATTTATATGTCTTAATTAGAGAGAAAAGACACGAAATAACCAAAAAAAGTGTAGGTCAAAGTTAGTACCGTCCGCTTATATAGAAGATGAATTGATTAGCATGGGTGCCAATTAAAGTAGTCACTGCTTAAAAATATTTACCCTATTTTATACTTGTAATGAATGTTACTGTAGACTCCTTTTAAAATAATTTAAGTTAAAATATCATAGGACTGCAGTAACTAGATTTTAGCAGGGTCAATCTTTATACTTTTACGTATTTGGCCGTGCTAATCGTTGTATTTTTACGTATGCCAATTTTTGTACAAAGAAACATAATATTTGTAGTGATGTACCGAGGTCGATACTGAACAATTAGATATACCTACCTATGTACAAGTCTGTTTATTATTTTTACGGCTAAACGAGATCCTACCTAATGACCAATCAATTCATGTCAAGTTTTGACTTATTAAACATGTTGACGAGTAATGTTTTCCTACCCTATTAATATTAAAAATGCGAAAGTATGATGATGAAGTGGTATTGAAGATGTATGTTGGTTTATTCGTCAAACGGATAAAGTAATAGCTCCTTCGTAACTTCATATCATATTGAAAGTGCTGAATGTAAGATTTATAATAATACCTACCTATCTATATCGAATTATCGGTAATAGTTTTGAAGTGGCATGAAGTGAAGTGGAGTGGTGTGGCTTTTCCCGCAACTTCATTGACGCAGAGATCGGACATTATCCGATAAGTTTTTTCTGGATATGGATTGTTTGACGAATTTCATCCGAATCATTTCAGCCGTTTCAGCATAATTAATATAAAAAACCAATAAACAAACAAGCATACAACGTTACTTTCGCATTTATAATATTAGGTACTAACTGACGCTCGAGATGCAAGCAATCACTGGTGACAACTCATAATAGTTAGGAAGGTAATACTATAGTATTACAAAATTTCCGATGTATAATTAATGTTTAATTCAATAGGCAAATAACGATTTTTATTAAAAAACAAATGTATTATATTTAATTGTTTAGTTTGCTTTGTTGCAGATAAAATGCCAAAACCTACCAAAGGAGGCATTTATGCAAGTACCCACCTACCAACTTATATATCGACTTAGGGCTAAATGTCCTATACCTGCACGTCACTATCGTATATTTTATTAAAATTCTAATAAATTTTACTAGTGATTGGCATAACACATTATAAAAATTAGCAGTGCTAATATATACAAAAGTATAACGATTAACATGCTAATCATTATACTTTTGGTATGGCATTCACTATGCTCAAAGGCTAATGATTGTACTTTTGGCTCCATTTTTAAATTTATGGCGTTTAAGTTCATAAAGAGATGAAATACAATTACACTTGTGGTTTATTCGAATTCTCAGATTCATACTCAACAACTTGAGAACAAATGCTATTTGGTCTTGAGCCTTAACTCGACGGAATAAATGTTTACAGTCAATGTTCACCTTAAACGGCCAATCACTATATCGCTTACCCTAGTTAGTTTAATTTTGTTACTTACAATGATTATCCCGCTATCAAAGTTACCCTATTACTACTACTGCGAAAGTGTGGCGGTAGCAAGATGCGGCCAGAGGACAGAGTGTAGTGCTACCATAATTGACCATAGACGCACTGCACGCACCGCACATTCGAAATTGACAATTGAATTTTGGCGCCTATTATTAAAATTTTTAATTTATTATTTATTTACTATTCAGTTTATGTAACTCAAAATTTTGCAAGTGATTTTTGTTGCGCGGAAAAATGTCTAGCAGTGATACTGAAGAGAATTTAACTCCACCAGACATTCTGGAAATAGCATCGGGAATGACAAATAATCTTTTGCCAGCAAAATCAAAGAAAATTTACGATAAATGTTACCAAGATTTTATGAGTTGGAAAATTTTGAAAAAAACCACTTCATTTTCAGAAAATGTAATGCTAGCATATTTCCAAGAATTATCAAATAAATTTAAGTCTTTGTCCTTATGGGCTAAATACTCAATGCTCAAAAGTATATTGAGTATCTACAACCAAATCGATATTATTAAATACACAAGACTGATTGCTGTTTTAAAAAGAAAATCGCAGGGCTTTAAGGGAAAAAATGCAAAAACGTTCTCCCCTGAAGAATTGAGTACATTTATAAATTGCAATATCCAAAACATGAATACTTATTATAATAAATAATTTTGGTAATTTCTTAGTCTTTTCTTTTATACGTAAGATACCTATTGATGAGCTTAGATAAAGTAGTGTATGAAACTCTACATAATTAGTTATTAAAACACTCGTGTAATACTATTAAAAAACTCGCCTGCGGCTCGTTTTTTAAACTAACACTCGTGTTTTAATAACCTCTATTATGCAACCGTTTCATAAACTACTATTTTTAAATATTATCCCTGGTTTCCTTACTCAGTTTTTATCAGTACAACATGAAAAAGAGAAAGAGAACATTATATTATGAAGGTATCAAAATCGGGCAAGACATATCCCGCAGTCATATCTATACTATTGATAATGTTCCAGGTCGTTCATCCCAAATTACACTATCTATTCCGATCTTTGATAATAATAATAATGTACTCCTGACCGAATTTCGGCCACGGCGGCCATTCTGGAGAATTTTATTATTTTTCACAGGTGAAAAACTTGAACCTTCTGATACGGTACATGAATTGGTTCGTTATTATGTAGGTATAGTCTGATTTTTAATTCGGTGAAATTCTGACAGTAGTCAGAATTCCTGAAAAAATAGAATGAGTTATTTGTATGAAAAACAGTGTTACCACCTGAAGTTCGATTTTACTCCAAACTAAAGTACCTGAAGTATCCGTCAGGCATTTCTCATATCTACATGAGGCAATCGATTTTTATTTATATAAGTTTTGAATTTATTATCTTTTTTGTGGGAACTGTTTTATCTCTGGTAACATTAAGAAACGTCAGAACTCCACGGAATTAAAAATCAGAGTATAATGTGCATTGACTCTAGCATCTACTGATAATAGTATGGAGATAAAATAAAACAGCAAAGTAATTATATTAACTATAAATATTTATTAATACTAGTTTTATTTGAATCCAGCAATTTATGTTCCGATATAATTAGAAATTAGATAAGAAATAATTAAATTATTGTATTAGATATTTATACATGCACATTTTATCATTTTACACAACTTCATACACATTTTAAGGCACAATTAAAAAGGCACATTAAAAAAAACCATGCATTTGTTTCTTGACGAACCGCGATATCCCTGTGGCATGTCATCGTATGATCAGTCTGAAAATAGATATATTTTACAATTAATATACTTATACCTACTTAATTAGATTGAATAAGCATTTTAAAATATTTTCTCGCAAAATAAACAATTTTCAATGTTTTACGAACTTTAAGTAGGTATAAGCCGCGGCACGTAACTCGATAAATTTTTTTTTTAATTTAATAAGTATATTACCTTTACAATTTATTTTTCTCGGCCGTATCAACATCGTCCGGTGGGAAAAAGAAGGTTTTCTGCTTTTTTACGTATGTCGAGTTGAATTCATCTCTGTAAAAGACCAAACACCGGGTTAGTTAGTTAGTTAATTAGTTTAACTATAGTAAAACTAATTTATTTCCAAAAGTAAACGGAATCATTCGTACCAGTGACATATTTACGTAAGCGAAGACTGGTGACAGAAATCTCACTCAACAAAAAAATTTTTTTTTCTATAATAATTTCTTTAATTTGTGGAAAACATGTAATGGTACGGGAGCCGATGATGCTAAATTTGGATTTACTCGAGCGCGCCAGATTAACATAAGGGAGGCATCTTGCATCCTGCTGAGTACCCTCTACGCGTAAAAAAAAAAAACGATGGTCAGAAATACTCAGAAACGTCAGATTACGGTATGGTGGTTAATTACTGAACCGATGTGGCTGAAATTTTGAATGGAGATAGATTATGCCCAGACTTAACACATAGGCTACTTTTTATCCTGGAAAAATCCACAGTTCCCACGGGATTTTGAAAAAACCGAAATCTATAGCTACAGCTATAGGTAGATTACTATAGCAAACTTCCTTGAAAGTTACGAGCTAAAAAAAGTAATATTTAGAAAATCTGACTATAAAATCCCCTCTTGGGCTCCCCTACTATGAGAGGGTGGTGGCCCGTGGAAGTGGCCAGGGGCATCATTGCACCTAAATATGTCACTGATTCCTACCATCGACTAACTTACTAAATGCCTTACTTCTAATGTACTAAAAACTAAACATCGAAAACACGGGGCAGACTATGTCTATATGTTTCTATGGTGTGCCCGAAAATGCTACTCGCAATAAGTGCCTCTACTTCTGCAATACTTACTACAAAAGATAATATTATCAAATACGTACCTACTAATCAATACATTTAAATCAAAACTTCTATTTCAAAAATATAACGTACTAATAAACTAAATTATATCTTTACTCAGAATATACGATGAAAAGTCAAAATTATTTTGCTACTAGCTTTTGCCCGCGGCTTCGCCCGCGTGAATTTCGGTTTTTTACAAATCCTGAGGGAATCGTGGATTTCTGATTCCCGTTCCCGCTCCCTTTTCCAACCTTTATACCTACTTCCAAGAAAGTTTACTTCCAAGAAAGTTTACTATAGGTAGTAATCTGCCTATAGCTGTAGCTATAGATTTCGGTTTTTTTAATCCCGCGGGATTCTGTGGATTTTTCCAGAATAAAAAGTAGCCTATGTTTTATGTCAGGGCACAATCTATATCCATTCAGAATTTCAGCCAAATCGGGTCAGTAATTGCAACGTTATAGAGTAACAAACATGCAAACATCTAAACATCCAAACATCCACATTTTCACATTTATTATTAAGTAGGATAATTCGCAAAAACATTACAAAGTTTTTGAGCAAAATAATTTTGGTTTTATCATCGTATATTATGGATTTCCGCAAAGTAACGCCTGATTCTATTCAACATATACTCAGAATATTATGTAAGTAAATAATTCAATATAATAATATTAATACAGTTTTGCAGAACTATGCACTTACGCGAGAATTTAGAGCGACTCCCTCCCTTTAGACTTCTTAAATATGTGCCAAATCCCGGATAGGTTTTTGTAAAACGTGTATTTTTCGGTATGCCTTCAAATATACAAATTATACGCATTATACGAGTACTAATTACAAAAAAGTTAAGGTGAATCGTCAAAGGCGTGCACGGTGCCACATTTTTCCCTTTTCAGATGGCGTTTCGATTAATTTTTTGCGAAGTGTATATATATACAAAAAATATATACTTTTATCCCTCTTGCAAATAACTCATCCTATGTATGTATATAATGACAACTGTCAGAATTCCATGGAATTAAAAATCAGAATAATATTTATACACTTTGCAACAAATTAATCGTAACGGGATCTGAAAAGGGAAAAAATGTGGCATCGTGCACGTCTTTGACGATTCGATGACGGAATTAAAAATCAGACTATAATTATATTATTATACACTTTGCAACAAATTAATCAAAACGGGATCTGAAAATGGAAAAAATGTGGCATCGTGCACGTATTTGACGATTCGATGACGGAATTAAAAATCAGACTATAATTATATTATACACTTTGCAACAAATGAATCGAAACGGGAACTTAAAGGGAAAAAATGTGGCATCGTGCACGTCTTTGACGATTCGATGACGGAATTAAAAATCAGACTATAATTATATTATACACTTTGCAACAAATGAATCGAAACGGGATCTTAAAAAGAAAAAATGTGGCATCGTGCACGTCTTTGACGATTCGATGACGGAATTAAAAATCAGACTATAATTATATTATACACTTTGCATCAAATGAATCGAAACGGGATCTTAAAGGGAAAAAATGTGGCATCGTGCACGTCTTTGACGATTCGATGACGGAATTAAAAATCAGACTATAATTCTGTGCCTCCTGTGACAGGTGATACAAGTCAAAAATCACCATTTTACAGGAGAGCAAAAACAAGATTAAAAAAATTCTAGTTCGCGATCTAATTGGGCTAGGTTAAACTTGAGTGCTTTCTTTTGTAGATAAAAACATTCACTTTCACTGTGTATTTAAATTTTTGCGGTAAATATTATAGTTTTAAAGTAATTCTTGAAAAACCTGTGAGTTGTACCATTTTTAAATTCTAATCGATGCTAAAATTACGTGATAAATGATACAAGTACAGTTAAATTACGTTACACCTATATATTGTCTTCGTGTAAATTGATATACATAAAGTAAAAATATCTAATAACTCATTAGAATATATTCCCAACCCAATGGTGCTCAAACAAAGGATAAATGTAATATCTCAAAGATGAGATTTTTTTACTTATCAGTCCCCTATTTTAACAATTTAGCTGAATTGTATCAGTTTGCTAAAATTTTGGTCTTCTGAAAAATGTGTTAAATAATACAACTCATGTTATACCCTTACTAAAATGCATTTTTATGGTGCAAATAAATACAAGTTTTACAAAAATAAATCAACGTTTGTGAAACTTCTTCTAAACCAATAATTCACTAATAAAATACTAGCTGATGCCCACAACTTCATTTTGGGTGTATTCTTAGAAGTATCTTATATCGATTTCCAGGATGTAAACTGCAAAAATATAAAGGTTTTATCTTCAATATGATGGACTCCCACACAAAGATTTAACCCCTATTTCAACCCCTTCAAGCCTTTATTTCGCAACAAATGATAACTTATGTTGGTCTCCAAAGTCTAATTTATCTCTGTTCCAAATTTCATCAAAATCGGTTTTGCGGTTTAGGCGTGAAAGCATAATATACAGAGTTACATTCGCATTTATAATATTAGTATGGATTAAGTCCTTACATATTATGAAACTGGCGTTTTATTGAACTGGCTACTATGATCTCATATATCTTGGCGTATACCAAATTTAAATTTATTTCAAAATTTGTTTTTTGAATCTAGTGATTCATTTGTTTTCACTCAATTTGATTTTTCTTTGACATCGATCTGTTCAAAAAATGGAAAACTTATCGCATTATTTACGAATACGAGTTCCACAGTAGCACCAGTACTGCAAAAACAATTCGAAGGATTAATGATGAGTATGGGGAAACCCTTACTGTAAAAGAAAGCATGGTACGATTTTTGCTCCAACGTTTTTGTTCTGGAAATTTTGACCTAAAAACAAACCGTGGACGGCTGGAAACCCTAGTTGACAATGAAGAAATAAAGATGATTGTGGTAGCGGATCTATCGCAAACTATGTTAGAGTTAGTGGCAGGCTTCGGTGTGAGTGATATAATAATATTAATTCACTTAAAACAAATTTGAAAAGTGAAAAACTCGAGAAATAGGTACCTACCGCATGAATTGAGTGGAGCACACTAACAAACACGCATTAAATGCTGCGTTACATTACTCAATTGTCACAATAACGACGGAATTTTGAATCGTATTGTTATCAGTGAGGATAATGGTGTACGACAGTCGGAAATGCTCATCACAGTGGTTGAATCCAAGAGAACTGGCGAAACCCAACTGGTGAAACTGTCCCAAACGAAAGTTGACTCAGAAAAAACTACTGGTGTGTGTTTGGTGGACCAGTGCTGGTATCATACACTATGGCTTCTTAAGATCTGGCCAGACAATAAAGATAGATCAACAATTTCAAACCATGATGGAAACGTCACCAGTTAAACAACCGAAACTGGTCATTTCTCTTGCTCAATGCTGTTAACTTAGACCAACGCTAGACCTCATACTTCACAACAGACAGTCGCTAAATTAAAGGTGCTGCGATTGAAATATCTCCAACACCCATCACTCTCCCCGGGAGTTTGCTTCAACAGATTACTACTTTTTTCGGAATTTAGTCAATTTCTTGCAAGGAAAACAATTCAATAACAAAGTCCTAATATTTTAAAACTCTGTAAAACTCATGATCGCGCTCCTGAATAAAGCATAGTAAAACAGATATTACTTCTTATCGGTTAAAACAGTAATCTTGAAGTGGTAGGCTATTGGTTCTGTCTTTATTGTAATCGTAATAGCGTAAGCTTTACCTCGTTTCAAACAATCCATAGTCTTGTATTCATCATCCTTGAATTCATTTTGTGTAAGAAAAACAGGGAATATTTTCTTTGGTATGCAAAACAGATCGAACATCACACCACATCAACTTTCCAATGCAAGAGTAAGAAATTGCTTGAAAACATGTTGAATCACAAGTCGTTTAGATAACAGTACTTACCTAAACTTTGCTGTTTTGTTTGAAGCTGTACGCACTAGTTGGTACCAATCTCTTTGCAAATGAATAACCATACTCATGTGCTTCTTCTTACGCTCAATTAACGCATGGTTGGTGTCAATCTCCATAAGAGTATGACTTGACGATTTCACTTGTATCATTTAGCACGTCTCCTTCTTCATACATTTTTTCTAGATTTGGTTTGAGTTTTAGATACAATTCAATTTATATTCGTTTGCACAAATAATGTTGATTTGTACACAATGATGCAAGTCGAGATGTATCACTGATCACAAATTAGGCATAAATTTAGATTGTGATTATTAGGTATATGTATAATTGTACCTTAATCAGTTTTGAAAAAAATCTGTTCAAAGTGATATAACTCTAATTATATCAATATTCACGATAAGTATACTAAAAATAAAATGTGAAAATTAATATAATCGCACTTATACCACGAAGCACGAAAAATAATGCATGCAGAAAATTACTTATTGAGGTTACAACTTGAAATATATCTATATGCACGATATTTTTGCAAAAATGCTGCCACTTATATCACTTTGCACAAAATTATCTCCGAAACTATAATAGTTAGAAGAACGTGGGTTAGACCAAAAAAAAGCAAATTTTTTTTTGATCATTTCTATGTAAAAATCTCAAAAAGGGTACAACTCGACTTAGATCACTCATCACAGGAGGCACAGAATTATATTATACACTTTGCAACAAATGAATCGAAACGGGATCTTAAAGGAAAAAAAATGTGGCATCGTGCACGTCTTTGACGATTCGATGACGGAATTAAAAATCAGACTATAATTATATTATACACTTTGCAACAAATGAATCGAGACGGGATCTTAAAGGGAAAAAATGTGGCATCGTGCACGTCTTTGACGATTCGATGACAGAATTAAATATCAGACTATAATTATATTATACACTTTGCAACAAATGAATCGAAATGGGATCTCAAGGGGAAAAATGTGGCATCGTGCACGTCTTTGACGATTCGATGACGGAATTAAAAATCAGACTATAATTAACATATTATTATGAGTAAGAGCATAGTCCGCAAAACTGTATTCGCCGGGGGTAACCTTTTTTTTATTCAACTACAAGTTAACCTCTCGCATTAGATATTTGAAGACGTTCGAGAGCACGTTGTACCGTGCAACGTCCATGCCGTACTGGAACGCACTGGTCGCACAGTAGCCCGACATCGGCGCCACGCACGTATGGTACACAAGGAGTGCTAACATCCAACGCTGCTTTTGACCGCTCGGTTTCGACTTTCTATCCGACAGAGGGAGCAATGAACGTCGGCTTTGCTCCGAAGTTGGGCTCATTACGTCCGATTGCTTTGGCTCCTCATCCGACTCTAGCTGCTTTAAACCGCTCGGTTTCAATCTTCTATCCGACAGAGGGAGCAATGAACATAGATTTTGTTCCGGAGCTAAGCTCATTTCGTCCGATTGCTTTGGATTATCTTCTAACACTTCGTTCGGTTCCTGTGACGACGCGGACGGGTCAAATCTGAATATGTTCATAGTTTTTGAATTTTTGTCGTGTACTGTGAAAATTATCGTATATATATTTTTGGAAAATAAAAATTGTCTTACCCGTTGTTGAAGAATGTTGGATAGTCTGCGCTGGAAGGCTGCAATGAAAATAATGAAATGAAATTATATTTGTGCAAAAATTGTGTTGTATTATTGACAGGACTAAAAAAAATAGTTTCGTAGAAAAGGATTGTATTAATAGATGTATCTGTGCTCTGTGATCGACTAATCAATTTTTTTATTCATCTACAAGTTTTCACTCGACTGCAATCTCACTCAGGCCGACTTAGCTCATAACGTCATGGAGGTCGTCAAAAGTTACTTCCATAGTCACACAACATATCCTCGGGTTCGCCCCCCCGTGCAGTAAACCCCGGCAGCGCGCACTCACATAGTTCTCCTTGTCGTCGTGGTCCGCCGGCGGGCGGCGGTTCTTGCACAGCAGCAGCTGGCAGCGGCACGTGTCGTCGCAGCGCTTGTCGGACTTGACGCAGCCGCACAGGCGCGTGGAGCAGCTGCCGCGGCACGTGCAGTGCGGTGCGCCGTCGCTGCCGCGCTTCACGGCGCGTGTCGCCGCTGCCTCCTCCATCGCTTCGTTCTCTTGCGTGAATGTCATCGTGAGACGGGAGCGGTGCGCCTGAAAAATATATACATCTAAGAATAAACGAGTAAACGGGGCACTTAAAATTTTTCGCCAGAAAATATTTGTTCATGTTAGGTTAGGTTAGGCTTGCGCTTGCGATTGACGACAGTCATGTCTGATCGGAAGCAATGAAGTCTAACATGGAGCGCGCTCGTGTAGGAGATCACTCTTGCCTTGAATGTACTTAAGTTGTACGATCAATCTCGAGTTCTTCAATCACAATAACAAGATGACTTATAAAGTCCAAGTAAATGTTTATCCGCATTAATTTATATTTCATAATGTCTAATAATATTATAATATAAAATAGATTTTATGGTTATGGACTATAAAGTTTTAAAAGCTTTGAAGAACCGACCGTGACTAGCAAACGATTACCTCATATCTGTATAATAGGTAGTCATTTGGTTGGGACGTTTTGTTTATACCTATTAATTAATTATTAATCTGCCTTTAATGTGTGATTGAAGGTACGAGGCAGGAAACACGCATAAATAACATTTATTAACGTTAGCGTAAATAAACGTTATTTATATTTACTTGGTAACGTTAACAAGCCTTGCTTTCTGGTACAGTCCGGTAAATATAGTGATACATACGTGTATACGTTTGTACAGCGGCGTCGCTCTCCAGTCCGGGTCCTTGTCTTTATCCTCGACGTCTTCCTCATCATCCGAGGTGGGGAACTCTATCTGCCGAATCACATCATCGTCGGTATTCCCTTTCTTGGGGCGTTTTTTGGGATTATTGTTCACATTCCTGAGCTCCTCCAGCTCATCTGTTAACCTTTTCTGTGAAAAGTATCATTATAAGTTAATATAAAAAGAACGGCAATCGATTGAACGTTAATTTTGCTACGGTTTTCCGGTAAATATTTGTAACGGTAACTGCTAATTACCGCAATTTTAATAACGGTAAAATTTGTAAAGGGTTGAAAGAATCAATATATTATGTCTAATATGTATAATAGCCTCAATATGGCAACGGTCGTTGGGCGTGGAAAAACCGAAAGGTCGACAGTTCTAGCCTCACACTATTGTCGTACCCACTCCACTAACACAAGCTTTCGCTTATTTGTAGGGGAACGGGAAATATCGGTCATATTCGTGATGGCTAATATTCTTTTTTTTTTAATGTTTAAATTTGGAATTCTCTAAATCGACCCCAGTACACTAACTTCGCCCTGGGAAGTTAATAATATAGACGACTCACATTCTCCTGCTCGACCTGTTCCAGCCGGTCCTGTTGCACCTGGATCATGTTTTGCAGGTGTTTGCACGCCTCGCTGCGGTCGCTGCGCCCCACCATGCCCCGCTGCAGCGCTACCAGTGAGCTTATCTGCAAAATTAAATATATTATTTTGAAAATCGGCACCGTGACCGTGACAGCACCGGCACACGCCTATCGTGTTTCACCGAGACAGTGCCCGAGGTAGCGATGGTTAGGTTAGGTCAGTGGGGGTAGTGGGAGCTTTTCCCCACAGTTATCATAATTAGGGATAGTGGGACCTACCGTTAGTTACAGGAGGGTTTGACGGTTGGGTGGCAACTGGCAGGAGCCATCTTAGTTGAACGTTAGGCCCGTATACCGATAAAAACGAGGTGCAAAAACCACAAACACCTTCCGTTCATTCTCTAATTTCATGTGAGCCAACCGCTATTCGTACTCCGTCTTGCAATTATTGTAGTAGGTACTTCTACCATCAGCTTGTAGCACTCCTTCATCTGATAGTCCTTCTCGCTTTGGTTGCCCAAATCCCACTTCGCCTCCATCAACAACTCGAACAGGCACTTGAGGGCCAGTTTGGCCCCCATTATGGATTGTATGCTGTCCCATTGCGTGTGGAATTTATTTTTCCATAAAAATTAAACGCCCAGCTGCCTCAGGAACCGTCTCAGTTAAACGGTAGCGCGGTACAAAGCCCACAATATTTTTTTTGTACACCAAAACATACCTTCCGTTCGTTCTCCACCTTCATGTGAGCCAACCGCTGCTCGTACTCCGTCTTGCAGTTGTCGTACTCCACCATGAGCCTGTCGTAGCACTCCTTCACCTCCTCGTAGCGCGCCTGGTAGCCCTTCTCGCTCTGGTTGCTCAGGTCGCGCTTCGCCTCCACCAGCAGCTCGAACATGCACTTGAGGGCCACTTTGGCCTCCAGCATGGATTGTATGCTGTCCCATTGGGTGCGCGATTTGTTTTCTGCGAGTGAACGGGTTTACTTATTATACAGGGTATAACCCCCGGCACGTAAGTCGACCGGTGTCCTTCAAGTGTGCGCAGCGTCTTACGAGTGAGCGGGACACAATACGATTGGAGAGTCAATCAGCGCTTACGAGGGATCCGCGAGAGCTAATCAGTGCTTACGAACGATCCCCACGCCCTCCCCGCGACCCCCTCACACCCCGAGATACCTCATTTTCGACTTCTGCGCATTGAAGGTCACCGGTCGACTCTTTTGCCGTGACTTGTATAAGGGGACCGTCATCCAAAATAATCGTTGTTATTATACTACCTAAACATAATCCAATACTAATACATATGTAGTATTTATTATATTTCGAACTGGCAATGTAGAGCGTGCACAACTTGGGGACAATGCCCCGCGAGCGGCGTCCGACCGGCGACAACTTTAGGTATTTAGGCATCAGCTGATTGCATTGCGAACTTAAAAATATTATAATACTAGCTTCTGCCCGCGGCTTCGCCCGCGTGAATTTCGGTTTTTCACAAATCCCGAGGGAATCGTTAAATTCCGGTTCCCGTTCCCGCTCCCTTTTCCAACATTTATAATATCTAAATTCAAGGAAGTTTGCTATAGTGATCTACCTATAGCTGTAGCTATAGATTTCGGTTTTTTTAAAATCCCGTAGGAACTCTTTGATTTTCCGGGACAAAAGGTATAACATTAGTAGGATTTTTTCGCGTTTTTTGTGGTATCTTAGTCCCCTTACACCATGTATTAGCTATATACGAAAGTTACCTTGGTCAGCGGTCAGAATCTTCTGTTGCAGGTCGGATATCTGCGCCTTGCGCAGCGCGAGGTCCACCTCAAGCTCGGCTATCTTCTCTTTGGTGGCCTCGTCTTCGGGTCTATTGTGGAGATTCTCGATCTGCTGCGTTATATACGCCCTGATTGGAGAGTTGGAAAAAAAATGTTTATTTATTCCAAAATAAAAATTACATTTTTAGAATAGAATAGAAAAGTTTTTTATTCAAATAAACTTTTACAAGTACTTTTGAATCGTCAATTGAATCTACCACAGGTTCGGAATGCAGTTCCAGCCGAGAAGAACCTGCAAGAAACTCGGCGGTTGCTCTTTTTTTTTAAAAAACATTATAACAATTATTATTATTAATGTACATGATTGAAATGCCGTCTCGCGCATTGCTGGAACGAGTTAAATCCAAGCTTTTTTATCGTTTATATAATCTTCAATTGTATAATAAGCTTTTTTTATGAGCATACTTTTAATAGAGTTCTTAAACTTGTGTAAAGGCAAGTCTAAGACATATTTTTTTGCTTAAAAGTACCCTCCCACCCCCAAACTAGGATAGCCCGTGACATGGGGGTCAGTCTCTTCCCAGTTGTACAGTGTAAAATAATAGCGAAAACTACATTAAAAAAACATATTTTAAGGTAACTAACATTATATTGTGGTGATGCAACTAATGATGACAACAATAATTATTTTAAATTTATTTTACCTTTACAGTGTCTTGTGTGTGTGTGTGCGTGCGTGCGTATGTTATGTGTATGTGTGCGTGCGCGCGATTGACTTCTATTATATTTCTTTCAATATTATATCTACGCAGTGCTAATTATCAGGGTAAGCACTGCTTACATTGATACTTGACCGCGATATCACCTGGGGGTTTATTCTGTAACTTAGCAACTGAAAATAGTTGCCAACGAATTAGTTCGATATACATTGCTGCTTTAGTGTGTAAAATTATGAAAACACTTTATATTTCCCACAGCAGCAATGTATATCAAACTAATTCGTTGGCAACTATTTTCAGTTGCTAACTAAGTTACAGAATAACCCACCTGATGGTAAGTATCGATGAAGACGTTAGAATGTACAGATACAGCCCTTTCATATGATACACCAATCGGTATAGATATCCTTCTTTGAAACAAACACCCGATTTTCCTCCCTTTTTTAATTAAATTAGCAGTCTAATATGGAATCGGGTTAACCTGGAAGAGGTATGGTAGTTTTTAATTTAAAAAAAACTCCATAAAACAATGTTGTTTATGGAGTTTTTTTTTAAAACCTCCCTGTGTTGAGGGTTGTCTCCATAATGTTCTCAAAGGCTTGTGAAGTCTACCAAACCACTTGACCAGCGTACTACGGCCTAAACCCTTCTCATTCTGAATACAATAGAATAGAAAAGTTTTTATTCAAATAAACTTTTACAAGTACTTTTGAGTCGTCAAATTAAATCTACCACTGGTTCAGAATGCCGTTCCAACCGAGAAGAACCAGTAAGAAACTCGGCGGTTGCTCTTTGTTTTTAAGTAACAATATCAATATAAACATTTTATGTTAAGTACATGATTTAATTTCCAACTCGCGCATTGCTAAAACGAGTCAAATCAAATCAAATCAAATCAAATAAACTTTATTCAAAATTGGTACACTGTACACTTTTTGAACGTCAATTTACATCCACAATCCACTCTTTTTATCATTTATATAATCTTCAATTGTATAATATGCTTTTCTTATGAGCATACTTTTAACAGTGTTGTTAAACTTGTGTAAAGGCAAGTCTAATATTGCTTGTGGAATTTTATTATAGAACATTACACCCATTCCCACAAACCACCTTCGGACCTTCTTGAGGCGTAATTGAGGAATCACGAGCCCATTTCTATTTCTTAATTTGTACAATCTGAGAGGACCTGTGCCCTGCAGTGTTCCGTTGAGGGGTTGATAATGATGATGATGATGATGATGATGATGATGAAAAAAAAATACCTGTACTCCATAAGCTCGTATAGGGATTTCTCAGCTTCAACGATGCTCAGATGCACTTCCAGCTCCTGCTCTATGTACTGCTGTATGGCGCCGGTCTTCACGTTGCCCTTGGCGTTGCGTTTCATAGCCGTCGTCTTCTGTCTGTCTAGAGCTTCCTAAAAACCAAATGAGTCTGCTTTGAACATAGGTACTTTGGATAAAGATTCGAAGATGTAAGTTGCGTTTAATTCTCCCGTGTAGAACATTTAGGAAAAAGTAAAGACCTTTTCTCAATAGAGCAATGCATTGAACATTTATTCATTATTCTGACCCAGGTGTTACTGACCAAATTTTTATGACACTATTTTTTAAACACTCAAATACCCCTGCCTCTCAGAGTTCAACAAGTGTTCAAATATTTTTGCTGTCTCTGGTGTCGGTTTTTTCTTTAAATATATATTTATATTATACCTTGAGTCGTTTGTTGACGGCGACGGCCTCCTCCATCTTGCGCTTGAGCACGTTCTGCTGCTTGGCGTGCAGCGACTCCATCTTGGCCATGGCGGTGGCGCGCTTGCGGTCCTCGTTCCGCAGCCGCAGCATCGCGCGCTCGTTGTACTACCCGTGCGAAGCCGGGGCGGGTCGCTAGTGTTAGTACCTTGAGTCGTTTGTTGACGGCGACGGCCTCCTCCATCTTGCGCTTGAGCACGTTCTGCTGCTTGGCGTGCAGCGACTCCATCTTGGCCATGGCGGTGGCGCGCTTGCGGTCCTCGTTCCGCAGCCGCAGCATCGCGCGCTCGTTGTACTACCCGTGCGAAGCCGGGGCGGGTCGCTAGTGTTAGTACCTTGAGTCGTTTGTTGACGGCGACGGCCTCCTCCATCTTGCGCTTGAGCACGTTCTGCTGCTTGGCGTGCAGCGACTCCATCTTGGCCATGGCGGTGGCGCGCTTGCGGTCCTCGTTCCGCAGCCGCAGCATCGCGCGCTCGTTGTACTACCCGTGCGAAGCCGGGGCGGGTCGCTAGTGTTAGTACCTTGAGTCGTTTGTTGACGGCGACGGCCTCCTCCATCTTGCGCTTGAGCACGTTCTGCTGCTTGGCGTGCAGCGACTCCATCTTGGCCATGGCGGTGGCGCGCTTGCGGTCCTCGTTCCGCAGCCGCAGCATCGCGCGCTCGTTGTACTACCCGTGCGAAGCCGGGGCGGGTCGCTAGTGTTAGTACCTTGAGTCGTTTGTTGACGGCGACGGCCTCCTCCATCTTGCGCTTGAGCACGTTCTGCTGCTTGGCGTGCAGCGACTCCATCTTGGCCATGGCGGTGGCGCGCTTGCGGTCCTCGTTCCGCAGCCGCAGCATCGCGCGCTCGTTGTACTACCCGTGCGAAGCCGGGGCGGGTCGCTAGTGTTAGTACCTTGAGTCGTTTGTTGACGGCGACGGCCTCCTCCATCTTGCGCTTGAGCACGTTCTGCTGCTTGGCGTGCAGCGACTCCATCTTGGCCATGGCGGTGGCGCGCTTGCGGTCCTCGTTCCGCAGCCGCAGCATCGCGCGCTCGTTGTACTACCCGTGCGAAGCCGGGGCGGGTCGCTAGTGTTAGTACCTTGAGTCGTTTGTTGACGGCGACGGCCTCCTCCATCTTGCGCTTGAGCACGTTCTGCTGCTTGGCGTGCAGCGACTCCATCTTGGCCATGGCGGTGGCGCGCTTGCGGTCCTCGTTCCGCAGCCGCAGCATCGCGCGCTCGTTGTACTACCCGTGCGAAGCCGGGGCGGGTCGCTAGTGTTAGTACCTTGAGTCGTTTGTTGACGGCGACGGCCTCCTCCATCTTGCGCTTGAGCACGTTCTGCTGCTTGGCGTGCAGCGACTCCATCTTGGCCATGGCGGTGGCGCGCTTGCGGTCCTCGTTCCGCAGCCGCAGCATCGCGCGCTCGTTGTACTACCCGTGCGAAGCCGGGGCGGGTCGCTAGTGTTAGTACCTTGAGTCGTTTGTTGACGGCGACGGCCTCCTCCATCTTGCGCTTGAGCACGTTCTGCTGCTTGGCGTGCAGCGACTCCATCTTGGCCATGGCGGTGGCGCGCTTGCGGTCCTCGTTCCGCAGCCGCAGCATCGCGCGCTCGTTGTACTACCCGTGCGAAGCCGGGGCGGGTCGCTAGTGTTAGTACCTTGAGTCGTTTGTTGACGGCGACGGCCTCCTCCATCTTGCGCTTGAGCACGTTCTGCTGCTTGGCGTGCAGCGACTCCATCTTGGCCATGGCGGTGGCGCGCTTGCGGTCCTCGTTCCGCAGCCGCAGCATCGCGCGCTCGTTGTACTACCCGTGCGAAGCCGGGGCGGGTCGCTAGTGTTAGTACCTTGAGTCGTTTGTTGACGGCGACGGCCTCCTCCATCTTGCGCTTGAGCACGTTCTGCTGCTTGGCGTGCAGCGACTCCATCTTGGCCATGGCGGTGGCGCGCTTGCGGTCCTCGTTCCGCAGCCGCAGCATCGCGCGCTCGTTGTACTACCCGTGCGAAGCCGGGGCGGGTCGCTAGTGTTAGTACCTTGAGTCGTTTGTTGACGGCGACGGCCTCCTCCATCTTGCGCTTGAGCACGTTCTGCTGCTTGGCGTGCAGCGACTCCATCTTGGCCATGGCGGTGGCGCGCTTGCGGTCCTCGTTCCGCAGCCGCAGCATCGCGCGCTCGTTGTACTACCCGTGCGAAGCCGGGGCGGGTCGCTAGTGTTAGTACCTTGAGTCGTTTGTTGACGGCGACGGCCTCCTCCATCTTGCGCTTGAGCACGTTCTGCTGCTTGGCGTGCAGCGACTCCATCTTGGCCATGGCGGTGGCGCGCTTGCGGTCCTCGTTCCGCAGCCGCAGCATCGCGCGCTCGTTGTACTACCCGTGCGAAGCCGGGGCGGGTCGCTAGTGTTAGTACCTTGAGTCGTTTGTTGACGGCGACGGCCTCCTCCATCTTGCGCTTGAGCACGTTCTGCTGCTTGGCGTGCAGCGACTCCATCTTGGCCATGGCGGTGGCGCGCTTGCGGTCCTCGTTCCGCAGCCGCAGCATCGCGCGCTCGTTGTACTACCCGTGCGAAGCCGGGGCGGGTCGCTAGTGTTAGTACCTTGAGTCGTTTGTTGACGGCGACGGCCTCCTCCATCTTGCGCTTGAGCACGTTCTGCTGCTTGGCGTGCAGCGACTCCATCTTGGCCATGGCGGTGGCGCGCTTGCGGTCCTCGTTCCGCAGCCGCAGCATCGCGCGCTCGTTGTACTACCCGTGCGAAGCCGGGGCGGGTCGCTAGTGTTAGTACCTTGAGTCGTTTGTTGACGGCGACGGCCTCCTCCATCTTGCGCTTGAGCACGTTCTGCTGCTTGGCGTGCAGCGACTCCATCTTGGCCATGGCGGTGGCGCGCTTGCGGTCCTCGTTCCGCAGCCGCAGCATCGCGCGCTCGTTGTACTACCCGTGCGAAGCCGGGGCGGGTCGCTAGTGTTAGTACCTTGAGTCGTTTGTTGACGGCGACGGCCTCCTCCATCTTGCGCTTGAGCACGTTCTGCTGCTTGGCGTGCAGCGACTCCATCTTGGCCATGGCGGTGGCGCGCTTGCGGTCCTCGTTCCGCAGCCGCAGCATCGCGCGCTCGTTGTACTACCCGTGCGAAGCCGGGGCGGGTCGCTAGTGTTAGTACCTTGAGTCGTTTGTTGACGGCGACGGCCTCCTCCATCTTGCGCTTGAGCACGTTCTGCTGCTTGGCGTGCAGCGACTCCATCTTGGCCATGGCGGTGGCGCGCTTGCGGTCCTCGTTCCGCAGCCGCAGCATCGCGCGCTCATTGTCCGCCTTCCACTTGCGGAATTTCTCACTCTCCTCGCGCATTTGACGGATGATTTTCACCTGACACAAATTCAATACGTATGTTTCGCGTATATTTCATATACAGGTTGTAAGGGGACCGATATCGGTCGGTATAGTTGACGCCAAACAAATGTTCGTCTGTGATAATAGAACGAGAAGATAATAGAAGTGAGTGAAAGAAGAAGACATGTTGTGCCGAGTCCACATAGCGTGGGATAAGGACCGGAAGATGATGAATAATAATACCTTAGTAGATTTCATGGCCTGTAGTTCAGCGTTCAAGGCGGCTATCTTGGACTCGTTCTTCTCCTTCATCTTGATGATGTTGGCCTGCTGTTGGCATTTCTTCTTCAGTTCCGATATCTGGGCTTCCAGTTCCGACACTTTGTTACGGCGCTCGTCGTGCGACGGATCTTTGGTCTAAAAGAAAAAAAAAAAAACAAGTGAAAATCTAAAAGATTGAAACTTAAACTAACTTCACTGCATGTTGAATAATTCAATATCTTGAGAACTATTGGACCGGTTTCGAAGAAGCTTGCATTGTTCCATAAGTTGAAGCGAACAAAAGAATGAAAAAATCTTGCTCAAAACTTTTGACCATTTTGCTGAAAATCTAATCAAATACGATAAAAAACGATAAATATTTCCAAATACGTGTGCTTTTAAGCAATTAAATAACACTCGCTTTAACGGTAAAGGAGAATATCGCGAGGAAACCTGCACGCCTGAGAGTTCTCCATAATATTCTCAAATTCCATCCCTAAGGGGGTTAAATAGGGGATGAAAGGTTGTATGAAAGTCATTTTTCAAGTTATATTTACGACAATTTTTATTTCGGTTAAAAATAAAGGAATGCGTGTTTCAGCATTTTTGGAAATTCTACCCCCAAGGGACATAAATAGAGGACAAAAGTTTGTATTAGATTTGTATGAAACCACACGGGCTAGCCGTGATAGCCTAGTGGTTAGGACAACCGACTTCTAATCGAAGGTCGTGGGTTCGATCCCGGGGCACGCACCTCTAACTTTTCGGAGTTATGTGCGTTTTAAGTATTTAAATATCACTTGCTTTAACGGTGAAGGAAACCATCGTGAGGAAACCTGCATGCCTGAGAGTTCTCCATAACGTTCTCAAAGGTGTGTGAAGTCTGCCAATCCGCTTGGCCAGCGTGGTAGACTATGGCCAAAACCCTTCTCACTCTGAGAGGAGACCCGTGCTCTGTAGTGAGCCGGTAATGGGTTGATCATGATGATGATGATGACACGGGCTAAATCGCAAGCATGGGCTAGTAAATAAATAAAAATAAAACCTTGGTCTGCTTCAACTGCTGCACAAGCTTCTCCTTCTCCTTCTCCAACTGCGAGATCCTCTCTTCGTTCTCGCGGAGGTTGCTGTTGCTGTCTATCATCTCCTTGTTGTGCGCCCGCATGGCTTGCACCACGGACGCCTTGATGGCGATGGCGCGGTTGAGCTCTTGCAGCTCTTGGTTCAGGGCCACCTTCGATAACATAATACATAATCTTATAATAAAGCTGAATTTTTTGAAGTCAAACTTTTTTAGTATCGTGCTCTTGAAATTTGATGAAACGAAAAAGCGACACCAAAATCCTATCTCGCGTGCCAGATGATGGCACGCGTCTGCCTAGAAGATGCCTATTCACTCTTCTCTTAAAGATGTCCAACTTCATTGTTATCTACATACTTTCAGGAAGTTTTTACTATATAACACACACGTAAATTTACCCATAGTAATATGTCACTAATATTTTTAATAGGGTATCAATCTTATTCTTTCAAGTATAAAGTTTAGTTTCGGTTGACTTGATAAACTTCAATTATAACAACCAAGTTACGTGCAATCGAGTGAGGTCACAAACAATCCCAGAGCGTTCACGTTCCTGATAAAATTTCAAAAATTATTATGTTTTATTTCGTGCAAAATATCGCGTAAAATTACATAGTTTAGTTTGATTGAGTGAAATATGTCTTTTTTAGGCTATTATCTGATAAGATGACCACAATCAATAGTATATTTTCAATGTTGTCAAATACCCTATTGGTACACCGATTTCTCTAAAATTGCTGGGCCGAAGTAAGTTTAATTTTGCTTAATAAATAGCTTGTTTTATCATTATATGGTAAGTGGAGCATATTATAACCTGTATCTAGAATGATCTAATATGGAGCAAATATTACCTGTCCCATTGCTCTCTTCTCCTCTTCCATGACCGCCTGGTCTTCGTTCATCATGACCTCCTCATCACCTTTTTCCCCGTCTCCATCGCTCTTCACAAACGACAACTTGATCTCGTGATCAATCAATTCCTCCTCCGTCTTCATATTAACAGACTGCAAGTCTTCCAAACGCGTCTTTATATCTTTCAGGTAATCCATGACGTGTGTCTTTTGATTGTTCTCATCTTGTAATATGTTCGTGGTGCTCAAATTCTCTATGGTTTGATTGCATTGTTCCGTCAGTTCGTTTAATTTTCGTTCTATTTTGTCTTTGGCCATTTCGGCAAGTAACGCCTTTTCGCAAAGATTGGTATTCTCTATCAACATGTTGTTAAGGTGTTGGGTCACTTGTTTATGCTTTTTGAGCAGTTCTGCGTTTTTGGCTCTCTCTTTCTCGAGTTCTTCCTGTAACTGCTCGAAGCTAGCGGCATCTTCGTCACTTACTGTGGGTGCTTTTCCAACTAACTGTAGCCTTAGGTCGTTCACTAATTTATTTAATCTGGGAAAAACAGGTCAATGTGATAATTTAAATGCTATAAGTACTTAATTTTCAGTACATATATGTACAAACACCATAAAACTTAATGTAGGCTCATTGCATGAGCTAACCAATCAATAGGGGAAAAAAATATTAAAAAAAAACTTTAAAAAGTGCTTTTTAGAAAATCAACTCAAGACTTCCATGTTAAACATCTTGACGGCAATTCAATCATGTACTTAACATAAAATTGTTATATTGATATTGTAAAGGAAAAGAGCAACCGGCGAATTTCTTGCTGGTTCTTCTCGGTTGGAATAGCATTCCGAACCAGTGGTAGATTCAATTGACTATTCAAAAGTACTTGTAAAAGTTTATTTGAATAAAAAACTTTTCTATTCTATTCTATTCTATTCTGACGGCATAAGATCCTACCACAAAGCGGTGATACCATCGAGATTACGTTGGATGGTAACGACCCGTAGAGGGGACTGAGAGCGTCAGAGCCTCGTTAGCATATTTACAGGGTGCACCGCGCGCAGGTGAGGTTGACTTTGGGCACATAGGTGGAATTTGGGCCACTTACACCCCAGAATCATTATCAACTCTCACCTAAGAATCTCGGCCGCCTTAGCGTCCTGGTTTATTATCGGTTTGTTGCGGATCCGCCGAGCGCGGTCCGCGTACCGCAGCGTGGACACGGTCTCGTCCAGATTGTAGTCCGCCGGACTCACGCACGCCACCATCAGCGTTAGTGAATTACCACCGAGACTGTCTGTAAGGAAAAGTGATAGTATAGTTGGGACATTACACACGTGCGAACTGAGTCATAAATCATTTTTCTCGGACTTCTCGCTCGCACTTACAGGCCTTGTGGAACTGGAACCTGTTTCTCTGTATGTTGTGTGTAAAGGCCAAATTAGACCGTTAATTTTTCGAGATTTTTTGCTTTCATTTTCAAGGCCAAATTAGACCGTTAATTTTTCGAGATTTTTGCTTTCATTTTCGAGGCTTCATCGATAAGTCATCGAAAATGAACCATCTAAACAGCGACCGTTCATCGTTCACAGACACTGTGCCATAGCAAATATCGTATTATGCATCGTTAATCGCAGAAATGAACGATGAACGGGGCACCGTCTAATTTGGGCTTTATAGTATGGTATATTACAAACGTGCGAATTGAGTCATAAAACATTTTTCTCGGACTTCTCGCTCGCACTTACAGGCCTTAAGGAACTGTAACCTGTTTCTCTGGTGTTGTGTGTAAAAGTAAAAAAGGATTTGTCGATAGTCGATAACAGGTTATAAAGAGCGAAGGAGAGTCCTCGCAACCATTGATAGCAATGTTTTATGGTTCAGTTCGCACGTTTGTAATGTCCCAACTATAGCCAAAGAAATCTATAACAACTTTTGTAGCCTCAATAACGCAACGGACGTCGGGCGTGGATCGAAAACCGGAAGGTCAACGGTTAAAACCTACGTTAAAATATTGTCATACACATTCCTAACACAAGTTTAACGCTTATTTGGAGTGGAAAAGGGATTCTTGCTCAAATAATTACCGTATCAAAATCGGCTCAGCAGTTTTTCACGAATTATTAAACATTGAAAAACACCATGATTGCAGCACTAACTTATGACCTTTAGAAAAACATAATATTTAACAACTTTAACTAGCTTCCTACAACTTGAAGTGGCACATACTTAACGCGAAAAACCGCATTAAAATCGGCTCAGTAGATTTTCAAGACATATGGTAACGAAAATAACGCACAAACAAACTTTAACACCAAACGCATATAACGTCAGTTCAAGTCATAAAATATAAGTTAAAATAAAGTAAATTGTCAAAATAAGTATAAATAATTATTTCTTAACAGCTAACTAGGGTTAACATTAAGTAACAATAGAAAAATTCCATCAATTTTTTTAAATAGCCAGTTTTCTTCGTCTCCTGTAAAGTTGGTAAAATGACTTATGCTGTGTTGTTAGCTAAGGGACGATAATATACCATCTTCGTTTCATCATTGGTACAAGTCGCGGCAAATAAGTCTAGCGCTGATCTTCAAGGCGCAGAAGTCGAAAATAAGGTATCCTGGGGAGGTGAGGGGGTCGCGGGGCGGGCGTGCGGATCGTTCGCAAGCGCCGATTGGCTCCCCAATCGTACCGTATCCCGCTCACTCATACGACGCTGCGCGCACATCTCCCTCAGCGCTAGACTTACGTGCCGGGAGTTATACAAATACTTTGCTTACCTTGCAACAGTCTCGTGAGTTTACTATCCCTGTAGCTGATGAAGCTCCGGTTAGTGCCATCCCCCAGAGCTGATATAACATTTCCCAGGGCTAGCAGACCCTGGTTGATTTTCACACCCTCTCGCAACCGCTCACCGACCGCTTTTGTTTTCTTTATACGTTCTGAACCAGCCAGATCGACGAGGTGAAACTTTGAGGTGGTTGCGAGGTTCCTATAACAATACCAACGTTTAAGAATGAGATGTATTATAGACTGTACTCTGATTCTACTCAGATAGAGTTAAAACGAGCGATTTTTGTCAGGGACATATTTATGTCCGGTTTAATCATTTTTTTAATGCAATGATGAGGTCTAAGTAGAAACGCGCTTGCTTAGAAAATGCCTATTCACTCTTGCCTTGAAGGTACTCAAGTCGAACGAGGCGGTAAACACGGATGTCGGAAGGGCGTTCCACACCCTAGAGGTTCGTATCAGAAACGTTGATCGAAAGCGCTTCGTGCGAGCAGACTGAACGTCAACCACATAGGCATGCCAACGCTCTCCGAACCAGTGGTAGATTCATTTGTGATTCGTAAGCACTTGTAAAGGTCCGAAAGTCGTTTGTGGGAATGGGCGTAATGTTCTATAACAAAATTCCACAAGCAATCTTAGACTTGCCTTTACACAAGTTTAAGAACTCTGTTAAAAGTATGCTCATAAAAAAAGCTTATTATACAATTGAAGATTATATAAACGATAAAAAAGCATGGACTTAGCTCGTTCCAGCAATGCGCGAGACGGCATTTCAATCATGTACATAAATAATTGTTATATTGTTATTTTTAAAAAAGAGCAACCGCCGAGTTTCTTACAGGTTCTTCACGGCTGGACATAAAGTTCATTAGGCTATGTACAATTTCGTTGCAAAAAGTCGCCTTATGCTCTCCCCTGTGCAAGGTCAAATTTTTTTTGTTACTGTATTTTTTCTGAAGGCGTGGTTGCGACAAGAGACTTGGTTTGGTTCATAGCGGTGGAGTGCATTCTTCAACCTCTAACGCCATGATCGGTCTCCATGATCAATGTCACTGGTGGCTTCATCACTTACTTGTCAGTGCGACTCTCCTTCGCTATGACGATGGTGAAGACGGCGTGGCTGCGACTGGAGGCTTGGTTTATAGCAGTGGAGCCCGTCACTCGGCCGATGGACCCTTATTCTAACGCCATCATCGTCTCCATGATCAATGTCACTGGTGGCTTCATCACTTACTTGTCAGTGCGACTCTCCTTCGCTATGACAATGGTGAAGACGGCGTGGCTGCGACTCGAGGCTTGGTTCATAGCGGTGGAGCCCGTCACACGGCCGATTGATCCCTGTTCTAACGCCATCATCGTCTCCGTGGTCAATGTCACTGGTGGCTTCATCACTTACTTGTCAGTGCGACTCTCCTTCGCTATGACAATGGTGAAGACGGCGTGGCTGCGACTCGAGGCTTGGTTCATAGCGGTGGAGCCCGTCACACGGCCGATTGATCCCTGTTCTAACGCCATCATCGTCTCCGTGGTCAATGTCACTGGTGGCTTCATCACTTACTTGTCAGTGCGACTCTCCTTCGCTATGACAATGGTGAAGACGGCGTGGCTGCGACTCGAGGCTTGGTTTATAGCAGTGGAGCCCGTCACTCGGCCGATGGACCCTTATTCTAACGCCATCATCGTCTCCATGATCAATGTCACTGGTGGCTTCATCACTTACTTGTCCGTGCGACTCTCCTTCGCTATGACAATGGTGAAGACGGCGTGGCTGCGACTCGAGGCTTGGTTCATAGCGGTGGAGCCCGTCACACGGCCGATTGATCCCTGTTCTAACGCCATCATCGTCTCCGTGGTCAATGTCACTGGTGGCTTCATCACTTACTTGTCAGTGCGACTCTCCTTCGCTATGACAATGGTGAAGACGGCGTGGCTGCGACTCGAGGCTTGATTCATAGCGGTGGAGCCCGTCACACGGCCGATTGATCCCTGTTCTAACGCCATCATCGTCTCCGTGGTCAATGTCACTGGTGGCTTCATCACTTACTTGTCAGTGCGACTCTCCTTCGCTATGACAATGGTGAAGACGGCGTGGCTGCGACTCGAGGCTTGGTTTATAGCAGTGGAGCCCGTCACTCGGCCGATGGACCCTTATTCTAACGCCATCATCGTCTCCATGATCAATGTCACTGGTGGCTTCATCACTTACTTGTCCGTGCGACTCTCCTTCGCTATGACAATGGTGAAGACGGCGTGGCTGCGACTCGAGGCTTGGTTCATAGGGGTGGAGCCCGTCACACGGCCGATTGATCCCTGTTCTAACGCCATCATCGTCTCCGTGGTCAATGTCACTGGTGGCTTCATCACTTACTTGTCAGTGCGACTCTCCTTCGCTATGACAATGGTGAAGACGGCGTGGCTGCGACTCGAGGCTTGGTTCATAGCGGTGGAGCCCGTCACACGGCCGATTGATCCCTGTTCTAACGCCATCATCGTCTCCGTGGTCAATGTCACTGGTGGCTTCATCACTTACTTGTCAGTGCGACTCTCCTTGGCTATGACGATGGTGAAGACGGCGTGGCTGCGACTCGAGGCTTGGTTCATAGCGGTGGAGCCCGTCACACGGCCGATTGATCCCTGTTCTAACGCCATCATCGTCTCCGTGGTCAATGTCACTGGTGGCTTCATCACTTACTTGTCAGTGCGACTCTCCTTGGCTATGACGATGGTGAAGACGGCGTGGCTGCGACTCGAGGCTTGGTTCATAGCGGTGGAGCCCGTCACACGGCCAATAGATCCCTGTTCTAACGCCATCATCGTCTCCGTGGTCAATGTCACTGATGGCTTCATCACTTACTTGTCAGTGCGACTCTCCTTGGCTATGACGATGGTGAAGACGGCGTGGCTGCGACTCGAGGCTTGGTTCATAGCGGTGGAGCCCGTCACACGGCCAATAGATCCCTGTTCTAACGCCATCATCGTCTCCGTGGTCAATGTCACTGATGGCTTCATCACTTACTTGTCAGTGCGACTCTCCTTGGCTATGACGATGGTGAAGACGGCGTGGCTGCGACTCGAGGCTTGGTTCATAGCGGTGGAGCCCGTCACACGGCCAATAGATCCCTGTTCTAACGCCATCATCGTCTCCGTGGTCAATGTCACTGATGGCTTCATCACTTACTTGTCAGTGCGACTCTCCTTGGCTATGACGATGGTGAAGACGGCGTGGCTGCGACTCGAGGCTTGGTTTATAGCAGTGGAGCCCGTCACTCGGCCGATGGACCCTTATTCTAACGCCATCATCGTCTCCATGATCAATGTCACTGGTGGCTTCATCACTTACTTGTCCGTGCGACTCTCCTTCGCTATGACAATGGTGAAGACGGCGTGGCTGCGACTCGAGGCTTGGTTCATAGGGGTGGAGCCCGTCACACGGCCGATTGATCCCTGTTCTAACGCCATCATCGTCTCCGTGGTCAATGTCACTGGTGGCTTCATCACTTACTTGTCAGTGCGACTCTCCTTCGCTATGACAATGGTGAAGACGGCGTGGCTGCGACTCGAGGCTTGGTTCATAGCGGTGGAGCCCGTCACACGGCCGATTGATCCCTGTTCTAACGCCATCATCGTCTCCGTGGTCAATGTCACTGGTGGCTTCATCACTTACTTGTCAGTGCGACTCTCCTTGGCTATGACGATGGTGAAGACGGCGTGGCTGCGACTCGAGGCTTGGTTCATAGGGGTGGAGCCCGTCACACGGCCGATTGATCCCTGTTCTAACGCCATCATCGTCTCCGTGGTCAATGTCACTGGTGGCTTCATCACTTACTTGTCAGTGCGACTCTCCTTCGCTATGACAATGGTGAAGACGGCGTGGCTGCGACTCGAGGCTTGGTTCATAGCGGTGGAGCCCGTCACACGGCCAATAGATCCCTGTTCTAACGCCATCATCGTCTCCGTGGTCAATGTCACTGATGGCTTCATCACTTACTTGTCAGTGCGACTCTCCTTGGCTATGACGATGGTGAAGACGGCGTGGCTGCGACTCGAGGCTTGGTTCATAGCGGTGGAGCCCGTCACACGGCCAATAGATCCCTGTTCTAACGCCATCATCGTCTCCGTGGTCAATGTCACTGATGGCTTCATCACTTACTTGTCAGTGCGACTCTCCTTGGCTATGACGATGGTGAAGACGGCGTGGCTGCGACTCGAGGCTTGGTTCATAGCGGTGGAGCCCGTCACACGGCCAATAGATCCCTGTTCTAACGCCATCATCGTCTCCGTGGTCAATGTCACTGATGGCTTCATCACTTACTTGTCAGTGCGACTCTCCTTGGCTATGACGATGGTGAAGACGGCGTGGCTGCGACTCGAGGCTTGGTTCATAGCGGTGGAGCCCGTCACACGGCCAATAGATCCCTGTTCTAACGCCATCATCGTCTCCGTGGTCAATGTCACTGATGGCTTCATCACTTACTTGTCAGTGCGACTCTCCTTGGCTATGACGATGGTGAAGACGGCGTGGCTGCGACTCGAGGCTTGGTTCATAGCGGTGGAGCCCGTCACACGGCCAATAGATCCCTGTTCTAACGCCATCATCGTCTCCGTGGTCAATGTCACTGATGGCTTCATCACTTACTTGTCAGTGCGACTCTCCTTGGCTATGACGATGGTGAAGACGGCGTGGCTGCGACTCGAGGCTTGGTTCATAGCGGTGGAGCCCGTCACACGGCCAATAGATCCCTGTTCTAACGCCATCATTGTCTCTGTGGTTGATGTCACTGGTAGTTCAGTTATACCTGAAAATAAATGATAATTTTAGGTCGGAACAATCTACTATGCCATGGTATGAACATAATATTAGCTTTTGTTTCTCAATACTGACTACAATCGCTTTAAAAAATCATTGGATGATACACCAACATGCCGCAATCTTGCCTCACTTGTATCCAGAGTAAATAAAATTAAAATCACACTAATATGCACTGTTGCACCTAGGCCACACATATCTCCCAAAATATAAAATATATGAAGTAATTAATAAAGGATTATTATTCTTACCTGGAAGAATAACGCCTTTGTTTATGTCCTCCCTTATTTCTATTATGCTGTGACCCCTTTCTTTTCCCGAGAGCAAATCATAGCATTGCTCCTGGTACAGTTCCATGAATGACACGCTCACCTTGAAGATAAACCTATCGTCATTTGCCTCTATGTAATCAAATATGTCGGCTACTGCTTGAGGGATTACACCTATGAAGAGAATGTAGTGTTTAGTAATTTTTTTATTTTATTTGCTGTTGCTACTACAACTCACGATCATAGGGTTGTGAGGGCTCTCCTTCGCACTTTATAACCTGTTATCGACTATCGACAAATCCTTTTTTACTGTTACACACAACACCAGAGAAACAGGTTCCAGTTCCATGAGGCCTGTAAGTGCGAGCGAGAAGTCCGATAAAAATGATTTATGATTCAGTTCGCACGTATGTAATGTTCCAACTATAACAAAACTAACGACACTTCATTTATTAACATCAATCCTTTAAAATTTTGAAGCCTCAATAGCGCAACAGTCATTTGGCGTGGACGGAAAACAGAAAGGTTCAAATCCCACCCATTGCATTATTGTTGCACCTACTCCTAACACAAGCTAAGCTTATTTGGAGGGGAAAGGGTTAGTTATGTTCAGAAAGGGTTAGTTATATTCAGAAAGGGTTAGTCATGTTCAGGATGGCTAATATTCTTTTAAAAAATCAACCTATTTAGACTACTGCTCCACTAGAAAACTTTTGTTGACGAGGGCTATCCATCAACCATATTGTGATGGTTGTTTGTGACGTCAACCACCCAGTCTCACTCTCACAACTAAGAAGAATCTAAAAACAACTGTAGTAAAATGTATCAATCTGTTTAGGCTACAAATGACACCAAACAATATTAAAGATACTCAAACGCTTCACCTGAACAAGTGTAAATTAAGAATTTAAAAAACCCCCGACATTTGCCATTTTTTGGCGGCAGCCATCTTGGATTTGCAATAGTGCTATTCTACTAGTCAAGCCTTTTCATTTGATACCCATATTAAGGGAGTTGTGAAAAAATATGTAATCCGCCATCTTGTAGCGGCGGCCATCTTGGATTGATTTTCATCAAACATAGCTAACAACACTCTTGACTAATTCTCCTTTCAAACAAAAAAAACCGCATTCAAATCGGTCCACCCGTTTGAGCGCTACAGAGGAACAGACAGACACAGACACAGACACACACACACATACACACACACACACACACACACGTCAAACTTATAACACCCCGTCGTTTTTGCGTCGGGGGTTAAAAACAACATCCTGTAACTGGTTCAGTTAGGTAACAAGAAAAGTAACAAAATTACATTACATTAATATTTATTAAGATTTCAAAAATACTACAAACCTAGTTTAGTAGAGTCGCCATCAGATCCAGAATAATTAGTGCCCATTGTGTACGTTTTTCCCGAGCCAGTCTGACCGTAGGCTAGTATGGTAACATTATAGCCTGAAATATTGAAATGATTAGGTATACAATAATACATGTATAATGCCTACAAAATACACATGCAAGCTTCACATGAAAGTTTCTCACAATATGAAAAAAATTATAAAACAAAATTGTACTGGTATTGGTGAGGATATTTATTAAAAATACTTTTTCAAGAAATTGTGGAATTAAACAATAGAAAAACTAACAAGAAAACAAAAACGACATTTATGTTTTTATATCTCTCCTGTAGCATGCTTGAGTCCCTCAGGCCAGCACAGTTATTCGCATTCTAAAAATCAAACATCTTTTGATCTGTTGGCACATACAATTCAACTGGCATGCTTCTAAGTTGGAAAATAACTAGATCAACATAAACTGGAATCTAACTAGATAAACATGCCAAAGTGGTAAAGGTAAAGTGTAAGCCACATGACAATGTAAGCTATTTTTAACCCCCGACGCAAAAACGACGGGGTGTTATAAGTTTGACGTGTCTGTCTGTGTGTGTGTGTGTGTGTGTGTGTGTGTGTGTGTCTGTCTGTTCCCCTGTGGCGCTCAAACGGGTGAACCGATTTGAATGCGGTTTTTTTTGTTTGAAAGGTGAATTAGTCGAGAGTGTTCTTAGCTATGTTTGATGAAAATCGGTCCAAGATGGCCGCCGCTACAAAATGGCGGATGATATATTTTTTCACAACTCCCTTGATATGGGTATCAAATGAAAGGGCTTGACTAGTAGAATAGCACTATTGCAAATTCAAGATGGCCGCCGCCACTAAATGGCGAATGTCGGGGGTTTTTTAAATTTTCAATTTACACTTGTAGTTTAGCTTTAGTTCATACAACCAACTATGCAAGCTGAGTATGAAAAGACAGCTAAACTAAGTTAATTAGTTTGCATCGTGCCTTTGAGTTGCAATCTAATTAGAACCTCATAGGAATGGACAAGCTGACAAAATTAACTTATTCTAGTACATACTAGATGTTTATTATAAAAAAATACAGCTTTCTGACTTAGTAAACTATAGTGTGTTCAATACTCAATCAATAATGAATGTAAATGTGGCATCAAATATTTTACCATAGCTGTAGGTCTAATGAGGGTGGTCTAATGAATGGCGGGTCTAAGCTCTAAATCCCTGTCTCCTATGAGAGGAGGCCTGTGCCCAGCAGTGGGACGTTAAAGGGCTGTAGTGGTGGTGGCAGTAAATTTGGCAGGTTCAATGTGATGAATAAAGGCAGCAATTTGCCGGCTACTTTTTTATCTTTGGTTGAGCTTGGTCGCTTGTGTGACTATGTCACTCTGTTATGGCCACAGTAATTTGACCGCTAGTTCTAGACAACATATTTTAATAGAGTCATTCCTTCTGCCATTTGACCTTCGACGTAATCGTCATCCCTCCCGTTAGAAACAAACAAGTAGAAACAAAAATAAAATCACTATACCTTGAAACAGCTTCCCAATAAGTCCTTTAACAGCTGTGTCGTAGAACTCCTGTTGAGTGATATGTTGTGCGAACACATAGTTGTACGTGAAACACAGGTCCTTTATCTGCACCTGAGGATTCCCAGGCACCACTTCTATACACTCGTCGCATCCTCGGTCGATCTCTGTCTGCATCAAAGGCCTAATTCTCAGTGCGACCTGCACTGTATCTATGGTGGCTTTGTTATCCGCGTCACTCATGTTGGCCGAAATCTATAAAATCTCGGCTAAAACTTATCCTAAGATTTCTCGAAAGCTGCACTATTATTTTTCATTTCTTTCGCCACATGACCGTTACTCAGGAAAACGTCAGTTTGTCTTTTTTTTCCTCGATGATTTATTAACTTTGTAACTGGTCAGCACCTTAACACCTGGAATTACATATAAATTCTGGTTTACTTTTTAAAGTTACGAGAACTGTTCTTCTAATCATACCAAAATTGATTGTGAACATTAATATTTTACAACGAATAATTTTCATTTTATGTAGGTAGGTACCTGTCTTGTATAGAGTCCTCTTTTGGAAGCACATAAAGAATAAAAGAAGTAATGTTATGTTATTAATTATATAAATAACTCTCCCGCTTTTTTAAAATTATTTCAAAATCACAATCATTTCAACTTCATGAATAAATCAAAAATCCAAAAATTTTAAATTTTAAACGGCTTTCAGCTTTCAGTTTTTATCAACAACGAGGGTCGAGGAACGCAGTGTGACCACATTTAAATTGGTCAATCTACTTCTGTAGCTTAAAAAAACTACCGAAATATACCACAGTCTTGGTAAAAACTACCACAAATCTACCTCACTAATATGATAAAATAGAGATGAAATAAAACTATATTTCATTACAGTCTGGCCAAGGAAAGTAGAAAATCATAAAATGCCGATAATTTTAAATGGCAGCACCAATTTAATGTCAAACTTCTGATAATTACTGTCACTCATTACTGTCAGATTTGTGACTGTCAATTGTTATTATTATTTTACGTAGGCACGTAGGCAAGTACCTACACACCTTAGGAAGTTAGGTGTTCCAGAAATTACTTTGAAGTTTTTTTGGTGTTTAGCTGAATTTTCATGTTCCTTAAGAGACGCTATCCGTGGAAGAATATTGCAATTGCAGGCTTTACAAAAGGCGTTGTCTCCTTCCGATGATTTAGTCAACCACTTTGAAAATAAAGGGTTTTGCTCCCACTCCGTACGATATTGCCTTCTGCAGGGGCGTAGCTACCACCGTATCTGCCGTATCAATTACACGGGGCCCCCAAGCCACGGGGGCCCCCGATGTGCGTCATTATTGTCCATAGAGGCAGAATCTTTAGAAAAACTAAAGTCATCATCAGCTATTTACCAAATCCCCCAAACAAATTTTTATACGGGGCCCCCGTCAAGGTACGCTACGCCACTGGCCTTCTGTATTTTCTTTTCATGGTGATAAATTAAATTACAAAACAAAGAAATCGCTCTCGATATGTGCTCTTCAGCTCATAATATTCGTAATCTCGTGTTAAGTTGTATATATAGGTACATCAAGTTAAAAGTTTACGTAGACGTGCCTACTTGCAAACGGGCAAAGAAGATAAACAAAACAAGACTAGCTGTTATGGCCTGTTATGAACGGGGAAACCCCGCCCCGAAAATCTTACTAAACAGAAGGTTTCCATATACTTGATCCAAAATCTACCAAATCTACCGGGAAAAAAATCAAAAATGTGTAATTATACCATAATCTACCCAACAATTTTTAACTACCACAACAAGCCTTAAATCTACCAAAAAAGTAGAAATCTACCACATGTGGTCACGCTGGAGGAACGACTAACGAGATTTTTACTTTTTTTAAAGTTCGAGGTTGCCGTTTAAAAAAATATTTAGGTACTTTAAATGTATACGGCAGGGCAGGGATTGTAACGTTAATTCAGTAACGGTAAAAAGTATCAGCATATTAACGTTATTTTCATATTGAATCTAACTAATATCTAAACTGAAAGGTCTAAAGAACAATGGCAGCTTTCCTAACATACTTGGACTTGGAAAATTGAATAAAATGTGATTGAATGAAACATATTATGTTAATTCATTTGCCTTTATAAATATATGACAAAACGGCAGTTAATATATTTTTAAAAGCTTGGGGAACCAAGTAATAGTATAATACGTTTTTTGAGGTTATGTGGCATATTATTAATCTGTAACATTTTGAAATGAACTAGAAATGAGAAGTTTTTTCTCTATAAAAATTATACATGCGTTCAAAACCTTTAGCTTAGTTCTAAACACGTTTAAATGAAAAAGTAGACCACAGAACAAAAATACTCTCTTGAAGTAGACTTTCCGCCATATATATGCAAATGTCACTTTTTTGTTTACTTGTCAATAATAGGGAAGGTCAATAAATAAAATCGATTTACGACAATATCGATTATCGTAAAATTATTCATTTTTAATGTTTAACATGGCTTTATTAAAACAATTTATATGTAAATTACATCAATTCTGTAAGTATCTTTATAAATAAACTTGATTTTGATTGACATTGCCTAGAATTTACCTACTTTTGATTAAAAAATAAAATCGATATATAACTAAAAATCGTATGGACTTCACTAGGAACGGAAATCATTACGGATGCGTTCAAAACTATGATATTCTAACCTGCGTTCTGATAACTTTAAGTTATATTTTTGAAAACGAATATCTTTATTTCTCCTAGTTTTAAAAATAAACTAATGATATGGGTTAATTACATTAACAATGTTCTATAGTTTTGTAACAGTCTCATCTCGTCACAAAATTCAGAATTTTTCACGGCCAAAGCCGCCATTGTTCTTTGGTCTAAATATACAGCTATTATAGATTAACCAGAATCTCATGAAAAATAGGGAAATTAAATTTTGAAGTAAGCAACACTAGGTTAACTCGGCTGCCCTAGTGATAAACAAAGTAATTACATTCAGAACACCTTACCTGGGATCGTTTCACGAAACGAAAAATCAAGTAAATACAAAAACAAAGTAATCAACATCCAATTACTTTGTTTTTGTATTGTGCTTGTTGTTTACTTGGTTTTTGCATTTATATTCCGGGTTAGTGAGTGCAGTTACTTTGTTTGGGCAATTTAAATTTGAGTAAACGGTTCAAGTTATTTGAAATATTAAACTGTGGTAAAAAACTACTCGACATAAAACTTTTGTTAATGCAAAAAGTCAATTTCACAAAAAATGACAGTTACTTTGTTTATCGCTAGGACAGCCGTAGTGTTGCTAACCTTGGAATTTCATTTCCCTATTTTTCATGAGATTCTGGTCGATCTATAACATCAGACAGTTCAAAAAGTAACATTTTCATGAGAAAAGTAACATTATCTCATACGTATATACGTGGAAAACGAAACTAACATACTTGTGTCACTCTATTACACAAAAATTAAAAAGTTTTCTGTCCTAATCGAACTGATATCTCCATCTTATCAAAGTTTAGTCACAGAGAATAAAACATACAAACAAAATAAGTACCACTACATAGTATAAAACAAAGTCGCTTTCTCTGTCCCTATATCCCTATGTCCCTATGTCCCTATGTATGCTTAAATCTTTAAAACTACGCAACGGATTTTGATGCGGTTTTTTTTAATAGATAGAGTGATTCAAGAGGAAGGTTTATAAGTAGAAAAATTGAACCCGGTAGGTGGCGCTAATAGCGGGCAGGACGACGTCTGCCGTCGACTGTCCACAGACCACAAAAAATAAGTTAACCCCACATTGACACTGACAGATACACTGTCCACTAAAGCGGGATGGAGATGGAAGTTCAAAAAAAAAAAAACACGCGAGCGATAACGCCGCGCCAAAGGAGTTGTATTCTCACCAAGAAGGTCTGTCTGTCTGTTCCACCGTAGCGCTCAAACGGGTGAACCGACTTGAATGCGGTTTTTAGGGTTCCGTACCCAAAGGGTAAAAACGGAGCCCTATTAATGTCACTCGGCTGTCTGTCTGTCTGTCTGTCTGTCTGTCTGTCCGTCTGTCCGCCGGTCACAGGTCTCTAGCTCGCAGACGAAATGAGTTACAAACCTGAAATTTTGGTATTTGGTGTAAAACGTTGACCCAAAATCAAATATTGAATTAAAAATTGAATTAAATTATTTTTCAGGGGGGCTCCCATACATGAGAAAGGAGCCGGAAAAAAAAAATTTTTTCTTACCCTAGCTTGTGGGGTATCATTGTTTAGAGCTCATTGAGTAGAGTACGAATATATACTTTTTTAATTTTTTGCTTAAAAAGTAAGGAAATGGGGGGTCATCAAAATTGTCAGTTTTAGACCATTTTTGTGACGGGGGCTATCTAAAAAACTAAACTAGTTAGGAATATGATATTTCGGTATATTATGTACTACATGCTCTATTTGTACAACAAATACTGAAAACAACGATTCATAAAATAGTTTATAAGCTGTGACCAAAACAAACGAACTTATTTTGCGTTTTTCTTTCACGGTTTCTTGCGATGTTTAACTCGGAAATTAAATATTTCTTAGACCCAAAATATTATATTGTTCATAATTATGTACGGAACCCTGAAAGAGCGAGGCCCGACTCGCACTTGGCTGATTTTTTTGTTTGAAATATGAATTACTTTTGTAGGACTCCCTGCGACCCTTTTGATGTCGTCGGTCAACCTAGTGGGGGGTCTGCCAACACTGCGTTTTCCGGTGCGAGGTCGCTATTCTAGCACCTTGGGACCCCAATGTCTTTCGGTTCTTTGGACTGTGTGTAATGACCGCTTATTTAATACTTATAGATCGTCCAGAATCTCATGAAAAATAGGGAAATTAAATTTTGTAGTGAGCAACACTAGGTTAACTCTGCTGCCCTAGTGATAAACAAAGTAATTACATTCAGAACAATTTTACAGGACAAGCAAAAACATTAAAAATTCTTATTTAAAGGTAACCTTTCTACAAAAAGAAAGCCGGCGCCGAAAGAAAGCCGCAAAGCCGTTATTCTAAATGTTATTCTATCTGTTCTATAGAAAATTCCAGTTTCTATGTTTGATCTATGTTTTCGTCAACCGTTTGAAAACTTTTGACACAGGCGCACAGCAAACCTGACAGATGACAGAGCGTTTAATTTGGTATTGCTTAAAGAAAGTAAAGGTGATCTCAAACATAGACAAGTTTTACCTGGGATCGTTTCACGAAACGAAAAATCAAACAACCGCATTTTATATACAAAAACAAAGTAATCAACATCCAATTACTTTGTTTTTGTGCTGTGCTTGTTGTTAACATGGTTTTTGCATTTATATTCCGGGTTAGTGAGTGAAGTTACTTTGTTTGGGCAATTTAAATTTCAGTAAATGGTTCAAGTTATTTGAAATATTAAACTGTGGTAAAAAACTACTCGACATAAAACTTTTGTTAATGCAAAAAGTCAATTTCACAAAAAATGTCAGTTACTTTGTTTATCGTTAGGGCAGCCGTAGTGTTGCTAACCTTGGAATTTCATTTCCCTATTTTTCATGAGATTCTGGTCGATCTATACCTGTTTTATTGTTGTGGTGAATAAGAACAGATATTTAGGGTTCTTCAATAATAAAAGTAAACCAATATTGTATATGTATAGTATTGAGCCGTTCTTCAAGATGAATGCCTTAAGATTTTAGATTGTCCTATTCAAAATTAAAATATTGATTTTGATATTTCGCCTTTTATTTTCTTAGTTCATAAATAGGTCGGATTTTGGTCACAATAAGGAATATAGCAGTCACAATTAGGGCTGAAGGCACTTTTTCAGTATTTTTGCTATTTTAGCCTAGTTTGCGTTAATTTAGAGAAAAATAAAAATTACTACTTAATAAATTAACTATCCACCTAATCATTTAAAGTAAAACATTAAGAATTCCGTTCATATGAGCGTTGGGAAAAATTATAACAAGTTGAATTCCGCTTAATCGTTCATCTATTGGTATCGTCACCCTAATTAACATCCAATTACTTTGTTTTTTGTGTTGTGCTTGTTGTTTACTTGGTTTTTACATTTATATTCCGGGTCAGTGAGTGCAGTTACTTTGTTTGGGCAATTTAAATATCAGTAAACGGTTCAAGTTATTTGAAATATTAAACTGTGGTAAAAAACTACTCGACATAAAACTTTTGTTAATGCAAAAAGTCAATTTCACAAAAAATGTCAGTTACTTTGTTTATCGCTAGGGCAGCCTTAGTGTTGCTAACCTTGGAATTTCATTTCCCTATTTTTCATGAGATTCTGGTCGATCTATAGCTTTTTTTGTAATTATTTTGCCTGATATATTAAGGCAAAATAATTGTATGTTAATGACACGGGATAATGAATCAAAGAAAAAGAAACAGGTAAAGATCGACCAGAATCTCAAGAAAAATACGGAAATGAAATTCCAAAGTTAGCAACACTACGGCTGCCCTAGCGATAAACAAAGTAACTGATATTTTTTGTGAAATTGACTTTTTTGCATTAACAAAAGTTTTATGTCGAGTAGTTTTTACCACAGTTTAATATTTCAAATAACTTGAACCGTTTACTGAAATTTGAATTGCCCAAACAAAATAACTGCACACACTAACCCGGAATATAAATGCAAACACCAAGTAAACAACAAGTACAACACAAAAACAAAGTAGTTAATTGGATGTTGATTACTTTGTTTTTGTATTTAAAATGCAGTTGTGTGATTTTTCGTTTCGTGAAACGATCCCAGGTAAGGTGTTCTGAATGTAAATACTTTGTTTATCACTAGGGCAGCCGAGTTAACCTAGTATTGCTTACTACAAAATTTAATTTCCCTATTTTTCATGAGATTCTGGTCGATCTATTTCTATAGTAATAGACTATCATTTTTACAATGTTCCCTGCAGAGAAGGATATCATAGGATATCATTAAAATAATAAAATATAGAACTGGCCAATTTAGTATATTTTAGAGATTGTGCAAATTTGGAATGTTATCATTGTTTGGTTTTAAAAATAATAATTTTTAGCATCGAAAATTATTACGCAAAAATAATAATTATAAACACTTACAGCTGTTACTAGTTAACGTACATAGTTGAGGCATTATAAACATGCCAACAGCAAACTGAGTCTTATAATATTATAATACTAGCTGATGCCCGCGACTTCATCCGCGTTTTTAAGAATCTTTCGGGAACTTTATAGTTTTCCGGGATAAAATGTAGCCTGTCCTTCTCCAAGGCCTCTATACCAAAGGTCAAAATCGGTCCAACCATTCACGCGTGATACCGTAACCAAGGAAAATAGGGATTCATTTTTATATAAATAATAATAGATTTCCCATAATTAACGTTAACTGATGTTAATTTTTTTTTTCTCATTTTCTCTACATTGTCTAGCTTCTTTTGGTAGTCTGTGGATTATTTCTATATAACTGTCATTTGTCAAATGTCAAACTATAAAAAACGAGCGAAAACCCTGGAACTTTGTAAACTTTTCGAAATCTTAAAATTTTTGTAAAGTCAAAAGTGTATTTATAACCAAATAAAGATTGTGTCCTTATGATAAGTGAACAAACTACCATAGGAGTTTTTATTCGCGGCCAATATTACATTGCAATGTGACGCATAATCGAACCGAGTCATGCCATCCAAAACTAGAGGCCGAGCTACAAAAGCATCTAAGGAAAATATCGGTGTCGTGAAAACTAAGACAAAAGAATCGATTAAAGTATTGAAAGGTGCCAGAAAACCTTTGTCAGATAAAACAAATTCAGCTTCCGACGATAATGCTTCAGTGGTACTCTCTGATAAATCGAAAAAACCTGTTGACAGTGTACCTGATAAACAGTTAAAAGATGTTTGCGACGACAATGTAGAACGACCACGGCGCGCTCGACGCCTTCCCACACGGTTCACGGAGAATAAGACCTTAAAAAATCTCTCAAATAGTACTAATCTGTCACCATCTAAGCAAGAATCTCCAGCATTTAAAACTCCTTCTCCAGTACAAAAGAAGACTAAAGTGGTAAATAATGCTCAGTCTACTAAAGATCCACCTAAAAAAGCAACCGTTTTGGCTAAAAAGAAAACTTCACCAGTGAAAAAGGTACAAATTTCACCAGCAAAAAATCCTGTTAAACCTCTTGTAAATAGCAGACCAAAGAGGATTTGTCGATTACCAAGCAAGTTTGAGGACCATTCCATTAGTCCTAATAAGTACATACCATTACAGCCTATCAATGCCAGTACACCTAATGCTATAAAAACTAAAAAGATAACTAATACCAATGCAACAACAAACGTAAGCGCCATTCTAGATATTTCGCCTGTTAAACTGCCTAATTTAGCAACAAAAAATATAAACACAGAAAATACTGAAGTAATAAGTGCCATACAAAATGAATCTCCTGAAAAATCTCTCAAAAAAGCAACAAAATCCAAAAAAGTAAATAATCAAAATGGTGATAATTCCATAAATATTTCACCTGTATTACCCGAGAAAAGAGCAACTAGACAAAAAACTGTGAGCAATGACATAAGGCAAAAAGCTGTAGCAGATACCAATAATAATGCTAAGAAAACTAATAAAGTACAGGAGTCCCCATCAAAATCACCAGGCACACCTGGCAAAATATTTAGAACAAGAGAAAGAGTTTTAAACAAAAACACTTCAATAAGGTTATTGGATGATAACAAAAACCAGTTAAAAAGAGACTCAAGTAAATTAGATGTGTATGAATTTACATTTGATCCCGAGGAGGAACCTCCACCAGCAAAGAAGAAGAAAAAGAGAGCAGCTCCGAGAAAACCTAAACCTAAAACTGTTACTATAAAAAGTAATTATGATAGGATTCTATCAAAAGCTCTTGTCGCTTTGAAGAAAGCGGTTGCTGAAAAGTCTTCCAAAACTGAAAATATTAATCATAATGAAGAAGTTATAACAGCTGCTGAAGAAAATGTTAATACTGAAAATATTATTCATAACAAAGAAGTTACAACAGCTGTCAATGAAAATGTTAATAGGGAAAATATTAAACATAACGGAGAAGCTACAACAACCATCAAAGAAACTATCAACAGTGTCCATAATATCATAAACACACCTGCATATGAAGAACAGTCGAGTTTATTGAAAGAACAGAGTATTGTTAATGAAAAAAATTATAATTCTGTAAGAGTAGAGGATATCGCTCGTGATTTTCAAATGGATGAAGATGACCATGCTGTTGATTACTCGCCCGTGAATTCTCCAATTCGACCATTGACTCCTACAGATGATGACCAATGTCATGTACAGGTTGTCCAAACACCAAATCATGTAGATCCCCTCAATTTACGTGAGGAAAGTTTCTTCGATGATATACCTGTAGCCAGCAGCAGTATGAACGTCTCCGTAAGACATCCTCAAGCAAGTCCTTGGAGGGTAGAATTTGGTAATTTGCCTATAAAGTGGCAGGTCAACACATACATCAAACCAAACATGACACCAGCGTTTGAAAGCTCATTCATTAATTTTAATGACACTAACAAAAAGCATGTGTACACAAACAAGCAAACAAATATCATACCGGAAGACAATGATCCATTACCTCAGGTTGATAACACCTCTAATTTGAAACAGTCTAGTATAATTTCCTATATAAAAGAAGTTGTAGAGAAAAGCGCAAATAAAAAGAACAAAAAGCAGACGCCCATTAAATCTAACTCACTTTTTGAAGATTTAACAAACACATCTGTAGTTGATCATGCAACTCCTAACAAGCAACTTCCTTTTGAGAACAATATGAATGTTGATATAACCCCAGAATCAGAAAGACAACATGGAAGTAGAAACAGTTTTATGTCAAATGAAAAAGAAAGTTCAGATAAGCGAAATAAACAAATCAGCATAGAAAATGTGACACCAAAAGTTGTTAATAAACATGCAGACAACAACAATACTTATTTCGGTTTTGATGATATCGAAGATCAGGAGAATGTTTCACCTGTCAAGAAAAATGACAGAGTTAAATCTTTAAGGTCTCGTACAAGAGGCATTCTTCATGAAATAAATGAACACAAAGGCCCAACCAGAGCAGTTATGCCGGTTGCAGTAAAAACAAAGCCTGTGCAGAATACTGTAAATAGAAATGAGATGAAGTCAGCGACAGAACCTCCTGTGTTCCCTGAAGTTGCAGTTGATGGTAACACAGACACAACTGACGTACAAGAATCCTGTGTTTCAAAAAATTTGGAAAATGATGATGAGTCAGTTCATCTATTCGAAGATGTAGATTTGTTATTTATACACCATCCCAAGGTTAGTGAATTAATTATCATCAACAAGTATAAATTAAAAATTTAAAAAACCTCCGACATTCGCCATTTTGTGGCGGCGGCCATCTTGGATTTGCATAGTGCTATTCTACTAGTCAAGCCCTTTCATTTGATACCCATATTAAGGGAGTTGTGAAAAAATATGTAATCCGCCATTTTGTAGCGGCGCACAGTGAATCGCCTAGAACAAGCTAGGTGGACAAAAGTCAAGTCAAAGAATCATTAAATTGATGGTCACTTATCACTAACGACAACCCAGGGATAATTAATGTAGGTAATAATTATGGCAAACATTCTATAACGATGAGTTATGCGCAGTTGAAATCTGGTGATAGAGTAATTCCATTTACGTAAACAATTTAGTTGCAATTTTGCATTACTTTCGACAGCACCTATTAAAATTTGTGCTGAATATTATAGTTTCTGCTGTGATGGGTTTTACTTTAGAGGGTAAGTATTTTCATTTTTTACTTCAAATAGATTCTAATAACAGATAATGTGTAGTCTAAAATTTTTTGAAAAAACAGTCCAAAAAATGTCGTCTTTTTTTAAATATCTTTACTTCCAACGAATGTAACTTTTTGTATCCACATGTATCCAGTCTAATTTTTTTATATAATATAGCTACTACATTAAGCTTCAAAATGATATATAATTTTAATACCACAACGAATCCATTTCATTTTAATGAATTGTTTTCAGAAAACGTGCATTTCATTTCTAAAATGGAAATTTTCGAAGAGTGGCGGAAACATGCCCAAGAAGAAAGAAATACTCGTCTAATAAGTTTTATTACTTAAAAATTTTCTATTACAAATATTATTCTCAAGTAACGGAGGAGTATTCAGTTACAAATAGCAAGTCTTTCGTCAAAATTAGCTGAAAAGTGGGTTGCATCGAAAATTTTTCGTATTTCCATTTTGGTGACTCTTGTTGGCAAATTCTCACGCATTTCATGAGCTACACGAAGAGTACCTTCGCTAACCTCATTTGTAATAATGGGGTAAGCGTACATCAAATCTTTCATGTCCCTTTTCATGGCCCCAAAGAAAAAGTTACAAGGCGTTAATTCTGATGATCTTGCTGGCCAAGGAATAGGTTCACCTCGCTCAATCCTACGAAGTCCATCCACTGGCGTCCACCAAACCGAAAGTAAGCTAGACAACTATCATGTTAAGCTTCTTATAATCTAATAATTTTCCAATAAAAGGTTCATTTGTTCTCTTAGAAAAATTTGTAGTTTGTCCGTCCGAATTCTGACTGAAAAAATGAGGGCCAATTAGATGTTTACTGATTAATCCCATCCATACATTTACAGAAAACCTACGTTGATGTGCCCTTTCTTTTTCTTCCTTAGGTTGTCTCCTTTTGCCGCCCAATAATGTAAATTATGACACTTTTTGACTCCGTCCCGGTCAAATTTAGATTCGTCAGTCCACAGTATTTTGTTGAGAAAATCGGGGTTTTAGAAAAATTTGTAGACACCTGTACCTTTTTGAATAGCTAATGAACCAAGGAAGTTATTTCAGTAATTTGTACGTAACATTCCATACATTTTTTTTAGAAATACTATTGATTTTCAACTATTTCGATTTTTTTTTCAAAAAATAATAAGTGGTTTTTAGGCCTTGACTAAAAAATTAACAGTATTTTCTAGCTTATATTGATTTTAATTGAGTTTCTGAACGCTTTTATATCAGAAAACAACAACAAAAAACAACAAAGACTGGTATGACTTTCTTCAGCAGTTAATTTTTACTGTAAAACTGGAATGTTTTGTTAAAAACCTTAAATCTTCAATAACTCTGAAACGACTACGTTTCGGATAAGATACTATATGAAAAAATTTGCTGCAAATGAGCTCTACTTTAAGCCCCTGTAAGGAATGTATATTATATTTTATGTTTCTGTATCCTGCTTCCTGTCACCCTGTATATTATATTATTTTAGGTTTTGTTTATCTTAAGGTAGTTTTAAGTGATTTTAACTGGGATTTTATGTTGTGTTGTATTTTTTCTTTAACTTGTTATTATATTACTGATTTTAAACATATTATTTTCATTTAAATAAGTACATTTTTTATACCAAACTTGATTTTTTATTTAGAATTTTCCTGAAGCCTTTAAATAATTATTTATTGATAATTTACGCAGTATAACAACAAAATATCATTGTTCATAGCTATAATAATTAGAAAACACAAAAAAATATTTTTGTCCACCTAGCTTGTTCTAGACGATTCACTGTGCGGCGGCCATCTTGGATCGATTTTCATCAAACACAGCTAACAACACTCGACTAATTCACCTTTCAAACAAAAAACTGCATTCAAATCAGTCCACCCGTTTCAGCACCACAGGGGAACAGACACACACAGACACGTCAAACTTATAACACCCCATCGTTTTTGTGTCGGGGGTTAAAAAGGTCATTAATATAATAAATATTAAATATAATTAGCAAAATTTTTACAAAATTACATAACTTTAAAATGAATTTTGTAAAATTTTTAGCTATAGGCCTACTGTTTAACGGAGACTGTTTCAAAGATAGACGAAGATACAAGAACTGTCTCATTTAATTAGTGGGCCTATAATAAGTTTTCAATTTATTAAATATTGAACAATTTAGTTAAATCATGTAAAAATAACATTTATAATTTTTTAGCCAAGTCGTAAGAGTTATGGAAAAGCCAAGAAAGTTACATTCATCCAAAAACCTGCAGTCAGTTCTGATGACAGTGTGATGAGTGACCAAGATGTAGCCAACGATGCCTCAATCTCAAGCGATGAGGATAACTTGAATGACCTGTCTTTCAAATTGCCCACAGCAAGACCTAAGAGGACAATCAAAAAGAGGAAGCCCAAAAAGCAATTGTCTAAAAAGGAGGTAAGCATGTTTGCTTTCAAATCGACTGATTGACCACTAAGCAAGCCAGTTTTATATTTCTAACAAAAGTTACGTACTTAACGAAGTTACATACACTTAGGCTTACTTTTATATAAAAGGAAAAGGTGACTGACTGAATGATCTATCAACGCATAGCTAAAACCACTGGACAAATCAGGCTGTTTGGCATGCAGATAGCTATTATGATGTAGGCATCTGCTAAGAAAGGATTTTCAAAAATTCAACCCCTAAGGGGGTTAAATAGGGGATTGTAGGTTTGTATGTGAGATTTACAAGAATCAACGCAAATGAAGTCGTGGGTATCAACTAGTTTCTACATAAAGCAGTTGCATGTGATGATGTGCTTTAAAGTCTACCTTTATGTTACTTTTTATCTACATCTACATGTAAAACAGGTTGGCAACTGACTGACTGACTGATTAACTGACTGACAATGCATATGTCTTGACGAGCCCCCTATGACGAGCTTCTTAAAAAGTATAATCTATTAATATTCGCTTTGTCTGAAGCCAGATTTAAGAAAGCCATTAATGAAGCTTTAAAGAAAAAGCCTTAGGTAGCCAAAATAGGTATAATTTGCAAAATTTTATTTCCCTGTCTTTTCTATTGTTATTTTATTTTGTTGCATTTGAGTAATTAACTACTTTCTTTTTATATTATTTATAGTTTAACATTTTGATATACCTAAGTTTAAGTTCAAGTTTATCCTGTATCTTGTATCGCCCTAGTTTTGCATTTTATTTGTAAAGTAAGTTGTGGATAGTGTTGTTGACTGTGTGTTAATGTATCTTACTATATGTACTTTATGTAATTTCTAATGTACAGTTGTTTATTGTCCCTAATAAATAAAAATAAAATAAAATGTCTTAACTGGTGGACCTAGATATTTGAAAATTAGAGGAAACTTCCTTGAGTACACTAGCCGCTAGTGCGTTGTAGCTCTAAGAATCTGTAAATTGATCAAGTGGTCTATTAATTGGTTCTGACATATTTTTCTGTGTATTCATCGTAGAATCCAATTATAACAAAAAGCAAATAAGCCAATAAATAATTACAGATTTTTCAATAATAATTGTTTCAGGAAAAAGAAGTAGAAGCATGGGCAGCTGGCTTTAACTCAATGTGTGAAGATATCGACGAGTTTGATTTGGTTGTAGAATAAGAATACTTAAATTATAAGAATACTTAAATTATGTGTTTTAAGGAGATTATGTTATTGATTATGTTTTAATTTTATATATTAATAATTTTCATTGTTTTAAGATTTAGTGCTATGAAGTTCAGTGGATTTAAAAACTAACTTTACTCTTACAGTACATTACTTTTACCTATATTCTTAAATACATAAGTCATAGTAACTTAGATTGAAACTATAATTTATTTATTTTTTATTTATACGTAACCGGTGGGAGGGCTTATGCTCAGAGTACATTGCGGCAGAGTCGAAAGAAGCGACGCGTCTTTTAAAATTGTTAAACAACACTTAAACTTATCCTACATGTACATGCTAATGTACAAAATAAAACTCCAAACAGCAGCATGAATGCGCCGCATGTCCTATTTATTGTTTTTGAATTTGTTTCTCGCATGCAGTTGAGATAAGGTTCACTTTACTTTACAAAGGTTTAGAGAAGACGCGTCGCGTCGCTTCGACAATGTACCTTGAGGTTTACTCAGATGGAAGATGTGCATTCAGATACGAACTGAAATTTTTAAATACTCCAAGATGTGTCCAGTAGACCTCTTGAGTGGTTTTACCTCGTTAGTGCCGATAACCTGCCATCTAAGTAATTCTAATGCAAATGACTGATGTTTGCATGACCAATAATCCTTTATTCTATCAATCATCCATTATTCATGATTAACGAAGTTTACTGAGGCATAACCACAGGGCATAACATATCATATAATAGACCTTTAAGATAATTAGGGACCAACCATACTCTGTAACGTCATGTTGCCATGTTCTTATCGTGTTGCCATTTTATTTTATTATTAAGTTCAATCGTGTCTCAAAACGAATTTTATAACGTTTTATTTTTTTAACATAAATAGATAAGTGTTTTAAGTTAAGTATATTTAAGAGTGCTAAGTTTAATTTTAGGACGCGGGAATTTCGTCTTGTTTATTATATTGGTGCCTAATTAAAATACACAATATTTCAATTAGGTATATAATAATCTCATTTTATTATTATTGACCTCACCGAGTTTTAATATAACTTTAATAATAAATAATGATTGTGTGACTCTTTAATTTAACAAATTACAAAATGAACTACATACAATGTAAGTTTGCAATAAATACCTACATCGTTAATTTTCGGAAACATGTTTTATTTGTGAGTTTTTTAGGATCTGAAACGTTGCATACGTGAAATGTTGCAAAAACACGCAAGTATGCGCTACTGAAAATGCGAATGATATCAGAAACGAGACAACCGCTTCCGATACGCTAAAAGAATTTGGATAAAGTTTGCTATTAAATGCATTGTTTTATAATAATAAAGCCGTTTATTAAAGTTAATTATTCAGTGTTCTCAGAAAATGGTGTGTCCATAGATTTTTCTTTTAGAAAGAAAAATCTATGGAATTTGTAGTCCAAACAAAATGTGGAAGCAAAGAAATTTAGCCTTGAACAGGTCTGGAGTTGCTTTGTTTCGTTGTCACCTACTTAAATAGTTTGAGGTAGAGAAAAAAAACCTTGTCTTCACTATACACTGTTTTAGGCGGTCTTCAGTGGCTGACCGCCGCTGACCCATGTCGTAAAAACCATTATCGCCATCTAGATTTGAAGTTGTACATTAGAATACTATGGAAGGTAACGTCTTGCGCTGGTTGAATGAAGCTTACTTAGTTTATCACTAGATGTCAGTATAGCATTAGTTAAAGCTTCTCCACAACAGATGGTGCTATGTGTAACTATTTACAAAATAAAAATGAAAAGCGCCGTGGTTCCAGATTTTTTATTTCGAGGCAAAGAAATAATTTGAAAAATTGTGCAGTTGAGATTTCTTGTTCATTTCTATTTTGTAAACTTCCTCATTCGTGCCTAATTATTGTTTTCATAAGTACCTACTTACATAATTTACTACCTACAATACAATAAGGAAGTTTCCTGAATTTGAAAATATCATTTTGAACACAATAGTATTATAAATTTAAAATTTAAAAAACCCCCGACATTCGCCATTTTGAGACGGCGGCCATCTTGGATTTGCAATAATGCTATTCTACTAGTCAAGCCCTTTCATTTGATACCCATATTAAGGGAGTTGTGAAAAAATATGTAATCCGCCAATTTGTAGCGGCGGCCATCTTGGACCGATTTTTATCAAACATAGCTAACAACACTCTCGACTAATTCACCTTTCAAATAAAAAAAACCGCATTCAAATCGGTCCACCCGTTTGAGTGCCACAGGGGAACAGACAGACACACACACACACAGACACGTCAAACTTATAACACCCCGTCGTTTTTGCGTCGGGGGTTAAAAATATAGATTAAAACTGATAAATCAGTGAAAAAAAATTTTAAATCCATCAATAAATGAAGGAGAAATTAATTATTTTAGTTCATGTAAGTATTTTAACGTATTTCTCACTCGAGTAAGTATGACGTCATGGCGTCTATTCGGAAGTGTTTTTCCATGTGAATTTACTTGTTATACCAATTTCTCCGAGATTACCGACCGATCCGACGACCGATCGAACCGATTTGCGTGATTTTTTTTAATCGACAGCTGAGGATGTTTGCAAAATGGTTCCGTAGATTTTTTCAAAAAAAAAAAGATTAAAATTTTCTTTTTTTGAAAAATCTATTTTTCCCTTTAAACCCTTTTACAAACATCCTCAGCTGTCGATTAAAAAAAGAATCCCGCAAATCGGTTCAGTAATCTCGGAGAAATTGGTAAAACAAGTAAATTTACATGGAAAAAATACCTACCTCTGAGCGGGTTGAATGACGTTATACGCTGGAGCGCCGCGTGAAACGAAATTAGCAACTTTAAAGTTCAATAACTTTTTCAGTTTTTGAGATAATTCAATAATTCATTCAGATTTTTGTTTTATTTTACTTAAATTTTTATAATAAATTAAAAAAAAATTGGAAACTTGTCCATTAGGTAAGTATCTCATTAGTAAACTCCTTTTTCTTTTAACTTTTACTTATAAATCTAGTCACCTACTTGTCCTACCTAAACGGACCCCCTTGCTCCCCAACTCTAACTCGACAAGCGCCTCGTGCAAACAATTCTGTAAAAAGTTCTAAAAACCGTAGCCCCTAATTAATATAAAAATTAATCCATTCAACAAAGTAAGTATCCCACTCGGTCCTAATGTGATGCCTGACGATATTAAAATGATTGCTCTTTGGCAAATATGGCGGGCCGCTGAATTATACAACGGAAGCAAATATTACCCTCGCAAACATTCGCCCCGAGAGAGCGAGCTAGTTCGCGCACTCAAAATTAAAAGCACACAATGAAAATACTGTACTGAGTGCCCCTACTCAGATACCTATGTCGCGAAAAGTGAGTGCCTACTCCAAACCTCACTCTTAACGCTGCAGCATTGTTGTCAATGAAAATAGTCGACCATAGTCGACCAAGTGTTTTTTTGTTTATGGACTCTTCGATGTTGCCACTCGAAAATAAATAGCGGCGCGGTAACGAGCAATATGCCCTAACAAGCTGTTACAACGCTTTTTACTATCCATCGCCTTTGTTGTTTGCTTTGTTTTTAGCTGCGGAGAACATATAACTGCTGAATTTTTCGCTTGTGCTAATTAATTGCTAAGTTAGATATCCGACGATGAAATAAACAATATTTATTTTTGATTCGTTATCTATCTCATTAGAACCTCGTTTATGTACTTGCCTACCTACTGTTGAATGTCCTATCCAGACACTTAGTAGAAGGTCAGTATACCTACCTACCTACCTGGTTAAATTCAACATAAGTTTCACGGTTTATGAAATCGACAATTGGAATGTTTTAGTCATTTAATTAAAGCGCGACCGCGCTCGTCGCTCCAGGTTAGTCGGGTCGAGAATATTAACCGCAATTCTCGGTCAACATTCACAAAATTGACACGTCAAATATTTGTAACTTCGTCCTGGGACCACGTTAGATGGCAAACAGAATCGTGTCTGGTCCTCCCTTAATTTCCGATGTTCGTACAAAAGTTCCATTCAGCCCTAATATCGTTTTTAACGTGTTGGTTTTAGGTCGGAATTGGTGTGCTTTGTGCGGGGCGAGATAGCCGCTTGTCAAAACAAAATGGCGCTGACTGTGTTTGAATTGGGCCGTATCAGTCGCGAGCGGAGATTCATTTTGTCGCCTTGCTTAAGATCGTAGTAATGTTTCCTACATATTGTCTCGGTACACATGCTGAGTGTGTGCCGGCGTGTCTGGCTTGTATTTAAAGCTAGCTACAAATTTGTTGTTTCAGTACAAATACAATGATGATATTGTTTGCGGTTCGACTTTGCGTTCAATCGAGGAGTTTGTTCGGCAGCAGAGCGCCGTACAATGTAGCAAGTCAACACTTGTAAATTGATTAAGAGCATTAAAGCGATCGCCACTTTCGTTGCGAGGCTATTGAGACTTTTAATGATCTTTTCATGCATCCATCACGCTGAACTATGTATGAAAATTTGCTTATTTCTTTTGTATCCTGTTTTGCAATATGATGAACCCAGGCCACATTCATTACCCTTACCCACCTTCCCCTCTTTGGACCAATTCACCAGACCACAGCATTACTTTTCAGGTTTAGTTGCAGTACAGTGAAGTGCAAATCTTTTATATACCTAAGGTGAGGAGGAGATACCTGTATTATAATTATTAATTCTCTGCACATCTTTCAATTTATTTATACTTAAGGTCTACTTTTCTCGTTAGGGAGCGCCTTGCTAACCAGTGGTATCTACACTCAAAACCACTTTCGAAAATTGATGAGAAAGTGTAAAAAATCCTAGTAAGTCACTAGGATTTTTTGATCAATGCAAACTTAATGACAAGACTACCTACCAAGAGTACATCAGTCAAGTCTAGATTCGGCAAATTCTAGTTTTGGTAGGAGTTGGAGGTAATTTTTAATGAACTAATACCTAGCTGATCTTTAGTAGGTTATTATGAAATTGCCATTTTTTATCGAAAAATTATAAAAGTTGAAATTATAAGTATATTTGTTTGATCAAGATATGCAGCGGTGGATCAAGATATTAACCTAACCTATTAAAAGATTCTTACTATTCTTGCAAAAGGTAGTTTTTGATGCCCTTCTTATAAAAACTAACTACAGGAGAATCTACGAACTCTACCTATGAAGGAGTTCTTCACTGAATTAAAATTTAATTTAGAATTCCAAGTCAAATTAAGTATTTCATAATAAAGTTATACAGTCTACCTACGGTTTCTGGGTGGCAATAAAAAAGTGCTTCATCTCTTTCTCTATAGCTAGGTAGGTAGGTAGATATATAGTCAGTAAAAACATAAGGTATAAAACCTGAAAGTCATGTTTAATTTTTAGTGAAAGTTGTTTGTATTTACATGATGGCAACATCGACGGCCACTTCCACACTACCCCCGCTATGTAAACCCTATCAAGTGTTCAACCTAGTTGTTTAATCTCCAAATTTACCTTTGATTAAAAACCACTATAGAGAAGCATACTTGACAAATATTATATTGTAAACTTTACATTGCGATGGTAAATATTAAATAATATGTGTACAGATAAATAATAATGTCGCTACTCGCTAGCCGGCGCGCGGAGCCTACCTACCTCATACCTGCCGCTCAGTGTTGCCATTATCATAAACCAAACACGTCAATATTTGCCCACACAAACAAGGGCGTAATTTTTAAATAAATTGTGGCATTTCGCGAAATTGCTTCCGCAAATAGAATTGTGGACGAGTCCGCCTGGATGTTTGATGAACTTTTTTCATGACATTATTCCATGATGTTCTTTTTATTGGCACCCTATATAACAACATTTTGTTGCTGCAGAAATAATGTAAAAAAGGTTTCCATTTCCTCGTAAACATGGTACTGGCATGGTATGGACTGGTAGATTGCCAAGTGCCTGCGATGCCTTCAAAATCTGAAATATCATGGAAATATCATTCTTTCACCTAAAGGGAACTAGTGCAAAGTCCTGCGATTGAAACACTAGGAAACTATTAAGTATTAATTTTTATACTTACTTATAAAATAATTAGAATTACTTATATATTAATTTCCCTACTCATTGATAGATGGCGGTAGCTGTTCTAAAACTTATCAATAATTAGAATAATTTTTTTTAAAGAAAAATGAACCGACTTCAAACGAATCGAACTAAAAAGTTTAAAATAATTTTTTATTCATTTAGATTGACGATTAAATTACCTAACTCAAATGATATATAATTTTTTGAAGTCGGCGCCAAATGACTTCAAGTTCACTTCAAGTCGAAAATGTGCCCCCCGGGTCCCAGACTCACCCTCCGCGACTAGGTTCACCGCGCTTGCATTCAAAAGTGGATATTCTGATTTTACTTACACGAATTGAATGTGGTTTGGCGCCGACTTCAAAAAATTATATATCATTTGAGTTAGGTAATTTAATCGTCAATCTAAATGAATAAAAAATTATTTTAAACTTTTTAGTTCGATTTGTTTGAAGTCGGTTCATTTTTCTTTGAAAAAAATTATTTTATGCTTTTTAGTGATTTGTTTTCTTTATATTAGGTAATAATAATAATAATAATATAAACGAGAACTATGTAAAATAGATTATGACCTATATAATATTATTAATTATTATTAAATATCCTGTGGCATATACATTTTATGTGTCATACTATAGGTGAGTGGTTTTATTATGTTCTAACCCAACCTAACCTAACTTCTGATCTATAAAATATTAGTTTGTATGCGTACAACTCTCGTATTTAATTTGGATAGACCGTAATTTACAATCTACACTCGACTAAGTTTAACACCCGTGCGGTTTGGCTTTGTATAGAATGGAAATACACGTAACCATGCACAAACTCCAAGAAATCACTCTATATGCAACTGTACTGACTTCGGCCCAGAACTTTTTGCAAAAGGTCAATGTTACGTAGGCATCGCAGAGTGAAGTCTTTGGACAGAATAGCTATATTAGACTTCAGCAATAGGTCTGGCAATCTCAGAGAACATATTAGTGACATATGTGTACATTTATGCTTATAACTTCGTACGTAAGAATGATAACTCGATGTGTTATATACTAAAACCTCCTTGAAAGTATGTAGATAACGATAGTGAAACAATCATCAAAATCGGTTCATTAGTTGCGGAGATAATCGCGAACATACTTACATACATACATACATACATACATACATACATACATACATACATACATACATACATACATACATACATACGGGTCGAATACAGAACCTCCTTTTTTTGAAGTCGGTTAAAAATCTATTAAATTCCATAATAAAATATGTAGTTAAGAATATGTCGAACAATAACGAATTCAATGCTGTGTTTTATTTCTCCATAAAGTATGATTTTAAACAATTTTAAAATACATATAATGTTAACAGAAGCAGGATTTTACATAATAATAATATTATGACTGAAGCGGCCATCTTGCCGAATTTCCCGCCAACGCAACGCCACGTCACGGTCGCCCAAGGAAGATAATCCCAACCTAAGTAGGTATATTGGCTGCATGGAGCAGACGGGAGGCCGGGATCTATCTTGTTACATTTCCCCACTTGCCCAAAGTGCTTGCAATTTAATAGGAGTCACATCGCTTTCACAAGTCGTTCTATGTAGGTAGGTACATGATATTATATCATGTACCTACCTACATAGAACGACTTTTGATTGTTAGGCATGACATTTTGATCGTTAGGCATAGGTATAATACCTATGCCTGACGATCAAAATGCTAAAAAACCTTAAAAATAATAGATTGTTTCAGTATTCGGTCGTTTCCATAATATGAAATGCAAAGAACAGTTTGTTCATAAGCATGGATACCTACAAACTTAAAAAAAAAATACTAGGTATTCCAATAAATTCCTATTCATCCCAAAGTTTCATAGACATCGTGCAATTACAAATAGTCGCTGATGCCAGCGACTTCGTCTGCTTGGATTCTTATAAATCTCACTTTGGGATGGAATTTCCAAAATTCCTGAAACACGTAATTCTTTATTTTTAATCGACAATACAAATACCGATTTTCATTTTGGTATACTTAGAACTTTAAGAATGACGGACTTTCATATAAACTTTCATCCCCTATTTTACAAACTTGGGGGTAGTTTTTCCAAAATTCCTTAAACACGTAATTCTTCATTTTTAACCGAACACCTATGGTCCGTTTCAATGGAGTTGAGCTAAAATGTAAACAAACACACCTTTTTGCTAAAAAACTACAGAATGGATTGAAATGAAACTTGGCACGATTTAAGTTTGTAGTATGAACTTAAATCGTGCCAAGTTTCATTTCAATCCATTCTGTAGTTTTTTAGCAAATGGTGTGTTGGTTTACATTTTAGCTCAACTCTATTGAAACGGACTATAAAAACCAATTTTCATGGATATAACTTAAAAAACCGGCCAAGTGCGTGGCGGGCCACGCGCAGTGTAGGGTTCCGTAGTCATAATCCTCGAAAAACAGATATAACTCCTTAACCTGTGAACCCTACTTAGCCGTGATAGTTTTCCTTTAAAATTGATTATATACCTACCCTACTGCTGTGAATTTTTTCAAGTTCCTATATACTGCCATTTGGCTGATAGAAGGGGGGGACACTTGACTCTAATAAAAATTTGCACTTTAAAACATCATATTTTACAAACGGATCTAGAAATCGAAAAATGATGTTCCCACACTCACAGTATTTTTTAAAGACCTATTCAACGATACCCCACACTATGGGGTAGACGAGAAAAAAAATATTCATCCCCACTTTACATGTAGGGGAGCTACCCTAAAAAAAATATTTATCAAAATTTTATTTCACCACTTTGTCGGCGTGATTAATATTTATACTCACTCCAAATTACGGATTTCTAGCACTAATAGTCTCTGAGATTAACCGAGGACGGACAGACGGACAGACGGACGGACATGGCGAAACTATAAGGGTTCCTTGTTTACTACGGAACCCTAAAAATGACGGACTTTCATACAAACTTTCATCCCCTATTTAACCCCCTTAGGGATGGAATTCGCAATAATCCTTTCTTAGCTAGTGTGTGCCTACGTCATAAAAGGGAGCTACTATGAATATTCAAGCAATATGAAATTTCAAGTTTCTAGCTTCAGTGGTTTAGGCTGTGCATTGATGATCAGTCAGTCGACTGACTGACTGATCATCAACGCACAGCCAGTCAGGACAAGCTTCTTTATATTAGTATAGATTGTATCGTTATTGAATATAGTATATTAGTATTAATATAGTATACATATATAATATAGTGAATATTATAGTTGTAATAATACGATGAATTTTGCAATATCCCGATCCCGACAGATATTATAGGATAAGTACATTACAGGATAGGGTAGGTATACCTATGTAGTAACGAAGTATCAAGTTATCATTGTCCCCCGACGTGCACCGATAAACGCAGCCTAAGCAAATACGGGACGCATCTGCTGCGCGCCCTACCTTCGGCTCCGATAAGCGTATCATACCGGGTGTCATACCTGTACAGTGTACAGGCACACACGGTCATTGTGTAGACCCAATGTCTCCTGGTTCAGTGTCTACTTCCGAGGGGTCCCGTGTTCAAGTCCCGGCTACAAATTATCTAATCTTTTCTACTCTCGTTGTCTCTCTCGTCTCGTTGGGGAGTGAGGGAGTGCATCTCCTTTTAGCGCTCTAACAGTCAAGCTCATCTACCCGCGGAAACCCCTGCTGGTCTACAGACGAGGGTCTGACGATCAACAGTAATAATTACCTACCTAATGCCGGTATAGTCTAGCAGGACTAAATAAATGACTTTCATAAATGAGTGTCATTTATTTAGTGTGTCTTGGGCACTGTCCTAGCCTGTATCTTAGCCTGTGTTGGGCAACGTGCCTGCCCAGTTTGGTCATTGTTTGGGAAGAACCTCGTAATGAAGGACAAAACATGGCCAAGGTTCCTTGTGCACAAGACCGCGGCGTGTGTCCCTACAAGAGAGTAGAGACCTATACAGAGCAGTGGACGTTTACCAATTGCTGACGACGACTAAGTAGGTTCTTATGATAACGATGATGATATAATTCAGTGACGACACTTACTATGATAATGACGGTGATAATAATTCTTTTCGCCTAGACTTGAATTCCCGACTCATGATCCAAACGCCAGTTAATAACCAAACTATCGAAACACATACCCAACTATTAGCACAGATTAGATACACATACCATATACATACACACATATCTACAAACCTAACGGTAATAACATATGAGAGTAGTTAGGTAGGTAGGTAAAGTTGGAACTGGTATATGTAGAATTTATGTAAAACAAGCCGCTCCGCCAACACGGTGCTAATACTTGGGAACTGTTAGCCGCTAAGTAGATTAAGCACACTACAGTAGGGGCATAACGACGCTAACGTGCTTAATATTAACGTAATATTCAAATGACTCTATAGCGTATCCATTGTGAAAGAATGTTATGAATATTTTCAAGTAAGAACGTCGTAAAAATGCACATCGTCACTGATAGTGCAAAGCTGCGTAACTAACATCAGATAATACCGCGTAACTTAGGTAAGGCAAACTTTACAGGAGAGCCAAACAACTATTTTTTTCTCTGATACTTATGTAATATTATGTGACTGAACGCTATGATAATTAAATATGTGCATTACATATTTAATTAATATTATTATCATGGAGTTCAGTCACGTAGATATTTAATAAGAATAAGAGTAAAAAATAGTTTTTTGGCTCTCCTATAAAGTTTGCCTTACCTAAGTTACGCGGTATTATCTGATGTTAGTTACGCAGCTTTGCACTATCAGCGACGACATGGTCAGGTATAATCTAAATATTACCTATCTATGTAGCAGCTATAGTTGGGACATTGCAAACGTACAAACTGAGTCATAAAGCGTTACGAACATACCTAGTGTTGTGAGGACTGTTCCTCGCTCTTTATAACCTGTTATAGACTATCGACAAATCCGTTATTATTACACACAACACTACAGAATCAGGTTCCAGTTCCATAAGGCCTGTAAGTGCGAGCGAGAAGTACGATAAAAATGATTTATGACTTGGTTCGCAGGTTTGTAATGTCCCAACTATAGACTAGACAACTAGACATACTGTTCTAGTACCTATCTAGATTCTAGGTATACGGGACCTGAACTCTTTCGACATCGTTATTACCTGGATACGTAATGGTAAGGGTTTTGATGAGATAATTATGCGGTGCTTTCAGTGTGCTTAGTCTAAAGCGGAGCACTCGAAAACGAACTCGAAAACTATTGATCGATTTCAGAGTAAAATAGACCTAAAATGTCTTGTATTAAGGTTTGAGTTCGCCAATACATTCAGCATTGGAATGTATTGGCGAACTCAAACCTTAATACAAGACATTTTAGGTCTATTTTACTCTGAAATCGATCAATAGTTTTCGAGTTCGTTTTCGAGTGCTCCGCTTTAGACTAAGCACACAGATCCTTCTAGATTCATCAGATCATAGAGTCAGCTTCATCATTATAAACCCATTACCGGCCCACTACAGAGCACGGGTCTCCTCTCAGAGTGAAAAGGGTTTAGGCCGTACTCCACCAGGCTGGCCAAGTGCTGATTGGTAGACTTAACTCACCTTAGAGAACATTATGGAGAACGCCGAGTTTCTTGCTGGTTCGTCTCGGTTGGAACGGCATTCCGTAACAGTGGTAGATTCAACTGACGATTCAAAAGTAAGTAGGTACTTGTAAAAGTTTATTTGAATAAAAAACTTTTCTATTCTACTCTATTCTATTGTATTCTATTCTCAGGCATGCAGGTCTCCTCGCGATGTTTTCTTTTACCCTACTCTTAGGTTTCACGATTACATGTTAGATGTTAGTGATTATAACCGGGGCCCATCAGTGTTGCGACCACGTATGCTTTCAGAAGCATGAAGTAAGTGTAAAGAGCAAATTGGGACCTCTAAAATCACCCATCTAGTTATCGACGTGAGTCAACGTGACGTTGCTTAATCAACGCAATGGACTAATGTACACTCTACAACAGGGGTCTCCAAACTACGACCCGCGGGCAAAATCCGGCCCGCCAGTGCCATCAATCCGGCCCGCCAGTGCCATCAATCCGGCCCGCCAGTGCCATCAATCCGGCCCGCCAGTGCCATCAATCCGGCCCGCCAGTGCCATCAATCCGGCTCGCAAAAGCTGTCATCAGTCTTGCCCGCGACAGCCAATATCATTGTTGTTGTTACTATTGCTGTGATAGGTTGAAGAAGAAAATTATTAATAAGATACTAATAGTAGGAGATCCCACCTTAGAAATTTCTACCCTCATCTGTTATTTAAACGAATTATATGTCAAATGAAAGATTATTTTATTCTTAATCGAACCGTATTTGGTTGCCTGGTCAAAAGTGGTGCTAAATCATGGTTGCCTGGATTTTAAGATATAAAATGTTCGGTGCGAGTGTTGAAAGTGACAGAAAAGTGTTGCGCGCGCAATTTCATTTGACAGACAAAGATGCAGTGAGGCAGGCGTGCACTCGGCAGGTGCTTAGTCTATACATAGATTAAAACCATAGACTTTCTGTGCCTGTCCATTAAAGATATTTACAAAAAAATAAGTGAGTGACGTAAGGGATAAGTAATAAAACGTAAAAAAGCTGTTTTTGAAAATTTTGTCTGTTTGTCTGTATGTTTGTGCATGTATTACGCAAAAACTACTGAATGGATTGAAATGAAACTTGGCATGATTTAAGTTCATACTACATAATAGCATATAGGATACCTTTTATCTCGAAATTCAGCACAGTTCCCTTGGAAGAGGGGATGAAAGTCAAAATCACATTTTGACTTTCATCCCCTCTTCCAAGGGAACTGTGCTGAATTTCGGGATAAGAAGTATCCTATATGCTATTATGTAGTATGAACTTAAATCATGCCAAGTTTCATTTCAATCCATTCAGTAGTTTTTGCGTAATACATGCACAAACATACAGACAAACAGACAAAATTTTCAAAAACAGCTTTTTTACGTTTTATTACTTATCCCTTACGTCACTCACTTATTTTTTTGTAAATATCTTTAATGGACAGGCACAGAAAGTCTATGGTTTTAATCTATGTATAGACTAAGCACCTGCCGAGTGCACGCCTGCCTCACTGCATCTTTGTCTGTCAAATGAAATTGCGCGCGTAACACTTTTCTGTCACTGTCAACACTCGCACCGAACATTTTATATCTTAAAATCCAGGCAACCATGATTTAGCACCACTTTTGACCAGGCAACCAAATACGGTTCGATTAAGAATAAAATAATCTTTCATTTGACATATAATTCGTTTAAATAACAGATGAGGGTAGAAATTTCTAAGGTGGGATCCTAGACCATAAGTAAGGTTTTATTTACTTGCAAGGTAAAACTTAATGACAGGAATGACCACTACTTGCAACTAGATTTCGTTAAGTGTCACAGTACACAATAGTAATTGAAATGCAAAAAAGTGTATGTTTGCTTAGGTCGAGCACTTTCCGGCTCGTCTAGAAATTTAGTTAAGGGCAGGAAAATTAAAACTGTTTTGGCCCATACTAGAACATTGGATAGGTAAATCATTATGGCCCGAAGGCTTCAAAGTTTGGAGACCCCTACTCTACAACACAGCTACAACTCACTCTCAACACATAGGTATATAAAAAATATACCTATTTACTCGTCCTTACACAGTATTAAACAGCCAAAGTAAAAACGATCGCTTTGATCAAGAGACGATTCCTCATCATTAAATTTTCCTTTCGAGGTGAGTCCACCCACCCCCCACAGCAATTCCCGAACGTTCCCACCGCCGATAAAGCCCATAAATAAAGGGGGGTAAACAAAGTGCGCAAACAACATAAAACACGGAACGATTGCAATTAAAAACGCATCGCGGTCACGTGGCGGCCGCCATCTTGCGATCAGTGACTAATGTCCTGTCCCGATGACCGATATGGGGCCTTCCTTTGAAATATAACAGACTCTGACTACGGACCTATACACGGCCTAAAGCTTTTATACCCTGATTTCTAATTCCGTGGAATTCTGACGTTTCGTAATGTTACCAGAGATAAAACAATTCCCACAAAAAAGATAAAAAATTCAAAACTTATGTAAATAAAAGCAACTGCCGCATGTAGATCAATTAATGCCTAACATTTATGCCAGGCATTTTTCAAAACAAAATGAAACGCAAAATGAGCAAATTGAACTTAAATATCTGCGTGGTTGCAAGAGCTTATGAGATAAAATGAATATTTTGAGTTTGAATTGATTCATCCCCACTATACAATCAAAACGTCGACAAAGGACCTAATCTCCCGTTTGACTAAAAAAAGTCATTACATATTTATATCTACCCCATAAGTAGGTATTTTTTTTATTTATGCCCCTGAATTGCCCGGGGCGCTAATATCGGGTAAGATTCGGATCATCCCTTCCTTAGGGGTTGAGGGGATGTGGCCGGGGGCTACGATTTTATGCACCGGTTCTTACATTTGACGTTTATTAACTAACGTTTTGCTTGCGGGTTTGTCGTGATTCTTTATTGGTGATTGTCGGATAGGGAGGTTTAATGTTTATTTCATTGTTTTGTAGGTGGAGGATGTGAAGAATTGAAATAGGGCAATGAAGGCTGCCAAAACATCGCCAAAAACACTGTTTCCAAAAACAGGATAAACCAAACATTCATACACGTCGTTATACTTATTATGACATTCGAAAGAGCATTGACTACACTTATAGTAAGAGTTAAAAGTTAAACAATTCGCAGAAAACTTTTCTGAAGAAATCGTAAGCGACTTGCTTCACCTGACGACGCTTGGACCTTCTAGAGTTTGGTTTTTATCACGGTTTTATTGTTACTTATTCGCAAGCATTTTCTATGCGCCGCCCCGTGCGTAAGAGTGTCGCTTACGCATTTATGTGAAAAAATAGATTATAAACGTCCTGGTTAACGTACCTACGTCATAAATACCAGGTAGAGAATTCATAAATGATTTTAAAAAAAATCTTTTTCGCTATGAACTTACGAATTATGGTGTGTTTATTGGATATACATTTTTTAGTTTCTATTCAAAATATCGGCGCACGTACAGCATCAGTTGCGATGCGAATTGTTTGCTTTAATCACTAGGGAAGGCAAACAAAGTGCGGATATTCGTATCTACACACTGGCACACGATATTATGGCTTAATAGAGCCTAGAGATTGCAGTGTATAGGATATTTTGTAAGTAGGTACCTAATATAAGTATCTACATAGTTATACCTACTAATATCATTGGCCCTTTCTTTTTAAGCCCCGACGCAAAAACGACGGGATGTTATAAGTTTGACGTGTCTGTGTGTGTGTGTGTGTGTCTGCCTGTCTGTTCCCCTGTAGCGCTCAAACGGGTGAACCGATCTGAATGCGGTTCTTTTGTTTGAAAGGTGAATTAGTCGAGAGTGTTGTTAGGTATGTTTGATGAAAATCGATCCAAGATGGCGGCCGCTACAAAATGAAAAATATTAAGGGAGTTGTGAAAAATATTTTTTCACAACTTCCTTAATATGGGTATCAAATGAAAGGGCTTGACTAGTAGAATAGTATTATGCAAATCCAAGATGGCTGCCGCCACAAAATGGCGAATGTCGGGGGTTTTTTAAATTTTTGATTTATACTTGTTGAGATAGAGTTTAGTCAGTTTAGGAATGACGCTAAATAGGTATTTTGAGGACGTAGAGCGTCACTCACTGAGAATGGATTTTAGAATTACACCCGTGTGAAGTCGGGGCAGGTTAATTATTCTACAATGACACTAGTATTTTATAGGTACACTGTTATACAGAGACTCTATATTTAAATAAATTGACAGGTTTAAATATATTGTTATCCTTTTCCGCAGGGAATGTTGTAAAAAAGACTTTAAGACCTTCTATTCTTCTATTTTTAAGACCTGTCAATTTTTTTTGTTGATTTGACAGTAATTGTAGGTAAGTATAATATTCTATGGTTATTATCATAGATAAATAAAGTGTAGATAAGTAATCTATTTTTTCCTTCATTGATCTAAAAGTTTAACAAATCTCAGAAAACTTGTCGGAGAAACGCGTAAGCGACACGCTCTGCCCGACCGAGGGACGCGTAGATGTTCTCAAGTTTTGTATTTCACTTTTATTTCGGTTTAAGTTCGCAGCAAGCACGTGCTATTCGTGCACAGACGGTCGCTTACGCGCTTCTGTGTAAAGAGACTTGTGGAAAAATAGATTGGAAAATGTACTACTAAGTATATATTATTATGTAGGTAATAACAACAGGCAGAGAACTCATAAAAAAATGCTCTAAACTTTTCATGAATTAGAAGAGTAGGTATAGACCATAGATAGGTATATAATTATAAGTATATAATATTATATAGGATATAATTTTTTTAGTTTATATCCAAAATATACATAGGTAGATTAGTCGTGCGTATAGCATCGGATGCTCTGCGAATTGTTTGTTTTTGTTTAATTACTACCGCAAACAAAGTGCGGATATATTTTGTAGTGTCGATACCTATTCAATGAGTGGTGTATATTCCTCCTGTCCTGATCAACCCATTACCGGCTCACTACAGAGCACGGGTCTCCTCTCAGAGTGAGAAGGGTTTTGGCCATAGTCTACCACGCTGGCCAAGCGGATTGGCAGACTTCACACACCTTTGAGAACGTTATGGAGAACTCTCAGGCGTGCAGGTTTCCTCACGATGTTTTCCTTCACCGTTAAAGCAAGTGATATTTAAATACTTAAAACGCACATAACTCCGAAAAGTTAGAGGTGCGTGCCCGGGATCGAACCCACGACCTCCGATTAGAAGTCGGTCGTCCTAACCACTAGGCTATCACTATAGGTGTATATTAAGGTGCGTCCAAACTTGAACATTTCCCCGAACCGAACTGCGTAACATTTCGGCGAACTTGTTACGCTCAATGTGGACGGCCGGCGAACCGAGTTTTGTAACATTACCGCGAACTTGTTTACGCTAAGAGATATTTATTTTAGTTTCGTTCATCGGGCATCATGTCGTCTGCTAAAGAAATTGCAGAAATTAATTTAAATTAGTGCATCTTTTATTACTTTGTGCTTTAAAAAAGAAAAAGGGAATATAAGCAGGCGACGCGATGGGGGCAAACTGAACTTTTTAGAAATAGAAATACTAAATAATAAAAATCAGCCAAGTGCTAGTCAGGCCTCGCTCTTTTAGGATTCCGTACATAATTATGAACAATATAATATTTTGGATCTAAGAAATATTTAATTTTCGAGCTAGACATTGCAATAAACCGTGAAAGAAAAACCCAAAAAATGTTCGAAAAGGATTGAGGAGTTGGAGCAAAATATTTTTATGGGACTGTTTTGCAAACTTCTTCTGTCGATTAAAAAAAATTACGCAAATCGGTTCAGAAATCGCAGAGTAATCGGTGAACAGACATAGAAAAATACGCGATGAATTGAGAAACTCTCCCTTTTTGGAAGTCGGTTAAAAATCATTGGTTCATTGTTTTTCGAAATATTCGCGAACTTACATTTACATACATACTCATTTACATACATAGTACATACATATACAATATACATACGGGTCGAATACAGAACCTCCTTTTTTTAAGTTTGTTAAAAATAAGCTCAAGAGCCTCTGCGCGAATGAGCACGATGCACGATGCACTCACGCAATGACGGAGGAGTGGGTGAGTACGTGTTGTGAGTCGTGACATTATCCATCAATCCCATGATCTATGGTCATAGGTCAAAGTACGGCACCGTAACAACAGGCGCACATGGTCACGTGACGAAATACAAGTGTGGATGTCTCGTAGTTACGTAGGTACCTATTAGCGGAAATCCTTTGAAAAGACCGACTTTGATTGGATCGGCCCGAACACGTGTCTTTACTCCGAACATTTCAGAAATCACCGTCCACACTTGAACTCGCCGCACCGAACAATGTTCGCGAACTTTGCCATGTACGGTCGTTTCTTCGAGCGTTTGAGATGGGTTACTGCGTAACAGTTCGCCGAACTGTTACGCAGTAACCCATCTCAAGCGCTCCAAGCGCGCCGTCCACATTGATCGTAACAAGTTCGCCGAAATGTTCGCAGTTCGGTTCGGTGAAATGTTCAAGTTTAGACGCACCTTTATATTATTTTTTGGATTCCAAAGAGGCTTCAGTATCACAGACTGTGGCAGGTTATACAGATTATACAGAGTATGACCGGCCACTTTGCTTAGCGTTCGTCAACTATGAGAAGGTGCAAACTTAGGCTGTAGATATATAGAGATGCAACAACTATAGGCGAACTACGGGTAGATAAGTAGGTATATCCAAGTGATAGGTAAGTAGGTAGGCTAGAATTTATATGACTATTAAAAAAAGCACGTAATAATTATATTTTATGTTAATAGCTACATAAATATTTTACAATTTCCCATTAATATACTCGTATACCTATATATACTTATTAAGTACTTAAAAGCATTATACGCTATACAACGAGTATAAAGTTTCAGAGTTATCGTTTTCCGAGAATCCCCTGCCCAAGACGTTGTATGGAAATATTTTAAGATAGCAGCGCAGTTTACACAATGAGATAAGCTACGTTGCGGATGCCCGTTGTTTGCCTACAACATATGCCAACTAGGTACTGTATACCTATTACCTATGCCGCCTATACGATGGTACATAGGTAATATTTTGGTAATATTATTATTTTATTATTAGTTGCTGTTGTTGAAAAACTTTGAATTTTAAATAAAGGGTTCCCATTACTAGATGATTGCGCCATTGAAGCTTTGTATCTACCTAAATGTTATTCCCAAGAACCATCGATGTAAACACATGTCGTGTCCTCAGTTTTGCATGGCTCAAGTCATTATCCAGTAGATACGTGAAGTTATAGGTACCATATACTTACCTGTTTAAATACATACGTATTTTCTGAATATGTATCTAAGTAAGTAGGTACCTATGTAATCTTGCAGTTTCAATCCGTCTTTCAATCGTTGTTCCACGGAGGTTTCTGTAGGTAAATGAATTATGTATGCGGCGTTCGTAAGCACACACTAAGTGCTACTGATGTTCTTCCCTTCCCATAGGCGCGGGCGTGGCGAGTGTCACATCAAATATTTAACCAAACGACTTGCAAAAATATGCACATTTGTAAACAGTTTTTTTTACACATGACCAACATTCAAGCTTGGAAATTTTACTAGCCTACCTACCTACAGTCCAACTGATGAGCTTTCGGATTTCAATCCGTTGTTCCATAGGGGAGAACGACCAATTGGAAGATTTGATTCGAAAAACGTGGGTGTATCTGACACCACCAATTTACAACTCTGGGCTGGCACTGAGAATTTCTTGATAGAAAAACCCAATAAGTACATCATAATTTTTGGGGCCCGACCTGGGAATCGAATCCAGGATCTCGTGATCCACAGTCGAGCTCGCCAACCACTAGACCACCGCCGCAGTTGGTGGTACTTAATAAGCCTAGACCTAGACGGGGGCAGATTCTAAAAAATTGTTTTACATCTAATTCCAACGGACTCAGGAGTACAAACAGAACGTTTTACTTGCAATCATTTTCAGGAGGTATCTTTATAGATACCTATTTTAGTAATCGCTCTAAGTTTACTCGTAATTCAAGTGATTAACAAGTATAAATTAAAAATTAAAAAAAACCCCGACATTCGCCATTTTGTGACTGCGGCCATCTTGGATTTGCAATAGTGATATTCTACTAGTCAAGCCCTTTCATTTGATACCCATATTAAGGGAGTTGTGAAAAAATATGTAATCCACCATTTTGTAGCGGCGGCCATCTTGGATCGATTTTCATCAAACATAGCTAACAACACTCTCGACTAATTCACCTTTCAAACAAAAAAAACCGCATTGAAATCGATTCACCCGTTTGAGTGCTACAGGGGAACAGACAGACACACACACACATACACACACACACACACACACACACACACACACACACACAGACACGTCAAACTTATAACACCCCGTCGTTTTTGCGTCGGGGGTTAAAAAGTGAAAATTCCATTTAAAACTTTTTCGGCCATCATCAAAAGTTGTATAAGAAAAGATAAGTTGATTGACTGCATCGGCAGACAAGCCTGTGTCAACATCGGAGGAATTAGTCCAAATTATATCCCCCCCCTCCACCCCCCGCCCACCCTCGCACACCAGGCTCCGAATCAATATTTGTTGTCCGCACTCTTCTGCCTTAATACAACACGCACAATATCCACATACACGAAATCCCCTCAAACGAAAAACAACTTTGTGTGCAGCGTGATAGATAGAAAATTCAATTCTCATTTATTTGGTTTGTACAACCTTCTAAGCGTGAATTCTCCAAGACTCATCCCCGCTGTTGCTATCTCTTTAAACGCAATGTTGTCTCGTTCTAACTGTATTTTCTGCGGGACGCACAGAGAGTCGAAACTCGAAACGTGCAATTCGTTGAATACACTGAACCGAGAATGGGCTATTTTCGGTTATAGTCCAAAAACTTTTATAAGGAACTCTTATTAACCGCGAAAAGGAGTTTCTGAATTCCTTGGCGTTTCCTTTTTTTGGCGTTTCATGTAAACTTTCTATCGATTTCTATCGATTGGAGGATGACATTTTTTATTGGATCCTAAAACAGATAGATTCCACTTGGCCCTTCATTTCATCAAAATAGCCAACAAAGAAAACACGATAGATGAGAGAACATAATTTTACTCATACGGGTTTCATTTAGATTTTTAGAGCAGTTAGTTAGTACAGTTGGCCTGGGTTAGGTATTCGCCCGTAAACCGGTTACAAAGAAGGGAGGTTGTTACATGTAAATTAAAAACGCGGGATCACTTAACGCACACCCACGCTCGAGCCGTTTACATGTAAGTCACACGTCAATTAATATAAAAAGCCGGCATCTTGTTGAATATTCATAAAGAACTGCTAATTGCACAAGTCGGCAAATACACCGGAGAGAGCGACTCTACGGTTCCTAGTAAGGCCCCCGTCCACACTCCCCCCCTTCGTCGCAAAAGGCCAACCCTGAGGCACACACACGCGCACACGCACACACGCGAAACCAGCGCGCGCAACCGGGAAAACTACGGCCTTTTACGTACGTATTGTGTACAAGAACGCGGATGTGGTCAGGGAAAATGTTCAGATAAATATTGCGATATTATATTATTCTTAGGGCTGATTTTTTAACCCCCGACGCAAAAACGACGGGGTGTTATAAGTTTGACGTGTCTCTGTGTGTGTGTGTGTGTGTCTGTCTGTTCCCTTGTGGCGCTCAAACGGCTGGACCGATTTGAATGCAGTTTTTTTTGTTTGAAAGGTGAATTAGTCGAGAGTGTTATTAGCTAGGTATGTTTAATGAAAATCGATCCAAGATGGCCGACGCTTCAAAATGGCGGATTACATATTTTTTCACAACTCCCTTTATATAGGTATCAAATGAAAGGGCTTGACTAGTAGAATAGCACTATGCAAATCCAAGATGGCCGCCACCACCAAATGGCGAATGTCGGGGGTTTTTTTAAATTTTCAATTTATACTTGTCAATCTTTAAAAAAATCTTACTGTGGAATATATTTTCAGATTTCTCTTCATACCTATACCTACTTAAAACGGCCAATTATTTACGATTTATCAATCGGCAACTGACGAATCAGTTGCCGATTGATAAATCGTCCCTGAAATGACAATACGTAGATATAATTATGGCAGAAGTAAATAATATTATTTTTAATCCATATCTAATCCTTCATTCCTCTCTTACATTTTGGTTCAATCCTTGAACCAATCTGGACGAAAGGCATTATAGAAAGGCTATATGCCTTGAACCCTGGAGATGAACGTAGATATACTGGTAAGTAGGTATAGTAATTTTTATCCCCCATTAATAAAAAGAGTTCCCACAATTTTTAAAATAAAATCTTAAAATCCACTCTTCCCTTCTCGAATATATAAGAAAGGAAGAAAAAGCTTTGTTTGTAGCACATACAGTTCAAGCCACCTGGTTCTAGAGACTCGAAATGCATGTAGTTTTTCTCTGTAACATATTATCGAGAAACGACTTTAAGAAATTCCGCCCAAGCGAAACCGGGGCGGGTGAGCTAATCTAATCTATATAAAAGGAAAAATTGACTGACTGACTGAGTGATCTATCAACGCACAGCTCACACCACTGGATGGATCGTGCTGAAATTTGGCACACAGATACTTATGACGTAAACATCCGCTAAGAAAGGATTTTTGAAAATACATCCCCTAAGGGGGTTAAATAGGGATTGAAAGTTTGTACGAGATTGATACGAATCCACGTGGACGAAGTAGCGGGCACCAGCTAGTTGCCTAGTAAAATAACAACACTGCATCTCCACTTTTCGCACACGCTGCCCGTAACGCGTGTTCCCTGTGTGCGCATCTATTTACGCGACAAGTAAATATGTACCCGCGCCGTTTGTGGAGGCTGCATTAATAATTCAATTGGTTGCTCGCCCGCTCAGGTACCGTTTAAACGATTTTTAACTCGGATTAATTGGGGACGAGAAGAATCCGGATCGGCCCCTTTCGTTTCGCCGGTGGAATTCCGCGTCCGACGTGACTGCAACAGTATCTGTTGTATTTGTAAAAATCTATCCTAATCCAAAATCGACAGATTGAAAATCGATTTAATCAAGTTATATATATATATTATATAGTAATTTGTGTCAATAATAATAAGATCGTCGTCGTCGTCGTTCGACGACGTATTACCTATTATCCGGATAAAACTTATAACGTTTCAGTTGACTACGGATTAGATATAGTTTATTAATTTCAGTCTATGTATACCTACCTAATCATACCTTATATAATATAGTAGGTATATAAAACCGATGTATTATATTTATATAACAATAGCTCGTAAAATATGCTAAACTTATAGCTGATGCCACCCGCGACGCAACTTTGCATGGATTCTCAAAATATTAAATAAGTGTAAGTAGGTATGTATGTAAGTATAGGTGTTAAAATCAGAGGCCATTCAACAAGAGTACGATTGCGAAGGTTAGGTTAACGAGTATTATCAGATACTAATGATTATAACTGGAACAAAATTCCGACCTTCAAAGTCGGTCACCCATCCAGTTACGGACTTGGGTCACCGTTGCTTAACCAGAACAATCTATTGACATGTCTCGTCACAACTTATCCACCCTACTCTCATTATAATTAATGACCGGTAAAATATTTTACTGCTGAAAGATTCTCAAGAAGCAAAGTCAAAACACAAACAAATTAGCCCAACATTAAATAACAAACACAAAATGGCAATGGATAACTAACACAGTGACTTAGTTTGATTGGGGCACGAACAGACAAACACTCCGGCTCCATTTCTTTGACAAACACTAATATTTGAAAACCGGGGCGATTAGGGCAATCTCGCGGTGTGTATACGGCTTTATGTTCACGAATTTGGGTATTGGACAAATATTTTTAGGCAAATTTTTGTAGCATTTCACTCAGATGACTTTCATTTAGTTTACAAAATACATCAAGTATAGGTACATATTTTTATGTGTAACTTTTTGAATGCATTTTAAAAGACTTTCTTTACAATATAAAAGTGGTTTTAGGTCCTAGAAAAAAGGGGGAAAAGCGAAATTTATTTGTTTAGTTAAAATATTTACATACCTACTGAGATTATTACGAGATAAATTGAAATACTTAGCGAGCAATAGGTACAAAGTATGAGCTAGCATCTGGCTTGGCATTCATTATGTGTGTGTAAGTTTTTTTTTAACCCTTTACCGCATAGGAATCCAAATATGGATTCAAAATTTTTAAATTAGATTTTTAGTTTACAGAAATATTATTTTTTTATAACCAAATATAAAATCTTATTAAGCAAGGCTTCCTGTAACGATTCGCATTTTTTGTTGCCTATGGTAAGAGTCAACTGTCAATCTATTTGATGTTATGTGGAGACTGTTTGATGCGTGTGGTGTGAATAAACTTTGTAAAAATTTCATCGTTTGAAAAATTATTTAAAACGGTAAGTGAAAAATCTGATATTTTTTATATTTGCTCTATGTATATCTAAAAATGTGGGTTTGCTGCGTTTGTTGTGATTTTTCTTGTTTTTCTTCATTTTTGAGCCTATTTTTTTATTTGCCATATTTGGCTTCGTATGCATTCCCGTCAAAGTACTGTCGATCAAATATGGCTTCGTATGCATTCACGCTTACTTTCTTTTGTTTGCAGAAATGGATCCTGCTCGCTTTTATGGTGGCTATTGGGCTTTTTTTACTATGTTCCTGTTTGAATATTCCATTTGACTATGGCAGGAAACATGGTCGTCCAGCTAGTACTCTCGGAACACCGTCCACAAGTCAAGCCGATACACCATCAAGCCAATTCAATACTTCACCAGAAGTTACTGCCAGAAAACGTGGCTGTCCACGTAGCATTATGGGAACACCCACCTCAAGCTGAATTGACACTCCATCCAGTTTACCTGATTCACCGATACCTTGTAAAAAGGCACGAAAAGCGCCAACTAGGCATCAAGATCTGCTTTTAGATACTGTTCGTTGTGATAACTTGGCTCATTTTCCTAAGTGGGCAAAAAATCGTCAAATGTACCAGAGTTGTACTAAATTTCGTTCATTCAGAAAGTGTGAAAAATGTCAAGTTTATTTATGCTACAATGACAAAAGAAACTGCTTCACAGATTTTCATAATCCATAATTTTGTTTTTCACTAAATGCATACGAAGCCAAATATGGATCTTATATGATTTTACTAGAATGCATATGAAGCCATATATGGCTTCGTATAGCAATTTCTAAAATAAATAACTTTTTTATATTTTACTGATTAAGACTGCTGTAAGGCCAAATAAAAGATGTTTTCACTATTAAAAAAATTTTATTTCATCTCCTTCATAATTCATGCAATAAAGGGTTAAGTTATAACCCCATGCAAATTTTAAGTGTTTTCAAAAGATTTTTATCTAGGAACATGTAGCTAATATATTTTTTTTAATTAGGTACAGATTATAGCTTATTGCCATACGTCGCTATCTTGAAAAAATTGCTCGATGACATGCCTTTGCCGTATCATGGAAGATCCCCCATTCACCAGAATACCTCAGCCAATTAATATAGAAAGATTCAAGAGTTAGAAATAAGTATTCAAGGTTAGAAATATTCAACAGAACGTCAGGCCGACCTGAGTCAATTCAGAAATGCGTATTCTTTTTTATGCCACTATCTTTGATTCTGTTCCATTTAAATCGACTAGCCCCAATCTCTTCCTTAAAATCTCGTCTCTATAGGTTGCTGGTGCAATTTCTTATCCTCTGGATCGGGAAAAATGACGTCCATAATATTATGGGTGTCAAAGGCTGGATAAGTCGAGGACCGCGCGGCAATGGTAGCTAGCACTCATTGGGAAAGAGATACTTATATAAAACTAGATGATGCCCACGGCTTCGCCCGTGTGGATTTAGGTTTTTAAAAATCCCGTGGGAACTTTTGATTTTCCAGAACAAAAAGTAGCTTATCTGTAGATACCCGTCCCCAAAACGGAATATTCCCGTGGGATCCCCACGATTTCGGAATACAATTCCTTACAGCATCAGGGTTGAGGAGTTGGATATGTACCTCCTCGAGTTCATTCAACGATAAAGTCTTTAATTGGTACCACCAATATCAATTTAATTAACCGAAAGTTTCTAAAACCCATTAGTTTTGGGGATTAGGTCCCCTACAGCATCAGGATTGAGGAGTTGGAATCCAAATTTTTTACAGAACAGGGTCGCAATGTTTCTCTATCGATTAAAAAAAAAATTACGCAAATCGGTTCAGAAATCTCGGAGATATCGGCGTACATAGGTAGAAAAACACAACTCCTCCTTTTTTGAAAGTCGGTTAAAAAAGTAGCCTATGTTACTCCCTGGTTAATTCTCTACTTGTATGTGAAGGTCCCGTCAAAATCGGTTCAGCCGTTCCGAAGATTAGCCCGTTCAAACAGACAGACAGACAGACAGACAGACAGACAAAAATTTTAAAAACGTGTGATTCGGTTATGGTAGCGTTCAAATAACCATATGAGCTTAATATGAGGTAGTTATTTCGATATTACAGACAGACACTTCAATTTTATTTATTAGTATAGATAGTGAATGTCCACATGCTGATGTGATTGAGTAGATACTTAGTAGAAAAAATAAATTTTTCAGAAATAAAAAACTCAATCAAAATCCTCACCGAGATATCCTCTCATAGCGTTGCAATCAAAATAAGTATTAGCAGGCATTATTCGCTCTCCTCATAAAGCCCTGTGCACACAGGGTAGGTAGTTAAAGTTAGAGTTGAGCGCCCCTGTATCTTTGTTGAAATATTTGCAGTGTAAGCGGTGACTATACGCCATGGTCGGGCCACATTTGGCGTGCGATCATAAATTGTAGCACAGTCTGAAGATTCCTTGCATAATTCATCTTGATCTTATGCAAGGATCTCTTGATCTTATACCAATCGATATTTTGTGCAGAAAATTAGATTTTCTCATTCCTGATAGATTGGCAATTTATGTAAGTAAATAATAAGTAAATAATTTCTAGCGGAGATTCGGAAGTTTCATCTATGCTTAATGCTTATATATAAGCATTAAGCATAGATGAATATTATATATATAATATATATAGACTAGCGAATATTATATATAATATTCGCTAGTCATTCAGATAAATATTTAAAAATGTCAAAAGCCATTGCTGCTACCTGTACCTAGATTACAATCTTAAGAGTAGACGTGACGTATCAGGCTATGCAGTGAAATCTTAAATTTTTTATAGGCTTATTTTCCTCAATGTGTGTCATTAAAATAAATGTACGCAAATCAATTAATGTCAATTATAAAGATACGGAGCTTTCTTATGGCATAATTTTTAAATGTTGTAGTTAAATAACTTATGGATAGAGAAATTCTTAAACTTATTTCAATAATAGTTTTGAACTAAGCTTCGTTAACTTAACTTACGTTAACTTAAGACGCAATAGATAGGTGAGTAGGTCCTCGAGTTGGAAGGAGCGCCATGTGTTCCTGGTGCTCCTTAAAATGCGTAAGGGATCCATGTAATCCCAGAGTTAGGCCTGCTATTTCGGGTGCTTTTGCTGGGTGCAGTAGTGTACGAAAGTGTTCCTGCACCCAGCAAACCAAAAGACGAGACGGAACACCGTGGGGTTTTAGTCGGTTAGGTTAGCATGGTGGATTAATCCATGACGGATTACCCCAAGTAAAAAAAACGCGATAGATAGGTCCTAATCGATTTTTTCACCCGGATTTTTTTATCCCGGCAAACTATCCCCCGTATGTCGCTCCACCTTTAGGCATACGTACCAATGTTAGGTGCCAGTTGATTGTTGATACAGCAAATTTGTTCTCCGTCTCGCTCGGCGACAGGATTAGCCTGTTTTTCTACTAAAGACAACAGTTTTATCTTGTTGAATATTAATTCTACATGTTTGTCCTGCAAAATCATAGCGCATAGCTACTTACGTATCAATTGTGATAGAGACAAGTGAGTCATTTTCGCATACTTACCTGAAAAAAGAAATTGGCATCAGCATAGTCGTAGCATGAAGTGATCGTGTGATTATCTACTTTGTAAAATGTAGCCAAGATCACTCCCCTCTTAGTCAGTGTCCTGTGTCTCATCAAAATCGTTTCAACCGTTTCGTAGATGAGGACAACAGACAAAAAGACAGAACAGAATTTTTAAAATCGTGTGTTTGTGTTGTCTTTCAAGTAGTTAATTAAGTATAGATAATATTGTAATAGCATAATAAGAAGCATTGGTAGGTACTTATTTTGAAACAAGCGGATACCCGCGACTTCGTTCGCGTGGATATTGATTTTAATAATCCCGTGGGAATCATTTTGTTTTTCCTATGCTCCTTTGAGCTTAAACCTTGCTAAAAACTGTTAAAAGTTCACTGGCGGATGTTTAGGTACATCAAAATGTAAACATCCGCCAGTGAAAGTCCCATCAAAATCGGTCCAGCCTTTCGGAGATTAGCCAGTAGTCTTTAAAGTATCTACTTTCTAACAAAAAAAGAATGAATGAAATCGGACCACCCGTTAACGAATTACAGCTAAGTACACATTTTGCCTTTCATCCCCTCTCCCAAGGGAACCGTGCTGAATTTCGGGATAAAAAGTATCCTATATGTTACTCCATAGTATTAACTTAAATCATGCCGAGTTTCATTTCAATCCATTCAGTAGCTTTTACGTGATGCGCGCACAAACATACAGACAAACAGACAAACAGATAAACAGACAAACAGATAAACAGACAAACAGACAAACAGACAAAAATTTCAAAAATAGCTTTTTTACGTTCTATTACTTATCCCTAACATCCCCCAGTTATTATTTTTCAAAAATCTTCAATGTACAATTACGGCAATTCTACGATTTTATTATATGTATATAGAATATAGATGATGGACAGACATTCTCTTTTATTATTTGTAAATAGATATATCTCCTTTTTTAATTATGTTGTTTTTTGGGTAACTGAGAAGTTGTAAGGTAGGTACCAATATAAACTTTTATAGAAAGTTTTTTTTTAATATGAACGTCTAAGGGCCTGTTTCTCCACCTTCTGATAGGTAAGTGTCGAAGAGCTTAACACATTTTGGTCTTTGTCACTTGACATAAAGTAAGAAAGTGACAAAACTTACGTTTAGGGTACCTATCCGATACTTATCAGAATGTGGTGAAACAGGCCCTAAGCAACATAACAAGAATTTTCCTCATTTAGGCACATTACCAGTTAATTAATGAGTAAGCGAACTTAAAGTAGGTAGTACCTAAATGTAATAAAAATCATACCTAAGTAATTTATACGGAGCGTCGTCGTAACCTCGATGTCAGGCAAGATGGCCGCCTTATCGCCGCCGCCATGTTTGCACAGCGCGCTGCGCAAGAGTTTGTTCTCTGGAACGACCTTATCATCTGACTTTGGACTACCTACCTTTCGTAATCGTAATGACAATATTAAAATCGTACCTACCTATACATAGGTATAGCTTAAAGGAGCTTTGCATTACATGATAGTTTTTTTGCTGATACCTATTGGAGATTCTTTTATATACGATTGAGTCCTACGGCCTACCTTCTACTATTTCTACTACTACTACTACTACTACTATAGCCTTTTAACGTCCCACGGCTGGGCTCAGGCCTCCTCTTTCATAGGTAGGTACTAAGTAGTTTTAATCAGGCCTTTGTGAATACTCTCTAATTCTCTATACCTACTCAAATGTAAGCTGTGATAGCTAAGTGGTTAGGACGACCGACTTCTAATCGGAGGTCGTGGGTTCGATCCCGGGCACGCACCTCTAACTTTTCGGAGTTATGTGCGTTTTAAGTATTTAAATATCACTTGCTTTAACGGTGAAGGAAAACATCGTGAGGAAACCTGCATGCCTGAGAGTTCTCCATAACGTTCTCAAAGGTGTGTGAAGTCTGCCAATCCGCTTGGCCAGCGTGGTAGACTATGGCCAAAACCCTTCTCACTCTGAGAGGAGACCCGTGCTCTGTAGTGAGCCGGTAATGGGTTGATCATGATGATAGGAATAATGGATGACTCAAATGTAGGAAGGAGTAGGGATAGGACCTGTTTAAGTTATCTTAATGCTTTCTTCATTAATTTACCTATTTAGTTCGACCATTTTCCATGTTATTAAGATTAAAATTGAAGTCAAATAATAATTCATAATAATTAATTAGCATAGTGTTGAAGTAGATACATATCTACCTATCTACAATGTAAGTAATTGTTAATGAGGACTGAGGACTCTGGGATTATATGATATTTGCATAGTTTAAGAATAGCTAATTATCTCTTTGTTTCACTCTGGCCTCTTGTGATTCATTTAGCTAATAATAATATTGTTTTATGCGGTCTTTGTATAGGACAAAGAATGTACCTACCTAGGTATATAGATTTCGAAGAAAAAAACATAGGCTAAGTTCGAGTAACATGAAATGTCCTGAAAACTTAGTTTAGTTTGGTTAGGTTAGGTACTTAATCGTCTATTATTAACCTAAGATTTTAGTAGGAACTAGCGGACCCGGCAGACGTCGTTCTGTCCGGTGACATACCAACATCAGCGCCATCTACCGTATCCATTTGTTTTCAAACCATCCAGGAACCCATTGAAATATGAACACACGAAATTTGATCCAAATAGGTCCAGCCGTTTTAGAGGAGCTAGGTGACAAACGCATGTACAGAAGAATTCATTATAATTAAGATAATGCGCTAAATTATACATAAATATTCAATAAAGTGTGTGCAATAAAGTTATTATTCTATCCTATTTTATTCTATGCACCGAAACCATCGATGTACCGAAACTGATACACTGCGTAAGTAGTCACTGATACGGACAGGTGTGAACGCGTTCATAGAATGTATGAATGAATATTTTTCACTATGCCGGGACTGTGCCAGCACTGGCTACTGTCTCGTGGCCCCACTGGTTGATCCACTCAGTGGGACCACGAGGAATTTCAATTCCTGTTGATCCCACTGCTTAATTTGGGTGGGGCTATAAGGAATTGTGAATCCTGATGGCCCCACTCTGTTGTCAAAATTCTGGGTGTACAGAACAAGTGTCGTGAGTATATACTGACATTTGATGCTTTACTGATATGTGCGAATCGACCTTTAAGAAGCGACCTGTTCACCTTTTTAAAGGAATGTAGAATAATATAATAATAGATTGTTACGTAGTCGACGTCACCCTAAAGATAATGACAACGAAAGCAGGCATACAACTCCATCATTTAAGGCCAAGGTGTACTAGGCTGACTAAATATGTGCTGAACACATAAACACACGAGCGAGTGTACACAGTACACGCAGCTACACACGCTTGCAGAGAAAATATTTGGTAACAACACTGCTGGTGGTGCAATTAATTTGAGGGTTATGTATGATATCTACAGCGGAGTGCTGCGCTGGTTGACTGGAGAGAGGTGTTTCCACACTCAAAAATGTATTTAGGTACCTATTTATATCGACAAGTGATGCATGAAGCATAAAAGCCTTTCGGTACGAAATCGCGTAGCAGCCGATCACTTATTGGGGCTATTAACATAAGTTTCTCTTGCAAGGTTCGCCACAGAACACTATCTTGTGCGCTTGTAGGCCAGCGACCAGCATGATCGTCCGCCAAGTGGGAGGTCTTCCAACGCTGCGTTTGCCGGTACAGGGTCGCCACTCGAGCACCTTGGGACCCCAACATCTTTCGGTTCTTTGATATAGAGCCAGAGTAACCGACATAGCTCATTGAATTGAAATTATCGGGGCACATAGGTAGCTTGAAGAACCGATAGGAGCTATATTGAGATAAATATACCTATTGCCTTATAATATTGTTTCCTTTAATTAAAATACACTTGAATATTATGTTAGGTAAGTAGGTACCTATGAGAAATTAGTGTAGCATATAATTATATTCAATTAAATCAACAAGTCACACATAACCTTCTATAAAACATGTGAACAAATAAGTATGCGAAACTTCCTTTTCACGAAGAAATTCATTGTTTTACAATTTCGAATGTGTCCGCTTTTGTTACTGAGTTTACTTTACACATACGTACATAGGATACCTACTTCTTCAAGAATCTTCAAGATCAGACATTTATTGCTTGAACATTAACTAAAATACTCATTAAACCTTAAGCAGAAGTCTTCGACGGTAATGTACCTACCTACCTGTTTGCCTGGATCCAAATCGCCAATAGACTTAAATGTGGTAAATGGGGATTTTGGGTCAAGCTGACTAGAATTTGCTCAATTTGATGAATGAAGGTTGTTGGGGTGCTTCATGGAAGTGCTTACTTTGCTTTAATAAATCACCTATAGTGCCTAACGGATAGCCACCAGGATGAATTTGTGTAATATTGAAATGTATTAGTAATGGTATTTTAAGAAATTACTCGTGGATAGGATCATTGGTGGATGGCAGAAAAAACTTCAGTGGTGCACAGTTTAAAGGATATTTAATATGAATAATGTATATATCTATAAACAGACACCAAGTTAACTTTACAGAATCAAAAAGAGGGTTGAACTTATTGAAATCCTTTTTCATTGATAAAAAATTAACAAACAATTATCACGACCAAAACGGTCAAAAACGTGTTCTGCAGTTCAATTTTCTATAAGGAAAAATTAAACAACCCTCCTGTAGAAGAAGGGGATTACTTAAATCAATTTCAGCGACAAATTACACAAGTGGCGTTGCTTGTTGTCGGTGTTACCGAAAGTGCTTCAAATATAAATATTATGTTTATATATTGATAGAGTAAAGCGTTCGTCAAACAGAGCGGTGTACGGTGCCAATATTAACACTAGTTATCATCACATCACGCCCGAACCTGACCGTCAAGGTCACGGCCAGGGGTAGAACGGTACACGTTTGTCGTATCAATATTGAAAATGTTTCCAAAATATTGGTACGATGCATGGCGTGCGTAGACAAGGGCGTCGCCAGGTAGGGGCAGGGGGGGCAGCTGTCCCCTCCCCTAGACATTTGAAAAAATAATAGATAGGTATGCTATATTTTGCATTAAATATCTAAATTAAACCTGGCGCAAATGGAAACGAGGTCAGTGAAAAATTCTAATTCGAAAATAAATTAAGAGCTCGTAACCAGCTTCAAAAGCTCTGAACTGTACCAACAATACTTTGTATTTTTCCCATACTATAATATCATCAACTTGCGCCCCCCCCCCCCCCCCTCTTGGCCATCGGCTGGCGACGCCCTTGTGCGTAGATAGAATCCCCAAATATGAATTCTTTTAATTTTGAAATCCAATGAAACATCTGTTGGAATTGGAAATACTTAATTGGCGAACCCCACTCTACATTCTACAAGGTAAGGTCTCACCTAAGTACCTGATAGGTAGGTACCTAGGTCGAATGAATGTCAAGGTCATAGCAAAGGATAAAACGGTACCTACGCATTTGCAGAGTCAATATTGAAAATGTTCCACACTAAAATAAAATTTAAACATGACCACGGCTTGTGATCGTGTGATGTGGACTTGTCACACGACTAATATTTGTAGATGCACTGACCATTTTCGCTAGGTAGTACTATATCCACCATCAATTCATAAAGGTGAGTAGGTAATTACTTATACCAAAACTTAAAATAAAATGTAAAAAAATTGGCCAAGTGCGAGTCGGGTCTCGCTCTTTTAGGGTTCCGTACATAATTATGAACAAAATAATATTTTGGGTGTAAGAAATATTTTATTTCTGAGCTAGACATCGCAACAAACCGTGAACGAAAACCCCAAAAAATGTTCGTTTATTTTGGTCACAGTTTACAAACTACTCGTATCGAATCGTATAGTACATGGTACATAAATTTCATATTCCTAACTGGTTTAGTTAGGGTTTTGTTGAGATAGCCCCCGTCACAAAAATGGTCTAAACCTAACAACTTTGATGGCCCCCCATTTCTTTATTTTTTAAGCAAAAAATAAATAGATATATACTTATGCTCTACTCAATAAGTTCTAAACAATGATACCCCACAAGCTAAGATAAGAAAAAAAAATTTTTTTTCGGCTCCTTGTTCATGTATGGGAGCCCCCCTGAATAATAATTTAATTCAATTTTTAATTCAATATTTGGTTTTGGGTTAATGTTCTACACTAAATACCAAAATTTTAGGTTTGTAACTCATTTAGTCTACGAGCTAGAGACCTGTGACCGGCGGACGGACAGACAGCAGAGTGCCATTAATAGGGCTCCGTTTTTACCCTTTGGGTACGGAACCCTAAAAAACGTCTCTAAAGCCCGCCAACCCGCATTGGAATTTGGAACAGCGCGTGGCGTATCTAAGGTCTAAATCCTTCGCTCATATAAGAGAAGAGACCTATGTCCAGTTGTGGGAAGTTTAAGGGCAGTTGATTGCAGTTGATCATGGTATGAGGTCGAAAAGTTCGATAGTCGCTACCGCGATCACAAGTGCTAATGAGAAAAGTGTCTGCAGACGTCGTAAATTATCGGCTACGCGGTGATTTGAACTTCTGTACCCTCTCGTTCGGACTTCGGAGCCCCGTTTACACAGTTCTGTGAATAAATAAACAACATTTTTACTTGATGATCCATACCATACTTCCATACTAAGTACTTAATATTATAAAATAAATGTGAAAATCTTTTTATCTTTCTGTCTGTCTGTTTATTACTTTTTCGCGCCTCAACCTCTGAACGGTTTTTGACTAAAGCAGAGACCTACCTAGTATCCTGGACGGAGACTTCTTTTTATCCATGAACAAGCTGTCCATATTCATAGGACCCTAGTTGTGTCTAATAGTTACCTATATTCAAGATTATCTGGTCCATTACTTGCTTATTGACAATTGTAATGTATGGTTCACTACAAATAATTATTATCTACTAGCTTTTGCCCGCGGCTTCGCCCGCGTGAATTTCGGTTTCTCACAAATCCTGAGGGATAAGTAGATTTCTGGTCCACCCGCCCCCCGCCGCGCGGCGGCGTACCGCGGTACCGCGTACGGCGGGCGCAGGGCGCAGGGGCGCGCGGCGCGGCGCGGGGAGTTCCGTGCAGCGCGAGCGGTCGGCCGTCGCGGTGGTCGCGCGCAGCGAAAATACTTATCAGGGCGTTTTTTAACATAGGTACTTACCGATTTCAACACAACTCCTTTTTTGAAAGTTGGTTAAAAAAGTAGCCTATGTTACTCCTTGGTTAATCCTCTACTTGTCTGTGAAAGTCCCGTCAAAATCGGTTCAGTCGTTCCGAAGATTAGCCCGTTCAAACAGACAGACAGACAGACAAAAATTTTAAAAACGTGTGATTCGGTTATAGTATCGTTCAAATAACCATATGAGCTTAATATGTGGTAGTTATTTCGAAATTACAGACAGACACTTCAATTTTATTTATTAGTATAGATCTTCTATAATCTATACTAATAAATAAAATTGAAGTGTCTGTCTGTAATATCGAAATAACTACCTCATATTAAGCTCATATGGTTATTTGAACGATACTATAACCGAATCACACGTTTATAAAATTTTTGTCTGTCTGTCTGTCTGTCTGTCTGTCTGTCTGTCTGTCTGTCTGTCTGTCTGTCTGTTTGAACGGGCTAATCTTTGGAACGGCTGAACCGATTTTGACGGGACTTTCACATACAAGTAGAGAATTAACCAGGGAGTGACATAGGCTACTTTTTTAAAAGACTTTCAAAAAAGGAGGAGTTGTGTTTTTCTACCTATGTACACCGATATCTCCGAGATTTCTGAACCGATTTGCGTAATTTTTTTTTTAATCGATAGAGAAACATTGCGACACTGTCCTACAAAAAATTTGGATTCCAACTCCTCAATCCTGATGCTGTAGGGGATCTGATCCCCAAAACTAATGGGATTTAGGCACTGTCGGTTATTTAAATTGATATTGGGGATACCAATTAAAGACTTTATTGTTGAATGACCTCGAGTAGGTACATGTCCAATTCCTCAACCCTGATGCTGTAAGGAATTGCATTCCGAAACCGTAAGGATCCCACGGAATTTTTCCGTTTTGTGGACGGGTTACTACTTACTACAGATAGGCTACTTTTTGTTCTGGAAAATCAAAGTTCCCACGAGATTTTTACATACCTAAATACACACGGGCGAAGCCGTGGGCATCATCTAGTAATATAATAAAACTGTAACAGATCCAATTCTGTACATTGAAGATATTTTGAAAATTTTTATTGGAGGGCACTCTATAATCGATACTGAATCCAAAACTTTTCATTTTCATCAACAATCAATTTTTTTCATTTTTGTCTGTCTGTCCGTCTGTCTGTCTGTCTGTCTGTCTGTCTGTCTGTCTGTCTGTATCTTGGCCGCGCATCACGCCGAAACTACTGAATGGATTCGAATGAAACTTGGTACGATTTGAGTTTACACTCCGAGGTAGGACATAGGATACTTTTTATCCCGAAATTCAGCACGGTTCCCTTGGGAGAGGGGAAGAAAGTTAAAACGAGTATTTAGCTGTAATTCATTAACGCATGGTTCGATTTCACTCATTCTTTTTTTGTTAGAAAGGTAATATTATTACCTTATATTCAAGTACTATCCCGTAAATATTTTAAGGTCATAGGTTTTTTAGTTCAGAAATGACAGACATTTATTGGGTTCAAATAACTTGGGACCCGGATCTTTGAACGTACTGCTTATTTTAAACTGGTGTGCGATTAAATTTATGTTTGTCGATCTGTCTATTTGTTCCAGCTAATTTCCGAAACGGCTGGATCGATTTTGACGGAACTTTCAATGGCAGATAAGTGATGTTATATGGAGTAACTTAGGCTACATTTAGTTTTGGTACAAAAAAGGATTATGGGATCCAATCCGATCCTATATAAAAACGTATCTATGCGGACGAAGTCGCGGGGGTCAGCTAGTAATAATAATAATTAGTTGACGTCCGTAACTTCATCAATCATCCGCGTGGATTTTAAAAAATCCTTGGGAAATCTTTTAACACAGGCTACTTTACCGGGATGAAAAGTGAATTCGGTTCGGTTCCACAATGCAAGCTATCTGAGAGAAAAATGTCATCAAGATCCGTTCAGCAGTTGTTCCGTGAACAGGTAAAATTTAGAAATAAGTAATGACTTTTCCATTTATTATAGATATAAGTAACATCAGTGTGGTTTAATCTGCAGATAACTATTATAGTTATTATGTACATATTACAAAGTCTAAAAGTAGACCTTTGTGAAACGTATAAAATTATAAGTAAACATAATGAAATGTATAAAATAGGAACGTATGTACATTGTACACATGTGTTCAAGGCTATACCTCTGTATACACACACGTGTATAACTGTATACATAGCAACGTGACATACACACTAGGGTTTACGGAACCGGTCCTGTTTTTGAGAACCGGGAATTTCGGTACTTTTACCCAAAGGAACCGGGAATTCCCGGTTCTTTCGGGATTTTCGGTTCTTTGTAGTTTTTTTTTTTTTTTATAAAACTAGTTTTACACTTTAAAAGTAAACCACAATGAAATATTTAAGTAATTTTTATTGGAACTAATATTTTTAAAAATATAACTAGGTAGAATCAAACAGAACTTAATCACTCAGTCTTCTCATATTTTGCTTCTATTTTCTATAGTCCAGTAACTTTAACTTCTGAATGTATGGGGTACATCGCCTCGAATCCAGTAGTTCTGATGTTTATGATGTTGGAACAATGAATAATCCAAGTTTGTGACCTCGAGCGCCAAACGCAACTCAGTCCAAAATCGAAAAAACCTTGAAAATTTCGGGTTTTTTTTTCAGATTTTGGCGATTATAACCATAAAGGACTAGTTTTTGATCATACCTTTTCAAGAAGTAAAATAAAATTACTACAATTTAAGACCAGAACCAGCTCTGTAGGTAAATTACTTACTGTGATGCTCGCTACTTCGCCCGCATGGATTCTTAATCTTAAAGTTCCATTTCCTATTTAACCAACTTGCGGGTACTTTTTCCAAAATTCCATAAATACGTATCGGTTGCTAAAGTGTAAAATCTAATACTACAACTCTTTATTTTTAACCAAAAATCTAAATACCAACTTTCATAAATTTAATTTGATAAATGACGTGAAAAATGACGGACTTTCATGCAAATTTTCATCTCCTATTTAACCCCCTTAGGGGTGGAGTTTCCAATAATCCTTAGTGTGCGAATTCAATATACCATTCATTATGTGTTTCGTCGACTACAGTAAGGCCTTTGACTGTGTGAACTGGAAGCTCCTATGGACAGTTTTCCAGAAAATGGGAGTCCCAAAACATCTGGTCGGAGTGCTTCAAAGCCTATACTCAGATAGTCAGGGGGTAGTAAGAATCGACAAGACGACATCAACACCTTTCTCGTTTGGCAAAGGAGTTCGTCAAGGATGCATCGTATCCCCTATTCTGTTTAACATCTACGAAGCATCATACGTCGTACCTGCGAAGACTGGGATGGTGGAATTACCATCAACGGCATTAAAATTCAAAACCTTCGCTACGTCGATGACACCATCCTTTTCGCAGCTAATGAAGCTGAAATGTTCCAACTCCTGAACAAAAGTGAGCAACACAGGTCATAAATTGGTCTAAAACTAAGATCATGGTGGTGGATCATGCTTCTAAGCTAAAACTCAATGGAACACTCAATTTACCATGGCCATGGAATGGCCAAGGCTGCAATGCCTCAGCTCGATAGAATATGGAAGGATCGTAGGCGCACACTAAGAAAGGGTTATTGGAAATTCCACCCGTAAGGGGGTTAAATAGGAGATGAAAGTTTATATGAAAGTCTGTAATTTTTCAATGTATGTATATCCATGAAAATTGGTATTTGAGCTTTTGATAAAAAATAAAAAATATAAACCGCATTTTTGAAAATTCTATCCCAAGGTAGGTAAAATATTGCGCGCACTGCAATCCGAAAACTGAGTAAGCGAGCGATCGCACACAACAGCGAGAGAGGTAGACTTGTAAGTTACCGCGCGCCATTTATTTTAGCGCTGAATTCACCTTAGTTTTGAACTTTTGAACGGTAGAAAGTATAAAAAAGTAAAGTTAGTATTGTAAAGATTATGTATGTAAGTAGTAGCGTGAATCGTGTAATTAAAATAAAATTCCCGAAAGTACCGAAAGAACCGGGAATCAAATTTGATTTCCCGGTTCTTTTTTACTCACAAAAGAACCGGGAATTCCCGGTACTTTCGAGACCGGGATTTCCCGGTTCTGATCCCTAATACACACATAGTTTAGTAGAACACGCCTCAAAACCATATACATATTTACTTATTTGGTGAATTAAGTAATATTTAATGTTACAACAGTTAAGCACACATACACACGTATATTGCACACATCTGCCTACTTTAATAATACACATTGTAATAGTTGTCGTTTTAGCTCGAAAAAGCAGCCAGCTTTTTCACCATTCTACGTGGGTCGTGGTTATGATTTATTTAATAACTTTAACTATAAATTGAATTGTAACATTAATTAATTGTTGAATTGTAATAAGTAGATAGGTACATAATATTGTGGCTAATTCTGTTGTACACAATCTCTAAACTTAAACTAAATTGACAAGTTTAAAAATAGTGCTATCCTTTTCTGCAGGGAGCATTGTGAATGAGATAGGAACATATTTAGCCCTGTCATTTTAGTTTAGATTTAGAGATTGTGTACAAAAGAATTAGCCACATTGAATCGACAAAAAGAAACAGGTTCTCAATTCGTTGCGTATTTTTAATTACTTAGGTACTTAATAATTTAATAATAATTTAGTGGGCAAGCAGCTAGTGGCGCCATCTGTTATGCCTATCCGAAACTAATTTTATAACCTAGAAAGCCGCGCGAAAGTCACTTCTCGATGTTTTTCGTAAATAAAATGTAGCCTGTCACCCGAAGCATAACAACGAATCAATAGACACCTCAGTCATCAAATCGGTCCAGTACCTAGTTTAGGCAAAAATCGGCCACAAACATACATACATAGACATACATAAAATCATAACCCTTCTTTTTGGCTTTGCCGTAGTCGGGTAAAAATGCATTTTTACATTTTAAAACACTGAAAGATTTTAGTAACTCGCTCAATAAACATCGCGCTGCGAACGGGGCTCGGTCAAAAAGCGCAAGTCCGATGTTTGTGTTTTCAATTCATGTCCGCAAAGAACCTGGTAACATGCCCGGGCTAATTCATATTTGTTTAGCGATACACATATAATTTGGTTGGGCCCAAATGTCTCCGGTACTTACTCTTACATGTGCTAAGTTCTTTATCATAATATAGGTACCTATCTAACTTTTAGGTCTATTAAATCTGTAACTAGTGACCGCTTCCTTGCATGAGTCTAGGCTAGGCTGACTAGACTGACTAGACTGGCTAGACTCGACTAGGCTGTCTTCTGAATGCCAGAAGGCAACGAAGTGGCGTAGGTATATGCACCCGAAATCTGACACACGGCAACCAATAATACCGCTGCACTATGTCAATGGCTGCACTGTAACAAAAAGCTCATCAAATCTATCATAGTATTAAATATAGGTACATATTGGCTTCTACCTACTTAGAGTTTATTTTAGTGGCTCTGGCGACAATATGTGTTTTGAAAGACGGTTGCTGACTAAGAAAATGTACCTATATACTTCTGAGTGGCTATGTTTTAAAAAGGCATGCACACATTTTCACATTTATCATCGGCTAGTGTGCCAGACAAACTTTGATGCCCATGGGTATGAACAAATGTGGGCTTGTCGTCGGTACCTCTACACATTCCTCTGTAACCCAGAGATCTATCTTTTTAGAAACTGTGTTGATATAACATTTATAACGATAGTACCTACACTGTGTGTGTTTCCACGCCATAATCCGTGTTGTCCAATAAGCGAGACCAAACACGGCTGGACGTGCGACTTCCAATAATCATGTTTGCCAAAGCCGTTAGCGCGCCGGCCATCTTGCGGCCGCGGCCGTGGACAAATGTGGAAAATTACGTATAGAAATAAACACCGCCGTACCGTGACGTACAGATATCAGCCGTGTGTGGACAACTGGAATAACCCACGAATATTCTTTTTTTTTTAATTTTCACACGAAATTTGAACTAAAATGGTGTAACAAATTTATGATAAGTATGGAAAAGAGCACAATAATATTGATGTACTTACAGTGTTTATGATTTGGGAACTATTAAAATGTTGCAGGATCTATTTGGTCCCGCAATATTTCAACCTCGGTTTTATCTCGAAAATGTTGGTTGGCAACTTCAGTCAGATTAACTTTAAATATAAAAAGAAATAGTACCTACTTACCTACCTATAGGAAAGAGTGATTAAAATTAATTAGAATTAAGAGATCTTATCTATCTAGAGCTTTGTCTAAGGGTCTGCACATCACATGAATTCTATAATAATAGTTTTTAATCGTTCAAGGGATATTTTTTCTGTAGCGATATCTCTGGCAAAGTAAGCCTCGTTATATCAATTACCTGATCTAGTAAATATCTGCGACTTATTGTGCTATTTTATAAATAATTTCTTAGGTATTCAATATTTCCAAGTTATGTCACTTTGACATTCAGGCAGAGGCATCTCACGATTCGCCCGCGCATCAAAACTTCGGAGTGAGGTGTTAATAAATAAACCACGAACGAACCCGCTCCACACGAGTAGTAAATCTACAGAGGGGAAGCTTCCACAAGCGGCCCGCTGTAGGTATACTCACACAAACACACTCACCAACGGTTCACGGGCGCGCGCTCGTTCCACTAACCGGTACAGTTGGTGACAAACATGCGCATATGTGTGAGTGTACCTACAGCGGGCCGCTTACTAGAAGCTTCCCCTCTGTAGGCACTCTGTGCCCGCTCTACCTGCGTACCTATCCTAAGAACTTAACTATGTCCTATACTAGGCTGCTTATATTATTCTCACACTAGCTTTTGCCGTTTGCCGTTTTGTTTTTTTCACAAATCCTGAGGGAATCGTGGATATCTGGTTTCCGTTTCCGCTCCCTTTTCCAACCTTTATACCTACTTTCAAGGAAGTTCGCTATAGTAATCTAACCTATTGCTGTAGATATAGATTTCGGGTTTTTCAAAATCCCGCGGGAACTGTAGAATTTTCCAGGATAAAAAGTAGCCTGTTTTAAGTCAGGGCATAATCTACCTTCATTCAAAATTTTAGCCAAATCGGTTCTGTAATTGCGACGTTATAAGTAGAGTAACAAACATCCAAAGATCCACACTCATTCACATTTATAATATTATAGTAGGATGTCAGTGTCACCGCTGCAAGTGCAACAAGAAGTTAATTTTTTTTATTCAAGTACAAGTTAGCCTTTGAATTCAATCTCATCTGATGGTAAGTGTGATGCAGTCTAAGAAGGAATCGAGCTAACTTGGAAGAGGTATGCAATATGCATACCTACTCCTGATCGGTTTCTACGCGGCATCGTACCGAAACGCTAAATCGCTTGGCGGCACTTCTTTACCGGTAGGGTGGTAACCAGCCACGGCTGAAGCCTCCCACCAGACTAGACCAGATACAATTTAGAAATTATAAAATCCCAAATTGCCCCTGTCAGGAATTGAACCCGGGACCTCCCACTTATAAGACCACAGCGCTCACCACTGCGCTTGGGAGGTCGTCATATTCCAATTGAGTACTTAGGGTTCCTAAATTAGAATGAATATCGAAATAAAGTCTGAAGAGTTGAATATTATGGTTGAAGCTTAGCACAGAACGGCTGAAACAAGCTGAAAAACTCAAAAACTTTAAAAAAGTAAATAAAATCAGCCAAGTGCGAGTCGGGCCTCGCTCTTTCAGGGTTCCGTACATAATTATGAACAATATAATATTTTGGGTCTAAGAAATATTTAATTTCCGAGCTAGACATCGCAACAAACCGTGAAAGAAAAACCCAAAAAAATGTTCGTTTATTTTGGTCACAGCTTATAAACTATTTAATAAATCGTTGTTTTCAGTATTTGTTGTTTAAATAGAGCATATAGTACATAATATACTGAAATATCATATTCCCAACTAGTTTAGTTTTTGAGATAGCCCCCGTCACAAAAATGGTCTAAAACTGACAACTTTGATGGCCTCCCATTCCCTTATTTTTTGAGATAAAAATTAAAAAAATATATATTTGTACTCTACTTAATGAGCTCTAAACAATGATACCCCACAAGCTAGGGTAAAGAAAAATTTTTTTTTCCGGCTCCTTTTTCATGTATGGGAGCCCCCCTGAAAAATAATTTAATTCAATTTCTAATTCAATATTTGATTTTGGGTTAATGTTTTACACTAAATACCAAAATTTCAGGTTTGTAACTCATTTCGTCTGCGAGCTAGAGACCTGTGACCGGCGGACAGACGGACAGACAGACAGACAGACAGACATACAGACAGACAGACAGACAGCCGAGTGACATTAATAGGGCTCCGTTTTTTACCCTTCAGGTACGGAACCCTAAAAACAATAGTCAGTGTCATTTGGGATGATATAAGGATTCTAACGATAACTCATACATCCAAGTCTGGTCAGGCATTTAGAAGTTATGGTGGAATGAAGACACTCACGTAGGTGCATACATAAACCCTGAAAACATTACACTTTTTATTGGCAGTCGTGTAAAAAACGATGTAGGTTATAATTTAATGACTTGATTTTGACAATTTAATGACTCTATGTCTTTAACGATTTCTCTTTATTGCTAAACTCGACATGGTAAGTCCGTAAAACAAACTAAGGCGGTAGAATGCACACTTTTAGAATGGGCAAAAACAAAATGGGCTGTCTACCAAATGCCAATGTACGCCCGCCCTAAATCTATAAGTATTGTTTATCAAAACAATTGAAACAACAATCTAATGAATTTGTCAAGACTTATATATTATTTTGCTAGCAAACATAATACCTACCTACTAGCATTTATTGGGGCAAATATTTAATGTTTAATTCTGTGTAATATTATGCTCTGGATTGTAACGAAAAATATTGTTTGTCAAATGTTTGTGAACATACGCGATTAATATTGACTTGCATAATTCTATGTTATTTTGGAGTAAATATTTTGAGCAGGTACATATTTAAAGGAATAATAGTACAGTGTAAACTCCCAGGGTGGGATAGTTTAATACAGCTTATACCTTTTACTCAAATACCTACTTATAGTATGACGAGAATGTCTACTCACTCTACTGCATTCAGTAGTTACAACTTACACTAATTATATTAATTGTGAAATTAATTACTATGTAACCTAAACTTCTCAAGCATACATATATGAAAAAAAATGGTTTATCTTATGTCACGAGCTGGCTAAGATACCACCACCACTTTTAAAGTCCCACTGCTGGGAACAGGCCTCCTCTCTTATAGGAAAGAGGGATGTAGAGCTTAGACCCGACACACTGCTCCAATGAGGGTTGGCGGGCTTTAACAACTATTGTCACGATAAGGAGTAGGTACCTAAGCAACTTAAACATGCCTAATATTTTGAAGTTCCATTTTATCAAAAAAATAAAATAAAAAACATCCCGTGGTGCCACCAGTAGGGCCACCGGTAGTACCTACTACCTACCACGATTAAGACCTGAAATTATAAGTTATACTTATAATTGCCATATAAATAACTGACACAGTTTCTTGACCTCTGTCACAACTTGACCCAGGAATATGGGAAACGTTAAATTTTCGCTTTTCTCATAATATAAAACCCGTAAGAAACAGTGTCGCATAGATTGCTTATGGGCTGCAGCATCTGAACCTGAGAAAAGGGAACGAATTCACACGTTTTACTTAGTTTTATTATTATTTTTTTGGTGGTGGGTTTTTTTTTCTATTATTTTGTTGGGTGCATTCATTCAATAAATCTTTGTAGTGCCATAGAAACAAAATTCGTGTGCAAAGATCCATAAAGACTAGTTCAGTAGATCCATGTTTCAGTCTGCATTGCTGGACATAGGTCTTTACGAAAACGCGCCACCAAAATTCCAGTTCAGTAGAAATAATTTGAATATTCGACGACCTTCCTAGCGCAGTGGTTAGCGCTGTGGTCTTGCTTGTGGGAGGTCCCGGGTTCGATTCTCGGCAGAGGTAAGTTGAAATTTTATAATTTCTAAATTGTCTCTGGTCTGGTCTGGTGAGAGGCTTAACCGTGGCTAGATACCCCCCCTACCGGCAAAGCCGTGCCGCCTAGCGATTTAGCGTTCCGGTACGATGTCTCTTAGAAACCGATCAGGGAAAGTATAGTTTAATAAAACTGCCATACCTCTTCCAAGTTAGCATGTTTCCACCTTAAATTGCATCGTCACTTACCATCAGGCGAGATCGCAGTCAAGGGCTAACTCGTAGATGAATAAAAACAATCCGTCGAATATTTACATGCACAAGTATAAATTAAAAATTTAAAACACCCCCGACATTCGCCATTTTGTGGCGGCGGCCATCTTGGATTTGCATAGTGCTATTCTACTAGTCAAGCCCTTTTATTTGATACCCATATTAAGGGAGTTGTAAAAAAATATATAATCCCCCATTTTGTAGCGAAGGCCATCTTGGATCGATTTTTATCAAACATAGTTACAACACTCTCGACTAATTTACCTTTCAAACAAAAAAAACCGCATTTAAATCGGTTCACCCGTTTGAGCGCTACAGGGGAACAGACAGACACACACACACACACACAGACACGTCAAACTTATAACACCCCGTCGTTTTTGCGTCGGGGGTTAAAAATATAAGAAAGTGAAGCTACATAATAAACTGTTTAAATCGCTTTTATAATGACTATTTGGAACAACCGTGTAATTAGTGGAAGATTCCACAAGTTATATCTCTGGTGATAACAGCTCTCATTATTTATCTTGACATTACATTCTGTGAATGCTTTGACAGCCAGGTGACACCCAATCTAGTCTATCTTGTAAATTAATGTCACTTCTGAGCCCCGCGATTTCCTGTGTTTGCGAAGGTTTGCGACACCTGATATAATTATTGCAGTGGTTTTTGTTTATCACCAAGTCGCATGACTTTGTGATTCACTTGAATCAATAATGGAAGATAAAATCAAGAATGCTGAATGTAAGACGCCATTCTTTGTTGATGTTTCATCTTTTTGTGATACTTTTAATTAATTTAATTTGAAATATCTACCTTTTAAAATTTCCTACATGTAGGGTAGGAACACCGGTTTCCGGACACGCACCTGTTATCGTCCACCGAGCGGATCACTCTTAAGGGATGCTTAAAAATAGAAACATTATAAGACTCACATAAAAATAATGCATCTCTATGCCAACTTGAATGTCTTATCAAGACACAGAGAAAGAAAAAAGTCTATTTCACTTAAGTTTCTTCGGAAACAAAGCGATCGAATTTTGAGTATGCAATTAAGGAATGAAAACGAGCCCTGTGGAGCAAAAAAATTAGTGGCATGCTTCAACTATCATGGAAAGTTATTAAACATTTTACTATAATATTTAGTTTGATTCTTCTTTGTAGCACTTACTTATGTTTCATAAAATACTGTGAACGTGTTTTTTTACTTTTGATTATATTGGAACACAAAAAAAAGGGGTGGACGGCAACTAGTTCACTATTTTCTTAAGAAAACCTGTTATCGTCCGGGCGGTCAAACACAGGTTTAGCGTCTTAATTTTAGGTAGTCCTGTTATCAATCGAGGTGTGCACAAAATTGGAATTAAGTTTATTAATTCGAATCCTATACACATACACTAGTTAGTGACTAGTCTTCGTCCACTTTTTTCTCATTGTATATAAAACTATGGGTCTTCAAAATCACGCGTGGACGATATCTAAATTTGCACTGAATAAATATTCTAAGTTTCGACCGCCAAGCTATTATTTGAAAATAAATAGATTTAGTAAAAATATAAATAATTAAACTTGTTTGACAAAAGAATTACCTTATATTTTATGTGTTTCTCCTTGGAACTTCGATATATTTATAAGTTAAGATAGTATTATCGATCATTATAATTTGTGGACGAAATTTAAAATAGAGAATCTGAAGTGCACCAGTTATCCGTCCACCTATATTTTAAACTGTATGAAAAACATATATTTTTTAATATTATGTTATTATTTAGGCGAATTTTGATTATTACTCAAATATCTATAATTTATTTTTTATTCATCTACAAGTTAGTCCTTGACTGCGATCTCATCTGATGTTAAGTGACGATGCAGTCTAAGATGGATGCGGGATAACCTGAAAGAGGTACGGCAGAATCCGTACCCTTAAACGCTAAATGACTTGGAAGTAAGGCATACTGACTAGAGACAATTTTGAAATTATTAAATTGAATTTACCAAATTGCTCTGCCCAGAATCAAGTAGAGGACCTTCTACTAATAAGACTTACCCCTGCGCCAGGGAGGCTGCCAAATTATATGTACCTACTTATAGTTTTTTTACCTGTTTTATTTTAAAACAAGCAGTTGACTGCTATTGCGTATGCGTAGAAAGACCACATCACTTTGTATAAAGTTCTCTATCACCCTGTGAAAGTTCTGTCAAAATAGGTTCAGCTGTTTTGAAAAGTAAGTATTGCGAATAGACGAAGAACAGAAAAACATTTTTTTTATAAACAGTTATGTGGCTTTTTAATAATGTATAAGTAAACATAAGTTCACTAATAAAAACCCATATATTTCGAAAACACGGACAGGAAGTTAATTTTAATTGATATAGATATTAAATACATATTAAAGTCGTGTTAATATTACATATTCAATTACTTACTCATTACATGCATACTTTTTCATAGTAAATTTCTCATAGAAATCAGTGGACGGATAACAGGTACAAGGGTGGACGATAACTAGATTTAGTGGACGATAACCGGTGAAATCGGCATTTTCAGCTTTTTATTAGGATTAAAAAAAAGCTAGTTACCTGACTATAAAAATACTAACATGCAATGAAAATAGACTATACTAGAAGTATATTTTAATAAGTTTTTGTTTAATTTTTTTTATAGAACATATATTTTCACCCTCTCAAACTCAGTAACTCCACTAAATGGACGATAACCGGTAAGAAAACCCTACCTAAATATTTTGTATATCTTCAACATTTGATACAATCAGACGCATCGTGTAATAAAAGCAGGTGTTCCACTTTTAAATAAATCACACTGCATATAAATAATTTGAAATTGCCAGAAGTAAAAACAAATATCATACAGAGTTCGATTTTCAAAGATTCCCCTCAAGACAAGCAAAGGTCAATGACCATTCAGGCTATTCCAAAGCATTATTTGATTTTTATACTCGTAGATCAGGGCCTAGAAATTTCTATCAATATTACCTACAACTACTTAGATACTACTTACTAATAGATATGTACTACTGCTATTCCTATTGAACTGCTATTTTCACCAAGCCGTAGGTATTAGATTATATCTCCATGTAAAGTAGGTAAAAAATCTATTTCATAACCATTTCTCCATCGAAGCATCGGAGCACCCACACGAAAGCCATTAGCCACCGGAAGCGGCTAGTTTTGAAGTCAAAGGGGACATTATTTGGTTAACACTAATTAGTGTGAACTGGCTTTACCTACATCTCGGACTCGCTAAGAAAGCGAAGCTTTCAAAGTACCACGTCCGATTTGAAGCAATGTTACTTCGTCATTCAGACATAGTGTTCAAAGTTGTGTGTGTTCATGATTTTGAGAGGTCAAAAAAATCCTAATTGCGTAAATCCAATTTGGGCTCAGTGGTGAAAGTGGTTGCTTTTAGTTGGCTTACTTTTATTTGGTTTAATTTTTTATTTTCATAAAATTAACAAGAGAAATATTGAACATGTCTACTTATAAACGTACTTAGTTGTGTGGCTATAAATTTGATAGAATGGATTATTGATCAAATGCTGTGGGCTGTGGTCCAACTTCTCTACTAGAATGGATGGACCTGAAACAAACAAGAGAAGATTTTAAAGAGCTCGATTAATATTTCGGCATTAGAAAATATATCGATAACAATTTGTCTCCACTAGACGTCACTAAAGTCACTTAGGCTTGCAAGAAAAGTTAGATATCACAAATTTAGGCAACGACAAATTCTCTAAATGCAGTAAGAAGTTTATCAAAATCCATTGCGTAGTTTAGAAGAAATAAGCGGCGAAATAAAAATGCGACGCAAATTTTATTTCATCATCATCATGATCAACCCATTACCGGCTCACTACAGAGCACGGGTCTCCTCTCAGAGTGAGAAGGGTTTTGGCCATAGTCTACCACGCTGGCCAAGCGGATTGGCAGACTTCACACACCTTTGAGAACGTTATGGAGAACTCTCAGGCGTGCAGGTTTCCTCACGATGTTTTCCTTCACCGTTAAAGCAAGTGATATTTAAATACTTAAAACGCACATAACTCCGAAAAGTTAGAGGTGCGTGCCCGGGATCGAACCCACGACCTCCGATTTTATTTCGATTTTATAAGATTTTTATAAGATTAAAATTTATTTAAATAGCCTTTTTAGAAGTACCTACCTACCTAAGAAAATGTTAGTGTTTCAAGTCGATATTTCATCAGTGATCGATCACTCATCACTTAAAATCTGTTATGTTTTTCAGTTTTGTCAGATAACACCTTTGTCCACTCAACGCTTCAATTTTATTATCGTCAATGAACCAACCTAACATTGGGCGTAACGTACCTACAACCATTATCATCCCCTGTAATTAGCAAAACCATCAAACATTTAGCCAAGGCACCGCTTCCCTACCTTTTTCATAAATCAATCACATCTCGAACGATTTCACGCACAACTTTTCACAAAAGCTACAAGTCAAATGGACTATCAAAAAGCCCATTCATTCCTAAACGGGGGCTAACAACATTATACGTGTAATACATATTTCATTATTACTACCTTTATGGTATGTTTAATTTTGTAGCTGGCAAGCTAGACATTTTTTTTTCGTAACGATTACAATAGCAGTTTTTCTATTCAATAGGGGGCGTTGTATTGTTATACAATATTTTACAAACGTTTTGGATGTTACGGGTATGGTTAGCATGAAACATTTGTAAATGGTTAGGTAGGTATAAATTTTAAGAAGAATTAAATGAAATATTGCCAATCGTTTGTTTTTAATGTACCTATACCTAATACATATGTACCTAGATACCAAGAAAAAGGTTATTCAGTCTAAACTGCGTAGTTAGTTAGGAATAATAAATTGTAATGATAGCAAGAATATTGCAGAAAGCAATAATATTGACCTTCAAAATTGTTTTTCTTTGTTTTATTTTATTACATCTTGTCTAATAGGCAAATAATCGCAGTATCAAACTTTATCATCAAGAAGATTTAGATCTTTTTTTGCTGTCTGTACCTCCGTGGACGTTTCCAAAGCGACCTCAATAGTTCCTGAACGCATCAAACCCGCTATTCACCAAGAGACACCGGCATATTCACTTCCGCTTGCCCTTTCATTGTGCAATTTGACAAGGCAGATTCGCGCGCCGCCGGCCATAGCTCAACAATACCTCAACAAAAATCGAATTCCGAATTCAAAAGCGCATCGTTGAGGTTTATTGGCTTAGCGCTTGATTGATTGTGCGAACGGCATCGCAATTTTTTTCCCCCCAATCGCATCCGATGTTGCCAGTTCCTAACCTTTTTGCCGGATTTATTACTCGATAATATATTTTGATTTGGGCGTGGCGAATTCGCGATACCCTTTGTCGGTACAGGAAGTCTTATTTTCATAACAGGTAGGTACATTGTAAGTGCAGTTTAGGAATGCAAAGGGCTCGCATGATGCACTTGTGTTTGCGTTACGCAAATTAAAGAGTCTATTTCAACATTGATGCAAGTTTGTTGTAATTGAATTAACTGACAGATATTTCTCAATAATGCTACATTGAATACAGAATTCAGAATAATTTGCCTAGATTTATTTGGCAATGTTTGTGTTCTTAATATACTAAAATTGTATCACCTGCTATCCTACTTTTATATCCTTGGTGTGGTATAAGGGTGTCCATAAAAAATCAAATTAAAAATTCGTAGGTAATTTAGATTTATTGATGACTCGTGAAAACCGTTCAAATTCTTGATGACTCGTGACTCGTGGAACTGCTGGACCGATTTTAATGATTTTGGTACAGATGTATTCCACATTCTGAAGACGGACACAGGCTGGTTTTATCCAGATATTGAAAAAAAAACCGAGATTTTCAAAAATCTTAATTATGATGATGAATAATTAATAATAAATAATTAGTCGCTGTCTCCCGGTAGTGATATCTACCTATGTTAGATACAACTTACATACTTAAACATAATATTATGTATGTACATATTGTATATTTTAAATTTGTTGAAATATGTCCTGAAAGTTAAAAAAAAGCCTCAAGATTTCTGTGAAAATAAATATAATGCGTTCAGTGTGACTCACTGTGGTTATTCGCCGAAATTATAAATTTAGGTAGTGAAGTATTTTTTTAAATTACTCTTATTTGTAATTTTAACTTTATCGGACTCAAATACAGTGTATTTTCGAATGTTCAAAAATAACACAGTTTGTATGTTAAAAAAAAAAAAATTAGCATAAGTGCACAACAGCACAATACGAAATGCTTCTCGGTTTCAACTCACGCGCGGGGTGCTTATTACGTAACCAAAACCCGAGATCCGCCTTTAAAGGAAAACCACAATAATTTTTCGGTTGATATTGAGTGTCCTCTGAAAAATTAATCTTTATTACGTAGCCATAAACGCTTAAAATTATACAGGATTTTTAAATGGTCCGTTTTGTTTCTTGGATTGTCAAAAGACCGTGACACGTTTGTGCCACCGTGAATAAACGGACATGCTGGCTTATTCTGTAACTTAGTTAGCAACTGAAAATAGTTGCCAACCAATTAGTTTGATATACATTGCTGCTTTACTGTGGGAAATATAAAGTGTTTTCATAATTTTACACAGTAAAACAGCAATGTACCTATATCAAACGAATTCGTTGGCAACTATTTTCAGTTGCTAACTAAGTTACAGAATAACCCCCCTGGACGACCGATGCATATATAGGTAGGTACATACAAATAGTATTATATTCATCGAATCACCAAAACAAACGAATTTTTTTAGATGATCATATTATGTAACGGAACCTTTATAGAGTGACACTCGACTCGCACTTGGCCGATTATTTTTATTGAGTGCTAGGTATTTTATTCATTGCTCACTGTGTCTAATTATAAATAAATATTTTACATAAGTACAATAATTATGTAGAAACATAGGTAAATGTTATATTAATTATTTATTAGATTAAGTTCATTACTTAAGTACCTAATAGATACTGTATTTGAACAAAGGCATATAATGATAATTATTAATATACTTAGGTAGGTTAAAATTGTTAGCAAATTATCACTAATTCCAAAGGTCGCATCTATCACGCGAGTCATTTAACTATTTGCCTCAAAGACGTCCTATTCCATTAAAAATCCATTATAAATTATTATTTTTCGTATGACAGCACTCGACAATAGTATTTACATTCGATGTCAGTTTGTTTTACATCCGAAATACACATTGAATGGACGCATAACATTTTTCGTCTAGCATTCATGATGCGTTTTTGCCATGGACATTATGTCACTTATTATAATATGCGGCCCATAGTTCCTCGGCCCTTTGTACAGAAGATGAATGAAGAATGGAATAATAATAACACGTCTGGCCGGTAGGATGAATTGGGAATATAAAAAGGGAAAAATGTACGGTGATATGACAACACCGCCACGTGGCACAATGGAGCGCTGGAATCGGAACCTCCTTTTGTGACGAACTTTTTTTTAATTTAGGCGCTGACTTTAAGAACAATAATAAATAAACTAAAACTAACTATACCTATCTTGTGCAACATAGGTACTACGTACGCACCATAACGATATCCGTATACCCGAATTACTAATTCCGTGGAATTCTGACAGCTGTCATTGTCATTTACAGATGAGTTATTTGTATGGAGAACAGGGTTAACATCTACGAAGTACGATTTTACCCCAAACTACTTTAATTCCCTGTCATCATAAAAAGCCATATGCCGCGTAATAATATTACTCGTTTCGCCTTAAAATAGAAAACACCAAGAGTGGAAACTAGAAAGTACACACTAATAGCAATAGAAAACAAAAGAAGCACAATGAAAAAAAATATTCAAAAATGGATGTCGAATGACATTATCACCATGAAGTGTCTGTCAGGCATTAGTCATATGTAGCATGCGGCAGTTGATTTGTATTTGCATAAGTTTTGAATTTTTTATCTTTTTTTGTGGGAATTGTTTTATCTCTGGTAACATTACGAAACGTCAGAATTCCACGGAATTAGTAATTCGGGTATAGAAGTAGGTATGCACATAAATAAGGTGTTATTTTTAAGCACAATGCGATATAATTTACCGCATGTGCTCAGCTGGCTCGTAAATTGTGCGTGATTTATACGAGGATTATAACGTTATCAGTATCGTTTCCCGTGGATATATATACCTACCTAGGTACCTATCAACTGTTTGCTCTCGTAGACATTTACGTAATCAGGTAGGCAAAAGCAAACTTATAGTAGGTATTTACTTCTAATTTACGTATTAGCTTGATAGGTATACAGTACACAATACTTTACAACTCGAGTTTGCATAAATCTTCCATATTGTTTTTAACCCCCGACGCAAAAACGACGGGGTGTTATAAGTTTGACGTGTCTGTGTGTGTGTGTGTGTGTGTGTGTGTGTGTGTGTCTGTCTGTTCCCCTGTGGCGCTCAAACGGGTGGACCGATTTGAATGCAGTTTTTTTTGTTTGAAAGGTGAATTAGTCGAGAGTGTTCTTAGCTATGTTTGATGAAAATCGGTCCAAGATGGCCGCCGCTACAAAATGGCGGATGATATATTTTTTCACAACTCCCTTGATATGGGTATCAAATGAAAGGGCTTGACTAGTAGAATAGCACTATTGCAAATTCAAGATGGCCGCCGCCACTAAATGGCGAATGTCGGGGGTTTTTTAAATTTTCAATTTACACTTGTCATTAGGTACGTAAAACTGGCATACCCAGAGAGTCGTAATTTACTAGAAACATTTTTTATCAGTAACCTCATAACATTACTTTCATAAAGAAAACACAACAATTCTGCTTGCAAGAGAAGTGTCAAAAACATATTCCCACACAAAAATATAATGATACAAAAGCTCGTTTTCGTATCCCAGAACCACTTGATGTCTTTTGCGTGACGTACGCTGGCAACATCGAGGACCCTCAAAAATGGCGCGCAAAGTGACAGCTCGCACTAAATCCATAGACTAAAAAAATAATATTGTACTCTATGGCAATGTAATAAATTGTATTATTGCAAGCAAATTGCAAAGAATTCGAAAATTGTTTGCGTCAGTAAAATCAATGTGATAATATAATAGAGTCCTGCGGATTTTTTTATGCCTCTCGATATAGGATTAGGTAGAACGTCTGACGTTAATCTTTACACAATCTGTTTTATGCAGCTTTTCTGTCGATTATTTTACTATATTTTTATTATATTTGAGTAATTTGTAAAAAAACAATACACAAAGTGAAGGAAAGAAAAAAAATTCTGGACAAGGAAAACGTATATCTATTAGATTATTTATCAGATGTCCTACATTAAATTATTGTAATTAATTCTTCCAAGTAGATAAAATTCGTAAAAATAATAATAACTTTGGTTTTGGTACCTACCCTTTAACAGTCGTTACATGGGTACATTTATACAATCTTACACAACAACCCTACATAACTATTAATTTAATCAATCAAGAGCTTAAAAGCGAGATAAAAAGAGTTAAGAGAATAATTGAGTAAAATAAATAACAAATCTAATTGAACTGAAAATTGAGAGTAGATACCACCACCACTACAACCTTTTAACGTCCCACTGCTGGGCACAGGCCTCCTCTCTCATAGGAGTGAGGGATTTAGAGCTTAGACCCACCACGCTCCAATGCGTGTTAGCGGGCTTTAACGACTATTGTCACATGAATTTTTTGACAGAAAACCCCAGTACCTAACAATTATTTGGCCTACCCGGGAATACAACCCGGGACCTCGTGATCTGCGGTCGAATATGCTGACCACTAGACCAACGAGGCAGTTATAGAGAGTAGAGATATATAGTTTATACTAAAAATTATTTTTCAATTTTCCTATAGCGATCGATTGAATTAATTAGCGTCTATAAAGTTCCACCGGGGCTCGGAAATTGTTCGGTAATCTTGGAGCTTGTGTAAAATTCATAAAAACTTTAAGCTGCATGGAATAAGTAACAAGTTTCTTATCAAACCTTTAATAGGTTTAAATTTTGGTTTCTTTATTTCGGTACAGATCCACCTTTAAATAATCTCCGAATCTAACTATACCTACTAAGTAATAATTAAATAATGTAAACGTTTTGGATCGACGTGGGATCGACTATGGTTATTTAAACAACATAATATATACGATAAATAAGTAGATACACTCTGATAAAAAATTTAATGAAAAATAATGCAACTTGCGGTTGCTAATAACTTTGCCAATTGCTGAACTTGCTTTAACTGTGAAGATAAACCTCGTGAGGAAATCTGAGTGCCTGAGGGCTGAGAGTTCTCCATAATGTTCTCAAAGGCGTGTGAAGTCTGCCAATCCCACTCAGCCAGCGTTGTGGACTACTAACGGCCTACTACCTATTAATACTAAACCCTTTTCGCTCTGAGAAGAGACCATTGCATTGTAATGGGTTGATAATGTGGACGATGAGTAAAACAAAGTTTACCTTTATAGTTAGTTTCCTCACGTTGTTTTCTAGTGATATGAATTGCTAAATTAACTCCGAAAAGTTAAGATGAGTGCCGGGGATCGAACTTGGTCCCTCCGAAACGGAGGATGAAGTCTTTTGAAGAAGAACCACTGGGTTTAAGTTTATCACCGCTTTGTTTTACCACGGAACCCTAAAAAGGGATGAAAAGCGATATAAGTGTTTTGTTTGAAAACACCGTTGTTTTGCGGAAACTCCATCGATGTAAACATTTTTTAATCTACAATACAAACGGTGTCGGTTACACTTAGCTCACCTCCGAGTAAAAATGGTCTACACGAGTTTGTTAAGACAACATGGCAACAATTGCTCTGTTTACACAATACGACCAAACACACAGGTTCTGTCGTTACGACTGTTACGATCGCTTGGTCCTTCTAAAGTCTTTTTTTTTTGTAATTTTTGGGCTATCTATAATCAGTCTGTTTGGACTATAACTAGAGTCGATGTGTGCGTCGTGAGTTGGGAGAAGGTCACTCCACTGAGGGACTCTTCTCATGTAGCTTATATGCTGGCTTTTATTATCGACAAGACAGCTCTTCCACTGTTGTTGCCTTCTAAAGTCTAAACATTATGTAAGTATGTATATAAGTATGTAATATGTATATACTATACTATATATTTAATAAAAAATTATATATATCTATATTGTATATATGTAAATATGTATATCAGTCGGTTGTTACCTATAACACAGGCATTAAGTTGCCTACTTTAGGAACAGACGACCGTGTGTGTATGTGTGTATATTTATTATATTTATACATTTATTATTTCTTTCAGGTATAATACTTAGGGCCTGTTTCAACACCTTCTGATAAGTATCAGATAGCTATCTACAACTTTTGTCTTTGTCACTTGACATGAAGTAAGAAAGTGACAAAACTTATGTTTAGGCTATCCCACCCTTATCAGAAGGTGGTGAAACAGGCCCTTAGTATCAACCGTTGTAGGTTTAAACTTTAAGGTCAACTTACACATGACCCTATGTTTTAGTTAATATTATGTCCTTTTCACGTCAACCACGGAGTAAACTTGTCAAAAAGTGACAATAATACAAACTTAAAATAAAGGAGATACGTTTTAGCGTGATAAAATCAATGTCGTGTGTCAATTTTGTCGCATATTGTAAAAACTCCAAATGAGTCAATATTTTCTTGAGCATTCTTTAGAATGTCAAAATGTTTACTGGCAATGATAAAAGAATCGATGGGGGCAGAAAAATGGGCAAAATTATTGTGGTGTATCTAATATGGAATGTACCTAGTACATACCTTTATGTACTAGGTTTTCATTAGATCTATCGTTTGTAGATTGGAGCTTTCTTATAAATATGTAAAAAAATTCTCATAAAAAGCATGTACGATTCACATCTGCATCTGATCGCACGACAAAATGTCTAGATTGGATTTATTTATTGAACATGGTTTGGCCAAGTCCATCTCAGATGAAAAAATCTTACATTCTTCGGAATTATTGATAGGATACTTTTATAATAATAATTAATCAATCTACGTATAAAGTACCTACGGGTATTACAATTCAAACACTTCTGAAAACAAACTAAACAGCTCGAATCTTAGACGTTTGCACAGTGTTTTAATTAAAATAATTTAAAATATAATCGCTTTAGAGCCGAGAGTTCGGAGCGAGGGAAGTTGGAAATTTCTGGAACGGGGGTAGGTAGGTGCAAGACAAAATAATAAAATATTAATAAAGGCCCCGGAGACGGTGGAAAAGTTTCATTCGGGACAAATATTTGTGTTTTAAATAAGGCGCGGAACGATACTACGGGGTTAGGTAAGCTACTTGCTCGGACTGGAACCCGTCGCCGCTCGCCTGGCTACACGGAAACTTTTAATTTGCATGTGAAAAAGGGATATTGTTAACTAACCTGGAAGGAGTTTAATTGTTTAACTGTTATAATGTATCACAGCTCTTATACATTAAAATTATTGTTATAATGTCCAGAGAGCTTTTATGGTGTTCCAAAATCTGCCGCATTTGTTTATTATTACTATTAATACACAAAAAGAAAATCCCCGATTAACTTACCTACTCACTGAGTCAAAAACGCCCAGTCTAAACTGGACCAAGAAAGCTGATTTTTTTTTTCGCCTTCGAAAAGGTTTTCGCGAGAGAAAAAGAATTCGAGAGAGAAGAAGCCGCAGGCGGTCACAGTTAAAGAAAAAAATTTGCTACTAGTTACTTTCTTTTATCTAAACCAGAACTGTTTTATAAACATTTTTGACTCACATTAATTAATTAATCGTAAAGCACTAAAAAAAACCGGTCAAGTGCGAGTCAGACTCGCCCACCGAGGGTTCCGTACTCCAGATGTATAAGTTTGTTGTTGCTAATTAAGCTAGGCCTCTAAATTGTATGAGCGCTCATACAACTCAGAGGTCTACCTTAATTGGCTCAACTATGTATGTATGGGGACACCCTTTAATTTCCAACTTTTTTTAGTTTTTGGAATTTTTCCTTTATTTGTGCTGTAAGACCTGGCTTTTTGCCGAATTTCGTAATTCTAGGTCAACTGGAACTAACATTTAGGTTCTCGACCCAAAACCTATAGGGTACTTCCGGTTGACCTAGATTTGTCAATTTTGGTTAAAAGCAAAGTTTTACAGATCAAGTAAAGGAAAAATTCCAAAAAATAAAAAAAAGTTGAAAACAATTTTGGTACTTACAAGTTTTCGTGAAAATCTAAATTTGCCCATATCTTTTTATTTTGTGGACTCAGGACTTTAATTTTTATACACCTAATAGGGACTATAGATTTTAGTATCTAATATAAATTTCAACTTGCTAGGTCCTCCCGTTCCTGAGAAAATCGGTGGTGACACACGGACAGATGGACAGACGGACAGACGGACAGACGGACAAGAAAGTGATCTTATAAGGGTTCCTTTTTTTACCTTTTGAGGTACGGAACCCTAATAACAAAATATGTCAAAAACTACACCAATACTATGTAGTAGGTAGGTACCTACCATATAATTTGCGTAGATCCTCAAACATTAAATAAATTACCCAGCACGCACACCAGAGCATCTCGAAATTCACATCCCCCAACAGGATCACATGGTACTAAACCACAAACTCAAATCTCCTAGCGGGAAAACCCACTAACTACAATAAAAACCTAACATTGAAAGCTATTAGAACCGAGTGCCTAGTGTAATGAAATATTAAAATAGTTGGTAGACGGTTTTCAAAGGCCCCCGGGCGGCTGAAAACAAATCAAATAGAGAGGGCCAACTTGTTAAAATTCTCTCACTACGCTTTCCACTCGATTGTTACAGTTTTTTCCGCTAGTGTAAACCAATTCGACACGTGACTGCATAGAAAAAAAAATAGAAGTTCGAATATCATTGATTTTATCTCATTTATCGATGCAACGAAATGTACGCTACATTCAACGTGAAGTTTTTGAACCAAATAAACAAGACAAAGGATGCAGAAATCTGTTCAAATAGATCATCACAAGTTGCCATCTACGACCATGGAGACCTAAGCCTTTAAATCATGAGTTATAATAATAATTGCCGCATGAACTTTTCATAATTAGTTAAAAATTATGTAATCAATAACTTAACTTTAACTCTAGTAGAATTTAGATTTACTGATGAGAAAATAGATTAAATTTAAACTTAAAATATTATAAAACAATGACCATATTCGTTGGGTAATCACAAATTAACACTGCAGAGACAAACGCACAGACAGTGTTTAGTAAAGATAATTCAGAAGAGGGAGGTCCCCTAAGTAGGGCTGCCAGTAAGTGTTAAAAATTGAAAATTATAACAAAAAAAAAACAAACTACAAGTTCGTATTCGTTACGTAAAAAAACAAACTTCAATCGTTTGTAGAGTGAGATTCGTAGAGTTCATTCTCAATAAATAGGCCTTTTTTCATTTTCTTCCAAATTGAGTAATTATTGTTGTCTTGATTAAATCTGAAAAGACAATTTTATGAGATGCAGTACGCAGCGTAGAGCAAGCGCATAGTTCCAGAACACTTATTTTTCAATTCAGCTGCACGGACCTATCAAAAGTGGAAAAACGAAATATGTAGCCATTTCGTAGAGTTCCCCGTGTTATTTTTTGTGGATGAAACTGGGACTGTGAGCTGCGGGAATAGTCTGCGCTGGCGCTTAATGTGCAGCAGGCAACCCTATTCCTGCCCCTGGTATTTGCTCTAAAACTATCGCGGGCTGATTGATACGGGCCGCAACAATGCGTGTTTGCTTTCAATTACCAGCTCCGTACTGGACGGAGGTGTGGAAAAATACTCATCCCAAGACGCCCTTAAAGCATGATGCCTTTGTAAAAGGATCATCTGGAGCGAATCTCTGACCTCAATCCATGACGGCCTCCCTGTGGCAGTTGTGAACACTGTGGCCTTATAACTGGAAGGTCCCGACAGTACGTTGGTAGTTAAAAGAAACCCTGTCGAAAATGTTACTAGAATTATAACGTTATATTTAAAGAGAGCAAAATCTTTTCAATAAAAAAAAGTACAAACGAGACAGTGTTCGATTATTCATCTAGGTATGCGGACCGCACCAAAGGACCCAAAGGACGAAAATTGAAACATCAACATTAAATAAATATTGCAGCGTTGACCATTGTTTTCAAATAAAATAGCGGCGCAACAACGAAATGACTAAATTATTTTAAATTTGGAACGCATCCACCCTCATTATCGTGTTCCCGATGAAATTAGTGATGGTAGGTGTGGCCCTCGAAGGCCCGCGTGGCGAGCGCGTGGCGTAAACACGGCCGCGTGCGCGCGCACTGCGCCACGATATTAAAAGAATATGGTAATAACGTGGCGTGGTGGCCTGGCGTGTGGCATACGTGCCACATTGTTGGCCGCGAGAGATTGAAGCACTTAATGTCACTGATACGAAGATTTGTTTTGTTGAGCGAAAAATAACACTCGCAACGTTGTTTTAGTGGACTGTATCCGTCTGTCTAATCTTATACTGATCTACAATTAATGAATTATAGTGATTTCTTCAGTGTGACCTTAGACAGTGAAATTGAAGAAATCTGAATTTTATTTATTATGTTACGTTCCCTCGAATATGGTTGAGCGAAGCAATGGCTGGATCATGCGTCATGCTCGTGAACGGGTGCCACCGTCTGAAATGGGGCTGTCTTTTTACTTTTGTCTGCCCATCTTAACATATATAGAATTGTAAGCACCATTCCGAACCAGTGGTAGATTCATTTGTCGATTCGAAAGGATTTGTAAAAGTTTATCTGAATAAAAAATATGTCTATTCTATTCGGCTTTGCTTCAGCTGTCCACAAGATAGTTAAGCTACTTGTAACAATTTTGTTTTGAAAAGAGCAACTGCTGAGATTCTTGCCGGCTCTTCTCAGCAGAATCAGCATTCCGAACCGGTGGTAGATTCTTGACATGTCATAAGAGCCACAAGTTGGCCTACATGAAATAAATGATTTTGAATTTTGAATTTTATGCCCCTTGAATCTTCATATTTCATGAATGTTCATATTGTTCTAAGCAAAATATCAAAAGTCAAAATCGATCCGGTTGCCGCTAAAGTTTTATATGGCGTCAAGGGTCCCCAAAAACGGGTTGCCGTGAATCTCTCAAGTATTGGGCACTTTTATAGAAAATATAATAATTAATAATTAATAATTAAAAAATAATTAATAACTTAAGTTGCAGGTAAATGAACGAGTAGGTAAACTACCACACCAGCAATAAGATGTAATAGTGTAAGTGTGTAAGACAAATTCGACTTAGTTCTTCGAGTACCACGTTGGGCGCCAATGTAATTTTGTAAAAAGTTTATTTACTTAATTATTAAAAAAACACATCTAAAAAATCAACTGAAAATAAACCATAAATAGATTATAAGATGGAGTATATACCTAGTACAATTTGATTTCCGTCTTCCATAGACTTTCAGCTCATTATTGGCGCCCAACGTGGGGCTGGATTTAAAATCTTGAGTAAAATATCACCTTCTTGTTTTCTGTTAATATCTGAAATAATGGTGTAGATACTGTGCGCACACACATGTGCTCTACATACTGGTATAATATCTTTTGCTTAGTTGGCAAATTTTCATGGTTGATATGACCGACAATTTTGGCAAGTTCCAATGAGTCGCCCAAACTTAAATGAGTTTAATCAGACACTTGGCAGTATAATTGTAATCTGCGCATCGGCGGTGTAAAGTTGGTTTCTTGGCAAGTTTAGGGTCGTTCTAATCCTGCGTGGAGGAGGGCCGGCACGGGCCCGCTATCGCTCCCCGCCAGACGCGCTCCGTCTTCGCATTTACCATTTACCCACTTCCCAATACATCTAATATATCAAATGTTGAGATATATAAAGGGGAACGTGAAGGGAAATCCACGGACATCCCTCTGGTTTTGTAAATCGCCTTAAGGTATCTAAGACATACCTATCTTATATCGTGTAGGTGTGTACCGTCTTCTCGTCGTCTTTTTATGTTATTCATCAACAAGTTAGCTCTGGCTGCGATTTCACCTGATGGTAAGTGACGTGCAGTTTAAGGTGGAAGCGGGCTAAATTGGAAGAAGTCTCTACCGATAGCCGTGCACTGCAAATGGACTTGTAAGGATCTACTATCTACTCCGTCTCTCGCATGGATTTGCTTGAGACTTGTTCGTCCGTTCACCTAATGGGGGTCTTCCAATGCTGGTGCAAGGTCACCATTTGAGCACCTTAGCATCTCAACATCTATCGGTAGTTGTATTTAAAATTATGTCCCCGCCCATTGCTACTTCTGTTTCGCAACTCGATGAATTATGTCGGTAGCTCTAGTTCTACTACGAATCTCAACATTTCTGATTTGATCGAATTCAAATATACCGAGTAGGAAGGTATTCGCATAGCTCTCTAAATCGATCGCTAAGTGATACTGAGCCTTGTAAGAGGTCCACAGTTAGCGCACTGTTCGAAGACTTTCGTCCTCAGACACTAAGGGATCACAGAAAATTTAATGAAGAATTGATAACGAATTGAATGATCCTGAGTCAATGGTATAACTATTGCCGTTGGACGTCTGAAGTAAACGCGCTTGGTGTCGAGCTCTAAGTAGGTACTTGGGGAAATACTGAACCTATATATGGCTATTGTATGTAATCTCATCTACACCAAAACCTAGTGCCTACTACTACAATAGGCACCTAGGTAGCGTTCGAATAGAGACCTTTTAACTGCTACGTATATATAAGTATGCGACGAAGCATTGTTTCAACTTGTTTGTACCCACATTGTAGATATGTACGTAATAACTGCACATAACATGCATTACAACGACTCCACAATACTAGCAATCCAGTTACAGAGACTGTTGATTGGACGTATTGGTTTCTATGAATGTTACCGAGTAGGTAGCTACAAATCCGAATATAATATATAGCCTCTAGACTTACCCATTTCAAACCTCAATAGCTAAATGACTAGGGGCGGACTGTTGTACCTTCTTCCTACCACAAATGGGAATATTAGGGAATATTAATATAATTAATTTTTGAAGTATTATTTAAACTTTTATATACAAATAAGACGAATCAACGCGTTTTGTCTGCAAGCATTGGATGAACTATAGGTTACCTATATCTTGCAGGTATTTTTTCATGACTCTACTACTGAAGTACTGAACAAATTCTGTCGTTTGACACAGAGACAACTTACTTTCTTACACGGAGGTAGGCTAATTTTAAGCCTTAACGGGACACTGTGGACTTAATAGACACAGGTACCTATAACCTTAAGCTTCAGGGCACGGATATGTGCAGACTCTGCCAAGAATCGGCGGAAACGCCGCTGCACATAATCTCTCACTGCCCCGCTCTAATGCATACTCGAAGTCTCTTACTAGGGAAACATTTCATACACCCTGAGGAGGCTCTTTTCATTCCAGCCAAAAAGGTGCTTGTTTTTCCTGGCGGCAACTAACATCGGCGAGGAATATATAGTGTGGCGAGCACAATAGATCGGCAACGGTCAAAGTGCTATAGATCGACCAGAATCTCATGAAAAATAGGGAAATGAAATTCCAAGGTTAGCAACACTACGGCTGCCCTAGCGATAAACAAAGTAACTGACATTTTTTGTGAAATTGACTTTTTGCATTAACGAAAGTTTTATGTCGAGTAGTTTTTTACCACAGTTTAATATTTCAAATAACTTGAACCGTTTACTGAAATTTAAATTGCCCAAACAAAGTAACTGCACTCACTAACCCAGAATATAAATGCAAAAACCAAGTAAACAACAAGCACAACACAAAAACAAAGTAATTGGATGTTGATTACTTTGTTTTTGTATTTAAAATACAGTTGCTTGATTTTTCGTTTCATCACTTTGTTTATCACTAGGGCAGCCGAGTTAACCTAGTGTTGCTAACTACAAAATTTAATTTCCTTATTTTTCATGAGATTCTGGTCGATCTATACAGGGGGTCAAGAACCTGCATAGCCGCAACAAGAAGAAGAAGCTAATTTTAAGCACATACTTACGAGTACCTATATACCAATTTTTTCCGACGTTAAAATACACGGTATATTCTACACGAAAAAAGATCCGAAAACAAACTGGACGTGTGATACAAACGCCCGATTGTCAATTTGTAGGTAAGTATAACTATTAATCGTTAGACATGTGTTGCGAATGAGTGTGAGATCGAACCCTAACACCAATTTGTGTAACAGTGCATCGCCCACGTCACGAGGGGCACGTCAGCGGTGTCGGTCGGTGTGAACATTTCAATTCTATTCTATATTTATTGCTCATTGTGATTATTATAACCCCCTGGTCCGGTCAAGCCTTAATCACCGACTGCAATTTGCTTAAGTGACAAATTTATTATTATGTAGTGTGTGTTTGACCTTTATGTTTAAACTGGCTGATGCTCGCGATTCCGTCCGTGTGGTTTAAGTTTTGGAACTCACAGGATAAAAGTAGCCTGGAATAGTATAATAGGCTGGAAAAGTAGACTGGAATATAAAAGGGCAGTAAGACAGATAAGGGTCAATTTCAACAAACACGAATTTTGCCTAATTACGGTGGCGAATTTAAACTTGCTGTTTCTAATATTTTTTTTTAGCCTAAATAATAGTTAAATAGTTCTAATAATTAGTCATATAGTAGAGATAGAAAAATAATTAATAGTTCATGAGATATTTCTATTTGAAATTATCAAATGCCACCGAAATTATTTAAGCGCCACCGGAATTGAAATCTGATCCACCGAAATTGATTAGCGCCACCGGAATTAGAAATAATAAAGGCAAGATCTTATTTCTTTAGACTTAAGATTCATAGTAAAAAACTTGTAGAATACCAACAATTTAAGTATCACAAGTAATCTGATTCTCACAAGATTACCCTCAATTTGGTGATTATTAGAACATACGTTATCGTCATCGTTTCAACCAATATACGTCCACTGCTGGTCTTCTGCAAGGATCGCTAGAACATGAACTTGCGCCGCTTGTTTCCAGCATCTGCCAACGACTTGCTTGATATCGTCCGTCCATCTAATGGGGGGTCTTCCCACGCTTTGTTTGCTGGTGCGAGATCGCCACTCAAGCACCTTGGGACCCCAACGTCTATCTGTTCTTCGAGCAATGTGGCCCGCCCATTGCCACTTCAGCTACGAGACTCGATGGCCTATTTCGGTGACACTGGTTCTCCAGTGGATCTCCTCAATACTGATTTGATCCCGCAGGGATACTCCGAGCATAGTTCTCTCCATTGCCAGCTGAGTGATCCTGATCCTTTATATAAGGCCATAGTCAGCCACTATGTCTCAGATCTGTAAGTCATCACTGGCAACACGCACTGTTCGAAGACTTTCGTCTTCAGACACTGAGGAATATTGGACGAGAAGACAGGTCGACGTTTCCCGAACGATACCCAGCCAAGTTTTATTCAGCGGTTGATCTCTTTCTTAAAATTGGACTTACCTAGCTGGACCGTGTATTCCAGGTATATATACCCGTCCACAATTTCGAGTGCCGAGTCTCAAAGATTAAGTTGGGCGAAGCGGAACATGAACATTGTTGTTTTCATTTTACTCATGGACATTTTTAGGCCCACCTGTTGAGAAACTCTGCGAAGATCATTGAGCGTCATATTAAGGTCTCCCAAAGTCTTTGCCATAATGACCATATCATCGGCAAACTGGGTAACTGAGTAATGTCCTCGCCGTTTATGTTGATTCCAAGTCCAGAAGCTTAAAGACGGCTTCTTGCTTGGTTTGGCTTGGATACAGGTACTGGTAATCAATTTGGCATCTTTGCAGCGACCTTAACACAGCCCAAGTTTCCATCGGATCGAAGGCTTTTCATAGTCTGCAAACGCTAAGCAAATTGGCTGATTATACTCTTCGGTCTTCTGTATAATCTGCCAGAGCTTATGTATATGGTCTGTGGTACTAAAGCCTTTCGGAATCCAGCTTGTTCAGGAGGCTGGAAGTCTTTAAACCTATTGGCGAGACGATTAGTAATGAGACTCGAAAACAACTTATAAACATGGCTCAGCAGTGAGATGGGTCTGTAGTTCTTCAATAGGATATAATCTCCCTTCTTGAAGAAGAGAACCACCATGCTCCTGTATCACGGTTCTGGCATTGCACCCTCGTCAATGACAGAATTGAACAATCGGTGGAGAACTTTAAGTATTGTTCTTCCACCCATCTTCAGAAGTTCTGCAGTGATCCCATTATCACCTTGTTTGTAAGCTGCTTGAGAGCCATACTAATGCCGTATAGACTGAAATCTGGGATATCTTAGGTATATGTATAGGTTTCTGTGTTTAGGTGTACAACTGTCCATAGAACTTCTCGACTTCTCTCAAAATCTCAGGTTTTGATGAAATTAACCTAGCGTTGTCGGTCTTCAGTCGCGTCAGCTGCCTTTGACCGATAGACAGGACTCTTGCGAATACATTTGAGCCCTTATTCTGCTCTCCAATGGTCTCCTTGATTCCTTAATATCAATTCCGGTGGCTATGTTCAATTACGGTGGTGCTTTGTTTTGCCACCGGAGCCACCGAAATTGCGCCACCGGACTTAGAATCAGCGTCAAAACTAAAATTAAAAAAAAAACTATTATTCACACGTTAGTTTTTATTTTACAATTATGAGTGAATACCTTTAATATAAGCTTCCATAAAATTTCTTTTTAATCTGCTTTAAACTTTTACTAATACACGTGACACCGGAATTAGATAATTTTGTATTCCTGCGCCACCGCAGCAAGTAAAAAAAAATTTTGTGGGAAAATTATACAGCATGTCGGTTGTCCTCACACGCCGTTTGCAAGAGCACAACCAAGCGGTGCGGGGATGGACAGTAAGGTATCTTCAAAGTCGTATCGTAAGAAGCACTGAAGTATTCAAAAAGCGCCACCGAAATTGCCTTTTTTTGTAGGACATTTTTAAAAGACGTTTTAAGGCTTATTGTACTTACTTAAATTAGTCCTTAAATATATATTAGCTGACTTATTTAAAGTATTTCTAAAAACACATTCCCTTTCAATGAAATTACTTCACCAAAAAAAATTAATTAAAAAAATATGTAAACAAATGGAATCCGGACAGTCCACCGAAATTAGATTTTAGGCCTTAGATTTTTTTTTACTAAGAATTTAATATATTAAATACCTTAAATACTTTATTATCATGTAGACCACTATTTAAACTACCCATATAAAATTACACGTTATTGTAGTTCAACTTTACACATTAATTTTTCAACCTCGCCGTGTCAAAAATGCACTTGGGAAATTCACCCATAAGGCGGTTTGGAGAAATGACACCAAAAAATTTTTTTTTTTCTGGAAAACTGTACACTCGATTTTTAAGTTGCATATTAAAGAGTTCGATGGTTGCGTATAGGTAATTTCAATAGAAAGATAAAATACAGAATGAAACCAACTATTTATACTTTTATTTTTATTTAACGAAAATCGGACCTAGTACTGCCTCTGAAATAATAAGATCTATAGATCCTACATCAATTATGTACTGATACCAGTATAGATAAAAGTATAATATAAAGAAAATTGATAACAATGACAAAATATGTTTAAAAGCAAATAGATACCACCTAATAAATTCCGAGGATGAGAAGTAGGAGGCGTACCCCTTATTATTTATGTATCCCCTTTGCGCAGTAAAAACGGGTTAATTTGTGTAATAAAACAGGCCAGAGCGAAATTAAACGCTATCTTCGCCCGCGGATGTCGCCAGAGCTGCTGCGCAAATACTTGAACTTTAATGAATTTTTCCTTTTGTTTAATATCGCGTTCCATTTAATTAAATGTTTGTTAATTTTTATTTCGGAATATCAAGCTACAGGTAAAATGATAAAAATGCGTCAATTTGACTTTTGGGCGATGCATGAGACTGCAATTCAATACATTGTACACAACAATAATATTGTTATTTGAATTCATTTATTTACTAGCTACTGCTGGCGGCTTCGCCCGCGTGTATTTCGCTTTTTCACAAATCCCAAGGGAATCGTGGATTTCCGGTTCCCGTTCCCGCTCCCTTACAACTCCCAACTCATCATGCAAAGGAAAATAAAAGGCAAACGAAGGCCTGATAGAAGGAGGATATCCCGACTTAAAATACCGAGTTCTAGGTAGTGGTAAATAAAATCCAATTAGCCTTAGTTGCCAAACTCCGCTAGGAGACCGCATGGCACTAGAAGGAGAGTCAAATAAAGTCAAATAAACTTTATTCAAAATTGGTACACTGTATGACTGTATGTATAGGTACTTTTTATCTTTTGAATGTCAATTTAAGAAGAACATAAAAGTGAGGTAGGTAATGATGATAATTACTTACGAAAATTTAAAACTCAAACTTCGAGGGTTTCAAACGTACCCTGATCTCAGAGAGACCTGGAGAAGATTCTACTCTATAGCTCAACTATGTTTAATTAATTATTTTGAGATAGCTTTGATACTTATCTAAAGTTATTACCTATTTTCAGTTGGATCTATTTTACTATTACCCAGAAGTAGATTTACATATTTTTACTTTATTACTACTTACTTACTTTTTGATTATTCTAATTTTAATTTTTTTTTCCTTCCTAATTTTCTTCTATAGTTTATTTGTTCGGAACTAAATCGCTACAATCAAACACAGAATAATTTGATAGAGGTTTATTTATTTTTTATGGTCCACCAAATTCGTAGAAATGGGGGTGTATTTAATGAGATGCGGTGTAAACACCCTCGTTCCTTGGGGAGTTCCCGGTCTTTGGGTGTTTTTTGATTCGACGCGGGTATTTGTCGAGAGCACAAGTTTATTGCAATTTGTTAGCAGTAAGGGGGTGAGTGACGTCGAGCGTTGTTTTTAACCCCCGACGCAAAAACGACGGGGTGTTATAAGTTTGACGTGTCTCTGTGTGTGTGTGTGTGTGTGTGTGTCTGTCTGTTCCCCTGTGGCGCTCAAACGTGTGGACCGATTTGAATGCGGTTTTTTTTGTTTGAAAGGTGAATTAGTCGAGAGTGTTGTTAGCTATGTTTGATAAAAATCCATCCAAGATGGCCTCCGCTACAAAATGGCGGATTACATATATGGATTATAACTCCCTTAATATGGGTATCAAATGAAAGGGCTTGACTAGTAGAATAGCACTATGCAAATCCAAGATGGCCGCCACCACAAAATGGCGAATGTCGGGGGTTTTTTAAATTTTTAATTTATACTTGTGATATCTGTTCTTGTTTTTCCTCTTTTCATCATTAAGTGGAAAACAATTTGTCTTAATTCGTGGCCATCCCGTCAGAGTTGTAAAATTCTAAGCAGCTAAATTGAATCCATAAAAGGTTGCATTATTAACGAACATAATATATGCAACAACAACAAATTGCTTATAACGAACATGTTCAGATAATTTCGTTCATAGTTTTGTCTGTATTTTACCCAATGCTGTCATCTAGAGAATAATTGTGGTAGGTACTTCTACAAGTACCTCACGAGTTGATATCTCTCCTAAGCTATCTTCTGTTTCTTATACATTTCAGATTCTCGAGATTTCAAGAATATTCAAGTCGTTAGGTACTTTCATATAACAATCTATGACGTCAAATTGGCAGTTCTTGTTTTCTTGTCTGAAATGTTTTCAATTTTGATGTCACTAGTGTTTAACAGTGAATACCAACTTTTAACGTGCGATGATAACTAGTTAATAATTCCAAAACCTCTCTGCTTTGTGGTGTGTCTCAAACTCAATGTCTATTGCATTCTAAAGTGATAGCTTCGAATGACAAACAATATCAAACGACTGCACTGAATATGAAATTTCATCACAAAGATTTCTATTCAAAACAAACAATACTCTCCTCGCTCGTTATCACAACAGTTTGGACATGCAGGCTCGGTACGGTCTTAAGGGCCTGGAGAGAGACAAAGCGAGCCGCGATTCATCAGCATGGCAGAACTTTACGCTGAACGCATTGTCATCATTTTCACCCCTTTACAGGCCCACAACAAGGCACTGTGTCTCCTCTCAGAATGTGAACGCAAGAGTAAGTTAGTCCCAGACAGGGACTAAATAATCGACGTACGTATGCGGGGGATTCGCATCTAACACGTCACCACCACACTCCAGTCTTGTCGTATTGCGTATTGTACACCTACGACGCAGATACTCTGCGTACTTATTTTTTATTTTTTTGCTGGTAGAAGTATCTCCCGTTTTCTCCCAACGTTCCAACAGTTTCTAGCACCTATTACAAATTTTATATGCCGATGACGCGGCCGTCGCGCACCGTTACACGTTGTGTTTGTCGCAGCCTTAATGTCTGTTGGGAGGATTTTTTTAATTATTCCCCGGGTATATTTATACAGGTGTGCCGATGCCCTAAATACCGGCTGTAGTGGCGCTACCTTAAGTGACAATAGTCAGTATAAAAGTGCTATTGTGCCTCCTTAATTTTTTTTTCAATTTCATATTTTGATGTACTAGAAGACTGTTGCTCGACCGCAAGAGCCGCAGTGAAAGATCACCACCAGAAGGACCACCTGCCAACAGTGAATGAATCCGAAGAAGTATAACATGTTATCTCGTGTATAAACAAAAAGGCGAACTATTTGGAACGCAGCATATTTTGGTGGACCACTGCGAATTTATGCATCTGGCAATGCGACGTGGCACGCTGCTTATGCGCGAGCTTACGCCCCGCATTCCGAACGCATGCCCCGCGATGGTATTTGCTCGCTAGACCAAAACCGGGCGTGCCAGCGCTAAATGCCAAACTTTCATGGCATCGCGTTAAATGTAATGTGTGCTAAGCATAATAAGATATTTATTACGAGCTTCTTATTAATAGGTACCTACAGGCTACAACGTATATTATATTCTTCAGAGAGAGTTATTGTCTTAAGAGATCCCACTTCCGAACTAGAAATAGTAGAAATTACAACAATTTTATACCTACGCGGTTTACATTGCGATTAGGTAGGTACATTGTTATAACATTTAATATGTTATAGTTTCTACGCCAGAGGAAGTACAAATATACAAGCTTTTTCTAATAAATCTACAGTTCGAAATCAGATGGGCTATTCGCTAACTTAGTTACCGTATATATCGAAATTAAATCACTGTTTATATGTCACACAGTAAAGCAGCAATGTATATCGAACTAATTCGTTGGCAACCATTTTCAGTTGGCAACTAAGTTAGAGAACAGCCCCGCTGATTAGTAAACCTCTGCTCTCAGATCTCTGGTCGCAATAAAGTCGTCTTTTATGTCCAAAGGTTTTGATATACACTGATGATGAAGCGATGTAGAAACTCGCATCTAAGCTATGCGTATTCACAACACGATACGGTCCGCGCCGGTGTTTGTCCGTGACAGTCGGCTGTCGGACACACGCGACTAGAAAAGCAAACATGCATCGGATTTTCCATCCATAAATACCTACCATTCGGTGCTCCAGTTTCCGATCGCTTCAGTATGCGGTACACTGCAGACTATTAAAGCACAAAATCGGCAGATATTTTTGGTTGCTTATTGGATACTCCTGTTGGTCTAGTTAGTTGCTAGCTTGGGCTTTGACCTAAAAATAAAAATCTTTCAGTATTTATGTCAAGAAATAAGTTTCAGTAGCAACCTAGAGTTGGAACATGCTCATGTCTCGCCGTCGGTCCTGCGCAGGGGCGTAGCTACCGCCGTATATGCCGTATCAATTATACGGGGCCCCCAAGCCACGGGGGCCCCCGACGTGTGTAAGGAAAAATTAACAAAAACTTCCCAAATTTTTTTAAAGTCAGACAAAATAATCAAAAATGTTGCCCAAAAAGTTGTCCATAGAGGCAGAATCTTTAGAAAAACTAAGGTCATCATGAGCTAATGATTTAATAAATCAGTTTGTCGAAAATAAGGCAAGGAGTGTATAATATATTTAATTTGAATTGTTTGTAAAAATTTTAGAAAAAGTGACAGATAAATAATTATAATTATGACTAGCTTTTGCCCGCGTCTTCGCCCGCGTGAATTTCGATTTTTCACAAATCCTGAGGGATAAGTAGATTTCTGGTCCACCGGCCCCCCGCCGCGCGGCGGCGTACCGCGGTACCGCGTACGGCGGGCGCAGGGCGCAGGGGCGCGTGGCGCGGCGCGGGGAGCGCGAGCGTCCGCGTCGGCCGTCGCGATCGCGCGCAGCGAAAATACCTATCAGGGCGTTTTTAACATCTGTATTTACCGATTTCAACAAAACTACTTTTATGAAAGTCGGTTAAAAAAGTAGCCTATGTTACTCCTTGGTTAATCCTCTACTTGTCTGTGAAAGTCCCGTCAAAATCGGTTCAGCCGTTCCGAAGATTAGCCCGTTCAAACAGACAGACAGACAGACAAAAATTTTAAAAACGTGTGATTCGGTTATGGTATCGTTCAAATAACCATATGAGGTTAATATGTGGTAGTTATTTCGAAATTACAGACAGACACTTCAATTTTATTTATTAAATTAATAAATTAATAATTAATTAATTAATTAATTAATAAAAGTATAGAAGTATAGATGAATAAATATTGCTTTTAATTTTATGCAAACATTTTTTTCTCTTTTGTGAGAAATCTTTACCCTTCATAAGGGCCCCCAAACAAATTTTTATACGGGGCCCCGCCAAGGTACGCTACGCCACTGGTCCTGCGACTGATATCGTCGTAATGGACTGTAAAATGAGGGTACCTATAGGTATAGGTAGTGCATCGAATGTCTTTGCACAGCTGTGCACTATAATATATTCTGCGTAGTTGACTAGTTTCTGCCTAAAATAGAGTGCTGAAATTCTATCGTGAGAACTAATTAATGCCACTTCAAAATACTTTCAAAGCTCTTAGGTAGAGCTTTTACCTGTAGGTACCCTTGTTCTGTAGATACGCCTTTTTGACACACTGCAGAGCCGCAAGCAACGTATAAATTGCTTGCTGAGTTTTTCGCCAAAGAAATGCGTATTAGGTGCGCATACGCACGCATACGCACGCATACGCATTTCTTTGGCGAAAAAATGTTTGTAAAAATTGAATCTTCCTGGCGTCCAATTTTCGAGGTAGGTATATATCATGTAATTTGAAGCCATTTTGTAAACTTCATAATAATGTATTTGTATAGGAAGATAGATTTGAATGATGAAAGCGCTCGCTAATGTATTTCTGATGTTTTACGTTAATAATGCACTACGGGTATGTTTGTAGATACATTTGTTGCGATTCGATAATATCGGAATCAAAATGATGTCAAAAATAATGGGAATTCTGTCCGGAGTATTGATTTATTATGTCGTAGTTTTCTATCCAAGTTGCTTTATGAAAAACTCTCTAAGTATACTTACCTACATAGGTACCTACTAGAGAAAAGTGGAAGTTGAAGTCCTTAACTTTACGCCTATTTTTAAATATGCAGCTACCGAAATATCTAAAACCAGTTTTCAGCAGCAAGATGCCATAATATATTTATTCATTTAATAGAATATATTTATTCATTTATTAGAAAAGATTTTTATTCAAATAAACTTTTACAAGTACTTTTGAATCTTCAATTGAACCCAGCAAGAAACTCGGCGGTAGCTTTTTTTTAAAAATAACGATATAACAATTTTATTATTTATGTACAATATGGTTGAATTGCCGTTTCGCGCATTGCTGGAACGAGTTAAATCCATACTTTTTTATCATTTATAATATCTTCAATTGTATAATATATATGCTTTTTTATGAGCATACGTACTTCTAATAGAGTTTTTAATATGTAAAGGCAAGTCTGTGTATTCTGGTTAATTTATCTTATATTACATAGGCTTTGTTTCAATCTATACTCTTTAATCTGGTACAATCAGTTAACAGAAGGTAAGTAGGTAGGTACCGAGTCTACTCTACTTACTTTTATTACTTTATTTCGTCCGTCGAGTCTAGACATCCCGTAGCATCGCCTCAGTAGACTTTTTTCATTAAACTTGATGGCATATCGCGGAGCTCTCCTTTATAAGAAGCCTCGTTTCATCTCGTGAAATTAAGTTTCAAATATTAAATTCACTTTACGGAGGAGATACCCTTCTAAGACGCTTCTTCTATAAAATATACCTACATAGTGTAGGAAACGTCCGGAGTATAATTTAATTTGTCGGGATTTTGCGTCTTATTTTCTAGCTTTTGTAACAAATAGACTATCATTATTCGTCATTTACTCGTCGTTTTGACGCTAGGTCCCTGGTCTAAATAAATAAAGATCCAAGTGCCCGTTGAGATTTGCCCTTAGGTACTCCTCATTGTTGGTGCCTCTTCAACTCTGATTCTTCTTCAGATCTCCTCAGTTCTGAATAAGTGAATTTAGATGATTTTTAAATCCCGTGGGAACGTAAAAGCGCATGTCCGTCATCGGGACGTAGGTACATATCTTTGTGTCAAACGTCAATATTGTTTCAGCGGTTAGGTCGTCGTGAAAATGTATCTTAACATAAGTTGTATTTATATAGAATAGGCTATTTCACAAACCCCGTCATAATCGGCTCAGGCGTTCCGAAGATTAGTCCAGAGTCGACAAACAAAAATTTTAAAATCGTGTGTTTGGGGTGATGCAATCGTTCAAATAATTACCTATAATAGGAGTTATCTATATAAAACAGTTAATTCGTAATCATAGCAGACCCTTGAATTTCCTTTATTTAAATAAATTTAGTTACAAAGATAAAGCGTTTAACCTTTAAGTACCGACGTACTATTTTAGTCACATAAGTACCGACGTGAGGTCTGCCAGACCACCATAGTTTTCCAATCGAAAACTTTTGTGTTTCTTATTATTCTTCTAAAAAAAATGTTTCTATGTATTGTTAAATATCTACTTATTGTATAAGTAAAACAAAATGTAGAAGTTTTCACATTTATTACTGATTATAAGCATTAATATAGCATTCATAGATTCTTCGTTTGAAAAAAATAACTTTTATCTTAATAATTCATATGTATCAGTAATACTATTATTTTTTCTTAAACACAATTTTTTCTTAAAGATTAATAGCTACATAAATAAAAAAAAAATAAAAAACCTTAATAACCAACCGTTTTCTCAAAAATCACAGGGTATCAAATTGCAGGAACTATCAAAGTTTACAAACAGTCTTTGCATAGGCTTACTGCATTGTAGGCACACGTGTTTCATACAAGTATCACAGTCTGTTCAGGTGCTGAATTATGGTCACTCTCCAGCAGTAAAATTTGGGTAGATATCCTTAGATTCGGACTCTGAACTCTCATTTAGCTATTCCACTAAATGTTCTTGGTGGTCTTTATATTGAAGCAGTGTTTGATATCTTTTCTCACCTACAGGAACACTTTATTTTTATTTATGGCTGCCCGTTTCATGTCTGAAGAACCTGGCTAATCCATTGTTATAACTCACTGAAAATAAAAGAGAAAACAATATAATCTGAAAAAAGTCGCATCCAAAAAAAGTTACATAAGTACCGACGAGTGGTCTGACAGACCACTCGTGATCTTATAAAAATCAAAACTTACCGAAATCGTACGCGCCGACGCTGCCACTCTGCAGGAACGCTTCTGGGCGAGTTCCCGAGGGGTAGAGAGAAGCACAGTAGGATAGTTTTTCGCTAACATAGGTAATCAGACTTTTCGACCTCTCGAGGTGTCTGTCAGACCACACGTCGGTACTTAAAGGTTAAATAAAGAATCAGTGCAATAAAACAATAAACAATTAGGAGGCTAAAGCCCACCCTCGCATTGTGCCAACGCAACGAAATCACCAGCTCGCGAAATAGCAAGGGGGGATTATCTTCTATTAGCAGGCAGGCAGTGCGTGACGTGGAGGGGGTGGAATGCTGTATGAATTAATTCTTACTCTTTGTATAGGTATATAGGTAATAGCTGTAGTAATATAAAAGCTTTGATAGCCTAGTGGTTAGGACGACCGACTTCTAATCGGAGGTCGTGGGTTCCATCCCGGGCACGCACCTCTAACTTTTCGGAGTTATGTGCGTTTGTTTTAAGTAATTAAATATCACATGCTTTAACGGTGAAGGAAAACATCGTGAGGAAACCTGCATGCCTGAGAGTTCTCCATAACGTTCTCAAAGGTGTGTGAAGTCTGCCAATCCGCTTGGCCAGCGTGGTAGACTATGGCCAAAACCCTTTTCACTCTGAGAGGAGACCCGTGCTCTGTAGTGAGCCGGTAATGGGTTGATCATGATGATGATAGGTAATAGGTAACGATTGATAAGACATGTAGGTAATAAACATAAAAATTATCTTCGTAGATTTACATTATCATCATCAGGTTTTAAGTTTAAGAGTTTATTTCTCGAAAGTACAAAAGTTTCCTTATAGGGAAACTTAATCGAAATATTATTATATTATTGTACAATACTACAGTTTAAAATAATCCTCAACCAATATGCATCCACTCCACGGTTAGACCACCACTACAGCTTTTTAACGTCCCACTGTGCTGGGCACAGGCCTCCTCTCTCATACGAGAGAGGGATTTATAGCTTAGATCCGCCACGCTGCTCCAATGCGGATTGGCGGGCTTTAACTAATATTGCTATGTTGGTCACTTTTGGTCTATGGCGAATAACTTCGTTTCGGATTTTATCCTTCAAAGGAATTCCGAGTTTTTCTTTTTAATTTTTTTACTTTTTTTATCCTATTGTTTTAGCGCCAACGAACATACGACAGAAAGCGACGTAGTTTCAGTCTCCACACGGCGACATCTTTACGAGCAGCTAAAGCGCAATACACACGAATGATAGTCTATGCAAACCATCTGCATTTGGATAGCAAAGCCAGCGGTAGAACTGTAATTCTAGTGTGGGCTCACAGTGGGAACTGAAAGTGTACTGTGCGGTCGGTAATCGCGACGAGACATAAAATGCCTTCCTTCGGACAAACTTAGAGACAATTTAGGAAATATGAAGAACTCAATTGGAATAAAAACCCAGAACGCTGCAAGCTCCAGAAAATCTTCATTCACATTGCACCTGCGTCGACAATTTAGGGAACCATCGGTCCCCAGTTCTGAACAAAAGTAGGTGACACTATTTAAACAGATGTCATTGTTTCTTTAGCTAAAACTGTAATTGAATAAAACAATTATCAGCATCAAAGGGCGGTTTTGCACTAGTCCCCGCATGCCCTCGGTCCCCAATAGTCCCCAAATAGTCCCCAATAAAAGAGCGATAATTTATTCGGCCGTCGCAATAATCCGGCGCGACCCGTGATCCGTACGCGATCAGATGCGAACAATAAAAATCTCTGCACTCGCGCCCTCTGCGCGACGCGAGGGTGTGTTGTGTAAAGGGGACTGCATGCTTGCCGGACTCCAGACTTTGTTTGAAAAATAACACATTTTATGGCGAAAATTAGCCAGTAGAAACTATAAGTCACTTTACTCACGGCATGCCACCCATAGATGGGAGGATAGATGGGAGAAACGCGGCAGCAGAAATGGCTTGCTTGGTGATAATAATAAAGTTGTTTTTGCTGCCGCGCGATGTTCTCAGTGTATATTAAATTTATATATACAGTGTATATTAAATTATATAACAATGTATATTAAATTATATAACAGTGTATATTAAATTACTAACTAACCCCCGCGACTTCGTTCGCGTGTTTATAGATTTTATATAGGATCGGATCGGATCCCATAATTATTTTATGTACCCAAACTAAATGTAGCCTAAGTTACTCCTTATAACATTGAAAGTTCCATTAAAATCGATCCAGCCGTTTCGGAGATTAGCTGGAATAAATAGACAGACCGACAAACATAAATTTAAACGCACACCAGTTTAAAATAAGCCGTACGTTCAAAGATCCGGGTCCCAAGTTATTTGAACTCAATACTGAGGATTGTAATGTCTGTCATTTCTAAACTAAAAAACCTATGACCTTGAAATATTTACGGGACAATACATAAAGTACTACCTTTCTAACAAAAAAAGAATGAGTGAAATCGAACAACGCGTTAATGATTTACAGCTAAATACAGGTTTTAACTTTCATCCCTTCTCCCAAGGGAACCGTGCTGAATTTCGGGATAAAAAGTATCCTATGTCCTACCTCGGAGTATAATCTCAAATCGTACCAAGTTTTATTCGAATCCATTCAGTAGTTTCGGCGTGATGCGCGGCCAAGACACAGACAGACAGACAGACAGACAGACAGACAGAAAGACAGACAGACAAAAATGAAACAAATTGCAGTTTTGGCTTCAGTATCGATTATAGAGTGCCCTCCAATAAAAATTTTCAAAATATCTTCAATGTACAGAATTGGATCTGTTACAGTTTTATTATATTACTAGCTGCTGCCCGCGACTTCGTCCGCGGTATTACCTACATTTTTCAAAAATCCCACGGGAACCCTTTGTTTTCCCGGGATAAAATAGTAGCCTGTCACTCTCCAGGTTTTCAACTAAAAAAATGCAACTGCAAAAAATCACGTCAATCTATAGTTATGTCCCATGATAATTAGTACCTACCTACAGGATCCCTGTTTTATATTTAAGTTCATAAACTGATGTCATAATATAATTAAACCATTTTACCCCCTTAGCTTTGGGGTGGATTTTCGACAAAATTTCCTTAGCTGATGCCTAGAAAGAACCTAACTTCCAAATTTTAAGTCAATAATAACAATAATTCAAACTTCCCTGTGCAAACTTCCATCCCCTATTTTACCACCCTTAAGAAGAGATTAACCAAAATAATTTAAATAGGTTTTTATTATTTAAAACTAATAGCTTACATGCCGATTTTCGTATCTGTAACTTCAAAACATAGAACTTTCATACAACCGTCCTACCCCCATTTTACCCTCATAGGGGAGGAATTTCATAAAATATTTTCTAGGCTGATATCTACGCCCTATAAAAAAACCTACCTTCCAACATTCAAGTTAATAATAACAGTAATTTAAAACTTCCCATTAAAACTTTCATCCCCTATTTTAACACCCTTAAGGGAAGATTTTTCAAAATAAAATATACAGAGTTTTATTATTTAAAACTAATAATCTAAATGCCGATTTTCAAGTCTGTAACTTTAAAAACATAGGACTTTCATACAAACTTTCTACCCCCATTTTACCCCCTTAGGGGAGGATTTTAGGGATATTAAATAGCCTATAACCTGCCCCCAAAATTGGACTACTAAATGCAAAAAGAATTTTTCAAATCCGACTGGTACTTCCAGAGATTAGCGCGTTCAAACAAACAAACAAACAAACAAACTCTTCCGCTTTATTATATTAGCGTTACTTTGCGGAATTCCATGATATTATACAATGAACAAAAAATTACTTTGCTATAATCCGCTAACAGTGACAAATTTGTAGGCACAGCACCACACAAATTCACCACAAATGACGATCGTTTCGCTCCGACACCGGAGCATCTTCAGGAGATGTCGACTTCACAACGGACGATTGCAAAGTCGGCATCTCCTGAAGATGCTCCGGTGTCTGAGCGAAACGATCGTCATTTGTGTGGTGTTGTGCCTACAAATTTGCCACTGTTAGCGGATTATACCAAAGTAATTTTGTGTTCATCACTACATAGTATAAAACAAAGTCGCTTTCTCCGTCCCTATATCCCTATGTCCCTATGTCCCTTTGTATGCTTAAATCTTTAAAACTACGCAACGGATTTTGATGCGGTTTTTTTTAATAGATAAAGTGGTTCAAGAGGAAGGTTTATATGTATAATAACATCCATTAAATAGTGGAGAAATACTGTTATTTTTGAGGTTTCTAATGTGATGTCGTAAATAATTACATTTTTTCCGCTTACATTGCAAACGCAGGCTAAACCCTACGAAATTTATCAAAATAATGTACTAAGTATTGTACACATTGAAAAGGTCTACAGAAAAGTCCGCGATGGTATATGTCTATCTCTTATGGATATCCCACAATAACATTTTTTTGTCATTTACTTTTTACGACAAATAATGGCTAATTTTCGAAGCGATTTCAACCAATACAGCATTAATCCTTATCTAATTAAATACCTTAAATACATTGTTGATTTAATATAAATCCATATGGTCCTTTACAGCATATGATTTAAATGAATACTTTCGAAGATATTACAGATTTAAAAATTGCGGCGGCGGGAGCGTGTCTATAAGTTGTCTATAAGTAAGAGCGTGTGTATAAATCTCTAAGCACGTCGGTGGCCGCGGTTCTCCCTATTATAGCCCAGTGTCGATAATTTTTGAAATCAAAAAAAAAATCACAGTACGTAGGATGAAACCCATTGGAAAAGGAGGAGAATATTATAAAAATACAAGGAAAAATAATTTACGGGCGATCTGAGCTCGGGAAAAAAGGGGGGGGGGGGGGGTTTTAAGGGTAAAAAACGGTTTATCTCGATTACCGGCAAAACTAGAAGTCCTATGGAAAAAAATCAAATGGCAAAGTTGTAGGTAATAGAAAGATCTACAACTTTTATATTTACACTTTTTTCACATAACCTAAAAGTTTATGTGAAAAGTTCAAAAAACCAAGTTTTTGGTTTTTTATTTTTATCTTTTAAAATATTTTTTTTTTCACGGAATCTGGTGAAAACTTACCTTTTTATGTCCCAAATACACTGTAATTTATTTGATTTGAAATATTTAGTTTTTCTCCTTATTTTTGACTTAATATCGACTTAATTCTGACAGCTGTCATTGTCATTTACAGATGAGTTATTTATATATGGAGAACAGGGTTAACATCTACGAAGTACGATTTTACCCCAAACTACTTTAATTCCCTGTCAACATATAAAGCTTTAAGCCGCTTAATAATATTAATTGTTTCGCCCTAAAATAGAAATTGCTAAGAATGGAAACTAGAAAGTGCACACTAACAGCAATAGAAAACAAAAGAATCACATTGAAAAAAATTATTCAAAAATGGAAGTCGAATGACATTATCACCATGAAGTGTCTGTCAGGCATTTGTCATATCTACATGCAGCAGTTGATTTGTATTTGCATAAGTTTTGAATTTTTTATCTTTTTTGTGGGAATTGTTTTATCTCTGGTAACATTATGAAACGTCAGAATTCCACGGAATTAGTAATTCGGGTATAAGGTGAGATATAGTAAGTTCATTGTGGAAAATATCGTAAAAAGTCAAGCCGCCTGGGAGCTTTCATCGAAAACGCTGCCTAATTCCTGAGCGGGTAGTACCTACCTACGCATAATATGCTCTACTACCCGTGCGAAGCCGGGGCGGGTCGCTAGTTGTATACTATTAGGAGTATTAAATCGCTTTTGGTTATACGGAGATGAAATTATATCAAACACCCGATGAAAACAAGCTGCTGGGTGACCTGCACAAACCTGTCATAATGCTTTTTCGATCCTATCCAAAGTTATGGCTTCGGATTTTTATATTATGTAAAAATATAACTATTTAAAAAAATTAACAATTTCTAAGTTCAATAGGTTATAACAGCTAGTTCAATAGGTTAAAACTTTAGCCAGTGTATAAGATTCTTTACAAAGAGGGCTTGCAAAGCGACGGGGCGCGACCGAAAACAACACGATTTGTATTTATATCTAAACCGTTCTTTTGTCGGGCGATTAGCGAAATACTGCGAGCGGCGAGCGAGCGAGCGGGGCGCGAATGTGCGCCGCGCTTACAGGAATAAGCCGGCGATAAATGTTATTGCCGAGGCCCTAACTGATGTGTATTAGTGCTGTAAAAGTTTAATACATTGCATATTTTAATGCTGCGAAGTGAACTCTCGGCACAGCGAAGATTAAAATATTGCTTCGTAAGTTTGAAGGCAGGGCTGCAGTTGCAGATTCGGCTTACCACCGAAAACACTACTTCACGTAGCTGTTTACCAAAATAAAGCTAGACATGGGTCTAGATAAAGCTGCACTGTTTCCAAGACCGCATTGTCGCTTATAGGTAAACAGGCAAGATCGCAGTCGTACGTACCTTGATGGGATTGTTACTGGTTTTATTTATAGTGGTAAATTCATGCACTCTACAGTCTGGTCTAAAAGTTTATTTCAAAGTTTATTTATTCAAAAGTTGGTACACTTTACATTTTTTAATGTCAATTTTACAAGGACCAAGGAGTTGAGGTAATGGCGATAATAAACTTAATATAACTTAAAACTAAAGCTACGAGTGTTTCAAACGCGCCCTGGTCTGAGAAGAATCCACGACAAACTCTGATTGGTATTCTTTTTACTATCACCATCAAATCGAAGATGGTCCATGTTCCTAAAGTCATAAAATATGTGGGTTTAATTAAATTTGAAAATTGTACCTATATACCTACTTGTCACATTAGGATATCAAAAAAGGGAAGGTCCTTTCTCAATATAACTAGATAAATATTTATAATCATTACAATAAATTGCTCATACTACCATAAACCATTGTCGTTATCGAAAATAATTCCTCCGCAGTTCACGAGCTGCATTGTCAAAACCATAGATTAAAGAAAACCTATTCTTTGTCAAAACTAAGCGACGCGTTCGAATAAAACTGCACAGAATTTCACGCGCAACTAAATCAATTATGATGTGTATCACAACATGCGCGGGAGTCGGCGAGCCGCGCCGGGGGCGGCACAATGCTTGTCGGCTAAACGCCTGCGGTACGAGCTTATTTGTGACACAGGGTGTTCCGATATTTTGTTATTTTCTCCTTAATCCGCATGAATGCATCCACGTGGATTTTAATTAAAAGTGATGTTCAAAATGTGTACATAATGTACCAACTTTGAATATCGTTTATTTGACTTTGAAAAGTAGATATTAGGTAAGTATTTATCATCATCATCATCATCATGATCAACCCATTACCGGCTCACTACAGAGCACGGGTCTCCTTCTCAGAGTGAGAAGGGTTTATTGGCCATAGTCTACCACGCTGGCCAAGCGGATTGGCAGACTTCACACACCTTTGAGAACGTTATGGAGAACTCTCAGGCATGCAGGTTTCCTCACGATGTTTTCCTTCACCGTTAAAGCAAGTGATATTTAAATACTTAAAACGCACATAACTCCGAAAAGTTAGAGGTGCGTGCCCTGGGTTTGAACCCACGACCTCCGATTAGAAGTCGGTCGTCCTAATCACTAGGCTATCACAGCTTTTTTTTATTTTTTTATTTATTATTAGACTTATTTTACATATTTCCTCATTCATTATCCAAATATATACCTATCTCAATTTCATATTTCTAACAAATATAATAATTTTATGATTATGATAACAATATAAAGTTTAAACTAAGGCAAGACCTTAAAAGTTGTGGACTTGGTAAATTTATAACTATTTTATTAAAACATAAAAATCTATGTAAATACAATCTCAAGTATGAATATTATTTATTTCAACATACATATTTACACATTAACATATTATTTGTGTGTAGGTACTATCTAAAAATAATTATAAAAGTTTTTACAAAAAAAATTAAATACATTTAAATACATATCTACAAGTACGTCATAATCTTAAAGTGTTGAAAATTAAATTATTGATTAAATATAAAATTTGTATAGGCTAGAACACTCTGTACATGGACACATAAGCTTGCCCCGGAGCTATGCGTACGCTAATACGACGAATTGACTGACAGACAGTTAATAAAAGCTGTAATATCGGCCATATGTCGGCACCCTTTACGCGCAGCATTACAATTATTAATGTTTTGCACTGATTTACCAAATAATAATAATGTATGCCACAGAAGAAGGTATTTAAGTCGTATAAAATCCAATAATTGAAACGCTTCTGTATAGTAAAAATAATAATTAAATTTTATTTTCAAAAAAACGACTTCGATCAAAAGTGCACATACCTACCTACCTAATCCGATTCACTCCAGAGCGATGCGCTGAGGTTTCTTCATCGTTGGTGAATTTAAGTATCTTTGAACTAAAAATGTTAAAAATTAAAACAATTCAATAAAAAAAATTAATAGAAACATTTTACAGCAGTTTAATTTCGAGCAACTAGATATGTTGCGGGCAAAGCAATAACCAGGGTATTCTCCAGGGTCCTGGGGTCCCAAAGCACCCCTGTTATCACGCTACGGGGCGCACGCACCCCCGCGGGGACCACTTGAGCCCTAAAGCGAGACATGGGTTATTTACATTGCCACTAATTATTTTTATCGTGGTCCCCTTTACACTTTATTGCATCGCTTATCAATCAAACGGTAGATGTACCTACAATATTTAAAATTTAGACTATGAAAACTACTAATAGTTTTCATAGTCTAATTTTTTTTAACTATCTGGCGTCTGGTAGCTAATAAATCGAAATTGAGTCTGTTTTTTTTATAGAAAATGATCTTAAACATTCTGATTCCAAACAGATTTTTAAGTTTTTTAACGGACTTACAATATTGAAGATATCATCAAATCGTACCTACTGGAAATGTTCAGAATTTCTTGTCCAATTCAAAAAATTTACGATTTACAGGTACATGTTTATCAGAATAGAATAGAATAGAAAAGTTTTTTATTCAAATAAACTTTTACAAGTACTTTTGAATCGTCAATTGAATCTACCACAGGTTCGGAATGCAGTTCCAGCCGAGAAGAACCTGCAAGAAACTCGGCTGTTGCTCTTTTTTTTAAAATAACATTATAACAATTATTATTATTAATGTACATGATTGAAATGCCGACTCGCGCATTGCTGGAACGAGTTAAATCCAAGCTTTTTTATCGTTTATATAATCTTCAATTGTATAATAAGCTTTTTTTATGAGCATACTTTTAATAGAGTTCTTAAACTTGTGTAAAGGCAAGTCTAAGACATATTTTTTATTCAGATAAACTTTTACAAGTGCTTTTGAATCGACAAATGAATCTACCACTGGTTCGGAATGGTGCTTACAATTCTACACGTCAAAAAGGGCAGACAAAAGTAGCCCCATTTCCGACGGCGGCACCCGTTCACGAGCATGACGCATGATCCAGCCATTGCTTCGCTCAGCCATATTTGAGGGAACGTAACAACCCGCACCACACGACACCACCACAGAAATGTTTAAAGAGAGCGTGACATACTTAGGCTACCCATAATTAAAGCATCGAATTGAACACCAATAATCGAATACTCCTAAGTTATAATAGCGTATAAAGCGAATAAATTAAATCCATGCTTTTTTATCATTTATATAATCTTCAATTGTATAATATGCTTTTTTCATGAGCACACTTTTAATAGAATTCTTAAACTTGTGTAAAGGCAAATGTAAGATTTGTTGTGGAATTTTGTTATAGAACATTACGCCCATTCCCACAAACGACTTTTGGACCTTTTTGAGGCGTAATTGAGGAATCACGAGTCTATTTCTATTTCTTAATTGCCTATCGTGTAATTCACACTTTTTATTGTAACTGTGAATGTTTTGCTTATCATCAGATACGTACCTACCAACTATGTAGGTATAGGGTAAAACCCGGATAGATGCCGCAGTTGGATAGATGCCTCAGTGTCAAAAAACCTGACTTCCCAAACTCGCGACTAAAAATTGATAGTTTAAATAAGAAGCGCAAGCCCCCCAAACCTCAGGTCCCTACATACATTTGTATTAAAACAATTTGTTTCGCTTGTGCGTGTGATTATCTCCGCAGCGAACGCGGCAAATCCTTCAAAGTTTTAGAGGCGAGTATTTGCCGTTGTATAACTTTTGAAGTAGTAGAAGATTCTGTTATATTTTTTATTATGTCAATACACTGGTTCAATAAGTGTACACCTAAGTGTAAATAATCGCTCTTTAGTTTTTAGTTTATTTAATAAATAAAAGGGCATCTATCCATATCAAAAAGGATAGTTGCCTCGATTTTTCGAGGTATAGGTGCCCTTAGAGGCATCTATCCCCTAATATACATATTGATATATCAAGTATTTTTTTAATATTTTTAATGTTCTTTTATATTTTTATTTCTTTTTTCAATAAATTCCTGATAGTTTTAATATACTTCGGGGCATCTATCTCTTTCAGCCCAATCTGTCCAGTGGTTTGAGCTGTGCGTTGATAGATCAGTCAGGCAGTCAGTCAGTCAGTCACCTTTTCCTTTTATATATTTAGATAATAAAACCTTATGAAACTATGTATTTTGCTTATTTTTTTTCATAGGGCATCTATCCTTTTTAGTATTTTCATAGTGGGGCATCTATCCACACAGGTAGGCATCTATCCCCAAAAAAAAGGGTCTGCGAAAAGTTAAATTCTGCAAAATCTGTAATCGTTAGGACAACAAAAACAAGTCATAATGGAACCCAAAAGATTAAACTAACTATATTCATAAATATTATTTGTGATAAATTAATATTTTAAAAGTTATGAGGTCATTTCAAAAAGTGGGGCGTCTATCCGGGTTTTACCCTAACTCTGTGGAGTCAAGATTGTGAAAAGTTTGATAAAATGTATGGCAAAAACTTCAATTTTCACAAGATGAAGTCTTGTGTTTGTGTTATAAGGAGATCTGCACATTTAAAAATAAAATTCCAGTAGTTCACACAGTTGCTTTAATTCTACTATGCACGATGTCTTCTTCGTCTTCTTTTGATTTTGTGCACAATCTCTTAACTAAACTTAATTGACAGGTCTAAAAATAGTGTAATCCTTTTCATAATGTTCATTGATTTACCACAAGAGGTTAGCGTCTCTATCTACTAATAGTTAGCATTCTGTAACATTAGATATATCAACTCAATTCCTTTATTTGCATAGCTTGAATAGATATATTGGTGTTACATTCAATTAATTCAATAATCAATTTAGTTTAAATAAATCTGCAGAATTAGCACTAATATGTTACTGAATTATATGCTTTAATAAAGCACGGAAAATCCATCGATTTTCGATTACCGGTATCAATGCGCACATGTGGCTTGACAGCAATATAAATTCGCCATGTTTTGCACCCGGCGCTCCTCGAAGCTGTCAGTTCGCCCTCCTGTAAGACAACGCACGCACGTTTAAATTACAGGCATTATTTAAGTAGGTACTTTTTAAAAAGTCTGTTCCTCTACTTTGATAACTTGGACTAAAAAAATACATAGTATTATTAGTAGGTAGTAGTAGTAGTATAGTCTGTCAGTCTCCTGTGAGCCTTTCACGGCCTAACCGCCGAACCGATAGTGACGAAATTTTGAAAAGAGATAGTTTGCATACCGGAGATGGGCATAGGCTACATTTTATTTGCAGAAAATTAAGGACTCATCATGGAACTTTTGAAAAACCTAAATCCACGTGGATGAATTCGCGAGCATCATCGTAATATATACCTATAGGTACACTACAATATACTACAATATTATATTATTATCTTTTAATATGCAAATTTATAATATAATTATCATTTTTAAAATTATCATTATAATAATAGTAAATAATTACTAAGTAGGTACTTTAAACATAATCAACTAGTCAACTAGCGTCATAAAAGCTATTTTTTAATATTAGTTCGTCGCTGTATTAAAAAAACTTAATAACTTTTAACTGGTAGCTGGATATATCAGATCTTACTATAATATAAGGAGATATTTTTGACTAAACCAAGTCGAGACAAGTCCATGGTACGGGGTAGGTGCGGCGTGGTGAACAAACGCCGCCAGATGGCGTAGTGTTTGCTCGACCTGTTTGAGTACAACTTTGAATTTTGAACTATTAGCCGGGACTCCCCCACCCGGCACCTGTCGCTGTTTACCGTATTATTGCGGGGAAGTTTAGATGTCCTCTAAACTGAATAATTGTGACTAATCGTGAATTACTTGGCTAACGTTAGACACCCAATTATTCCACTAGTGCATATTATCCCTTAAAAGGTGTATGTAAAATTAAAGGTTATGTGCGTTTTAAGTATTAAAATATCACTTGTTTTAACGGTGAAGGAAAAGATCGTGAGGAAACCTGCATGCCTGAGAGTTCTCCATAACGTTCTCATAGGTGTGTGAAGTCTGCCAATCCGCTTGGCCAGCGTGGTAGACTATGGCCAAAACCCTTCTCACTCTGAGAGGAGACCCGTGCTCTGTAGTGAGCCGGTAATGGGTTGATCATGATGATGATGATGATGAAAATTAAAGGTTACTACAATATCAGCTTTAGGTATTTCAGAACAGAGGATTTTCCGAAATTCAACCTGGAGAACTGAAAGCGGGTTTTATCAACTGTATTTTTAAAGTTACTAAGTAAGGACAGACGGATTTCAAAACAGAGGATTTTCCGAAATTCAACCTGGAGGACTGAAAGCGGGTTTTTAAGAGTGGGTATAAGAATTTTTGTGGCATAATTGGGTGCCTATACCTATTTAGTATTTCTCAAAAACTTAGTCCTTACAACATTTTTGTAAAAGGGTAAAAATATTTTATTTAAATAAAAACATTTAACGCGTGTAAAGCTGTCAGTAACTTTTTTAAACAATTCATAGTTAGTATACTTACGTATACATTTCCACAGTACATAGTTACTTATTACTATCTTTCGTTGAATTATTATTCAATTACCTAGCCAGAACCATAATTATGATATTAGAGCTTTCGTCATGCAGGTTCACAAACATCATAGTGAACTTCAAAAGTGACAATTAAAATTATCCGTAGCATAAATCAACGTATAACACGACATTAGCCCCTATTAAACTTTACACAACCTTTATAATTGCCTGCGTATCCACTGTCCATTAGATAACGCTTACAAGATGCCTTAATGTACAGGCTTAAGCGTTTTTCATGCATACAATTTATTCAATTAGGTAATATCTTTCTACTTAAAAATCATCTAGCTCTTGAACCCGTGATTTATCTAGAACTAGTAAAAGTAGTAAGTACGTTTATGTTTAGAATCCTATATCACGCGGGCGAAGCTGAGGGCAAACACTAGTTTGTGTTAAAATTGTTCGTTTTTTTTTTCGCTTTGCACAACTTTTAGTAGGGTACCTACGTGAAATCCCTTTACATTACACTAAAAATATGCAGCCAAAAAAAGCCAATGTGCACTGATACACTAAAAGCCAATAGTGCACTGATACACGAAAACAGACGCTTTACTACCACCTACTGAGTAGGTGGTAGTAAAGCGTCTTTTAAATCTTTCTAAATAAAAAATTGCAACGGTTTACGTAAATCACCCCGATTTTCAATTCAAAGTTCGAAGGCTGTTTTAAAAGCGAATGCGTAACACAGTACAATGTATGTTTTTTACCGAACTCCATAAAAACTTTCCGCTTTCCGCTCATACAATACGCGGTGACCCAAAGAGAGGCCGCACGCGATATTCGAAATTGCCGACATAAGCTAGATAAGGATCGGGACACATGGAAAGCTTGTAGAGGCCTCATTTATGTGCTCGTGTATACGTAGCCTTGCGTATGTAGCGTAGCGTAGCACGTATCGTGTAGGTATGGCAGAAGGGTGGATATTTACCTACCAAGGTGGGTGAATTTTCTAAGGTTACTTTCCCAAAGTATATAACAAGCACCTATTTAATTAATTAAAGGTCATTAGGTATTTTGGGTTGTGAGGTTTAGGACTAAGGTAATATGGAATTCAAGAATATATTTTCAGAGAGTTAATTATTATGATATTAAATAATATGTAAGTACCTACTTACGATTTTATGGAAAAAAAGTTTTACTTAATCTTCTCACAGGCGAATCTCCATCGATTATTCACTTTTTCGGTAGTTTATTCCAATGCTCAAATGGCATCCTGCACCGGAAAACACAGGGTTGGAAGATCCCCCACTAGGTGATCGGACGTTCGGGAGCCGCTGGACACAACCGGCGCAAGAGCGTGCTCTGTGGAGATCTTAGCAGTCTTATGGCAACTATGCCAAAGTACAATCTCAGAACCTTTTTTTTTAATTGGGTTGATTTTCACTGTTCCAGTTAGGACAAAATATCAGAAGGGATACTGAGTTTTGAAAACTCTGAAAAAAAATAGGTATTTCAGTCGGAATTAAATAAGGTACCTACAAGTACCTACCTACTACCACGCAGCTACGCAAACAGGTTAAGGTTAGGAAAATGCTTAAGTTCAAATAAAATGTACCGTTACGAAGCGTTAAATCCCAGGCCCGCATACGAAAGTAGGCAGTCTATACATAATTCATTATTATTGTTTCAGCCATCTCCAGGATTATGAAGACATGATGAAGAGCGCCTCGTCTGAATCTCAATAACGCTGTAAAGGGCTCTTCAGTAGACTGCGCGCTACCACTGCACCACAGGGCAATGAGACTTGCCAGAGACAATTGAATAAAATAATAATACCTACATGTAGTAGAGGTATTATAATGTTTGAATTGTAAAATGGTTTTCACACTTTAGTCACTCATCAATTAATTATTATTAGAAGCTCCCGGGCGGCTTGACTTTTTCTGACATTTTCAACTATATTATCGCTATATTTCATTTATTTACCAATTTTATTTACACAAAACTGTAGAGACACATGCATAGGTAACATGATGATTGAGAATACAATTTTGTATACAAAGCAGTCTTTATATCGATTCTTGTATTGGCTACACGCCGAATAAATGAGATTCTAAGGAAGTGTATTATTACTTATTTTTTTTATTCTCCGTTCATAGGAAAGGTACCTACTACATCTCTTAAAAAACCTTAACATATTATACACTAAACCTTCCTCATGAAACACTCTGTCTATTGGTGAAAACCGCATCAAAAATCCGCTTAGGAGTTTTCAGTTTTCCGCGAAAAGACAGACTGTCTGTCTGTGGCGGGGAACTTTCTTGCAGTGAAGAAAAAAAGACCACCCACCAAAATTGTAGCGTATAGAAACTTACGTATTCCTATTTTTTTAAAATCAACTCTCAACTCAATCAACGTGATGTAGTCGCGGGTTAAAGCTGATATTCAAAGTATGGCGTGCGTTTGGGCATCTCTGTTCCTATAGCTGCTCTGTGCCGAACAGCGATCGCCGGGGGGTTTAATATTAAAAATAAAATATAAAAGAGGCGATCCCAGTGTAGTGGGCCAGCTTTGTGTGCTTTTTAATAAATGCCAAAACCATCGCGTCTCTAGGTATTTGCTGTTCTTACCATATGACGGATTTTTGCGTGAAGCTCTTTCTTTGTTCTCTTTAATGTATGGTCTACCGTCTAGTCTACTACTATGGACTGGTAACTGGGTATGGTTATCTCGGAACTAAAGTAAGTGCTGCTCTTGATTCGAAATTATCTATGATTTGTTTATGATGGGAATTTACTCTACAGTCGGACTTTGAATTCGATGCAGTAAAATGACGTTTCATGTGTTGCTACTTTTTGACGAAAAAAAAATAGGGTTGGGGTAAAAGTGAATGATGTGAATGATTCACATCATCACAACATAGAGGGTTTTTTTAGGGTTTTTTTAGGGTTCCGTACCCAAAGGGTAAAAACGGAGCCCTATTAATGTCACTCGGCTGTCTGTCTGTCTGTCTGTCTGTCTGTCTGTCTGTCTGTCTGTCCGTCTGTCCGCCGGTCACAGGTCTCTAGCTTGCAGATGAAATGAGTTACAAACCTGAAATTTTGGTATTTGTTGTAAAATATTGACCCAAAATCAAATCTTGAATTAGAAATTCAATTAAACTATTTTTTAGGGGGCCTCCCATACATGAAAAAGGAGCCAGAAAAAAATTTTTTTTTCTTACCCTAGCTTGTGGGGTATCATTGTTTAGAGCTCATTGAGTAGAGTACGAATATATATTTTTTTAATTTTTTACTCAAAAATTAAGGAAATGGGGGGCCATCAAAGTTGTCAGTTTTAGACCATTTTTGTGACGGGGGCTATCTCAAAAACTAAAATAGTTAGGAATATGATAATTCGGCATATTATGTAACATATGCTCTATTTAAACAACAAATATTGAAAACAACGATTTATAAAATAGTTTATAAGCTGTGACCAAAACAAACGAACATTTGTTGGGTTTTTCTTTCACGATTTGCTGCGATGTCTAGCTCGTAAATTAAATATCCATTGTAATGAAACCATACAGTTTTAGAAGGTATATCTTCTTCGATCACCCTCAAGCTGTCATACCATTCCTAATGATCCTGTTAAAATATTTTTAAATAATTTATGTCTTACTAATAACACTATAATATGAAGCTCATTTGGGACTGAGAATAGTTTTATTGTTTTCAACTTGACAACATTTTTGCACTCCTTTGAATTTGTTTAATTTAAAAAATGTTGCCAAGTTGAAAACAATAAAACTATTCTCAGTCCCAAATGAGCTTCATATTATAGTGTTATTAGTAAGACATAAATTATTTAAAAATATTTTAACAGGATCATTAGGAATGGTATGACAGCTTGAGGGTGATCGAAGAAGATATACCTTCTAAAACTGTATGGTTTCATTTATCGAGCCTAGCAAAGGACTTGGTCATAATTTTTGATATCAGTACTTTTAATGGCCGAAACTTTTTGATAGGAAGTTGGCCTTATTATTCACATGAAATGTTTTTGTTTGGATCTCACTCCTTTTTTCTAAGTAAGTATTTCAAAGTTAATGCAATAAGTATAATGAAGTTGTGATGGCTTATAATCGAGTCTTTTTTCTCTCTTACGCTTCAGTATAATTAGGAATAGAACCCTATCACATTTTACGGTCTGATTAGATGTGGTTTAATCTTCAATACATAGTATAAAACAAAGTCGCTTTCTCTGTTCTAATTGGGTGAATTTTTATTTTGTTCGTCTGTCTGTCAAAATCACAGATAACAGAAACTCCACTCCAGAGTATTTCCACTCAGTGGTCAGTTTCAGAACTTATTAGAACCATACGGCTTAACTAAGCGAAGATTTTGAGTATTTGACTCTCATTAAGTTTAATGAATAGTATTAGATATTAGTGATACCTAGTAGCCGGAATCAACAGGACACCAAAGTCTCCTCCAAACCTCCAAAGTCGGCCACCCATCCATTTCCTGACTTGGGTCAAGGTTGCTTATCAAAATTATTAAGAAAATCGCGCTTCTGGTTTTATTGGCAAAGATGAATCTCAAACTACTGGAAGGAACGGGCTTAGGCACACAGATAGCTATTAATGTGGCGTACGACATCCGCAAAGAAAGGATTTTTGAAAATTTAACCCCTTAGGGGGTAATATAGGGGTTTGAAATTTGTGTAGTCCACGCCGACGAAGTCGCGCCCGCGACTTCGATAAAAAAATATACCTCTTGGCGTTTTATTATTTACCTACACTTTACTTTTTATTAGAACTCAAGACCAGTAAGATTGACCCCTTGCTAGAAAACTTAAAAAGTCACATCTCCCTAAATAGTGCACCGATTTCGATGAAACAAGAACCATATACAGCTTCAAATAAAGTAAAATACATTTATTAAAACAAAATGAAAATTTGTTCAGTATTTTTTGTGTGATGTGGGAACAGACAGATTTTTATATATCTTTGAATTGGTCAGTGTCTGATGCAACTTTTGGACATTTTTCGATTTTTTCCTTCATATACACACTAAGACTCATCTTCTTACCAAATTTCAACATTCCACATACACGGGAAGTGCGTCATAATTTTGATCAGTCAGTGAGTAGGTCTTGTTTTATGTGATTTTCAAACCTCTGTATCTCAGAAACGGTTCAACTTGAAAATTTGAAACTTTCAATTTATCATCACATCCACGAGTTTAACTTATATTTCAAATTTCGTAGGATTACTATCCCGCGAACCAGAGTTATGAGGGGGGTCAAAACAGCTCGAAATGGATCGTGTAAATAACACACTCATGCGACAAGGCCGGAGGAACTTGGCCTGGCGCACTTCGTGCGCCTAGATTTCTTAGACCCAAAATATTATATTGTTCATAATTATGTACGGAACCCTAAAAGAGCGAGGCCCGACTCGCACTTGGCCGATTTTTTTATTTCATCTTTATTTACTACAGTTTAAAATTTATTATCACATCTGATTTTTTTCACAATTTTCGAAATTACACTTCGGGGTGCAAATTGGCGTGATGTCCTCTACGGCACGGCAAGGCAAGGTAACCGTCACAGTACAATTGTGCATACGTGCAATCAATATTCCTTATCTGCGGTAATTTTTAGAGAGCTGAGAAGACCTCTCCTTTATCTCCTTTCAACCTGTAACTGTAAGTTTTCTATTGTCCAATTTCAAGCCAATTTTCGAAACTACACTCCGGGGTGCAAAATGGCGTGACGTCCTTCACGGCACAGCAAGGCAAAGGTTACCGTCACAGTGCAATTGTGCATACGCGCAATTAATATCCCCATAACCACGTAGAGGGCTGGAGAGGAGATCTGTCCTCTATCTCCTTTCAACCTGTAAGTTTTCTATTGTCCAATTTCAAGCCAATTTTCGAAACCACACCTCGGGGTGCAAAATGGCGTGATATCTTCCACGGCACGGCAAAGCAAGGCATCACACTGCAATTGTGCATACGCGCAATTAATATTCCCTCTCTGCGGTAACCTGTAGAGGGCTGGAGAGGAGATCTGTCCTCTATGTCCTTTCAACCTGTAAGTTTTCTATTGTCCAATTTCAAGCCAATTTTCGAAACTACACTCCGGGGTGCAAAATGGCGTGACATCTTCCACGGCACGGCAAAGCAAGGCATCACACTGCAATTGTGCATACGCGCAATTAATATTCTCTCTCTGAGGTAACCTGTAGAGGGCTGGAGAGGAGATCTGTCCTCTATCTCCTTTCAACCTGTAAGTTTTCTATTGTCCAATTTCAAGCCAATTTTCAAATCTACACTCCGGGGTGCAAAATGGCGTGACATCCTCCACGGCACAGCAAGGCAAAGGTAACCGTCACAGTGCAATCGTGCATACGCGCAATTAATATTCCCTCTCTGCGGTAACCTGTAGAGGGCTAGAGAAGATCTGTCTATCTCCTTTCAACCTGTAAGTTTTTAACCCCCGACGCAAAAACGACGGGGTGTTATAAGTTTGACGTGTCTATGTGTGTCTGTCTGTCTGTTCCCCTGTGGCGCTCAAACGGGTGGACCAATTTGAATGCGGTTTTTTTTTGTTTGAACGGTGAATTAGTCGAGAGTGTTGTTAGCTATGTTTGATGAAAATCGGTCCAAGATGGCCGCCGCTACAAAATGGCGGATTACATATTTTTCACAACTCCCTTAATATGGGTATCAAATGAAAGGGCTTGACTAGTAGAATGCACTATTGTAAACCCAAGATGGCCGTCGCCACAAAAAGGCGAATGTCGGGGGTTTTTTTAAATTTTTAATTTATCTATTGTCCAATTTCAAGCCAATTTTCGAAACCACACTTCGGGGTGCAAAATGGCGTGACATCCTCCACGGCACGGCAAGGCAAAGGTAACCGTCACAGTGCAATTGTGCATACGCGCAATCAATATTCCCTCTCTGCGGTAACCTGTGGAGGGCTGGAGAGAGGCGCAAACACGGCGGCGGCCTTTGATGCGCCTCGCAGACAACGTCAAAGGCTGCTCTGACGGAATTGTCGAGCGCTCGCTGATTTTACACGAATGCCATGTATTATTCATGCGGCGCCCTCAAACGGCATTATGTATCGATGCTCTTCGGGATATTATAAATGGGCAAAGGAAAATGTGATACAAGCAATAATTTAGTGCTGCGGCGCGGAGCGGGCGGGTGTGCGACGCGGGGCGGGCGGGTGTGCCGCGGAAAGTGGCCTTCGTAGCGATTTCATCGTGCTCCTTTCCTTTTTCAGCCTGTAAATATTTTTATGAGGGTCGGTAGGGTTAAAAGTTGGTAGAAGTGCAAAATCGACGTAGGTATAAACTTAGGCAGTAAGTACTTACATGTTTAGACGTACATAATATTAGAATAGAATAGAATAGAAAAGTTTTTTATTCAAATAAACTTTTACAAGTACTTTTGAATAGTCAAATGAATCTACCACTGGTTCGGAATGCCATTCCAACCGAGAAGAACCAGCAAGAAACTCGGCGGTTGCTCTTTTCCAAATTTACAATATCAATATAACAATTTTATGTTAAGTACATGATTGAATTGCCGTATTATATATAGTATAGTATTTACCTATATCTACTTAGTTACCCTTTGGGTTTATATATTTTTATACAAATAAAAGTCTATTCATACCCTGTTTAAGACGTATAGTCTACTTCATAATTATCCAGTTTCTTCCAAAGCCGAGGATACGATATCCGGTTTCGACCTAGATCAAGCCGTAGGTACATCGAGATATGGTTATCTTCATATTTAATTCGGAAGAATATCTATAATATACTAACTCACTACTTTTTTACTCAAAAGGTAAAAAAAGGAACCCTTATAAGATCACTTTCTTGTCCGTCTGTCCGTCTGTCTGTCCGTGTGTCACCACCGATTTTCTCAGGAACGGGTGGACCTAGCAAGTTGAAATTTATACCAAATACTAAAGTCTATAGTCCCTATTAGCTGTATAAAAATTAAGGTCCTGAGTCCACACAATAAAAAGATATGGGCAAATTTAGATTTTCACGAAAACATGTACATAAGTACCTACCTACCATTTACCTTAATTTTCAACTTTTTTTATTTTTCGGAATTTTTCCTTTACTTGCTTTTGACCAAAATTGACAAATCTAAGTCAACCGGAAGTTTGCAACTATAGGTTTTGGGTCGAAAACCTAAATGGTAGTTCCAGTTGACCTAGAATTACGAAAGGCAAAAAGCCAGGTTTTACAGCATAAATAACATTTTTTACAGCACAAAAAATTTCTTCTCAAGCCTTTTAACAGTTATTACGAGAGGTTCTCGTGAAAAGGACTATCCTTAGTGAGCTAGTGGCATGAGCGCAGTTCAAAGACTCTTCCCTTGCGATTCATTAGCATCCTCATTACTGCGAGTGGATTAGCACCTCCTTCCACTGATTGGCAAAGCGTGAGCACCTCATTGCATCTTAAAAGGACCGGGGTCGTTGATGAGAATAGTTGTTAAACGATTTCAAGAATAAACAAATAAATCTATAGGTAGGTACCACAGGCGAAAATTTATTAACTTTACTTGTCAGTTGGAAGCATTAAAATAGCGTGATATGGAGTGCAGATACAAGAGAAAATTAAAATATAAAAAAATATCTATGACTGATATCTACACCTCTTCGTGGCTTATAAGGTATCTATATAATCGTAAATTAATCTAAAAATCTGCTCTTCTCGTCGTCGTTGTCGTTATCAACCGATAGACGTCATAGGTCTCTTGAACGGACTTCCACATGCCGCGGTCTAGCGCCGCTTGTATCCAGCGGCTCGTTTGATCTCATCTGTCCACTCAGTCTGCAAACGCTGCGTTAAGTATCCGGTGAGCGAATATCACTCCAGCACCTTCCCGAACCCAACATCTATTGGTTTTCAAAATATTAATACATGCGACGTCCATTGCCACTTCAGCTTTACTAATCGTAGAGCTATACAACGTTAGTTTTACTTTACGCAAAACCTGAAAGTAGTTTGTTCAGAATCAGTAACAAAATCGAATCCAACCATTTTTATATAGTGTTATATTTTTGTCCAAAAATATTTTGAAATCCTACAAGCTTAGACACAATGATTTACCGAGCATCAGCTGACGGTCGGCACACAGCGGCGGTCATTCAACTCGCATCGATCGCTAGTCGCTGCGGCGACGCGACGGCTTGCGGTGACCATTTTTTTCGAGGACAACGACGCAACATAACAAGCTTATAACTTCGTTACTTTTCATTATATTATTTTGAAATTTTGTATAAATATTCTTAATGTAAAAATATTTGACACGTGTTTCGGTTTTTGCGCAAAGTAAAGCTAACGTTGTATATTGGTTACTTTGGTTCTTCTACGGATTTTCATTTCAAATATTTTGATCATATAGGTGGAGAAATTCCGAACAGAGCTCTCTCCATCGCACGCTGAGTGAAACTGACCTTTTTTGTAAGACCTGAGACCATGGTTAGTATAATAATAATAATCCTCCTGACCGAATTTCGGCCACGGCGGCCAATCTCAACCGAGGCAGAGACTAGCCATCTGCGCAGGAGATATTATAGTGCACAAGTGTGTGCGCATACATAGGTGCACTCTCTATTCCCTCACTCTCATAGTCCGATGGGACGCCAATGCGACACGACCAGAGAGAGATTAGGCGCAGGACCGACGGCTTTACGTGCTCTCCGAGGCACGGGGGTGTATCTAACACCGCCAACTTCCAACTCCGGGCTGGCACTGAGAATTTCTTGACAGAAAAACCCAATACTTACCTCATTTTTTTATTTTATTGGCCCGACCCGGGAATCGAACCCAGGACCTCGTGATCCACAGTCGAACGTGCTAACCGCTAGACCAACGAGGCAGTTGGTCTATGTTGTAACGAGGTAGTATGGTTCCATCATCATATGTATCATATATCGTTCCAGTTATTTTAAAGCAAAATATCGACAGACATAACCCTTCTGTAATATTGTCTCTATTCCGTAGTGCTTTCATACCGTTGCTTGTATTACAAGGTTACTTCTAGAAGCACGTTGGACACGTATCATTGTGAATGATTAGCATCCCCATTACTGTAAGTGGATTAACACCTCGTTGCACTTACTGGTAAACGTGAGAGCGTCGTTAAACCTTTACACCTAAGTGTGTCAAGGGTTTGATAATTTTAATGTATGTAAATGTACCTCGGTAACCGAATTGGCATCATTCCATTGGACATTTCCACGGACAATTGCATATCACATTCATTATAGTGTCTACATCATCGGATATAAATTGCAAGAATCCTATCTTGTAGAACGGAAACGACAGTTAAATGTCGGTAGCTGAAGCTTCAACATAGTCGTCCCTTCAGTTAAAACTCGAGGGCTGTCGAAGAAAGCACTGGACGTTGTAAGTGCAGATATCATGAGAGTCGAAATACTAGGTATACCTACTATACCTAACTCATATCATGCTTATTTATACTTTGAAACAATCCAATGTTTAAGACGGGGCAAAGTGATGGAGCTCGATTAGCCTCCCTCCTTATGTAGGTATGTAAGTGGATTCCGAAATGCAGGAATAACTCAACTGGTAGGTACTATTGTGCTTTAGTTAGGTACCATTTCTGTACTAAATAAGTATATTTCGGTAGATTCATTTAACGAATCATAAGCACGTGAAAAAGTTTATTTTCATAAAAAAACTTTTCTATTCTATTCTATATTCAATTTTATTGAATTGTTTTTCCATGAGACAACATAGGTATAAAGCCATATTTGCTTTATAATATAATATGTTGTATAAAGCAAATAGGTAGAGCTTTGCAAATATTTATAGCGTGGTGCCACCACCTACAATCTACATTCTACATCTACGTTCAATACAACGCAATCGTCATTCATATTATAGAATCAATATCGAAACTCCTGTCTAAAAATAGTCGACACATTTCAATAAACCAGTGTAACAGTGTCGAAAGGTAACAGGTCGCGCCCAAACAAACATAGATTACAAGCTACAAGCGAGCGAGCAAACATACAAACAGCTCGGACCTTCATTCGGAATTCTCAAAAACGCCGTTGTCTTGCTTACACCAATATTTGCCCTGGACAGTTATTGGCAAGTACGCTCATGTTCAGAAGCGTAATGAAGAATATGTTTTAATTTAGGTACCTACTTGATAAATAATTATGATGATCAACCAAGACTCAAGAAAAATAGGTAATAATCAAACAAAATTTGAGTCGATTCTAGTAGTTTCACGCTTAATTTTTTAAGAGGAATGAAATAATATAAGTCATATGAAAAAATCACATGATCAACCCATTACCGGCTCACTACAGAGCACGGGTCTCCTCTCAGAGTGAGAAGGGTTTTGGTCATAGTCTACCACGCTGACCAAGCGGGTTGGCAGACTTCACACACCTTTGAGAACGTTATGGAGAACTCTCAGGCATGCAGGTTTCCTCACGATGTTTTCCTTCACCGTTAAAGCAAGTGATATTTATATACTTAAAACGCACATAACTCCGAAAAGTTAGAGGTGCGTGCCCGGGATCGAACCCACGACCTCCGATTAGAAGTCGGTCGTCCTAACCACTAGGCTATCACAGCTTTTTTGAAAAAAAAAGAAAAAATCACGCCAATCATTTTTTTCAAACTCTTTCGTAATTTACTTAGCTATGTTTTTTGTGAATTATTTACCTACAAGCACTTTTGTCTGCGATAGTACGTCGTCACTAGATGTTATTCGCTTTGAAAATAGAGTACGTACGCGGATGGCCACGATAGTAAAGAGTAGAGACAAAAGCATTCAATTTTCCAAGAACGTTTACATTTGGTGTAGGTACCTACCTATGCAAAAGTGAAAATGTTACATTCCCACAGTCACAATTGCGACTTGAGAAAAGAGACTAAAGTTTTTCAAATATTATGTTTTTTGCTGGTAATAAACCAGAAATATTCGACCGTAGAAAATTTCAAAAATAACTTTCTAAAAAAGGTATAGATGCGTTTTAAAAATCCGTCGAATACAGACAATACTTAAGTGTTTATATATTAACTAGATGATGCCCACGGCTTCGCCCGTGTGGATTTAGGTTTTTAAAAATCCCGTGGGAACTTTTGATTTTCCAGAACAAAAAGTAGCTTATCTGTAGAAACCCGTCCCCAAAACGGAAAAATCCCGTGGGATCCCCACGATTTCGGAATACAATTCCTTACAGCATCAGGGTTGAGGAGTTGGATATGTATGTACCTACTCGAGTTCATTCAACGATAAAGTCTTTAAGTGGTACCCCCAATATCAATTTAAATAACCGGAAGTTTCTAAAACCCATTAGTTTTCGGGATTAGGTCCCCTACAGCATCAGGATTGAGGAGTTGGAATCCAAATTTTTTATAGAACAGGGTCGCAATGTTTCTCTATCGATTAAAAAAAAAATTACGCAAATCGGTTCAGAAATCTCGGATATATCGGTGTACATAGGTAGAAAAACACAACTCCTCCTTTTTTGAAAGTCGGTTAAAAAAGTAGCCTATGTTACTCCCTGGTTAATTCTCTACTTGTATGTGAAAGTCCCGTCAAAATCGGTTAAGCCGTTCCGAAGATTAGCCCGTTCAAACAGACAGACAGACAGACAGACAGACAGACAGACAGACAGGCAGACAGACAGACAGATAGACAGACAGACAGACAGACAAAAATTTTAAAAACGTGTGATTCGGTTATGGTAGCGTTCAAATAACCATATGAGCTCAATATGAGGTAGTTATTTCGATATTACAGACAGACACTTAAATTTTATTTATTAGTATAGATTTACGCTATAATGTATAATCAATATTTGTTGTAATTTTTTTTAAATAGAGGGACCATTCAGCGATTTAACGGAACGATTAGTCCCAGGAAAACGTTGCCGACACCCCGCTCCTCATAGTTCACTCGCACGTGCTCGCACTACTTCCTTAATCTGCAAATTATCTAGATAGTTAATTAACGCCTGCCTAAAGAATACATTAAGGAATGCCTTAAAGTATTTCATATTGAAGCTATAATTATCAAAGCTTAAAAATAAAAAATAGAGACATCAATCAAGAAGAGATTTCGTAAAAAAAAAAAAAACATTAGGTACGGTTCTTCAGCTCTTGACTTTACTATCTAATACCTAGGTAGAACAAGTAGGTAGATAGCTACTTGTTTTCACTCTTTCTGTTAACGTTTTTGGCTATAATATTCTGTGTGAACTGTAGATCCCCTATTGAAAATAAAGCATTTGTTTTCTATACACGAGACCAAGAGTTGAGCGGAAAAGACCTTTGCACATGGAATAGAAGAGGAAGCGGGGAGACGAGTAGGTAACTTAGTCCTTTGTAGTTGTAAGAAACCTCAGAGTCACTCTGATAGAGCTATATTTATTAGGTATACAGTACCTATACATAATCAGTTTTTCTGTAATATGCAATGGAATAATATATAGAGAGGAAGACAGCAAAATTTTGTCTTATTATCCAGTGGGTTGTTGTGTAAGAGCTACCTTCAAGCATTATTAAGGTAAAGTCCCCTTATTCCGTGGTATTTTCATAAAAACTCGAAAGAACGTCAAAAATTAAGCATTTACTACACCTTTCTGAAGAACTGGCTATTTTTATCAGAAGCGTTATTTATTTAACTCTTGAAATATCCTAAAAGGACAACAATTACAACTTGATTTAAATGTAAAATTAAATAAAATATGAAGAAAGTCCGAATGCTCCAATTCCGAGGTAAAAATCCTAATTCCGAGGCAAATGGCTCCTAATTCCGAGGGTACAAAATTCAAAGGGAAACGAGTAGAATGAATTCTACATGGTGTTCAAAAATGAACTGATATGAAATATTTATTAATAGATTTCAAAATCAATTCGATACGTATGTAATTGTTTAATTATGTTTGTGTGTAAAATATTAATATATGTATATTATTAATATATATATAGCTGCTCGTGCTGATTGGGTCACTGACTCACTGATTGATCACCCCTCCTGTAAAATTTTGTATGAAAAATTTTTTTTTTCACTAACAGTTTCGTATAGAGGACAAAAATTAATTCGGAGGAAAAATACGGAGAGAGCTGATGATTGAGGATTTCAGAGACGAGCGAATGGCACGCTTAAGGTATTGAAGATAGGTGGGGGGTGCTCGAGCAAATGTCACTCGAAACGTCATCCAATTGGCAGGGAGCTGAAAAAAAATTCAAAATGGCGCAAAAAAGATGGCCGCCATACAAATTTCGTCGGTGTCTATCTCGGAGGGTATAAAAGATGGAAGAGTGGTTTTTTCGCGAAAGATGATCAAAATCGGAAGGTCTACTTGATGAATAGAAAAAAATTCAAAATGGCGGAATTTATTTTTTCATAGAAAATTAGTTTTGAACTATGCACGGCTTTGATGCGGTTCTTTGGAGAACTTTCAATCAAAGAAAAATATGGGAAGACATGATGATTGAGGGTTTGGAAGATGGTTGAGGAGCCCGGGCAGGGTATTGTAGATAGGTGGGAGGTGCTCAAACAAAAATTACTCAAAAACTCATCCAATTGGCACTGAGCTAAAAAAACCCAAAATGGCGGATTCAAGATGGCGGCTATACAAATTTCGTCGGTGTCTATCTCATCAAGTATAAAAGACGGAAGAGTGGTTTCTTAGCAAAAGATTATCAAGACCTGAAGGTATACTTGACGAACAGAAAAAAAATCAAGATGGCGGAATTTATTTTTTTACACAAAATATATAATGGCGAATATTGAAGAGACTATAAGTTGGGAAACTATACAAGACTTTAATACGGTTCCTTTTCAAAATTTGTTTTTATGGAAGAACTCTCCTTCTGGCAAATGATTCGGAGAAAAAAATTTGGAGAGTGATGATGATCGAGGGATTGGAAAATGGATGAGGAGCACGGCCAGGGTTAAAGATGCTGAAAATGATAGAAGAAGGTGGAGGCTGCTAAAACAAAAATAATACTGAAATCCTCGCGGTCCGCTTTAGCGGGCCGCGCAGCCAAGCGCCCTACTAGTTAATATAATAGCTGCTCGTGCTGATTCATTCGCTCACTGACTGACTGACTGATTGATCACCTCTCCTGTAAAATTTTGTATGAAAATTATTTTTTTCACAAATGGTTTCGTATAGATGATAAAAATTCATTCAGAACAAAAATATGGAGAGAGCTGATGATTGAGGATTTCAGAGACGAGCGATGGGCACGCTTAAGGTATTGAAGATAGGTGGGTGCTCGAGCAAATGTCACTCGAACGTCATCCAATTGGTAGTGAGCTGAAAAAAAAGTCAAAATGGCGAAAATAAGATGGCCGCCATACAAATTTCGTCGGTCTCCATCTCGGAAGGTATAAAAGATAGAAGAGTGGTTTCGTGGCAAAAGATGATCAGGATCCGATGGTTTATTCGATAAATAGAAAAAAAAATCAAAGTGGCGGAATTTATTTTTCCATAGAAAATGTATGGCGAATATTGAGAGAGAGAAGTTGTGAACAATGCAGGCCTTTGATGCGGTTCTTTGGAGAACTCTCAAAGAAAAATATGGGAAGACATGATGATTGAGGGTTTGGAAGACGGTTGAGCAGCCCGGGCAGGGTATTGTAGATAGGTGGGAGGTGCTCAAACAAAAATTACTCAAAACCTCATCCCATTGGCACTGAGCTGAAGAAAAACCCAAAATGGTGGATACAAGATGGCGGCCATACAAATTTCGTCGGTGATTATCTCACTAAGTATAAAAGATGGAAGAGTAGTTTTTTTAGCAAAAGATGATCAAAACTTAATAGGAGTCAAATAGTGGTCTTGAAGTCGCGTGGCCTTTACTTCCTTTGACAGTACCGCGAGCCTCAATAAATTCAAGGCAGTGCGTACGAATGTAAGTTAACGACCTGTATGGTTAGTTCGAGCTTGCACACTTCGAAAACGGTACTAGATTTGAATATCGAAAAACTATAATATCAGAGCAAAATTAACCCTAATGCTCTTACAATCAAATAAGATTATAAAGTCATAATGTAGTAGGGTACTTCGAATATTTATTTTCAAAATTTCTGCTTGGAGCGTAGACGAATGGCTGAATATATTGGCGGACTCAAACCTTAAAACCAGCCAGTTTAGTTGCATTTCACTCTCAAGTCATGTTAGTCAATGTGTTTCGATACTCGAATTTCTATCATCGTTTCCCCAATGTACAAAGTCGGCATAAGGCCTCTGTACTCACTAGGTTAGCAATCAGCTGTTCGACAAAAATCTTAGATTTGATAACATGACAGGTTTAGGTATGACGGTGTGACTCTTGTTCCATGGAAGCAAAGGAGGTAGCTTGGATGGGATGCCACGTGTGTGGATACACTGGCATTGTCTCACATACAGGTGACCTCCGTGGCGGCCGGAGCAGCAGCCACTAAGGCGGAAAGGGCCAAGAGGCGCAAATATGAAAATATAGAAAATAATTTCATATTTGTGCCTTTTGGGGAGGAGACCATGGGTTCGTAGGGCGAGGATGCTAGGTCCTTTTTTAAGGGCCTGTCATCCCGTCTCGTGGAGTCCACGGGTGACCGGAGGGCAGGCAGTATAATATTGTACTCTGTATTACTACTGTATAATATTGTACTACTGTATATATATATATACTCCTACCTATCTAGAATGTGCCCCTGGCTGTGCCCCTCACCCATCTTTCAAACCTTCGATCATCATCACTCTCCGTATTTTTGCTCCGAATAATTTGTAAGGATGAGATTTCTTAAAAAAAAAAACTAATTTTACATTTGTACAATCGTTTTTTTAGCTCACTGCCAATCGGATGATGTTTCGAGTGATATTTGTTTGAGCACCACCCACCAATCTTCAATAGGTGCACTGGCCGTGCTCCTCATCCATTTCCTAAATCCTCAATCATCAGCTGTCTCAATATTTTTCCTTCGCATGATTTTTTGTCTTCTATACGAAACCATCAATGAAAAAAACAATTTGTACGGAAAAATAAATTCTGACATCTTGATTTATTTTCTATCCATTTAGTAGATCTTTAGGTCTTGATCATATTTTGCCCAGAAAATACTCTTCCATCTTTTATACTTAGTGAGACATCGACGAAATTAGTATAGCCGCCATTTTGAATCTGCCATTTTGGGGTTTTTTTCAGTTCAGTGCCAACTGGATGAGGTTTCGAGTAATTTTTGCTTGAGCACCTCCCACCTATCTACAATACCCTGCCCGGGCTCCTCAACCATCTTCAGAACCCTCAATCATCATATCTTCCCATATTTTTTTTGAGATTTCTCCAAAAAACCACATCAAAGCCTTGCATAGTTTACAACTTGTAGTCTCTTCAATATTCGCCATACATTTTCTATGGAAAAATAAATTCCACCATTTTGGTTTTTTTTCTATTCATCGAATAGACCTTTGGATCCTGATCATCTGTTGCTAGGAAACCACTCTTCCATTTTTTTACTCTCCGAGGTGGACACCGACGAAATTTGTATGGTTCTTTTTTTCGCCATTTTGAATTTTTTTCAGCTCACTGCCAATTGGATGATGTTTTGAATGACATTTGCTCAAGCACCCCCCTCCTATCTTCAATACCTTAAGCGTGCTCTTCACCCGTCTCCGAAATCCTCAATCATCAGCTCTCTCCATATTTTTGTTCCGAATTAATTTTTGTCTTCTATACGGAATCATTAGTGAAAAAAAAATTTTTATACAAAATTTTACAGGAGGGGTGATCAATGAGTGAGTCAGTGAATGAATCAGCACGAGCAATAATAAGATAAACGTTTTAGAATATGAATGTTTGCGTGACTGAACGCGAATGATACTTGGTGTAACTGAAACCATACTGAAATATTGTGAGCATCCTGTATTTTATTTCTATACATACCACGTAATTAGAGGCTCATAGAACCTTATTCCGAGGTAGTATTTCTATCCATACCACATAATTAGGGGCTCATAGAACCTTATTCCGAGGTAATACCACGGAATTGAGTTTTGTAACAAAAAACACGTTTCCTAATTCCGAGTGTTAAAAAAGAAAAGATTTTTCCATAATAAACAAATAATTTAAAGCTTAATTAGATTATCTTCGTAAATATGTACAATACTCTCTCAAAATTGCATCGAAATATGTATAAATTTAATTTTCTTTTAAATTAATTTTCTTTAGCTTTCCCATACAATCTATCAATAAATTACCTAAATAGGTAAACTTTGACACGGTATAGTTAGTGATTGAGACGCCAAAGTGTACCTCGTAATTAGGACTCTGTAACCTTATTGCCTATTTAAATATTCAAAACCAAAACAAGAAGTATTTAACATAAAACGACTCTAAAAATTGAAAAAGTTATGAAGTCTATGAAATCGCAATTCCGCGGTATACCACGGCGTTAGGAACCGGCTAAAATATTTGGCACCTAACGCCGAGGTATTTTCAAAACCTATTTTCACCTTAATTTCTTTACAAATATTCACAAAAGTTGATTGTTTTCGATTGAAAATATAGTCCTTCAAATATTCAAATCTAAATAAAAACAAATAAAGGTCTAAATTAACGGATAAACACTATTTAAAAAAATGTAGGTATTTCGTGCACGAGGTCCAAAATGTATGAAACATGCGTTCGGGCCGGCTGCTAGTGTAAAACTTGCCGGTTATTTTAAAACATATACATATAGAACCAACAATTTCGTCATTTATCTATGGAATGATAAACTATCAATTGATTAAGATATGTTGCAGTAAAAAATAGCTTGGGGATCGGTTGAAAACGCTGTTTTTCTATATACCTCGGAATTGGGTGCCAATTTTAGAATACCACGGAATAAGGAGACTTTACCTTACAAGCTTATTTTTGGTGACTGGCTGAATTCATGATCTAATATCATTCTATCTAATATCTATTAATTCATGATATTAGCCAATAACGAGAAGTTGCCGGCCAATCAGAGGTGAATGTGATCGTCACACTGTATGTGTCATTTTAAGAAGATCAACAGCACGGCTTCGCAAAAAAGCTAGGATTTTAAACTAGGTCAAAGGTTTTCATATTTTTGCGATATTTTCCGCTTTCTCCTGCACACCGTAACACTGTCCCAAACAGAACCTAGTATGAAAACCAGGGACGGAACATAGGGAATACAAAATGAGTCAATCCGCCATAATCTCTGATGAAACGTTTGAAGCGATAAATTAGCCGCGGTAGGCCTCGGAAACTAAGATTGGATCCCTTGTGTCGTGATGCCCACGTACGGGGTTGCGGTAATTTTGCTCCCTTTGACATGTGCGTTGTGAGAGACCGTGAAAATGAGGGTCAGTTTAAGTAAACATTTTTTCATTATAATTATACATTTGACAACAGCTGGACTTACGTGATGTACGTCAGGGTAGGCCCTTGCAACTACTTTCGAACCCATCCGTGCCCTTCCCACCACCAGCAGTAAGATGTTCAAAGGCTGTACGCCTTTCAACATCTTACTGCTGGGCACAGGTCTCCTCTCTCATGATTTGTTGCCCGTGGTCCCATCGCGTAGTCCCTCGAAGGGACCACGGGCAATTTTTTTTACCCGTGGTCCCTGCGGGAAATATAATGCGACCGAATTTAAAATGTAATAGTCTGATACTTTACATCACTACCAAGAAGGTTATAAGTATAATTATATTCTATCACTACATATGAACAAAGTGAAGTACATATGAACATACTGACATAGTTAGTCGAAAATTCGTGTTCGTAGTTTCTAACAAATTTTTAACCGACTTCATAAAAAGGAGGAAGTTCTCAATTCGACGCGTATTTTGTTTTTGGCGATGTTTCTCCATAACTCCATCAAATCTGAACCGATTTCATATTTTTTTTTTTATTTGCAAGAACGTCCAGCAAATATTCTTATTTTTAACCGACTTCCAAAATGGAGGAGGTTCTCAATTCGATGCGTATTTTTGGAGAAGGGCCCGTGGTCCCACCGATTAGACCTACCGGTGGGTCAAACGCTATACTACCTATACTACTGAAGGGCCCGTGGTCCCACCGGGCTAGGTGCGAATGCGATATAGTGTTATCGATGTAGTTATTTTTACTAATGAAATATTCAAAATTACAATATTTTTAACCGACTTCAAAAAAGAAGGTTCTGTATTCGACACGTATGTGTGTGTTAGTATGTATGTATGTATGTTTGCGATGATTTCAAAAACCAATGAACTGATATTGATGATTTTTACACTATCGTAATCTACATACTTTCAGGAGGGTTTATAAAGTATATCTAGTGATCATCAAAATCGTTTCATTGGTTCTTGAAATCATCGCAAACATACATACATACATACTAACACACACATACGTGTCGAATACAGAACTTCCTTTTTTAAAGTCGGTTAAAAATATTGTAATTTTAAATATTTCATTAGTAAAAATAACTACATCGATAACACTATATCGCATTCGCGCCTAGCCCGGTGGGACCACGGGCCCTTCAGTAGTATAGGTAGTATAGCGTTTGACCCACTGGTAGGTCAAATCGGTGGGACCACGGGCCCTTCCCCAAAAATACGCATCGAATTGAGAACCTCCTCCATTTTGGAAGTCGGTTAAAAATAAGAATATTTGCTGGACGTTCTTGCAAATAAAAAAAAAAATATGAAATCGGTTCAGATTTGATGGAGTTATGGAGAAACATCGCCAAAAACAAAATACGCGTCGAATTGAGAACTTCCTCCTTTTTATGAAGTCGGTTAAAAATTTGTTAGAAACTACGAACACGAATTTTCGACTAACTATGTCAGTATGTTCATATGTACTTCACTTTGTTCATATGTAGTGATAGAATATAATTATACTTATAACCTTCTTGGTAGTGATGTAAAGTATCAGACTATTACATTTTAAATTCGGTCGCATTATATTTCCCGCAGGGACCACGGGTAAAAAAAATTGCCCGTGGTCCCTTCGAGGGACTACGCGAAGGGACCACGGGCAACAAATCTCATAGGAGAGAGGGATTTAGAGCTTAGACCAGCCACGCTGCTCCAATGCGGGTTGGCGGGCTTTAACGACTATTGTCACATGATAGTGGTAATAACCGGGACCGACTGCTTGTGTTCTCCGAGGCACGGGGGTGGAACACCGCCAACTTCCATCTCCAGGCTGGCTGCACTGAGAATTTCTTGACAGAAAACCCAATACCTAACAATTATTTGCCCGACCCGGGAATCGAACCCGGGGCCTTGTGATCTGCAGTCTAATACGCTAACCACTAGACCAACGAGGCCTCACTCATAGTTGGAATCGCGTCACCTTCAAGTACTGACCCCAACACTATGACTTGAGTCGTCTTTGAATATAACTGATTCTTTCAACAATATGTATGGTAAAGGCATTGGACCCTTACCCTTTCTACCCCTAGGTACCCTTTCTATAAGCTTAGTGGTAAATATTCCTTCTGAAAATGTTTGTAAGTATAAGATTTTTGTGGGAAAAACACAATTTGATTTGAAATTTTTAAAAGCGCCTTAAATATACTTAGCGCCATCTGAATTAAATGTCTTTCTGGAGCGAGGCTTCCGTATCAGTAGTGCTATTAAGTATTCTGTGGTTTAGCTTACCTACTCCATCTTTACACACCTATTCAATAGAAAATTATTGGAATCAACGCATATAGGTAAGCACATAAAGAAAGATTAGTTATCCCATTTTTTATGTAGTCTTTTTTTACCCACGGCTTTTGAATGTGGCTAACCACATAGGTACATGACGTTTCGACCACGCGACGGTGCTAGCTAGGCGGGTACCACTAAGTCAAACATCATAATAAACTCACGCAAGTTTCCTCGAAGTAGCATATCGTTAGCACTGACACGCGAAATGGCCGACTTGTGACAACATCAGGGCTTTACACAAAATTCTTAGAGTTTTCATAGAAATAAAGATTAGTGAAGTGTCACCACTTTAAAATAAGTTAAGATCTTTTTCAAGCCACTCTCAATAAGGCTTACTTTCTGTCTTTGGCGCTACAACCTTTTTTAGATTTCAACCTCCTCTACAATTTTCCTCCATCTCTTCCATTCTATATCTACCTCCTTCTTCCACACAGCCAACTTTTCAATTTTCCCTAGAACTTCAAAACTGCGCACAAGTTTGGACTAAATTTTTAAATTTTTAAATACCGGAGGAACACTTTGATTTTAGGTATGGGAATGAAAAACATCCTCCAGTATGAAAGCTAGTTCGCAGCGGTTAAATCCTTAAAACGTAACAGACTGACAGACAGACACACTCTTCGCATTTTAATACTTGACCACATTGGTCGGAAAACTACAAAAAAATTGTGGATGTCGACAACAGTGCCACCTACCGTGGCACCCCATAAGTATTTTCAAAAATCATCAAAATCGGTCAAGCCGTTTAGGAGGAGAAGGATTATGAACTTGCAATAGTTACCCTAACAAATTAGTGCGCTTACTACCTTCGAATGCATCGTAATTAACCATCAGGTGAGATCATCATGTTACAACAAAAAACACACGAACTCTGGAATTTTATATGTTTAGAGATGGTTATATTGGTTATGGTAATATAATGCAATTATTGTCGAGTAAATAAGAAGTGATAGTTAAACAGGATGGTATCAATTCCGTGAAACAGCCAAGCTTTCAGTGTCAGCGCTATCGGGCACCGAACCCGCTATCACGACCGTATCAAGTTGACTATCAAGGTGCTGCACTCCCGTTATCGGCTATCGATTGCCCATCTCTGTGTTTACTTTTGTGTTCTGTCTGAAGTTAAGATTCAATGTTGTTTGCCATGGACTTTATATATATATATTTTTTAAATATTTTTTTAACGACAAAAATCCATGGACATAAATTGCTCTAAAAGCCAACAGTTCAAGTCATTTTTATGGCTATATACTTACTATATTGTAAGATGGTGATGATAAAAAAAAATAAACCCGGCCGAGTTTGTTGTGGGCGCTGTTGGAACCCTCGTAGTTTTAATTTTAAGTTTCCGTAAGTAATTATCACCATTGCCTGTTCTTAAATTGACGTTCAAAAAGTGTACAGTGTAGTTCATCATCATCATCATCATGATCAACCCATTATCGGCTCACTACAGAGCACGGGTCTCCTCTCAGAGTGAGAAGGGTTTTGGCCATAGTCTACCACGCTGGCCAAGCGGATTGGCAGACTTCACACACCTTTGAGAACGTTATGGAGAACTCTCAGGCATGCAGGTTTCCTCACGATGTTTTCCTTCACCGTAAAGCAAGTGATATTTAAATACTTAAAACGCACATAACTCCGAAAAGTTAGAGGTGCGTGCCCGGGATCGAACCCACGACCTCCGATTAGAAGTCAGTCGTCCTAACCACTAGGCTATCACAGCTTCACAGCACACAGTGTAGGTACCAATTTTGAATAAAGTTTGTTTGAATTTTAATTTGAAATTTGAATTTTATATGGGTTAGGTTCTATGTAACCTACCTACATAAAACCTAAGAACCTAAAAAAGAAAGAAAATGTCTAGAAGCGGTGATACACAAACGCAGCGTTGGAAGACCTTCCACGAGGCGGACAGACGAGCAAGCTGTAGCCTGTCGCTGGCAGCCGCTGGATACAAATGCACAATTTATGTTCTGTGGCGATCCTCGCAAGAGAGACGATATGTTAGGCAGTTGTCGTCTACCAATCGAATCGAATATCGAGCGGTGCTAAGCTGTGATAGCCTAGTGGTTAGGAGGACCGACTTCGAATATCGAGTCGAATATCGAGCGGAGCTAAGCTGTGATAGCCTAGTGGTTAGGACGACCGACTTCTAATCGGAGGTCGTGGGTTCGATCCCGGGCACGCACCTCTAACTTTTCAAAGTTATGTGTGTTTTAAGATTTAAATATCACTTGCTTTAACGGTAACAACCGTTGCTCCATAACGTTCTCAAATGTGTGTGAAGTCTGCCAATCCGCTTGGCCAGCGTGGTAGACTATGGCCAAAACCCTTCTCACTCTGAGAGGAGACCCGTGCTCTGTAGTGAGCCGGTAATGGGTTGATCATGATGATGATGATGATCGAGCGGTGCTAGCCTACTTGTTAAGATTTCCTCCTTTCTTTCCGGAGGACAATCCGGAGGAGTTCAATCTCCGGCCTCCGAAAACCTCTAACTTTTCGGAGTTACGTCTGTTTTAAGCAATTTTTAACACTCGCTTTAACGGTGTATGAAAACATCGTGAGTAAACCTGTACGCCTGAGAGTTCTCCATAACGTTCTCAAAAGCGTGTGAAGTCTACCAATCCGCACTTAGCCAGCGTGGTGGACTAGGTACTGCTTGCAGCTCTGCAAATGTAATAACTTTTTACAAGTAGCTAGATAGAGATAGTCTTTGTTGTGATTATTCAAGTTCTTTTGTATGTTAAAAAGTACCTATGTTCGATAGGCTATATTGACTCAACGTTTCAATCCTCAGGACGTTTGGTGCTGGTAGCCTTTCATTATTATGACATAGCATAATGTATACATGTGTACATGTATATAATAAATTGCTATATACCTACTCGTATGGAACACGTCGCAATGCTGAGGTCGGGCCTCATCGCGAGGCGTTCCGCGCCATTGCGTGCCGCCATCTTGAACCGACAAGTACCGTTAGAACACAAAACAATAATATTTTAAAATTATTTTAAATTTATCCCCGTACCTAATTGGTAGGTACTTTATGTAATTACTAATTAACAAAGATATCGTCGTACGTGAGAAGGAAGGACTTCTGTCTTAGAACTCCAGTAAAGGGGAAAGGAAATGCATTATCGGTGTCCATTTCTCCACATAAGTATGCCAAATTAAAAATTTTAAAATAGGTAGATAAGATATAAGTAACTAGATAATTGCTCTCGGCTTCGTCTGCGAGAAATTTTTATCACAAGTTCAATAAAGGATTTATGATTTTTAACTAAAAATATGTCGATTTTAAAAAGATTTTGCATTTTCTAAAGTCTGACTGTAGAATTTCGTCTCCATCGGTTTAGTGTTTCTGCGTAATGCAGGCGCAACTCAGATTAATAGACTAACTTTATAATAGCCTAAGAGGAGTTTACACCTACACTCTTTATTTTGCATCGTTACATCGCTTATCAGGCGCATTATTTTCGAAATCATCAACGAGCCGGTTTTGGAGTTTTTTCGTTTCGTCGCTCGCCATCTCAGTTGAACAAACAATGACAAGTGTAGGTACCTACTACGCTTCAAGGAAACACCGATTCAGAAAATGGCATTTTTCGGTATCCGCGGTAAATATAAATATAAATTGGTATGTATAAGTATGTCGCAAAATTTTCAAGAAACCAGTGTTTTGATCAGAATCTGGTGCTGATTCAGATGAATCACCTTCCTGAATTTCATCGACTGCCTCGTTGTTGGTCTAGTTAACATGTTCGACTGCGGGTCACGAGGTTTTGAAAGAACCCTTGAGCATCGAACAGCATTAGCCGGTCCCGGTTGTTCTACGTCGGTGACTCTAGTTCTTGTATGTCCTCATTTCTGATTCGATCATGGAGAAAAACTCCGAGCATAGCTCCCTTCATCGCCCGCTATATAAATTATTAACTATATAATTTAGTTATACAACTTGAGGCGTCTAAGGGCCCATACCAAAGTCTCTTACGATCTTGTCACAGAAGTCTTGTATGCAGATGATTTGTGCTTTGTAGCCGATACTTCGGATGGTCTGCAAGAGCTTGTAATGAACCTTCATAAATCATGTGTGAAGTTCGGATTAAAAATTAACATCTCTAAAACAGAAGTAATGGCAATGAACACCGTGGGTTCGGTCGAAACTCCACAAAGGGTATTGCTTGAAGATACTGAGCTCAAGCAGGTTAACAAATTTAAATATCTTGGAAGCATCTTTAAAACATCAAAAGGGAACATAGACTCGGAGGTAACAAGTAGAATCTGTGCTGCCTCAGCAGCATTTGGTAAACTCCGAGATATGGGTATTCCAATCACACGGAATTAAGCTAAGTACTAAAGTCAAAGTGTACATGGCGATTGTATTGCCGAATCTTCTTTATTCCGCTGAGACCTGGACGCTTTATCGCAAGCATATTCGTGTTCTGGACAGGTTTCACCTCAAGTGTCTACGTGATATCCAGAACATCAGGTGGTCCGACCGTATTAGAAGCACAGAAGTGTTGCGACGGGCTAAAGTCGGTGGCATTGAGACATACCTTATGCGGCGACAATTGCGATGGTGCGGACATGTTGTGAGAATGCCCAATGAAAGGCTAGCTAAGCTCATCTTTTATTCTGAACTTAAGGACGGTAAGCGGAAACAAGGCGGTCAGTTCCTTAGATACAAAGATGTGCAAAAGAGGCATATGACTAGGTGTAAGATCGACTCTTTTCGTTGGGTGAGTCTGGCTGAAAACCGAGGGGAATGGAGGCACTTGGTTCATCACGGAATTTGAGTATAAAGGAGAGCTGATCTGGACAATTACCGTGACCAACTCCATAGTAGACCTCCCTCCAATATAACCTATAATTATGTCAATGGTACCCTATCATGTCCTCACTGTGCACGTTTATTCAGTGCTAAAATAGGGTACATAAGTCACATCAGGGCACATGAGCGAAGCCCTTATTCATATAATATAAACAATTATAGTACTGTCTACCAGGCTGAACTTCTGGCCATATGTAGAGCCACAAAGGAGATCATAAAAAGTACTGAGACGTCCTTTGGCATCTATAGCGACTCTAGATCCGCACTGGAGACAATAGTAAATTATGGCTCACATCATCCCCTGGCAGTTGAGGCCCGGAAAAACCTGGAATGGGCTTCTACTCAGAGCAAAGTTGTCGCTTTGTTCTGGATAAAAGCTCATGCTGGTCACACGGGCAACGAACGCGCCGATCAACTGGCAAAGAGTGCTGCCCTATACTCGAAAAAAAGTCCTGATTATGACATGTGTCCGGTGTCATTTGTCAAGGGCCAAATTCGTAAAGAATCCCTTGACGAATGGAACCGGAGATACAAATCTGGACAAACGGCCAACACAACAAAATTATTCTTTCCGGACATCCTGGCCGCGTATAAGTTCATTAAGAAGACAAAACTTACCTCAAAACTTGTGCAGGTCTTGACAGGTCATGGAGCTTTCGCAGACTACTTATATAAGTACAAATGTAAGGACAACGCAGCATGCGATTGCGATCCAAGTATAAATGAAACAGTGACTCACTTGTTGGTAGAGTGCCCGAAATTCTGCAGGTCACGGTTCGAAGTAGAGCAAGCAACCAACCTGGAAATAAAAAGAGAAACATTAGCAACACTAATACACAATACGGAATTTCATAAACTATGTAACAAAACAGTACAATATGCTATTAATAGAAATAAGACCGGGGCGACGTAGTAAAATGTAATAATTAAAATCAGTAATTATTAATATATTATATGGACTAATAAAGATTTATGTATAGTATATATTATAATAATATATCAAGTTACATCGATACACATTATATACGTATAATATAGTAATAATACATATGTAATAAAAACAATAATAATATATAAATAAATAAACAATATACAAAATAAGTATGATATATAAAAATAATTAGATAAAAAGAGCTCTGACCACCAAGTCAGAGGAGAAAGAAACGTCGCTTACAAAAAAAAAAAAAAAAAAAAAAAATATAAACAATTAACAGAGATCCAGTCGCTGTTGCCGAACCCGGCAATGGAATACATCATCATCATATAATTTATTTATTAATAATAATGAATACCGGAAATAATAAAGTCCTGAGCTGTAACTACACCCATTCTGAGTGGTGTCACATATTATGCTACTTTTGTATCTATTAATAGTTTGTTTGTGATACCATTCTTTTCGCAGTGGTGAGCGCTGTCTTATAAGTGGGAGGTCCAGGGTTCAATTCCTGATAGGGTCAATTTAGGATTTTATTATTTCTAAATTGTCTCTGGTCTGGTCTGGTCAGCTTCACCCGTGGCTGGTTAGTGGTTACCATCCTACCGGCAAAGCCGTGCCGTCGATTTAGCGTTCCGATACTATCCGTTTAGAAACCGATCAGGGGTATGCACACCTCTTCCAAGTTAGCCCGCTTCCATCATAAGACTGCATCATCAGGCCTTATCACCTGCACTTCATTAGGTGTTCTTTCTTTCTTTTTTTTTTCTTTCTTCTTTATTCTTGGATAGGTAGTATTAAACAATTCACCCGAAGTCACATTAGACGTCCCCAATACCCGGGCGGCTCTTCCCTCGCGATAAGCGTGTTTGCGCGCCGGTTCCGGGATGTCGCGCCGGTTATCTAATGAGAACTGATAACGACATCAACCCTCACACATTTCTTGTATCAGGTATATGCCGTTTATTACACACTAGCGGTCCGCCCCGGCTTCGCCCGTGGTACATAATACCTATATAGCCTATAGCACTCAGGGATCACATACATATCCAACGGTGAAAGAATGTTTGAAATCGGTCCAGTAGTTCCTGAGATTAGCGCGTTCAAATAAACAAACAAACAAACTCTTCCGCTTTATTATATTAGGTAAGTATAGATTATATACGTGTGCATACAATTATAATTATTACAATTAGGTACATATTGTACCTAATACCAATATCTTACCATACCTAATACCAATATCTTAAGTAGGTTAAGATATATAATATTGGTATTAGGTAATTCTGGTGAACACTATCTCTCGTCTAAAGTAAACTATCTAGGTCGACAGGTCTAATTATAGTGCTTTCCTTTCCACGATGTTCCCTGCGAAAAGGCATAGAATTACATTTGGCGCTGTTAATTTAGTGTATTTTAGAGCTGATGATGTATAACATTGGCAGTGTCAGATAGTGAAAGTAAAAAGAATTGGAAATTAGAATTGGCTGAGTTTGTTGTGGGCTATTCTCAGACCAGTGATGTTTGACTTTAAAAATTTCGATATACCTAGGTACTTAGTTGCTTTAGTTTTAAGTTGTCTGTAAATCTCACCACTACCTCACTTGTACCTGTAATCTGTGTTTTATACCTATGTACTTACTTATTACTATTCTTCCATTAAAATCTAACTTTTTTTAAAGCTGTATAAAAATTAATTCATTATGAAAACAGAACGTAATCCGATTTTCTAACAATTCAATCACCAAGTCAGAATAAACATAAGGCAAGGATCATTGGAGTACTCCATTAAACGAACATCGCGGAAATTTTAAAAGAAAATTTGCACAAATTACCGATCTCCGAAGAAACGTCCTTCTTGGATGAAAAACTTTTTTTTTTAATTGAACCTTAATTGCTGGCCGGATGGCTTATGCAGAACAGTGCCATCATCCCGATTTGTTTTCATTCTTTCTCTCTGTCTGCATCATTTGATATCTTTCATTGTTTGCTCTTTTTCATCATTTGCTCACTTTCATCATCCTCATTGCTGAGGACCATGATCCCTTTCGATTTTCGAAGACTTTTTGATATCCATCTATCTAACGATCAAGTACTGCAACATATTAACACACTCTCTTTGGCGTAGGTATAGGTTCCAAGAATCGCCATTTTCTGTTTCTCTCTTGCTCACTGTGTCTTAAGCTGAGCAAGACAGAAACAGAAAATGGTGGCTCCTCAATATTATGTCTATCCTCATTTTAAAACATTGTACATTTAAAAGTTTCTAACTAATTGTATTTAGATATTTTGCCTTTGTAAAATAAAAGTAGTTAAGTACTTTCAACAAAACCGGTTAGACGTTCGTGTCCCAAGGTGCTCGAATTGCGACCCCGCAGCATCAAACGCAGCATCGAAAGACTAGCTGGGCGGACGATCTCAAAAAAGTAGCTGATAGCTCCTGGATACAAACGGCACAAGATCGTGTTATGTGGCGATCCAATGCAAGAGACTTAATGTTCGTTCAGCAGTGGAGATAGGTATATACTTATCTGTTGAAAAAATGAGAAGGTGGAAAAAAGATTTTATTAAATCTATTCGAACTTTCTTTCTTTAATATTTTCTACTGCATAGAACGGTCCATGCGGACGCTTCGTGATTAGTCCGGGCGATTTTTTCCATTCAATTGAACTTATGAAAAGTCCAACGACTGTAATCATTGTTTGATCTCATTACACAACCAAATCTAATAAATGAGTAATGAAGTTGCTTGTACCTACTTCAAAATATTTGTGTTCATACTTTTAACAGGGTATAACTTAATAAGTAGCATATTTTAGGAAAACTAATACCCTAAGTAAGAAGTAAGTTAAACACAAATTAAAAAAATGAAGATTTTTGACACGTTTTAGGCCGTAGTCCACCACGCTAGCCAAGTGCGGATTGATAGACTTCACACGCCTTTAAATTAGATATGGAGAACTCTCAGGCATGCAGGTTTCCTCATGGTGTTTTTCTTCACCGTTACAACAACCTTGACGACCGCAGTGGTGAGCGCTGTGGTCTTATAAGTGGGAGGTCCCGGGTTCGATTCCCGGCAGGGGCAATTTGGGATATTATAATTTCTAAATTGTCTCTGGACTGGTCTGGTCTGGTGGGAGGCTTAAGCCGTGGCTGGTTACCACCCTACCGGCAAAGCCGTGCCGCCAAGCGATTTAGCGTTCCGGTACGATACCGTGTAGAAACCGATCAGGGGTATACATACCTCTTCCAAGTTAGCCCGCTTCCATCTTAGACTGCATCATCACTTACCGTCGGAAATGGGGCTACTTTTGTCTGCCCTTCTTCACATGTGTAGAATTGTAAGCACCATTCCGAACCTGTGGTAGATTCATTTGTCGATTCGTAAACGCTTCCGAAAGTTTATCTGAATAAAATTATGATTACTTATATAAATGATAAAAAGGCGTGGATTTGACTCGTTCCAGCAATGCGCGAGACGGCAATTCAATCATGTACCTAACATAAAATTGTTATATTGCTATTGTAAATTTGGAAAAGAGCAACCGCCGAGTTTCTTGCTGGTTCTTCTCGGTTGGAACGGCATTCCGAACCAGTGGTAGATTCATCTGACTATTCAAAAGCACTTGTAAAAGTTTATTTGAATAAAAAACTTTTCTATTCTATTCTATTCTATTCATCAGGTGAGATTGCAGTCAAGGGCTAACTCGTAGTTGAATTAAAAAAAAAAACAAGTGATATTTAATACCTTAAATCGTATATCGTCCCGAAAAGTTGAGGTGCGTGCCGGGGATCAAACTTGGTCCCCCTGAAAGGAAGGCCGAAGTCTTAACCACTAACCTATTACTGTTTTTAATGTACAGCATAATAATGATATACTCTCTAGTCTCTTGGAAGGAGCAATGATATCAAAAGGAGGTAATATTAAATCTAAATTCAAGTCGGACGCTTTCGTACAATAATGAGCCAACAATCTCTGTTGGCTTAGCGACGTTCTATTAAGATTCAGCTATACTAACACGGCAGGAACTTGGCTATCTCTCTTTTTCATGCGATTGTGCGACGAAAATGAGTGGTAATGTGTTATGTATGTTTGTTGGTTCCTTTGTGGCACTCTAGAGACCAAACGCGTGGGCCGATTTTGATAAGTAGCACGTTGTTAGATTTGCCATGCCAGCGTGAGTGTCAACGAGAACATAAAAACTGCGAATTTTGGACGCCATAGCACAGAATATGCTATAGTGCCATAGTGTGGGGTTCAAAATTTTTTTTTCTTCAAATCCTATTGGAGTGGGGTATGAAATTAAAGGGTTGGAAAAGGTGACAACGAAAATATATTACATCTATTTATAATAATTGATATTTCGTCTTATTTTGTCTTAAGAATCATAGTGAAATCATACGATATTCAATAAGGTATACCTACCTGCCTATATGAGTAAGTATAAAGAAAACGATATCTATCTATAATATAATAAAACTGTAACAGATCCAATTCTGTACATTGAAGATATTTTGAAAATTTTTATTGGAGGGCAATCTATAATCGATTCTAAAGCCAAAACTGCAATTTTTTTCATTTTTGTCTGTCTGTCTGTCTGTCTGTCTGTATCTTGGCCGCGCATCACGCCGAAACTACTGAACGGATTCACATGAAACTTGGTAGGATTTGAGTTTATACTCCGAGGTAGGACATAGGATACTTTTTATCCCGAAATTCAGCACGGTTCCCTTGGGAGAGGGGATGAAAGTTAAAACGTGTATGTAGCTGTAATTCCTTAACGCGTTGTTCGATTTCACTCATTCTTTTTTTGTTAGAAAGGTAGTACTTTATTTATTGTCCCGTAAATATTTCAAGGTCATAGGTTTTTTAGTTCAGAAATGACAGCCATTACAACCCTCAGTATTGGGTTCAAATAACTTGGGACCCGGATCTTTGAACGTACGGCTTATTTTAAACTGGTGTGCGTTTAAATTTATGTTTGTCGTTCTGTCTATTTGTTCCAGCTAATCTCCGAAACGGCTGGATCGATTTTAATGGAACTTTCAATGTTATAAGGAGTAACAGGCTACATTTAGTTTAGGTACATAAAAAAATTATGGGATCCGATCCGATCCTATATAAAATCTATAAACACGCGGACGAAGTCGCGGGGGTCAGCTAGTTTATGAATAAGTTGATGACCTAACAGACGTTGTCCATTCCAAATTACAGAAAGCACTTTCATGAAATTTCCAATTCCTGGGCGACTTTTCTAATTTTTCTTTCCCTACCTTTTTATACCGTTCTCAAATGATACGCTTACAAACTAACAGCGTTCAATTTTTATTAATAGGTATAGGTAGATTTTCTGGGTAATAATGAATTGAAGGCGACAAAGTGATGCGTCAAATTTTCCGAGCATTATGATCACAGATCCAGGTTCATAGTCACGAGCACGCACTCGGAGTATTGACTGAGTCCACTGCGCATGCTCGCCCGACGCCGCCCGCCGCCGCGCCGACCTACAGACACTGGAAACACGCACCTAGATCACAGAATACTAACTATTGTAAGAGGATGCCGGATGCCTCCACTCCACCACCACCATTACAGACTTTTAACATCCCACTGCTGGGCACAGGCCTCCTTTCTCATATGAGAGAGGGATTTAGAGCTTAGGCCCGCCACGCAGCTCCAATGCGGGTTGGTGGGCTTTAACGGCTATTGTCACATTATCACACGTGCTCTTCGAGGTACAAAATTCAAAAAAATCAAATTCAAAATCATTTACGGGGGTGAAAACACCGCCAGTTACCAACTCCGGGCTGGCATTGAGAACAGAATACCTAAAAAGTATTTACCCGACCCGGGAATCGAACCCGCGGGACCTCGTGATCTGTAGTCGAATATGCCAACCACTAGAACGCAACGAGGCAGGCTCCACTCAGAAGTTTCTAAATTGCAGTTTCGATGTGGTTTTGCCCGATTCTTCGACGCAGGTGTTGTGTTGTATTTGCGGCATAGGTATTAGGTTTCTTTCAACTGGAATATAGAAATTCTAGTACTTAGCAGTTAGCACAAATCTGGTACTTTTATATTGTACTAGCGGTCCGCCCCGGCTTCGCCCGTGGTACATAATATATAGCCTATATCACTCAGGGATCACGTACATATCCAACGGTGAAAGAATTTTTGAAATCGGTCCAGTAGTTCCTGAGATTAGCGCGTTCAAACAAACAAACTCTTCCGCTTTATTATATTAGTATTAGTATAGATGAGACTAAAATCTAACAACGATATTTTGTCGTTAGATTACATTGAGAAGATTTTAGATTAAACAAAATCTAATCATGTAACATTTAGCAAATAGCTTGATTTTGTCTCTTCCAGTGGCTAGTATCACATGGCAACAGTTAACAGTGTAGATAACGGCACACTAAGTCATACCAGGCTGAGGATGCAATTACGTAGTGGGTCAGCGAGGAAGATTATAATATGCCGACTAAGAATATATACTCCTACCTATAAATAATATATAAGTATGATTAGTAAGTCCGGATAATTTAGATGCGAGGTAGATGCCTCATCATGATCAACCCATTACCGGCTCACTACAGAGCACGGGTCTCCTCTCAGAGTGAGAAGGGTTTTGGCCATAGTCTACCACGCTGGCCAAGCGGATTGGCAGACTTCACACACCTTTGAGAACGTTATGGAGAACTCTCAGGCATGCAGGTTTCCTCACGGTGTTTTCCTTCACCGTTAAAGCAAGTGATATTTAAATACTTTAACAACGCACATAACTCCGAAAAGTTAGAGGTGCGTGCTCCGGGATCGAACCCTCGACCTCCGATTAGAAGTCGGTTGTCCTAACCACTAGGCTATCACAGCTTGCACAGATATAATAATAATAATAAATAATAATAATAAATATACACACATACACACACGGTCGGCTGTTCCTAAAGTAGGCAACTTAATGCCTGTGTTATAGGTAACAACCGACTGATATACATATTTACATATATAACACATATAAATATTTTATAAATACATAATACATACTTATATACTTACATAAATACACCCAGACTCGGGATGGGAATCGAACCCGCGACCCGGGAGAGGTAGGCAGGATCACTGCCAACCGCGTCAACGGGCCAGTCAAGATGCCTAATAGATACAATATATTTTATCAGAAATGCATTTTCTGTTCATTAGAATTTTCTTTTGAATCACAAAAATAAATTACATATTAGTTTTGACAATGGACAAACACAATATTTTCATGGTAATAATGCCACTGACCTCTAGTACCACGATTTATTATAGCTCTATAGCATGCTCTATAGAACGACTACAAGACTTTATTTTCTTATAAGTAGGTATAATTTAAGAGGTCTTATTGGAACACTCGAACACAAGTGTAAATTGAAAATTTAAAAAACCCCCGACATTCGCCATTTAGTGGCGGCGGCCATCTTGAATTTGCAATAGTGCTATTCTACTAGTCAAGCCCTTTCATTTGATACCCATATCAAGGGAGTTGTGAAAAAATATATCATCCGCCATTTTGTAGCGGCGGCCATCTTGGACCGATTTTCATCAAACATAGCTAAGAACACTCTCGACTAATTCACCTTTCAAACAAAAAAAACCGCATTCAAATCGGTCCACCCGTTTGAGCGCCACAGGGGAACAGACAGACACACACACACACACACACACACACACACACACACACACACACACACACAGACACGTCAAACTTATAACACCCCGTCGTTTTTGCGTCGGGGGTTAAAAACGAAGATTCTTAAAAGAAATCAAGTGGAATAAAGCAATTCTTTTGAAAAAGTTGATTAAAAAAAGTTGAAGTTAAGAAAGTTAAAGTGTTTCAAAAGCGTCTTCGGTAACTTCGTTGTTCTGCGCCGCGCCGGTGGCGTTGAGAGTTCTCAGCTCCCAAACAATAAGATCCGGGTTCGATTCCTAACTGATGAAATTTAGGAAACAACGCAGAGATTCTGTAATGTCTACAATTTTGCTTGGTCTGATTTATCATTATCATTTCAACCAATACAATTCCACTGCTATACCTATACCACTCTTACAAGATTCGCCACAGAACACGATCTTGTGCCACATGTATGCAGCGGTTGCCAGCGACTTTCATGAGATCCTTCATCCACCTAGTGGCACGTCTTCCAACGCTGCGTTTACATCTATACTAATATAATAAAGAGAACCAGTTTGTTTGTTTGTTTCAACGCGCTAATCTCTAGTAATACCTGTCGGATTTGAAAAACTATTTTTGCATTTGACATTTCAATTTTTGAGGAAGGTTATAGACTATTCAGCATCATGGTACCAAGGGATTTTTAAAACATAAATCCACGTGAGCGAAGTCGCGGGCATATGTCAGTAGTTTATAAATCTATTACGAGGTACTAATTCGGTCTAGGTAGAACCGATACTATTCATCAATCTACATCTAAGTACGTATATAAATATAAATAATATTTGTCTGTTTGTCCTCTATGCACTGCTAACCTATTCATCCGATTATGATGAAACTTTGGTGAATTGTTCTGTATACGTCCGCGAATGTTTCTAGCTCAAAAAATCTATATTTAAAAATTAATGTTTGTATGTTTGTCCACTGTGCATTCCTTAACCATACTTCAAGTGGCATTGCAACGCATGCCGGGAAAAGCTAGTATTAATAAAAAAGTGGAAAAACATTCACGTTAAACCACTAAATAGATATCCAATCCAAGTCCAATAATAACAGTCTTCGTTGGTATAAAAAAATTAAAGAGCATCATTACGATACCGCCGGCAGCTGCTCAAAAACAACGAAACAAAAAACAAACAATAAATCAAAATGAAGAACAATCCATTAACTCGATCTACAGTAAAAAGCGCCCAGCCCCGCCATTGGTGCGCGGGCAGAAGTAAAATGTAGCTCGGATTGGATTGGCCGCCGCCGACGCGCTCCGTTCTGAAACTCGATACTTTTTAATAATGGCTCCTTTAGCTAATGCGATCGCCTTTTATATCGCTGTTGGCTTTCATAAAAACAAAAAGAGGAAGATACGTACGTAACACTTTTACATAGTTTTTACATTGCGTCAACGGAAAATTGCCTTGCTGTACGTTTTACTACAAAAAAGTTTAGTATTTAAGGTTTTACGTCACCGAACGACAGAGATAGAGAGACATATTACGCTCACCGGTAGTAGCGCGAGCGAGACGAGCGTCAATTTCTTAACGAATTTGATCATTCTATATGTAATATGGTAAATACACCTGATTCCACAAAATGATTTTCCTACAAATAATAACGTTTTGGTGTGTAACCTATTTATGCGTGCAAAGTTATTTCAAGTGTCGTATTTTTATATCTCGAATAACTCGTGCACGCATACGTATTTTCAAGAAGATGGTATTTTTGAAACTCTAACAAATACATGAGCGTATCACATGCAATCAAGACGCTGTCCTACTGTCGAAACTAGGTCCATTGGACCAGCTTTTGTAAGATCCATGCGCGATAAGAATGTCACGTATCTTCCTCCTTTTTAACCCCCGACGCAAAAACGACGGGGTGTTATAAATTTCACGTGTATGTGTGTGTGTGTCTGTCTGTTCTCCCGTAGCGCTCAAACGGGTGGACCGATTTGAATACGGTTTTTTTTATTGAAAGGTGAATCAGTCGAGAGTGTTGTTAGCTATGTTGGATGAAAATCGATCCAAGATGGCCGCCGCTACAAAATGGCGGATTACATATTTCTTCACAACTCCCTTAATATGGGTATCAAATGAAAGGGCTTGACTAGTAGAATAGCATTATTGCAAAATCCAAGATGACCGCCCCAAAAAAATGGGGAATGTCGGGGGTTTTTTAAATTTTTAATTTATACTTGTTCTACCTCGAATGACTTGTGTACGTGTATTTGTGTACTACGTAGGTATTTTCAAGAAGATGGCATTTTTAAAACCGTAACAAATATATGAATAGAATAGAATAGAAAAGTTTGTTATTCAAATAAACTTTTACAAGTAGGTACATGAGCGTATAATCACATGCAATCAAGACGCTGTCCTACATTCAACTGAGAGAAACCAGGGTCCTTTAGACCAGCTTTTGCACGACCATGCGCGATAAGAATGTCACGTATCTTCCTCCTTTTGTATTTATCAAAGGCTGTTAGTATTTTATTACATAGCCCAAATGCGTTCTGGAGCGCCGGCTGTGGGAAAAAGCCGGTTGCTTGTGATTTTTGCGGTTGGATTTAGGATACGGGGCTTCGGTAAGATAATCTCGCGGTTACCGTATGTGCATTACGGCAATTTATTGGAATAGGGGCAGTGTTAATGGAATATTAGGGTGGAATTACGTCGAGGTTTCTACTGGGTATACTATGTATAACTAGCTTTGTATCCGTTTAATGTTGTGATAATATTATTACCTTTTGTAACTTGTTGTCTAGATACTATCTATACTAATATAATAAAGCGGAAGAGTTTGTTTGTTTGAACGCGCTAATCTCAGGAACTACTGGACCGATTTCAAAAATTCTTTCACCGTTGGATATGTACGTGATCCTTGAGTGCTATAGGCTATATATGTACGAAGCGAAGCCGGGGCGGACCGCTAGTAAGTAGATAAAGAGAAATGTGCAGCACCCTGATAAGTCGTAAAGACTTAATGGTGCTAAGAAAAGTTGTAAATAGCTTATTATGTTTGTAAATAAAATAAATTAAAAAAAAATTAAATTAAAACTATCTTGCGTTGATTACATTATAAGTAATAGGTGATTGATTACATTATAATAATAACATATTATGATATTGACTTGAATCAGAAATCAGACTTTCAGGACATTTATCCACTTTTCCAGCATTATGATTTTAATTAAAATATCTACTTTATACCTATAATGTAAGTCATTTATGCTTCACAGCCTCACAATACCAAGCTTATGGTCTGAGACGGATTTTTATATTTTTATCCGAACATACCTTTGTATAAGTAGGCCTAGGTACTTATGTACATTGAGATATTTTCTATCTATTCTATCGATATTATATAAGATATATCTCTATATATATTATATTAATTCTATTTTCGCTTTCGTCAGAACGACTTTTATAAGCTAACAAGCGGACACCCGCGACTTCGTTCGCGTGGATATTGGTTTTTAAAAATCCCGTGGGAATCATTTTGTTTTCCTAAGCTCCTTTGAGCTCATACCTTGCTAAAAACTGTTAAAAGTTCACTGGCTGATGTTTAGGTAGATCAAAATGTAAACATCCGCCAGTAAAGGTTCCATCAAAATCAATCCAGCCTTTCTGAGATTAGCTGGTAGGTAATCTTTATTTATTTATTTTATTTATTAGTATCTCCTTTCTAACAAAAAAAGAATGAATGAAATTGGACCACGCGTTAATGAATTACAGCTAAGTACACATTTTAACTTTCATCCCCTCTCCCAAGGGAACCGTGCTGAATTTCGGGATAAAAAGTATCCTATATGTTACTCCGTAGTATGAACTTAAATCATACCAAGTTTCATTTCAATCCATTCAGTAGTTTTTGCGTGATGCGCGCACAAACATACAGACAAACAGACAAACATAAACAGACAAACAGATAAACAGACAAAAATTTCATAAATAGCTTTTTTACGTTCTATTACTTATAATCCCTAACATCCCCCAGTTATTATTTTGCAAAAATCTTTAATGTACAGATACGGCCGCGGCAAGTCTACGATTTTATTATATGTAAGTATATAGAATACTTATAGATATAGATAAGAGTTACGTTGCTGTAAATCGCTACCTACCCACTTTAAGTGTTTCGAAATTTATTGAAGCAAACGCCGTCTATCAAAAGCTAATAAACTACTTGTGAATGAGAAAAATAAACATATCGCGTACCTACTTATAAAACTAATCGCAATCGGGTCCTAATAGATAAGTAAAACAAAATAAATCTGAAATCCAATCTAGAGGATGGCCGTAATCATACCCCGAGCACTTGTATTAATCCAACAAGTTAATGTTAACTAACACGTACAAAAAAAAGCTGTGATAGCCTAGTGGTTAGGACGACCGACTTCTAATCGGAGGTCGTGGGTTCGATCCCGGGCACGCACCTCTAACTTTTCGGAGTTATGTGCGTTTTAAAGTATTTAAATATCACTTGCTTTAACGGTGAAGGAAAACATCGTGAGGAAACCTGCATGCCTGAGAGTTCTCCATAACGTTCTCAAAGGTGTGTGAAGTCTGCCAATCCGCTTGGCCAGCGTGGTAGACTATGGCCAAAACCCTTCTCACTCTGAGAGGAGACCCGTGCTCTGTAGTGAGCCGGTAATGGGTTGATCATGATAATGAATACGTACCACACACAGACAAAAGTATTGTCATTGTAAGCACTGAGTAAGTATAAAATACGCAAGACACTCGATACTCATTGATGGTGGTGTGCAAACAGAAATATCGACTATTCGATAACGACGAGAATCGATACTGACCCCGCGATACGGCACTGGGCAAATACTGTACGTAAGACGATAAAAAGTGAACGCGCCTCGATTCGTTTGACCATTCATTTTGATTTCTGCGGATAAAATTCGAATAGACTTATTAAATACTTACCTACTTAAAATGAATAAATTTATATTAAAAAGCTTCCATTTTGTTTTTTGTTTTTCAAAAAATCTACTTGAAACTCTATTGCAAAGTAGAAAAATAAATACTTACTTATTTGTTTGTTTATACGCGTTGGGTGCGCATAAAAATATACATTTTAACATAGGTATGTGTACAGACAAACAATAATTTTATACTTTGTAGTGGCGTTTGAAGTCGGTTTTTTGAAAAGAATATTTGTTATAGTCGGAAAAAATACTGGGAACACTGACGCGCCAATAGGTATCGAAATAGCGAATTTCAGATTTTCAACAACAGAAATTGTAGGCACTCCTCCTTTCGGTGAACCGCATATGGATCACAGACGTTATGTAACGTTTTGAGGGCCACTCATATAGCTCACTGTAAGCCCTCATACGCATTAGCGGTCAACCGCGTACGCAGCTGACCGCGCGGCTAGCCTCTTCATAGAATTTCGTCGCGGTTTAGTGCGTACAAAATGAGCGGTTGCATATAAAAATATAAAAGCGGCCAGCCGCGCGGTCAGCCGCGTACGCGGTTGACCGCTAATGCGTATGAGGGCTAAAGTGTTCATATTCAGTTTTATAGACTAATCTTAAATTCTGTTTACTTCATTTATCGTCACCCTATTGTCATACAAAGTGATATGATATTATGCAGACTCTATGTGGAAAAACAAATAATAAGTCATTTTATTTAAGCCTTGAACAATTGTGTAAGAGGATATGAAGAGCTATTTTATTCGAACATTTTCTAGCCATTCTGATTTTAATATTTGAACCTCATTTATATAGCTCAAAACTTGTCTATCCAGTGATGTCTGGATAGCAATAACTTATGATGTGTGTACATTAGAGTTGAGAGGAGTGCAGCGTTGACATACATATGTACCTACCTACATAGTTTTGGACCAGTTTATATAAATACTAGAGAATACCCGCGGCTTCGCCCGCGAGAATTTTGGTTTTTCACAAATCCCGAGGGAGTCGTGGATTTCCGGTTCCCATTCCCGCTCCCTTTTCTAACCTTTACACCTACTTTCAAGGAAGTTTGCTATAGTAATCTACCTATAGTTGTAGCTAGAGATTTCGGTTTTTTTCAAAATCCCGTGGGAACTGTAGATTTTTCCGGGATAAAAAGTAGCCTATGTTTTAAGTCAGGGTATAATCTATCTCCTTTCAAAATTTCAGCCAAATCGGTTTAGTAATTGCGGCGTGATTGAGTAACAAACATCCAAACATCCAAACATCCAAACATCTAAACATCCAAACATCCACACTTTCACATTTATGATATTAGTAGGATAGTAGGAGGATTAGTAGGATAGTAGGATTAGTAGGATTGGTATTGTGATTATGTGTGATAGCTTCTGCCCGCAGCTTCGCTCGCGTAAATTTCGGTTTTGAACAAATCCCGAGGGAATCGTTGATTCCCGGTTCCCGTTCCCGATCCCTTTTCCAACCTTTATACTTTCTATCAAGGAAGTTCGCTATAATAATCTACCTATAGTTGTAGATATAGACTTCGGGTTTTTCAAAATCCCATGGGAACTGTGCATTTTTTCCAGGATAAAAAGTAGCCTATGTGTTGCCAATGCATGCAACACAGCAAACTATTGCAATAATGTGTTATGTGAACGTGATTTACCTAAGAACAGTCAGCGCCCTCTATGGCGTTTTTGGAAGATTATATCTATTTTAGTCCCACAGGAATACTTTTCCGGGATAAAAAGTAGCCTATGTTTTAAGTCAGGGCATAAGCTATCTCCATTCAAAATTTCAGCCAAATCGGTTCAGTAGTTGCGGCGTGATTGAGTAACAAACATCCAAACATCCAAACATACAAACATCTAAACATCCAAACATCCACACTTTCACATTTATAATATTAGTAGGATAAATAATAGTTTAAAAAAAACTAAAAAACACGCTTTTTATAGAAAACCACACTAAAAAATAGAAAATAAATTTTAATAAATATAAATTAATAATAGTGTGCATATGAAAAAAATGTATTTTATTTAAAAAAAAAGCTTGGGGTGCATGGGTGTATAGAGGATTATCATTTTGATAATATCTTAAAAGCACCCCACGCTTTTTTTAAATAAAATACATTTTTTTCATATGCACACTATTATTAATTTATATTTATTAAAATTTATTTTCTATTTTTTAGTGTGGTTTTCTATAAAAAGCGTGTTTTTTAGTTTTTTTTAAACTATTATTTATTTTCTACTTTTTAGTTTGTTTATAAAACACTAAAAAAATCATGTCACTTAAAATACAACAGATATTAATTATTAATAAATTATTTTATTTGTTTTTTAATGTAAATCGTACAATATGATTAAATTAAATAAGTACTAATTAATAATATTATTATTTTGTTTTAATATTGTTTCATCTTCGCATTCGTGCGTTTTCTGCTTAGATTTTAGTTATGTGTGACATCTATTCTGTTTACCCTAGTTACAGTTAGTTACCGTGCGATTTTGAATGTTTATTGTTTTTCCTTACCGACGACTTTTGATGAATGAACACAAAATCTTATTTTCCAAATTGAATAATGGAATAATCTTATCAAATTAGTGTATTGTCATAGGTCCTCGATAAATCTACAAAGTTTGAATGAAATCTGACCGTTTAAAGTGGATCAAAATCGCGGTCAAAGAAGTCGGTTACAAACATACATACAGGTGAAGCTAATATAAAGCGTGTAAAAAATGAATGTGTCTTTGTTTGTTCGCTATGCGTTCCTAAAACATCGATTCGAGACTCCGGTTTCCTGGATCTGATTGCGGATCAGGAGGTCCTGGGTTTGATTCCCGGGTCAGGCCACAGATTGTTAGAAATTGCGTGCAGTGGCACGCCAGCGACAAGTTAAAGCCCGTCAACCTATAATGGAGTAGCTTGGCGAGTGTAAGCTCTAAATCCTTCTCCCCTATAGGTAAGACAGGAATTCTGTGCCCAGTAGTGGGACGTTAAATAATCTGTGGTGGGTGAGCTTATTATACAATTAAAAATTATGACATGATAAACTTATCTATTTTTAATTTGATCGTACAATTCAATGGACCGATAGCCTTACAATCAATTAGTTAATTAATTATTTTGTTGAGACGACGGGCATCTAGTCAACGCTCTAGAGCTTTGACTTTTATTTTTGCCCTGAGTACCTACTTACTTAAAATCCAAAATAAATAATATTGGAGAGTTGCTTACTATTTGCCGTGGCGGGAATTTTCTTTTGCATGTGATCCAAGTTTACAGTGAGCATGTATCTGCTCATCCACACGTTCGCCAACATGCTGGCCCATCTTATGGCCCAATATGTTGGCCCAACGTGTAGAGTGGGAGTTGGAAGGTATTGGAACGATGGCCCGCAAGTTGGCCCGCAGGTTGGCCCGGAGCATCCTGAACGACCTTCCAACGTGTGGACGCGAACACAAACTCCTCGCCCAACACTTTCCAACATATCCGCCATCATGTTGGCCAACGTGTAGATGCGCCTTAACACAGAACTCTGAAATCAGAGCTCTAAAGCTTTGATAGTGCGAATCGTGCATTATTACTATACTTGTTGTTGATTCCCTATAGTAGCCATTTGTACTGTGTTTTGGTTCACAATAATTCTGCCAATGGTAATGAAATGGAATGATATTAAATCATCATTGATATATACCTATATGCAAACACTTAAACCAGTAGTTCCCAAAGTGGTCCAGGTGGACCCTCAAGGGTCCACGGGAGACTCGGCGGGGGTCTACGTTGGCGTGACAAAAAAATGGGGGTTCACGAGTTGTAAGCGGGGGTAAGACCTAAAATGTTGGCTTGACTTCACCTAACAATATAGGCAGATAATATTTTAAGAAGCTCAGCGACTGTTACTTGTAAAAACTTGCATATTCCATATTCAGTACTTAACTTTACTTTACAGAACTTTACTTTTTGACGTCCACTCACAGCACAATCAATTAACCAATCAATTCTCACTTTTTTCGAAAACTAATTTCGTGGTTGGAACTCAGCCGCAATGCAAATTACCATAGTAAGATATAAATAATATTCACATTTTTTTCGAGTTTTGGGAATATGGTAGAAATGTAGCTACAGTCCATCGGAACTAGCTAAATTTCGAAAGTGGTCTATGAGCAAAAAAAGTTTGGGAACCCCTGACTTAAACCAACCTATTCTGTTAATCATCAGATCCTACCTTGTAGAACGACATAATACATATTATTAAAATCAATAAGTATCAAAAGAATGCGAAGTCATGCCCATGGGTATGTCTAGTAAATGCTTTCATGTATATCTATTCATATCTTTACAGTGATTGCTATACAGGAAGGCATGTCTACAATGACTCGCCATACAAATATGTCACTCTTTCAGTACAATAATGTCATACGTAGAGTAATAAAGTTAAATGACACAAATACCTAAAGCTTAATGTGTATATACCTACCTACCTACCTACATAATATGACTATTAAGGAAGGCTTACCGGTGGCAAATCACTAAAATAACAACAAAATTGCTCGAAGTCACATTACACATACGATAATAATGACCTTTCTATCATTATGTTGTATCAATAACTTTCAAACTGGAATGGACGTCGTTTTTGTCGCATCAGCTGTAGAGCATGATATAACCGGTCACTAGATTTTGTTAAATTTTTAAAACAAAAAAATTTATAAAGCTTTTTATTTGAAAACAAAATAGAAGCATGACAATAATTACGAAAAACATACCAATAAATTATTATTCTAAATGAATAATGATGAAACACATACGACGTTATTGCACTGAACCGTCAATATTTTTACGCACACTATCAAGATAGTGGAACACGTTATCGATACAAATTCCGATGTTTGTCTGTAAATAGCAAATTCGGCTCTGTTTTGATGATTTGCTACATTTCGAGTACATAGAAGTTTAATCAACAATAATCAACACTGCAAACATACGGTAGTCTGAGGTGCCGAAATTGATGTTTTAATTGTCACTTGCGAGCGTAACGTATATATACTTACTTATAGGTATACGTAATCAATTAACTACCGTGTAACAAGTTCAAATGTTCTCAAATATTTGCGTGTTTGGTATGTAATCGTTTGCTTACTTTTGCTTTGTTTATAAATTACTTACCACTGGGTGAGTGTCGTTGAGTTTGTTTACTGGATTCGTTATGTTTGGACATTGTTGCTTTTGTGTGATAGTTTTTATATGTTGGTAGTGACTAATAGTTTACCTCTTTAAATTGATATTGACAATCTTACATAATGAAGGACGAGGGTGATACGATGCTAACTTTAGTATTGTCTCAGAAAATTGTAATTTTCTCGTCATACACACTGAATGTAGAGTCGCCTGCTGTTGCAGACGTAATCCTCATTTCTTCGGCGCGTTGGATCCCGCCGAATCTCGTTGCTGACATTAGACGTTAGAAAAATGGGTTTCATGTGACTCAGGTGACCCACTCATGCAAGTCAAATGGGTCTCATCACCTTTACACGTTCCTTTCTCCTCAAAATATTTCAAAACAAAATACTTCACACTGATACATTCAACATGAGTGTTTCGATTAACACTGTTGCATTGCACTGGATAGTGACGTAATAATTAGAAAAATGCAAGATGGCCGCCGCGCCGCCGCGGTCAACGCACCGCGTAGTGAGGAGGGTCATATTCTTAAGTGGATATGAAACAGTAAAGCAAACAGCACTGCGCGGTTATCAGAATTGCTTTTGATTAACACTGAAAAACTTTTTCTGAGAACGAGGAAAAATATATACTTAATCTGGAACATTGTTGGAGACGATGGTAGCAGTAGAGACATTTTCCATAATAATGTGTTAAACCAGACTGAGGTGCCAGTTGGGTGCCATACTACTAGAGACGGTGACTAGTCTAGATGGCGGCTGGTTTAATTGTTGGCTTTCTCGGCAGCGGGTGATGAGTTCCCGGGTTCGATTCCGAGCGTCAAATTCTCAGTAGTAGCCCAGAATTAGGAAGTTGGTGGTGATACAGCAAAGAGTCAAAATAACAACTAAAACTAAGTCATACAAAATTCTGTCGAAGATGTAGATATAGAAAGTCTTCCGAGGAGCATTAGTGGGAAAAGTTCACTATAAGGACGTGCAAATAGATCTATCTGAGTTTTTTTTTGTATTTACGCAAAAACCCAGCAACACTGGTTGGTTTATCAAAAATTGGCCGTAGACATTTTTATAGCTACCTTCAAGCGAATGATTAAATTTTCTCTGTCATTTATCCATACCTAATCTTACGTGATGATAGATTCATTTCGCGTTTAGACAATACCTAAGTTAAACTATTTACTGCCAAGTGCCACGTCTAGCCACAAATATCATAAGACAGTTATGGATGGGTACTCACCTTCATGAAAGTAGAATTTATCGAATCCGCGAAGTTTTTCCAACGGTTGGAGTCCCATAAATCATAATCAGGCGTAGCTTGACCGCGGGATAACGTCCGAATGAATAATGGAATAACTGTGAAATTATAGTTGGGGGTGGGATACGTGTAGGTATTAATTAGTATTTAAGTAGTATGCATATACAATACAATACTTATGTGTATTCATACTCCACTAGATTGGTCGTTGATTTGATATCATTATAGATACAAGGTACAAAATAGTTATAATGGACGTCTAGGTTTCTTAACTTATATCTACTTAGTATAGTAGGTTAAAACCCGTAGTAAAGTAAGTAGTAACAAAATATTACTAAGATTCTGTGGTAATATAGTTATATTCCGTGGTTAAAGTGTAACAGATAGACAGATGCAGACAGACAGACACTAATATGCATTTACTCAATTTTTAGGCGCCCCGTACCCAGGTACCCAGTCGATCCATATGCAATGATCTATATCTAGTTATAACTATACCTAGTATCCAGCATATATCCATCCGCCGAAATTCGTCTTCCCATAGCGTCCCCGCGCACGGCGGACCCCATAAAGTATGTAAAATACATGGCCAGTGTTCCGGCAATACAGCTAAGTGCCGCCTGCTGATGGATGATGTTTGCTCTACAAATAGTTTTCAATTCCGCGCCGCCGCGCCGCACCACCCGCCCGCGCCGCGCCGCTCGCCGCCGCGCACAGCGTTCACTTACCAAATTGATCTAAGGGACGTAGGAGTGAGTCTACCTAATCCCAAAAATTGTAAAGCTTGATAAAACGGCTAGAATGAAAATAAATGAAAATTCAAAAAAATCCTTAATCCTATAATAGAGTCATGTGTCAATGTTGTAGGTACAGTGAAGATACCTACCATTAATCTTTTAGAGTCGTCAACGTTATACTGTATTTACCTACAGGTGTACTTAGAAGTAGAACTGAATAATAATCAAGAAAATTTCACTTAATGTATCTACTTAGGGTAGGTTGTACATCACGCGGTTAAAGTAAGATTACAGTTAAAGTTAAATTGGACCACTGGGTTTTCCCAATCACTCTTGATTGCATAAGTCAGGATTCATTAAAAGACATGGCCGGAATTTGCCCTGATTAGTCGAAAAAAAACTTACTTAAATTAACATAAATGGAGGTTAATTATTCATATGTGAAAATAGCTTTTAAAATAAACTAAAATATATCGTGGCAATTACATTTCTCCAGCGCAGGCGTGGAAAAAACACAAAAAATAAGAATGTTAACTGTTATTTGTTTTTCTAACTTTTCTAAGGTCATATCCAAGAAGGTTATATATATCTATGTAGACACTGGAGACTGCACCTGAAACATTGTAGTTAAGACAAATTAGTCATTCAGCTAGGATATTTTTTTTCTCTAGTTTTTCTATACCTCACACACTTTATTTAGTAGTTGAGAACGAGACAAAGCATGTTCAAGGCTACATTTCTTTGCTTCAACATTTTCAGCTCAAAATCCATAGGTTCCGTGCTGTGTTCTGGTCATATCAGTAAAGTGTTCTGACTTCTGTGGTAAGTTATTGTTTTTTTTTTTTCAAAATGGCGTTTTCGTTGTTGTGTGGTTGTTTCGTAACAATTAAAAATAATTAATTATTGATTTCTTGCGAGCTTCTGTTCCTCTAGTTGTGTTTTATACAGTTTTATAATTTAGTGCTATTTATATTTGAGACGTTGACTCTTTCTTGTTTCATTGAAACAAGACTCGTATGTTTTGTTTTTTAAAATATCTGACCTGACAGAAAACAAGGAGAAATGTTTTAAATGTGGCTCGCCGGTATAAAACAACATTAAGTTGATTCGATTTCCTAAACCTGCTATAAGGAATTTTGCGCGGTACGTAGGTATAACCTAACCTAACTTATGTAGATTTATACTAAAATTATTTCTCTATATTTTATCCATAAACAGATACAAGCCCACCTTTTCATATATTTTATAGTGATATCAACAGGTGTGCATAAGTCTATAGTTTTCTGCTGAACATACTGATGTGTTACTGTCAACCATTTTCCAGACAGAAAAAAATTATTGGTAGCCCACCCTTAGTGTTTACTATTTATTACCTATAGGGTAGTAAAAATACTTTCTTATATGTTATGGTGTGCTGTGGCGATCCTTGCAAGAGACCTATGTCCAGCAGTCATGGACGTCCATTGGTTGAAATGATATGTTATGGTATATATTATTTGTAATAATTAGTCCTACCAAGTACCAATTAATCAACAAAACTATTTCTTTTCAGATGTGAACTATGTGATATTCAGATGTGAAGATGAATTTAAACAGACAAGTTTTGCTGATTGTACTAAACAGAAGTTACAAAGAACTGTTGTTCCATGCCCGCCAACCCACATTGGAGATGCGTGGTGGGTCTAAGCTCTAAATCCTCTCTCCTATGAGAGAGGAGGCCTGTGCCCAGCAGTGGGTCATTAAAAAGGCTGTAGTGGTGGTGGTGGTGGTGGCTGTTCCATGTGATGTAATTGAATATGAAAATATTAACAGCATTGTAAATAGCGTCTCATACATATTATGTTTAAAAAGATTTTGTATTTTGAAAAATAGATCATTTTCAGAAGAAGCATCAGCCACCACACTCAAAAAAAATCCTTACACATCTATACTAATCTATACTAATATAATAAAGGGGAAGAATTTGTTTGTTTGAACGCGCTAATCTCAGAAACTACTGGACCGATTTCAAAAATTCTTTCACCGTTGGATATGTATGTGATCCTTGAGTGCTATAGGCTATATTATATTATGTACCACGGGCGAAGCCGGGGCGGACCGCTAGTAATCTATACTAATAAATAAAATTGAAGTGTCTGTCTGTAATTTCGAAATAACTACCACATATTAAGCTCATATGGTTATTTGAACGATACTATAACCGAATTACACGTTTTTAAAATTTTTGTCTGTCTGTCTGTCTGTTTGAACGGGCTAATCTTCGGAACGACTGAACCGATTTTGACGGGACTTTCACAGACAAGTAGAGGATTAACCAAGGAGTAACATAGGCTACTTTTTTAACCAACTTTCAAAAAAGGAGTTGTGTTGAAATCGGTAAGTACCTATGTTAAAAAACGCCCTGATAAGTATTTTCGCTGCGCGCGACCACCGCGACGGCCGACCGCTTGCGCTGCACGGAACTCCCCGCGCCGCGCCGCGCGCCCCTGCGCCCTGCGCCCGCCGTACGCGGTACCGCGGTACGCCGCCGCGCGGCGGGGGGCGGGTGGACCAGAAATCTACTTATCCCTCAGGATTTGTGAGAAACCGAAATTCACGCGGGCGAAGCCGCGGGCAAAAGCTAGTAATATAATAAAGCGGAAGAGTTTGTTTGTTTGAACGCGCTAATCTCAGGAACTACTAGACCGATTTCAAAAATTCTTGCACCGTTGGATATGTACGTGATCGTGGAGTGATATAGGCTATATATTATGTACCACGGGCGAAGCCGGGGCGGACCGCTAGTAAATAAATATGCATTGTTAGAACAAAAACCTGTTGTTTTATTTTGAATAAATAAATATGCATTGTTAGAACAAAAACCTGTTGTTTTATTTTGAATCCTAACTAAAACTTTATTTATAAGGCATTTTGACTCGAAAGAGAACTTGGTGTATTTTATTAACCAGTTCTCTCTCGAGTCAAAATGCCTTATCTAAAAATATTATTTAGTCCACATTTGAATCTCCCGTCAAAGAGTTGTTGGAGGATCAATCTAGATGGCGCTGAACTGTTCTCAATTTTTTCGACATCCCTACGTCAAAATTAGGTACCTACTGAATAGATTAAAAATTAAAGACGTTCGGATATTATACACGCACACGACCATAAGTGCTAATTAATACAAAATATATCGTTAGTATTTATTATACGTGTATCCGAACGCAAATGCAATATGACAGTAAAATAAAAACAAAAACAAATAAAAGTAAACATTCTTATTTTTTGTGTTTTTTTCCACGCCTGCGGTGGAGAAATGTAATTACCGCGATATGTTTTAGTTTATTTTAAAAGCAATTTTCACGTATGAATAATTAACCTCCATTTATGTTTATTTAAGTAAGTTTTTTTTTCGATTAATCGAGCAAATTCCGGCCATGTCCGAGGACACAGCTCCATACAAATTCCGGCCATGTCCTTTAATCAAATTAACAATTGTAATCATTTGTCGCTCAATCCATGGAGATACAAATAGGTAGCTATAGGTACTGACTAGCGCAACCCACTTTGCTTTTTATTTAGTGTTAAAATTATGTAACTTTAACAGTCACCTTACTTTAACCGCATATCATGCAATTGACTTGTTGTTAGCATTCATTAGTAAAATTAAGCTGAAATATTATAAGCTCGATCTAACTTATCACTAACCTTGTAATGAAAGTTATTCAGGCTTTTCTGCAAAAAAATACCACGTAAATACTGTAAAATGTAGGTAAGTATTAGGAAATAAACGTAGAAATTAGGTAGGTACACTATGTTCCTACTAATATTATAAATATGCGAAAGTGTTTGTTTGTTTGGTGCCCTTCAATAAGAACGCAATAAACCTACAGATCGAATCGATCCAATCGACGTAATTTTTTTGCATGGTTTTAGTTGAGGACCTAATGAGTGACACAGGCTACTTTTTATCCCTGGAAAACATACAGCTGCTGCAAGATTTTAAAACCTAACTCTACGCGGACGCATGTCGGGCAAAAATTAGCTACGAATATTAAGTAGATACATTAAGTATAGTAATGAAGTAACAGAAGCTCATGAATTTTAGCATATTTTTGAACACCAATTCACACTGGCCGCTCTTTGGTAGGCCGTGCTTGTAACACATCTACGAGTAGGTATAAGGGCCTGTTTCACCACCGTCTGATAAGTATCGGATAGCTATCTACAACTTTTGTCTTTGTCACTTGACATAAAGTAAGAAAGTGATAAAACTTACGTTTTGACTATCCGATGCTTATCAGAAGGTAGTGAAACAAGCCCTTATTCTTGCAAAAGAAGGATAACGAGGATAGCTAATACCTACCTCAAAGGTTTCTCAGCCATAAATTCTCGTTTCCACACACGAAATTTCCAAGAACGCCCAATAGGTAGGTTGGAACGAGCAAACACCGATAACGCCGACACAAGCTGAGCTAAAAAGGTTCTCCCTCTACTCCTCACAGACATATTTTACACCTATGTGAAATGTTGCGTTGCATCAGCATTCGGCTACGTGAGGCCTCTTTATACTTAGGTATACGTATTTATTCATTTACGAAAACCTTCACAGGTAGACATTTTTGTTTTATTTAGATTTTTAGGCATTGCTATAAGTTCAATCGTAGTTAGGTATAACCCCCGGCACGTAAGTCGAGCGGTGACCTTCAAGTGCGCGCAGCGTCGTACGAGTGAGCGGGACACAATACGATTGGAGAGCCAATCAGCGCTTACGAGGGATCTGCGAGAGCTAATCAGTGCTTACAAACGCTCCCCACGCCCTCCCCGCGACTCCCTCACCACCCGAGATAGGTACCTCATTTTCGACTTCTGCGCATTGAAGGTTACCGCTCGACTTACGTGCCGCGGGTTATAAAAATTAGTTAAAAGTATGTGATCATCCTTCTCATCTTAGAGTCAGTTGCATCGTACACGGTTAAAGTTACGTTACGGTCACCATTAAAGTTGGACCAACACACAGAAAAACGGGTTACACAAATTGCTTATAGTACAATTGAAATGTTTTGATTTGAAGTTAACGCGAAACCTGACAGTGGGAACTGGGAATCCATTTTGCATTTCTCGATGGTCAAACTTTAACAGTAAACGTAGCGTAACTTTAACCGCCTATGGTGCAACTGATCCTTAATGTTTGTTGAAAGAACTAATGTCAAAAAGCATGGAACAGATTTTTAAATGTTTTGTCAAATAGATGCATACATTAGTATGTCTCTTGAAAAGGTTCTAATAATATCATGAAGGTAGGTAGGTAAATCGTCTATATTATAATACCTATGCTTTTACTATATTTTGAATAAAGATTACCAGCTCCAGTCTCTATACCTATTATATTAATGATTAGTTATCTATGACCTCAATTCTTGTATCGGTAGGCTGTACCCCTTTGGAGTATTCGTATAAATGAACGGCAATTTAAGTTTAAGTAAGATGTGATTATATAAGGTCGACACATTTGCATATTTACATGTTGCATAATATTACATTGATATCTACTTAAACGTGTAGGTTGACCATACTCTTTAGTAAAGAAGTCGGGACCTAATATACCAAATTAGGTAACAATATCCAATTCATTGATTGACTTATAGTTAGAATAGGGAATAAAATAGTCGTTATGGTTATACGATAACTACCTATTGCTAAAACTTAATTTTTTTATCATTGTTTTGGTATAATCTATCACAATAGGTAGGTAGATCTAAATGAGGAAAATTCCTACTATGTAGGTAGGTACACCTAAATATGTATAAATAGATTCTAATTATATCTAGTGACTATATATGCGGTCACATACTCAACAGTTCATAGAATAGAATCGTGCTAGATAGAGATAAGAGTTGCTGGCAAAAAAATAAAAGCGTTTATGAATAATTGGTACCTACCTAAATATTTATCAACACTACAAGTGTTTTATGAAATTCCGACCAAGCATTTATCCTACACGATACTGATTTTACTAAACAACTTTTTAATAAACTTTAAGGATTTCATTTAAAGATACGTTGCATAAATTGTTATTTTTTATATCACAGACACACACATTAAAAAGACCTAATTAAAAGTTTAAATTCTGATAATCCTTTTGACACTGTTGATTTTATGCTAATAATAATAAGGACTATAAAGTACCTATCACACCGATATCACTCAAAACCTTCTACCGTTGCAACGAACAAAGAGTGTTTTATTTTTATTATCACTGTACAGAGCACACAAAAGGTCGACACGAGGCCTCGCTGACATAATATCACACGGATTCGAATAATAAAAAACGCTACAACAGAAACTGACATGAAAAAAAACCTTAAAATCTCAAGCGATTCACTATAAATGTTACGAATGAACCGTGTTATTTTTGCCGCCGAAGAACCAATTTTCAATTTATAATGACCCTTATTAATTATGCAATAAAGACTTTGTTATAACATTTAATAGATACACAGAGGTAAATATTGGTTTGTAAACAGGGAGGTTTGATGACTTGTAAAGATTTTGAATGGTCGTTATCGAAGTGTTTGGTCGTGGCCAAGCCCGGTAGCTTGGAAGGTAACAAGATGAATGGAATGACACATTAAATCAATAAATGAATAATAAAATGATGCGCCCACACATGGGGTTGGTTTCCATTTAACGGTACAAAATGTTTCAACTTACGAGCATTATTTTAAAATTTAGTAGGTATCTTGGCAGTTTTCAATGTTAAAAATTTTCAATTTTCAAAGTGGCCCTGTTCGTCGATTACGTAGAATACTGAGTCATATTTTAGCAGGTTTTAGATGAGGATATCCTTTTTTAATCGATACTATATTTAATACAAGCGGACACCCGCGACTTCGTTCGCGTAGACATTGGTTTTTAAAAATCCCGTGAGAATCATTTTGTTTTTTTTTTAAGTTCCTTTGAGCTCATAGCAGCAGCATAGCAGCCTTGCTAAAAACTGTTAAAAGTTCACTGGCGGATGTTTAGGTAGCTCAAAATGTAAACATCCGCCAGTGAAAGTCCCATCAAAATCGATCCAGCCTTTCAGAGATTAGCCAATAATCTTTAAAGTATTTACTTTTTAACAAAAAAAGAATGAATGAAATCACACCACTCGTTAACGAATTTCAGCTAAGTACACATTTTGACTTTCATCCCCTCTCCCAAGGGAACCCTGCTGAATTTCGGGATAAAAAGTATTCTATATGTTACTCCATAGTATGAACTTAAATCATGCCGAGTTTCATTTCAATCCATTCAGTAGTTTTTACGTGATGCGCGCACAAACATACAGACAAACAGACAAAAATTTCAAAAATAGCTTTTTTACGTTCTATTACTTATCCCTAACATCCCCCAGTTATTATTGTGCAAAAATCTTCAATGTACAGATACAGCAATTCTACGATTTTATTATATGTATAATTGTATATGTATATAGATAGATATAGATATAGATCTAAGATAGAAGAAGATAGATTAACATAGGTACATAAGTGATGAGAGGCAAATGAAGTGGTAAAATATGTCACTTATCTATTCCATATTAGCTTAGCAGAACTATGGTTTATGATAATAACTAGCGACCCGCCCCGGCTTCGCACGGGTAGTAGAGCATATTATGCGTAGGTAGGTACTACCCGCTCAGGGATTAGGCAGCGTTTTCGATGAAAGCTCCCAGGCGGCTTGACTTTTTACGATATTTTCCACAATGAACTTACTATATCTCACCTTATACCCGAATTACTAATTCCGTGGAATTCTGACGTTTCATAATGTTACCAGAGATAAAACAATTCCCACAAAAAAGATAAAAAATTCAAAACTTATGCAAATACAAATCAACTGCTGCATGTAGATATGACAAATGCCTGACAGACACTTCATGGTGATAATGTCATTCGACTTCCATTTTTGAATAAATTTTTTCAATGTGCTTCTTTATTGCTGTTAGTGTGCACTTTCTAGTTTCCATTCTTAGGAATTTCTATTTTAGGTCAAAACAATTAATATTATTAAGCGGCTTAGAGCTTTATATGTTGACAGGGAATTAAAGTAGTTTGGGGTAAAATCGTACTTCGTAGATCTTAACCCTGTTTTCCATATAAATAACTCACCTGTAAATGACAATGACAGCTGTCAGAATTAAGTCGATATTAAGTCAAAAATAAGGAGAAAAACTAAATATTTCAAATCAAATAAATTACAGTGTATTTGGGACATAAAAAGGTAAGTTTTCACCAGATTCCGTGAAAAAAAAATATTTATTTTAAAAGATAAAAATAAAAAACCAAAAACTTGGTTTTTTGAACTTTTCACATAAATTTTGAGGTTATGTGAAAAAAGTGTAAATACAAAAGTTGTAGATCTTTTTATTACCTACAACTTTGCTATTTGATTTTTTTCCATAGGACTTCTAGTTTTGCCGGAAATCGAGATAAACCGTTTTTTTCCCATAAAACTCCCCCCTTTTTTCCCGAGCTCAGATCGCCCGTAAATTATTTTTCCTTGTATTTTTATAACATTCTCCTCGTTTTCCAATGGGTTTCTTCCTACGTACTGTGATTTTTTTTTGGTTTCAAAAATTATCGACACTGGGCTAATATAATAGGGAGAACCGCGGCCACCGACGACGCGCTTATAGGCACGCTCCCGCCGCGCCGCCGCAATTTTTAAATCTGTAATATCTTCGAAAGTATTCATTTAAATCATATGCTGTAAAGGGCCATATGGATTTATATCAAATCAACAATGTATTTAAGGTATTTAATTAGATAAGGATTAATGCTGTATTGGTTGAAATCGTTTCGAAAATTAGCCATTATTTGTCGTAAAAAGTAAATGACAAAAAAATGTTATTGTGGGATATCCATAAGAGATAGACATATACCATCGCGGACTTTTCTGTAGACCTTTTCAATGTGTACAATACTTAGTACATTATTTTGATAAATCTCGTAGGGTTCAGCCTGCGTTTGCAATGTAAGCAGAAAAAATGTAATTATTTACGACATCACATTAGAAACCTCAAAAATAACAGTATTTCTCCACTATTTAATGGATGTTATTATACATATAAACCTTCCTCTTGAATCATTCTATCTATTAAAAAAAACCGCATCAAAATCCGTTGCGTAGTTTTAAAGATTTAAGCGTACAAAGGGACATAGGGACATAGGGATATAGGGACGGAGAAAGCGACTTTGTTTTATACTATGTAGTGATATGAGACATGGACAAAGTCTCCAACAACCAATTTGGTCATTTTGTTTTCAAAACCTATTAGGTAGGTATCTCTAATAAGTTTAGGTACTGTTATATCGATAAAAATTTATCTATTTATACCTAGGTAGATATGAACTATAAATAGAAGTACCTAGTTTTTTCGAAGTTTTAATAATATTATGTATGACGTTATGATATTTGACGCTAACTTTGAGCTTTTAGTTTGGCTATCGTTTGTTTAGTTCGGCAAAACTCCTGTTATGTAAGTACCTCAATATACTTATAATATTTTTGAGCTCAGTGTAAGTTTTGAGGGAGAGACGTGTGTCAATGAATCCGAGCCACCGGTTTTTAGTGGGAAGTGGGAACAGACAGTGGGTCAGTCGAGTGGTTAGGTTTATGGAGGCTGTAAACCACCCGCGGCGCTGTCTTCTACTCTGTGACATTACACACGGGATAAACCAATAAGACTTCGGGACAACTTAATTTAACGTATACCTACTTTCTCATCCTGTTTTGGGAGTCGGTTATAAAATATACTTTTGATTATATTTTAAAATATTGGGCATGTTAGACATAACTTATAATTCCCCCTAGCGTAGGCTAATAGTAGACCTATAAGAGGACCTAAATATATTTAAAACTCTGTGCCAAATTAACTTAAACTAATAAATACTTGAAATTATACCTAAAATCAAGAGTTGTTTTTTATCCTGCCTGTCGAGAGCTCCATCAAAATTGGTTCACCCATTCAAAGATTAGGCCGGACAAACAAAGCAATAGACAGAGAGAAAGACAGACCGACAAAATTTTTAAAAACGTGTAGGTATTTGCGTTATGCCTACCTAGTTACTATCATTCAAATAGTCATAATATTATGAGCTTTATATTTATGAGAGTTACTATATCTATGTATTTCGACATTAAAATAAAGTGTCTACCAATTTTATTTATTTGTATACAATATATATACAGATTATTAGACTTTTCTTGAGTACCTTTAATAAAATAGGCCTACCTGCATTATTTTGTTATATTTTCAAGCATCAAAGAAAAGTAAAAAAGTCTATTCATTTAAGTAGGTAAATGGTTAACTCTATCAAAAGATTATGATATAATAAAAATCCTCTTTAATTATAATATAATTTCCTTTAATTATTATTATTCCATTCTCTTAATACCATTTTACATTTTATTAGTCTTTCCAAACATTATCTTTTTCGCTTACATCTCATGTCTAATTCTCTTTTTTTTAAATTGTCAGATCAATAATCATAAAAATACCTTAAATCAACAAAAGGAGGTCCTATTGCAATACTGAATTCTCAACGAACCTTACATTCGTCCATCCTGACAACGTGTATGTCCTCATACACATCCGGTAAACACCTTACATTCGTCATGTTAAAGTAGGAGTATATACCGCGATACTTACTATTACCATTAATACTTCAGTATTCAATGTGAGACAACTATACTATATAGTAAACCATGCTTAAATGCAACACATTTACATGATTAGAAAGACAATGACATGTTCGATACTTGATATGACAACAACATCATCTATTTTATTCTCTTTATCGAAACCAAACGAACCTCACTCAGTCTAACACATCTCCTTTCAGTTCAGTATCAGTATCGGTTACATAATTATATATAATATGTTTAAGTAACTAAATAACACTTTATTCCCTGTCTCTAGCCACTTTGCTTCCATCAGTTAAACATTGTATCCAATTTTTCTGAGTTTTCAGCTCTTTATAAGCTCTTTTAAACTTCCGTGTGTTAAAAAAATTCATTCAATGACTGTTCTTCTAAAGCTATCATAATCTGATGGCTCTGTTAGTCTTTTTGAATATCTGTTTCAGTTATTCTTACATAAGAAGACAGTAAAATGTGCAACGGCCTTCTATTCAGATCTATACAGAAAACTACAACAAGTAATAGCACAAGAGAAACAAAATACAACTGGGAACAGAGAAAGGTCAACAGAAATTATCCACAATTATAAACTCTTTTCATCAATCTTTCTGAGTAGAATAGCAACAGAAATAGACAAAAACCAACGAATAGAACAGGCCGGTTTCCGACCACATTACTCCACAATAATTGACCACATATATGTCATACAACAGATAATTGAAAAATCTAAAGAATTCAACAAACCACTTTATATAACATTTGTGTACTATTCCAAAACTTTCGATAGCATAACACACTCAGCTATATGGAATGCTTTGAGAAGTAATAATATCAACGGAAAATACATAAACATTATAAAGAACTTTTATTAAAAGTTCTACTTACTAACAAATTTTGTTCCATGGGTGTTTCAAACCTCTTAGAATCCCTTATTCTTCTAAACCTTCGTTTTTTTTTTTTTTTTGCCAAACTTTTCTGCTAAACCTTCTATACACCTACAATGAACTAAAGTAATTTTATTCAGTTCTGGACCACAATCAATATCAATTCCCAACTACTGTTTCACTTTTCCTAAGTCTTTCATACGAAATCTCTTACTGAGTACCTATTTGCTTTATATTTTAAATCATATATTCATTTTAAGCATATTAAAATATAATCCACATGTAAACTTTTTAACCACTAATACATCCTGTTTACAGACAATAATCATAGTTTGTCCTTATCCTCCACATAAACTCACTATAATACTCGTACCAATCTCTCGGGCTCAATTCAAACAAAGCCCTTCTCAATTTGTAGACCTTATCTCAATTTCATAACCATCTGGTGAAACTTCAGATTTAATAGTTCCATTTAAAAAAAACGGTTTCTACATCCATACTTTCTAAATGCCAACCTCCCACACATGCAATTGACATTGACAACTTTCATAGTTATCACTCTCCTTCCTCTTCTATTACTATCTTGTTCCACGAGCAAATATATTTCTTCATTTCACATCATAAATTTGTTTAAAACCTTTTGCCACTTTCCGCTTTGTATCTCCCATTTGACCCTATCCTAAAAAATCCATTTTGCTTCGCACATTTTCACCCATTGATTCCTCAACAATTTCCCACGTTTCATTTTGTTTCAAACTATTCATCTCATCGCATTTTTCCATTTTTTTGCTTCTGAACTTTCATTGCTTCTTCTCCGGCACACATTCACATAAACAACATGATCATTAAATTTTTCAAGCAATCTTTTTTTTTCTCCCTTAGGTCGACTTGTTTCCTTTACCTCCTCAACTCTTAAGTTTCATTCTCTCATCTTCTTTCTTCTTCTTTTTCAAGTGCCGTCTCCTCTACGAAGTTTGGCTATCATTAAGGCTATTTTAATCTTTGATGCCGCCGCTCGGAACAATAATCGCGTGCTCATCCCGTAGCACTCGCGGAGATTCTTGAGCCAGGAAGAACGTCGTCTGCCAGGTTTTCGGTGTCCCTGAATCTTGCCCTGTATTAGTAATTGCAATAATCGGTACTTCTCGTGACGCGTGATGTGCCCAAGATATAGCAGCTTCCTACATTTGATTGCAGTGAGAACTTCCAACTCCTTGTTCATTCTCTGCAAGACCGTCATCATCACAGATCATCTTCTTTATTATCTTCAATACTGTCATAAAATTCTTCATTATCATAATCATTTGCATCTCTTACTTTATTTACTATTTTCATCACTCTAAATTCCTTCAATTTATGAGAGTTATCATGAACAATCTCTCCTTTTCCTTCACTGATACGTCTAATTCATTTACATATACACTTCTACTGCTAACCACTATCCAGCGACCATTGTTGTCACTTCATCCAATTCGTTCAATGAACTCACCATTTCTACAATGAGACCTCTATCCTCGCTATTACCTCTGAAACTTCTATTCTGACCTACAAATTTAAGACCAGCAAAATTAAAATTAAGTTAATGTCAGTTATTTCCAGTTTAAGTTGGTTCCAATTATCTTCGACTGACTGTGTTTGTCTCTGTTTTTTTTATCTGCCCACTCATTAATTTCATTTGATACTAGAGCTTTGATGGCCATAATTTGACCTTTCTGATTTTAAATTGTAATACTTTTAATCCAATCCATCAGCCTGTAGACGTCCACCGCCACTGATCCTCTGAGCTATGTCGGTCACTTTGGTTCTCCTATGAATCTTCTCGTTTCGGATTTTATCCCTGAGAAAAAAAAAAACACCCAACATAGCTCGCTCCAAAGCGCGCTAGGGACTTTTAATTTATGGACAAGGCCAACCGTCAGTGTCCACGTTTCTGCTCCATACGTCATCACAGTAATACAACAAACAGTGTAATACTTATTATAAATAAACCTGAATATCGTATGCTTGTTAGAAGTAGACTGTCTCTACTGTAGGTACTTAATTTTAAAATCTTTTATTGTAACAGTCAAACCATTGAAATAAAATGAAATTCTATTGACATCAACCCATCTATATATGATCGATCTTGCAAAACTCTGTATATATTTATTTCACTAGTATCAACCCGTCTATTGATGCTCGATTTTGTAAAACTCTGTATAGTACCTATATTTATTCCACTAACATCAACCCGTCTATTGATGCTCGATCTTGTAAAACTCTGTATAGTATATTTGTTCCACTAACATCAACCATTTATTGATGATTCATCTTTTAAAAGTTTCTATACACTTATTTCACAGAAATTCTTTTAAAACTCTCTATGTATTTATTTCACTCACATCAACCATTTATTTATGTTTTATCTTTTATAACTGTATATCTATTTATTTTACTAACATCAACTCGTCTATTGATGACTTGTAAAACTCTTTATATATTTATTTCACTAACATCAACTCGTTTATTGATGACTTGTAAAACTAATATTTATGTCAATAACATCAACTCGTCTATTGATGATCTATCTTTTATAACTCTATATATCTATTTATTTTACTAACATCAACTCGTCTATTGATGACTTGTAAAACTCTTTATATATTTATTTCACTAACATCAACTCATCTATTGATGACTTGTAAAACTCTTTATATAATATTTATTTCAATAACATCAACTCGTCTATTGATGATCTATCTTTTATAACTCTATATATCTATTTATTTTACTAACATCAACTCGTCTATTGATGACTTGTAAAACTCTTTATATAATATTTATTTCAATAACATCAACTCGTCTATTGATGATCTATCTTTTATAACTCTATATATCTATTTATTTTACTAACATCAACTCGTCTATTGATGACTTGTAAAACTCTTTATATATTTATTTCACTAACATCAACTCGTCTATTGATGACTTGTGAAACTCATATTTATTTCAATAACATCAATTCGTCTATTGATGATCTATCTTTTATAACTCTATATATTTATTTCACTAACGTCAACCCGTCTATTGACACCAAATGCAATAAACATATCTACCTTCATTGACATCAACACGTCTAGTGATGTTCAATCTATCTTTTATAACTCTCTATATATATTTATTGCACTGACATCACCACGTCTAGTGATGTTCAATCTATCTTTTATACCTCTATATATTTATTGCACTGATATCAACCCGTATATTGACACCAAATGCAACAAACAATCTTTCATTGACATCAACACGTCTAGTGATGTTCAATCTATCTTTAATAACTCTCTATAATATATATTTATTGCACTGACATCAACCCCTCTATTGACGCCAAATGCAACAATCATAATATGTAACAACCTTTCAAACCAATCTATGTGAATGACCTTACTCTGTATTATAATGGTAATATAGATATCTTATCATTCCACAGCAATCGTATCACGAAGCTAATCCATCTTATTTAATGCTCACCATTTAAATTCACTAAATCATCATAAAATCAATAGAATATCAATAGAATAAAATCAATATTACATACATCATTATCGATAACATACGAGATACCTACGTTTCAATTCTTACAAACGTGCCAGAATATTTCATATTATGAACCATTAATTAATATTATCAACCATTAAAGAAATTGAGAAACCACCACTCAATAATATAACAAATTAAATGTAAAAACGTTTGCTACTAATCTCTAGTATTCCTTTTTGTCAAACTATACATTTTATCATCTCATCTCTCTCATAATAACAACAACAAAAAAAATGGCTTAATAAACTCAAACTCTAAAGTAAAAATTCGAAGTCAACTAAACCGAACTTAACCATTGACAACATTACGTCATATTTTAACTTCAACAAGGAAAAAAAAAAAAAAAAAAAAAGATAGACAAAAACTTTAACTAGTCCAACTCTCATCCTTGTCATCTTCATCCATGCTAGTATCATCGACATTTAAGCCATGTTAAGTCAAGTCAAATAAACTTAATTCAAAATTGGTACACTGTACACTTTAATGGTGATAATTATTTACGAAAACTTAAAACTAAAACTACGAGGGTTCCAACGCGCCCTGGTCTGAGAAGAGCCCACAACAAACTCAGCTGGGTTTTCTTTTTATATTATCACCATCTTACAAAATGGCCTTAAAATGATTTCAACTGTTGGCTTTTAGAGCAAATTATGTTCATTGTTTTTGTCAAAAAAAAAGAAAAGTCAAAAAGTCCGAAATTGGTAAATAGTGGTTGTAAAGAGACACAACAATGAATTGCTCTAATTAAACTGCCGCTAGTTCTATTGACCGTACAACAGATAGACTTACAATGTCATTTCGATTTTATAATTAAAATTTTTTTTGTCCAACAATATTAATCAGCCCCCATGAATAGCATTGGTTCTGATGAACGAACCACCAACCTAAAGATTACCAAAATTGAACATGTATTCATTCTGTTTTAGCCAATGTTCAGTTATACATTAAAAAAAATCTTTAAAAACAACTCTATCTCCGAATCCTTCTTTGTTACTAATCAAAAATTCTAATTAATTTATTTAGATATTCACAACGTAGTGCAAGCGCACTAGATCTAATCGTTTTGTCGTTAATGAGTGCCATGTATAATATAATCTGCGGCACGCTTACCAGTAATATCGCATTGATTTATAAGAGCTAAGTAGTTTTCATAAAAGTAATTCTGGGTTCATTATATCTGCGTTTCCATCTCAGCATGTCCTCCAAAGATTGAGCAAAATTCTCCTTAGAAAAAAAAAAAAAATAATAATAATAATTTAAGCTAGGTACATGATCTTGTAGACTTAGTCCTATCTTCAGGTCTGTCCATTCTAAGCCTTCGGTTCTGATGACTGGAACCAGAAATTCTACATTCCCGAGATTCTTCACGAGAATAACGTCGTCGTTCTGCTGAATATTGTCCACGAACTACGTCTAAGTCCTTTTCAATCCTCAAAAATCGCTCGCGTTTTTGCTCCCGTTCGCAGTCCTGTACTCCTCCTATAGCTACTCGTACGCTCCCGAGAACGACTTCTCACATGACCGCGGCTACGGCTGCGACTACGGCTGCGGTAACCACTTCGCGGAGGACTCGGTCTCACTGCTGTGTTAGAATCATCCACCGCGAGACGTCCGTCTACATGCTGCAGGCGTTTGTAAACGTCGAGACTCCTTATTCCCATCACCCGGCATTATTTAGAGCTCGAACAGAAAACATAAAATTTGTATTAGTAATTCGACAAATCGAATAAGATGAATTTTGAGATCGAACAAAATAATAAAATCGGCGTTGTCTTACCACTTCTGAGATATAATAAAAATCCTCTTTAATTATAATATAATTTCCTTTAATTATTATTATTCCATTCTCTTAATACCATTTTACATTTTATTAGTCTTTCCAAACATTATCTTTTTCGCTTACATCTCATGTCTAATTCTCTTTTTTTTAAATTGTCAGATCAATAATCATAAAAATACCTTAAATCAACAAAAGGAGGTCCTATTGCAATACTGAATTCTCAACGAACCTTACAATTATTTGAAGTTACGTTAAAATGACATCACCTTTACCACCCAAGTTAACTAGTAAGCATTTATCACCAGCGAAATTCGTTTATTACATTAGCACTCGTGTCAAAAAATGTGTGGTATAATATGGAAATGAGCCCGTACTTCCCTTGTGCGACATTGTGGTTCATTAACATTAGTTTCGCAGTTTTGCCGATACCTTAAAACAAATTAACACCGCGCCGTGTTAACCCTTTTGTTGCTTTATGGTTTTATGACCGTCATTGTGGGTTAAGGTAACCCGGCGACTTACGCTCAGATAAAGTCTTGCGCAACGCCGACAACAGTGAAAATATTCGATAGTAAAAGTTAAAAATGATAAGTATTTTTGTTCTCTTCGTTTGGAGTTCCGTGTCTTGTAATGGCTAAAAAAACAGAACCCTTATAGAATCACTTTGTTGTCCGTTTCTGACTTTTACTTGGAAACGGCTTGTGCTCGTTATAAAGAATCGTGAGTAATTTTTATTTGCATTAATGTGTAAACCCGATTTTTTTTTCTGAAAAATCCGCTGAAAAAAATATGGTTTACACTTTAATTCAGATAAAACATAAGAATCTTTTAAAATGTTTTTGCAAACTAAAAGTCCCATTCACTGACTAATCATCAAAACCTGTTAGTAATATCTTAGCTTAACACGGCTTAGCACGAAAATAAATCTGGAGCACAAGGTGAAGGAATAAATCTGAATAAATCATTAATTTAAAACCCCCTGTTTACATACTTACAAAAATTATATAGCACATGTTAAGGTATGGAACCCTTTCAGGATGCAATTCCTGCTCACACTTGGCCGTCTGGTTTTGTAACTAAATAATTGTCTCGTAGCGCCGCGCCGGTGCCTCCAGGTATTTTTATCCAAGAGTCGTTTAGTTACTATTGTTTGGACCGGAAGGGTTAAGTCTGATTTTTTTGCTTTAATATTTTCGGTTTATTTTGTGTTCATGGGAATTTTTATGACTTTGCATGTAAGTAGGTAAGTACCTAATTTTAAATTTTGTTTTGAGTTAATTCCGTGTGATATTTTTAAGTCTAGATGATTGATAACTTTGGATTTTTCAATTATTATGGAGTAGGTACGGATTATTGAATTTGAAGTCGAATAACAGTATAGTACCTAAGTAAGTCAGTACCTAAGTCCAAAGGAAATTTAAAACTTGATTGAAAATAAAATTAATTTAAGTCTCCAGTAATATGAGCTCAATTCAATTATTATTATTATTATTTTCATACCTATAACATATAGGTAAGTAATATAATTTTAATATTTGTTGAAGTATCAATAAAAAACTTATTTTTTGTAAACTTAATTTTATTAACTCTGGAACTAACAGATGATATTATAAGTGACCTATCTAGGTTCGAGTAAAACATTAGGTAATATGTATTTATAGCCACAAGAATGAATTTAGCATAACTAAGTGTTCACATAAAAAAACAAGCATTCGGCAAACGTAGGTGCGTGAATAACTTATATCTAATATAATTTCGAATAAAACTTTATATCTAATGAAAATATCTACAAATAGTATCTCACATAAAATTATAATAGGTTTTTATTTGTTCATATGCACAACATGTCAAAACAGCTACATCAGTTGAGACTAGATATACCTACTTACTACATTTTTACGTAAAGCTTATACTCAAAAACACTGGCTTAACACAGGCTTAATATAGCCATTCTTGTAGGAAAGATGTCTGTTAGCGCAGGAAAATTTAAGCGTAGAGGTCGCGGAAAACTAAGCGTACCTACCTACTGTAGGCTCTTTCAGCAAGATATCTAGACAAACAAGACCAGAGATGATTGAATGAAAATGAATGAAATTTATGCTACCAACTTTCAGTTTATAAGGAAATAGCTCTTAGATGATAACGACGGTTCGAGCATCATGTGTTTACGTAGAAAGGGAGAAAGTGCTGCACAAGTAACAATGACAACTTGCCGGATAAACAAATTCAGTTCTTCCAACCTGGAAGGGATTAGTCGATGTCGACAAAACGGGGAAACACATCAATGCAGCAGCCAAAAACAAGAGGGCATGCAAAATTACATCAATGATTGTAACAGGATTTAATCATCGTTTCCATAAAATTTTGACACGCAAAAATTAAGAAACCTAAACTAGATACTGGTCTCGCTGGTACTCGCAGATTTTGATAACCTCTGAAAGCTTAAAATAAGAAGTTATTTGGGTTACAATATGAAAAAGTACAAAGGAAAGGAAGTAAGGAAATAAATAAACCACTTGGTTTATTTATTTCCCTTTCCGTAATGTGATCAAGTTACAAAAATTATGACTAAAGCTTACTTAAGGTGGCACAGGCCACTGAAAGCAAAAGGCCAAATAAGCAGATCTATCATAAAAACATTTTGATGGCATTCCAAAGCGGACGAATCTTCAGCAATGAATGAGAGCTTATTATAAGTTTATAAAACTAAACAGAGGTAAACTGTAAAATAAAACTTTCTGAGAAGATTATTTTACAAGTCCAAGAATAAGTTTTTGTACGAGTAATTAAAAGCTCCTCATTTCTGATTTGATCAAGTAGGTATATCTCTGGCTGAGTGATTGTATGCTTTTTTTATATCAGGCCCTAGTTCCATACGAACATATCTCAGAGCCGTATGTAATTTTTGGTAACACCTTTGTAATAGGCCATCATAAAAGAGCCAAAGCAACCGACACAGCACAATGAGTTGAGAAATTGTAGCAAAATACGTAGAGCAACGGATGTATAGCTTAGAAACCCCTACAAAAGACCTATTTCCAGCACTGGACGTCAACAGCTCGAGACGTAGGTCCAATGAATTAAAAACTATCGCGAACAAATTACTTAGGCTGTACAAGTAAAATATAGTACAATAATAAAGAAGAAAAATGACGATTAATTACATCAATAAGAATCTAAGTAAGGTATGATTCAATTGTGATTTTTAAATCCATTTTACACCAGTACGACAAATCTAAGAAGGTCACAATATGTTTGCAAGGTTGGACAATTTATACCTACTCTACTCAAGGCGATTCACATTACCTAATACGGAGCTAGGTAAGTTTTTTAAGGTAGGTATACTCGTAAATCCGCACATCAATTCACTTATCGAATATTAAAAAACAAGAACAATCTAGAATTGTGAAATATATTTAATCTTTCCACCAGTGGCGTAGCATATCTTGGCGGGGCCCCGTATAAAAATTAGTTTGGGGGCCCTTATGGAGGGTAAAGATTTTTTACAAAAGAAAAAAAATGTCTGCATAAAATTAAAAGCAATATTTATTTATCATAATTATTTATCTGTCACTTTTTCTAAAATTTTTACAAACAATTCAAATTAAATATACCTATACTCTCCTTGCCTTTTTTTCGGCAAACTGATTTATTAAATCTTAAATTATAGCTGATGATGACTTTAGTTTTTCTAAAGATTCTGCCTCTATGGACAACTTTTTGGACAACATTTTTTGACTTTTGTCATTTCTGAAATAAACAAAAATTTGGGAAGTTTTTGTTAATTTTTGCTTACGCGTGTCGGGGGCCCCCGTGGCTTGGGGGCCCCGTATAATTGATATGGCAGATACGGCGGTAGCTACGCCCCTGCTTTCCACTTCAGATATACAAAATAAGCTTTGAATAAATTGATTTATGTTTAGAAATGAATAGTTATATAAAATTATATCATATTTTGCTAGAGTTAAAAATTGATTGAAAGTTATATATTTTTAGTAGAAAATTATAATTAAAGTCATTATTGCTCGAAAAATCTACTATAGAAACCAACAAATTGACAATAAATTGCAGCTCTTGATTTTATATTCAGATACCTAAATACTATATTAATATACTTAACTGAATATCTACTTTAGTGCGTGGTTTTAAAATTAATTTAAAAGTAAATAATATCTGTATATTTTTCCCCTAAACATAATATCATGTCATTTTTAATCTGAAGGACTTTATTCAATTTTTACCTATATTCTATAGGTAGGTAGATATGCTTCGAATATTTTCATGAAGTTCAATAAATTTAAATATTTTGATGGAGCTTTAGTAAATAAAATAACAAATAAACTATACTAAATGAATAAATAATTATATTTTTTCTCATAATTTCACGCGAAAGACGCACATACGTTTGCCAAATGTATAATATCTTATCACCAAGGATGCTAAATTGAGACTTGCATATAAATATATATTTGAATGGAATGTGCAGAATCATAGATAGGTACCCTCTTTACACCAAACACCATTATTTAGAAGATATATATAAGTATATATATATCTAAACGTATCTAATATTTACAAGCTTAACCGAAATCCTAAATGCGATGGTCATAGGGTAATTCCGTTTTTCTCCTATCTATTTTATAATTACTATATTTATACACATTTGTTACACAGACATTGCACTGTTCATTTCGATATGAATACACCGCTAGCGCATTCTTATACCAAATCTTTGTACATATTACCTATAGTATCTATAAATAAATACTTACCTATTTACAATAAAAATATTTTACATTGAAACTGGCGTTTTTTTACTGTTTAATATAAATTTGTTTATAATAATAAAATCATTTAATATTTTTTTTAAAGTAAAAGAAATATATATATTCAATCAAACTATGTAGATATATTCACATTATAAAGTAATATTTATGTTGAATTACTGAGTTAAAGAAAACTGATAAATATTATGTATTGTCATAAACTTGAAGACGTAAATATTATTTTGTTTGTTTAAACAAAAGATTTCAACGCGCTCACATTCTATTTACCAATCGATAGGGAAAATGATAAGTGTGATATCGATCGTATTATCGTCACGATTACCAAAACTATTATGTCACATAGCATTTTTTATTGATTTGGGCGGAAAAAGCTATTTTTATTTATATTTACGTTACAGAACAAATTCATCCAAAAATATTACTAAGAAGAAAATACTACTTATTATAAATTAAATAAGAAATTGCGTTTAGATAAACGCAAGGTTATCTCTTTTTGGTCGAAAAATAAGTAAGCGAACCTATTTAAAACCGAGTATTTCATCAATAATTCCAATAAGATTTGGTATACGAATGGTATCAGTTCAGAGGACTCACAAGAACACTTTCGCGAGAGCCCCACAGTTCGAGTTAGGCCTAACTTAGCCGCCGCCCGCGGGCCGCGCGTCGAACGGCTGCCTGCTGATGCGCACAACGGATCAAAATTATCGGAAATATGTACACAATTTACAAACGGGCCCCGGGCGGCTTATCACAAGAACACAACACGCTCACAGGGAGTCCAGGTCGTCGTGAGGGTGGGCGTGGGAAGGCAAGCCTCACTTACCCGCGGCGCGGCGCCTACGCCAGCGGGTACTGATGTCACAAGGGCGGCTGCGAGTGGTGCGCGTGGTGGTGGTACAGCGGCGACTGGTAGTAGTTGTCGGCGGGCGCGTGCCCGTACCCGTAGTTGACGGCCTCGTACATCTTGAGGTCGGCCTTGTTGTCCGCGCTGGGCAGCAGCCGCGTGATGCTGAAGGGGTGCGTGGCGGGCGCGTACCCCGTGGGCTCCTGCTTCAGGTGCGCGTAGTGCTCCAGCGCCAGCGGCGTGTGCTCGGGCAGGCACAGCTCGGGCGCCGCGTGCAGCTGCGCGAGCAGCTCGTCGCGCATCTCCTTGTCCTCGCCGGCGCCCGCGCCGCCGCCCGCCTTCTCGTGCCCGTGCTCGCGCTTGTCGTGGCCGCCGTGGTGCCCGTGCGTCTGCGCCGCCTTCTGCGCTTGCCGGATCGTCTCCTTCTTCTCGTCCTTGAAGCGCTTCTGCCGCCGCAGGAAGCAGCCGTTCTCGAACATGTTCCCGCTGTCCGGGTGCAGGGTCCAGAACGACCCCTTGCCCGGCTTGTCGGGAGTGCGCGGCACTTTGACGAAGCAGTCGTTGAAGGAGAGCGAGTGTCGGATCGAGTTCTGCCAGCGCTGCTGGTTCTGGCGGTAGAACGGGAACAGGTCCATGATGAACTGGTAGATCTCGGAGAGCGTGAGCATCCGCGAGGGGTTGTTCTGGATGGCCATGGTGATGAGCGAGATGTAGGAGTAGGGCGGCTTGGCGTGCGTGTAGGAGCGGCGGTAGGTCTTGTCGTTGCGCGCGCGCTGCAGCGCCGAGGTGGGCGAGGCGGCCTCCTGCTCGCGCGGCAGGGCGCCGTACGGCACGCCGCCGCCGCTGCCCATGCAGGACGGCATGCTGCTGGGCGGCGAGTAGCCCACGCCGGGCGAGTTCATGCACGAACCGCCCGCCACCATGTTGTTCGCGTACAGGTTCGGGTACGGCTGGGTCATGCAGCCCATGCCGTTCACGTACGGCGGCGCGAGGCCCGGCGACAGGGACGACAGCGACGCGGACGTCGGCACGTCGCCGTACGACAGCTTCTGCGAGATCATGGCTAGCGCATCACCCGCGCGTGCACGCCGGCCAGGGGCAAACACTCGCACTGATTGAAAGAGTAAATAGAAGCCGGGGGCCTGCGCTCCCCTCCACGGCCGCCATGGGCGCGCGGGGCGTGGCCGCGCGCCGCCGGCCCCCAGTGCGCGCGCAGGCCCCCGCCCGCCCTGCGCCGCGCGGCCCCCGCGTGCCCCCGCGTGCCCCCGCGCGACTCGCGCCGCGTCCGCCGCGCGCCCGCTATTATTACCGCAGCTCGGAAAGATAAAAACATGGAATAATCGTAAGTGCGTTAGCGGCGATGTGTAGTTGTGTGGAGCTTGGGCTATCGCTCGCGGAGCTCCGAATGTCGCGGCCTCTGACACGCTCACCTACTGCAGCATACAATTAACTCTAATTGACGTTCTTGTGTTTAAGTGCTAAGTTATACCTACCTACCTACCTACCTGCCCACTTAATTTATTTAAGTAATTGCGTTGTTTAACTTACGTATATTTTTAAACAATTTTTCATAGAATTATTGTGATTGTTATAAAGACGTAGTTTTTAATTCGGCTCTACATAGGTACCTCATTATTTTCAAATTCAAGTTGATGACCTAGGTTCTAGGTAAATAGGTAGGTAGCTACTAGTTACTTACTAATTTTTGGAGACTATTTTATTCATACCTACCTACATTAGCTGTTACTCGAAGATCTATAATTATCTTGGTAAGGAAATCTACCTATTGAAACTCATCTGTTGTTGATTGATATCTACTGCCTATCTTTTCTATAGCTATGTACCTACCTAAATAGGTAGGTCATTTTAAATGTAGATATTATTTTGTATCTCATAAGATTATACGTACCTATTTAGGTACAAAGCAACAAGTGATTAGGTAGATAGGTAGGTAGGTATATTTTTAAATTGTGCATTTTTAATATATAGAACAACTGTATAGGTACCTATATGCGTGCATTTTTTATTTAGAATCGGCATCCAAGCCCTACTTATTTATAATATTACCTTATTAGCTCTCTTTTCGAGTCTTTCTTTTTGTATACCTACCTAAAGGTTAAACAAATAGGTCCTTACATTAATTAAATAGGTAGGTAGGTACATACCTAATTATCTACTAAATAGGTAATAAATATCTGAATAATGTTGTTTACGAAAAGTAACAAAGCTCGTTAAATTAAGCTCCCAACAAACAACTTAATTTGTTGACAGAAACTCACAGATAGATACGATATAGATATTTATTTATTTATTTATTTATTTATTTAATACTTTATTGTACACCAAAAAACAAATTAGACAAAAGAAACATTTATATAGGTAGGTACGTAAGTAGGTGGGTAGATATTAATGTTCATTATTTTTATCTAATGTTCTTTAACAAATGATTTGCTTAATGAATTTTCTAATCACTGCGCTTAAGTTTCTTATGTACTTACCTACCTACTTAAGTACCTAGGTCCTAGGTATCTAATAGTTAGTTTCGAAAATAGATAGGTAGGTAGATATATATACGTAGGAGTCGGTAGGACAATATACCTATATGCGCCTTGTAGATGCGTAAGTAAGTCTACTTACCTACTTACGTACCTATCTATAAAATAATACAGCCTTTAAATGAAACCGGCAAAGTGTGAGTCGGGCCTAGCTCTTTTAGGGTTCCGTACCTATATATCTACCTAATTATGAACAACACAATATTTTGGGTGTCAGAAATATTTAATTTCCGAGCTAGAGACATCGCAACAAACTATGCAGAAAGAAAAACCCAAAAAATTAACGTTTGTTTTGGTCACAGGCTTACAAACTAGGTAGGTACTTTATGAATCGTTGTTTTCAGTATTGGTTTTTTTAAATACAGTGCATACTTATATATGTTACATAATATACCGAAATTTCATATTCCTAACTGGTTTAGTTTTTGAGATAAGTAGCCCCCGTTAAAAATGGCTTAACTTTGATGGGCCCCCATTTCCTTATTTTTCCATCCATTGCCTTAAAAAATGTATTGTTCCGGCTTCTTTTTCATGTAGGCACCTATGATGAAAATGATTTAATTCAATTTCTAATTTAATATTTGATTTTGAGTCAACGTTCTACACCAAATGCCAAAATTTAAGGTTTGTAACTCATTTCGTCTGCGAGCTATAGAGACCTGTGACCGGCGGACGGACAGACAGACAGAGCCTCCGTTAAGACAAAACCTATTCAGGTCATGAGCTGAAACGATGAAACCAAAGCTTTGGTAAACATAGGGCTGGAACAATTAAAACATTAAAACAATATAAAGAAATAGTTATCTGAGGCCTAGTTGCGAGAGGATGCACTGCGAAAATTCGCGCGATTTTTTTCGCAGTTTTCTGTGACATTTGGAAATGTATGAAGCTGCACGCACTTGCGATTTATAATTTGCGAAAAAAATACTTAAAATACGGAAAGTAAATCCCGCTAATAAAAATTGCAGTGCCGGCTAGGCCTTAACCCTAGATAGCTAACGTTCCTAAACTACCATGAGAAGCTAACCATTCGATTTTTTGACGATCATATTTTATTGTGTACTAGCGACCCGCCCCGGCTTCGCACGGGTAGTAGAGCATATTATGCGTAGGTACTACCCGCTCAGGGATTAGGCAGCGTTTTCCATGAAAGCTCCCAGGCGGCTTGACTTTTTACGATATTTTCCACAATGAACTTACTATAATCTCACCATATACCCGAATTACTAATTCCGTGGAATTCTGACGTTTCATAATGTTAGATAACCAGAGATAAAACAATTCCCATAAAAAAGAAAAAAAATTCATGAAATGAAATGAAATGAAATGAAATGAAATGAAATGAAATGAAATGATATTTTATTTGCATGAAACATGGGTAATAACAATATGGATAGGGCTTTAATAAAGATCCGTACATGTTTTGCCTCATCTAGGCGTGCAAAATTTTTTATAATTTCCTAAAACTAATTTTTATTCTAATTACAATAATAATATTTAAATGTCAGATTTGTATAAGAGAAAATAGATAAAATAAAGAAATGTCATAAAAAATGTAATAATAATAAATCACCATAATAATAATAATAGCACTCATATAAAATTTAGACTAATGTAATCTGATCTACCAGTGGCTGCAAGTGGCGATGTCAATTACTATATAAATAAATAAATAAAAAAGCGCATTACATGTCATTACACTGGTTTCATTTCAAAAAAATCATTAATGTTGTAGACCGGCTCTTTCAATAACTCATTGAAAAGATGAGTTTTAAATTTTGTTATTGGCATTTCCTTAGTCTCATCTTTCAAATGGTTGAAGACTCTAACGGCTACACAATATACATTCTTTCTTACAAGTTGGAGTCTTTGTGGGGGTATTACGAGCTCAATCCCGCGACGTCGATTACGATCGTTACTTTTTACAGGAAACAAAGATTTATTTTTTTTTACGAATAAGCATAATTCAAAGATATAAAGAGCTGGCAGCGGCAAAATTTTTTTCTTTTTAAAAAGTGGTCTGCAGCTATCTAAATAAGCTGCCCCACACACAGCTCTAATGCAGCTTTTTTGTGCTCTAAATGCTCTTATTACGTCTACAGAATTTCCCCATAATATAAGCCCATACCGCAACACCGAAGATACATATCCATGGTAGGCTAAAGTTGCTGCCGCTTCGGAGACCGTTTTCCTTAGTCGTCTTAAGACATATACAAATCTGTCTATTTTAGAGCATACTTTGTTTACATGTTCTTTCCAATTACAGTGTTGATCTATCATAATACCTAGAAATGTTGCCGATCCCGTTTCCCTTATTTGTACTTGATTATATGATACATTCAATTGAGCTACTTTTTTTTGGTATGTCTTAAAATTAATAAATTGCGTTTTGTTTAAGTTGACCGTTAGGTTATTATGACTTAGCCAGTTAACAACATTTCCTAAAGTCTGGTTAATTTGAGTTTGGAATGCATGTTGATCGTTTCCTTGAATAATCACTGTCGTATCATCTGCGAATAGAATAGTTTTGTGTTCGGTGCAGTTAGGTAAATCATTTATATATATTAAAAAGAGAAGCGGCCCCAAAATGCTTCCCTGGGGTACTCCTACCCCATTGTGTCTTAATTCCGATCGAAATGTTTTTTTGTGATTTTTGATAATTTTAGTTACTTCTACATATTGTACTCGATTCTTAAGGTAACTGTTAATCCAATCGTATGCATTTCCTCTAATTCCGTAGTTATATAATTTATTTAGCAATATTTGGTGGGATACATGATCAAAAGCCTGACTCATGTCTAAAAGTAAGGCGACTGTCAACAATTTATTATCTAAGCTTTTAGTGACATAGTTAATTAACTCGAAACAAGCTTGGGTTGTAGAATTATTTTTTTGGAATCCATATTGGTGTGGTGTTAAAATATTGTATTTCTGTAAAAAAATGTAAATTTTATCGTATATTAATCTTTCAAATACTTTTGAAATAACAGGGATTAAAGTGATTGGTCTATAATTTTTAATATCTGACTTTTTACCTTTTTTGTACAAGGGTTTCACAACAGAACATTTAAGATTTTCGGGGAAAGTCCCTTGCTCAATTGAAATGTTTATGATATGATTTAAAGGTTTAACTATATATAAAGCAACTCGTTTAAGAATTTTTGTTGATATTTCATCACAACCAGTTGCATTAGTATTTTTTAATTTAATGATAGTTTTATAGATGTCTAGTTGGTTCACTGGCGTTAAAAATATTGTATTTATGTTAAGTGTATTTGGAATATATTGATTATGATAATTATTAGAAGTGTTTTTATTTGTAAAATAGTAATTAAACTTATCTGCTATAATATTAGAATCTTTATAGGTAACACCGTCTATAACTAGCTCTACAATTTCATTTCTATCAGTATTACTTACGCCTGCGCTGTTCGTAATTATTTTCCAAGAAGTGCTTAATTTGTTTTTTGCCTGTGATATGCTACGTAAATTATTATTTTTATGACTGGTTTGCATACATGCTTTAAGAATTCTCGAGTATTTCTTATATAATCTATGATTTTCCTTTTTATTTGACCTATCGTATAAGTAATTTATATACATGCGTCGTTTCAAAATGCAACTTCTTTTTAAACCCTTTGTAATCCACTTCCTTTTAGATGGTTTGTTATTAATTTTGACCGTAATATAGGGGAAGCAAAGATTATAAAATAAAGTAATAGTGTTATGAAACTCATTATAGGCTGCATTAGTGTCAGTTTCTTCAAGAACATTGTTAAACGATAGAGCAGATATGCAATTTACAAATTTTGAAATATTTTCTTGATTGTAATCTCTTCTTTTTTCAAACCATACTCGGGGGGCATGTGTGTTTTTATTATTTGCGGGTTTATGTTTAATCTAAGGACTTGTCCCGTCTCGTGATCCGATAAACCCAATATCTGATTAAATTGTTGGCAATTAGGTAAATTACTTGTAATTAAGTCTATACATGAAGTTTTTCGTGTGGGTTTTCGGGAGTGCATGTTAATGTTATGATTTAGTAGAATTGTATTAAGTGTTTGTGTGTGTTTATTATCTTTTGTCATATCAATATTCCAGTCACCACATAAAATAATATTAGTTTTATTTTTGTCAATAATATTTAACAAGTTTCGTAACTTATCATAAAAAACTTTAAGATCAGATGTTGGCGTCCTATAAATGCAAATAACAATCAGATTATATAGAGGAATCTTTAGACCACAACATTCAAAGTTATAATCTTCAGATAATTTACTTAAATCTAGTTCTTTGCAATGAATGTCCCTTTTTATTAAAATACAGGTTCCGCCCCTCTTTTCATTTTTACGACAGAAAGACGTACCGGTTTTATAGTTTCCAATGTTAAAATTAGATATAGAACCATGTTTTACAAAAGTTTCGCATAAACATACTATAGCTATATTGCCGTATATTTCTTCCGTTTCTTCAAGCGCACATTCGAGGAAATCTCTTTTATTCAATAGGCCGGCTATGTTTTGATGAAGTAGATTAAAGTTGTTTTTATTGGGCTCGAAAAAACTTATCTTGAGTTGGTTTTTGCTGAGGCTTAAAATAATATAATATACTTCCTCTCGATGGTACGGTATTTACTGATGTATTGTTGGTATTATCCTTAATAGAGTTTTGATGTTTCAGCTTCAGGTTATTTTCTATTTTGTTAAAATAATACGGTATAGTGCCTTTGCGGTGTCTAGGATTTGAGCCATTGTAAGTGTTTGATTCTGCAAGCCTTTTTCTATTAATGGAGTTGAAATTTAGGTATAAGTTTTTATAATCAAGGTAATCGATTTCAAAGTTTATACGATTGCATATTTTCGATAATCGGGATAATCTGTCCAAATGAATATCTCTTGAATTTTGTATGAATTGGCAATTTTCATAGGATTGTGTTAGTCCTGCAATGCTATTGTTTAACATTGTTTCGTTTAAGTACGTGTTATGTAGGGTAGGCAAAATATATACTTTTGTATTTCGCAGTTTATTTAGTGCGGAACTCAGTTCACCCAATATTTTGTTAGGGTTCTTGTCATTGGCCCCAATATGCAGAATAACTCTGTCGTTCATATTTAATTCTTTTTGTAATACTTCGCAGTACTGCAGAACATCTTCGCATGTCGCATAAGGTTTAGTTATAGATGTAATTTGATAAACATCATTCCATAAGTTAGGGCCTTGTTTTCTGGTTGCTCTTAGTTTCATTGCTAATCCCGATGCTTGTTGGTCACCCAGAATATATATATATTTATTTTTGCCTTCTTTGTTTGATATATAATATGGTTTATTTGTGTGTAGGGTAACTTCTGCCATGGTTTTTTGGTGAGTGTGGTCTACTATTGGTGTTTCTTCTCGACTGTTGCGTAACTTAGTATCCGAGTTGGTGGCACCAGCCAGTACAATGTCTCTGTGAGTACTTCTCTCTTTCGTTGGCGTTGTAGTGAATTTCTTAGGAGAAAAAGTTTTATTTTGATTCCGAGTTCGTTTATTTTTTTTACTCGTAGAAGTCGAGATGTTTAGATCGTCAATGCAGACTGACTTGTACATTTTTAATTTTGTTTCGTATCCTTCCACAATTTTTTTTAGGTTTCTATTTTCTAAGTTTAAGTTCTCTATCTCTTTGTTTGCAGATTGTAATTGCTCCTTTAGATTCTCTATTTCACTTTTTAAGTCATCGACTAAGCTTAGATTTGTATGAGTTATTTCAGTAGGTAGGCTTCTATTACTTAAATCTAAAGAATCTGAGTCGCTGGACAGAAAATCTTGGTCCGATTTATACAGTTTTTGTCCTTTTCTTCTTAGCGTTACGGAAGATTTATTTGCATAAAACTGAACATCATTGTTATGATTAAATGGAGACTGGTATTCGCTGTCAGAGGAGTTCGCATTAGGGCTGTTTGCACCATCATGTGTAGATTGGTTTTCATTCGGGCTCTTTGAGCAGGGGGATTGCTGTATTAATTTTGCTTGAGGTGTAGAAGTCTTGGTGTTGTTTATTGATGAACTGCCTGCTTTTTGCTTATTAGTGCATATTGTACATTTCCATGTCGATTTCAGTGTAATCTTGTTTTGTTTAGTCGTCGTATTCGAACTCGCGTTGTCTGTGATATTATTTTTAACACATAATTGATGATAGTTTATATTACAGACATGGCATGTTATCAAATCTTTTTTGTAAATAGTCTTGCAACATTTTTTACACACTTTTTGAACCATATTGTATAAGTTTTCTAAATTTAAAAATGAAAAAGTTGATGATACTTTATCCGGTGCTGGGTTTGAACCCTCGGTGTATTCGACTGATATCAACACTGTACCATTTGCGCTATACAGTTGCTATTGTCGGATGGTGAAAATATCGTCCATTCACTTGAACTTATATTGTCTGAATGTAGATTAAATTTTTAACTGTCCCTGATCGCATGAGCATGAGTTCTTTAGGTGAAATGTTGAGATATTTGTTCTGCATAATATGGTAAGTTTTAAGGAGAATAGTGACATCTACAGGTATGGTCGTGCATCCAGTAGCGATCTGGCTTCGTGAATCGTATTTCTTTTGTTAGATGGCGGTATATTTCAGTATCCGTTATTATATATGTTTTTTAAACACTGATTTCGCAGGTTATATCTTTTGTTAAAGTTTTTTTTTTGTTAATTTGCACTTGATTATGATAGTTTGTTTTCTTTAATACTAAATTATGTTACTCAAGATTCATTTAGTTTTATCTTAAGGATCTTTTTTTCACTAGTAACGAACTTTTTAACTTCACATATTTTAGTCTTTTTTTTAAAGTCTTCCGCACTATAAATGTTTGGATAACGTTCTCACTTGATTTTCACACACTTCTATACACTTTTCACTTGTTTTGACTGGTTGAACTAAAGGTTTTATATTTAAAAGTAATTATTAATACGGAGGTCATTAACTTGTCACCGGTCACGTGACGGTTTAATCATTTTCAATCAAATTTCATAACTTATGCAAATACAAATCAACTGCTGCATGTAGATATGACAAATGCCTGACAGACACTTCATGGTTTTAATGTCATTCGACTTCCATTTTTGAATAAATTTTTTCAATGTGCTTCTTTTGTTTTCTATTGCTGTTAGTGTGCACTTTCTAGTTTCCATTCTTAGCAATTTCTATTTTAGGGCGAAACAATTAATATTATTAAGCGGCTTAGAGCTTTATATGTTGACAGGGAAATAAAGTAGTTTTGGGGTAAAATCGTACTTCGTAGATGTTAACACTGTTCTCCATATAAATAACTCATCTGTAAATGACAATGATAGCTGTTAGAATTAAGTCGATATTAAGTCAAAAATAAGGAGAAAAACTAAATATTTCAAATCAAATAAATTACAGTGTATTTGGGACATCTTTTTATTATTTTATATTATTTATTATTTTATTGGGAGATCTTTTTATTACCTACAACTTTGCCATTTGATTTTTTTCCATAGGACTTCTAGTTTTGCCGGAAATCGAGATAAACCGTTTTTTACCCTTAAAACTCCCCCCCCCCCCTTTTTTCCCGAGCTCAGATCGCCCGTAAATTATTATTCCTTGTATTTTTATAATATTCTCCTCCTTTTCCAATGGGTTTCATCCTACGTACTGTGATTTTTTTTTGGTTTCAAATATTATCGACACTGGGCTATATAGGGAGAACCGCGGCCACCGACGCGCTTATAGGCACGCTCCCGCCGCCGCAATTTTTAAATCTGTAATATCTTCGAAAGTATTCATTTAAATCATATGCTCTAAAGGGCCATATGGATTTATATTAAATCAATAATGTATTTAAGGTATTTAATTAGATAAGGATTAATGCCGTATTGGTTGAAATCGCTTCGAAAATTAGCCATTATTTGTCGTAAAAAGTAAATGACAAAAAAATGTTATTGTGGGATATCCATAAGAGATAGACATATACCATCGCGGACTTTTTTGTAGACCTTTTCAATGTGTACAATACTTAGTACATTATTTTGATAAATCTCGTAGGGTTCAGCCTGCGTTTGCAATGTAAGCGGAAAAAAATTTAATTATTGACGACATCACATTAGAAACCTCAAAAATAACAGTATTTCTCCACTATTTAATGGATATTATTATACATATAAACCTTCCTCTTGAACCACTCTATCTATTAAAGAAAACCGCATCAAAATCCGTTGCGTAGTTTTAAAGATTTAAGCATACAAAGGGACATAGGGACGGAGAAATCGACTTTGTTTTATACTATGTAGTGATTTTATCAACATTTTACTATATTTTTCTCAGTTTTATAGTATTTATAGGAAATATGGGATGTCGATTAATGATTATTATTAGTAAAATTTATATTTATTTGATGTTTAAGGAATAAATCACAAATCTCAAATAGCACATGTTTTTTGAGATCAAAAAGGCACTTAAACTTACAAGGACTAAATTAAGAACTATTATTCAAAAAATAATAATTCTTTCTTTGGTATTTTATAGAAAAACCTTTAAATATATGATAATTATAAAAAAAAACTTAGATTTTTTTGCGCAAGTTGGACAAAAGTCAACTTTATTTTCGCTACAAATGGGAACTTTACAACTATTGCAGTAGATCTTTGCCATACACTTTTTTTTATAGGAACACAAACTAAAGCTATTTCTTTTCCTTGTTGAGATATTTTTATGTAACAGAGGTCTTCCAGACCCAGATGGTCCAGGAATTTGACCTTGACCTTGAACATATTCCACGTGTTTCAAACTAAACATCCCCTTACGTATTGGATTTGAAACACAATTTGTTATGTTTCTGATTGAACGGGCTGGTCCTCTAGTCGTATGGGACGAGAGTACGTAGATCGCAGAATGTCGAGAAAAAACATGTGCTATATGAGCTGCCCACACATGAAGATTTTTGCCTCGAATATTAGCTTGAGTCAGATTGACAATGTAAGCTGATGAAGAACCTTCACTTGGTTCACTGAGCGTATATGAGAATTGGAAGGTGGCCTTCCTTGTTCCTCTTCAATGTCTAGAGTTGGATTTGCACGTAGTTCTTCAGTGTCGGAAGGTTCGTCACGAAAATCACTTTCCACATCTTTAATCAACAAACCGTCATACTATCAAAATTAAAATGATTTGTGTTGATATGATTTTCATTTCCTAATGTACGAGAAATGTCGTCATCTGTGATGAATGACCTCACAACCGTTTTCTTAATATCGACGTAATAATTAATACAATTAAAGCAAACATCAACATAAAGTACAGATGTAAAAGTAACACATAAGCTAACCATTCGTCAAAATGACGAATATACAGTGGATATATCAAGAACAAAATTACTTACCAGCTAAACGTAACCACTACATGACACAGTCTAGCGGTCAATAAGTTGGCACGAAACCGCGAGTGTGTAAGTAAAAGAATTAGAAAGGGAGAGTGAGATATTTATGGGATGATTGTCATTTCGACGAACGTTAGCTATCTAGGGTTAATCAAAAAATCGTAGCGTAGGTAGCTTTTTAGGGTTCCGTAGTAAACAAGGAACCCTTATAGTTTCGCCATGTCCGTCCGTCTGTCTGTCTGTCTGTCCGTCCGTCCGTCCGTCCTCGGTTAATCTCAGAGACTATTAGTGCTAGAAGTCTGTAATTTAGCATGGGTATAAATATTAATTTCGCCGACAAAGTGGTGAAATAAAATTTTGATAAATATTTTTTTTTAGGGTAGCTCCCCTACATGTAAAGTGGGGATGAATATTTTTTTTCTCGTCTACCCCATATTGTGGAGTATCGTTGAATAGGTCTTTTAAAAATATTGTGGGTGTGGGAACATCATTTTTCGATTTCTAGATCCGTTTGTAAAATATGATGTTTTAAAGTGCTAATTTTTATTAGAGTCAAGTGTCCCCCCCTCTATCAGCCAAATGGCAGTATGAACTTGAAAAAATTCACAGCAGTAGTAGGTATATATAATCAATTTTAAAGGAAAACTATCATGGCTAAGTAAATCAAATCAAATCAAATCAAATAAACTTTATTCAAAATTGGTACACTGTACACTTTTTGAACGTCAATTTAGGTACAGGCAATGGTGATAATTATTTACGGAAACTTAAAACTAAAACTACGAGGGTTCCAAACGCGCCCTGGTCTGAGAAGAGCCCACAACAAACTCAGCCGGGTTTATTTATTTTTTTATTATCACCATCTTACAATATGGTATAATAGCCATAAAAATGATTTGAACTGTTGGCTTTTAGAGCAATCTATGTCCATGGATTTTTGTCATTAAAAAAATCTTTTAAGCTATAGTAAGACTTTTCAATTAATTTGCGTTTAATAAAACCTTTGAACTTATTGAGAGACATATCCAAAATGTTCTCTGGCAACATATTATAAAAAAGTACAGAATTACCAACAAATGATTTTCCAACTTTTCGCAGCCTAGTAGTGGGCAACACAAGTTTATCTTTATTTCTAAGATTAATGTTATGACAGTCACTTTTTTTCTTAAATTTATCGATATTTTTGTGTACATATATTAAATTTTCAAGAATATATTGGTTATAAACTGTCATAATTTTAACTTCCTTAAACTTATTTCTCAGTGACTCTCTGGGTCCCATATTATATATGGCACGAACAGCCCTCTTCTGCAGCACGAAAATGGAATTAATATCAGCAGCATCTATAATATAATAAAACTGTAACAGATCCAATTCTGTACATTGAAGATATTTTGAAAATTTTTATCGGAGGGCACTCTATAATCGATACTGAATCCAAAACTGCAATTTTTTTCATTTTTGTCTGTCTGTCTGTCTGTCTGTCTGTCTGTCTGTCTGTCTGTCTGTCTGTCTGTATCTTGGCCGCGCATCACGCCGAAACTATTGAATGGATTCGAATGAAACTTGGTACGATTTGAGTTTATACTCCGAGGTAGGTTATAGGATACTTTTTATCCCGAAATTCAGCACGGTTCCCTTGGGAGAGGGGATGAAAGTTAAAACGTGTATATAGCTGTAATTCATTAACGCGTTATTCGATTTCACTCATTCTTTTTTTGTTAGAAAGGTAGTACTTTAAGTATTGTCCCGTAAATATTTCAAGGTCATACGTTTTTTAGTTTAGAAATGACAGGCATTTATTGGGTTCCAATAACTTGGGTCCCGGATCTTTGTACGTACGGCTTATTTTAAACTGGCGTGCGTTTAAATTTATGTTTGTCGTTCTGTCTATTTGTTCCAGCTAATCTCCGAAACGGCTGGATCGATTTTAATGGAACTTTCAATGTTATAAGGAGTAACAGGCTACATTTAGTTTAGGTACATAAAAGAATTATGGGATCCGATCCGATCCTATATAAAACCTAAAAACACGCGAACGAAGTCGCGGGGGTCAGCTAGTTACCCCATAAAAGTATGCCATATGACATAATGCTGTGAAAGTAACTAAAATAAACTAACCTCGCAGTTTCAATATCAGTTAGTTGGCGAATCTTTTTAACCGCATATGCAGCAGAACTAAGTCTGTTCGATAAGTTATTTACATGAGGGCCCCATTGGAGTTTAGCATCTAACGTTATCCCCAGGAAAACAGCCGTATCCACTAGATCTAATTCCTCATTATTAAGCTGTACAGTGGTTTCAACTTGTTTAACATTAGGTAAAGTGAATTTAACACACTTAGTTTTTTTCCCATTAAGTAATAAGTTATTTGCTTCAAACCACTGTACCACTTTTGTGAGAGAATTGTTTACTTCGTCAGGTATTCTTTGGTATCTATCAATTTTAAACAAAAGTGATGTATCATCAGCAAACAATACTATCCCGTGACTATCCTTAGCTATAGTAGGGTTCACAATCTGTTTTTCGAGGATTGTGACTACGGAACCCTACACTGCGCGTGGCCCGCCACGCACTTGGCCGGTTTTATATTCTTTATCCTTTACACTACCCAACAAGCAGTATTAGGTACCTACTGATCTATCAAAGAGGAATCCACTGGCAACCTGACACCGGATCCGAGCTAATGGGCGATGCATGTACCCAGTTACCCGCCCTCGTGTAACGCGATGCCGATGCACTGCTGCCATACATATTACAATTTACATCACCCACTGTATATTATATACACGCCAGTGTATTGAATATCCATTTACTATTTCAATGCGTTTAAAGATAATTTATGTATGTATCTACCTATTTAAGACAAGCGGATACCCGCGACTTCGTTCGCGTGGATATTGGTTTTTCAACATCCCGTGGGAATCATTTTGTCTTTCCTAAGCTCCTTTGAGCTCATACTTTGCTAAAAACTGTCAAAAGTTCACTGGCGGATGTTAAAGTAGATCAAAATGTAAACATCCGCCAGTGAAAGTCCCATCAAAATCGATCCAGCCTTTGAGAGATTAGCCAGTAATCTTTAAAGTATTTCCTTTCTAACAAAAAAAGAATGAATGAAATCGGACCACGCGTTAATGAATTACAGCTAAGTACACATTTTGACTTTCATCCCCTCTCCCAAGGGAACCGTGCTGAATTTCGGGATAAAAAGTATCCTATATGTTACTCCGTAGTATGAACTTAATACCAAGTTTCATTTTAATCCATTCAGTAGTTTTTGCGTGATGCGCGCACAAACATACAGACAAACAGACAAACAAATAAACAGACAAAAATTTCAAAAATAGCTTTTTTACGTTCTATTACTTATGTCTAACATCCCCCAGTTATTATTTTGAAAAAATCTTCAATGTACAGATACGGCAAGTCTACGATTTTATTATACCTATGTATAGAAGATGTATAGAAGATATAGAAGATAGAATAGATATAGATAGAGTGACCAATGTCATTGTGTTGTAAGTAAAGCTCAAATTAGACGGTTAATTTTTCGGGATTTTTGCTTTCATTTTCGAGGATTCATCGATGAGTCATCGAAAAATGTACAGTCTGAAGTCTGAACACCGACCGTTCATCGTTCACAGGCACTGTGCCATAGCAAATATATCGTATCGTGCATCGTTCATCGCAAAAATGAACGATGAACGGGGCACCGTCTAATTTCGGCTTAAGATAAGTAGAGTGACCAATGTCAATGTTCATTGTGGTGATTTTATATCAGTCTTTTCTTGCGAATAGCTTAAAAAACCTACTTATCAGATGATGCTTTCCTGGTCCGGACTAAACATTATTATTAACATAGGCAATAGCATAATATTAACATAATAATTTATTAACATAGAAAATAATGTTATCCAACGGAAACGAGACATCTACGAGGGAGATATTACAGTGCACAAGTGGGTACGTACACTCGTCGCTCAAACTCGTAATCCGATGGGATGGTAATCCAACACGACTGGACAGAAATCAATGCTAGGACCGACGGTTTTACTCCAGGATGAAAAGTAGCCTAGATCACTCTATCTCCCTGTGAAAATCCTACCAAAATCGGTTCAGCCGTTCCGAAGATTAGCCGGGACAAGTGAATAGCAATTACCTACTATATACTATACCTAGATACATATTTAGATTATGCTTTTGTTTTAATAATAATCATAGATATCTAAACCTATTTAGGTATATATGTAAGCATAAAAACTTAGTTACGTAGGACCAATTCTGTGAAATTACAGTCAGACTTGTAGCTGCACTGGATCTATACGAAACAGCTGACAAGAACTCTGTTTGCTGTAATATCTTCATTTAGATAATTGTTTCTAAATTTAAAAAAATATGCATTAGGTGAATGCATAGGTCCACAATAAGATACTTTGTTGCTGATTACGCGGGTGCTAATTAGCATTGTTTGAGTGTCAAGACGTGGCTCGCTGCCAGTTTGCCTCATTAACTGTTTTGTTTACTGCTGATAAGTCTTACTTTGCTCCCCCGTACCGTCTCGAACGTTCATTCGCCGACTGTTTGTCAGTTTAAGTTATTTTAACCTCAGTTAAAATAGCTTACTTTTACTCTTTGATTCTTGGAAGTTGCATATTATTACTAGCTATACGTAGGTTGGTATAACTATATATACTTACTATTATACTTATAGGCGGACTGTCCACTGACGCAGATTCTCCGGTCCGCTTCAGTGGATAGACACTTTAAGCACACGAGTAGTAGGGTATCTACTCGTGTGCTCTAAGCCTGTACTACATCGTTGGTTCAGTGGTTAGCTTATTGGGCTGCAGATCATGATGTCCTGGGTTCAAGTCGGAGTCGGTCCTGCGCCTCTTTCCGCTTGTGTCAGGTGTCGTTGGGATGCTTCGAAGGTATATAAGGAATCTCAGACACATATCTACGTGTGAAAAACACAACCATAGGTATTGAATAGAAGCAGGCGTTACTTTGCGGAAATCCATAATATATGATGAAAAGTCAAAATTATTTTGCTATGATCCGCAAAACCATACTGACTGTTTTGCGGATCATAGCAAAATAATTTTGACTTTTCATCACAACCATAGGTATCTTAGCTGTCGCGCACTTAGTCGAGTAAAAGAACCTTACTGCCCTCCTTAAGAGAAAAAGCACAAGTGCAGACAAATTTATTGAGATAAATTGAAAAAAACTTTGCTGGTTTTATACGAAAATCAAAAATTTAAAAAAACCTATGTCCAAAAGTCATATTATACCTACGTAGGTAGGTAGGTATATGGTAAAAAAATTTTCTACGTAACTTTCCTATAAAACAATCGAATCAATGTGCAAATTTTTGTTCAATTAATCTCAATAACTTAGGCTTTTTCTCTTAAGGAGGGCAGCTTATCACTAATCACATAAAAAGCATAAACTTAACGCCTCAATACAATCTGTAGACAACAAAAAGATGCAAAGAACAATTGGATGAACCTGACCGCACCTCGCGGATAAGCGAAGGACATATTATTATAAAGACCAGGTAAAGTAAGCCGACCAGTGACAATAACATCACGTAAAGCCTCCAAAAGCCATTCAAAGCTGATGTCACTTTGTGTTGTGATCGAGCTAAAATTGACGTGAGAACTTGCGCATGATGGGCCGCTGCAAAAACTGTTGAAAAGCCTGACCGATGACTATACGACTCTTCGTAATGTCGTTTGGAAAAAAACCTGACTTAGGTATGTAAAGGCAATTATGGCTAGGTATTAGGACGACAGTCTTCTGTATCACTGAGTAACAAACTGCTGGTCTAGCTGTGTGTAGATTCAGCTGAGTGGGCCCTTAAACTTGAGTATAGTAAATTAAACTTGAGTATAGTAAGTATACCTAGGTATACATACATATGTCCAAATAGATTTGTTCAATTTAGAGAACAAAATAGCGGCCATGTTTCAAGCCGCCATCAATGGCAAGACGCAATTTTCGAAGACTTTCATAGTCCTCATTAAAACTCAGATAAAAGATTATCTAGCCTATGTGTTAAGCCAGGGCATAATCTATCTCCATTCAAAATTTCAGCGAAATCGGTTCAGTAGTTGCGGCGTGATTGAGTAACAAACATCCACACTTTCACATTTATAATAACTAACTAATAGGACTAATATTCCTATTAGTTAGTTATTATAAATGTGAAAGTGTGGATGTTTGTTACTCAATTGATAACATTAATGACATTAATGGACTAATATTGCAAAGCTGTGATAGCCTAGTGGTTAGGACGACCGACTTCTAATCGGAGGTCGTGGGCACGCACCTCTAACTTTTCGGAGTTATGTGCGTTTTAAGTATTTAAATATCACTAGCTTTAACGGTGAAGGAAAACATCGTGAGGAAACCTGCATGCCTGAGAGTTCTCCATAACGTTCTCAAAGGTGTGTGAAGTCTGCCAATCCGCTTGGCCAGCGTGGTAGACTATGGCCAAAACCCTTCTCACTCTGAGAGGAGACCCGTGCTCTGTAGTGAGCCGGTAATGGGTTGATCATGATGATGAGGACTAATATTAAAGTAGGATTATTCTGTGCTTAAGATATGAAGCTGACCCTAACATATTGCTTCACACCTACATTATGAAACTGGCTTAAACCAAAAAGTCCTTACGCTTGTGTTTGACGCCCACGATTGTGAAAACAGTCGGTCAGTTCGCATGCGTCGCGTCAACGCGAACGTTTTAAATGCTTCCACAGACCACACAAAGCTTCGCCGTACAAGGCTTGATCCAAAAGAGAGTTGTAAATTCTGACAAACAATATTAACACTCCCGCTCGCTCCATGTTGAGTCAGGCGGCTCGCGATCAGCTAACTTATAACTTCTACACTTTAATGTCTACCTAATTTAACCTTTTACCCTATGGTGTAATTGGGTGAATAATAAAGGGTCGTATGACCTAGCACATCGACTGAGTTGGGTAAGCAACTTTCACTTAAGTCGGTAACTGGCTGGATGACTTAAGAAGTAGGTACGAATTTGGCCTTTTCGTATTTTCCGGACTGCCTCGTTGGTCTAGTGGTTAGAGTATTTGACTGCAGATCACGAGGTCCCCGGTTCGATTCCCGGGTCGGGCAAATACTTAATTGTAAGTTATTGGGTTTTTCACTCAAGAAATTCTCAGTGCCAGCCCGGAGTTGGTAGTCGGCGGTGTTTCACCCCCGTGCCTCGGAGAACACGTTAAGCAGTCGGTCCCGGTTATTATCACTATCATGTGACAATAGTCGTTAAAGCTCGCCAATCCGCATTGGAGCAGCGTGGTGGGTCTAAGCTCTAAATCCCTCTCTCCTATGAGAGAGGAGGCCTGTGCCCAGCAGTGGGACGTTATAAAGCCTGTAGTAGTGGTATTTTCCGGGCTTTGAAGAGCGCGATAAGCCACCAGTCCAGAGTATTATTAGATACTTTTAATATTTCAAATGAAGAATGCTATGTCCCTCTATAAAAATATCTACGTCACAGAACACTTATATAGGTAGATACATCAAGATGGGTGCATGCAGCGGTCCGGCCGTGAAAAGGCAACAAACAAATAGGTTCTGGTCGAATTAAAACATACTTTCGGGTTCGAATCTTTCTCTCTATTGCGTTCTATTTCGTTGGCTCTTTGTTGGCTACGATGAAATCACAAATCGAGCTCTGAAAATTACCTAATATCTACATTAAAAAGAAGAATCACAAAGTTCGTCAACAAAAGTATCACATTTAAAAAAAATTGTTACGAATTTAATAAAATAAACAAACTCAATCTCTGTGAAGTTTTTTTGAGTTACCCACGGGCGCGTATTACCGTCGTTTAGACGAAATGTTATTTCATTATCGTCTGAAAAGGTAAAGGAAACAAGCTCTCAACTCTGAGGTCGAGGGGTAGACGGAGAGGGGTCGGAGGGGGGAGGGGGGTGGGGGGGGGGGGCTTTCATCGTACCTGTGCGCAGGCGCATCGTACCTGACCTAGGAAAACATTGTGCATCGTTGGGAATAGGAAGGATCGTCCGATGAGTACGTTGACGACTGATTTCGTACAATATTGTTTTAAAATTATTTTTGTGAGCCTTTTTATAGGTACAAGATTTTGTCGTCTTTCTTCGGAACATCTTAATGTTACATAAAAGTTACATACAACTTGATACTTACAAAAACTTTTGCTTACCTTATTAGGTAAGTAAGTGTTTTCATAATTACCGAAAATAATTTGGATCTAAAAAAATATTTGGCTCTACAAAAGTTTGACACAAGTAGTACAAATGTTTAGTAGGTACTATACCTAAAGAAGTCCACCGGTCGAGAGAGACCGTAAAAACCGACGACCGTAAAAAAGCGTAAACTCACGTCAAGTAATTTTTAAATTCCATGATTACTTTTGCCAAAACAATTTTTTTAGGTAGGTATAACTCCTGGCACGTAAGTCGAGCGGTGACCTTTAAGTGCGCGCAGCGTCGTGCGAGTGACCGGGACACAATACGATTGGAGAGCCAATCAGCGCTTGCGAGGGATCTGCGAGAGCTAATCAGTGCTTACGAACGATCCCCATGCCCTCCCCGCGACCCCCTCACTACCCGAGATACCTCATTTTCGACTTCTGCGCATTGAAGGTCACCGGTCGACTTATTTGCCGTGACTTGTAGGCTGTAGCACAAACACGAAGACATTTTTACACAACGCGCGGTAAACTATTTCATACGCGTAGTTACTTACTTATTAATATTACGGCATTCACCTATGACATATTATTAAAGATGTTATAAAAAACGAACAAACAATAGTAGTTTACTATAGTTAAATGCTAAATATATTATGAAGAATAAGGAAATATTTTACAACGTAAATCAACCTTGGACTGCAAAAAAAAAAACAAGCATAAGGACAATAAAAAATAAATAAAGCCCAAAGCAATAGGAATGTCCACGCTCATATTTACCTGTTATGAGTTAGATATTTTCATATTTTGGTGGTATTTTTTGTGACACGCTAAGTGGCATGGCGGGGACCACCCACTGGGATGGTGGAAAACCAGAATTCTTATCCCGACGTGTTACGGAGCTGATGGAAATATACAAAGATAGAGTTCATGTACAAAGCACATTGCGTGTAGGTAAATGAATAGGTAAGTTATTAGTTATTATATCCAATCAAGTCGTACTACCATCATCAACAAAGCTCTAAAGCCTTGAGTGGGCCTTGGCTTGGTCCAGGAAACTTCATCGAATCCTCAAAACCCTCATATACTTAAGGGATATGAGGGCCCTGTTTACTGTCCAGCAACATTTTAAACTCGTATTATAGGCACATAATTACTATAATATTATTATCTGAAATAAATAAAATTTAAGTGTCTGTCTGTAATTTCGATATAAGTAACTGCCTCTTATTAAGCTCGCACTCGTTTTATGTTTTGTTTAGAACGACACCATAGGTACTTATTATAACCGAAACACACGTATAATTTTTAAATTGGTGTCTGTCTGCCTGTTATCATCTTCGAAACTCCTCCTCTGTCTGTTATAATCTTCGAATCCTCGAACATTTTGACGGGAATTTTACACTTGGACATATATATTATAATACTAGCTGACCCCCGCAACTTCGTTCGCGTGTTTATAGGTTTTATATAGGATCAGATCGGATCCCATAATTCTTTTATGTATCTAAACTAAATGTAGCCTAAGCTACTCCTTATAACATCATCACCTATCTGCCATTGAAAGTTCCGTTAAAATCGATCCAGCCGTTTCGGAGATTAGTTGGAATAAATAGACAGACCGACAAACATAAATTTAAACGCACACCAGTTTAAAATAAGCCGTACGTTCAAAGATCCGGGTCCCAAGTTATTTGAACCCAATAAATGTCTGTCATTTCTGAACTAAAAAACCTATGACCTTGAAATATTTACGGGACAATACTTAAAGTACATACCTACTACCTTTCTAACAAAAAAAGAATGAGTTAAATCGTACAACGCGTTAATGAATTACAGCTAAATACACGTTTTAAATTTCTTCCCCTCTCCCAAGGGAACCATGCTGAATTTCGGGATAAAAAGTATTCTATGTCCTACCTCGGAGTATAAACTCAAATCGTACCAAGTTTCATTCGAATCCATTCAGTAGTTTCGGCGTGATGCGCGGCCAAGATACAGACAGACAGACAGACAGACAGACAGACAGACAGACAGACAGACAGACAGACAGACAAAAATGAAAAAAATTGCAGTTTTGGCTTCAGTATCGATTATAGAGTGCCCTCCAATAAAAATTTTCAAAATATCTTCAATGTACAGAATTGGATCTGTTACAGTTTTATTATATTACTAGCTGACCCCCGCGACTTCGTGCGCGTGGTTATATAGGTTTTTATATAGGATCGGATTGGATCCCATAATCCTTTTTTGTACCTAAACTAAATGTAGCCTAAGTTACTCCATATAACATCACCTGTCTGCCATTGAAAGTTCCATCAAAATCGATCCAGCCGTTTCGGAAATTAGCTGGAACAAATAGACAGATCGACAAACATAACTCTAAATGCACACCAGTTTAAAATAAGCCGTACGTTCAAAGATCCGGGTCCCAAGTTATTTGAACCCAATAAATATCTGTCATTTCTGAACTAAAAAACCTATGACCTTGAAATATTTACGGAACAATACTTAAAGTACTACCTTTCTAACAAAAAAAGAATGAGTTAAATCGAAGTACCCGTTATTGAATTAGAGCTAAATACACGTTTTAACTTTCTTCCCCTCTCCCAAGGGAACCGTGCTGAATTTCGGGATAAAAAGTATCCTATGTCCTACCTCGGAGTATAGACTCATATCGTACCAAGTTTCATTCGAATCCATTCAGTAGTTTCGGCGTGATGCGCGGCCAAGATACAGACAGACAGACAGACAGACAGACAGACAGACAGACAGACAAAAATGAAAAAAATTACAGTTTTGGCTTCAGTATCGATTATAGAATGCCCTCCAATAAAAAATTTCAAAATATCTTCAATGTACAGAATTGGATCTGTTACAGTTTTATTATATTATAGATAGATATATCAATTTTACGGTTATTTTGTAGAAATAAAATAATGAAATAAAAACAGAACTTTTTGTATTAGGTACCTATTCAGAAGCGATATTTTGTCGAGTATCATAACAAAGGCCTCACTTTACTATGTTAGTGGTGAAGTGATAGTGAATTGCATTTTACAGAATGCCTACCAATTTTTTATAGGTTCATATAGGTTATTTATTATTATATTTATATTGCGTTGCAATCTACTTAGGTTAACCTTAGAACCTGGATTATATAGTGACAAAGTTTATATAATATCTATTAAAAATCGGCAAATCTTCAGTTCTCATTAGGGCAGTAGCACAGCAATATCAGTCAGGCAACCGCCGCTTTTTTTTGTGATTCAGTAATAACAGGCTTATTATTTGGAAATATTCAGAATGAAGAACGCTGCAGTATAAATTATATTAATAACCAGCTGATTTTTTGTATCAGCTTAGTAAATATTTGTATAATGAAATTACCACATAGTCCTACAAATTTAGTGGTACGTTTTCCCACTCTAGCAAATCGAAATGTTTAACAATTAACACCTGCGCACTACAGTAGCTACCTCCATCGAGAATTTTCACAAAGGAAACTTTGTCGTCTCTTCGAAACAAACCTACTCACGCAGATTCAGCCTGTTAGTATCTAATCACTAAAAATATAGGCGGCAGTTGCTAGACCAACTGTATTTACCCGAACCCGCAAATATAACGAATGCACAAATTATGCACGCGATCTACTTAGTTTACCTAACGAGCAGTACCTCATTCGCAACTAAACAGCACACGTCGACGTTATCCAAGTTTGGAAGCAGAAGGAATTGTGCGAGCGAGATTTCAGTTCGTTAATTAGGTATTTCGCATTAACTCCGATTACTCACGAGGCCCGTAACACACGCGTATAATTGAATGGTCATTACGGTTTAAACAAATAATTGCCGTTACGTATAGTGGCCCACTCGCCACTGTACATACCTACTCCACATGAGCACCACTCGCCGGTATATGAATACACACTGGCTACCTACAGTACCTACACATAATGTTTATACACGTTCAGTTGTTTTAAATTTTCGGTGAATGATCGCAATTCATAGTACCGTAATTATCATGATTATCAACCCATTATAAACAGCGGCACGAAACTCGAGCGCTGACCTTCAGAAGTCGAAAATGAAGTATCTCGGGCGGTGTGGGGGTCGCGGGGAGGGCGTGGGGATCGTTCGTAAGCACTGATTAGCTCTCGCGGATAAGTACCTCGTATAAGCACTGATTGGCTCTCTAATCGTACTGTGTCCCGCTCACTCGTACGACGCTGCGCGCTCTTGAAGGTCAGCGCTCGAGTTACGTGCCGTCGCTTATACCGACCCACTATACAGTCACTGGTCTCCTCTTAGAATGAGAAGGGTTTAGGTCGTAGTTCACTACGCTAGCCAAGTGCGGATTGATAGACTTCACACGCATTTGAGAATTATGAAGAACTCTCAGGCATGCAGGTTTCCTCACGATGTTTTCCTTCACGGATTAAAGCAAGTGACATTTAATTATTTAAAACGCACATAACTCGTAAAAGTTGAGGTGCGTGCCGGAATCGAATACGGTCCTTCCAAAAGGGAGGCCGAAATTTTAACCATAGGGCTATCATCGCTCATTCATAGCATGTTTTAATAAAAATACATCACAACATCGCTCGGTAAGACAAGGGCACTTTATTGTTGAATATTCGAACAATTTGTTAAATATGCCAAAATCTTTGGAAATTCCTTTTTCTTGCATCTAAAGGGACACAGATTTATAATGTAAGGATACCATACCATGTAATGGGTTTCTACTGGACATCGTCTCGCAAGCACCTTGGGATCTCAAAGTCCATCGGTTCTTCGCACTATGTTCCCCGCCCAGTGCCATTGAGATGGGTCACATGAAGGTAAAGTCAAGACTCTATGACCCATATCAGGTACTCTTTTACATATCAATAATAGTTCACAGAGTCTTAAAGCTGAAGTCAAGACTCTATGCCCCATATCAGATACTCTTGTATTACATATTCTATCAATCATCATGATCAACCCATTATACCGGCTCACTACAGAGCACGGGTCTCCTCTCAGAGTGAGAAGGGTTTTGGCCATAGTCTACCACGCTGGCCAAGCGGATTGGCAGACTTCACACACCTTTGAGAACGTTATGGAGAACTCTCAGGCATGCAGGTTTCCTCACGATGTTTTCCTTCACCGTTAAAGCAAGTGATATTTAAATACTTTAAACGCACATAACTCCGAAAAGTTAGAGGTGCGTGCCCGGGATCGAACCCACGACCTCTGATTAGAAGTCGGTCGTCCTAACCACTAGGCTATCACAGCTTTTATTTTATTTATCAATAGTAAGTATTCTAGTAGTATTCTATCAATAGTGAGTAGATACAATAGAAATATTTACTATGGCTCTGACTTTAACATCCCACCCAATACAAAGTAAAACAAAACGAAAATTCTTCAACGCCCAAAATTACAAAGCGCTATTTCAAATACCATCACTCATCATTGTTCGCTTCTGTGAAGCCAAGCCAAGCACTATTATGAACAAGTACCATTTGGGTATAGACAGTTTTCACGTGGGTACGTATAAGTACGTTCAGAGTCCCACACTCGCAGAGCCCTCGCAAAACGCGAGCGTACTCCGCGTGTGCGCACTTTAAAAACAATCAAAGTTATGCTATGGACCTCGGAAATGGGGATGAGTTACATGTCGCCTACTATATATTTCTATTTCTCGATTAATGCGAAAGTGTGTTTTTTTATTGATTAGTCCTTCAATCAGGCCGCATAGCGCTACGGAACGACGTGATTTTTGCATGAATGAGTAGGTATAGGTAGGCAGGTAGGTATACCTATTTAAGTATCTGTAAAGTGACTATATACTTTAATGCCTGGGACGTCAAAATTTCCCGCGAGATATCATGTTAATCGATAAATAAAAAAAATATATATTGAGATCTTGTGTTGAATGCCTTTTCCTTTGCCAATTTCCAAGTTGAAAAAGAATTATATTTTATTCAAAAAAGCTCTCTTTGTGATATTTTGAAAAGAAGAATTACCTATTAACATTTATCTAACTATTAGCGATAGTTAGATAAATGTTAATAGGTAATTATACTCAAAAGTAGCATTAGTTCGGTCAACCGGACTAACAACCAAACTACTGCTACTAGACGTATTTTAGTGGTCTTAACACTAGAATAATAAAGATTGAATAATAAAATAACGCACTGCTGCATTTTTATTCCTCGCCATCATGTAACCCTATCAAAAATCCCGTTTTGCGAGCAGCGAAACCGAGCACGACATAATCCTGTACAAGTGGCCGCCTCAAGGGACGGCTGGGAACCCCGCGAGCCGCGAGCCGCGGACTGTCGAGGCTTAAGGTACCAGCAGCGGGAGGGTTCAGTGTGGGACCCTGGACCATTGATATACCTACTCGTTACAACCCAAAGATATACCTACAGTTTTATTTTTAATTCGATTACACATTGTCTGCGATGTTAGCTGGTAATGTGACGATGCAGTCTAAGATCGCGGTTTAATTCAATCGTATCTCATGCCCCGTGGTTTCTACGCGGCATGCTATCGGTGCGTAATATCGCTTGGCGGCTCGTCTTTGCTGGTAGGGTGGTAACAACCAATAGCCACGGCTGAAAATGGACCAGTGAATTCATAAATTCCCAAATTGCTTCAGCCTGGAATCGAATCCCTTATAAGATCACAGTTGTTCCTATTATGTTTGTAAGTTACATTTGATAATTTTGCTTGCTTTTTTAACAAGTATAAATTAAAAATTTAAAAAACCCCCGACATTCGCCATTTTGTGGCAGCGGCCATCTTGGATTTGCAATAGTGCTATTCTATTAGTCAAGCCCTTGGACCGATTTTCTTTAAACATAGCTAACAACACTCTCGACTAATTCACCTTTCAAATAAAAAAAACCAAATTCAAACCGGTCCACCCGTTTGAGCGCCACAGGGGAACAGACAGACACACACACACACATACACACACATACACACAGACACGTCAAAATTATAACACACCGTCGTTTTTGCGTCGGGGGTTAAAAAAATATTTGAATTCAATTTTTTGGTCTATTTCAAGTCCAAGTTTAGTGTAGGTGCGACCATAACATACGATGAATAAAAAAAAGTTCTACCTATAATTAACACATATTTATCACACACTCTAATCATATAGTACTTAATAGGTAGATACGGCTTGACACCTCACGCTAACTTCAATCACAAAGTGTAATAATGTTGCCAGAGTAACGAAGTTGCGAATAAATAATATACCGATCCGGTTTAATAAAAAACTGCCATACCTCTTCCAAGTTAGCCCGCTTCCACCTTGACTGCATCGTCACTTACCATCAGGTAAGATCGTAGTTAACGGCTAACTTGTACTTAGATGAATAAAAAAATTGTAAACGTGAAATTTTTCAATACCTCGCCACGCATTTGAATCCAACAACAGCGTGTCTAGGAATACACTGAGTATCTTGGAGTTTTATATCAACGGCGTGGTACTCTCAGATTGGAATATTTAGCAGCCGTAACGCGGAATTAATTGCCGATCGCCCTAGGAAAGTAACTCTAATCCGCGCCGCTTTGCGGTTATGAGGTACGATTGTATGGGTTGAACAGTTTTTGGTTGAGGGGATGTTGGCGACCACTGATCTCATGAATTGCTTTTTAGTTATCTTTTTACCGGAGATATGAAAAATATTTCTTTGTCTCAGAATGTATTTTTAACCAACTTCAAAAAAAAAATAAGAGTTTCTCAATTCTACGCGTATTTTTTATACTTAGTTGTCTAAAATAAATTTTTGTCCAATTTAAAACAAAAACAAATAAGTAATTATAATATAAGAAATATTAATTAACAGCTGTTCTTTTTCAATTTTTTAATTTTATAATCTCTAATTATAATTCAAAGGAAGCGTCTTTTAGTAATTATACCTACATACATATGTCTCAAAAATTTTCATCCTGTTACGAGTAAAAAATACATAAGTAAACTCAGATGTTGTTGAGATGATGCATCTAATCAAAGGGAGATAGATGTGTAGAGGGAAGGGAGGCTGCGTAGGGAGGGGGGTAGGGGGTAGGGGGTAGGGGTAGGGTAAGTACACGGTAGCCGCGGCGTTAAGTGGCTCTCGCAGTAAAATCATCATAAACTTGTGTCTTGCTATAAGGGGTACAGTCGAAGGGTTTCTTGGATTAAAAATTTTTAAAAATTTATGCAGGTGAGACTACTTGAATGACTATTATTTTTAATGACTTTACATCTGGGGGCACGGCAGGAGGCTGCCAGGACTTCCAGCATAGATACCTACACAAAAAATAAAAACAGCTGTAGATAATATCCTTTTCTTTTTTAACCCCCGACGCAAAAACGACGGGGTGTTATAAGTTTGACGTGTCTCTGTGTGTGTCTGTCTGTTCCCCTGTAGCGCTCAAACGGGTGAACCGATTTGAATGCGGTTTTTGTTTGAAAGGTGAATTAGTCGAGAGTGTTGTTAGCTATGCTTGATGAAAATCGATCCCAGATGGCCGCCGCTACTAAATGGCAGATTATATTTTTTTCACAACTCCGTTAATATGGGTATCAAGTGAAAGGGTTTGACTAGTAGAATAGCACTATGCAAATCCAAGATGGTCGCGACCCAATGTCGCGACCACAAAATGGTGAATGTCGGAGGTTTTTAAAATTTTTAAACTTGTCTCGATTTACTTTACCGATGACATTAACTTTAAAAAGAATTTTTATAATTTTTTGCGAACGATCAAAATCCTACGTATTTTATTACGTAATTTATACGATTAAGTCCTAGTAGTTATATAATATAATAATTATTTAAGTAAATTGTTATCCAATATGAAAACATGAAAGTATCAAGCAACACGATATTTTCCTTCTAGGCTAAGATTGAAAATCAAGGCAGTCAACGCAGAAAACATTGTGAATAGGGTAAGCACTACCAGTTCTGAAACCTACTAATTTATTTTAGTTTAGAACTAATTTACAACAGAAATAGTACTATTACTGTTAATTGAAAAATAATAACTTATACATATATCAAATTTAACTACATACCTACTATCTACATGAGATATGTTCCAAAGTTGCCTGCGTCTGTACTGGACCACCCGAGCTCGAGTGTTCTTAAACTCTTCACTCGTTCTTTCTGCTGGATACTTTGAGTTATATTAAAAAATGTTAAGGTTTTTACAAAAAAACATAAAAAATGAAATATCATCCCATGAGAAGACTACCTACTAGGTAGGTATACCTACTTAGATATGGTATAGGAGAGTAATTTATCAAAGGGTATAGGTATACGTATACACTTATACAGAAGTACGAATCTAGGCTGGGATTATTGAAGCCTCCTCAAAACGGGTGCATTTTTGATCAGTCGGTACAATTACTAAGCCCTCATACGCATTAGCGGTTGCGGTAGCGGTGCGGCTAGCCGCTTTTTTATTTTTATATGCAACCGCTACCGCAACCGCTAATGCGTACGAGCGCTTAGTGCGTACAAAATGAGCGGTTGCATATAAAAATATAAAAGCGGCTAGCCGCACCGCTACCGCAACCGCTAATGCGTATGAGGGCTTAGGGTTTTTGCGAACTGGTATGTTCGTAATTCTTTATCGTATAGTATCGCAACAGTGTGTAAAATCGCATAAAAGATCGCATAATATGTGCAAAATGTAAGGCTAAGCCAGAGAGGCAAATAGCGCCAGTGTCATGCCCATAAACGATCACTTTTTAACCCCCGACGCAAAAACGACGGGGTGTTATAAGTTTGGCGTGTCTGTGTGTGTATGTGTGTGTGTGTCTGTCTGTTCCCCTGTAGCGCTCAGACGGCTGAACCGATTTGAATGCGGTTTTTTTGTTTGAAAGTTGAAATAGTTGAGAGTGTTGTTAGCTATGTTTGATGAAAATCGATCCAAGATGGCCGCCGCTACAAAATGGCGGATTACATATTTTTTCACAACTCCCTTAATATATGGGTATCAAATGAAAGGGCTTGACTAGTAGAATAGCATTAAGCAAATCCAAGATGGCTGCCGCCACAAAATGGCGAATGTCGGGGGTTTTTTAAATTTTTAATTTATACTTGTGGTATGTTTTGTAAGATAGAATAAGAGAAGAACGAGAGAATACTCATTAAAAATATGTATTATATCGCAGTATCGCAGGACGCAAGGACAGAATATGTGGGAAGGCTTTCTATGTCAACTGCACAACAAATGGATTTTTGCAGTTGTCTTGCATTACAAAATGTAAAGGCAGGCAGTCTGGTCTACCTACGCTAAGAGCCGGATGCACATCATTTGATTAAAGTTAACCGATGAATTTAAATTGTACCACCAAAGAACAGTCACTTTGGGCTGTACAAATCAGGACTCTTTACCTTTTAACCTTGAATTTCTAACTAATTCGGTTTCGGATCAACATTCTACACCAAATGTCTTCACCAAATAGATAACTATCAAAAATTCACGTCTGTTACTCGTTTCGTCTACGAGCACGATCAGTGGCATACGGACAGACAGACACCACAGTGTCATTAATAGGGCTCTGTTTTGCTCTTTGGGTCCGGAACCCTTAAACATATACCTACCTAAAGCTAGGTCTCCACCAAAGAAAAATTGCCAACTTTTGTGTTGTCAACACGACGTGACGGCACGAGTAGATTACGATATCTACTCGTGTGGTGACGATGACAAGAGCTTTTGTAAAGCCCAGATCTCCATCTATGAAGAATTGCCAACTTTTGTGTTGTCAACACGACGTGACGGCACGAATAGATTACGATATCTACTCGTGTGGTGACGATGACAAGAGCTTTTGTAAAGCCCAGATCTCCATCTATGAAGAATTGCCAACTTTTGTGTTGCCAACACGACGTGACGGCACGAGTAGGTAGATTACGATATCTACTCGTGTGGTGATGATGACAAAAGCCTTTGTAAAGCCCAGATCTCTATTTATGAAGAATTGTCAACTTTTGTGCTGTCAACACATGTGGTGATAAAAGTTGGCAATTTTTCTTTAAAAAAAAAAAAAAGCTGTGATAGCCTAGTGGTTTGGACGACCGACTTCTAATCGGAGGTCTTGGGTTCGATCCCGGGCACGCACCTCTAACTTTTCGGAGTTATGTGCGTTTTAAGTATTTAAATATCACTTGCTTTAACGGTGAAGGAAAAACATCGTGAGGAAACCTGCATGCCTGAGAGTTCTCCATAACGTTCTCAAAGGTGTGTGAAGTCTGCCAATCCGCTTGGCCAGCGTGGTGACTATGGCCAAAACCCTTCTCACTCTGAGAGGAGACCCGTGCTCTGTAGTGAGCCGGTAATGGGTTGGTCATAATGATGATGATGATGAATTTTTCTTTAGTGGAGACCCAGATTAAGCTCCACATTTTATCACGTCGTCGTACACTACCACATTACAAATCATTAACAATATTAAACTTCACTCGTCAATCGCATAAAAATGCTTTGCTTGTTTTGGGCTGACCATATAATCAACCCTCGATAAAGCTGAGAAAAGTATGAATGTTTGGGTTGGCAATTAAACGGGGACAAAACAAACAGATCGTGGGTGGTCCACGGCCCGGCGCAAGTCTGGACGGCGTGAATGAGATAACTTACCTATGCGAAGAGTCGAGCCTATCGTTTTTATGGTTTTTTAAAAATAAGTAAGCATGTTAAATACTTATGATTGATATTCCCTTTTTCTTACAAAACTGAGCATGCTCAGAGTTGGTACGGTAATAGAAATAGAAATAGAAATAGAAAATCTTTATTTGTAGTAGAGCACTTGTACAAAACTTAAAATAAGATAGGTATAACAATTAAAATATAATTATTAGTGTAACAGTTGTGTACACGACGATTAGTTTAAACTCGTAAAATAATTAGGTATATACATAAGTAAGCTTAGGTTAAGATATTTTGTACATAAACATGTAACTATTAGCATTCTAATAAGAGAATAAAAAGTCAAGTCCCTGATTCCTATTAGAAATAAGGCTAAAAATTGTAAGTAATGAGTATGACATACGAAAATAGTTTAAACAATATAATTAATTGTCACTATAATAAGTGCGAAAGAGACGATTGTGTAATACGAATAAACACGCCTCCGCCCACTCGCTGAATCACCCGTACTAAATTTATGTATAAATACAAGGCCCAAGGGCGACGCATTCATTCTCGTAGCGGCAGTGAAACAGCGAGGACCACCTCTCCTCGGCAGACTACATCCAGCGGAAACGGGCTACACAGCGACAGGGCGGCGGGAACTCTACGGCACCGTGGTCTTTTATTTTCACCTCTCCACCGACTACCTGGTCGATAGGATCCGCGCAAGTCCAGGCTTTGTCCTGAACATTGGTCCTAATTCGAGCCGGATCAAACGTCGATCAGAGGTGTGGGCATGGTGAAAACTAGATCCCGATCTGTGGTGCCGGAAGAGTCTCCTATTGCGTCGGGCGATCACATAGCCCCTGGCATCATGCCGCGCACCGCCAACGATCACACGTCGCTGCCGCTGGATGGTCGCTTCGCGTCGGACAGTCTAGCAACTGCCCCGGGCCCCGCGCCGCGCGTCGCCGACATCACGCCGCGAGAATCACCGGAGTCTCCGAGTCCGTCTCCGTCTCCAGTACCCTCGTCGGGTCCAACGTCGGGCAGCCATGAAGAGGCATCGCAGACATCAACATGCCGCGACTCGTCGCCTCTGCCCGCCGCCGCGAAACCCCGCGCGCCGCACACCGAGTGCGCCCCCGCGCCCGCGCACCCCAGTGCCGCCCGCGCGCCGCACACCGCGATCTCCCGCGCGCCGCACCTCACGTGCGGAAACGCGCCCGCGTACGTCAGTGCCGCTCACGCGCCGTTCCCGGTTGGCGCCTATCCACCATATCCGAGTGCAAGTGAAGTCGCTACTGCCACCACAGTGTCACCGCGCGTCGCGCCTGCAAATGCACACGTCGATACACCGTCGTGGGCGCCGAACGCGACCGTGCCAGTCAGCACGCACATTCACGTACCGCCAGGGTCGGCGCCTTCCACCACGTCCGTCAACGCGCCGTCGTACACCGAGCCACGTCCGAAGCCCAACGCACACGAACTGCGCGCCTCCAAGATACGACTGCTCGAGCTCCAGCAAGAGTTAACTCGGCGGGACATCGAGCTACAGAAGCTGCGCATCGAGGAGGCAGAGAGCAACGCGCTCGACGTGCAGCTTACCAAACTCGACCAACGGGTCGACAACTGGCTTCAAAGACGTGAGGTTCAAAGTGACGACGCGCAATTGGCGATGAACGCGCCACCTCACGTGAGTAAATTTACATATTTTGGTGATAAGTGTCAACAGGGTGCGAGCGTGCCGCGAGCTCCACCCGCTCTGTGTCTTGATAGTGCTACGTCCGGTGACTATGCCTGCCTCGAGCGGACCTCGGGGGTTAGAGACACAGAGCGCGGACATCCCGCTTCGATGCCGGAGTCCGCCACAGTGTTCAACGATAAGTCACGGCAACCCGCCGTGAGTAAATTTACATATTTTAATGATAAGTGTCAACAGGGTGCGAGCGTTCCACGAGCTCCACCCGCTCTGTGTCTTGATAGTGCTACGTCCGGTGACTATGCCTGCCTCGAGCGGACCTCGGGGGTTAGAGACACAGAGCGCGGACATCCCGCTTCGATGCCAGAGTCCGCCACAGTGTTTAATGATATGTCACAGCAAGTCGTCTCGGGGCCCAGGTTCATCGGGTATCCCGCGGCTTGGCCAACGTCCGACGACCCTCTAGTCAAAGAGGCTACGTCTATAGCCCAGCCTACCCTATCGGAGGCAGACCCAGGGCTCGCGCCGCCGCCGCGCCACCTTATGTAAATAATAATAATAATAATAATGATTTGTTAGGTATGTTCGAACGTCAACAACAGTTGTTTTTGCAAGGTCTAACGCAGCTTTCCCAGGCAGTCGCGACGCCCGGCCAGCGCAACACGGCGAGGTCGCTGGTCGAGTTACCGACCTACGCAGGTGCTTATGACGAATGGTACGCTTGGCGAGACACGTTCAACGCTACTTCACGGCACTTCGAGGACGCCGAGAACAAGGCTCGGCTCCGACGAAGCCTGCGTGGCCCGGCGAGGGACCTGGTCGACGGTCTCCTCAAAACCACGGCGTCGTCGGCCGAGATCGTCGCGGCCCTGGAGAGCGTATACGGCCGACCCGACTGCATTGTCTACGCGGAGCTAGAGAAGTTAAAGGCGCTGCCGCGCCTCACGGATTCAGGCAAGGAACTTCCGGTTTTCGCATGCAAAGTAGACTCTGTAGTGTCAACGATCGTAGCTCTTAAGCAAGAAGCTTATCTCGTCAGTCCACAAACATTACATACTATAGAGAAAAAAATGTCAGCTCTTTACAGAACGAGGTGGTTCGACTTCGAAGCGAGGCAGCCCGACACCGAGCCCGGCCTGCTGAAATTACGCCGCTTCCTGACCACCGAGATGAAGCTGCAAGTACGACACATCCGGCCCGAGACTGCAGCGGCTCCGAGGCCGCATGAGCAGCCGCGCCGAGTGCAGCGAACCCACGCGGCGAGCGACGCACGCTCACCGACCAAAGACGATGACAAAAGGTACGATGATACATATTCTCCGAAGCGGGCCGACAAGAGGTGCGCGTACTGCGCGCGCGGTGGCCACGTCGTCCAGGAGTGTCGTACCTTCAGAGGCCTGTCCCTGGACAAGCGCTGGGAAGCCTGCCGACAGAAGAAGCTGTGCTTCCGTTGCCTGGGCTCCAGGTCCTACCGTCACCGCTGCGTGGGAAAGAAGTGCGGGCTAGACGACTGCTCGTACTTCCACCATCGACTACTTCATCAATCGCCGAACGGCGAGAAAACAGCAGCATGCGAGGGCGACGAGAGAGCCATGCGGGCCGTCTGCTCCTCGACGGGAATACCGGCGCTGCTTAACATTATACCGGTAACTATTTCCGGTCCCAGAGGGAAAGCCGAAGTCTTCGCGCTACTCGACAGCGGGTCCACGATCACGCTGGTCAAGGAGGACATAGCACGAGACATCGGAGCGCAAGGGCCTTCGCACGAGTTGAACATCGAAGGTATTGCAGGCTCTAAGTTCAAAAACGCGTCACAACTAGTGACATTCGCTATTAAAGGGAAACATTGTCCAGAAGAGCACTTCATCGACGCGCGCACCATACCGGACTTAGGCATCTCCGGCCAGGCGATCCCGCGCGCTGTTATTCGGAAGTGTGCCCACCTCACGGACATAGCCGATCAGCTGCAGTACGACTATGCGGTACCATCCGTACTGATCGGCCAGGACAACTGGGAACTGCTGCTAACGAGCGACTGCCGCACGGGTACACACGAGGAGCCGGTCGCTTCGCTCACCGGGCTGGGCTGGGTGATCCACGGCCTGTACAACGACGAGAACGCGGCGTCTGCAGGCAAGGAGCAGGTGGGCGTACACCGAGTCACGAAGGTACGCTCGGTGGACGACGACAACTTGGACCAGCTCCTCAAGGAACACTTCTCCCTGGAATCGCTCGGAGTCGAGCCACGCCGCCCTCAGTCAGACCCGGAACTGCGCGCACTGAACATCCTCGACGCTACTACTCGCCGGCGGGAGGACGGGAGCTTCGAAGTCGGCTTATTATGGAAAAATGAAGCAGCCGTCATACCCGACAACTACGAAGCCGCCCTGCGCCGCCTCGAGGGAGTCGAGAAGAAACTGGACAAGGATCCCAGCTTGAAAGCGCGATACGAAGAACAGATGAAGCGCATGGTGGAGAACGGCTACGCAGAGATCGCCGTCAACAAACCCGCCCCGGGAAGAACGTGGTACCTGCCGCATTTCGCAGTAACAAACCCAGCGAAACCAGGCAAGACTCGTATAGTACATGACGCGGCGGCCACGACTAAGGGGGTGAGTTTGAACAGCCTATTGTTAACAGGACCAGATCTGCTGCAGTCTCTACTGGGCGTACTCATGCGCTTCCGTCAAAAAAGGATAGCCGTAACGGCTGACATCAAAGACATGTTTTTACGTATCGGAATACGCGAGGAAGATCGCGACGCATTACGTTTCCTATGGCGAGGCGACGCCCGGGATAAGAAGCCCTGCGAATATCGTATGAAGTCGGTTATTTTTGGCGCTACGTCATCGCCGACTGCGGCCATATACGTAAAAAATAAAAACGCGGAAGAATTCCGAGACAACTATCCCGATGCGGCCGACGCTATAATAAGAAATCACTATATGGATGATTATTTGCAATCTTTCAGTTCTATCGAAGAGGCCCAGCGGATCGCCAGCGAGGTGGACTACGTGCACAAGAAAGGCCATTTCGAGCTGTGCAAATGGGCATCGAATGAAAAGGCGGCCATCGAGCAGTTCACTCCCGCGCCGAGCGAGTCCAGCCGCGACATGGACACCGGCGGGAGCGAGAAGATACTCGGGCTCGTCTGGCGACCGCAGGCAGATACTTTAGGATTCAATTTAAATATGGCGCGAGTAGCGCCCAACGTCATCAACGGAGAAAAGGTACCAACAAAAAGAGATCTCTTACGCACCGCAATGTCGCTTTTTGACCCTCTAGGTCTCGCCACGCCAGTCACGATCCAGGCGAAGCACATCCTACAAGACACCCGGCGCATGGGCATCGGCTGGGACGACCAGCTGCCGCCAGACCTGGTCGAGAGATGGCAGAGCTGGCTGCGAGACCTGCGAGACCTGGGCCACATCGCGCTACCACGCTGCTACCCCGCCTACGACGACGCTGACGAACGAGAGCTGCACACATTCACGGACGCGAGTGAGACAACCTACGCGGCCGCCGTCTACTGGAGGGTCAAGCGACCCGACGGCCAGGTGACGGTCAGCCTCGTCGCAGCTAAGGCGCGGGTAACCCCTTTAAAAACTGTTTCTGTCCCGCGGTTGGAGCTTCAAGCTGCCGTGCTAGGCTGTCGCTTGGCTAGCACCATACAACAGGAACACGACGAAAAACCGATTCGTCGCGTTTTTTGGACTGACAGTAAAACGGTGCTGGCCTGGCTACGAGCCGGTCCACGGGTATTTAAACCGTTTGTTGCCCACAGAATAGCGGAAATAGAAGAATCGACACGAGTACTAGAATGGCGTTGGGTACCTACCAAAGACAATGTCGCAGACGACGCGACACGTAAAACCCCAGTCACGTTTGGCAACGATCACCGGTGGTACAGGGGACCGTCGTTCCTATACAACGACGAAGCGGCCTGGCCAACCGAGCCAATCCTTCCCGCCACAGTCACGGGGGAAGAGAAAACTTTAGTAACAAGGAAAACAATAATCATCGACGAGTCGTTGCCCGATCCAGCACGCTTCTCGTCCTGGCTTAGGTTGCTAAGGGCAACGGGTAGGGTAATACAGTTCATTAGATTGATCCACAGGTACACGCGCGCTAAGGCCGCGCACGCGCGAACACGACACAACGCAGAGGCGGATCCCGAGTGGACCCCGCGACCGAAGACCCAGCCGCCGCCGCGCTCTGCGCGACACACGGCTGCCGCCGCGCCTGACCGCTTCATTCCTCTGGGAGCGGAGGCCCTGCAGGCGGCGGAGCGCATCTGGCTACGGGCGATGCAGCAGCGAGCTTTCTCCGCCGAACTCGCCTGTGCCACCAACGGCACGGCTCTCCCGCCAGACAGCCGCATCCGCAACCTGGCTGTCTTCATTGACGACGACGGCATCATGCGAGTGAAGTCCCGCATCGACGAAGCCGAAGACACCACGCCGGAGCTGCGCACGCCGCCGATCGCCGACGGCAGCCACCCCTACACGCGGCTGTACATCGACTGGGTCCATCGCGAGCTGCATCACGGCGGCATCGAGACCGTCGCTAACGAAGTCCAGCAACGGCTCTGGGTCATCCGCTTGCGCCCCACGGTCAAGGGCGTAATCCGCGACTGCCAGCCCTGCCGTCTGCGCCGCGCCAAGCCGTCGTCACCGCCCACTGGGAACCTGCCGCGCTGCCGCCTAGCGCACCACCAGCGGCCGTTCTCCTACACCGGCCTGGACTTCTTCGGGCCGCTCTCCGTCACCGTGGGCCGACAACGTCAGAAACGCTACGTGGCGCTCTTCACCTGCCTCACTACGCGCGCCGTGCACCTGGAGATGATGGCGCACATGACGACCGACAGCTGCATCATGGCCATCCGGCGCATGATGGCTCGCCGTGGCCGGCCCATCGAGTTCTGGTCTGACAACGGATCGAATCTCCGGGGAAGCGATGCAGAGCTGCGTCAGGCCCTCGACGAACAGCGCCTGACAGACGCCGCAGCGAACCTCCTCATCAAGTGGCGCTTCATAGTCCCGGGCGCGCCATTCTGGGGCGGAGCCTGGGAGCGACTCGTACGGAGCGTGAAGACAGCCCTTCGAGTCGTACTACACGAACAACACCCGCACGAAGAGACCTTAGCGACGCTACTCGCTGAGGTCGAAAACACCGTCAACAGCCGACCGCTCACTCATCTGCCTGACGACGAGCGCCAGGGGGCGCTAACACCGAATCACTTCCTGCTCGGCGGGCCATCCCGAGTACCGCAGCCGGGAGCGTTCGACGACTCCGACCTCACACTAAAGAAGACCTGGAGGAACAGCCAGCGCCTCGCCGATCTCTTCTGGGCGCGATGGCTGCGAGAGTATCTCCCCACGCTTCAACACCGGCGGGAGCCGCACGGGAGAGGTGCAGCAGTCCGAGTCGGCGACCTGGTCCTCATCGTCGACGCTTCGCTTCCACGCAACACCTGGCTACGAGGCATTGTGGAGGTCATCTATCCCGGCGCAGACGGCATCACAAGGGCGGCGGACGTGCGAACCACGCGAGGCATCCTTCGGCGGCCAGTCAAAAAACTCGTCGTGCTACCAACAAACAATGAAGCTGGAGCTTCACGGCGGGAGAATGTACACGACGATTAGTTTAAACTCGTAAAATAATTAGGTATATACATAAGTAAGCTTAGGTTAAGATATTTTGTACATATACATGTAACTATTAGCATTCTAATAAGAGAATAAAAAGTCAAGTCCCTGATTCCTATTAGAAATAAGGCTAAAAATTGTAAGTAATGAGTATGACATACGAAAATAGTTTAAACAATATAATTAATTGTCACTATAATAAGTGCGAAAGAGACGATTGTGTAATACGAATAAACACGCCTCCGCCCACTCGCTGAATCACCCGTACTAAATTTATGTATAAATACAAGGCCCAAGGGCGACGCATTCATTCTCGTAGCGGCAGTGAAACAGCGAGGACCACCTCTCCTCGGCAGACTACATCCAGCGGAAACGGGCTACACAGCGACAGGGCGGCGGGAACTCTACGGCACCGTGGTCTTTTATTTTCACCTCTCCACCGACTACCTGGTCGATAGGATCCGCGCAAGTCCAGGCTTTGTCCTGAACAAGTTGTCTTGTACAGCAGTGCAATGCCACAAACAGGTAAGTCACTCAGCTTGTGTTGGAGCACAGGGCCTCTCAGACTGGAGACCGGTTTGGAAACGCATCTGAGATTCCAGGTGTCCCAACGCTGATTTTCAGTGACTGCCTATAATACCTACTGCCGTGGTGATAAAGGAGGCAGTAAGTCAAAAAATGCGGTTTCGAGAAATGACCTAAGTGTATTTGGTCTAATATTTTGTTTGTGACATAACTATGCAATCGATTTTTTAATTTTGCATATTAAATCGATAGAAAATATATCATATTAAATCAATTTAGTACTGAACATTTTTTTTTGTTTTGCCCACGGTTTTGAAAATCGAATCTAAGATCTCACGCAGGTATTTTAGTTAAGACTATTTCCTGAACCAAAAGTAGAGTAAACACGTCGCAAGGTCATGTCTAGCAAAAAAAGAAATATACTTACCTACTTACCTATACTAGGTAGCTACGTCAATGAAAATAAACATTTATAAATGTAGTTTTTTTTTTGGTGAACTGATGGGATTTTTTTAGTTTATTTATTTATTTATACAGGTTTATTAAATTAATTGCAAATAAACAAAAAATTGAAATATCTACTTGAATTTTCATAAAAACACAAACGATTCGTCACAGCCTTATTAATTAATGAAATTAGAACGAAAATAAAAAGAAACGCGTGGCGAACACAACGCGCCCTCTCTCCAGCCGTCACGTATGACCGAATCCTCAATGGAAAACACACTTCGAATTACACACAATATTCTTTTATAACACGAGAAAATGCATATCATTATGTTGAAAGACATAGAGTTCAATTTTGCGCAATTTTTGCAGATATTATGGGAATATATTGCGGTTCTGGCAACATTATCGGTAAAAAGGGTCAGGCGTAATTGAACTGCAATTTGTTTATACTGGGGACTTAGAAGATAATGGACAACGCTTTGATTAAAATTGAAGAGCCTATGAGACTTGATTCATTTTCCCATGGAAAAATTAAAGCATCATAATATTTTTTTATGGAGATAGGTAGGTATAATATACATAATATTTCTTTAAATATTTTTAACATATTATTAGAGGGCTCTTAATTAAAAAAATATTTTTATGATTTACCTATAATATAATAGGCAAACTCAAATGCAAATATTTTAAAGGTTTTTATTCACATTCAGCAGATATACTTTAGCACTATGACGTACCCGCAGAGTCATTAACAACGATTTTACAAATTATTATACAATAATTATTAAAGGGAATATTATTATCTAACTAAAGAAAACCTACTAAAAGTATCATCTAAGTTTCATCACATATGATTTTGGATAAACCAATAATCGACTCATTAATCACATTACTAGATTACAAGGTTCATTTTTACCACCGTTTCGAATCTCTTTAAGTCAAACACCTGGCAAACGTTAAGCACATTACAGTGCCATCATGCACATCCCTCATTTAACAATACCTGGACCCTCTCGATCCCACACAACCCTAAAATACTCGTAAAATATTATTATAATTACATGCGCACGGTCCAACTTCCGCAGTTTTTTTAGAGGGTAGAAAACCTGCCGTATATAATTTAAATGTAGCTAAAAATAAAAAATAATTTTTCTAGATATGAGTACAAAACGCGTTAATGTACTTATATCTTGTGAAAAATAGCTAGTTAGTTACGTTTTTCCCTTTCGAATTATTTTAATTAATAAAAATCTACTACTACTGCTGCTAAGGAATCACAAAGATATCTATCCCAAAAATTACAAAAATATATAAAAATATTCCAATTCCGAATTCCAAAACCGAATGATCAATCAAATATTAATTTTTTAATTTCGTTGCAGGTGGACAACAAAATTAAAATAAATTAATACTTATTTAATTAATCTTTTAAAGACCTACCTAATATAGCTTTATTACTTTTGATTAGCAGTTTATTAAACTAGAACCAGACAATCAATAATTTGACAAAAATGCCGCTTTGTACATTTTTCGCTTAGTTTCGAAACTTACTTTTTCCAGTTAACTGCGTTTTAGTTACTAACGAACTGCAGTATAACTGTCAGTTTGACGTGATCTTTTTAGTGTTGCCAGTATTAATATGTAATTTGCCGGGATGGGTGCTTTGATAAGCGAGGGTGGGTGATTGATTAAATAAGTGTGCGAGGCAGATAGGTGGTGTTTAATGCGTGAATGATAATGACGCGATCATATCATTTAGCAGAAATCATGATTCGTCGGTAATTTTTTTTGTGAGACATTTTTTAATTAATGTACGAATGTTTCTGGATCTGCTATTTTATTTTAATTAAATTACAGGTTAACGCTTCAGGCCTGAACTAAAATCAAAATGGAAGAAGTCAAATTACATCGCGTGACTGACATATTAAGTACTTAAGCTCACTTTACTGATTTCTGAACATTAAACAACTGTTTGAAATAAAATTCATTCAGTCTAAAATTCCTAGAAAAACTGGAGCGCGATGTTACCTACGAATACATACCAACCTTTACACAAGTTTAAGAACTCTATTAAAAGTATGCTCATAAAAAAAGCATAAGTATTATACAATTGAAGATTATATAAATGATAAAAAAGCATGGATTTAACTTGTTCCAGCAATGCACGAGACAGCATTTCAATCATGTACAATGTAGGTACATACCTACATAAATTGTTGTATTGTTATTTTTAAAAAGAGCAACCGCCGAGTTTCTTACTGGTTCTTCTCGGTTGGAACGGCATTCCGAACCAGTGGTAGATTCAATTGACGATTCAAAAGTACTTGTAAAAGTTTATTTGAATAAAAAACTTTTCTATTCTATTCTATACCTACTATAATAAAGTTCGTTGGGCATAAGTATTGAGATTTCCATAACAAGTGAACTACAGAGTTATTTTAATTCATCCAAAGCGCGTAGGTATTATGTAGAACCGAGTTCCCCCTGTTAATCAATATTAAAACAGCGATTATAATAATATAATGAGCAGACGATACACACCGAGTCCCCGGCGCAGCGCGGCGCGGACCGCACAGGTGGCCATAATCAAATTATACAAATTGCAACATACAATATTCATCGCGTAGGGACGCGGACGTGCTGATTGCAGCCTGTCGACAGGCGGTCATACCTACCTACTTGCTGTAAGAATATGTGTAGCCAGCAAAACTGCAGGTCTGAATACATAGTAGAGTAAAGATTTCAAGCCTCAATAGCGGAATGGTCGTCGGGCGCGGATCGGGGACCGTCCATGGTTTCGACGGGTCAACGGTTCAAACCCCACCCGTTACATTGTCGTACCCACTCCTAGTACAAGTTTTCACTTATTTGGAGGGGAAAAGGGAATATTAGTCATGTTCATCATGGCTAATATTCTTTAAAACAAGTGTAAATTGAAAATTTAAAAAACCCCCGACATTCGCCATTTTGTGGAGGCGGCCATCTTGGATTTGCAATAGTGCTATTGTACTAGTCAAGCCCTTTCATTTGATACCCATATTAAGGGAGTTGTGAAAAAATATGTAATCCGCCATTTTGTAGCGGCGGCCATCTTGGACCGATTTTCATCAAACATAGCTAACAACACTCTCGACTAAATCACCTTTCAAACAAAAAAAACCGCATTCAAATCGGTCCACCCGTTTGAGCGCCACAGGGGAACAGACAGACACACACACACACACACACACACACACACACACACACACACACACACACACACACACACACACACACACACACACACACACACACACACACACACACACACACACACACACACACACACACACACACACACACGTCAAACTTATAACACCCCGTCGTTTTGCGTCGGGGGTTAAAAAAGGCAACGCGCATGCGTCTTGTCTACAAAAAAAAATTGATAGGTCTATGATTTTACCTTAAATCGCCACTGGCATTTATTTGGTATATCTACCCCTTTTAGATTATACCTACTCTAGCGGCACGCTATGATGGCCGGTTTGACGTTTGTCCGCTCATGAAGTTCCGTATTAATTGATAACGACTTTGAAGGAAATAATTGTATTACTTTATTGACGATAGTGATGTGCAGAGATTCATAAATTTTATCGAATGTAGTTTTAGGTTTAGGACTCAAAATTTATTTATTAAATTGATTTCTTAAATGTATACAAGTGTAGAAAAATCAGTTTGCACCATTTAAGGGGTGAATGTACTTGTGAATATGAACAATTTTCACTATGTGGACAAACCTCTGAAATCGCAAAAAAATATCAATAAATTTTTAAAAATGGAATCTAATACGATCGTCACATAGGATCGCTGGCTAGCACAACTACTACCTCCGGCAAACTCGCGTCAATGCTCAATGCAAAACAAAGCAGTTTCGAATTGACGTTGCTTCGAAAAGTATAAACTGTCAGTGCAATGCGATTGTGATATAGTTTTGACCTGGCTTTGGATTTCAAATATTGATACTGCATTACTGTTGACCCTTGCTCGTTAATTTGGACTCTGTTCAAGCCCTTTGTTGTGGATTTCGTCGATATGACCGAACGTACGCAGAGAACTGTTCTAAATAGTCAGACACGTGAGTTCGTAATACGCCTTCGTAACTATTTCGATCGTGAAGCTCAAAATGGAGGGCCAATTTTACCTATAACGTCAGTGGTTGAACGCGTAGCTGATGCGCTTAATATTGGACAACGAACTGTTAGACGGATAACTAAAAAAAAATATGGCGAGACTGGCACAGAAGAAAATAAACTTCACACACCAAAAAAGAGAAAACGAGCAAAACCAGTCGTAGGCATCGATAGCTTTGATGCCGATGCTATCCGAAGACATGTTTACGGCTACTATTTACAGAAGGAGTATCCAACAAGAAAAAAGTTGGTGCATTCACTGAAGGAAGCTGGATTATTCTTCGGTGGGGAAAGTTCTTTAACGAAGATTTTGAAGACCATTGGATTTCGATACAAAAAATGTAACAAACGCAAAATATTGATGGAAAGATTTGATATAGCGATGGCAAGGTATACTTTTTTACGGCAAGTGAAAGAAATCAAAAATTGGCAAAATGTTGTGTTCTTGGATGAAACATGGCTTAATGCTAACCATACTGTAGGCCGTTCTTGGAACGATGACACAGCAGCATCTACTTCCAAAGTTCCTGTAGGAAAAGGATCGCGACTTATAATTTGTCACGCCGGAACCATCAACGGGTTTGTCGAAGGTTCTCTCATGGCTTTTGCGTCAAAAACCACTGGAGACTATCATGAAGACATGAATGGAGAAAAGTTTACTGAATGGTTTACCTCAATGTTGTGTAGCCTCCCTGAACCATCTATTATAATTATGGACAACGCCCCATACCACTCGATGCAAATTGACAAGCCACCTGCCCAATCCCAAAAGAAAGCTGATATCGTCGCATGGCTTCGTAAAAATGGCGTAGATGCAAACATGAATATGTTAAAAGCGGAATTAGTACGTCTTTTAAAAGAAAACAAACCAACCAAGATCCGATACGTCATTGACGAAATAGCATTAGAACATGGGCACAGAGTTATACGGTTACCGCCTTACCATTGTGAGTATAATGCGATTGAGTTGGTGTGGGCTCAAATTAAGGGATATGCTGCAAGACACAATACAGAACCCCCATTTACCACAAAAAAAATGCTAAAATTATTAGAAGAAGCTTGTGAACATGTGACTAAAGGAGACTGGGAAAAGGTTGTGAATAGAACTGTTAAATTAATAAGGGAAGATTATGAAAGAGATGTGAAAATAGATAATATTATAGAAAACGAACATATAATTATTAATGTATGTGATGATAGCAGTGACGACAGTGAAAATAGTAGTATGGACGAATCTGATTAATTATGGCCTTTTGTGGCACCTTTTTTGGTATCTTTTGTATTCATATGTTTCTTGTGTGCATATAAAGTATGTATATTCATTTTCGTTCAAATATTCAGTTCGTTCAAATAAATTAAATAAACATATACATTTTTGTTTTATTAAACCTATTTAATCAGGTACAAAAACAAAACTTAATTGTTTTTTGTTCGAGAATAAATTGACATTCCACATCACTATTGTAATGTGTCAAACCGGCCATCATAGCGTGCCGCTAGTGTAAGTAGTAGATTACACCTATAGTCGGAATTATAATTCGATTCCACATTTGACATTAGCTACTGTCATTTTGTAAAATAATGATACCACATATAATAGTGTAGTGATGAACACAAAAATCGATAAACAATCGAAATTTATGTTTATGTAATCATAATATTGGTGTGCCAATTAAAGACTAAATTATTGATTTTTATTTAAATAAATACATAATTAAATATTAATTAGTAACCGCTGCTTTGTTATTTTGTTGGGTTTTTGTTAAAGTTTTGTTACGTTGTGTTTGTACTTTGTTGTTACGTTTATAGTTTTTTGTGAACTCCTGAGTGAATCTATTTGTTTTGAGGAGTGGTTCACTGGAGTCTTACCAAAATTAAGACCAAACTCAATTGTGGTAATGGATGATGCACCTTACCACTCCTGAAAATTGGAAACGGCACCAAAAATGAGCTGGAAAAAGCGTGCCATTCAAGACTGGCTTTTAAATAAAAATATTCATTTTGAACCAGATATGGTTAAAGCTACGCTTTTAGAACTGATTCCACATAACGAGTCTTTTAATAAGTACGCTGTAGACGAAATGGCAGCACAACATGGGATCACGATTTTAAGACTGCCCCCTTACCATTGCGAGCTGAATCCTATCGAATTGATATGGGCGCAGGTAAAGGGGCATGTAGCTCAAAATAATAAAACCTTCAAATTGACAGACGTGAGAAATTTATTTAAGGAAGGCATTCAAAAAATTACAGCTACCGTCTAGGTCTAAATGCGTATCCCATGTTGTCAAAAAAGAGGAAAAAATGAGTAGGCTAGATATGTTAATTGACAATATCACAGACACATTTATAATACTTAAATGTTACAGAAAGTGACAGCGATAGCGATAGCGATGACGGCGACGATTTATAAAATAAAATATTACCATAATAGGTACATCTATTTGTTTTATTTTTCATGTTCCTTCATGATCACATTTTTTTATTTATTTCACACACAATTATTAAAGAAAACTCTCAGATCCTTAATAAAATTAATCGTCATAACTAAATTATCCGTTCAGAAATATTTAATTTCCTGATATACTTAGTTTCTATTAAAGTAGTAGTTGTTTAGATATACCTACTACTATAAACGAGAGGAATCGATACGGAAATATTCTTTTTCCGTATCGAATAATTTCGCAACGTCACTATTTAGTACTTGTCATAACGTTGCAACACTGAAATTGTCAAATCTGGAATTGAATTAAAATTCATACTATAGTTTTGGTGTCCATCTACATCCATTGGCTGTTTAATTTTTCGCCATGGAATGTAGCCTTATAGATCACAAGCAGGTGGACTTTCACTAAAGTCCCTGCAAAATCGGTTAAGCCGTTCCGAAGATAGTTATAAATTATAACGAGCTCATACCTAGGTACATATTATTTTAAAAGAGGCAGTTATTTTGAAACCGCAGCGACTTTTATTTATTTATTTAGGCAGATAGGTAGGTACCTAACAGCAGCGGGCTGCGTACCTACATCCAGATCTTGACTACAAGGCTACCTTACATCAGAATAACATTGTAGATTTTATCGACATGAGATGTGAGAACACAGCACTATGGACAATCGACAGACAAGTGTGATTAATTCATGTTCAATAATGAGGTGGAGCTTTTTAGCTCGCCGCGAGCGCTCGCCGCCCGCCATTGATTTGTGCCCAATTTGTCGCGCTGCGGTGTGCTGAATATTTGATCTGTCTGCGTAGCGTTACATTTATTTATTTAAATTATAAGTGGAAAATGCCGAGCCATTTATTACCCGACTACGGGAGGGGCAACGCCGATGTCAGCGCGTGAGTTATAGACCTACGTAGTACGTAGGTCTATAACTCACGCGCTGACATCTCCGCAAGTCTCACAGTGGAAATACCTGATGCCCACCTATGTAGGTACGTGCGACCGACATCAACGTAGAAGGAATTGAAATCTTTCTCAATTGAATATACCAAGACCGGTGTGAAAATCACCCTACTTAAAATATTACAAAGCAGTCTCCCGTCGCTTCTGTCTGACTGTTCGCGATAAACTTAAAAACAACGGAACGGATTTTCGTGCGGTTTTCACCGATAGACACGGAAGGTTTAGGTGCATATAATTCGTTAAGGTTCTGTGTACATTTATATGAAATAAATAAAGTTTGTGCATAGAACGATTAGTGGTGCAAGGGAAAGTCGAAGGCACCCGAGCACGCGGCAGATCGCCCATGAGATGGACGGATCAAATCAAGGCCACAACAGAAATACCATTACACGAGTGTGCAAGAAAAGCAACCATCAGAGAGGAGTGGAGACGGATTGTCAAGCGAGCCACTACCAGGCGGGTTATTCTGTAACTGTAGCAACTGAAAATAGTTGCCAACGAATTAGTTCAAATTAATATTTAAGTAAAATAATTATGAAAACACTTTATAATTTCCCACAGTAAAGCAGCAATGTACCTATATCTAATTTATTAGTTGGCAACTATTTTTAGTTGGTAACTAAGTTACAGAATAACCCAGCAGGACGACCACGACCAGTCTGCCAAGACTGTAACGCAAAAGAAGAATTATTGTATGGTGGGATAGTAACGGGTACCTAATAACTACTTACCCGTGCGAAGACGGAGCAAGTCGCTACTATTCTTTAAAATATTCTGTCACTCCACTTAATGAAAACAAATGGAATATTCAGTTCCAATAATTAAAAATTTCAAATAAAAAAATCGTCCACCTTGTCACGTTTTCCCACACGTCCGCGCGGAAGTTCCCACCCATCACGCAAGATGGCGCGCGGCGGCACGCGCGCACGTGTCACTTGCCCTTGCTCATTTACTCTTGTTTTTATTGAAAACGCTCAAAATAATGGAAACAATGCCCCTCGCGCTCACGAATAAATAACAAGGGTTAAAAACCAATTGAACCGCTCATTATTCACGCACTTTCAATATGTTTGCGTTAAATTCCTTTCCTCTATTTTAATAGAAGCCTACAACAGGCTACAATTATAATATTATTTTAAAACAATCAGTGCGATAAAAGAAGTCCTACTAAGGACTAAGGTGTTTACCTATTTTACTTTTACATTTATATTTATTAAAGCTCTATCTATCTATATTTATTAAATCACATAAAAGTTGCACCCTGAAAACGCTACGCATTTTACCCCGAACATTGATTAAGTCACCTTTCAAACGAAAAAAAACTAAATCCAAATCGGTTCATCCGTTTGGTAGAGCTATGATCTCACAGATAGACATCATAGGTACGTTAAACTTAATAATCACCCTCAGTTTGCGTCGAGGATTTAAAAAAAATCAATTACCTACCCAATCATTTTAATCCAATAATTATTTTAATAAAGATTATCTGATGATGATGATGATGATGATGATGACAAAGATTGCGACGATCGCGATCGCTCAATTACTATGACACGGGGTCTAGGGTTATTATTAAAGGGTGAAGGGGGTAAGGTTATTAAAAATTAGTCACAGGTATGTACATTGTAATGATTTATTAAAACCTTACACGTAAACACCAGTCATTGTTCGTATTTAATTATTATTAATTACAAATTGTGATAATCGAATAAATTAAATTATGGTAATTAATGAGTATTATAAAATGAAGTGTGCACAATTATTTTTTATATCTGTGCAAAAAATTGTTAAAAAAAAAACTTAAAATTAAGAGACCATTCCAAAAAGTCTTGCTTTGATTTTAACCAACTAATAAATAAAAACTATTAAGTTTCGATGAATGCAGTATCAAAACTAAACAAATTTAAATTCAGTGCATCTATTTTTACTGTTTAAATAAGAAACGGAGAAAAAAAAATTACTTATGTTTGGTTCAATCTAACAATAACATTGTTAAGCATGCTCCGTAAACAACTTTCATGGAACAAGCATGGAACTTCGTTATTTTTCCAAATCGACCAATTCGGGTTTGGCCAATCAAAATAAACAAAAAAATAAACTTAAAATGCGAATTTTCTTTGACAAATAATGTAAAAGCTACAAAATACAAAATAAAATCGCAAAGCATTTGCACTGAACTCAAGTTTGGTTTAGTTTAGATTACACAAAATTTCACACCATTGAATTCTTATTTTTTAAGTAGCTGGCATAAAATATAAAAACCTTGCAGTAGAGCTACAACCATAATCACTAATTAAAAACAAAAAATACATAAAATGTAATTCGATCGATATAAATCTAATAAAAGTTAGTGCAAGCACACTGATATTAGGCTGGTTTTAGAGCGACGCGAACAAACCGCGCGGATCTGCGGAAAATCAAAGCTTGGAAGCAGAGTAACAGCTGCTGCCAAGCTTTCTTTTTTTTTATAAATTTTAGCATCATTTTCATAGGACGATTTAGATCTTAATTTCGAATATGAAGAATTGTAAGCACATTTCAGTAATCTTTTAACCACTATATAGGATGAACTTGGATTCATGGACGCCAACAAAGTTGTCTTTAATTATAAAGGTACTAAACAAACGTAACCGGGCATAATCCGACCCGCTTTGCGAAAAATTACGGACGTAAACCAAAATAGTTTTAAATGAAATACAATATTATAACCTTTTAATTTACCGAAACTTTTCAATTTCTTTTTTGTGATTGACATGGCGCACAACAATGCGACCTGCTATTGTAGATCATTGTCGTATTTGAATATACACTGTTAATTACGTTCGTGTCCGCCGTAGGTATGGTTTTCATACAAAAGTGCTCGTTTATCTTTGTATCCGCAACGTAGATGCGCCGCGCGGATATTAACCGTCGCTTTAAAACCGCCCTTATTTGGAGCAAATAAACAAACTTGCAAAGAATGGCACGAGTACACAACAGCTTTTAACAACTTTATAGTATTATTATGGGCGGACATGATTACTTATAAGGCACCGTCATTTATTATAATTATACAGTCATTAAATTGATAAGTATTAATTAGCATCAAAATATAAATTAGTTGGCAAAATAAAGTTCGCATATATAAGCAAATATTTAAAAAGGACCCATAGAATAATTGCACCATAATGGCCCTTTTACACGTTAGGCCAGCGCTATAGCTCATGCAGCATATAGCCCCATGAACTACAATGAACTATTGTAATATTGGGACATTTTAAAACATGCGAACTGAGCCATAAAACATTATGATCATAGGTTCTGAGAGCTCTCTCTCGGTCTCTATAACCTGTTATCGACTATCGACAAATTCTTTCTTACCGTTACATACAACACCAGAGAAACAGGTTCCAGTTCCATAAACCTTTAAGTGCGAGCGAGAAGTCCGAGAAAAATGATTTATGACTTAGTTCGCACGTTTGTAATATCCCAACTATAGTGATATTTAAAAGACACTATAAATAAACAACAAAATGAAACTATAAATTAAATATTATATTATTCTTAATAAAGTATTAATAATTTATTAAAATTTACATTATTGTTACTAGATACGATTTATAATTAATTTCCATTTGGTATATGATTTATGGGTAAGATAATAAATTAGTGAACTCAGTCTATACTACGAGTATGTGACGTCGGTGGTTAGTATACAGATTTATAAAGGACATATTAAACTTGGGGAGCAAATAAATCGAAACAGATTTTTTTCATAGAAAATGATGCAAATATAATTATTTCAAAGAGATCTTTCAAAGACTCACAAGAACAAGATTGGTTTCAACATGAAATTGTATTTGAATTGTCCATAATTTCTAATACAATTCAACTATGTTCATCGTTGGGTAGCTATGAAAACAAGATTGTGAAACGTTTTATAAAAATGTATGGCAAAAAGACTTGTGTTTTTGTCCATCTATGGAGTTATGTGACGAGAACCCTGTCTTATCTGTCCCTGTCTCCTGTCTTATATTTTTTTATCAAATCTTTTATAGGTTTGATAAAGAAATTCAGGATAATTTCAATACAATTTGACGTTAGAATAAATGTAATCAATCCCATGAGTACGTTAAAAAACTATTTAAAATCAATAAAGAACTATTATTTCTATGAAAAATTGGAGCCTGTTTGGAATTATTTGCCAGAGTATTATAGGTTGCTGACTACCACTACAGAAAATAGAATATGTACAGGAGCTATGATCGATTAATTATACTTCACTCTAGTGTTGTTGCGATAGTAGGTAATAGTCTATCGATAGTATCGTAGACTTGAAAATCAATCATAATATCGATATATCGATCCAATGTATACGTTCTTGACGATACTATCGACCGATATTTTGAACAGTATCGATAGCATATCGATAGTACGACTGATTTTAAGGTTAACTATCGACAGTATTGCAACACAACTTCACTCTACGAATAACACGCTATTAATTTTAAGATTTTTTCTAATTTTAATACAGACTTAAACTTTTTTATACAATTTTACATAATAAGTATTTTATACCTATACATAATATAAGTATATAATATGCATATATTATTATATGCGAAGGATTTATATATAGGTATATATTTTTTAATGTTACAAGAATGTATTGCTTAATATCTACATAAGTGTTACTTATGTCACAAAACCTTTCACACTATTGTCTAACATTATCATTAGTCAATATCCGAAGTAGTTAGGCAAACATCAATAACTAGACACTATTTGAGTATTTAGACAATGTATTAGAAACCGACTCACGCTGTCTACCAAACATTATATTCACACTTTATTCGTAAAAGAATAACAATATACTAAGTTAGAGAGCATACAGATATAGTTATTGTTGATATAGGCTTTATATTTATTGTAATAAAAATAATTACCGTAGAGATCAAAGCTAAAGGCAAACCCGCTTTCGACATGTTACTCAAAAACCTCCCTCCAACCTAAAATTTAAATTTTAATAGTCTGTATATATATAATATGTCTGTATATATATAATCATTAGGGTGTCCCAAAAAAATCAAAGTAGTTTTTTTTTAACGCATACCCTCTTAATTTTTTACTTTTAGGTCAAAATAATTATAAATAAAATTTTAAGAAGGTAGGACCTTGGTAACCCGTGCCGACTTACATCAATAGATGCCAGTACTTGCTCTCTAAGGCTTACGCGACCTACCGTGTCGATTTGCTTGTGATTACTCGTTATTTAGTTAAGAACTTGCATCATTTCAATCAGTCAACATGTTAGTGCAATGACGCAGTTCTAAAAGGGGTATATTTTTAACTAGCTGATGCTCGTGACTTTGCTCGCGTGGACGTCATACAAATCTCATTCCCTATTTAACCGACTTGAGGGTGGAATTTTCAAAATTCCTGAAACACGTAATTCTTTATTTTTAACCGACACTACAAATACCGATTTTCATTGACATAACTTTAAAAATGACGAACTGCCATTGCATACGCCGCCGATGCGCTTCAATTAATAAAAATAAATGAGGATAAAATCTTTTTACAGCGTCAAAGAGAACCAGGCCGACGGTCACTTAAACCCAAAAAAAAAAAAAACGGTTAATTTTTCGGGATTTTTGCTTTCATTTTTCGAAGCTTCATCGATAATGAACCGTCTAACCACCGACCGTTCATCGTTCACAGGCACTGTGCCATAGCGAATATTATATCGTGCATCGTTCATCGCAAAAATGAACACCACCACCACCATCTAATTTGGGCTTTAGCAGGAGTGGATAAAAAATTGACTGATAAAGAGGACAGAGCACGCCTCCGAACTATCGAAGAAGAAAAACAACGTGCTAAATATTTGTCTGAGCAGACTCCTTCAACATCATCTTATGTACCGTTACAAGACGAGTCGTCTTCATCATCTTCTAAAGACAACTTAGATTTACAAGGAGGAAGTACCGAAGCTTGTCGAGAACACGCAATAAAGCAAAACACCTCTGCGTAGAAGTTTTATTACCCCAAAATTGGTAGCAGCGCTCGACATCACGTGTATTAATTCGTCTTAATTGGTATTTGAAGCAAAAATCAGTCAAGTAACTACAAGCCTTGATATTCCGCTCTTTAAAAAGTTCCGAGAAAACTGGAAAAGTAATTAATGCTGATAAAATACAGAACTATAGAGAAAAACTTACACAGCACCTGACGGACTCCGAAGCTAGACTCTGTTGCTATGAGTTTTACTGAACTGAAAGTCCTTGTTCAACCGCCTTAAAATTTAAGACAGTTTTCTACATTAATGTCTTTGTGGTCAAATAATGCTTCGTTTCAAGAAGCCAGAAAAAAAGTTTCGGCACTGAGGGTAGTAAACGATGTAGCCGAAAGAGCGATTAACTTAATGCAAGACTTTCATGGATTAATCACTTTTGAGGAGGAACAAAAACAATTTTTATTACGTTGCGTACAGGAACAACTATCCTGACTCTAAAAACAAACGTTAAAAAGAAAATTTGTACAATAATAATATTTTTTAATGTAAATGAGGAAATAATATACTATTTGGGCGTATTGCAGTTTTAATTAAGTAATAAAAATTAAGTTCTTAATTCTTCCTACACTAAGTCAGTACAAATTTTCATGTCAAAACTTTGGCATCAAGTCGGCACGGGTTATCGTTGTCCAATCGCAATAATATTTATTATTTGAGTCAATGAGGTCAATTCGAATAAAAATAGAGGGTATGCGTAATTGATTTCGCGAAAAAAATTTTTCCCCTTATGTCTTGGGACACCCTAATAATCATAGATAACCAGAAAAGTTGTTGAAAGAAAACAAAATATTTTTTAATAAAAATAGGTATTTAATTTTTGATTTTGGGCTGAAATTCGGTCTATTTACCACTCACTGCTGTATTGCCCGGAGTTGGTAGTTGGCGGTGTCTCACCCCCGTGCCTCGGAAACCACGTTAAGCAGTTAGTCGTGGTTATTATCACTATCATGTGACAATAATCGTTAGAACACGTCGACCCGCATTCGAGAAGCGTGGCGGGTCTAAGCTTTAATCCTCCTCTCCTATGAGAGAGGCCTGTGCCCAGCAGTGGGACGTTAAAAGGCTGTCGTAGTGGGTGATGGCTGTATTGGACACGGAACCTGAATTTAGCGAGCTCTACTCGCTCTTGGCCGGTTTTCTTTCGTGAATTGGTAGTGCACATGATTGCTTCATAAAGAGAATAATAAGTAATATTTTTTATCAACAAACAAACAAAGGACATTGAAATTTCCGAGTCAAGATAATCCCGGTGACCGTAAAACGGAACGGCCTCACTCGGTAATAATATAACAAGTATTGGCAAATAACCGCGGCCTTTGAGCCAACATTGACAGAGGCGTCGTTAAGGTGGAGGCACACTGTTAAATTCTCAGCCTCTGATTTTTTCCATATAAAATTATATAAAAAGTCTTTATTGCAACAAGTACAAAGAAATAAAATTACATAACTAATAATTTAAATACAAATTGCGCAAAGGCGGCCTTATCGCTTCAAGCGCGGATCTCCCCGAGTCATTCTTATAGTTAGGTTGGGTTTGGAAATACATGTATGTAATTTTTCTGTACGTTAGTTTGCGACCTCATCACTTAGACATAAAAAACGTCGCAGGGAGTCGCTGGCTATAGAAACGCAAGACCGCGACGCGTGGACGTCCCTACAGGATACGTATGTGGACGTCTATTGGCTGATAATTATGAAACGTTAGTTTATATTATAATCTTATTATCAAATATAGGCATAAATGAAAAAGTTAGAATTGGACTAGTTACTTAATGTTAGTAGTAACTAGTAAGTAAACAATCGTTACAAAAAATTGCAAGCCGATTTTATAGCATCTAAGTTGCGGTGCGCGGAGTATAGGAATAGTCCTTATCGATTTGGTACAAAACTTCAGCTGATATGATTACAGCCCTTAGCAACTGGCAACTAGCCGTGGCCGAAACCTCCCAATAGAATACCTAAATTCTAGATTTTAGGATTTTACCAGAAAATAAGAAAAACAAACCCAGACCTTCGGAGTTGTTAACGCGAACATACTCACCGCTGCGTCACAGAGGTCCGCGTATCGAACAACCTTAACACAGAATCACAATATAGAGGTGTCAAAAGCGAATTGCTTGACAATTACAAGTACCAATACGACGTAAAGCCTGATACACACGCAATGCGCGACGGAAAAGTGACCAACGGGGCCTACCCTAAAGTATATAGTCTGATTTTTAATTCGGTGGAATTCTGACAGTTGTCATTTAAAAATAGAATGAGTTATTTGTATGACAAACAGGGTTACCACCTGAAGTTCAATTTTACCCCTTTAAAGTACCTGACGTATCTGTCAGGCTTGTCATATCTAATACATTCGGCAATTGATTTTTATTTATGTAAGTTTTGGATTTATTGTCTTTTTTGTGGGAACTGTTTTATCTCTAGTAACATTAAGAAACGTCAGAATTGCACGGAATTAAAAATCAGACTAAAGTAAATACGGGTAATGTTGGGAGAACAGGCAAAACTAGATTTATATTAGTAAACTGTGCATTGTGCAATTATACTTGTAAATTGGAAAACTGAGAACTACCCAAAAATTCAACCATTACCTGTTTAGCCGGTAGGGTAACCGAATGGGCCGCACCAGACGACTAGCTTCGTTGTGCTTTTATTCAAATTTCACTACTGATCTTACCAACTAGCACTGGATACACAAAGGTGTAAAAAGGCTAAAGTCCGAATTAAATTTACCATGGCTAATTCTAAGTAACTAGGTTTATCTAGGTTTAATCGTTTACCTGTTGACCTAGCATTACACGTGACTAAATGCAAAGCACGCTGTTACCGCACGCTGCAGTATGATATGCTTTATACAGTATCTTGTATTCCAAATAGCACACGCGTAAGCGCGCATTCAGCGACCTCTTATCGTACCAGATTCCGTCGCGCTTTGTGTCTTATTATCCAGGTAAAAATATAGCTTAAAACGCCAGCGGAAATTCGGATGCGGATTCTCTTCGGAATTTCATCCGCGCGCATATTATGACGCGTCCCTAATATTTTAACATTGCATTGCAGCGGAATTTCGCGGAATTTTTCCATCAGATGTGTCCCCGGCCTAAAACTTTAACAGCCGGGTCTTTTTATCGAGAAATCATCGTGCGTAAAAATGTATTGGCAAACAACGCAGAGTAAATTATGCAAACGACTTGTCAGAAAAATCTATATTTTGCAATTTTATAAGCAAAAGTTCCTACTTATACCGTGATACTGAGAATTGTGTTCAAAAATAGTCGTAAAATCATAATGATTTCCTATATAGGTGGTTTTAAAAATATGTAGTTTCCATAATTCAATAAACAGATTAAAAACATAGACACTCAGACAGACAGAGATAATATTAATTTCATGAACGTTTCATTTTTTTTTAACTAAATCCGCGCGAACGATGTCGTGGGCATCGGCTAGTATTAAAATATTATAAGAATAAAGTCCGTTTGTATGGGGCGAGCTTCTGCGAGTCATTTATTTGTTAAAATGTCACACTTAAAATTAAGATGGTCTTCAAGAAATGCTGCAAGTATCACAGTTAACAAAATTCATAGATTCAAGTAATTATAAGTATACGTAAGTATACAGTGCCGACTTCAAATAGTATACTAAAATATCGAGAATAAAAAACAATATGTACCCCAAGAAAAAGTTTTCTAAAAAAAGATAACGGTTTTCGTACGTCGGCATTTGCCGATTTTTTTGTTAAATGTCTTTTAATTTATTTTAAAAATCAATCGAGTGGTTAGCTTATATATAATAATTTCTAATATAATTAATCTTAGTTTTTATAATGCACATTGGTGCTAATTCGTTTGTAACACAATCTGTAATGTAAACTAAACTGACAGATCTATAATAATGTCCTTCATCTTTTTTCGCAGGGAATTTTGTGAAAAGGACCACATTGTTTTAGAACTGCTTGTTAAGTTTAATTTACAACCGAATTAGCACCAAAGTTAATAATATTTTTTTTATTACTAGCTATGTTAAAAATATAATAATTAAAAAAAAAAACAATCACCTTTGAGATTCATCACACTACTGAAAATCACACCACGCATTGAGTTAAAATATTATATTAATTAGCTTCACAACAGTTATTAGCACACCTCAATCCTTACAATCTAAAGCGGCTAAGTCAAAAATATCGATCGATCGATCAGTTCGATCTCCCAAATCTATATCGCATAGATTTGATGAAGTCTGTGACAACGTAGCATATAACATGCCCCAATTCCATTCGCTACAAATCCGTAACTGGGCCGAATACGACCGTCGAATTGGCAGTCGTGTTGGAGAAATTATTTGCCAAACTATTGGACAAGTTGTTTGCCAATCTGTTGGACAAGTTATCGGGCAAATTGTTTGTCAAGTTGTTGGTTGAGTTGTTGGTCGAGTTGCTGATGCGTCGGGTGCGCGGGTCGGGCTCGTTGTCGCTGGGCAGCGAGTCCGGGCCGTTGGTGACTTGGCCGTTGTATCTGGAGCGCATCTGCGTGACTAGGCGTTCGAGTCTGCAAGTGAGGTTAGCCTTGAAAAAACATATTAAAATGTTCGCTGTAGATTACACAAGCGGAATATAATAGTGGCTGGATAAAAAACCCCCAACAAAATAAAACAGATTAAAAAAATCTTTTATTTAAAGGATCCTGTATTTCATTGATTTTCAATTTCATATAGATATCTCCAAAATATATATGTATATGTCGGAGATTAACCATTCTCATCGACATCATCATTAGTGGTCACGGGTCTAGTGGGCGTCATCAGGGTTAAATGCAAGCACAAACAAAATATTCAACGTTCCGTACAATTTAATCAAAGTTCTGCACTGTTAGGTATGAATCATTGATGTGTTTTTCACAATTATTATTATTACTGATTTGTTTAAAATGTTAATCGAATGATACATCCGAGCAGCAGGTTCGCGTCACCAATCTCACTTTACCATTCTATCTGAAATCACACGATCCAACTCGATCCTAAGAACCACATTCTAACCAAGACATTACTCGTCTCCTCGGTCCAACATTAAAGATGGCGACCCGACCCCACTCGAGGCACTCTCCACTCAGATTTGACGTATCACGCAATATAACATTTTGACTTTTTAAATAAGTTATTATAATGAGTTTTTACATAATATTTAAATGCAATAAATCAAATTAAATTGAATAAAGATTTAACAAAGTAACTGATATTTTTTTTGAAAGCAATCAACGATTAACTCTGTCTTCAGATGCTTCCTTCGATATATATATTATTTTAAACATTAAAACCTTGTTTTTGTTTTTAAATAAAATTTGGGTTCAAAAACGGAACGTAGGCGGAGCAGTCCTCATTGAAACCGAGTTGTATTCTATCTCATTCTCTCGCAGGCTAAATCCTATTTCTGTCCCTCTCCGTCACTCGACGTGCAGCGCATGGGAACTCAAACGACCTCCTGTCACCTTATGGACTCCTAGTACGCAAGAGGATTTTGGTGTCGTTTTATCGTTTCATCGATTTTCAAAATACACAACGATACTAAAGAAGTTTCACCACCACCACCACTACAGCCTTTTAACGTCCCACTGTTGGGCACAGGCCTCCTCTCTCATAAGATAGAGGGATTTAGAGCTTAGACCCGCCACGCTGCTCCGGCACGCTGACAATAACCGAGACCGTGCTTAACGTGCTCTCCGAGGCACGGGGGTGAAACACCGGCAGCTTCCAACTCCGGGTTGGCACTGAGAATTTCTTGACAGAAAAACCCAATACCTAATAATTATTTGCCCAACCCGGGACCTCGTGATCTGCGGTCGAATATGCTAACCACTAGACCAACTAGGCAAGTTCACTTTGAAGTTTCACTTCACTACATAGTATAAAACAAAGTCGCTTTCTCTGTCCCTATATCCCTATGTCCCTATGTATGCTTAAATCTTTAAAACTACGCAACGGATTTTGATGCGGTTTTTTTAATAGATAGAGTGATTCAAGAGGAAGGTTTATAAGTAGAACAATTTGACCCGGTAGGTGGCGCTAATAGCGGGCAGGACGACGTCTGCCGGGTCTGCTAGTAAAAAATAAAACACTCACTTAAGGGCTTGCTCCTCCGCGTTTATCTTGGCTCTACGCGCGTCCGCAAGGTCCTTGCGCAGGCGCAGTCGCTCGCACTCGGCGTCTTCCACGTTACCGTTCAGACGACTTTCATTGGCCTCGAACCTACGGAGAAACAATCTGATATCAACCACCACTACAGACTTTTAACGTCCCACTGCTGGGCACTGGCCTCCTCTCTCATAGGAGAGAGTGATTTAGCGCTTAGACTCGCGACGCTGCTCCAATGCGGGTTGGCGGTCTTTTACGACTATTTGATAGTGATAATAACCGGGACCGACCGATATCAAAGCACTGTATAAATATAATATTGTAGCAAATAAAGGACCCGGGTCCAGGTCAAAACGAACGAATATATTGCTCCTAGTGGCAGGAGTAGAATGTGTCGAATCGAATTCACATGGAAAGCAGGACGATTCGAAAATGTTCCATTTGGCAGCTAGCTTTTCTTCAGGTGCATTCAGCAAGCTATGCGCAGAAAAGAGGTTGAACACTTCGACAATATGACTAGCGACCCGCGACCCGCCCCGGCTTTGCACGGGTTTTAATTATCAGCTACTATCCCTCCATACCTAGTTATATGTTATACTAGCTGATGCTCGCGACTTCGCCCGCGTGGATTCATACAAATCTCATCCCTTATTTTACCCACTTGGGGGTAGAATTTCCCAAATTCCTGAAACACGTAATTCTTTATTTTTAACCGACAGTACAAGTACCGATTTTCATTGATATAACTTTTAAAATGACGAACTTTCATACAAACTTTGATCCCCCATTGAACCCAATTGGGGGTACTTTTTCCAAAATTCTTTAATTAAGTACTCTTTATTTTTAACCGAAAACCTAAATACCAATTTTCATGGATATAACTTGAAAAATGACGGACTTTCATATAAACTTTTATCCCCTATTTTACCCCCTTTGGGATGTAATTCGCAATAATCCTTTCTTAGTGTGCGCCTACGTTATAATAGGAAGCTATTGTGAAAATTTCAAGTTTCTAGCTTCAGTGGTTTTGGCTGTGCGTTGATTGTCAGTCAGTCAGGACAAGCTACTTTATATTATTACTAGTAGGGCGCGTGGGAGCGCGGCCCGCAAGCGGACCGCGAGGTTTCGCTTTCGGGTATTTTGGTTTGAGCAGCCTCCACCTATCTCTCCCATATTCCTAATCCTCGATCATTATCACTCTCCATATTTTTTCTTCGAATCATTCTGCTCATCAAGTAGATCTTCAGTTCTTGATCATCTTTTGCCAAGAAACCACTCTTCCATCTTTTATACTTGGTGAGATAGACACCGACGAAATTTGTATAGCCGCCATATTGAATCCGCCATTTTGTTTTTTTTTTCAGCTCAGTGCCAATTGGATGAGGTTTTGAGTAATTTTTGTTTGAGCACCTCTCACCTATCTACAATACCCTGCCCGGGCTCCTCAAACATCTTCCAAACCCTCAATCATCATGTCTTCCCATATTTTTCTTTGAGTGTTCTCCAGAGAACGGCATCAAAGCCTTGCATAGTTTACAACTTGTAGTCTCTTTAATATTCGCCATACATTTTCTATGGAAAAATAAATTCCGCCATTTTGATTTTTTTTTTCTATTCATCGGGTAGACCATCGGATCTTGATCATCTTTTGCTAAGAAACCACTCTTCCATCTTTCATACCCTCCGAGATGGACACCGACGAAATTTGTATGGCGGCCATCTTTTTTTCGCCATTTTGAATTTTTTTTTGGCTCACTGCCAATTGGATGACGTTTCGAGTGACATTTGCTCGAGCACCCCCCACCTATCTTCAATACCTTAAGCGGGCTCTTCACTCGTCTCCATAATCCTCAATCATCAGCTCTCTCCATATTTTTGTTCTACTTCAATTTTTGTCCTCTATACGAAACCATTAGTGAAAAAAAAATTTTTCATACAAAATTTTACAGGAGGGGCGATGAATGAGTGAGTCAGTGAATCAGAACGAACAGCTATATATATATTAACTAGTATGGCGCGTGGGTGCGCGGCCCGCTAAAGCGGACCGCGAGGTTTCGGGTGTTTTTTTTGTTTGAGCAGCCTCCACCTATCTTCATCCATCTTCCAAACCCTCGATCATTATCACTCCCCATATTTTTTCTGCGAATTATTTGTCAGAATGAGAGTTCTTCCATTAAACAAATTTTGAATAGAAACTGTACCAAAGTCTTGCATAGTTCCCAACTTGTATTAACTTTAATATTCGCCGTATATATTGTATAGATAAATAAATTCCGTCATCTTTTTTTTTTCTATTTATCAAGTAAACCACGTCTTGATGATCTTTTGCCTAAAAACCACTCTTCCATCTTTTATAATCAGTAATATAGACAGCGACGAAATTTGTATGACCGCCATCTTGATTGCCATTTAGGACTTTTTTTTCAGCTCACTGCCAATTGGATGAGGTTTCGAGTAACTTTTGTTTGAGCACCTCCTACCGATAGGTAGGTGTTGACGATAGTCAACACCCTAGCCGTGCTGTTTACCCGTCTCCAAAATCCTCAATCATCAGCTCTCTCCATATTTTTCCTCCGCATGAATTTTTGTCTTCTATACGAAACCATCACTAAAAAAAACTTTGTATGAAGACATAATTCCGCCATCTTGATTTTTTTTCTATTCATCAAGTAGATCTTTAGTTCTTGATCATATTTTTCAAAGAAACTACTCTTCCATCTTTTATACTTGGTGAGATAGACACCGACGAAATTTTTATAGCCGCCATCTTGAATCCGCCATTTTGGTATTTTTTTTAGATCTCTGCCAATTGGATGAGGTTTGGAGTCATTTTTGATTTAGCACCTCTCACCTATCTTCAATACCCTGACCGTGCTCCTCAGCCATCTTCAAAATCTTCAATCATCAGCTCTATCCATATTTTTCCTCCGCATGAATTTTTGTCTTCTATACGAAACCATCACTAAAAAACTTTTTGTGTGAAAATATGAATTCCGCCATCTTGTTTTTTTTTCTGTTCATCTAGTAGATCTTTAGGTATTGATCATCTTTTTCCAAGAAACCACTCAACTTACATCTTGTATACTTGGTAAGATAGACACCGACGAAATTTGTATAGCCGCCATCTTGAATCCACCATTTTGGGGTTTTTTCAGCTCGGTGCCAATTGGATGAGGTTTCGAGTAATTTTTGTTTGAGCACCTCCCACCTATCTACAATACCCTGCCCGAGCTGCTCAACCGTCTTCCAAACCCTCAATCATCATGTCTTCCCATATTTTTCTTTGAGAGTTCTCCAAAAAACCGCATTAAAGCCTTGCATAGTTCACAACTTGTAGTCTCTTCAATATTCGCCATACATTTTCTATGGAAAAATAAATTCCGCCATTTTGAATTTTTTTTCAATTCATCAAGTAGACCTTTGGATCCTCATCATCTTTTGCGAAGAAACCACTCTTCCATCTTTTATACCCTCCGAGATGGAGACCGATGAAATTTGTATGGCGGCCATCTTTTTTTCGCCATTTTGAATTTTTTTTCAGCGGACTGCCAATCGGGTGACGTTTTGAGTGACATTTGCTCGAGCACCCCCCACCTATCTTCAATACCTTAAGCGTGCCCGTCGCTCGTCTCTGAAATCCTCAATCATCAGCTCTCTCCATATTTTTGTTCCGAATGAATTTTTGTCCTTTATACGAAACCATTAGTGAAAAAAAAATTTTTCATACAAAATTTTACAGGAGGGGTGATCAATCAGTGAGTCAGTCAATGAATCAGCACGAGCAGCTATATATATATTAATAGAAGATAGATAGATTTATATCAAAAAGATTAAGCAGCATTTTCGATAAAAGCTCCCAGGCGGCTTGACTTTTTCCTACATTTTCAACAATTATCGTCATATTTCAACCAATTTACATAAAACCTTAACAAATTATACACCTAAACCTTCCTCATAAATCACTGTCTATTGGTGAAAACCGCATGAAAATTCGTCAAGTAGTTCTTTAGTTGCATCTGAATAAGATGAACAGACTATGAAGCGCTGCAAAGCAATCATAATGTACCTACATATATGGATATAAACTTAACGCAAATACGAGTATGTCAAGAGTTTATTGCGAACAGACAGACAGACAGACACAGGCGGCCACGACGGGGGAATGTGTTTTATAATATTTAGTGATAGTGATAGCATCATCAGAGTAATGTTGGTCAGCGAAGCATGGTTATAACCCGCGTAATATAAGTCGACCGGTGACCTTCAATGCGCAGAAGTCGAAAATGAGGTATCTCGGGGTGTGAGGGGGTCGCGGGGAGGGCGTGGGGATCGTTCGTAAGCACTGATTAGCTCTCGCGGATCCCTCGTAAGCGCTGATTGGCTCTCCAATCGTACTGTGTTCCGCTCACTCGCACGACGCTGCGCGCACTTGAAGGTCACCGGTCGACTTACGTGACGGCGGTTATAGAACTCCAGCTCCGCTTGACAAACTTTTAATGTGGCGGGATACCGCGGGAAGTGGGTGAATGAGAAAAGCGGAGGCCATTGTCTCATCTCAGAGAGACCATGGTCCAGCGGTGGACGATGAGACTGATGCACTTACCCAGCGGTGATCCTAAAGACGCGCAGTTCGTCCTCCAGTTTGACAATCCGATCCATCATGCGTCGCTTGTCAGCTTCCGAAGCACGCAGAGAGCTCTGGAACAACAGAAACGATGCTCATTTGTACTATGTCTCGGTCACTCATGTGGACAAATGAGAGAGCGAGAAACCCCCTATCTTGTACTCTATCCCGCTTATAGCGAATGTGCACGCTGCCCAGCCATTAAGGATAGGTCCCCCATCCCCGAGCACAGAGCTCAACATTGCGCCAACATTTATTTATTTATTTAATGTAGGTATCTGATGAGGATCTCTCAAAATCATCCCTGCATGGACATTCCGTTATTTACAGCGTTCCAGTCAGGAGCAAAAGCTTGAGTAAGCGGCTGTACACGGACGGTTAATTTATTCGCGGACACGACCGGGTACACGCTGACCGCGCGCATCTTCAAGGGTTCCGTGGAGTATGGGCCGTAAAATTTGCCCAAAATAATTATGACAGTTAAAATTTTGTCCTGGCCGAATGTCGGCCACGGTTCGGCGGCCAATTTTAGTGGAGATTATAGCGAATTACGCAGGAGATACCTATTATATTGCACAAGTATGCGCAATCTATTCCTTTATTGATCATTTCATAGTCCGATAGGATGGTAATCCTCTGGTTTCTTGACGGTAAAAATCAATACCATTTCAAGAATTAAAAATAAAAAGCCTCTGAAACGACACAGTAGCATGGAAGTAATAGGATTTGCATTCAGCAATCCTCAAGATAGAACTACATAGATACTAGATAGATAGATTGTTTTCTTCTCAGTAGAATCTGCTTTTCGAAACGGTGGTAAAAGTAACTATATAAAGACTATAAAGACTAAAAGAGTAGTCAGCAGGTGCAGACTAAAGAATGAGGCTTTTCAAGACTGCCTGCGAAATTAGACCGACATGAAATAAAAAAGATAACATTTTAATCTAATAACAGCCATTTCTTTAATATAATCAGATACCTATATTATTTTTACATTTAAGCATCAGTTGTTCCGTGTGAATGTTTTGTTGTAAATAATGGCAAGACGTACTTTCGTAAAGATGAAAATCGACAAATAAAATAGGTAGAACCTAAAATCCGCCGACTTTTACATTAGAAATCACAGGGAGAAAAGAATCCCGAGGTATGTGTCTAAACGCGAGGGCAAACAGATGGACGGACAGACGTCACACCGCGGCTAATTCTGTTTGTTCCTTCGCGTTACCGGCCGAAAACGTATACACATACGTGATACATACATGTAAACATACATTATTGTGTACATAAGCTTTTATAAGTTACGTCTATAGAAGTAGGTAATTCTTGCGATTTTGTTTCGTACAAGTTGTTCCCAGCGACCTCGTCCGCGTGGACTCTTACAAATCTTTCACAAATCTATATATATAAAACAAAGTCGTGTTAGTTCGAACACTTATAACTCGAGAACGGCTGGACCGATTTTCATTGTTTTTGACTTGTTATATTTGGGACCGTCCCGAATAGCAGAATAACTATTAAAAACATTAAAAAATAGACGAAAACATAAAATAAAAGAAAAAACATTTTCCCATCCAAAATGTTCACGGGTTTTGTAACTGTCAAACATCCCGTCGCGTGGATACGGTAAACTCTCTCACCCTCTCACCCATATTTATAGTTATAATTATTCTGTACATGACGTTTGTCACCTAACTCCTCCTAAACGGCTGGACCGATTTGTATGAAATTTTGTGTGTAAAATTTCAATGGGTTCCTGGATGGTTTGAAAACACAATTACCGGGTAGGTACAGGTAACCTACTGGGTCTCAGTAGGTGGCGCCGATGTCGGTATGTCACCGGACAGGACGAAGTCTGCCGGGTCCTCTAGTTTTTAATAAATGTAAGCCTATGCGTTGCCGGCTTTTGAGGAATTTGTTTATCCGCCCATTGAATAGCTCTATATAGTCTTGAGGGAACACGGCTGGTGGCAGCTGGTTCCATAATTTTCGAGTAGGTACGAGGCAGGTCCCGTTATTCCAAGTATGACCTGGAATAACGGGAGGTGCAAGAATGCCCGTGGAAGATCCAGGTGGTGTGGATCAAACTTGTTTCTGGGACGTAAGGTGCGAGAACAGAACAGGGAAGGTGGTATAAATTCAAAAAAATCCTACAGAACACTCTTGTGCTTGATGGAACACAAATGGATGGCAGACTCTTCGGTGCGGTGACTGATAGGTAGATTAATCTATAGTTGGGACATTACAAACGTGCGAACCAAGTCATAAATCATTTTAATCGGACTTCTCGTTCGCACTTACAGGCCTTATGGAACTAGAACCTGATTCTGTGTTGTGTGTAAAAATAATAAAGGATTCGTTTAAAGTCGATAACAGGTTATAAAGAGCGAGGGAGAGCACTCACAACACTACGATCGTAATGCTTTATGACTCAGTTCGCACGTTTGTAATGTCCTAACTATAAGAGATGTTGATCCATCAGTCTCATGTCAATTTGTTATCAGTTTGATGGTGATCAAGGCTGAAGTAGGTAGGTACTATACCAAAGTAGGTTCCCTTGGGAGAGGGGATGAAAGTTAAAATATCTACTTAGCTGTAATTCATTAACAGGTAGTCCGATTTCTTTCATTCTTTTTTTAACCCCCGACGCAAAACGACGGGGTGTTATAAGTTTGACGTGTCTGTGTGTGTGTAATTGTGTGTGTGTGTGTGTCTGTCTGTTCCCCTGTGGCGCTCAAACGGGTGGACCGATTTGAATGCGGTTTTTTTGTTTGAAAGGTGAATTAGTCGAGAGTGTTGTTAGCTATGTTTGATGAAAATCGATTCAAGATGGCCGCCGCTACAAAATGGTGGATTACATATTTTTTCACAACTCCTCAATATGGGTATCAAATGAAAGGGCTTGACTAGTAAAATAGCACTATGCAAATCCAAGATGGCCGCCGCCACAAAATGGCGAATGTCGGGGGTTTTTTAAATTTTTAATTTATACTTGTGTCAGAAAGGAAATACTTTAAAGACCCTCATCACGACCCTCAGTATTCCAAATAACTTGGAACCCGGAGTGTACAGGAACCTTTGAACGTCAGGATCATCATCTTAACCTTTAAGTACCGACGTGTGGTCTGACAGACACCTCGAGAGGTCGAAAAGTCTGATTACCTATGTTAGCGAAAAACTATCCTACTGTTCTTCTCTCTACCCCTCGGGAAGTCGCCCAGTAGCGTTCCTGCAGAGTGGCAGCGTCGGCGCGTACGATTTCGGTAAGTTTTGATTTTTATAAGATCACGAGTGGTCTGTCAGACCACTCGTCGGTACTTATGTAACTTTTTTTGGATGCGACTTTTTTAAGATTATATTGTTTTCTCTTTTATTTTCAGTCAGTTATAACAATGGATTAGCCAGGTTCTTCAGACATGAAACGGGCAGCCATAAATAAAAATAAAAGTGTTCCTGTAGGTGAGAAAAGATATCAAACACTGCTTCAATATAAAGACCACCAAGAACATTTAGTGGAATAGCTAAATGAGAGTTCAGAGTCCGAATCTAAGGATATCTACCCAAATTTTACTGCTGGAGAGTGACCATAATTCAGCACCTGAACAGACTGTGATACTTGTATGAAACACGTGTGCCTACAATGCAGTTATCCTATGCAAAGACTGTTTGTAAACTTTGATAGTTCCTGCAATTTGATACCCTGTGATTTTTGAGAAAACGGTTGGTTATTAAGGTTTTTTATGTTTTTATTATTTATGTAGCTATTAATCTTTAAGAAAAAATTGTGTTTAAGAAAAAATAATAGTATTACTGATACATATGAATTATTAAGATAAAAGTTAATTTTTTCAAACGAAGAATCTATGAATGCTATATTAATGCTTATAATTATAAGCAATCAGTAATAAATGTGAAAACTTCTACATTTTGTTTTACTTATACAATAAGTAGATATTTAACAATACATAGAAACATTTTTTATAGAAGAATAATAAGAAACACTAAAGTTTTCGATTGGAAAACTATGGTGGTCTGGCAGACCTCACGTCGGTACTTATGTGACTAAAATAGTACGTCGGTACTTAAAGGTTAAGCTGGACGCTGGATTAACAGTTGCGTGGTTTCTCTGGTGGTTAGTTGGTTATGTAAACAATAATAACATATTATGGTAAAAGTTTTCTACGACAACTTTCATGGTTAAATACCTCGGGTATTTAACCATGAAAGTTGCACCGCCAGTCGGCTACATGTTACTGAGATTCTGTAAACACTTTGGGTCACGTTTCCAAGATTTCTCCGGGAAAGCGTTTCCTGTAATGATCGTACGTGCGTGGCCTGCTAAACGGATATACACTGGAGCTCAGCGGGCATACGACGGTAACGATTATTATGGCCATAGAGTGAAAGCTTTTTGAGCAAGTTTTGCATTAGCAGCCTTATGTAGGTACTTATAACGAGCTATTTTTTAGGAAAAATCAAACTGACTCCATTCCAGCAATCTCAAGAGAAATCAGTAATAGGTTTCAATCAGAAATAGGTAGGTATAACTTCGTACATAAGAATGATAACTAGGTGTGTTATATACTAAAACCTTCCTGAAATTATGTAGATTACGAAAGTGAAAAAATAATCAAAATCGGTTCATTGGTTTTTGAAATAATCGCGAACATACATACGGGTCGAATACAGAACCCGCCTTACAATTCTCGCCTTAACTGCCTCGTTGGTCTAGTGGTTAGCATATTCGACTGTAGATCACGAGGTCCCGGGTTCGATTCCCGGGTTTTTCTGTGAAGAAGTTCTCAGTGCCAGCCCGGAGTTGGTACCTAGTTGGCGGCGGTTGGCGGTGCAAGCACGTCGTCGGTCGCGGTTATTATCACTATCATGTGACAATGTCGTTAAAGCTCGCCAACCCGCATTGGAGCAGGGTGGCGGATCTAAGCTCTAAATCTCTCTCTCCTATGAAAGAGGAGGCCTGTGCCCAGCAGTGGTACGTTAAAAAGACTGTACTGGACTACTAGAACCGCATCCGATGACGATCCGCAACCAAGCAAGCCAGCCCCTGCTATTAGCCCTCATACGCATTAGCGGTCAACCGCGTGCGCGGCTAACCGCGCGGCTAGCCTCTTCATAGAATTTCGTCGCGGTTTAGTGCGTACAAAATGAGCGGTTGCATATAAAAATATAAAAGCGGCTAGCCTCGCGGTTATAGCCGCACATGCGGTTGACCGCTAATGCGTATGAGGGCTTAAGGCAGACATCGATGAGACTAATAATCTATACATATAATAAAATCGTAGAATTGCCGTATCTGTACATTGAAGATTTTTGCAAAATAATAACTGGGGGATGTTAGGGATAAGTAATAGAACGTAAAAAAGCTATTTTTGAAATTTTTGTCTGTTTGTCTGTTTATCTGTTTGTTTGTTTGTCTGTTTATCTGTTTGTCTGTTTGTCTGTATGTTTGTGCGCGCATCACGTAAAAACTACTGAATGGATTGAAATGAAACTCGGCATGATTTAAGTTAATACTATGGAGTAACATATAGGATACTTTTTATCCCGAAATTCAGCACGGTTCCCTTGGGAGAGGGGATGAAAGGCAAAATGTGTACTTAGCTGTAATTCGTTAACGGGTGGTCCAATTTCATTCATTCTTTTTTTGTTAGAAAGTAGATACTTTAAAGACTACAGGCTAATCTCCGAAAGGCTGGACCGATTTTGATGGGACTTTCACTGGCGGATGTTTACATTTTGATGTACCTAAACATCCGCCAATGAACTTTTTTACAGTTTTTAGCAAGGTTTAAGCTCAAAGGAGCATAGGAGAAACAAAATGATTCCCACGTGATTATTAAAATCAATATCCACGCGAACGAAGTCGCGGGTATCCGCTCGTAGATAATAATACGCCAAGCTACAGGTAACATAACGGGGCCTATGTTGTGACATATACATGTATAGACATGAATGCAAATCTATATATATAAAAATCAATGCCACTTTTCGTCGTAATTTTATAACTCAAGAACGGGCTCACCTATCCAAACCAAATGTTTAGGCTTTGTTCGGACTATTTAGTAGATGGTTTATGTGGAGTTTGCACAAAATCGGTCGAGCGGTTCTTCATTTATCACATTTTTTGTAACAAATATATATTGGTCTATGGGTGTAGCATACACGGTAGGTGGCGCTGATGTCGGTATGTCACCGGGCAGGACGACGTCTGCCAGGTCCACTAGTAAATAAATCTATGCTAATATAATAAAGCGGAAGAGTTTGTTTGTTTGAACGCGCTAATCTCAGGAACTACCTACTGACTGATTTCAAAAATTGAAAATGGACTGATTTCAAAAATTGATAAGTGATCCTTGAGTGCTATAGGCTATATATGTACCACGTGCGAAGCCGGGGCGGACCGATAGTAAATAATAACACAGGATACAATTCCCGAGCACTAACCCGTCTGTTAATCAGTTTAGCACCCGCGCGCGGCGGCATCAGCGCGCGGCGCTCGGAGCAAGCGTTTTTGCGCGTCAATTAACTTATTACCATCGGTGTTCTACGCGCGGGGTGCTAATGAGAAGCGCAAACTCTCTCCATCGCATCAGCCCGTATTCGGTTAAAGCGTGATTATCGCGGGAGACTGCAAACTCAGTTTGCGATAGTTCTGGCGATACGAAAAAGTCGATTAATTTCTAATCTTTAGCACGCAAAGTGCGTGAGTGGGGCCGACCAAATGGCAAAAGATCGCGGGCGTGTGGATTCCCTACCTATCACAACAAATACTGAAAACACCGATTTATAATGCAGTTTGTAAGCTATCTATAAGCAAAACAATCGAATATATTTTAGTTAGTCATAATTATATACGGACCTCTTATGGAGAGAAACGTTACGCATCGCACTTGGCTGATTCGTCTATTATATTTACAGCCAATCCATTCAACGTGAATAGAGATATTATCTATAACGAGATGTGAAACGATCGCATAATTCGTCGGTTACGATTCAAAATGCAGGTTCGCGGGCGGGCGGGCGGCGTGACGTCACGCGGGGTGGCGCCTGCCCGCGCCGCCATCCACTCACATCTGCCAATATTTACCCAGCGCCCCTCCCTACGCACCCGTTCATATTTCAAACGCTCGCAGGGGGACCGGTAAAGACTACAAAATACCCCGGTAACTCGACTGACACTCACACCGAAACATATCACATTTAAACAACAAATGTGCATAATATTGAAAAAAAATGCGAGACAGTCTTTGAGGACTTCCGATAGAAGTGAAAACTGGAAGCGTGCGGTGACGAAGTTTTCACTTCAAAAACAAAAAGCCAACGAAAAGAAAACCTAGCTTATAACCATCACGATAAACATCTTGATGATCAAAATCAATCCAGCCATTGGGATGCTTCTTCGAGGGTATTTAAAGAATCCCAGGTACATAGATACCGAGAATATACCTACGCGTGAAATCATAATCTGACTTCGCTGTCGCGCAATCGGGGAAATACAAAAAAATCAGTGTTACACAGAACTGAGAATTTTTTAGGACGTCGCGTCGATGTTGCAAAATATGTCATTTTTAATAAAACAGTTATACGTCATAATTATATTTAATTTCTGATATTTAAGACAATCAATAAATATTTTATTGCGACCTTGATACTATGAGACTATTCAAGATGGACATAGTAGGACAGTCGACGTTTTTAATATTTTGGGCGACGCGACGCATCGGTGTACCAGGCGGCCCCGTCAAACTATTGGATCGTGCGATTGCCCTCGTATCCGAATGAATCGATGTGTTTCGCAGTTCACCGAGTCACGGTGATTTTATAATCCGCAGTGCGAGCGGGTACCCCTCCCGGTGGAATCGAATACATTGAATACAATTATTATTTAATAAAGACCTTCACAAAATAATACAAGCAACGCCGTTGTAGAGATCACTCTATAGTCTATGGATATACCTATTTTTAAGTTGGTGCTTCATCCAGAACTTATCTAGCTACTTATATAGCTTGCATAAAATCTGAGTAATAATAGAAATTGGCTGATGATAGTACCTACCTGTTTGTTGTTTAAGTCCTCACTGAAATTTTACAAAAGTTACATACAGCTTTTGAGATAAAGCTGTTTTTGAGATGACCCCGGGACATACCTAGGAAATAGTCTGAAGAGAATTTGGTAGGTAGATGATCCTAAATAGTCAATTTAAAAATAAATATTTTATAAAGAAAAGTGTGAAAATAAAGTGGGTTCTCACTCCACACGGGCGAATTGCCAGACAAGTTCAAAATTTTGTTTTTAGGGTCCCGTAGGTACACAAAAATCAATATCTAGTTTAAAAAAAAGTGAAGTAATTAGTTTTAAGGTAGTTCTTTAATACGAGACTTACGACTCCTTTGACGAATCGAACTTGGATTAAGCGAATGATCCTTTCTACCGAATTTTTGATTGAGTATTTGTAATGGGTCACAGCCGATGACAAGTAAACACGGTAATACAAACTTAGCAATTTTTATTTATATTGAAGAATATAAACCGAGTGAGAGATTATAAGGTACTTACAGTTATTAACCTATTTGGTACTGTATTACACTTGTTGTTAACCTCTTGAGATCCCGAGACAACTCTGAGACAACACTGCCTAGTGCCTCGATCTTAGGTCAATATATACGAAACAAATACAATTAATAAACAATTAATAAACAATTATTACAGATATTTTGTAGTTATCTTGAATACCGCTCTATCGTTGTGACCACAAATGTAATATTAATTAACATTCGATAAAGAAGCTATTTTGGAAAGTTACAGAATATTCTGATTGCATCACGTAGCCACTTTTAATTATGATAAAATAATACTAGGTACATTACACCTTCCCCCTAAGAAAAAGAAATGATTGAAAATCATTTCGACTTAAATTAATAAAACTTATATAATAAGATACAAAATATTAAGGTTAAAACAAAACAGTAATAAAAGTAATAACAATAATAAAAGTGATTAGGTTTTTAACTTAGATAATCTAGCGCTTCTACGTAATGGTGTTTCATTATTACAATTAATAACTATAGGAGTTTTTTCCATTAAATTTTCCATTTCAAGATCTTCTATAGGTGCTGTAGGAGCGTTAGAGTATATTGGGGAAATTGGAGAATTCCTTTCTCTATTTCTATTTCTAACATTAAATGTAATACAATTAGTTATACTACTACAACAATCATTATTAGTACGTCTATTTGCATTTGGTCCATATTTATACAACAACCATAATTGTTTGAAAAATCTATAAACAACATATACAGTTATAATTTTAATAATTGTGAATACATGAGGAAGAAAACTATTTCCTGTCATTTGGTTAAATACAGAGTTATTATTTTCATATTCTTCGGTTAATTTTTCAATTTCATCTAATTTATGACTTGTTAATTTAATTGAATCATGATCTAATTTATAGGATTGTAATGGAATTAAATCTAATTTCGTAAAATTAAACTTATTTATCTTTATACAATCATTAATATCAAAAGTGGGAAAAATCCTTATATCTATTGAATTTTCATTATGAGTATTAAAAGTAGTTAATACAGAATTAGCAGTAAAAATCTTACAATTCTTATTAGAACTTAAAATTCCTTTTTCTTCTAACATAATATCTTTAGGTTGCATCGTTTCACATTTTACAGTAGCAACAATTGGTTTTGGTGTGACATATAACCATTGATTTAATTTATTCAACTTGTAAAATAGTTCGTGGGTAAGTTTTGTAATTCTTATATTACAATTATCAGGATTTTTTACATTATTTAACAAAATTTCACTTTCACAGCTAGGTCTAGAGTGAGTTGAATACATTGGTACCTTATTATAACAAATTCTTAAATCATCAGTTAACAATTTACATTCTGACAAATCCTTAAGAGTTACATAATACATTCTATTTTCTGAAAGTGACAAGTATTGACTATTTTCATCAGGTAATATAAAAGAATAAAGATCATCGTTCTTATGAATGGGTAAACTTATAAGTTTATATGCATCAAACTTTTCATTAAATATTAATGGAATTGAAATAACAAATATTAATCTATTATTATATAAAAATAAATTTAGTTTTAATACAGATTCTAGTTTATAGACTTCATTTCTAGTTAGATCAACTGGAAATTTCGTATTAGTTGGTAAATAAGAAATAACTTTTTGAAGTTCATTTATTAAAACTGAGGGTGAAATTATGCTTGGATGTAATGTTTCCGTTTTAGCAAACAAAATAGCATTAATAATAATAGAATATTCCTTATCCACTTCAGTAATTATTACATTTAACAATTCTAAATGTTGTATAGAAGAACATTATTGTTGTTTTGTAACGAAGTAATGGTATCAACAGTTGCTTTAGTAAAATGTTCTAGTTTTCTTAAGTTTATATTAAATGTGTTTAAATTTCTATGAATGCATAGTTTTTTAATTGAAGAATTAAAATTGATTATTATATCTGAATAACTTGTGTTCGAAATTATATGATTTGCATCAGTATGCTAATTTTAATCTATTATTATGAACTAACTTTTTCTTATTTTTTATAATAATAGTGGAATTACAATTAGAATTAATTTCAACTATTTCATAAGGACCTTCATAATTACTTCTAAGCTTTTTACATTTGCCTTTAGAAGTGTTTTCATTTAACAAAAATACTTTATCTCCTACTTTAAATGTTATAGGATTATTTTTCTGGTCATAATATTTTTTATTAACTTCTTTTGATTTTTGTATATGATTTCTTGCTATTTCATTACTTTTTTGTAATCTCATTTTCAATTCACTAAGATAATCATCATAAGTATATTTAAATTCAGGTGTAGAAGTAAGGCTAGATGGGATGTTTGGTTTTATACCAAAAACTAATTCAAATGGCATGAATTTTGTTGAAGTATGGACAGATGTATTATATGAAAACATTGCAAAATCAATCCATTTATCCCAGTCTGTCTGTTTATCATTAACGTAATGTTTTAAATAATCAGCTAGCGTATGATGAGATCTTTCGAGAGCTCCATTAGTTTGTGGATGATAGGCTGTGCAATTAATTTGTTTTATCTTAAATAGTTTTGAAACATTTTTTAAAAGAGATGACGTGAAATCAGAACCTTGATCAGTAAGTATCGACTTAGGTATACCAAATTTACATATAAATTGTGTGACAAAAATATTTGCAATTGTTAAAGCTTCGTGATTAGGAATAGCATATGCTTGCGAAAACTTAGTAAGATCATCTTGGAGTGTTAATATGAATTTATTACCATCTTCTGACAGAGGTAATGGTCCTACGATATCTAAAGCAATACGCTCAAAAGGCGTTGAAGATGTGGTGGTAAGTTCCATTGGAAGTTTATGTTTCTTTCGTACTAATTTATTTTTTTGACATGATTCACAAGTTTTAATAAAATTTTTAATATCGATTTTCATATTTTTCCATTTATATTTATCTTTGATTCTTTTATATGTTTTATGAAAACCAGAATGTCCCGCTGTTGGATTTATATGACATTCTTCTAAAATTTGTTTAATTTGATCTTTATTTGGTATAATTTTTTCATTATGGAAAATAATAATTTTAATTTTTGTATCTTTGAAAATATATCTCAACATTGTTCGTAATTTAGACCAACTTAATTTATCATATTGATCACCTAATTTGGGAATTTTTAAAGTACACTCTCCCCCATTAGTTTTAAGTAAGTGCTCCCGCACTTTTATCATTGTGTCAAAGAAATCTTTATAGTCTGCTCTATTCCAATAATATTGTTTAGTACAAAGATAATAAATGAAATGATCATTATGTTTCTTAATGACAATATTACCAACATCGACATCTTGTGGTTTGATATCATTAAAATGATTTAATTTATTTTTAATTTCTTTGTGGAAATCTTCAGTACATTCCAGATCACATGAGATTGGAATACAGACGTTACTGTCTAATTTATCACATATATTTCCATTAATTTCTTCAATATTATTATTTAAAATCAATTTGTGTTGAGAATCGTTTAAAAATTGTTGATATTGAGTACGATTAACCGTTTGAATTCGGCTTAACGCGTCGGCGTTATGGTTTAATCTACCTTCCTTATAAATTATTTCATAATCGTAATCTTCTAATAATAGTCTCCATCTGACTAAGCGCGAACTTGGGTCTTTTGCATTAAATAACCAAGTTAAAGGTTTGTGATCTGTATAAATTTTAAATTTCTTTCCGTAAAGATAAGGACGAAAGTGTTTTATACTCCATACAATAGCTAACAACTCTCTTTCTGTTGTTGAGTAATTAGATTCAGCATGATTTAAAGTTCTACTTGCATAGGCAATTGGAAGATCATTTGGTGGTGAACCTTGAGAAAGTACAGAACCTATCGCATAGGCACTAGCATCTGTGGTAAGTATAAATTCTTTTTCAAAATTAGGATATTGTAAAATTGGTTCACAACTTAAAGCATTTTTTAATTTTTCGAATGAATCTTGTTGGCTATTTGTCCAAATAAAATCAGTGTCTTTCTTTAATAGCATGGTTAAAGGACGTGATATTTTAGAAAAATCTTTTATAAATCTTCTATAATATCCTGCGAAGCCAAGAAATGCTTTAATATCCTTTTGACATTTAGGAATTGGATAATTAATTATAGCTTCAATTTTCTTTGGATCGGGCTTAATTCCTTCATTAGTAATGAGATGGCCCAAGTACATGACTTGTTTATGCATAAATTCACATTTATCAGGTTGAATTTTTAAATTAAATTTATCCAAACGTTGAAAAACTTCGATTAGACGTTTATTATGTTCTTGAAGAGAATCTGCATGAATTACGATATCATCTAAATATACAAAACATCTATAATTTTTAATTCCAGCAAGTACAGTATTCATTAGCCTTTGAAACGTAGCAGGTGCATTCTTTAAACCGAAAGGCATTCTATTGTATTGATAATGTCCTGAAGGGACAGAGAAGGCTGTTTTTTCAGCGTCTTCAGGCGACATTTTAATTTGGTGAAAACCTGAAGTTAAATCAAGGGTTGTAAAATATTTAGAATGACCTAATTGATCCAAAATGTCTGTTATATTAGGCAAGGGATAACTATCACCTATTGTAGCTTCATTTAATTTTCTATAATCGATTACTAAACGCCATTTTCTTTCACCAGAAGCATCAAGTTTTTTCGGAACGACCCATACAGGTGAATTCCAAGGGGATGTAGACGGTTCAATAATACCCTGTTCTAACATTTTATTTATTTGTTTATCAACTTCTTCTTTATGAACTTGAGGATACCTATAGGTTTTAGCATTAATTGGAGGGGTATTTGATTTAGTTGGAATAGTATGCTTTAGAACATCAGTACAAGATAATTTATCACCTTCTAAATAAAATATATGATGGTAATCCATACAAATTTTTTCTAATGACTCTTTTTCTTCTTTATTAAGATGACTGGTACGAAGATTGGATTTAATCTTTTCTAATCTTTCTGAAAATTGTGATTCAGTATTCTGGTAAAAATTTCTAATTTGACCAGTATTATTTAAATTAGAATTTTCTTCATTTTCTAAACATTTTCTTAAATCTTTCGAAATATATTCAATTTCTATCTTCAAATTATTAATTTCAATAACTTTATCATTCGTATTTAAAATAGAAGTAAAAACTTTTCCATTTGTAACTTTTACAAGACTATCCGCGATAAAAATACCATTTTCAATTTCCTTTTTATTTATTATTCCTAGCTCGGAATTAAAATTTAAAATATCAAATTCAACAACTTGTTCACAACGCGGTTTTAAAATAATTTTATTACTTATAATACTTGGAATATTTGGTCTTGTAATTTTATTTATATTCGTTTGAAGACCAGTTTCAGAGATCTCTTCTGTTTTATTAGAATCCTTGAAAGGAATATAATCAAATAATTGTTTTATACAAATATAAGAATCCTCGATGGGAATTTCAGAATAATTATTTTCAATCATATTAGAATCCTCAATGGGAATATTAGAATAATTATTTTTAATCACATTCTTGTCGTCGCAAGAATCAAAGGGAATGTTTACCCTATTATAATTATTAGAATTATTTAATTCATGAGCACGAGACCATGGGGCTTTATTATTTTCAGGAGGGGCAGTATTCGATTCAATTAGCATAATTTCAATTTCATTTTCATCTATCTTTAAAATATTTTTTTCAAAATCAAGAGAAGCGTTCAAATTTTTCAATATATCGTTCCCTAAAATACCATCAAAATCAATCGGGAAATCTTCCGCAATAACATGGAAAAGAGTTTCGTATTTGAAGCTATTAAGACAAAAATCAAGGTATGTATAAGCGAGTGTCTTATTTAAATTTTTTGATTCGACTTTATCAATGCCTTTTAAATAAATTGGGTAATCTGTGTAACAAATTGTTTCATATTTTAATTTATCAATTTTAATTAGAGAAATAGTAGCACCAGTGTCTAAAAGTAATCGAACGGGTTCTTTAGTTTGGTTAAATTGAATAATTACGTATGACGTAATAGCTTTACAATTGACTGCATAGATCCGGCTTGAATCTATCGGGTTTCCCTCTGCACAGCCGGCTGCGGAGGACCCTGCCTGTTTAAAGACGAAGGTCCAGCCTGCTGTGAGGAATTTCCTCTGAACTGATTATTATTTTGACGCGAATTACTCGTATATTTATTTTGATAATTTTTATGGTAATTATTTCGATTATTATAGTGGTTAGTATTGTTATTAGTATTATTAGGATTTCGATTTTTTAATTTAAAACATTTATCTATAGTATGATTATTTTTCTTACAATATTTACAGAATTGTTGCGACACTGTTTGGAATATTTTATTTTGGCTGAAATTTGATTTATTATTATTATGAAATCGTTGCATTTCTACTTTACTTTTTAATTGTTGTTCCTCATTAAGAGCAACAGTAACTGCGCTTTCTAAAGTTTCAGGCCTTTGTGATTTTACTAAGATAGTTAGATCTCTATTTAACCCATTCAGAAAAACGCTAAGAGCTTCATTCTTAATTAAATTAACACATGCTTCCCTACTAATTTTGTCTAAACTATTGTCTAACGAATTAATAACTTTAATGTAACAGCTTTCTACTCTATTGGCAAAACTCATGACGGATTCCTTGAAGTCCTGTTTACATGCGTTTAACTCTAACTGCCACTGTCCTATGGTCCTCTTCTCTGAATATGCATCTAGGAGATGCGTTTTGAGGGTGTCCCAGGATGGGAATTCTCGGTTACGAACGACGGCACGCGCATTATCCGTAATCTTGGTCTCAATGATTTTAAATAATATTTCTTTATATAACGGATCGACGAGAGTCATCGCCTTATCGCAGTTATCCAGAAATTCATACAATTTGCTTTTATTTCCGTCGAACTTAATGAGCATGCGCTCCGCCATCTCTAGGCTTATTGTTGGAGCCATGTTTTCTTCAAATAAAGAAGCCAAGTTGTACATAAAAAGAATGCTTACTTGAGGGCTGCTTTGACCTTGTGATGAGAGCACGATGTGGGGCTGCCGATGTACTCCTCTTAGACCTCCGAAGTAGGTAGGTAGTAGCTTCGTACAGCGTTTCACCGTGGTTCTGGATTCGTTTAAGCTTTCTTGCTTTTATAAAACGATCCAACCCGACTGCGCCAAAATGTAATGGGTCACAGCCGATGACAAGTAAACACGGTAATACAAACTTAGCAATTTTTATTTATATTGAAGAATATAAACCGAGTGAGAGATTATAAGGTACTTACAGTTATTAACCTATTTGGTACTGTATTACACTTGTTGTTAACCTCTTGAGATCCCGAGACAACTCTGAGACAACACTGCCTAGTGCCTCGATCTTAGGTCAATATATACGAAACAAATACAATTAATAAACAATTAATAAACAATTATTACAGATATTTTGTAGTTATCTTGAATACCGCTCTATCGTTGTGACCACAAATGTAATATTAATTAACATTCGATAAAGAAGCTATTTTGGAAAGTTACAGAATATTCTGATTGCATCACGTAGCCACTTTTAATTATGATAAAATAATACTAGGTACATTACATATTTTCGGGAACCTTATATTATATAAATGTAACTAATATATATTATATATTAGTTACATTTTCTAATAGATACTTAGACAAAATAGAATAGACACAGACATAAAATAGACAGAAGAATTCGAACATCGATCATTTCTTCTCGGGTAGGGGAGACTGGGTACGGTTGAAACATTTTAGCGTTAATCGTCCATTTCGTCGGGAATAGTTAAGCGAGCGTTGAAAGAAATATATCAAATAAAAGACCACATATCTGTCTACGAATGGGCAATGTTATTTGCGATCACTGTATTGTATTTTATGTGTAAAATCAAATCTTAAAAAAAATGGGAAACTGTTTCAACCGTCCCCATGCCAGGGTCGGTTGAAACAGTGCCTGGGGTCAATTGAAACACATGCAAATAATACAAAATATAATAAATGAACTTTTTTATTCATCGGCTAATAACATTTTACGTCTTTCTAGTTATATATCCTTTAGTTTAGCATAGTTTAGTTAGACATCCTTTTTAGTTAGGCAAAAATATATGTCTGCACATCTAATTAAATATTTAGATTGTTCACGCTCTTGTTCCTGGTTAAACACTCGATTGTGAGCTTTATATCGCATTTCTTGATTTTCATTGCCTCCAGTCGCACCTCGTTTACGTACATTGTATACCTCAACTGGGAACAGTGGTTCAGTCCATTCTTTTCTGCCGCTGTTCTTAACGAAGATCCAGCTTTTACACCTTCTTAGGCCGAGCTCACTTTGGATACGTTTTCGTACGAATTCCATTCGTGCAGAAACGTACGAACACGCACGAACATTCCCGACCTTCTGAGTACTATGAAAGCGCTCACACTGCGCGCGAGTTAGTCGTACGTATACGTACGTGCAAGTCCGACGTCCGAAACCAATCCGAACTTGTTGGGATTTTATTACGCGTTCGTGCGTTCGCATGTATTTTCGCATTAAGAATGTACTCAAAAGTATCTCTCCCCATGCGTGTATAACCATAAAACAGTCTGGGGTCATTATACAAATCTTGCATAATGTGATGAAATTCACCGAATTCATTTCTTTTTAAAAATATTTCGCGCACCCATTCGGTTCTACGACGACGACGGCGTCGCAATCTACGGTTAAGAAGATGATTATCCAAAAGATGAAGATTATTCAGCACGGCAAAGATGACTTCACGTATGCGCTAACACCGGTATTCTGTGTATTTGACGGAGAAAAACGTATTCAGTGTGCGCACTCAATTCGTACGAACAGTGTTCATACGTTAACGTACGATATAATTCGCATCCAAAGTGAGCGCGGCCTTATGCTTACTTGTACGTCGAGAAGTCTCGTAGTCTCCCTTTGGCATCTTTGAAACAAGAAAATAAAATAAATACATTGTTTCAACCGTACCCACAAAAAATGTTTCAACTGTCCCCAACCCCCCTTCTAGGTATAAAATTGTTCGCAGTAAGAATAATAATAAATTTAAATAAACACTAATCATACAACCATATTCTACAAACTTCAATAAAAACGATACAAAACTCTCAGTACTCTAACTTTAATAAAACCATTATAATTTCAAAAATGTACGGACATAAAATACTTACTTTTACGTCAAAAAACACAATAAGGCCTCTTATCTACAAGTACAGCGCGCGAAGGGCGACACAACACCAAAATTCGTGTTTGGACTTGTCGTCCGCTTCGTTCTTCCCTTGTAACCATCAACCTCACCACACACGGTGTCGAGATATTCGCTTTGTTTCAACCGTCCACCGTTTCAACCGTACCCAGTCTACCCTATACTTTAACTTAGAATAAGTAATCGGCGTAGACATCTACGAGCATAAATACTAACAACAGGCTATTTTTTAAGAACAATCAATCAAACTTCGGTCCAATAAATTCAGAATAATCGGTGTGCCAATGAATAATATTAGTGACTTATGGGTACATTTATGCGTGTAACTTCGTAAGTTCGTATATAACTAGATTAAAACCTTCCTGAAAGTTTGCAGATTACGATAGTGAAAAAATCCTCAAAATCGGTTCATTAGTTAATTTGAAATAATCGCGAACATACATGCGCATATACAAGTACCTAATTCATACTGATCGAATACAGAACCTTCTTCTTTGAAGTCGGTTAAAAATAAATATCGTAACATAGCAAGCATTGTAACGCGCGTCACTTGCACTTCTCGCACCCCGACAACACAAACAACGCACAGCAACACACATCGACACGTACCTGCATGTACATGTTTTTTGCGTTTTTTCGATTCGGCGCTATTAAGGTTTATTTACACGCGCGCTGGGTGGTCGTCGAGTGCACTCCACTCTTCGACGTCACACCTTACATCTTGCGAGCGAGTGTTTGCCCGCGAAACTACCACACTCTCATCATGAGTGCGTACATCTAACATTTATGGCTTCCAGGATATATTCAAAACGTACGTGTGAATTGCATTGCGCTCACTGTTTAGTATAGTGCGAGACGGAAACGTCTGTAAAGGGCTTTTTAACCCCCGACGCAAAAACGACGGGGTGTTATAAGTTTGACATGTCTGTGTGTGTGTATGTGTCTGTTCCACCGTAGCGCTCAAACGGGTGAACCGATTTGAATGTGGTTTTATTGTTTGAAAGGTGAATTAGTCGAGTGTTGTTAGCTATGTTTGATGAAAATCGATCCACGATGGCCGCCGCTACAAAATGGCAGATTAAATTTTTTCACAACTCCGTTAATATGGGTATCAAATGAAAGGGCTTGACTAGTAGAATAGCACTATGCAAATCCAAGATGGCCGCGACAACAAAATGGCGAATGTCGGGGGTTTTTTTAATTTTTAATTTATACTTGTTTAAGTTTTTTATTGATCTACAAGTTAGGCCTTGACTGCGATTTCTCCTTATGGTAACCGACGATGCAGTCTAAGACGAAAGAGGGCTAACCTGGAAGAGTTTTGGCAGTTTTTTAGGGTTCCGTACCCAAAGGGTAAAAAGGGAGCGCTATTAATGGCACTCTGCTGTCTGTCCGTCCGCCGGTCACAGGTAGGTATTTGGTGTAAATCGTTGAGCCAAAATAAAGTATTGAATTAAATTATATTTCAGGGGGGCTCCCATACATAAAAAAGCAGCCGGAAATAACGGCTTTATACGGTGTATCATAGGTAGATGAACGCTAAATCGCTTGGCGGCACGGCTTTGCCAGTAGGGTGGTAACTAGCCAAGGCTGAAAAGCCTCCCACCAGAACAGACCAGCAGGGCTAACATGCGACACACGAGAAAATTATCTCTACACTTTTTCTCGTCAAATTCTATTGTATTCGTCGAGAAAAAGTGTAGAGATAATTTTCTCGTGCGTCGCATGTTAGCACTTCAGATTTAAAAATTAAGTTAATACATATTATATTAATTCCAAAATCACTTCTGCCGGGAATCGAACCCGGGACCTCCCATTTATAGAAAACAGCGCTCACTCACTACTGCGGCAAAGAGGTCATCAAAAATTAGTGTTACGTAAAGGTTTCCGTAGTTAGTTTTCTTATGTAGGTTTTTATCGCGAATTTCGTAAAATATCTCGCTGCACTTGCTGCTTTCTTGGCCTTTTTTGTCTCCATAATAAATTACTTGTTCCAAGTAAAATCCCGACGCCAAATCTGATATTTTAGCACACCGCCATCTATCGTAATACACAGAAACCAAAACAACATCATTGCACTTCATGCCACTAGATGTCGCTTTACGTTTTGTGGCAGCGCCATCTATTTGATAATGACTATGTATTAAGTAGATGGCGCTGGTAAGTACAGCCAGTGTCAGTTGTCACCAGTTCACCACCATTGCCTGAATGCGAAGAGGAGGTATTACTTTATCTTAGCTGAATGCCTACTAGATCAGCCCCTCCGATTGTCTAAAAGCTGCCACCACTACCACTATAGCCTTTTAATGTCCCACTGCTGGGCACAGGCCTCCTCTCTCATAGGAGAAAGGGATTTAGAGCTTAGACCCGCCACGCTGCTCCAATGCGGGTTGGCGGGCTTTAACACTTATTGTCACATGATAGTGATAATAACCGGGACCAACTGTTTAACGTGCTCTCCAAGGCACGGGGGTGGAACACCGCCAACTACCAACTCCGGTACTGAGAATTTCTTGACAGAAAACACCCAATACCAAACAAATATTAGCCCGATCCGGGAATCGAACCCGGGACCTCGTAATCTGCAGTCGAATATGCTAACCACACCAAGAGCTGCATTAATAAATATACAGGGTTAAATAAAAAATACCAGAAAGCTCTCGGCACGTAATTGTTATCATTAAAACTAACAACTTTTGTTCTACGACTTTTTCTTTAACTCGATATTTTGTGAAATATTTAATATTCAATAGTTTACATAGATTATCTCCTTGTAGCTACTCTGTAACATCGGCAACGCCGCACGAACGCACGTCACGTGTCTTGGTCTCGAGTCTCGACTCTGTGCGCACAGAGTAATGTCACTTTAGAGAAATAACATATTTTTTTAATTTTTTTGTATGAAAAAAATTAATGCGGAATTTTGAAAAGTCGTAGAACAAAAGTTGTTAGTTTTAATGATAACAATTACGTGTCGAGAGCTTTCTGGTATTTTTTATTTAACCCTGTATAGCTACTCGTGCTGATTGGGTCACTGACTGACTGACTGACTCATTGATCACCTCTCCTGTAAAATTTTGTTTTGATCAGGATCTGAAGGTCTACTCAATGAATAGAAAAAAAAATTCAAAATGGCGGAATTTATTTTTCCATACAAAATGTACGGAGAATATTGAAAAAACTACAAGTTGTGAACTATGCAAGGCAGTGATCCGGTTTTTTGGAGAACTCTCAAAGAAAAATATATGAAAATATGATGATTGAGGGTTTGGAAGACGGTTGAGCAGCCCGGGCAGGGTATTGTAGATAGTTGGGAGGTGCTCAAACAAAAATTACTTGAAACCTCATCCAATTGGCACTGAGCTGAAAAAACCCCAAAATGGCGGATTCAAGATGGCGGCTATACAAATTTCGTCGGTGTCTATCTTACCAAGTATACAAGATGTAAGAGTGGTTTCTCGGAAAAAGATGATCAATACCTAAAGATCTACTTGATGAGCAGAATGATTCAAAGAAAAAATATGGAGAGTGATAATGATCGAGGATTAGGAATATGGGAGAGATAGGTGGAGGCTGCTCAAACCAAAATACCCGAAAGCGAAACCTCGCGGTCCGCTTGCGGGCCGCGCACCCACGCGCCCTACTAGTTAATAAATATAATTGCTACAATCTCAACTGTGGTGATTGGCTGAATTTATGGAAGCATCGCGTCAACAATGCCTTTTTCGGTTAATGGCGTAATATGGGCGTTTATGGCCAAAATAGGAGCCAAAAAGTACCCGGGTAAAAGCGCTACCTGTGAGGAAATGTCAAGTATAGGAGCCCAGATCCCGTTTGACTAAGTTAATCGGAAAGACCCTACCACAGGTATAAAAATATTGTTACCTTGATTTCTTCAAGCGTTCTCTCGGCAAGTTTGGACTCTGCTGAGGCCATGCCATTCTGAAAGAAAAATGTATTTGAATTTTTGTTTGCAACAAAAATATTCGCGGTCAAGCAAATGGGGAATATTCTCAGACCAGGGCGCGTATGAAACGCTCGTAGTTTTAGTTTTAAGTTTTCGTAAGTTATTATCACCATTATCTAACTTGTATTACACTTGTAAAATTAACATTAAAAAGTGCATGTACCAATCCATACTAATATTATAAATGCGAAAGTGTGTATGTCTGTCTGTCTCTCTGTTAGCTTTCAATGGCCCAACAATTTAACCGATTTTGATGAAATTGGGTACAGAGGTAGCGTACATCCCAGGGACGGACATAGGCTCTTACTATCCCGGTACGGAATAATACTTTTTACCCGGAAAATTAAAGAATTCCTACGGGATTCTTAAAGGTCCATCCGTCTAACCGATTTATATATACGAAATTTGGTGCAGAGGTAGCTTGCATTCCGGAAAAATTTACATGGGTAACTTTTATCCCGGAAAAGCAAACCGTTCCCACAGTTCCCACCGGATTTTAAAAACCTAAATCCACGCGAGCAACGCGAAAAATTTGATTTATTATGTAATGTATAATGTATAAGGATGTAGGATTGCATTATCACCAATTAACAGTTATAGATAACTAGCTGATGCTCGCGACTTCGCCCGCGTGGATTCTTATAAATGTCACTTGGGGGTGGAATTTCCGCAATTCCTGAAACACGTATTAATTCTTTATTTTTTAACCGACAATACAAATACCGATTTTCATTGATATAACTTTAAAAATGACGAACTTTCATATAACATTTCATCCCCCATTTAACCCACTTGGCGGTAGTTTTTCCGAAATTCTTTAAACATCTAGTCTTTATTTTGAACCGTCAGTACAAATACCAATTTTCATGGATATAACTTTAAAATGACAGACTTTCATACAAACTTTCATCCCCTATTTAACCCCCTTAAGGGTGGAATTTACAATAACTCTTTCTTAGTGTGCGCCTACGTCATAAACGGAAGTTACTGTGAAAATTTCAGGTTTCTAGCTTCAGTGGTTTAGGCTGTGCGTTGATGATCAGTTAGTCAGTCAGGACAAGCTACTTTATATTATAGATTTAGTACATACATACTTTGTTAATGCGGCATTACAAAGTTCCAAGATCGCATCGGCTATCGATTCACTGTCTCAGTGCAGCACAACAAGGTTGCACGGAAGGCCTTGATATCCATAGATAAGGTATTATCGCATACAGACGTAATTATTTATCTTCATCAGATTATTCAGATAGCAACGTAAAGCGGCAGATCGAATCTTATTTATTGTTTACCTATAAACAGCGGCACGAAACTCGAGCGCTGACCTTCAATGCGCAGATGTCGAAAATGAGGTATCTCGGGTGGTGAGGGGGTCGCGGGGAGGGCGTGGGGATCGTTCGTAAGCACTGATTAGCTCTCGCGGATCCCTCGTAAGCGCTGATTGGCTCTCCAATCGTACTGTGTCCCGCTCACTCGTACGACACTGCGCGCACTTGAAGGTCAGCGCTTGAGTTTCGTGCCGCTGTTTATACTAGTGTTTAGTGTTACTAGGACTCTGATTTTTATGAGTTGAACTACCTATCAATACCTATGTACATAGGCTGTAGACAGTAAAAAAATCGTACCCACAATATTCAAGTTCTCATAAAAAATTTGGTAACAATCTACGAAATGGGTGATCCTGGATTCACGGGATAAAGAACGCCAAATGAAATCATGGAAACATTAATTGTGCGACTGAGATGCCTACATCTCTGGCTGGGTAAATATCTGAGAAACCTAAAAGACTGACCAGCTGGGTTATTCTGTAACTTAGTTAGCAACTGAAAATAGTTGCCAACGAATTAGTTTGATATACATTGCTGCTTTACTGTGGGAAATATTCATAATTTTACACAGTAAAGCAACAATGTATATTGAACTACTCTAGCGGCACGCTATGATGGCCGGTTTGACGTTTGTCCGCTCATGAAGTTCCGTATTAATTGATAACGACTTTGAAGGAAATAATTGTATTACTTTATTGACGATAGTGATGTGCAGAGATTCATAAATTTTATCGAATGTAGTTTTAGGTTTAGGACTCAAAATTTATTTATTAAATTGATTTCTTAAATGTATACAAGTGTAGAAAAATCAGTTTGCACCATTTAAGGGGTGAATGTACTTGTGAATATGAACAATTTTCACTATGTGGACAAACCTCTGAAATCGCAAAAAAATATCAATAAATTTTTAAAAATGGAATCTAATACGATCGTCACATAGGATCGCTGGCTAGCACAACTACTACCTCCGGCAAACTCGCGTCAATGCTCAATGCAAAACAAAGCAGTTTCGAATTGACGTTGCTTCGAAAAGTATAAACTGTCAGTGCAATGCGATTGTGATATAGTTTTGACCTGGCTTTGGATTTCAAATATTGATACTGCATTACTGTTGACCCTTGCTCGTTAATTTGGACTCTGTTCAAGCCCTTTGTTGTGGATTTCGTCGATATGACCGAACGTACGCAGAGAACTGTTCTAAATAGTCAGACACGTGAGTTCGTAATACGCCTTCGTAACTATTTCGATCGTGAAGCTCAAAATGGAGGGCCAATTTTACCTATAACGTCAGTGGTTGAACGCGTAGCTGATGCGCTTAATATTGGACAACGAACTGTTAGACGGATAACAAAAAAAAAATATGGCGAGACTGGCACAGAAGAAAATAAACTTCACACACCAAAAAAGAGAAAACGAGCAAAACCAGTCGTAGGCATCGATAGCTTTGATGCCGATGCTATCCGAAGACATGTTTACGGCTACTATTTACAGAAGGAGTATCCAACAAGAAAAAAGTTGGTGCATTCACTGAAGGAAGCTGGATTATTCTTCGGTGGGGAAAGTTCTTTAACGAAGATTTTGAAGACCATTGGATTTCGATACAAAAAATGTAACAAACGCAAAATATTGATGGAAAGATTTGATATAGCGATGGCAAGGTATACTTTTTTACGGCAAGTGAAAGAAATCAAAAATTGGCAAAATGTTGTGTTCTTGGATGAAACATGGCTTAATGCTAACCATACTGTAGGCCGTTCTTGGAACGATGACACAGCAGCATCTACTTCCAAAGTTCCTGTAGGAAAAGGATCGCGACTTATAATTTGTCACGCCGGAACCATCAACGGGTTTGTCGAAGGTTCTCTCATGGCTTTTGCGTCAAAAACCACTGGAGACTATCATGAAGACATGAATGGAGAAAAGTTTACTGAATGGTTTACCTCAATGTTGTGTAGCCTCCCTGAACCATCTATTATAATTATGGACAACGCCCCATACCACTCGATGCAAATTGACAAGCCACCTGCCCAATCCCAAAAGAAAGCTGATATCGTCGCATGGCTTCGTAAAAATGGCGTAGATGCAAACATGAATATGTTAAAAGCGGAATTAGTACGTCTTTTAAAAGAAAACAAACCAACCAAGATCCGATACGTCATTGACGAAATAGCATTAGAACATGGGCACAGAGTTATACGGTTACCGCCTTACCATTGTGAGTATAATGCGATTGAGTTGGTGTGGGCTCAAATTAAGGGATATGCTGCAAGACACAATACAGAACCCCCATTTACCACAAAAAAAATGCTAAAATTATTAGAAGAAGCTTGTGAACATGTGACTAAAGGAGACTGGGAAAAGGTTGTGAATAGAACTGTTAAATTAATAAGGGAAGATTATGAAAGAGATGTGAAAATAGATAATATTATAGAAAACGAACATATAATTATTAATGTATGTGATGATAGCAGTGACGACAGTGAAAATAGTAGTATGGACGAATCTGATTAATTATGGCCTTTTGTGGCACCTTTTTTGGTATCTTTTGTATTCATATGTTTCTTGTGTGCATATAAAGTATGTATATTCATTTTCGTTCAAATATTCAGTTCGTTCAAATAAATTAAATAAACATATACATTTTTGTTTTATTAAACCTATTTAATCAGGTACAAAAACAAAACTTAATTGTTTTTTGTTCGAGAATAAATTGACATTCCACATCACTATTGTAATGTGTCAAACCGGCCATCATAGCGTGCCGCTAGTGTAATTCGTTGGCAACTATTTTCAGTTGCTAACTAAGTTACAGAATAAACCCCCTGTTGCGTTAACATGCGATCCACGAGAAAATTATGTCTACTCATTTTGTCGTTTATCTCTATTGTTTTCAACGAGAAAATGAGTAGGTAGACATAATTTTCTCGTGGGTCGCATGCTAGCGCAACTGGAAGACCTAAACTGCACAAATAGCTAAGGATCATCTCGGTAAAACGCATCATTCAAATCTAAATAGATCAATCTTTATGAACGCTACAATGCAAGACATAAACACAGTCACACACTCACAAAAAGGTCAAAATACATAGCATCATTCTTTTGTGTCGAGGGTGAAAACTGAAAATTAACTAGTTTTTTAAGCAAAATACCTGTCGCAGTCATCGACAGTAAAAGTAAATAAATATAGAAATTTTTCGCATACACTCTCCTCGATATTCTGAAGCCACGTGTTGGTGAAATGTAAAGACGAGAGTTGACATTCTTGGAGCGATGCCAGAGTATTTTCAAAAGTTCAGACGGCCATTTCTAATGCATACCTACTTATTTTAGTGCAACACTTTCGCGAGTAATTGGTAATTTTTGTTTGAACTAATTTCATAAATTCAGGTTATCTTTCTCTTAAATCGATGCGGTTTTTAGGTAGGTACCTATTAGGTTCGTATACTTAATTTGAGTACCTTGCCAGGTACTCAAGTTATGTAATGTGGCAGAAAACTCAAGTTATATGTGGCAGGAAACTCAAGTTTTATATGGCAGGAAACTCATCTTTTATATGGCAGGAAACTCAAGTTTTATATGGCAGGAAACTCATGTTTTATATGGCAGGAAACTCAAGTTTTATATGGCAGGAAACTCAAGTTTTATATAGCAGGAAACTCAAGTTATAGGGAACGGGAGGTAATTCCGAACCTGAGCGGTTTCGTATCTTAAACGTCGAATAATAAAGAGATTCTCAATTTGTCCCATTGGCCATTAAATCATGCTAAAGCTTGTAATTTAGATACAAAGTCGAAAAGCATAAAATCATTGTTTACAATTTCATGCTTTTCAGTCGAATGTCGAAAGATTGGAAATTGAACTTAAAAACAGATTGACACAGTCTAAAATTATTTCGTTAAATCTATTTTATGTTTCTGCTTCTTTCAATTCTTAATTTCTAAATCACGTAATGCCGAAATCGATTCGTCTCCATTGGTTCGTCATACTACATAATCTAAAATCTAAATATATAAAAGGAAAAGGTGACTGACTCGACGGGTCGGGTTGAAATTCGGCATACAGATAGATATTATGAAGTAGGCATCTGGTAAGAAAGGAGTTTTGAAAATTCGTCCCCTAACATGGTTAAATAGGGGTTGAGTTTGCATGAGATTTGTGAGAATTCACGCGGACGAAGTCGCGGGCATCAGTTAGTTTCAAGATGAGGCAAGAAATAAACTAAAGATTTTTGTGCTAAACTGCACCATATCCAAATGTGTGCTAAGCCTAACTGGAAATTGGTTACGCAAATAAATACGGAAGTATTTGTTCCACTTTCGCGAGCTATCTGCACAAACGATCTACACGAACTTTAGCATGTACACATTACACATACCTATACCAGCAACAATGCTGTCTATTGTTGCACTTTTAGTTACTTTATTTTTACCCGACTACGGCAAAGCCAAAAGGAAGGGTTATGATTTTAGCAGTCTATGTATGTATGTGGCCGATTTTTGTATGAGATTCCGTGTGTACCACAGTAGCGCCCAAACTACTGGACCGATTTTCATCGAACATAGCTACGAATACTCCCAAGTAATTCACCTTTCAAACAAAAAAACCGCATTCAAATCGGTTCACCCGTTTGAGCGCTCCGATGCCACTGACGCTCGCAAGCACACACGCACGCACGTATAAAAATACGTACATCGGTCCTCTCCAGCAGCATGGCGCGCAGCCGCGCGTACATCGCGTCCTCGCGCATGCGCGCCGCGTCGCGTATCTCGCGCACCACGTCCGTCAGGAACCCCGGGGAGTACTGCCCGCCGACACCTGGCGAACACAACAAACACGTGAAACGTTACAAACTGTTCGTAATGGGCTGTTTACCACCACCATTGCAGCCTTTCAACGTCCCACTGCTGGGCACAGGCCTCCTCTCTCATAGGAGAGAGGAATTTAGAGCTTAGACCCGCCACGCTGCTCCATGGCGGGCTGTAACGACTACTGTCACATGATAGTGATAGGGACCGACTGCTTAACGTGCTCTCCAAGGTACGGAGGTCACGAGGTGAGACACCGCCAACTACCAACTCCGGGCTGGTACAGAGAATTTATTGACAGAAAAACGCAATCCCTAACAATTATTTGCCCGACCCGGGAATCGAACTGGGGACCTCGTGATCTGCAGTCTGCCCAGCAGTGGAACGTTAAAGAGCTGTCGTGGTGGAGGGGTACCTATTACTATAATAGCAATAACTATGATTGGCTGAATTTATGGTATAATAGGGTATTTGACTAATTTTTGGAAATTGTTTTAAATTATTCTTTATTACTTATTAAAACACACTACATTGATATTTTTCGCAATATCTACAGTATTAAGAATTAAATCAATGATAAAGTTTAAGAGCGCTCTCCATGCAAGCGAGAAGTCGTTGGTGGGCGGAGCCTAAAATATTGCTGTCTCGTCCTGCATTTAGAGAGCGAGACATCGTCAGTAAAGAAGAGTATGCAGCTACCATAGCTACACGTAAAACTAAAGCGAGAAAGAATGACATATGGACATTGGACAGTACAATGCACAATCATGCCTATTTCCTTTTCATTTACGGTTCGTTTTTCCTTTTGAGGAATGGAATCCTAAAAAATAAAGAAAATAATTGAAAATCCAGAGATACTACAAATGTAATTGATTACTTATCCCCCAAAATTATTTAAAACTAGCTTCTGCCCGCAGCTTCGCCCGCGTGAATTTCGGTTTCTCACAAATCCCGAGGGAATCGTGGATTTCCGGTTCCCGTTCCCGCTTCCTTTTCCAACCTTTATACCTACTTTCAAGGAAGTTTGCTATAGTAATCTACCTACAGCTGTTGCTAAAGATTTGTTTTTTTTTTTCAAAATCCCGTGCGAACTGTGATTTTTTCCGGGATAAAAGTTAAAAAGCCTATGTTGTAAGTCAGGGCATAAGCTATCTCCATTCAAAATTTCAGCCGAATCGGTTTTGTAGTTGCGGCGTGATTGAGTAACAAACATCCAAACATCCACACTTTCACATTTATAATATTAGATATAGTTAGTAGGATAATGTGATAATAATTATTTTACAAATCGATAAAAATAATTGACAAAAGGGTGGGTCCAGACTAAGTAACATAATATTTTTTCGCTGTCAAAACTTTGTTTATATGTATATTCGAAAACCTACTTAGAATGTGCATATATAAAAGAAAATCATACAAGACAATATTATGAAATGTAAAATAACAGAACTATGTGTATTTAGGTATAATATTTCACACATTTTTAAATGTGAATATATTATATTCTATGTAAAATACGGCTGAATCTACATTATATTATGAATAACGTGAATCCACCTTATTACATTGATGTATTCATGATCTTCGTAAATACTTACCAACTTTTATACTTACATAATATATGAAAAATTCAGTGGTGCCGGCGCCACACCGTGTCTCTTGCATGGTCGCTAAGGATACCAAATATTGGAAATAAAATAAGAAAGTTATTTAAAGTCATTTATTTAAACATCAAAAGTACTAAAATTAAAACTAACTTTTTAGTAATCGGTCTGAATGATGAGCAAAATGACACAAAAGAGAAAAAAGATATTAGGACACAACTAGATAGTTCGTACACAGTCGTATTATAAAACTAGCTGACCCCCGCGACTTCGTCCGCGTGGTTATATAGGTTTTTATATAGGATCGGATTGGATCCCATAATCCTTTTTTGTACCTAAACTAAATGTAGCCTAAGTTACTCCATATAACATCACCTGTCTGCCATTGAAAGTTCCATCAAAATCGATCCAGCCGTTTCGGAAATTAGCTGGAACAAATGTACAGATCGACAAACATAACTCTAAATGCACACCAGTTTAAAATAAACCATACGTTCAAAGATCCGGGTCCCAAATTATTTGAACCCAATAAATGTCTGTCATTTCTGAAATAAAGAACCTATGACCTTGAAATATTTACGGGACAATACTTAAAGTACTACCTTTCTAACAAAAAAAGAATGAGTTAAATCGAAGTACTCGTTATTGAATTACAGCTAAATACACGTTTTAACTTTCTTCCCCTCTCCCAAGGGAACCGCGCTGAATTTCGGGATAAAAAGTATCCTATGTCCACCTCGGAGTATAAACTCAAACCGTACCAAGTTTCATTCGAATCCATTTAGTAGTTTCGGCGTGATGCGCGGCCAAGATACAGACAGACAGATAGATAGACAGACAGACAGACAGACAGACAGACAAAAATGAAAAAAATTACAGTTTTGGCTTCAGTATCGATTATAGAATGCCCTCCAAAAGAAATTTTCAAAATATCTTCAATGTACAGAATTGGATCTGTTACAGTTTTATTATATTATAGAAGATAAAAGTACTTATAATAATATGTATGCTATGCACGTAAGGGATCAAATATCAAGACATATTAGCGCAGAGTCAAAGCGAAATGACGTAACATGAATTTTGCTCAATGTTCTTTGAAACATGTAATGGATGGATGGATGGATGGATTTTTTTAATAATAATAATAATAATTTTCTTTATTCAGGTAAAAACCCAAGTAGGTATGAATATAGAAATACAAAAAACATATCAAAAATTAATTAAATAAATTAAAATCAAATACAATAGAATAGGTGATATAGAATACTATATATATAAATTTACATATACCTATTAAATTAACGCTGCACACTGAAGGTGTGCAGAGTTATTTCCTATTTGGATCTCGATGCATCTTGATCCAATGAGCAATCATTGGACCGCGCAAGTCCTGGCTCACCACTTGGAGGATGCTGTTACTAGAGTTACGCAATCTTTCCCAGAAGGAAGCTATACGTGCTCTGATAACAGCAAAGAAATCAGGCACCCCCGACTCGGCAAACATACTCGATGCGCTGCAGTATCTGGGAAATTTCATAAAGGTGCGTCCAGACTTGAACATTTCACCGAACCGAACAGCGAACATTTCGGCGAACTTGTTACGCTCAATGTGGACGGCGCGCTTGGAGCGCTTGAGATGGGTTACTGCGTAACAGTTCGGCGAAAGTTTCGCCGAACTGTTACGCAGTAACCCATCTCAAGCGCTCCAAGCGCGCCGTCCACATTGAGCGTAACAAGTTCGCCGAAATGTTCGCTGTTCGGTTCGGTGAAATGTTCAAGTCTGGACGCACCTTTATGATGCGGTATGCGTTATTATACTGCACCCTTATGGTGCTGAAGGACACCCTCTTGTACCAGTACCACAACTGACAGGTATATAAACATTGACAGTAAGCCCTGAGGAGGGTGCCCCTCACTTCATTACTGCTTTTAGCAAATCTGCGCGCGAGCATGTTAGACCGAATCGACAATGCAATTTTTGCAAAACAAAATAATTTTTTCTGTACAAATTTGTCTATTACATTACGGTGGAGATAATGTTTCGTACCCTTTGTAAGATAATAATATTATAAAATACATGTTAGTTCGCTTTGACTACCCTGTCCCAATATATTTTGATTATCATAATCATAAGCACACAATAATTATATAACAGTACTAGCTGACCCCCGCGACTTCGTTCGCGTGTTTATAGGATTTAGGTATATAGGATCGGATCGGATCCCATAATTATTTTATGTACCCAAACTAAATGTAGCCTAAGTTACTCCTTATAACATCATCTATCTGCCATTGAAAGTTCAGTCAAAATCGATCCAGCCGTTTCGGAAATTAGCTGGAACTAATAGACAGATCGACAAACATAAATTTAAACGCACACCAGTTTAAAATAAGCCGTACGTGCAAAGATCCGGGTCTCAAGTTATTTGAACGCAATAAATGTCTGTCATTTCTGAACTAAAAAACCTATGACCTTGAAATATTTACGGGATAATACTTAAAGTACTACCTTTCGAACAAAAAAAGAATGAGTGAAATCGAACTACCCGTTAATGAATTACAGCTAAATACACGTTTTAACTTTCTTCCCCTCTCCCAAGGGAACCGTGCCGAATTTCGGGATGAAAAATATTCTATGTCCTACCTTGAAGTATAAACTCAAATCGTACCAAATTTCATTCGAATCCATCCAGTAGTTTCGGCGTGATGCGCGGCCAAGATACAGACAGACAGACAAAAATGAAAAAAATTGCGGTTTTGGCTTCAGTATCGATTATAGAGTGCCCTCCAATAAAAAATTTCAAAATATCTTCAATGTACAGAATTGGATCTGTTACAGTTTTATTATATTATAGATTTTCATTGGTTTTTGAAATATTATTTACTCGTTATCATCATGGTTCTTCGCTCGTTTAGATATTTTCTGCCCTAAGCGCAATTCAAAAGGCTCCAAGAACATCTAAAAAGTAAACAATGTGTTTAGAGATTATAGGCGATAAAAAATTATCAATTAAAAAAGGGTGGTACTTAATTGTATATCTATTGATTCTCTTTCGCACACAAAATGTTCCGAAAGTAGCACCTAAAATACTGAATTGTACACTAAATGTGCCCACTATTAATATTCGAAAGTAGCGCCTAAAATACTGAATCGCACACTAATTTTTAACCGACTTGAAAAAAAAGGAGGTTCTGTATTCGACCCGTATGTATGTAAGTATGTATGTATGTATATATGTAAGTATGTTCGCGATTATCTCCGCAACTAATGAACCGATTTTGATGATTGTTTCACTATCGTACTTTCAGGAAGGTTTTAATATATAACACATCGAGTTATCATTCTTACGTACGAAGTTATAACCATAAATGTATACATCTGTCACTAATATGTTTTCTGATATTGCCAGACCTATTGCTGAAGTCTAATATACCTATTCTGTCCAAAGACTTCACTCTGCTACGCCTACGTAACATTGACCTTTTGCAAAAACTCTTGGGCCGAAGTCAGTACAGCTATACTGTAGAGTGATTCCTTGGAGTTTGTGCACGGTTACGTGTATTTCCATTCTATACAAAGCCAAACCGCAAGGGTGTGAAACTGGTCGCGTATAGATTGTAAATTACTTTTTAATCAAGATCGTCCAAATTATACAAGAGTAGTACGCATACAAACTAATCTTGTATAGATTGGAAGTTAGGTTGGAGAACATTATATAACCATTCACCTATACTTAGTATGACACATAAAATGTATGTAATTCTGCGGACCCAAACCTAGCCTACTCTACTACACTACCTAGGTAGCAGGTACATATAACAACTGGACACTATCTGCTTAATAGATATCTTGCAATAATGAGAATCGTAGAAGACCCATCCTGTCCAGAGTGTGGAGAAAAAGAAACTAGCTTTCACTTCATAGCTGATTGCCCTATGTACTTATTGGTAAGAAGGGAACTGCAAGGTAACGATATTATCAAAAAACTGGCCAAGTGCGAGTCGGGCCTCGCTCTTTTCGGGTTCCGTACATAATTATGAACAACATAATATTTTGGGCGTGAGAAATATTTCATTTCCGAGCTAGACATCGCAACAAACCGTGAAAGAAAAACCCAAAAAGTGTTCGTTTGTTTTGATCACAGCTTACAAATTACTTTATAAATCATTATTTTTAGTATTTGTTGTCTAAATACAGTATATGGTTCATAATATACCTAAGTTTCATATTCCTAACTGGTTTAGTTTTTGAGATAGCCCCCATCACAAAAATGGTCTAAACCTAACAACTTTGATGCCCCCCATTTCCTTATTTTTTAAGCAAAAAATTAAAAAAATATATGTTCGTGCTCTACTTAATAAGTTCTAAATAATGATACCCCACAAGCTAGGTTAAAAAAAAATTTTTTTTCGGCTCCTTTCTCATGTATGGGAAAGCCCCCCTGAAAAATATTCCATGCCCCTCTGAAAAATAATTTACTTCAATTTCTAATTCAATATTTAGTTTTGGGTTAACTTTCTACACCAAATACCAAAATTTTAGGTTTTTCTACTCAACTCATTTAGTCTATGAGCTACAGACCTGTGACCGGCGGACGGACAGACAGCCGAGTGACATTAATAGGGTTCCGTTTTTACCCTTTGAGTATGGAACCCTAAAAAGAAGACACCTCTCTATAGGGTATACATTCTTAGGTTTACGAAAGTCGTGGGAAGGTTTGAGGGGCTGCCCCCCTTAAACCGGTGCACAACAAACTGCCAGGACACCAGTAACCTGTGTCCAAATACGGGCAATTGGGTGAAATGGTCCTTACATAGGACTGATCACCCGCCTGGCGGCGTCCCCTCTGTAAATACAATACAATACAATCTCACTTGATGTTAAGTGATGATGCAGTCTAAGATGGAAGCGGGCTAACTTGAAAGAGGTATACATACCCCTGATCGGTTTCTACACAGCATCGTACCGGAACGTTTAATTGCTTGACGGCACGGCTTTTGCCGGTAAGGTGGTAGCCAACCAGTGAAGCCTCCCATCAGACCAGACCAGAGACAATTTAGAAATTATAAAATCCCAAATTGCCCCTGCCGGAAATTGAACCCGGGACCACCCACTTTATGACCACAGCGCTCCGAATCTCGGCCAAAGCGGCCAATCTCAACAGAAGCAGGGTCAACTACGCAGGAGATATTCTAGTGCACAAGTGTGTGCGCATACGCAGGGCACTACGCAGGAAATAATATTATAGTGGACAGTTATACAATATAATATTAAATCGTTAAATAGATGTTACCAAATGCAGTTGACGAAGCCTCGCTTCGCAGGGTTCCTTTTTCTGGGCAGTATGAAAAGAAAACAAAAAAATAACAACGAAGGTGATGGCGGAGTCTTATAGACCCCGCCATCCCCCTGTTCGTTGTCCCTTCTAACCTAACCTATCTGAGTTGGGGTGCCGCAAGTCCCGAGCTCGCTTCGCTCGTTCTTGGACCATAACTAAGAAATAATTTAGTGTGCAAATCAGTATATTAGTTGTACAAATTAATAGTAATACGGTATCATTTAGTATGCAAGTCAGTATATATTTTATTGCACGTTTAGTATTTTAGATGTGCAATTAAAAATTACCTATAAAAAAACCAGTTTGTAAAATGGCAAACTTGCACAACTTTGCAGTTGTGCATTGTAGAGTCTACATCTCCTGAGGATGCTCCGGTGTCGGAGCGAAACGATCGTCGAGTTTATTTCGCTGGTGGATTTGTGTGGTGTTACATGGTGGTGGTGCTTGGGGTCCGCTTGGTTGCTTATTTTTCCTGCTTATTTAACAGCAGGAAGGCTGACAGGGCATAGCACATGCTGCTTGTTGTACCATACAAATTTGACTGTTTTGCGGATCATAGCAAAATAATTTTGACTTTTCATCATATATTTAGTATTACTGTTTATAACATTTTTATTTCTAGCATTTTTATGAAGCAGGGGGAGTCAGCTTGTCGTCGTCGTCGTCGTTATCAACCGATTGACGTCCACTGCTGGGCATAGGTCTCTTGAAGGGACTTCCACATGCCACGGTCTTGTGCCGCTTGTATCCAGCGGCTCCCTGTGACTCGTTTGATGTCGGTCCACCTAGTGGGGGGTCTACCAACACTGCGCTTCCCGGTCGCCACTCCAGCACCTTGGGACCCCAACGTCCATCGGTTCTCCGAACTATGTGCCCCGCCCATTGCCACTTCAGTTTCGCAACCCGTTGAGCTATGTCGGTGACTTTGGTTCTTCTACGGATCTCCTCATTTCTGATTTGATCGCGTAGAGAAATTCCGAGCATAGCTCTCTCCATCGCTCTCTGAGCGACTCTGAGCTTTCTTATGAGGCCCATAGTTAACGACCATGTCTCGGATCCGTATGTCATCATTGGTAACACGCACTGTTCGAAGACTTTCGTCTTCAGGCATTGAGGAATTTTGGACGAGAAGACATCGCGGAGCTTCCCGAACGCTGCCCATCCGAGTTGGATTCGGCGGTTGACCTCTTTCTCGAAACTGGACCTACCTAGCTGGACTGTGTGTCCTAGGTATATATACTCGTCTACAATTTCGAGCACCGAGTTCTCAACGATTATCGGGTGAAGCGGGACATGAGTGTTTGACATGATTTTCGTCTCACTCATGTTCATTTTTAGTCAGCTTGTACCAAGTAGATATGTAGATACTTACGCATCATTAGATGCTGTTTGTTCCTTTTTCTTCGTGTTTGTCGAGGATTTTTGGGGGCCCGGCTTGGAAAAAGTCTAGATTTGTATCCGTATCGATAATCTCTAGCTGACGAGTCTACAATAGAATAAAAGAGCAGTAAATTACAATTAGCAAAATAAGAAGGCAAAATAAACAACAAAAATGCTAATTATTATACGTAACGTGTGACATATTTGTTGTTTACGTTTCGTAGTTGACTATAATAATTATGTCATAGATGATAGATCGTGCGAAATCGGCCGCTACTCGCTTTTCTTCGTGTCTAACTTGTAACCCCTTTCACCGCACTAACCGCACCTTTCCCCTGTAATAAATTTTACTTGAGATATCATGATTTTTTAGTGAAAAATGGCAAAGTAAAAATATGCAAATCTAGGTTTGGAATTACGCCTATTTTAGCAAATACTTGGCAATTTATTACATAAACTAAATACATTTGTAATTATTATGAAGTAACCTATGACAAGACTTTGGTCGTTTTTAAATTTTCTGCTTTCTTATATAGTTTATTTACGCACGAAGTTGCCTCAAAATTTGCCCAAAAATAGTGATTTTTCAATGGTCATAACTTTTAAAATAAATATAATTTTACTAATTTTTTTATTTTATGGCATAGATAATGGAGATATAAATTGATATCTGGCTTAACTTTAGACCTATTGCGACAAATATTAGAATAATAGGCGTAATACGTTTGTATGGATAAGCGCGTGAAGAGAGTGGCCTTAAGTTTTGAAAACCACGCCAAAAACGACATTTCTGATCACATGATACGCGTGACGTCACAAATCGCTATGCAAGTCACTTCTCTCGCTCGCTCGTTTTCGGAACTCGGTGCGTGCGACAGAGACGCTACGCAAGGCGACTGCTACATCGTAATGTTCTAAATTGTTATACCTACTCATTTTAATATCAATCTTATTCTTTCAAGTGTAAAGTTTAGTTTCGGTTGACTTGATAAACTTCAATTATATCAACCAAGTTACGTGCTATCAAGTGACATCACAAACAATCCCAGAGCGTTCACGTTCCTGATAAAATTTCAAAAATTATTATGTTTTATTTCGTGGAAAATATCGCGTAAAATTACATAGTTTAGTTTGATTGAGTGAAATATGTCTTTTTTAGGCTATTATCTGATAAGATGACCACAATCAATAGTATATTTTGAATGTTGTCAAATACCCTATTACTGAAACTGCACATTTTAGCCAATAGTCATGAGAAAGTGTCAGCCAATCAGGCGATTGCGACTGTTATAATAGTAGCTTTATGTTAATTTTTAAGAATGTATATTCGGGCGAACGACTGGCTTCCCATAGCACAGGGGATCCTAGTTTGGGGGCCAGACTTCTACCTACCTATTTGTATAATGTATAATAAATAAATAAATAAGTAATGTGTTGTATGAGTATCCATGTAATTTTTGAACAATAAAGATTATTATTATTATTATAGTAGCAGTCAAACTACGAGAGCTGAATTATTGCTGACTGATCAGCATAACTTTTTTATAACTTAAACAATTATGCACAGTTAGCTATAAAATCGATCAAAATTAATGAAGCATGAGAACTTTTCCCTTGCTCCGTAATAATTATTGCTAACGGACTATTCTGCGTGTATAATTATGCAAATTGTTTGTTTACTGCACTCTTTTAGCTAGAAGAGTTTTCTACCGTTTATCTGTCTTTTTAACCGATCTGAAAAAAGGAGGAGGTTCTCATTTCGATATGTATCTACGAGTATGGTCGATGTTCACATATAACTTCTTATTCATTGTAACAATTTTGATGGTTATTTTGTATTTGACACAATATTATATTTTTAGGGTGAAAATCTTCGGATATGGAGGGCGAAAATCTGTAAAAGGATAAACAGCAAATCACTGTCAATCAATCAGTCGTCGTCGTCGTCGTTATCAAGCAATACACGTCCATAACTGGACATAGGTCTCTTGAAGGGATTTCCACACGCCACGGTCTTGTGCCGCTTGTATCCAGCGGCTCCTTGGCGACTCTTTTTATGTCGTCGGTCCACTCAATCAGTGCAATAGTTTAATAGAATTTTCAAGCATTATCTACGTACTAGTACATAAGTAAAGTCAATTTCTGTTACAACTTAATCCTCCATTTAGGTATTTCCTTGAAACATTTCAATGGTTTTAATGAAAAGAAGATAAACGCGAATACCTTCGTGTATTTACAGTGATCAGCACGATTCTTTGAATCCCAACACACATTTTCAGCTGATGTACAACTGACCTTTGAACCTATACAGTAATGCGATATTCGTCTTTAATTCCATTCGGAATAAAGGTTTGAATCGCGAGAATAGATGATAGCAGACATCATCGCGTGGCTGACTGTAACGTCGAGGTTATCTGACTAGGTCGCAATGACCAGCGCACGCAACTTTAATGTACTTAGAAGACGATAACCGCGATTTGTACGAATAAAAGGTAATTTTAAATTATACAAAACCAGACAAGTCACAATTTTCCTCATGAAATGGTTTTTTTACCCGACTATGGCAAAGGAAAGGCTTTGGCTGTGTCCAAGTATGTATGTTTGTCTAAACTACTGAGCCGATTTTGATGAATGAGTTTGCAACCGATTCGTTATTATGGTCCGGGTGACAAAGGGTACATTTTATAATATGAACACAATTAATACGACGGAAAATTCTGTTTCAATACTCGAAATCTATCAATGATGTGCAAACTTGTACCTACTAAGTACTAACCCTACGGGTTAAGTACATATGGAGGCATCCAATATGAAATTTCGTTTTCGAAAACTATTAAATAGACCAGTGTCGATAATTTTTGAAACCAAAAAAATCACAGTAGGATGAAACCCATTGGAAAAGGAGGAGAATATTATAAAAATAAAAGGAAAAATAATTTACGGGCGATCTGAGCTCCGGAAAAAAAGGGGGGGAGTTTTAAGGGTAAGAAACGGTTTATCTCGATTTCCGGCAAAACTACAAGTCTTATGGAAAAAAATCAAATGGCAAAGTTATAGGTAATAAAAAGATCTACAACTTTTGAATTCACACTTTTTTCACATAACCTCAAAATTTATGTGAAAAGTTCAAAAAACGAAGTTTTTGGTTTTTTATTTTTATTTTTTACAATAATTTTTTTTATACAATAAAGTCGTACTAAGGGTACTGTATATATTAATTTCAAAGTCAAACAAATAGCCGTCAGCAATACGTAATACAAAAAAAAAAAACAAATCTGTATCAATGTAAACAAATCTTTGTTCCGTATGCACTGACTTATGAAAAAGTGATTAATCCGAAGTAGGTCCTTGCATTCTCAGCTATTGTGTTGATGTCTGTATTACATAGTGAATATTTAATGAGCAATGACTGGTGTAGAAAGATGAATGAGAAAAAGATAATAATAGCGCGTTGGCGTTATAAGCAAGATGCATAGGTTGAGAAAACCTATCATTTACCTAACAGAGAGAGTCCGTGAATCCCAGACCTTCGTTATTACATACCTTCGTTACAAATTTGGAACTGAGATAGATTATACCCTGGATTAACCCATAGACTACATATTTTTATCCCGTAAAAACCAAAAACCTCAATCCACGTGGACGACGTCGCGGGATTCATCTAGTCGTACAATCGTTTGATCGTTCCTCCCTGTGTTGGGAACAATACGCAGAGAATCATTCAGTTTTTATAAAATAACGAGCTAATGCCCGCGACTTCGTCCGCGTGGATTCGTATATATCTCATACAAATTTTCAACCTCTATTTAACCCCCTTAGGGGTTGAATTTTCAAAACTCCTTTCTTAGCAGATATCTACGTCATAATAGCTATGTGCATGCCAAATTTCAGCCTAATCAATCCAGTGGTTTAGGCTGTGCGTTGATAGATCAGTCAGTCAGTCAATCAATCAGCCACCTTTTCCTTTTATATATTTAGACAAGGTCTGAGGTTCACGGGCTCTTAGACCCAGTTTTATACATATAAAAACTAATCAATGTCGTTATCGTAATTACTAATTATCAAACGATAAACGTCCACAGCCGGACATGTTTCATGTGAGGAGTTGCACACGCCGCTTGTATTCAGTGAGGCCTCTTGTTAACACACGTTTTTTGCACGGTACGGCGAAACGTGGAACCTTGTTAACAACACGGCGAGACCATGGTTCCAACAAAGCGTGTTACGTTTTACGGTCGCAGTTTTGTATGAAACCGTGGTCTCACCGTGTCGTTAACAAGGTTCCACGTTTCGCCGTACCGTGCAAAAAACGTGTTAACGTGTTAACAAGAGGCCTTAGGCACTTTGTTAACACGCCGTGGAAACTCACGTTTTGTATGGATAACGCGCCAGACGGCGCACCATCCAGCGCGTGTAAATCCATATAAAACGTGGGTAAAACGCGGCGTGTTTTACAAGAGACCTTAGTGTGTGAAAATATTACGTAAAGATAAACATTGGGGCTAATTCTGTTTTACGCAATCTCTAAACTGAAATGACAGTCTAAACCTATTCCTATCTCTTTCACAATGCTCCCCGCGGAAAAGGATAGCACCATTTTTAAACTTGACAATTTAGTTTAGAGATTATGTACAACGGAATTATTCACATTGTTGTATTGTTTTTCATTGTCATTACCGATGAGATTTGAAGCAACGCCCATGCCGTTGGGTCCTTTGGGAAAATAGCTCGTCTGCTGTCGAACCGCTTCAAGTTCCGCTGAAATTAAAATATAAGTATGTACGATATATTTGAAACAATCGCAGAGCATGCGTTAGTAAATGTCCATTATAAGAGGCTGGATATAACTATGTATAGGAAGCCTGGAAGAGACTCAGACTCAAAGTTAAAATGTGACATATTTATATCAGGGACATAATAACAGGCAGAGATCTATTGAGCATACTATGACTCTACTTATAGACTTTTTTTTTGTATTTAGACTTATTTAGACTCTACTTACTAGACTTACAACGAGACAAATATTTCTCTAACATAAAGCTGTATCATTTTAAATCTGTCTCAAGGCTGAGTAGAGTTAGAGTACGCTCTTTAGATCTCAGCTTTAGTGCTCAAGAGTCACTTGGTGTATTTTCTGTATCTCTTGTTCTTTTTTAGCCTCGTTGGTCTAGTGGCTAGCACATTCGGTTGTGGATCACGAGGTCTCGGGTTCGACTCCCGGATCGGGCCAAAGCAGTAGTTGGGTTTGGCAGTGTTACACCACCATACCTGGGGAAGTTTGTAAAGCTGATTCTGCGCCTGATCTCTCTCCGGTCATGTCGTATTACTGTCCCATTGGGCTGACAGTGAGGGAATAAGTAGACAGAGCACCTGTGTTTGTATACACACTTGTGCACTATAATATCTCAGGTTAGTCCCAGTGAGATCAGCTTTTGTGGTCGAAATTCAATCAGGAGGAAATTATTTTTATATAATTTGCATATCGAATATTACGTAATTAAAGATTTGCAATGTAAAGTTTTTTTTGGATTTGTAACATGATGCGTTAAGTCTCCTTGAGTCATTCAATGTGTAGGTAGAAATTAGAATATTTGAATATGTACATAATAAATAATAATATGACCTTATTGTTTTGGTGTGGGTTGCAAGGTTGACACCTGATCACCAAAAGCTTTGTTTGAAAAAGTAATACCTGATTTTTTATATCAGATTAACTAACTAGAATACTTCAGACTAGCATGGTTCCATTTTAATTCTTACACTGAATAGTTGTAACATAATGATATCATAAGAAATTGCATGCAATGCAATATTCAGGGATTGCATTATGACCAAGTCAAAAAATTGGTTGTCTGTAAAGTCGGTTTACGGACGATAATTTTACGTGATAACGTCATAAGAAAACAAAGACTACATTGCTTGTTCCGCACTCTTGCTTGCATGCTCGGCTCGGCGGAATGTGACAATGAGTCATGGTTTTTCGTGCGTGCGGCCGGCGTTCGTCGATTTATAAGAAGTTATCACGTCAAAAAAAATATATATACCAAGTATACTATCATAGAATTAAAAAAATTGCAAGGTATTTTATCAGCAGTGTTATTTTAACATTGACGCCGTAACAAACAGCGTTGCGTGTTTAATCTGGTCTCTGGTTTAATCGACTATAATAGTGTATTATAGTCGATACAATTTTATTGCTAATAGTGCTTCTTAATCCTCTCGGACTATGCTGTTGCTACAGAGTTATCTGACAACAAGCCTGTAACTATTCTGTGTTTGATAAGAAATTCAGGACAACTTCAATAAAATTTGATGTTAAAACAAATCTCGTCAATTGTGTTAGTCGGCTAAAAATTGTCTCTATGAAAAATACACACACTGTTTCGATTTATTTGCTTCTAAGTTTACCTTTCAAGTTGTCAGCCTGTTAAATTTAAGTATCAACAACTGAACCAATCTTAACGAAATTTGCCACTGAGCCAGAATCTTAATAAATTTTAACTATGATATTATTATATTTAAATATGCAAGAACATAATGCAAACATATTAATTTGAACTGAGTAAGAGTCAATAAAATAGTTAATTGAAATGGAATGAAAGCATTCCATTCCATCATGTTTTAATTGACACATAATATCAATGTTTAATAACCATTGATGAATAAACATTTAATCTGCTATGAGACCAACTTTCACTTTCACAATCCCAGTTAGTTATTTTTTTTAACTGTAAACCTAAATAATAAATTGATACAAAAAATTCACAAAATGATTATAGAATTACAGTGTAAATTATTTAAATAATGAAAACCTAGGGGAGTTTTGTTGGTTTACCTTTAAACCAATACATTGCTACTCTCTCAGTAAAACATCTACCCTTTAAAATGGCAAGCAATAGGGTACTTTCGTTAGTGAAAAATAAATTATGAAATTTGATAAAAATAAAAATTTATGTAGAAATATACTTAAATATTCTGATTTTGAGTCATAAAAGCACATGATTATTTTATTAAATTAAAATTAAAAGTCGTAATTTCCCATCTGTATATCACGTGACCTAAAACACGAGCCGCCTTGTTGTGACGTCATAATGATAGAAAATACTAATATTAATCTGTGGTCATATAAGCAAAAACTAATATTAATCTGTGGTCATACAAGAAAGATAGAACCTATGGAATCTAAACTCCAAACAAAAAAGGAATGTTGATATTTTTTAATATAGTATTATATAAATAAATATTTTCGATATATCTATATTTTTAAATATATCGATATCGGAGTTCGATATACCGAAAAAAATATCGATATTTCGATATATCAGCTTTATTTAAAAAATCGTAAGTCACTTCAAAAATGATTACACAGTTATATTATAGTCCAGTATCTTTATCAAACAAATTAAATTATAAATATATATATATGTGTTAGGTTATAGTTCTTAGTAATTATTTTATTAAAATAAGGTACAATATGGCCTGTTCCCGACACTTATCAGAAGGTAGTGCTTCTGATAAGTGTCGGGATAGCCTAAACGTAAGTTTTGTCACTTCCTTACTTATGTCAAGTGACAAGGACTATAGTTGTGAATAAGCTATCCGACACTTATCAGATGGTGGTGAAACAGGGCCTTATACCAATATTTTTAAATGACGTTATCACGTAAAATATTCATCCGTAAGCCGACTTGACAGACAACTAATGATGTTTACAAAGATGTTTTAACATTCTGGAATTCGGCAGAACAGAAGTCTGGGTTACATGCAAAAGTTGTTGCTTCAGAGTACAATGAACTTTATGGTTTTTGTCTATATGACCATAGATTAATGATTAGTATTAACTATCATTATGACGTCAAAACAAGGCGGCTCGTGTTCAAGGTTACGTGATATACAGATTAACGATTACGACTTTTAATTTTAATTTAATAAAAAAATAATGTGCTTTTATGACTCAAAATCAGAATATTTAAGTATATTTCAATATAAATTTTTATTTTTATCAAATTTCTTAATTTATTTTTCACTAGCGAATGTACCTATTTATTACCACAGAGGTATCATCATCATCATCATGATCAACCCATTACCGGCTCACTACAGAGCACGGATCTCCTCTCAGAGTGAGAGGGCCTTGGCCATAGTCCACCACGCTGGCCAAGCGGATTGGTAGACTTCACACACCTTTGAGAACGTTATGGAGAACTCTCAGGCATGCAGGTTTCCTCACAATGTTTTCCTTCACCGTTAAAGCAAGTGATATTTAAATTCTTAAAACGCACATAACTCCGAAAAGTTAGAAGTGCGTGCCCGGGATCGAACCCACGACCTCCGATTAGAAGTCGGTCGTCCTAGCCATTAGGCTATCACAGCTTTATCACAGCTTTTTGTATCTACATTTCGATATCAAACTATCGATATATCGTCCAAAAAATATTAGTAATAAAGAAAAAGTAGCCCAGGTGAATGACTTTATCTTCACTACAATATTTAAGGCGCAAACTCCAGTGTTATATAGAATACATTTATAACCTTCTTGTATATCATTGTTACGTCATGAAATGGCTGACTTATTGGCTGACAGCGTTTTCGCGGCATTAAAAAATGTTTAAAATTTAATTTAATTTTATGGCATGAACGCGTGTTTATTTTGCCGAAATATATTTTTTGTGGCTTTTTATTAACAAAAACAACATTTTGAAGTGCTTTTTCAAACACAGTAGAATACCCTATTCCAAAAAAGTGGGATTGTGCAATTTATTTGCTGTTATTAGAATATTTTACTTCAGGGAACTCTGGTAACATAAGGCAAGGACTGTCTTAGTCTAATAATGGCTCATTTTGATCAGCCAAGTTTCGTTGTTTTTTCTACTCTCGCTATATAACAAAAACTCTCTGTAACGAAAGGAAATGGTTAGCTTCTTTATATTACTGAGAATTAAAGAGAATTTACACTGTATTTCAAGGTTCAAAAATTGTGCATAGGTACTAACCTCATACATCATAATCAATGCAACTGGGTTAAAAACTTAAAATATTCACAAATTCCTAAGGAGAAATGGATACTGTATATAACCCATACTTTTTTACAGCTAGCTATCTTGCCAAAACTTATATTAGTACAATAACAAAAATACTTTACCTCTCGTCTCTAGTAGGTCCTTATTCAGTCGTTCATTAGCCATTTTGAGTGTTGATATTTGATCCAATAGACACGCCAGTAAACGACTGCCAACCTGACTGCCAGACAAGCCCAAGCTGGATTCTGAGCCTGAATCTGCATCCCTGTTGGCAGGCCTCGCAACATCCGGCAAACCTCTCACACAGGGGTCACTGAATCTCCGAGTGTGACTTGCAGAGTTTGTGTCTTCTTTATCATTTTGCATGTCACTGTTGGAGTTGGTGTCGCCCATCGACGTGACTATCGGCGGGAGGCTCGTGAAGTCCTGGCTGTCGGTGAAGTTCTTTGGCTGCAGGTAATTATTTTGGCTCATGGAGGGGGCGTCCGCGGGTGTGCTCGACACCTCCTCTGCTTTGTTTTCGCTCCGCCGTCGAGGCCGCGGCCTCTGCACCTGTACTCCCTTGTTTTCATTCATCACGAACCGAAACTCGGAGTAAGGAGGCGGCACCATCGGACTGTAGTACGTGGGCAGCGAGGGCAACGATAGAGGCTCGGAACCGTACATGCTATATTTATAAGGGTCAAAACCGGGGGCGAACTGTGAACCACCCGGCCAGTTCGCATCCCGGATCGTGGGACTCATGAATGTGTCGTATATTTCCGAGCTCGGTGTCGACTCTTGTATGTGGTTCATTGTTCTGTCGAGCCATTTCGATAAGTAGGACCCTCGGCTGCCGCGCGATTTTTTTCGCTTTCCACCGGAACCGTTGTTATTTGATGGCAATTTGCCATTCGCTTGTTTTGGTGTCGAAGCCATGAACATGTGAAATATGACAACTTACAGACGAATGACACGCCAAACTCTCATCACACGGAACGAATTCTAATATTCACAATTAATAACAAAACTACAACAAACAACTCATTGCAGTTTGCATAAATTAAATTCTCGGCTCCACAGTTCACTGCACCAAGTACCAACCAACACCGATTCGTTTTGACAATTCAAGTTTTGAAATTGATTTGAAGATAAATAGATTTGTCAATGTCACAGTTGTCTTCTTTTTGTGGTTTATTTTTAAACTTGTACTCTATGGTGTATTCTTGTACAGAAAACATATTAGACAAGATGAATTAAAGAAAATCAATTATACGAGAAAATGATATATTTTATATCAAAAATCAATTTAAAATTATCAATAATTTTACTGACTATAATGACTTAATTATAGCGCCATCTATTAATACATTTTATTACTTCCAGCAAAACTAAGTTTAGGAATATAGTGTTAGATGGCGCCACTGAAAATATTTCTGCGTAGTATTTCTGACTAAGAGAAATTATACCCCACCCCCTCTTCTATTTCTGACATTTCTATACAAAAATAGTTTCTAATTTTCGAATTTTAAAATTAACAATTTCACAAAGTTTTACTATGTACCTACTCAACAGGGTTGGCAGAGTCAACTCGCTATTTACTTATCAGATTAGTTAGGTAGGGTTTTCTTACCGGTTATCGTCCATTTAGTGGAGTTACTGAGTTTGAGAGGGTGAAAATATATGTTCTATAAAAAAAATTAAACAAAAACTTGTTAAAATATACTTCTAGTATAGTCTATTTTCATTGCATGTTAGTATTTTTTTAGTCAGATAACTAGTTTTTTTTAAATCCTAATAAAAAGCTGAAAATGCCGATTTCACCGGTTATCGTCCACTAAATCTAGTTATCGTCCACCCTTGTACCTGTTATCCGTCCACTGATTTCTATGAGAAATTTACTATGAAAAAGTATGCATGTAATGAGTAAGTAATTGAATGTGTAATATTAACACCACTTTAATATGTATTTAATATCTATACCAATTAAAATTAAATTCCTGTCCGTCTTTTCGAAATATATGGGTTTTTATTAGTGAATTTATGTTAACTTATACATTATTAAAAATCCACATAACCGTTTATAAAAAAATTGTTTTCTATTTTTCGTCTATTCGTAATATGTACTTACTTTTCAAAACAGCTGAACCTATTTCGACACAACTTTCACAGGGAGACCAATTTGGTAAATTCAATTTAATAATTTCAAAATTGTCTCTAGTCTAGTATGCCTTACTTCCAAGTCATTAGCGTTTAAGGGTACGGATTCTGCTGTACCTCTTTCAGGTTATCCCGCATCCATCTTAGACTGCATCGTCACTTAACATTAGATGAGATCGCAGTCAAGGACTAACTTGTAGATGAATAATAAATAAATTATAGATATGAGTAATAATCAAAATTCGCCTAAATAATAACATAATATTAAAAAATATATGTTTTTCATACAGTTTAAAATATAGGTGGACGGATAACCGGTGCACTTCAGATTCTCTATTTTAAATTTTGTCCACAAATTATAATGATCGACAATATTATCTTAACTTATAAATATATCAAAGTTCCAAGGAGAAAAACATAAAATATAAGGTAATTCTTTTGTCAAACAAGTTTAATTATTTATATTTTTACTAAATCTATTTATTTTCAAATAATAGCTTGGTGGTCGAAACTTAGAATATTTATTCAGTGCAAATTTAGATATCGTCCACGCGTGATTTTGAAGACCCATAGTTTTATATACAATGAGAAAAAAGTGGACGAAGACTAGTCACTAACTAGTGTATGTGTATAGGATTCGAATTAATAAACTTAATTCCAATTTTGTGCACACCTCGATTGATAACAAGACTACCTAAAATTAAGACGCTAAACCTGTGTTTGACCGCCCGGACGATAACAGGTTTTCTTAAGAAAATAGTGAACTAGTTGTCGTCCACCCCTTTTATTTGTATTCTAATGTAATCAAAAGTAAAAAAACACGTTCACAGTATTTTATGAAACATAAGTAAGTGCTACAAAGAAGAATCAAACTAAATCTTATAGTAAAATGATTAATAACTTCCCGCGATAGTTGAAGCATGCCACTAATTTTTTTGCTCCACACGGCTCATTTTCATTCCTTAATTGCATACTCAAAATTCGATCGCTTTGTTTTCAAAGAAACTTAAGTGAAATAGACTTTTTTCTTTCTCTGTGTCTTGATAAGACATTCAAGTTGGCATAGAGAGGCATTATTTTTATGTAAGTCTTATAATGTTTCTATTTTTAAGCGTTTCTTAAGAGTGATCCGCTCGGTGGACGATAACAGGTGCGTGTCCGGAAACCGGTGTTCCTACCCTACCTAATCTATCTGATAAACTAGCGAGTTAATTATGCCAGATCAAAATTAAATCATTTGCACGCATTTGAAACCGATCGATGTAGTGAACTTTGAAATGTTCAAATCCATCCAAAAACAAATCTGGCATAGTTTGCTCGCGTCTGGGCTATTTATCACTAATAGAACATCTTTGAAAAGACTTTCCTGATCTGGGGGGTTATTCTGTAACTTAGTTAGCAACTGAAAATAGTTGCCAACAAATTAGTTCGATATACATTGCTGCTTTACTGTGTAAAATTATGAAAACACTTTATATTTCCCACAGTAAAGCAGCAATGTATATCAAACTAATTCGTTGGCAACTATTTTCAGTTGCTAACTAAGTTACAGAATAACCCAGCTGATCTCCTCAAAGTCTTCGCCAGATTTTTGTCTTTGCATTAATGAGCCTTTTAACGTCCCACTGCTGGGCATACGCCTCCTCTCTCATAGGAGATTTTAGAGCGTAGACCCGCCACGCTGCTCCAATGCGGGTTGACGGGCTTTAACAATTATTGTCACATGATAGTGTAATAACCGAGACCGACTGCTTAACGTGCTCTCCGAGGCACGGGGGTGAAACACCACCGCTTCCAACTTCGAGCTGCAACTGAGAATTTCTTGACAGGAAAAACCTAATAAGTACCTAACAATTATTTGCCCGACCCGGGAATCGAACCGGGGTCCTCTGATCCGATCCGAGATCTGCGGTCGAATATGCTAACCACTAGACCAACGAGCCAGTTATATTATTAATGAGTACCTACCTATTATTTTTGTGGAACCCAACCCTGTTAATTCGATGTACTTAATTGAAATAAAACAACAATCATATAGACAGAATTTTAATCTCAAAATATATAAAAGAATCTGATTTATTATGTATTTACAACATACATTTTCGTCCAATTAAAGAATATGATATATTTATACAATCAAAGAAATAAAAATACATAATAATATATTTTATAACAATTTAAGAATAAGATCCAGAAGATAGACGTATTCTATGGCACAGCGACTTCCATTCAAGACTCGAAAACATTTTAACCTTTCAATTATATGGAAAAGTAGAGTGGCAGTATGATTTTTTAACTAAAAACAAAATAATTGAATTAACTATAAACATAGACTTAAAATGAATTCAACTTTAGCACTTAGGTATAATGCATTTTGGCGGTGCTAGAATATTATAGACCACCATTTTACTGTACTGACTAAAAGTAAAACTGCCTCAAATCTTGTACACTCTATGTTCCGTATTGTATGAACTTGCACTAGGTAATTGTAATTCCTTCAATTTAAGGGCACGGTCTCACTAGGGGTATGGTTTGCGACTTTTTCTGGGTCATTTGCGCGTGGTGAAATTGCACCCTATCGGTTACGAAACAATGCTGGTAAGGTATATCCACGGTTTTTAAACAGAGCTACTCAAGTTAACCCTAAAAAGTGTACAAGTGTTGACACATCTAACTAATTAAATCCAACTAATAATAATAAAAACTAACTTTTTAAGTGTACGTACATAAACTATCGAGATTTTAATAAAAACAATTAGCATGTATGTAATGACCTTTACTTATGTCATTCTGTGTAGACATACATTGTACTTACAGTGTACATGCGACAAACGATATTACAGTGTTATTTTCGATTATTACTCATCCCTGATAGTCGATACTCACCTGCCCTTACGTTGTTATTAGGTGTACTTTTAAAATATGGGAATCATTTAGATTAAAAAATCATCTGATTTCCGAAGTCTACAACAATAGACAGATTAAGGCTGAGCACAAATATCGAGTTGCCGCATGCGGCTACCGCATCTCCGCATGTATGTCTTTTAAAACGCCTATGTGATAATCGCATGCAACAACCTTATGATTGTACTTAACCTAAATGATTTAACTTGTAACAGCACTACAGCTGATTATGCCTTGTCCAGACTGACGTTCACGATTCGCAACTCTACAATCGTAATATACGAGAAGTTAAAAAATTAAATACCACATCAATATTCAATACGATTCAGCTTTCATTTTCATAACGTCAGTCAGAGCACGGCTTGGTAAACAAAACACAACATTATAAGGAAAAAGAAACTGAAATAAATAAAACATTTATTCGAGTATACGGAAAGATTACTTCTGCACATGAATCCCACAAGAAAATAACAAAACGACAACGCCGGTTATCACTACTTAGGTATTAAATTTAAAATATTGTCATTACGCACAGGTAGGTAGCTCACAATGATGCTTCTTTTTTAGAGACCCCGCAGACATACAATTTCATGTTGGCCAACTAAATCGCAGAGTACGTATACTGATAAGCACAGTGACTTATGACACCCCGCACATCATAACCAACTAAATCGTTCAACTAAATAATTGAACGATGATTGTATCAGAATCGAAATTCCCTTCCGATTACGTCCAATTTAAAAGTTGGCCGATTAAATTGTGAAAGTTCGCGATTTAGTTGTTCGATAGTTGGTCAACTTGAAATTGTATGTCTGCGGGGTCTCTTAGACGACAAAGATGACGTGAAAAACACGTGCATTTGCGCAATTGTTCAGTTGGGATAGTTCCACAAATCGCGCGTAAACCGACGAGATGTGGTGTTAGGCCTTTAGGCCTCATTTTTTCAAACGCTGATCGTAAAATGCGACCAAGAATATGCTATGACAGGATTTCGATACTCGAAATCTATGATCATAGTCGAGAATAGAATCATTGCATTCATTGTCACGTTCATCCGTACTGTTACCGTCGCGACGCGCTGTCTTTGCGTGTAATTTCAGGCTTTCCATAGCGAACTAAACATTTTCAATGTATATTGTGTACATAACGGGTACATACCATGATGGATAGCCTCTATGTTTACATATATCCTCACGACTAGACTGACCACGTCCTGCCTCGTCCTTTGAGAGATCCGTCGTGACTACGAATTTTATTTAAAGGATTTTGGTAGGTATTTACCCCTTTTGTACACTATAAGTATTTGAATAGCGAATTCTTATAGCCCACCAAACTTTCCATTACTCGATTATCCTATTTTTAGCTGAGTATATAAATTTTTGATCTTAATACAATAAAATAAACTAGAAACTTGGTGCTTAATCGGTTGTGAAAAATCTCTAAACAAAATTAATTGACAGGTCATAAACTCTTGTTATCCATTTCAGCAGTGAAATGTTGCTTTGTAAAAAGTAATTAAACTAAAATAGGTCTAAAAATAGTGCTATTTCAGACCTATTTTAGTTAAGAGATTGTATGTAACCGAATGAGCACCACTGGACACATTATGACAAAATCGTCAAATCCATTAACATATTTCATTTATAACATTTAAAGAATCTTAAAACAAACAAGACCATTTATAATAATTTATTATCAATTTCGAAATATTATTTTATTCAGTAAAATATAGTAAAATATGCCTGAAATAGGTCTACGAATTATGGAAATAATATTAATTATTATTATTGGTGGAATATTAATACATAAAAATTTAAACATAATTTATTTATAAATTGAAACCAATTGGGCCCATATATTGGTTTTCCATCGATCTCGATTCTAACGTCACTTACACTTAAGTTACACCCATACCTATATTTATTAATATGTATTTATGGTGTCAATTCTATTGTACACAATCTCTAAACTAAACTAAATTGATAGCTAAACATTCACTGCTATTCTTTTCCCCAGGGAACATAGTGAAAACGAAAGCACTATATTTATACTTGACAATTTAGTTTATTTCTGTGCGCAATAAAATTAGTACCAATGTATAATCTATAGTATACTTGTATGATCTAAAAATCATTTTCACGCTAAGTCACATCATTGTATCACCGAGGATTCCACTCGAAAATATAAAATCGACACCTATGTGTCATAAACCTACACTAATATGTCCACATTTATATCATTTCGATGTATCACATGATACGTCTCCGTCGAAAAAAGCCCGAAATGTATCCAAGATCGTTAGTTAGACGTTACTACATAATACATTTTATTCTGCACCCTAAATATAACTTTTTGAGTAGAATTTTGAGAATATTTCATGATTTGATATCACTATAATGAATGAGTTTACGGACAGCTATCGTAAACTTGAAAAGTTAGAGCGGGGCCGCACTGAGAAAATTATTCGCGCGGTTTATATTCCGCATTTTAGTATATTTTTCTCGCGAATTTTAAATCGCATGTGCGTGCAGCTTCATACATTCCCATATGTCACAGAATTTTGCGAAAAATTTCGCGCGAATAAATTTCGCAGTGCGGCCTAGGCCTTACACACAGTAGAGTTCTATGGGATTATGCCGAGTTTTCACATTGCGGCAACGTTAATCGAATTCGAGGATCGATAGATACACAACAACATCAAAGTAAAATAGACTTAATTGGCTAGTTTTAAAGTTTAAGTATGTCCATCTACAGCCAGCGCACCCAGCGGAAATCGGCAGAATAAAAACCGGAAGTACTGAATATAGGTACATACGACTTTAAAATAAGACTATAGGTCCATTTTACTCTGATATTATAGTTCTTCGATATTCGAAATCTAGTTGCGTTGTGGGAATGTGCAAACTTGGCATAACCCTATTGTTAACAGCTTACGATCACGACTACACAATACAATGATATGTGTCAAGCAATGTTGATGGGTATACGTCATACGATTGATATACTAAAATGATACAAATGTGGATGCACCTTAATATATAACTCTATAAAATTCATCAAAAAAGTTAACACCGTCTGCTTTAAAATTAATTGTCGTCTGCGTTGCGCTCATAAAACACGTTGGTTTCTTTTTTTTTTTTAATTCTTAAATATTTATATATTATATTTGTTCAACATTAATGCAAGTTGGCTTAAAAGGTAACTATGGGAAAACTCTGCGTGGAATCCTTTTGGATTTCTGTTTTAGAATAATTTTGTCGACTCTGCATTCGTTTGAGTGATTTCTTTTTGGACAGAAATATCTCGAACCATGTAAACATATTTCCGGCTCCAAGTCTATTGGAATGTTTGTGCGAAGTCGTGAAAAAACTGTTACTTCTCTTGTTCAGACACGCCGTGAAAAATTACGGTTACTGTAAACACGGTCGTCAGTGTTGTATGGAGCACAATGGAAGCTTGTTAACAGGCATGGTGTATACGGTGTAGTTCCGCACAGCGCGGTGTGATAACAAACTCCCATCGTGCTCCATACAACACTGACGTCCGTATAACCGTAACCGTACCGTAACCGTAATTTTTCACGGTGTGTAAACAAGAGACTAAGGGCCTGTTTCACCACCTCCTGATAAGTAATCATCATCATCATGATCAACCCATTACCGGCTCACTACAGAGCACGGGTCTCCTCTCAGAGTGAGAAGGATTTTGGCCATAGTCTACCACGTTGGCCAAGCGGATTGGCAGACTTCACACACCTTTGAGAACGTTATGGAGAACTCATGTAGTATTTGGATAACACCCTGATAAGTACTGGATAGCTATCTACAACTTTTGTCTTTGTCACTTGACATAAAGTAAGACAGTGACAAAACATACGTTTAAGCTATCTTACACTTATCAAAAGGTGGTGAAACAGGCCATAAACGATATAGAATATCGACAACGGAAACGCTCTCGAAAGATAAACTATAGCATATTAAATTCTTCCACAATCATCCAACGGAAATGAGAAATCACTCTTTCAAACACTCCTCCATGCTCACACTAATTTAACATCATCGAACGCGATGAGCAAGTCGCTCGTGCCTTGCATCATTTCCGAGTCGGGCCAAAAGTCCGCCGAAGCCATGGGCATGTTCGTCTCTAGGAGCATGTCCGTCGACTGGAGCGGAAAGCCTGGGCTCGTCTGCATCTTGTTGCTCAGGTACGGATCGTAGCCTTGCATGACGCCGGACGGCGAGAGGAGTTTACTGTTCGGGCTGTACATGTAACTTCCGGCGGGCGATAACGATTGGGGAGTGGAATAGGGGCTTAGCACGCGATCCCTTTGCGCGGGACTCATAGCGGGACTGTAATTCGGTGTGTTCGGACTCGATGGTAGAGAGTACATCGGACTGCCGATGTTCAAACTGAGCGGAGACATCGGGCTCGCGAGACTCGTGCGTATAATCGGTGTATTGGCGCGTATCATCTGTTTATTCGGTCCCGATTGGAGAATGTTCATGACGGGAATCGGGATGTTTTTGCTGGCGGTACTCTGTTGGGTTGTTCTCGGCGAATTCGCGAATATCTGGTAGTTGGATCGAAGCTGCTGGCGGATCTGCTGCTTCGCTTGCGGGTGTATATCCTGTAACACAAAGTAATACAATGTTAGCCTCCATTGTTGCAAAGTTCTCTCAAACTGTAATGAAAACGGTCAGGTTAATTAGAAAACGGCGAACGATGCACATTGAAATGGCGATACGGAGATACTTTGAGGATAATGAAGTATTTGCTTTAACCTTGGACACAGAATAATAACTAGCCTTGGAGTTAATTGTGACAACGTTAGTTATATTATTTTGTGTTCACACCTACTTCAGTCAACGAAAACGTATAAGTAAGGAGAATAAAGGAAAACTACGACGAATTCAGTGTAAAACGTATATATCCAGCTTAACATGAATTTACTAGAATTAATTTATTAACCCCCGATGCAAAAACGACGGGGTGTTACAAGTTTGACGTGTCTGTGTGTGTGTGTGTGTGTGTCTGTCTGTACCCCTGTAGCGCTCAAACGGATGAACCGATTTGAATGCGGTTTTTTTTGTTTGAAAGGTGAATTAGTCGAGAGTGTCGTTAGCTGTTTGATGAAAATCGGTCCAAGATGGCCGCCGCCACAAAATGGCGAATGTCGGGGTTTTTTAAATAAAGATTATTTATTTATGAGGCAGACACTGGTAAATAATTTTATTACCAAATTACATAGTAATATAGTCGTAAGTTTTAGTGGCGTTAGCTCGCATTTTCTTTTCGAATTAAATACTACCTACAGTCAGAGCCACTAAACTTTTGGTAGCGACTGGAATCTCTAAATGTCTAAAACCTTTCAGAATAACTGGGCCGGATGTATGCCAGGATAAACATTAGGAAGAAGAAGTGCCTATTCAAAGGATTATGCCCAGGCTTATCCCTTTGTATAGGTACTGTCTTGTAACCGCGTTTTAGCTACGACCGAAGCGTTTAATCTACCAAATATTACTATATTTTTCTTTAATCTACCAAATATTACTATATTTTTCTTAACTAATATTAAATGCCAAAGTAACTCTGTCTGTCTGTCTGTTACGCTTTCACGCCCTAACCAACTGAACTTATTTTGACGAAAGGTAGAGATAGACTAGAACTTGTGTGTCCAGAGAAGGACATAGGCTACTTTTTATCCAAAAAATCATACTTCCCAAGGGATTTTTAAAAAACCTAAATCCACGTAGACGAAGTGGCGGACATCAGCTAGTATTACTATATTTTACTCGTATTTTTATATTAATTCATTATTTTTTGTTGCGAGTAGTGTTGACACCCACTCGGGTGCCATTTGCGTGTAACTTGGAAAGTTTATCTCGGTTAGTTTCTTAATTAATTTCGTAAGTGTTGTAAGTCGCTAACCTCTATAAAATATGTAGGTATCGTGAAGTTGTAAAAGAACCCTTGTTAAGAGAAACTAAATACAGGTCCTGTCGATTTAATTAAGTTTTACAAAAAAAAATTCTAGTCTCTAGGTGTTCATAATCATAACTATTGGTAAAATTTATTTGTCCCATCCTAGATAGTTCTAAGTTAGTATTCATTTCGTATTTAACATACTAATTTAGCAATTAGTTAATCGTCAATCAAAGTAAACACGCTTTTGGATGTAATATCTGTTATATACGTGGTATTGTATATCTGTACTTTTTTATAATATGTTGCCAGAGAACATTTTGGATATGTCTCTCAATAAGTTCAAAGGTTTTATTAAACGCAAATTAATTGAAAAGTCTTACTATAGCTTAAAAGATTTTTTTAATGTCAAAAATCCATGGACATAGATTGCTCTAAAAGCCAACAGTTCAAATCATTTTTATGGCTATTATACCATATTGTAAGATGGTGATAATAAAAAAAATAAACCCGGCTGAGTTTGTTGTGTGCTCTTCTCAGACCAGGGCGCGTTTGGAACCCTCGTAGTTTTAGTTTTAAGTTTCCGTAAATAATTATCACCATTGCCTGTACCTAAATTGACGTTCAAAAAGTGTACAGTGTACCAATTTTGAATAAAGTTTATTTGATTTGATTTGATATTTTATCAGATTTCCATAAAAATGTGACGTTTCAACGTTAACACGGACTCAATGATTTGTATCGTTCGTTTGTATGGGGCGCACTCGGAAAATAATCCTCTTAAGCACCGTTTAGTAAAATTAGTATCAGAATGGATTACCGAAATTAAGGTTTTAATTATTACCAACATAATTTATTCGTCTAAGTATATACCGTCCATGAATACTTTGGAAATCACTACGAATAACGTCGGATCCAGTTATTATCACTTTTACATTTATTTGATCATCAAATTATTTGAAACATTTCATCTTTACAGCCGCAGAATTTAGATGTAATTTGTTACTTACTTATTTGGAAAATTTCTGTTAAAAATACATATATGATTAAAAACTTCAAGTAGGTAGCCCTTTATTAAAATATCTCTAACGTTGTAAGTAATCGTTATGGCAGAAGAAGCTTTTTGTAAATTAAGTAACGGAGAGAGACCTTAGACGATTCAAAAGAGCTTGTTACGTTATAATATTGGCTGAATTTAATGATCCTCTTAGCAAAGTGGTCTGGTCTTAGTAATAGTGTTAAACTAATCATAACGGATAGGTCTTTGACGAGTCGAAGGAGCTCGTTAAAGCGTATTTAACATTTGACTTGAAAATCTTATTGGAATATTATAGTCGATTGGTCGCAAACTTTAATGACTCTCTGGAAATCGCTCTAATCATAGGTACTTCGTTGATTTTAATGATAAGGAAATCGTGCTAATCACGATCTATAGATAATAGACAGGCTTCTATCGAGTCAGTAGATCTCATATGCATGCATGCATGATCAACCCATTACCGGCTCACTACAGAGCACGGGTCTCCTCTCACAGTCAGAAGGGTTTTGGCCATAGTCTACCACGCTGGCCAAGCGGATTGGCAGACTTCACACACCTTTGAGAACGTTATGGAGAACTCTCAGGCATGCAGGTTTCCTCACGATGTTTTCCTTCACCGTTAAAGCAAGTGATATTTAAATACTTAAAACGCACATAACTCCGAAAAGTTAGAGGTGCGTGCCCCGGGATCGAACCCACGACCTCCGATTAGAAGTCGGTCGTCCTAACCACTAGGCTATCACAGATCTCATATATGAGTATGTATTTACAAAATCCATGTAGAAACGCCGCGTCACTTCACAGACCTTGCTGAACTGGGGTATTATTCTAAAGGGGACAAATTCAAAGACATAATTCTACAAGTAATTTGGTAACGTTCATATATTACAAGTAATTTGATAACGAATTTTGCAACGGTAACTCCGAAATGATGCTGGGTTCGCAGGATAGAGAGCTACTCTCCGATTCCAAATATCCAGTGGCGGATTAGATGACAATAGCGCTCAAGGCAGTAGCTCATGAGTATTATGTCAATGTTTGGGTAAATTATTTATAGGGTAAATTTTTTTTTTAATTCTTCTGGCGCCCCTTTGTAATCTCGCGCCCCTAGGCATGTGGCTAGTTTGGCTAAAGGATAATCCGCCACTGCTTATATCCTCGATATCGATATTATCAGTCTGCCTGCGCTAAATGATTGCGTTATTTATGGCCCTGAAATTCTTTGAATGGACATTGCTTCATAACGCAACCGAATTATGTCAGCTGCCATTACATAATGCTCAAAAGTACGACTGATACTTTGTATTATTATTACTTAGCATGAGTAATTTCTTTTATCGCATTTTTGGCATATTCTTTGAACGCGCATTGCTCCATTGATTTAAAACACAATCGGATTTTTGATCAGTATTTATAAAATAACTGAAACTTTAAAACTTACTTTATATACCTACAAGCATCAAGCATTTATTTTTTTGCGAGTTTAGCAGGCACTATAAAAACACAATCCATTAGCGTAGACAGACTTGACATAATATTCTTGGCATCAGAGTTGCTTGCTCTTTATTCTGTGAACGCAGAATCAGCCATATCGAAGATCGTTACATTTCTTTTTATCTCTTAGACTGCACTGATTCACATCGGGTACATTTTGTAGTAGCCTGGTAAAATAATGCAGTACTAACTATACCTTTCTTTCTAATTCTTTCTTTATATACGCTTTCGACTCGCATGATATGGACTCATATTATACGAAGGGCCAAAGGATACTATGGTTTCTATATACGCCAGAAGACTATCTTCGTTCTTTATTCATTATGCTTTTTCGACTCTATCGTATAAAGCAGCTCGTTTAGCATATTGAAATACTTGTAAATATTTTGAACTTAAATATTATATAGATGATTTTTTGTCCTTTTAAACTCGCTGTTAGTAGGTATAGGTAGATACTAGTATGGCGCGTGGGTGCGCGGCCCGCTAAAGCGGACCGCGAGGTTTTGCTTTTGGATATTTTGGTTTGAGCAGCCTCCACCTATCTTTCCCATATTCCTAACCCTCGATCATTATCACTCCCCATATTTTTTCTCCGAATTATTTGTCAGAATGAGAGTTCTTCCATAAAAACAAATTTTGAATAGAAACTGTATCAAAGTCTTGCATAGGTACCAACTTCAATATTCGTCGTATATGTTGTATAGATAAATAAATTCCATCATCTTGTTTTTTTTTCTATTTATCAAGTAAACCATGTCTTGATGATCTTTTGCCTAAAAACCACTGTTCCATCTTTTATAATCAGTAATATAGACACCGACGAAATTTGTATGGCCGCCATCTTGAATCCACCATTTTGGTATTTTTTTTTAGATCACTGCCAATTGGATGAGGTTTCAAGTAATTTTTGATTGAGCACCTCTCACCTATCTTTAATACCCTGACCGTGCTCCTTACCCGTCTCCAAAATCTTCAATCATCAGCTCTCTCCATATTTTTCCACCGCATGAATTTTTGTCTTGTATACGAAACCATCACTAAAAAAACTTTTTGTGTGAAAACATAAATTCCGCCATCTTGTTTTTTTCTGTTCATCTATTAGATTTTTAGTTCTTGATCATCTTTTGCCAAGAAACCACTCTTCCATCTTTTATACTTGGTGAGATAGACACCGACGAAATTTGTATAGCCGCCATCTTGAATCCGCCATTTTGGTTTTTTTTTCACCTCAGTGCCAATTGGATGAGGTTCTGAGTATTTTTTGTTTGAGCAGCCCCCATCTATCTACAAAACTCTGCCCGGGCTCATCAATCATCTTCCAAACCCTCAATCATCATGTCTTCCCATATTTTTCTTTGAGATTTCTCCAAAGAACCGCATCAATCGCCTTGCATACCTAGTTCACAACTTTATACTCTCTCTCAATATTCGCCATACATTTTCTATGGAAAAATAAAGTCCGCCATTTTGAATTTTTTTTGTATTCATCGAGTAGACCTTTGGATCCTGATCATGTTTTGCTAAGAAACAACTCTTTCATCTTTTATACCCTTCGAGATGGACACCGACGAAATTTGTATGGCGGCCATCTTTTTTTCGCCATTTTGAATTTTTTTTCGGCTCACTGCCAATTGGATGACGTTTCGAGTGACATTTGTTCGAGCACCCCCCACCTATCTTCAATACCTTAAGCGTGCTCTTCAACCGTCTCCGAAATCCTCAATCATCAGCTCTCTCCATATTTTTCCTCTTAATGAATTTTTGTCCTCTATACGAAACCATTTGTGAAAAAAAAATTTTTCATACAAAATTTTACAGGAGAGGCGATGAATGAGTCAGTGAATCAGAACGAACAGCTATATATATATTAATATATACTTTTAATTTCCTCATATATTAGCCTTAAACCCTTCTCACTGGTTATTATATTCTCCTCAACGTGGTTGCCTGGAAGAGACCACCATTTGTACCTATTTTTTTTAAATATATGTTTCTTTCATTTAATGTATGTAGTTCTTGTTGTACAATCAATTATATTTCATTCATTCATTTCATTCTAATTCTAATGATTACTTTTGTAAATCGCTGTAATCAGTCTGATTGATATACGATGACATCATCATTATCTTCCGAGTTGCGTAAATATTATCTTATCACACAGTTCACACACATTCGTCCAGTCTGGAACTAGTAAAACGAGGAAAAATTTACTAATGACTGTCACTAAGGAGTTCTTTTATTTATTTTGAGTGTGCCTACTCGTAGTAAAGTCGTTCTACTGGTTACGAATATTAATAGATTCTTATAACCTATTTAATATACTGGTATTACTTTAAATCTTTATTCAATACGAGTGGACACCCGCGACTTCGTTCGCGTGGATATATATTGGTTTTTAAAAGTCCCGTAGGAATCATTTTGTTTTTCCTAAGCTCCTTTGAGCTCATACCATGCTAAAAAACGTTAAAAGTTCACTGGCGGATGTTTAGGTAGATCAAAATGTAAACATCCGCCAGTGAAAGTCCCATCAAAATCGATCCAGCCTTTTAGAGATAAGTCGGTAATCTTTAAAGTATCTACTTTCTAACAAAAAAAGAATGAATGAAATCGGACCACGCGTTATTGAATTACAGCTAAATACACGTTTTGACTTTCATCGCCCTCTCCCTAGGGAACCGTGCTGAATTTCGGGATAAAAAGTATCCTATATGTTACTCCGTAGTATGAACTTAAATCGTACCAAGTTTCGTTTCAATCCATTCAGTAGTTTTTGCGTGATGCGCGCACAAACATACAGACAAACAGATAAACAGATAAACACAAAAATTTCAAAAATAGCTTTTTTGCGTTCTATTACTTATCCCAAACATCCCCCAGTTATTATTTTGCAAAAATCTTCAATGTACAGATACGGCAAGTCTACGATTTTATTATATGTATAGATTGTAACATGTATTATTGCTTTGTCTTCATTGACTTTAAATTGATATGTGTCCATATTTCTTTCTGAAAGTTTAATTTCACGGTTAAAGCCAAATACTTCACGATGGAGTAAGGGATGGGAGTAGGGGGTGTTGGTAGGGTAAATAAAATCAATGTGCACCATTTCACCTGTGTTCTCAACTCTTTTAATATTGAAAATTATCGCCATTTTGTATTTGGGCTGTTTCGTCCAAGAAAAATACATCGTCCACCTTAGACTATAAATCTGAATAACAACGATGATACAATTTCTACATACATGTACTAAGTCTTCTAAATATTATCATATTGTGTATATTTATTAAAAAATCGCTATGACAATTATTACACAAAGCACATCTGGGTAATTTATTCGAGTATTTTGTAGCTGCTTAAATATTTCTCTTAACGATATAAAGTACAAAATCAATGCAATAATAGTAATAAAAAAAAACTAAATGTTAGATCGCTACAAATACATACATACTATGTACTTACATAGCGAACGAAACTCACAACAACTATATTTTGTCTTCTAAATTGTACTTCGTTTTGTTTGGCAGTGACAACAGTAAATTTTAAATATCTAGCAAAACGTGCGTAGGTACAGACTGCCTAAAAACTACCCTCTTTTTTCAAACATAAACTCTGAATAAAACAACGACCGGCATACAATATTCAATCCGCCGCTAGCAGTCTTATCTATTATAACATATTAAAACATAACAAGAGAAAGATAACTAACTTATTACTACGCATAATTTAACTACGACATTTAAATAAATAGCGATGATCTTCGAAAATAGACAATGCCAATAAAATAGGTTAATCTATTAAACTAACGACTTTAGAAACATAAGACGTTGGATCGCGCGGCGAAATCCTTCGCGTACGACAACTTAGTACACCTAGAAATATTTCAAATAGTTCATAACCACATCGATATGCGCACGTTTAAACTTAGCACTAGAATTCTACTAAAACGATTGCTTAGAATCATTCTAAGTTAGAATTATTATGTGTAACGCGAGGTGGTGCTCTACTCTACACCGACGTAACTAAAACATCATTTCTGAATGCTCCGGGCCTGCAGAAGAGTAACCTAAACTAAACGAGTCTTCGTCAATAAGCGTCAACACCCTACTTCGACAATTTGATTGCCTCAATAAACTTTTGCTTGTGTCAATATTTATTGTCATAGGATATTTTTTTGTTTTTCGAGGAAAAATGAGTTATCGAAAACGAGTTATATAAACGGCAGTAATATCACAAGTATGAGGGCACTGGTAGGATAATTCGTAAATCGTATTCGATTCGGGGGGGCTGGGGCACCGGTTAATTGCTATAACCCGCGGCACGTTGATTGAACACTGAAGGAAAGTGGAGGGGGTAAGCTATTGTACTACGTGCGTGACAGTTCCCATACGCAGCTATCCCCTCCACGTTTCCTCCCGTGTTCAATCTTACGTGCCGAGACATATGCGACGCAATTCTCGACCGATCACTGGACGTGACAATATCACAGTTATCACTTAGGACAGTCCAAGATATCTTAGGCTTTCGCTTTCTGGCGCGGCCGGCACTGCACCATGCATATGTAGCCGGCGTCCACGTCACACCCGCTCACCAGGAGGTTCATGAGGACGCTCGAGGACGGCGTTCTCGCAGTGGCCACCGACGGGGATGGACTACGCTTCGCACGCTTCGCAGTCGGCTCCTCTTCCTGCTTCATCGCCCTCTTCACCCCCGTGTCCCACGAAGATATACTTCTGCTCGGAATCAGACCTAAAAAGTTATAAAATTTTAAATCTCTGAACCACATGACAATTAAAAAGTAATAGATTCATATTTTTTGTTGGTTCTGACCTGGATCTGAATATATATTCGTTATGATATCCTGTGGAGGCGGACCAGTCGGCGGCGCGGCGAGTAAGCGCTGTAACGCTGGTGCCGATGTTTGCACCTCTGATGGCTGTGGTTTCGCTTGGCTGACATTATCGGGCAGAACCCCCCACATAACTGCCGGTTCCAATAGTGGAAGCTCGTCGGTGGTGGGTATAAACGGCGAATTGCCATCGTCGATGTCATTATCTGACCGATTACTGTCGAAAGCATCTAACGAAAGTTCTGTCAATAGTGATGACTGCTCACAGGATGATTCAGTTTCCTGTAAATTAAAATCATTTTTAAATACTGATAAGTACAGAAGAAATTATATAAATCATTTAATAAAATACAAAATAAAGAAACAAACCTGTGGTTCAGGTGACGACAGCAAAGAGTCGCCAATCAAAGAATCTACAGGAGATCCATTTGCCAGATCGTCACCGAGTAGGCTACAGTAATTGTCATTCAACATAAAATCGTCGAACATATTATCGAAAGGAATATTGTTCTCCAGGGAAATGCAGGCATCACCAGCCGTAGGTGCCAAGTGCGTCAGATCTTCCGGCTCGTCTTTAAGCACTGAAAAAAGAATAGAAAGTTGCAGAGAAATTCTTGTTTCACTTTATCAGTTTCAATAAAGCGAGCAACGGATACCTAAGCTTTTGCGGTTCGAGTGCCACTCACTTGTAAGTCCCTCGTTCTGAGAGAACATGAGAAATCCTTTGTTCATTTCTTTCTTTCTGGGCACGAATAATTGCTCCGTAACGGGTATGGGACGCTCCTCTTCTGGGACAACTATGCCCACAATGGCGCCGTTAGCGGGTGGTTCGGCGCTCACGCAGGTGCGCGGTGCGGGTGCGGGTGCGGGTGCGGGTGCGGGTGCGGGTGCGACGGCTGCCACCACCGGCTTCAGGTCCGCGTGCTGCACTTGGTGTGCAGCGAACACCTCATCTTTGCACTCGATACCGCTGCAACCAAATAACGAGAACATAAAAGTCGTTCAAAAAATATAATAGTCAAATACATGGTCTACCGTTTAGTCTCTATGAAATATAGTTTGCAAATTGAAATAGTTGTTGTACTGTTAATTGTGTTCGCGAAGATGTAACACATAAGTTGTGTCAGAAACACATAAGTGAAGTCGTAACTAACTCTCAATGCCGCTATGTTAGATTTGTAGCGACGCGACTAATAAGCCAACAATACCCCAAGGCCGATCTTCATCAAAACAGCATACAGGCAATAACAAAGTGTCCGGGAAAAAATAGCTATATGACCAAGTAAGAAAAGTACATTCTAGCAAATAATTTCTATTCTACCATAAAATTTATTCATAAGCCGAGGTAAACGAAATAGATTTCGTTTACTTTCTGGATATTCTCAGTTGTTATTTATTTGAATAAAAGTTCTATTGTATTGTTAAAGAAACAGTTTACCTATCTTCTATCTAAAAAATATTAAGAGGAAGTAAATGCCTGTCAACGAATACATACTAGCTAAGTAAGAGAAAGTAATGGAACTTTGCCTCAGAAACGCTGAATCTTTAGTTAGTGTCGTAAACAAGATAAATGATAGCTATAAATTTCGATTAGTTGGTGGCAAGGGAAAAATTACATTCTCACGTATGCTAAAGCAGTTACAATATTTCAATGCAATACACGTAGCTGGAGAACCACAGGCTGGTTATAGTATAAGTAAAAATAAATATAATATCATCAAGTTTATAGCCACTGTTCAAAACTCATAACGAAGAGTAACTAGTCCAGTAACTTTAACTTCTTTAGACAAAGTTGCGTTCGGCGCTCGAGGTTACAAATTATTCATTAGGTCAACATCATGTACAAGTCTGCAAAAAATCAGAACTACTGGATTTAACGCAAGGTGTAAACGTGTAAACTGTCGCGCTGTCAGTACTAATTTAAATAAACATAAACGAATCGATAATAATATGCCGCTCATCGACTAACTGTAGTAAGTAACAAAGTATGGGATTAATTAATAAAAGTCAAGTGACCAAGATAACCCGCAAATCGTCCCTCAGGGATATAATACTTGCGTCAGTAATATTTCAAAACATCAAAACTACAAACCTTATATAAATGTTGTTGACAGTAAACTAGGGTTCAAGTTTTCATTAACCCAATCGACTAATTATGAGTGTACTAACGGAATTATTTCCTTCATCAAAGATAATTAATTACGTAAACAACAGTGTTGCTTTAATAGTTATCTATTCTTTTTATAGTAAGTACGTATACCGTATGGGTAAGTTAAGCAACTTCCCTGATAGAAAATTAATGATAAATATGATATAAAGTTTCAACTTTCTTTGTAATATATCTGATAAATACATAGTTTAATGGCAAGCCCAATATGAAAACGAGATTCACCGATCTATCGATATACCGATATATCTAATCTATGATTCAACAAGTAATCGATTAAATAATTTTTGAAAATTTTTATTAGCACACTTGCACAATAACAGGTTCTATAAACACGTTAAATATTACAAAGAGGAAGTCAGTACGCTTGCCAGTTTTTATCTAATTGTCATGAACTCATGACGTAACATAACCAACGGTGCCAAAAAGCCGATTCATCCTAGGCCATACATAAATCGTAAGAGGGTGTGTTTTGGTCGTTGCATTTATACCGCGTTTCGAAAGTGAAACGGTCAGAGGAAGATAGTCGAATAGGAAGCTGGAAAGTTCGAAGGAGATGTACAGTTGGTAGTAAGACCGGCCTTGTATAACGACCTTGCCTCTCACCCCCTACTCGCATCCTCCATGTTTTGTTTGAAGCGGCCATTCACCAGAATGGTAGTGAAACTTGGTGCGCGCGCAGAACACCACGCGGTATCGATCGCCGGCGAGATTGTGATCCGACGTCCTGTCTAACGGGCCTATGGAGAAATGCCACTTCGTCTGGCTTTGCCTCATAAAAAACTGAACTACTATTAACTACAGCATAATTTATGATGCATATCTTTCTATTTGAAGAGTGATAAGAATTTTTCGATGTAAATGACGAAGTTGAGCTAGATTGTAGAAGAAATTATTGTAAGTTAAAGATAAACAATGATAAATAAAAGTTCCATCACTCAAAGGAGCTAAACAAGAGCAAAGCAGCTGTTATGCGCCTAACCTTGGCCATGATTCTGTTGATCGGGCAACATAATTCAACAATTATATCTACACGGTCGAGGGCATCCGTTTGACGGCACCTCATTATTTCAAATTTTTGTTACTTAAGAGGAAGACATTAAAAGTTTGGGATTTATTTTATATTTTAATTATTATCTCGGCATTTAATAGTATATTATATAAAAATCTTTAGTTTAAAAGCCCACCTGCCATCTGATATGATATGTATAATGAATTTAATTTATTAATTATGTCACGCTACGACTGCTGTACACGTACAGTTTATGGAATCACTAACATTTATTCATTAGTTCTTAGGAAAATTTAGGTAGCTTATTTAGTGTCTGTTAAGCAAATGCCTCTACGAACTAAACTTCTACTTTTTATGGCTGCTCGGTACTTAACTTTGGGGACTTTATTGGTGTCAAGACCAGACCATTTGTTTTTATAAGATATCAAATTTTATGATAAATTACAACGTGGTAATCGAAATTTACGTCACAATGATATTGCAGGAGATTGTGTTGATCTCAGATTCTTGTCAAAGGATTTATATTTGGCAGGTGAAAATTGACGATTAACTTTCTAGTTCTGGTGATAGTCTTATAACGGCATTAGTGGCACACCAGACGGTATCACGATAAATATTTACACATCGATTCAAGGTCGCACTGATAAGATTCACCATTAGGTATATGATGTAATTTACATCGCTGAAAAAACCGGTCAAATAAACATTGCAGGCAGGGCGGTAGTCAAAGGTAAATATTTTCATATAATTTTAGAGCAACACAAGAAAACTATACATGAAGTGCAAAATATTGTAATAATGAAAAATCCGAAGTAGCGTTATATATAACAGATCTCGATTAGTTATAATCATATACATAATTATAATACATAATTAACTGTCTTGGAGTTTGTCACAAATGTGCATTAAAACTTGTAATTTAAGCTAAGGGAAATAAATTTACCTACCTGTTGTTTTGTAAAGTTATTTGTCAAAGTTGTTCAGCTTGAGAAGATTCGTTTTAAGATTTATTTAGTTTTTAGAATAATTTCAGCTAACATATCCAATCAATTTGTTTCTTATTTTCTTTTTGATGTCGTTTAAATTAGAATTTTACGCTCGTAACCGCTTTCCTATCTCTTATCAAAATATTGATCGATCGAGATTCTACGAATCGGCTAGTGCCACATTTATGATAAAATTCTAGATTCTATAGTTTAATACTTTTATTCCGGCGACTAATTTTGTTAAAGCCAATTAAATGTAAATGTGTTGACTGTCGAACATGTTTATGTATGAAGCCTATTTCCCACAGATTGAATTCAATATGAATAACTAGGTTTTGCTCGCGGCATCGCCCGCGTGAATTTCGGTTTTTCACAAATCCCGAGGGAATAGTGGATTTCAGGTTCCCGTTTCCGCCCCCTTTTCCAACCTTTATATCTACTTTCAAGGAAATTTGCTATAGTAATCTACCTACAACTGTAGCTGTAGACTGCTATAGAAAAGTTCGGTTTTTTCAAAATCTCGCGGGAACTGTAGATTTTTCCAGGATAAAAAGTAACCTATGTGTTATTCCGGGTTATAAGCTATGTACGTTTTAAATTTCAGCCAAATCGGTTCAGTGGTTGCGGTGTGAAAGAGTAACAAACATACACACACACAAACTTTCGCCTTTATAATGTTATATAGTGTGATATTAGTGTGATTACGAGTCAAAGAATCGGTTTGCCAGTGTGTGGCTGTGCTCGCGGCGCGGGAGTCAAGGCCGGCTTGGTGGCGCGGTTATGTAACGGAGCGAGGACGGCGGGGGACGCATCACGCAGGCCCGCTAATATTAGCACATCTCAAAAACAACACAACTATGAACTATCTCAGTGCACAAGCTAACCTCACTCATGTAACTCGTTCCAATATCCACGACTATAATATAAAACTTGCCATAACGATAACAAATAAACATCAAATGATATAAGAAATCCGCTGCTCGATCGCAAATAAAAGCAAACGTACTCCGTACGTATAATAAATACCGACAATTGCAATACGATCGACGTCGGCACTCGGAATGCAAATTCAACACATCGGTATGATAAATCGAGGAAAATAATGCAGACACAAACAAGGTTTCCGAACGAAATATTTTCAACGCGTTCAATCATTTCGAATGTGGGCAGTTCTATTATTTTGCTCGCGTAATTAATTTAGCCACTGCCGCGCCGTACGCAAATTATATTGTTGTTATTAGCACTGACAACACATTCACGGTAATCACACTTCAGTTTCACTATGTCACAAAATATAATCACACTGGTTCTTACCATTGTGCGAAAAGTTGAAATCTTCGCTGATAAATATGATAGTATATTCGGGGACCGTGCTTGCGTAGGTCCGGAAGCGAACAGCTGATTGGGATCGTGTGTTTCAGCGGTCGGGGCGGCGGGCTGGCCGCGTGGAGTGTACGCTTGGTGTGGATTCCGTGGAGCGAATGATACGCGCGGCGGTCGGCGACGGCGCACTCGAAAGACTCGTGACGCGAATCGCGACCAACCTAAACACTGCACACACCGACGACATAACCCGATGATAAATTTTCGAGGGTTGCCGCTGCGTCCATTCGGCAGCCACGCGGCGAGATAACACGGCCCGCGATCCGGTGCGATCACGAACAGTTCAAGCAGACACCATTTGCCGACGAGTGATAGTCACACGGTTTTTATGGCGGACACTATTATTGTGGTGGGCAGATAAGCGTTGCAACTATTCACCGTAACGAGCTCGATAAATGATGATAAAGACATTATTATGATAATAAAATACTTGGCAACAGCGTTACAAATATAACTATTTTAATCTTATTTTTACTGCCCGCTACTTCGTTTCCAGGGGAACTATCTTTCGGGGTGAAAAGTATCTATGCTTTGGCCGTCTTTTGGATGCAAGCTGTCTCTGTGCCAAATTTCAGCTCAATGTTAAGTATACGATACGCGAATGCAGAAAGATCCCGTTGCCGGGAAACTTTTTTGTGGGATGAAAAGTATCTTACGTCCGTCTCCAGGATGCAAGCTGTCTCTGTGCCGAGTTTCAACTCAATGTTAAGTACGATACGCAAACGCAAAACGACCCCGTTGCCGAGGAACTCTTTTGTGGGATGAAAAGTATCCTACGTCCGTCTACAGGATGCAAGCTATCTAGAGCCAACTTTCAGCTCTGGTATCAACGATACGTGAACGCATAAAGACCGAACAGAGAAACTTTCAAATTGTATACATAAAATTTGTTACGTGTACATAGACGTAAATGTGTGAATAAATGTATCTATTTTGGTAACAGCGACTCCTGGAAGGGTCGATGAACGAATAAAATTAGCGAGTTGCGAGCAGAAGCTAAAATAAAAGAATTTTTTAAATTATTTTAAAGTATATAAAAATAGCCTACAACCCCAATTATTGTCGCCAGTTTATAAGGGAAACCAGATGAAAGGTTTATTGTTATTACACATGCTTTTGGTACTGTGCTTGTTGTTTAATATGTTCGGTCATATTTTGGCCAAATAAACAGATTCCTAAATTCCCAATGAGCTCCGTCTAGTAGACAGACCTAAGCCATCTAAGGGATTTCTCAAAGTACTGATAGCGAGGGATCTCTAATGGTACGAAGAAGCATACTATGGACTAGTAAAAAAAACATTTAGGGGCTATTTTACCACATTCTGGATAAGTGTCTGATAGCCTAAACGTAAGTTTTGTCCTTTCTTACTTTATGTCAAGTGACAAAGACAAAAGTTGTAGATAGCCATCCGACAATTATCAGAAGATGGTGAAACAGGTCCTTAGATAAGTAAAATGAGAAAACAAAAATGATAAACATCATGGAAAAGAAACAACTAGTTTACCAATGTATAACGCTACAAGTAAATCCCATTACAATAGGCTTTAAAAATTGGAAGTGAGTGTTTTAATGGAAAATACATTTCTTATATAAACAGTAAACACAGTCAATTATGAAATCTAAAATTACGCGTCGATAAAATAAACACCAACAACGAAAAAAAAGGATGGAAACGCTTCACTAATATTCATAAACTAGATGATGCCCACGGCTTTGCCCGTGTGGATTTAGGTTTTTGAAAATCTCATGAAAACTTTTGATTTTCCAGAACAAAAAGTAGCCTATCTGTAGTAAGTAGTAACCCGTCCACAAAACGGAAAAATTCCGTGGGATCCTTACGATTTCGGAATGCAATTCCTTACAGCATCAGGGTTGAGGAGTTGGACATGTACCTACTCGAGGTCATTCAACAATAAAGTCTTTAGTTGGTATCCCCAATATCAATTTAAATAACCGACAGTGCCTAAATATCCCATTAGTTTTGGGGATCAGATCCCCTACAGCATCAGGATTGAGGAGTTGTAATCCAAATTTTTTGTAGGACAGTGTCGCAATGTTTCTCTATCGATTAAAAAAAAAATTACGTAAATCGGTTCAGAAATCTCGGAGATATCGGTGTACATAGGTAGAAAAACACAACTCCTCCTTTTTTGAAAGTCGGTTAAAAAAGTAGCCTATGTTACTCCCTGGTTAATTCTCTACTTGTATGTGAAAGTCCCGTCACAATCGGTTCAGCCGTTCCAAAGATTAGCCCGTTCAAACAGACAGACAGACAGACAGACAGACAGACAGACAGACAGACAGACAGACAGACAAAAATTTTAAAAACGTGTGATTCGGTTATAGTATCGTTCAAATAACCATATGAGCTTAATATGAGGTAGTTATTTCGATATTACAGACAGACACTTCAATTTTATTTATTAGTATAGACAAGATGATGCCCACGGATCGCCCGTGCGGATTTAGGTGTTTAAAAATCCCGTGGGGACTTTTGATTTACCAGAAAAAAAGTAGCTTATCTGTAGTAACCCGTCCCCAAAACGGAAAATTCTCGTGGGATCCCCACGATTTCGGAATGCAGTTCCTTACAGCATCAGGATTGAGGAGTTGGAATCCAAATTTTATATAGAACAGGGTCGCAATGTTTCTCTATAGATTAAAAAAAAATTACGCAAATCGTTTCAGAAATCTCGGAGATATCGGTGTACATAGGTAGAAAAACACAACTCCTCTTTGTTTGAAAGTCGGTTAAAAAAGTAGCCTATGTTACTTCTTCTGGTTACTTTACTACCCTGGTTAATTCTTCACTCATATGTGAAAATCCCGTCAAAATCGGTTCAGCCGTTCCGAAGATTAGCCCGTTCAAACAGACAGACAGACAGACAGACAAAAATTTTAAAAACGTTTGATTCGGATATAGTACAGTTCAAATAACCGTATGAGCTTAATATGAGGAAGTTATTTCGAAATTACAGACATACACTTCAATTTTATTTATTAGTATAGATATAGATAAAAAACTACATCGCTGGCACACAACATCTTTATCAGTCCATCAAGTATAGACCGGGTCATACGATATTGCTGGATGGAGCGGTTGTTCCACAATTCAGCCGCGAAACGCGATCCGGCGCACTAATGGACCCCGCTATTCATTCCGACTTGAAGCGAATCTAGACCTTGTGAGCTACGTAACGCCACTACGATACAGCTTTAAGCTAACAATAGAGACTAAAATATTGAACATCACGTATAATTTTTAGACGACCTCCCTGGCGCAATGGTCGTATAAGGACCGATCGATCGATTCCTGGTAGAGAAAATTTGAAATTTATAATTTCTGAATTGTCTCTGGTCTGGTCTAGTGGAAGCCTTCAGCTGTGGCTAGTTACCACCCTACCGTCAAAGACGGTGCCGCGAAGCGATTTAGCGTTCCGGTACGATGCTGCGTAGAAACCGATCAGGAGTGTGGGTTTAATAAAATCTGCAGTGTCTCTTCCAGGTTAGCCCGCTTCCATATTAGACTGCATCGTCACTTGCCATCAGGTGAGATCACAGTCAAAGGCTAACTGAGTTAATAAAATGCTGTTCTGTTTTTTAATAATGATTAACGAAAAAATGAATTACGGCAATGGCAATATATTTTATTAGTTATATTTACAAATTGAAGGGAACTACGCAAAAAGTTCAAGGTAAATATTTCTTCAAGAAACATTATTTTTTTGATAACATTCCAACAGTTCCGAAAGACGATTACGTATTGAAAATACGGTGAACCTTGGTAATGCTTAAATATTTAATAGAACACTAAGTAAACATATTTTATTTAAAGGAAGATAAACAATTTATTATAATATAGTGTAATATTAAAAACTTACGTACTTTACGTAGAAATCCACTCAACAATTTAAGTCTTAACACTTCAGTGTACACTGCTAGACTCGCAATGCAATATCCAACTGATGGTCCTTTAAATCCTACACATGCGCGTTTTGTCGTTGTTTGAAATGATGAAAATGGTTGTAACAGATTATGACGAAATATTTTGGAAATTAATTTCAAAAAACAATAAACATAATATGTTGTTAAATCACTATTGAATATGAATGGATAAACTAAAGAGGCAAATAATAATATCTATAAATAATTGGAAATTTTAAATCATTACGTCAGACGAAAATTTTATACGACTATCATCAGGTTCTGAAAAATACTGGATAGTAGGTATACTCGTACCGTGATAAAGATAGCCCTCCTGCATTGAAACGGAGCCCTCCCTGCGCCCCGCGCAGCGATTTGTTCATTCATAAGTTCATTGATAAATTCATTGATAAATCGGCTGCCCTAGTGATAAACAAAGTAACTACATTCAGAACAATTTTACAGGACAAGCATAAACATTGAAACTCTTATTTGAAGGCAACCTTTCTACAAAATACCTACTTATTTATCTCTGTAATAAATTGCAAAATAATATATTTTAACTTATAAATAACAGTATTTATTTCTAACTCCTTCGCTTTTAATTTTGTTTAAAATTAAAAATATGGTTTTTCTAATTGCAAATAAAATACAAAAAAATTAATGTTTCAACTTTAAAAAGATGTTAAGTCATTTACTTCGTTTGTATATTGCTTGATAATTTCTTCCAAAAATAATTTTTCAATTTATTACAAAGAGTTTACTATGTTATTCAGATACAAATAGTTACCCCAAAAATTAATGTTCAAATGTGCGTGTGCGTGTGCGTTTGTGTGTGTGTGATATTGTGATTGTGATATTGCGACTAATACAATTGTCCCCCTCCCCATTTGCTTTAATGGGCACCCGGGCCCTCCCCAAATAACTCAAATAACTATTTTTATTATTTTTTATGTAATCACCGGCTTTAGGTCGTAATTCTGAATGTTATTCTACATATTATCGGTGAATTTGAAGTAATTCTGTTCATTAAATCAGAAGTTATAAGGCTATGACAGTCAGACGGACAAAGCATATCCAACCTAGTTCACTCAGAGACTTAAGTTAGAGCTTATTACAACTCAAGAATCTATACCATATCTATTCTTACCTACTAATATTATAAATGCGAAAGTATGTCTGTCTACTAAGTCTTCACGCACCAACTGTTCAACCGATCTTAACGAGGTATAAAGATAAGTTTCATTTTTGGAAAGGACATAAGCTACTTTTTTATCCTGGTAAATTAAGAGCTTAGACTAGAATTTCAAAACCTAAATACACGCGGACGGAGTCGTGGGCATCATAATCAACTATGTTTATCTTGTAAAGTTATAATTTACAGTATTGTGTCTATTTTTAGTTAAATTCCTGTAAAGTAATGTCCCTATTAGTTAATTATGTACGTAGGTATCTAAAATTCTGCACCTACCTTCAGTAGAAACATTTTAAAATAGTAAGTAACCGATAACAATTAAAACGATTATTTATAAGTACATAAAGTAATACCCTAAATTCCAGTCTCAGTGTGCAGTTATTTGTTTGGGCAATTCAAATTTCAGTAAACTGTTCAAGTTATTTGAAATATTATACTGTGGACACTGTGTTAAAAAACTACTCGACATTAAACTTTTGTTAATGCAAACAAGTCAATTTCACAAAAAATGTCAGTTACTTTGTTTATATCACTAGGGCAGTCGAAATCTGTCATATTGAAAAGTCACTTTGAAACTTCAAAGTTCATTGTTTACATCGTTACGAAAATTTTGTGAAATACATAGCAGTAACCAGTTCTTATGTGATAAAAAGTTGTGCTAGAAAAATTGTTATGGTAGTGCGTTCGTTTTGTGCTCAAGAATGTGAGAGAAAAGAACAAATATCTCTAAATTATATATCATAATAATAAATATGAGGCTGACGGGAAATGTCAAGTAAGTGTTGTCAGCTTCATGTGAAAAATTTCCATACCCATTGAAGCCATCACGCAAACGGCCTCTCAATTATTATAAAAATACTATAATGTGGACCAATAATTTCAACACAACATTTTTAGTTATTTCGCTGGCGTTTCGAAACAAAAATATTAAATCTGGTGCAAGATGCTTTTCAAGCTGTAACGGAGGCTACGTGAAGTCACATTGTACTTAAGTTCACGTTGAGAGATTGCAGAATGACGACGATGAATTAGTGAATTATAATATAGTTATTGATAGCGACAGTGACACATCATCTGACAGCAATGCATTGAAATTTTAAGATATAGAAGAACACGTCTCGACGAATCCTAATAATTTTTTTATCTTTGTTTTATTCCATCTCCTAACATCTCCATGCCGTACTAATCTAAACGTCTGGTTTTTTTTAACCGACTACGGCAAAGCCAAAAGGAAGGGTTATGATTTTAGCAGTCTATGTATTTACGTGTTGTAAATAATTAAGTTGCGATTTGTTTTTATAAAGAATTGTCAACACTGATTTATTTTATCTGTGACTATTGATGCTACAGATCTGTTGCATAAGTTTTATCTGTGGTGTCAAAACTCGAATTGTACTTTATCTTCTCTGGCTCTCTGCTTGCTCTCTGCCTCGGCGTCCCGTCGGCCATTGGTGTAACAGTGCTAATTAAAATTAAATATATTGATCCACGGAGAATCCTCTTTTATTTCCAAGATTACATATGTATATATTTATGTATGGATGTTTGTAACCGATTTTTGTATGAGATTCTGTGTGTACTAATGTAGCGCCTAAACTGCTGGACCGATTTTGATGAATGAGGTGTCTATTGATTCGTTGTTATTATCAGGGTGACATAGGCTACATTTTATCTACGAAAAAAATCGAGAAGTCAGCTTTGCGCGGCTTTCTAGATTTTTAACCCCCGACGCAAAAACGACGGGGTGTTATAAGTTTGACGTGTCTGTGTGTGTGTGTGTGTGTGTGTGTGTGTGTGTGTGTGTGTGTGTGTGTGTCTGTCTGTCTGTCCGTCTGTTCCCCTGTAGCGCTCAGCTCAAATGCGATTTTTTTTGTTTGAAAGGTGAATTAATCGAGAGTGTTGTTAGCTATGTTTGATGAAAATCGATCCAAGATGGCCGCCGCTACAAAATGGTGGATTACATATTTTTTCACAACTCCCTTAATATGGGTATCAAATGAAAGGGCTTGACTAGTAGAATAGCATTATACAAATCCAAGATGGCTGCCACCACAAAATGGCGAATGTCGGGGGTTTTTAAATTTTTAATTTATACTTGTAAAATTAGTTTCGGATAAGAATAACAGATGGCACCACTAGCTCCTTGCCCCGCGCATTTGCCCACTAAATTATTATTAAATTATTAAGCGTAGTCGGGTTTTAGTTCACGAACTTTACTTGTATTTAGTAGATGTATTAAATAAATTATTTTATTATGAGTATAATATGTATAAAATTTAAAAAATGGGGTATAAATTATATTTAATAACGTATCTTCTTCTTTCTTGGTTATGGAAAATCTTTTTTCTATATCCTGAAACGTACCTACTTAACTTTAAATGTATAGTACTAACTACTACTACTATAGAAAAGTATTGAGCAAACTTAAAGAGACACAGATGAAAGACTAAATTGCGATTACGCAAATAATAGAATAACTATGATAATTAAAATTATTATAATTATTATAAAATTTCTTTTTCCCTAATTTAGTGTCATGTCCTTACAGTAGCAATACACACACACACACTCACAGGGGCGTCAAAAATGCTTGTCATACATTATAGTACGAGCACATCCATTGATTATTAATTTATCAATGAGAATTTCCCCCCCTCCCTCGTCCCGCAGATCATGGGAGAGCCAAGTTAATCGTGGTCTTACTATAATATTGATCACATCGGTGTCAGTTAATCTATCTATCTTCTATATAATATAATAAAATCCAGATCCAGATCCAATTCTGTACATTTGAAAATTTTTATTGGAGGGCACTCTATAATCGATACTGAAGCCAAAACTGCAATTTATTTCATTTTTGTCTGTCTGTCTGTCTTTCTGTCAGTCTGTCTGTCTAGTCTGTATCTTGGCCGCGCATCACGCCGAAACTACTGAATGGATTCGAATGAAACTTGGTACGATTTGAGTTTATACACCGAGCTAGGACATAGGATACTTTTTATCCTGAAATTCAGCACGGTTCCTTTGGGATAGAGGATGAAAGTTAAAACGTGTATTTAGCTGTAATTCATTAACGCGTTGTTCGATTTCACTCATTCTTTTTTTGTTAGAAAGGTAGTACTTTATATATTGTCCCGTAAATATTTCAAGGTCATAGGTTTTTTAGTTCAGATGACGGACATTACAACCCTCAGTATTATGTTCAAATAACTTGGGACCCGGCTCTTTGATCGTACGGCTTATTTTAAACTGGTGTGCGTTTAAATTTATGTTTGTCGGTCTGTCTATTTGTTCCAGCTCATCTCCGAAACAGCTGAATCGATTTTAACGGAACTTTCAATGGCAGATAGGTGATGTTATAAGGAGTAATTTAGGCTATATTTTACCTACATTTACGCGAACGAAGTTGCGGGGATCAGCTAGTAAATTAATAATGCCCTTCTCTATAAGCCTCCCGATTAATCACTTCTTTTTTAAACAAGGACTTTAACTAATATTAATACTTACTTAAATTTTTAGATGAGAAGTTAATATATTCTCAAATGTAGATTGAAAATAGAAACAACTAAAAAATGTATCTTTTTTACTTCTTGTACGGCCTTCTTTCAAATGTCAAGGTTAGAAATGGGAATTTGTAGATAGCTTTTTATTTATGAATTCGTTATTGTTGTTATTTCAAAATTTAAACTACTCTTATTTATAACAGCAGTAGCAGTAATAGTCACTTAGTATTCTGTGGCTGTAGGGCACTAAATAATAAAGTACCCCATACTTTGCTCTCTGGATGATCTAATCATACATTCAACTTTATTGCACAAGTAAACATAATACAAAAAGCGAACCGAATGTTAAACACTATCATTATTTTAAAACTTTGGCCTAGACAGCTTTTAAATTATCTTTGTAGTAAGTCAAAAGATCTTTACCGTACATTTCAGACAGTTGCATAATACAAGATTCACTTGGCGAACTGCGAATCATTATACCATTAGGGCCGTGTGGGTCCGCTCCGTACATTGAACCGTAGCCCCACCCCCATTTTGGTCCTGCTCCGAACAGAGTACGTGACTTTAACAACGTTAAACAATCTTGAATTACATCACCTGTGCAGCTCGTAGCATGTCCGTCACCGTTGTTATGAGAATGCGGTTTAATTAACAGACTACCGAGACGTAAGACGATGCTGCTAATGAGTCAGAATTTGACCCAAAAAAGCAGTATTTAAGAACTAAAATCTACGTTCATTTTGATAACTTGCTCAAGTGTTTCGCATACGAGCGACTAAAATTGGAAATACATCGACCTTTTCAAAAATTTAACTGACGCATAGTATCGATTTCGTAACGATTTAACTGGAACAGTATAGTTATTCTGAGTTTGCGCGACTTTAAAACTTTACCAAATACTAAATATTGAAAAACTGTAATATGTAATGCAAAATGAACCCAGACTCTTATTTTAAAGTTGTAATTCAATACTTCGAATATTTAATTTACAACATTTCTGCTTAGGGCGTAGACGAATGCTGAATGTATTAGCGAACTTAAACCTTAAAATAAGACAGTTTAGGTCCTTTTCACTGTGATGTCATTGTGTTTCGATATGTAGTATTTAGTAAAGTTTTCGAGATGTGCAAACTAAGACTAACCATACAGAAATATGTAAAATGTGATACGATCGATAAAAATAAAGTTCCACGAATTGTAAATAAGGTAAAGCAAATAACGGGAAGACTTTTATAAGTAGTTTGCAAATTGCAGAATAGCAAAACTATGATTTCATAATAATTCATCAGCATTCAATGAGTCAATAAAAAGATTCGATTAGACAATTAGACATGTTTCACTATAATTTGGATACAGTGAGCAACGAGGGGGAAAGACTTGTTGAATTGGCAAATATAGTTAACTGACTACGTGACCGTATACACGAATTGAACACCAAATTCGAAGAATGGTTGAGGTTAGTGTTAGCACGTCACATTGTCAAAAAAATATCAATCGGTCCGCTCGTAGTCTGATCTAAATGCCAGACAGGACACACGGCAACAGTAAATACCTCAATCTATATACTTCTATACTAATGTAATAAATCGGAAGAATTAGCATGTTTGTTTGCTTGAACGCGCTATCTCTGGAAATACCAGTGGGATTTGAAAAATTCTTTTTGCATTTAATAGCCCAATTTTTGAGGAAGGTTATAGAATTTTCAGCGATTTTCAGAGACCTTTAGAGAGATTTCACACCGGCGAGGCAAGGGTTGGCTAGGACGGGCGAGAATTTCACCGTAAGATCTCTCAAGAGTTGACGAATCAAAGAGGATTTTTTAAACCTAAATACACGCGAGCGAAGTCGCGGGCATCTGTTAGTGTTTAAAAAAGTTACTAAAACAACATGAGGAATATCGGGATTCCGGATAACAGTCCTGTGTGCTTAGTCTAAAGCGGAGCACTCGAAAACGAACTCGAAAACTATTGATCGATTTCAGAGTAAAATAGACCTAAAATGGCTTGTATTAAGGTTTGAGTTCGCCAATACATTCAGCATTCGAACAATGCTGAATGTATTGGCGAACTCAAACCTTAATACAAGACTTTTTAGGTCTATTTTACTCTGAAATCGATCAATAGTTTTCGAGTTCGTTTTCGAGTGCTCCGCTTTAGACTAAGCACACTTTAGGAAGAAACAGTATACTTTGTAGTTTGGAGCCAGCTGTCTTTCTAGACAATACGATTTCTGTAAAGAACAACGATAGAAATATACAATCATGGAAATCTTATCTCTTACAACTAAACATATTATCATTGATTGATATAGCTGATGGAGCAATAGATGTTTTGCTCTTGTTCGATGATAGATACTTATGATCTATTTCTTAGTTCTAAAACTATTGGCGAACAGCGATTATTCTCACTTTCCAGGGTATCGGTATAATCCAATCGGCATAAGTTTATACTTTTACACTAAGTGACAATCATCAGATACGAGTATTTTATGTCAAGGATGTACTACAATGAATATAAAATTATTTTGCTATAATCCGCTAACAGTGACAAATTTGTAGGCACAACACCACACAATCTTGTAGGCACAACACCACACAAATTCACCACAAAACAAACTCGACGATCGTTTCGCTCCGACACCGGAGCATCTTCAGGAGATGTCGACTTCACAACGGACGATTGCAAAGTGAGTTCGTGTCGAATGAGCGGTCTTATATATACTATCCCCGCTTAGTCATCTACCCTCCTTTCTCTTTCTCTCTGGCCACGCCCCCTAAATATGTTGAGCAACGGAGCATATTTAGGGGGCGTGGCCAGAGAGAAAGAGAAAGGAGGGTAGATGACTAAGCGGGGATAGTATATATAAGACCGCTCATTCGACACGAACTCACTTTGCAATCGTCCGTTGTGAAGTCGACATCTCCTGAAGATGCTCCGGTGTCGGAGCGAAACGATCGTCGAGTTTGTTTTGTGGTGAATTTGTGTGGTGTTGTGCCTACAAGATTGTGTGGTGTTGTGCCTACAAATTTGTCACTGTTAGCGGATTATAGCAAAATAATTTTATATTCATTGTATATCATGGAATTCCGCAAAGTAACGCCTGCTTCCATTCAAGGATGTACTAGAAATAGCACTAATTTTAGCATCATTTATGTTTATGCAAAGATTAAATAATTTAGCATGTTCCGAGTTTAAATTACGTAAAAACGCACGTTGGTAATTTTTATTGCTTGAACCGAGTATTTTAATGATAATAATTATATTTATAAAGCCCGTCAACCCGCATTGGAGCAGCGTGGCGGATCTAAGCTCTAAAATCTCTCCTATGAGAGTAAGCTTGTACCCAACAGTGGGACGTTAAAAAAGCTGTGGTCGTGGATATTTATAAAGGACTTAAAAGACTGCTTAGTGATTATTAGTGATTGATACAAATAACTATACATATAACTAGTATGGCACGTGGGTGCGCGGCCCGCAAGCGGACCGCGAGGATTCGAGTAGTTTTTGTTTGAGCACGTCCCACCTATCTTCAATACCCTCGCCGTGCTCTTCATCCGTCTCCAAAATCTTCGATCATCAGCTCTTTCCGTATTTTTCCATCAATAATTTTTTTTTGTGTAGAAAAATAAATTCCGCCATCTTGTTTTTTTCTGTTCATCAAGTAGACTTTTAGGTCTTGATCATCTTTTTCCCAGAAACCACTCTTCCATCTTTTATGCTTGGTGAGATAGACTCTGACGAAATTTGTATAGCCGCCATCTTGAATCCGCCATTTTGTTTTTTTTTCAGCTCAGTGCCAATTGGATGAGGTTTTGAGTAATTTTTGTTTGAGCACCTCCCATCTATCTAACATACCCTGCCCGGGCTCCTCATCCATCTTCCAAACCCTCAATCATCATGTCTTTCCATATTTTTCTTTGAGAGTTCTCCAAAGAATCGCATCAAAGCCTTGCATAGTTTACAACTTGTAGTCTCTTCAATATTCGCCATACATTTTCTATGGAAAAATAAATTCCGCCATTTTGAATTTTTTTTCAATTCATCAATTAAACCTTCGGACCCTGATCATCTTTTGTGAAGAAACCACTCTTCCATCTTTTATACCCTCCGAGATGGACACCGACGAAATTTGTATGGCGGCCATCTTTTTTTCGCCATTTTGAATTTTTTTTCAACTGACAGCCAATTGGATGACGTTTCGAGTGACATTTGCTCGAGCACCCCCCACCTATCTTCAATACCTTAAGCGTGCCCATCGCTCGTCTTTGAAATCCTCAATCATCAGCTCTCTCCATATTTTTGTTCCGAATGAATTTTTGTCCTCTATACGAAACCATTAGTGAAAAAAAAATTTTTCATACAAAATTTTACAGGAGGGGTGATCAATCAGTGAGTCAGTCAATGAATCAGCACGAGCAGCTATATATATATTAATAATATCAGTCGATAAAACTGGTGTCAACGACCTCGACTTGCCGTTGGTATTTAGCAGTCGCCGGTGGTCGTTACGATATATTTTATTAACGACATGCTGTAAACTTATGTTATATCATGCCATGATTGCGCGAAGCACAATTATTCCATCGCAGGTGCAGTATGTAGATGAAATACCTTGTCGTCGTCTCAACCGATAGACGTCCACTGCTGGACATAGCAGTCTTTTATCATGTCATTTCTGTCGTCTGTAATTCATGTAATTAGCATGTCTTTTGCAAGGATCACGTAATATTCTAACAAGTCTATGTAGGTGAATTGCTAGTAAACAAAGTTACGATAGCTAAAATTCTCTCTAAAAGCTCTAAACATTATTTTACGTTTAAGCGCGACGACTTATGAATATCTGCAGCATCAGAGGAATCGCCGATACGATGCCGGCTCGTAAGGAATTTGTTGATCTGCATTCCGCCTCGTCTCCCTATTCTTCTCGCCTTCTGCGGGAATACAGGGAGTATTGGGTAATAAGAATATTGGGTAATAGGGGAGCTATTTTCCATATTAATTTCATGAAGGCATTAACTTTTCGTAGTCATGTGCGTTTTAAACAATTAAATATCACTTGCTTTAACGGTGAAGGAAAATATCGTAATGTAACCTGCGTGCCTGAGAGTTCTACATGATGCTTTCAAAGGTGTGTGAAGTCTGCCAATCTGCACTGGGCCAGCGTGGCAGACTAGGAGCCTAAACCCATCTCATTCTGAGAGATCTGTGCTCTGTAGTGGGCCGGCGATGGATTGATCATAATGAAGGTACGAGGCGTTACTTAAACTTTTCTAGTTCCACATACACAAAACGAAAATCTTTCCAAACCTTTCCACCGTTTGAACTGGTTGAAAACAGTAAAGAGCCAACGACCACTGAGTTAAATAAAAGAAAGAAAGAAAATAATTTGAGCAACACAACACACAAGAAGCATATATCGAATCAAGCGCATGTCCAAAGTATCCCAAATAAGCTTTCAAGGCCTCCGGACACAAGTGTCTAATATCGTAATAGGCTCGCCGGCGTCACTGCCATTGACCCTCCCCACGGCCCATTAATACCACATCACTCATAAATAATAATCAAATGTCAATGGGAGTAAAGGAATCAATATAACATGTAGCAAGAGTGTTTTGATAAACGTTTGAAATTATTGATTGTCACTGAGCAATCACACAAGAAAGTTAAGTTAGAAAATTAAGATGACTGCAATGGACAAAAGGAAAATCTAATGAAAAAAAAAAAAAAAATTACAAGAGCAACAGAAAACTGAATGACTATATATTAAAAAAATTAATAATTCATACGAGATAAGCGTACCGATGCTTGGAATGAAAACAAAGATGTAATGGAGCGCATGGAAGATTTCAAGAGTAATTTCAGCGGTGTACCGTCTCTAGCCGCAAGCGGGACAATAACCGGAGTCTGGAGCTCGCCCACGCTACCCATTCAGTTTGTGACGAAAACTGCAATACTCTACTTGGAGTAGGTAGTAGGAAGAAGGGGTGAACGACCGAGGGGGGAGGGTGCTGTGCACTCCGCTTGCATAAACCAACCGCGCGACGACGTGCTTTGGTTTAACGTAGACGGCGGACAAGAATTTCGCTTTCATTACATAAAGGAAGAGCTGAAATAAAGCGGAACATATTTTTGCTACATCATCCTACATCCAAAGTTACTTTCTTAATTACCATGCCGTGTTTTGTGCAGAAGTCTCATAGTCTCAAGGTTGTCATAAAAGTTAGAATGCTTTTTAGAATGTTTTAGATGATACTTTTTTCCATTATTATTCGAATAATCTTATTTTGTTGTGCAAACGAGAAAATATATATAACACAAAAATATTTCTATCGGATGTTTTATTAAATTGATCTATATAATTTTACTTTCGGAGAATTATAGTAACAAAGTAGTCCTTTCTTTTTTTAGGTCAGGTACAGATTTCGTATTCAGTATCCACAATATATACACAAATCGGCTACGCAGTATTAAATGTATTATTTATCAGAGCATTGCAAAATCGTGCTATATGAAAAGAATAAGTAGAGTGAACACTGAGAAGTATGGCTTGAAATTTATTCATTCGAGCAATGAATACTGATGGCCTATTCGTACGTTTTGTGACCTGTATTGTCCTTTCTTACTGAACTACGGTAGGGTTAGTGTTAGGCATTTATTTTGTGTGTCGTATGTGTTTATGGATTTATCGGTTCCATCATTATCGCTATACTTACTTAGTCATAAGATTTTGATAAATATGGTTACAATATGGTTGGCTTCGTTTTAGCGATCCACGTGATAAAGGCACATCACGACAAATTCAATATGGCGGATATAATAAACATAAAAGTGTCAAGAAAAATAAAGTTGAGATCAGTATATCGAGTTGGTTATCAAACGAAAAGTCTATTGCGGAGATTTCGAAAATATAATTATTATAATGTGTATGTAAATGACAATATTATGTGTCGTTCGTTGAAAAAAATAAAGTTGACCTTTAATTTGTTACTATCGAGCTTAGTAACAAATGAAAAATTGTAAAATATTTAAATTTTGCTACCGATTCAATTTATGTAAGCCGTGAGGAATAGGCAATCAGTATATCTATGATTTCCATTTGGCTTTAACTGAAAACTCCAATAAAATCATCTAAATCGTGGGATTATCACTGAAAGTAAAAAACCGGAACGTCATTTTTCAGAATAACTTTGCTTTTTAATATAATTAAATGCTTATTTTATAAGACGTTTTACGAAAGCAGTTAATTAACAATTGGATCATTCCCTGGGGGAATGAAAAACACGTTTTATAATATTATTTTAATTTTGTCAACCAATGTACTTGAGCTGTCTCTGTTAAAAAGCTTTATTACATTTAAGTAATTTCATATTCTGTGTGGCCTCGAGCCTTCTCATAGACACACCTCGTAGCTAATTAGTAACGTACAACTTACTTGCTTTAGGCTAAAATTAAATTATGATGATTATTATTATGTACCTATACAGATAGGCATATATTATTATATACCTACATGTTTGTAACCTAACTACTCCTAAACGGCTGACCGATTTGGATGTTTTGTGTGTATATTTCAATGGGTTCCTGGATAGTTCAAAAACACAATTGGACCCGGTAGTTGGCGCTGATGTCGATATGTCACCGGGCAGGACGACGTCTGCCGGGTCCGCTAGTTGTATTATAAATACTTGAATTGTTCTCACTAAAAAGACGAATATGATCGATCAATAGAGCAAGATTAGATTAGAGATTTAAAACAATCTAGGGGAGGGCCGAGCGAGTGGCGTGTAAAAAACATCTTAGGGCGACGGAATGCCTTCCTGTTTGGCATCACCAACGTAAAAATATAAAAACGGACAGAGATGACCGGCATATCTATTTTTGATCGATAAACAGGCTTATTTAATTAGCCTAGTTTTTTATTTACAAGTAGAAATTAAAAATTTAAAAAACCCCCAACATTCGCCATTTTGTGGTGGCGGTCATCTTGGATTAGCGTATGCTATTCTACTAGTCAAGCCCTTCATTTGATACCCATATTGAGGGAGTTGTGAAAAAATATGTAATCCGCCATTTTGTAGCGGCGGCCATCTTGGATCGATTTTCATCAAACATAGCTAACAACACTCTCGACTAATTCACCTTTCAAACAAAAAAAAAACCGCATTCAAATCGGTTCACCCGTTTGAGCGCTACGGAGGAACAGACAGACACATAGGTACACACACCCACACAGACACACCAAACTTATAACACCCCGTCGTTTTTGCATTGGGGGTTAAAAAGTAAAATAGATTGAACTTAACGACACTCGTATATGATGGAAAGCAATGATGAGATCTAAGTTGGAAAGCGCATGTCTAGAAGATGCTAATTCACTCTTGCTTTGAAAGCACTTTAGTTTTATGTATCTATACTAATAAATAAAATTGAAGTGTCTGTCTGTAATTTCGAAATAACTACCACATATTAAGCTCATATGGTTATTTGAACGATACCATAACCGAATCACACGTTTTTAAAATTTTTGTCTGTCTGTCTGTTTGAACGGGCTAATCTTCGGAACGGCTGAACCGATTTTGACGGGACTTTCACAGACAAGTAGAGGATTAACCAAGGAGTAACATAGGCTACTTTTTTAACCGACTTTCAAAAAAGGAGTTGTGTTGAAATCGGTAAGTACCTACCTATGTTAAAAACGCCCTGATAGGTATTTTCGCTGCGCGCGACGGCCGACGCTCGCGCTGCACGGAACTCCCCGCGCCGCGCCGCGCGCCCCTACGCCCGCCATACGTACGCCGCGTCGCCGCGCGGCGGGCGGGTGCGGTGAAGAGGGTGCATGCTCTAATCTCCATTTGGAAATCTGTGATTTCGAGCGGGGGAGCTAATGCGTGCGGATGTGCCCTGCGTTTTCGTAATTTTTATTTTGAATCGGAGATTTTGGGATTTGTGAAAAACCGAAATTCACGCGGGCGAAGCCGCGGGCAAAAGCTAGTTAAGTAATAAAGTTATGGTACAGTGGTCTTAAACCGATTTCCTATAAAAACACAGCCTCTTATACTATTCGTATCAACGTAGACGCGATCGGGTTCTTATAATAGATGCTGAGCTGGTAGCCTTTCGAATGCAACGAACGTTGTACATACAGTCACATATATAATTGCATTGACCCACATATGAGAAAATAAACATGTGTAACTGTAACGCACGATTTCGCTCAGGTGTTATCCAGTGTCTTTTCTCATATTATGTGCCTTGGGTCATGGGTGTTAGTATCCGGATAAAGTTCTACGAGAACAGAAAATGTGTAATTAAATTCAGTTCTACGATATAGCAGAAGTTTTAAGCCACTATTGGCAGTCGATTTCAAATACATTGATGCCTCGGAATTGGGTTTCATTATAAAGCATACTTAACATAATTCGAACGAATCTAATCTATCATAACACCCTAGTCGACGAGAAATTAAATGACGTTTCCAAAAGTTAATTTCCGTATCAACACTGACAGATTTATGTTACACAATTAACGTTAACTTGAAACGGTATGCTCGATCTGCAGTTTACGATAACTTGTCAATTTTTATGGCGAATCAAAGCTTCAAAATTGATTTGCTAAGTGCTATTAGACGCTATTTCAATCCCAATTAAGTACTTTCTTTAAACGCAGATACTGTCGTTTGGCATCTTAACATACATCCAGAGGAACATCGATTGTCATCTATTTCCCTTCTATCAGTATCGAGAAAAGTAATTTCACGATCAGTGGTTACGATACAGAGAGACGTAAGTACTTCTAAACCTCCAAGGTCGCACCGGCGCTCATTAGCATAATAATACGATCGTTATCATCTCGCGCGGTAAGGAAACGCGGTTATTTATTATATTTACCCGACCCCATTGAAGGCAGTTGTGATTTATATTATCTTTATTTATTACTTTCTAGCATTTAATGATTGTTTCTTTTAAACAGGCTTGTTTACGGCAGTAAAGCCTTAGGCCCTCTTTTAATGTGTCTCTTCTGAGTATTCAGATTTAGAACCTAGGAAGGTATCTCTTTTACTAAGAATTACAAAGAGTTCAATAAGTTTAATTGGATTTTTTTTCTTGCTGCATTACATATTGATAATGAAGATGCAAACCTTTGCAACATTCTGAAGTGAAAAAGCCACTCACATTTTCCTATTTCAGAACATTTTCGTTCTTTACCCACTTATCTTAGAAACTACGAATTTTCCACGTTCGAAGGTCAAAGGTTACATACTTATTCGTATCGTAAAAACGAAGGGTTGAAACAGTTTCCATATATTTAGGTACGCTGAAGTTGTAGGCATTAATTACTCGTATTCATACAGTATGCAACATAAATTAAATATGCAACAAGTGAATTACATTGACATAGTAGTTTACGGTCTAAACATAACAAGGTCACCAACATCTAACTGAGCACTAGATGATACTGTTGACTTTGTTTCTTTTCGTGCACTATATATGGTGTCAGATAATAATCAACTGTTTGAAATGAAATAGTACATTGTTCCACGACGGGAGAAAGTGACCGATTACTACGAGGGTGTAGTTTGAGGCCCGAGGCCGTAGGCCGAAGGGCCGCAATACACCCGAGAGGAATCGCACTTTCTCCCGAAGGGATACATAGTGCTTTATACTACACCTACGAGGAAAATAATAAAATAATCAAAAATATTAAAATTATTACCGGAAATCAATCAGAAAAAGACGTTGGGTTTCCATTGTAAAAAATCTTCATATGCTTTGTTGTATCTATTTTTATCTATTTCTAGATATCTTGGTTAAGAGATTTTCAATATAACAATAACTGCTTGGCCACATATTTTTAATTCCGGCGGCGTTGGGCCGCCGGAAGTAAGTAGTAAGTAGTAAGTAGTGAGCCACTTAGACACTTCGAGTTCCCTAAAGTCATTTGTAATTTTATAAATTGAAAATTTGGATAGGTAAAACAAAAGAAAGCGACTCACAAAATACAAAGAAAATAGCGCGAAAAATTTATATTTTCTATTTTTTACTTTTACTTTATATTTAACTAGCCGAACCCCGCAACTTCGTTCGCGTAGATATAGGTTTTTATATACGATCGGATCGGATCCCATAATTATTTTATGTACCTAAACTAAATGTAGCCTATGTTACTCCTTATAACCTTATTCCATTAGGAAAGTTCCATTAACATCGATCCAGCCGTTTCGGAGATTAGCTGGAATAAATAGACAGACCGACAAACATAAATTTAAACGCACACCAGTTTAAAATAAGCCGTACGTTCAAAGATCCGGGTCCCAAGTTATTTGAACCCAATACTGAGGATTAAAATGTCTGTCATTTCTAAACTAAAGAACCTATGACCTTGAAATATTTACGGGATAATACATAAAGTACTATCTTTCTAACAAAAAAAGAATGAGTGAAATCGAACAACGCGTTAGTGAATAACAGCTAAATACACGTTTTAACTTTCATCCCTTCTCCCAAGGGAACCGTGCTGAATTTCGGGATAAAAAGTATCCTATGTCCTACCTCGGAGTATAAACTCAAATCGTACCAAGTTTCATTCAAATCCATTCAGTAGTTTCGGCGTGATGCGCGGCCAAGATACAGACAGACAGACAGACAGACAGACAGAAAGACAGACAGACAGACAAAAATGAAACAAATTGCAGTTTTGGCTTCAGTATCGATTATAGAGTGCCCTCCAATAAAAATTTTCAAAATATCTTCAATGTACAGAATTGGATCTGTTACAGTTTTATTATATTATAGATTGTATTAATTAAAATTGAATTTATTTAAAATAGCGGACCCCGGTCGTGCTCGGTGACATACCGACATCAGCGCCATCTACCGTGGCGGTTACTTATTTATTTTATTATATAGGTGCTTTTTATGTCGTCTTTTGTCGAAATGGGTTTTTTTCATGTACTGATCGGATTTTATCAAAAATTAAAAAGAAAAAAGCACGTTAGTAATGGAATTTCATAAATGGAATTTCCGCTGTAGCCCGTTAACAATGAAATCTCATAGTTCTTTTCGCCCCACATATTTGTTTGACAGTAATGACGTACTTTTGACCGTCGATAGGAGAAAAACCAGAAGGTACTTTCCGAGCAGGTGTAGTATAATAGTACATTGTTCCTCGACGGGAGAAAGTGACCGATTACTACGAGGGTGTAGTTTGAGGCCCGAGGCCGTAGGCCGTAGGGCCGCAATACGCCCGAGAGGAATCGCACTTTCTCCCGAAGGGATACATAGTGCTTTATACTACACCTGCGAGGAAAATAATAAAATAATCAAAAATATTAAAATTATTACCGTAATCAATCAGAAGAAGAGGTTGGGTTTCCATTGTCTTCTTCTTCATATGCTTTGTTGTAACTATTTCTATCTATCTTTAGATATCTTGGGTAAAAGATTTTCAATATAAAAATAACTACTTAGCCACATATTTTTAATTCTGGCGGCGTTGGGCGGCGTCATCAAATCTTCACTATCACTACTAAACACTTTGACTTCCATAATAGCTACTTGTAATTTTATAAATTGAAAATTTGGATAGGTAAAACAAAAGAAAGCGACTCGCAAAATGAAAAGAAAATAGCGCGAAAAAAAATCTATTTTGTATTTTTTACTTTTATTTTATGTTCATATGTAATTATAATAATTAAAATTAAATATATTTAAACTAGCAGACCCCGGTCCTGCCCGGTGACATAGCGACATCAGCGCCGCCTACCGTGACGGTTGTTATTTATTGGGTGCTTTTTACGTCGTGTTTGTCGACATAGGTTTTTTTTCATGTACTGATCGGATTTGATCAAAAATTAAAAAGAAAAAAGCACGTTAGTAATGGAATTTCATAAATGGAACTTCCGCTCTAGCGCGTTAACAATGAAATTCCATATATTTTTTCGTCCCGCCTATTTGTTTGACAGTAATGACGTACTTTGACTTTCGATATGAGAAAAACCAGAAGGTATGCACATCAACAATGTCTAGGGATATTTTGTATAAAGTTCTGAAACTCGAAAAATATTAATCGGTTTTAAATTATTTTAATGAAAGCTTATTTTGTAGACCATATTAAATGATTCTAAAGGACATGGCCGGAATTTGTATGGAGCTGTGCCCTTTGACATGGCCGGAATTCGCTCGAAATCGAAAAAAAAACTTACTTAAATAAACATAAATGGAGGTTAATTATTCATATGTGACAATTGCTTTTAAAATAAACTAAAATATATCGCGGCAATTACATTTCTCCAGCGCAGGCGTGGAAAAAACACAAAGAATAAGAATGTTAACTGTTATTTGTTTTTCTAACTTTTCTAAGGTCATATCCAAGAAGGTTATATACTCTATATAGACACTGGAGAGTGCGCCTGAAACATTGTAGTTAAGATAAATTAGTCATTTTATTTCAAGGTTCTCTCTCGAGTAAAAATGTCTTATCTACAAATATTATTTAGGTTACCTACGCACAACGCAGATTGTAGAAGCCAGCCAGAAACATCAAAATAAGGATGGCGATCTGAGATCGATTAATCGGAGAATCGATTTTTGTGTACGTAGTGCGTAGGTACCACAGAATACATTACTCCTACCGTAGAAAAATGAAAACTCCATAGTAAAAAAATGAGAACCATTCAGCGCCATCTAGATTCAGCCCCCAACAACTCTTTGACAGCGGGAGATTCAAATATGGACGTTCTATACTTAACCTAAATAATATTTTTATACCCTGATTTCTAATTCCGTGGAATTCTGACAGCTGTCATTGTCATTTACAGATGAGTTATTTGTATGGAGAACAGGGTTAACATCTACGAAGTACGATTTTACCCAAAACTACTTTAATTCCCAGTCATCATAAAAAGCCATATGCCGAACAATAATATTAGACGTTTCGCCCTAAAATAGAAAACGGCAAGAGTGGAAACTAGAAAGTGCACACTAACAGCAATAGAAAACAAAAGAAGCACATTGAAAAAATTCATTCAAAAATGGAAGTCAAATGACATTCTCACCATGAAGTGTCTGTTAGGCATTTGTCATTCTACATGCGGCAGTTGATTTTTATTTATATAAGTTTTGAATTTTTTATCTTTTTTGTGGGAATTGTTTTATCTCTGGTAACATTACGAAACGTCAGAATTCCACGGAATTAGAAATCAGGGTATAGATAAGGAATTTTGACTCGAGAGAGAACTGGTAAATAAAATGACTATTTTGTCTTAACTACAATGTTTCAGGCGCAGTCTCCAGTATCTACATAGAGTATATAAATAACCTTCTTGGATATGACCTTAGAAAAGTTAGAAAAACAAATATCAGTTAACATTCTTATTTTTTGTGTTTTTTTCCACGCCTGCGCTGGAGAAATGTAATTGCCACGATATATTTTAGTTTATTTTAAAAGCAATTTTCACATATGAATAATTAACCTCCATTTATGTTTATTTAAGTAAGTTTTTTTTCGACTAATCAGGGCAAATTCCGGCCATGTCTTTTGAATTTGAAAAAATAAATTGAAAACAAATGATTTGTGCGGCATAATTGTAGCGAAGTTCGAAAGTTTCAATTGACCTAACCCAGTTTTTGGTATATTTTTGTATCAAATGAAAGTTTCAATGAAAATTATTGGTTAATTTCTAATTTATGCAACTGTATGCATTTATGCAACTGTATGCATCATGCAGAGGCGCCATTTAACAAGAGACGAAATGTTAAGGGCAGTAGGTACGCTCCAAACTGGGGCTCCTCAACGAAGTATTGCCGAGGCGATTGAAACAAGAAAAAACGTGATATCAAGGTTGTGGTCACGTTATTGCACCACTGGTGAAGTGGCTGAACGGCACCCAGGCGAGAAGCGCATAACCGCCCGAAGACAGGACCGATTTTCGCAAATGACCGCGAGAAGATAACCAAATGCTACAGCCATGCAGTTGGTTTAAAGGCTCCAGTCAGACCACCATTTGCTTGTCAGTGACGAAACTGTGAGGAGAAGACTGCACGAGGCTAACCTTCATGCTCGCAGGCCGCTTCGTACTCCAGCACTACGCAGAGGAAATCGTGGACGAAGATTACAGTGGGCTCGCGAACATTTGCTCTAGGAAGATAACTAGTGGTCTGTAGTGCTGTTTACCGATGAGTCCCGATTCGGATTTCATCCTGATTTACGAAGAGTACGTGTATGGCGAGCTCCTGGTCGTGACAACCGTCTGCGACACCGTCAGGAAGTCCAGCCATACCACGGCAAAACAATTATGGTTTGGGCGGGAATTCGTATCGATGGAAGAACAGATCTCGTTTGGATCAGAAACACCATGACTTCTGAAAAATACCGTAATCAGGTGCTATTTTTAAAGAATTTTAATATTGATATTTTATGTATTACTGAACATTGGTTAAAAAAAATGAATACATGTTTAATTTTGGTGACTACCGGGTTGGTAGTTCGTTCACCAGAACAAAATCTATTCATGGGGGCTCATTAATATTATTGAACAAAAAATTAAAATTCAAAAATCGAAATGACATTGTGAGCCTGTCTGTTGAACGGACAATTGAACTAGCGGCAGTTGAATTAGAGCAATTCATTGTTGTGTCTGTTTATAGACCACCATTGTCCAATTTTGAACTTTTTGAGAAGGTAATGGATGAAGTATTATTCAAAATAGTAAATTCAAGTAAAAAGTTACTTGTATGCGGTGACTTTAATGTCAATATTTTGGAAAGTAGCCCTTTAAGTGTAAAGTTATTAAATTTGTTTATGTCCTACAACTTATCCAAAATGTTTATGGAACCAACAAGAATAACTTCAATAAGCGCCACTTGTATAGATAATATTTTTACAGATATAAATCCTCTTAGTAAAAGCATTATTAGTAAATTAGATTCAGATCACTGCGGACAATTAATTCAGTTTGAAAGTTTGAGGGAAAAGTCTGCTAAACGTAAAATAACTTTTGTACCAGTAACGTCGGACCGTATAAAGAAAATGAGAACAGGTCTAGTTAAAGACATTCCATTTCTACCAGATATTTTAAGTCCTAATGAAATGTATAACTTATTCTTTTATTCATTTCATAGAATATTTAATGATATTTTCACTAGTAAATCGGTCTTAATTACTGATGCAAAAGCCTTAAGCGAGTGGGCAACAATTGAATTACATAAAAAAAGGCAAAATTATATGAACTGTATGCGGAGCGACAATATAATACTAGTGATGAGTTCAAGCAGTACGTTCAATTGTTTTCCAAAACTTTTAAGAGGGATTGCATTGTGGCCAAGTCTAAATATATACAGACCAAAATAAAAAACAGCTATTATTAGCAGGTAGATTTTATTATTACATTAATAAAATCTACCTGGAAGATAATTAACGAAGAGACAGGGAAAGCAACAGAGAAAACCAGTGAGTTTAAACTTATTGTGGATAACAAATCTATAACGTCAGACTCTGAGGTTGCTTCAGCCTTTGAGGCCTTCTTTACGGATATCCCTGTTTCTACTACAAGATCATTGAACTCTTCACCAGCTGCCGCTCTCTCATTATTGGAGGATAGCGTGCCTGAATGCAATCAAAAATTTAAATTCAGTCACGTTAGTTGCTCTGACGTTATTAAGGCCTTCAAATTAATCGACAATAAGAAAACAAATGATTTGTGGGGAATTTCAGTCATTGATTGACATTGTTGCACCTGAGTTAGCTTTAATATTTAACAATTGTATCGACTGTGGTGTGTTTCCTGACTTAATGAAACATAGTAAAATAATTCCGTTATTTAAATCAGGTAGTACTAGTGACCCCACTAACTTTAGACCAATATCGGTACTACCTACCTTTAGTAAAATTTTTGAAAAATTAATACTAAATCAATTGCTTAAACATTTTCATACTAATGATATATTACATACAAAACAGTTTGGTTTCACAAGGCTTTTGATTGTGTTGATCATGAAACATTACTCAGAAAACTACACCATTATAAATAATAATAAATAAATAAATATACACACATACACACACAGTCGGCTGCTCCTAAAGTAGGCAACTTAATGCCTGTGTTATAGGTAACAACCGACTGATATACATATTTACATATATAACACATATAAATATTTTATAAATACATAATACATACTTATATACTTACATAAATAAACCCAGACTCGGGACGGGAATCGAACCCGCGACCCGGGAGAGGTAGGCAGGATCACTGCCAACCGCGCCAACGGGCCAGTCAAATTATGGAATTAAAGGTGCAGCTTTGGATTTAATGAATTCTTACCTTAATGATAGAACACAAAAAGTAGATGTGAACGGAAAGCGGTCTACCGGATCAGCTGTAAAAATAGGAGTTCCACAGGGTTCTATTCTTGGGCCCTTTCTATTCCTTATTTATATTAATGACCTTCCTTATCTCGCTAAGGATAGTCACGGGATAGTATTGTTTGCTGATGATACATCACTTTTGTTTAAAATTGATAGATACCAAAGAATACCTGACGAAGTAAACAATTCTCTCACAAAAGTGGTACAGTGGTTTGAAGCAAATAACTTATTACTTAATGGGAAAAAAACTAAGTGTGTTAAATTCACTTTACCTAATGTTAAACAAGTTGAAACCACTGTACAGCTTAATAATGAGGAATTAGATCTAGTGGATACGGCTGTTTTCCTGGGGATAACGTTAGATGCTAAACTCCAATGGGGCCCTCATGTAAATAACTTATCGAACAGACTTAGTTCTGCTGCATATGCGGTTAAAAAGATTCGCCAACTAACTGATATTGAAACTGCGAGGTTAGTTTATTTTAGTTACTTTCACAGCATTATGTCATATGGCATACTTTTATGGGGTAATGCTGCTGATATTAATTCCATTTTCGTGCTGCAGAAGAGGGCTGTTCGTGCCATATATAATATGGGACCCAGAGAGTCACTGAGAAATAAGTTTAAGGAAGTTAAAATTATGACAGTTTATAACCAACATATTCTTGAAAATTTAATATATGTACACAAAAACATCGATAAATTTAAGAAAAAAAGTGACTGTCATAACATTAATCTTAGAAATAAAGATAAACTTGTGTTGCCCACTACTAGGCTGCGAAAAGTTGGAAAATCATTTGTTGGTAATTCTGTACTTTTTTATAATATGTTGCCAGAGAACATTTTGGATATGTCTCTCAATAAGTTCAAAGGTTTTATTAAACGCAAATTAATTGAAAAGTCTTACTATAGCTTAAAAGATTTTTTTAATGACAAAAATCCATGGACATAGATTGCTCTAAAAGCCAACAGTTCAAATCATTTTTATGGCTATTATACCATATTGTAAGATGGTGATAATAAAAAAAAAATAAACCCGGCTGAGTTTGTTGTGGGCTCTTCTCAGACCAGGGCGCGTTTGGAACCCTCGTAGTTTTAGTTTTAAGTTTCCGTAAATAATTATCACCATTGCCTGTACCTAAATTGACGTTCAAAAAGTGTACAGTGTACCAATTTTGAATAAAGTTTATTTGATTTTGATTTTTTTTGATTTTGCTAGCACCAATAATCTATCCCCATCGACTGCAAATGGACCAAGTTTTCACGCTCATGCACGCAGCACGACAAAGCCCGTTCGCACACTGCGCGAGTGGTGACCAGCTGGCTACAAGAGCACGATGTGTCGATCTTAGACTGGCCCGCTGAATCACCAGACCTAAACCCCATAGAGCACGCATGGGACATGCTCCAAAGAAGAGCTTTGAGGAGTTTTCCTCCGAACATTGCGACTGCAAAGCAACTTTTTTTGCATCTTAGCAGGACCTGGGACAATATCCCAAAGCAAGACTTTGATAACTTGATTCAAAGCATGAAAAGCCGTTGTAGGACCGTGGTTAACGTCCATGGGTGGTTTACTGACTACTAATTTTAAATAATTTTTCACGTAACTGCAAAAAACCTGATAATTTTGCTAAAATTATATTTTTTCTTAAAAAGACATCTATCCTTAAGTTTACCATCATTTCACTTTTTGTCTTTATTTCAATAAAAAATTATTTACACAAAAAAACTAATTCTGTTTTATTCTAAAAGATAGTCTGATAAATAGGCTTTACAAAAATATATACATATTGTATGTTAGTTATAACCAATTTTGAATAAATTGAGAAAATCAGAATATCCCTAGACAGTGTTGATGTGTGTACTTTCAGAGCAGGTGTAGTATAAATATATATTTTGTCTATTCTTTAATCGGCTTAATGTAGATGTTAATACCTAAGAACTAGGTATAATTACAGTGCGGTTGTGCAGTATGGATTACGTTGGAAACCACAATATAACGAATGTCATGTCCTATTAAATGCACACTTCGCTCTGGTCTTGGAAATGTTACATGACTGTTGGAGGAATTCATAAAGGAATTTCAATAAAGTGCAACCCCTAAGTGATTAAAAAGGATGATATTAAAAGCAGCCAACCTCGCAGTTTGATTGAAAGAGGGGAAATAGATATATTAAAGCAAGTAACGCAAAATATTAGAATCATGCTTCATTAAAAACATAGCGACTTGCTTGTTTTAAACACATCGATCTAATGGTCGATACATAGGTATCTCATAACATTATAAGTTGAGTTTGTAATTACGCCATACTTTGTTAAGAAGCCCTAAAGGTGCAAGTTGGAAACAACCGAACTAATTTAAACCAAAATAAACCGAGTAGAGAATGAGTTTATAATTCTATTAAGCCGACTGGCTTAAAATTAAGCGGGGCAATCACTTCTCGGCACAGAGTTTGAAAGTTTATATTAACTCGTTTGCAACTTTAAATTATTGTTAACTCAAAGACGGTATTCCTCTAAAGACTATGTGTCTTTAGAGGAATACCGTCGTTGAGTTTGCAGGGCTCGATCCAAAATAGTTACTCGGTAAGCAGTTAGTACCACCGATTTCCGTGATCCCGTGAAATCTGGCTATAGAAAAGTATGAATAGAATTGAAATAGAAACGTCAATGACGCCGCTGGAATAACTTACTGCCTTTGGGTCACCATTAATACAACATTCGGTGTAAAGGAAATTATGCGACAGTAGTTCTGCCCTCGTAATTGAAAACACAGTAACTTCAGTTACTGTGTTTATACTTGTTTTAGTTCTTTATAATCACGAAAACAAGCGCTTTTTGGGAAAATTTTTGATTTATTTTTAGCTAATATAGTTTTTGAGATATGATAGATAAAAACACAGTATTTCAATTACAAAAAACACATTTTTAATAAAAAACACAGTAAGTTAGAATTTTTAGCTTTGAACACAGCAAATTGCTGTTTACTGTGTTATAATGTTTATTTATGTATGTTTTGAATTCTATTTTGCTTGACTATATCACGGCTTCTTCAAATACTGTGTTTTTGTGTAAAATGTTCGTTAAATTTAAGTGACGTTATACATAAATTAACCACCGTATATCAATTACTGGGTTTAAGATGCCTGCAGTTTTAATAATTATTTCGAAAAGACATAGCTTGACCACAGTAACTATTGATTTACTGGGTTTTAAGCTAACCTTTTGCATGAAACGGGTAGCGGGGAGGGGGGTTTGTTTGTGTTTGTTTCCCGAGCATACGCATTCGCGAGAGCGACTTACACTTGTAAAAACGTAATCAATACATCAAGAAATGTTTTAGAGCTGAAGATTATGCTGAACTTCAGTTTTTGAAAGTAAAATATGAAAAAAATGGTTTGCCCATGCCCGTTCCGAAAACTACAGCACGAGGTATTAGTGAGCAAAGAAAATCCGACATTATAACAAAATTGGGACCTCTCATGCCTTCAAATCGACTTTTATTTTGGCGAACATTGCCAGAAAATGATTTGGCTGTCGATTTATATACTAATAATGATGATGGTTGTGACAAGAATTAAGTAAATAATTAAGTAATATTAAGAACTACTTGATACCCACGACTTCGTTTGCGCAGGTTTTTAAGAATCCCTTGACAACTTTTTGATTGTCCTGGATAAAACGTAGTCTATGTCGTCAGGATGCTGCAAGCTATCTCAGCATTTACAGATGATGTCCGCAAGCTTCCGAAACCAAAAGTAGCCTTTGTCCTTTCCCGGGATTCAAACTATTTTTGTACCAAATATCATCAAAATCGGTCAAATGGCTGAGCCGTGAAAAGTTTGCAGTCTGTCTGCTAGCTTTTCAAGGCTCATCCGTTGATAAACACACTATCGCATTTATAATTATATTAGTATGGATTATTTTTAACCCCCGACGCAAAAACGACGGGGTGTTATAAGTTTGACGTGTCTGTGTGTGTGTGTGTGTGTGTGTGTGTGTGTGTGTCTGTCTGTTCCCCTGTGGCGCTCAAACGGGTGGACCGATTTGAATGCGGTTTTTTTTGTTTGAAAGGTGAATTAGTCGAGAGTGTTGTTAGCTATGTTTGATGAAAATCGGTCCAAGATGGCCGCCGCTACAAAAGGGCGGATTACATATTTTTTCACAAATCCCTTAATATGGGTATCAAATGAAAGGGCTTGACTAGTAGAATAGCACTATTGCAAATCCAAGATGGCCGCCGCCACAAAATGGCGAATGTCGGGGGTTTTTTAAATTTTCAATTTACACTTGTTTAAATTGTCTTTTTGTGTATTGAATAAATATTGATCCTATTTGTTGCATTTATATAAAGTAGAAGTTTGTTTTTGATTTAGTCTATTTTTCCTTTGTTTAAAAATAATAATGGTACTCAAAATGAGTAAAATACTTTGATCTCCTACCTATGTCTTGTCATTGTAATAAATCATGAAGACTGCTACAATTAAAAGAAACTGATCTCATTTTTAGTAATTAAAACTAATTATAAGTAGGTATCTACGTGGTTTTACTATAAGTTGATTCCAAAAATAAAAATATAAAGACGTTGTATTGTTTCATTTTGTATTTTGTATTAAAACGGGAGATTCATTATTTTTTTAACTAATAGTATTATATAATTATATACAAATGAAAAAAGGTTAACCTAAAACAAAGTATATTTAGATACTATAATTGCACCTTAGAGTAAACCTTGTTATAAGCTAGTCTTAAATACAGGATATTCACTTACTACATAATGATCTAAGTGATTCACGTTTACTATTACTAAGTTTCAACCCAGTATGTGTAAAGTTACTGTTATGTGATGACACTAATGTTGGTATATATACATGGTTAATACACAGTAATCAATAAAATTAAGTTAGATCACAGTAACAAGAGAGTTACTGGATTTTAATTTAAAAAAGCAATAATTTATAAATTATATTTGTAATTTATAACACATTATCTAATTTTATTAATTACAGAATAATAATATATTATTTAAATATACACAGAATTAAAGCTGTAGCATTTTTTCATCATTAAAAAATATAATTTTCAACCGAACTCACATAGTTTGTTCATTACAAAACAATTTATGTATTAAGCTTTAACCGCGTTTTTTACGAAACGTGATTTTCGAAGTTACTGTGTTTTCAATTACGACGGCAGAGTTCCAAGGAATTGAAACAGATAATTTTTCTGAGAGTTGTGGAAATAACGCCGTCTTAAAATTTATCAGTCAAGTTTTGACTATGGACTTATTTTGGACAAGCGGACACCCGCGACTTCGTTCGCGTGGACATTGGTTTTTAAAAATCCCGTGAGAATCATTTTGTTTTCCTAAGCTCCTTTGAGCTCATACCTTGCTAAAAACTGTCATAAGTTTACTGGCGGATGTTTAGGTACTTAGATCAAAAGGTAAACATCCGTCAGTAAAAGTCCTATCAAAATCAATCCAGCCTTTCTGAGATTAGCTGGTAATCTTTAAAGTATCTCCTTTCTAACAAAAAAAGAATGAATGAAATCGGACCACGCGTTAATGAATTACAGCTAGGTACACATTTTAACTTTCAACCCCTCTCCCAAGGGAACCGTGCTGAATTTCGGGATAAAAAGTATCATATATGTTACTCCGTAGTATGAACTTAAATCATACCAAGTTTCATTTCAATCCATTCAGTAGTTTTTGCGTGATGCGCGCACAAACATACAGACAAACAGACAAACAGATAAGCAGACAAACAAACAAACAAACAGACAAAAATTTCAAAAATAGCTTTTTTACGTTCTATTACTTATCCCTAACATCCCCCAGTTATTATTTTGCAAAAATCTTTAATGTACAGATACGGCAAATCTACGATTTTATTATATGTATAGATGTACTATAGATAGATTTTTAGATTGGATTTTTGCCCGGGGTTTGTGTTTTGTGTGATACTTTAGTTAGATCTTCTAGCGATTGTATAATTCTGTTTCTTTCCCGCAACACGAATAGGTATTTCAGTGTTTTTATAGCCTTCAGGTATAGGTACGTCATAGCATAGGTCGCCATTAATATGGACTATAAACGGTAATCAACATGTCGTGGCGCCCTACCTTTCAAGTCACTTTGATAACAGAATTTCATACGTTACTTTTTCCATTAGCGTCAGACCAGCGTGGAAAAGTTTTACATGTAAAACCAAAAACTTCTTACCCTAGTTGTATTAAGTTTATGATCTGATCTACACAGAACTGTTGAACGATATAGATATTTAAAGTGAAAATAGTTCAAATCTGCAATTTGACTAATACTGTATGCCTGAATGTCTCTGTCAAATGTTTAATATCACTATTTTGTTGAAATATTCGTGACTGTATAGTACCGTCTAAGATGCATAGACCGCTAAGATGCATGTTACTTTATGTATTCAGCTTCTCAATATACGCTATTATACACCAGACTGGTCGATTGTCTAAAATGACAGCTAAGCCCTCATACGCATTAGCGGCTAACCGCACGGCTAGCCGCTTTTATATTTTTATATGCAACCGCTCATTTTGTACGCACTAAACCGCGACGAAATTCTATACAAGTGGCTAGCCGCGCGGTCAGCCGCGTACGCGGTTGACCGCTAATGCGTATGAGGGCTAAGTGTGACGATCGTATTCATCTCTCAAACCTCTGATAAGCCGACACTCTCTCACTGTTGGTTAAAATGCATTGTTGTAGCAAGAACATCATAGATTCGGCCAATCATAATAATTGAGATTGTGATGCAACTTTTACACGATCGACTCTATTGTTTGGTCGAAAATCTGTGTAACAGAAAACACTGATGCATTATAGGTAGGTAACCCCTGTACGTAGGTTGTTCCCTGTTTTTATATAACAGGGAACAATTCACTGGCATCCAAGAGAGGACTGATCAAGTGTACGTGAGCGCAAAATCTTAAATTGTCTAACAACCCACACAGTAAATTAACAATAATGCACGTATTACGTGAGATAGAAGTGTGGATACGCGTAAGAATCCGCGAGCAAATAGTGATGAAAGTTAGCCCTCATACGCATTAGCGGTCAACCGCGTACGCGGCTGACCGCGCGGCTGGCCGCTTTTATATTTTTATATGCAACCGCTCATTTTGTACGCACTAAACCGCGACGAAATTCTATGAAGAGCCTAGCCGCGCGGTCAGCCGCGTACGCGGTTGACCGCTAATGCGTATGAGGGCTAACTGATAAGTAGAAGAAGTAAGTTTACTATAAAATAATATGCTTTCCCGCAGGCCTAATATTATTATCACAAGAACTCTATTTCACGGTCTTTATCGACTTTGAATCGAGAAAATTCATTATATTTTCTTGCCGAGTTCGAGTTTATCGAATCCTGCGTAATTTTAAACTTATTTGACTTGATGGTGATGGTTTGGCCTGATCTATCATATCGAGTTAAAATGGTTAGAAGAAAGGTGTTAAGCTGGAAGAAATGTGATACCTAATTTGTGTAAGGTTGTGTTATGCGTTACATCTAATTAATTGACTGATTAATTATATGCTAGTAGATATTATACCTATCATGATTTTATGTAAGCAGACTCATTTCCTACATAATGAATTATATTACAGGGCCTAGAAACTATAACTTCCCGAGATAACCCATGGCCGTTGGGTGCATCTAATGTCATTATGCATTAGTCGTTATCTAAAAGTCAACAAAACATGAGATAAGATTTTTCCTCCGGCTCAATCGTAAATAGATTTCGATAAGGCGCTGCGTTCATTGCAGCGTTCATTTCCAATATCATAATATTAATTATGCATCGTATAATATTTTACTGAGCAAATAATTATGGCAGAAATAAGACGATCGAATTCTGACAGTTTCGTAGCTTTTGATGTGTTAATTTTGTATACCAAACGTCTGAATTCAAAGATTTGTACAAGATCGCAAGTTAACATAAACATAAATTACACGAACGTATTAGTATTGAAGTAGGCTGATTGTATAATTTCAAACCACAAACGAGGATATAAATACACAGTGGGTATTTTGAGCTTCTGAGAGGAAATACGAAAACAGGAAAATATTGACGCATCCATAATAAAGTTAATGACAAACATGACCATCGCAAATTTTGTTCGCGAGTCGTGACGCGCTCCTCTCGAGTGCGACTCGCCTAACGTAGATGCAGCTTTAGGGACCTTTCAGATAGACCGGCGCGGAGAACGTCGGAGAGCATTTTTTTTCACACAGACCGACCGTTCAAATTTGCTCTGCTCTCCTCGCCGGTCTGTGTGGACGGACACGCGGACGGGTTCGGAGCCGAGCGTACGCTCTTGGGCCGGACGGCAGAGCAATCCGGCCTACGGTCGGCTGCGCGAGCATGAAAGAGCACGCGAACGGAGCCGGTCGGATGCTCGAGCGCGAAAGAGCACGAGCATGGAGCAGCCGACCGGCTCGACAAGCAGCCGAGCGGCTGTTCTTAATGTTTCACACCGAGCGTATTGGGAGCATCCTCGAGCATTCTCTTATCATAAAAGAGATAAAATGTAAAAATAAAGCTTATTTCAATGTCTTAAGATTCTATTTTAAATGCGATTAAAATTTGCTCTGCTCTCCGCGCCGGTCTATCTGAACGGTCCCTTATACACGTTAGACGTTATTAGACGTTCCTGCGAATATCTTACTTCAAGATGAATGTCGTCAGTCAATCTTACTTCGAATAAATAAACAACAAGGAAGTGTTGGCAGTGGCATGCAATGCCATGTTGTACTCGTGTCAATTTGTTGTTGCCAACAGCCAAAATTTGTCTCTTTGTTACTTAGCTCAATTATACTTATACGAATCAATAAAATTTAAAAATCCATCTGTGATTTCCAAAATATAAGCACATATTATGATTATTTTAACAATAATATTTATTTGTTTATTTTTTCAACAATGATACCCCAGCATTACAGGTCTCCCTAATTCACTGGAGTACCGTAATATACAATTTAACCTATTTTAAATACCGTACCATCCACACAATCCAAATATAATTTTTAGAAACTTACTTTTTAACCCGGAAAATTAATGAGTTCACGGGACTTCAAAAATCTATTTTCGTGCAGACGATGCCGCGGGCATCAGCTAGTAAACGTAGAATATTAGATGCGATTTGGTTTTCATGTATTTCTTATTAACTTTTTTAGAAACACAATTCTTTTATAACCATCGCCATTAATAATCATACTTTTTCTCGTATTAACATATATAATAGCATAAATATTTTGTTTATCATAAGTTGTGGTTGCACGAGGACAAACAACCGTCACTTGTCCTGAACTCATTTTGCACAAGTTGTTCATTGCTCCCCGTCTCGGAATATTACGCAAGACGTAGGGACGTTAATTCCAACCACGCGAGCGTGGAATTAAGCGACATGTTCCTTAAGAAAAGTTTATCTCAAACGCGCTACATACGATTAATTTTATTTTCATTTAAATAAAATAATATTAATTAATCAAACTCCGCGAAATGTATATAAATATTATACTTAATTATATTATATAAATTTGAAACTACATATTTTATCGGAAATATGACGGACATACCAATATATTAAAGTGTAGAGAACTTTGACTTTAATTGATTAATTAATATATCAATAGGGATCAACTTTGTTTGTACCTATAGGGCGCGCTTGATACTTTCAATTAGGTATTTTAAATCTATCTTCATTCGCGTAATTTTTTAACGAAATACAAAATTAACATCATCATCATTTTGGTACATCTCATAAGACATAAAGCATCATTTAGCATCATTATATTACAAAAAAATTAAATTATGTTAAAAGTTTTTAAAATGCATAAAATATAAAATCGTAGTTTTGATACAAATTTATAATGCTTATATACGTATATGTTATGTTGGTTATTATTATTATTAGGTGTATAAATATATCGATTTCAGAAAAGGAGGAGGTTATTTCAGTTCACTGTATATTATTATGGATATTTAGTGTATCATAACATACAAATAAAAGTTTTACAGTCTTGAGACTGCAATATGAAGACTGGCAATAAAACTTCACCACACAAAACGCTTGTCCAAAGATTTTATTACAAAGATTTAAATATTTACAGGCGCTCGTGGATTAGTCATCGACTGATAAACTAGGTAGGTACATTATAATGGTCTATTTGAAATATTAAAGAGCGAATAAATTTAATCAGACTTGTTTACTAAACTATTTTCTAACAATAAAACGTTATTTTAGTGTACCTAACAGGTACCTACAATACCTATTGGTTGGTGAATAAAATGAAGATTTTAGTAAAATGTAGCTTGTTTCACTGTCTGAAACACGATAACCATTAAAAATTGAACATCCAAATTCCAATCCATCACCACGAACACACTCGCATCTATTTTTTTTTATTCTATCACATTTTAACACATTTACATACCTACGCTGTAATTACATAAAATACAAGATGACATATCATCTAAAACAACGTAAAGGTGTTTTTATAAAAATTAGGTTAACGTCTCTGACGCAAAATCTTTTCAAAGAATTTGTATCGGTAAACATAGTTAGAAAGTTTTATTTATAAGTGTGAAAATTTTAGTATTTTTCATTTCTAGATGCTGTTAACTAAAATGAAAAATTCATTCAAAAACTCGCTCTAGGTGGGTGGGCGGTATTAGACCGTGCGGTTGCATACATTTTAAATAAGAAGCCGTTTTGACTTTGTAAGTGCTGAAATTTTTATTTACGGCCGAAACTTTGCAACAGCATTTCGACAAACGTAAGAAAAGAAAAGTTTTTATACCAACAATGCTCCACAATAATATTTTACATCAGGGACTTTTAGACATCAGGGAGTTAAAAGCGTAACAAATAAATGTTGGTGTAAAATTATAATAAATAATATCCAATTCAGAAGCCCGAAATACATATGTGGTAAAATAGTCCTTTAAATAGATAATGGAGTCTGTTGAATTTATAATAGCCAAGTCGAAACCATTAAACCTACGTACGTACTTACTGTTTACAATAATAGTAAGTTATACAATAAATAGAAATAGTTTCGATCGATAAAAAATTTTGGTGTTGTATCGTTAACTATGAGCGAAAGAACGAAAATCGCTGCTTGCTGCTTGAAATTTAATCCTCAAGAAGATAGGGGATCGTTTGGCCCTTGAATATTCTACAAAGCAAAGTTTAGAAATATTAAAATGTTTTATCGCAGTACAAACAGTCGAAAACTCTATTAGAAAAGAAAACATTTTCAGATTTAGGATGGGATCGAATTACTTAAGTGTCTACAAGAAGAATCTAATTCACAAGGAGCAAGTAATATTTTTAAGTTCATATTTAATCAGTTACAAAAGCGGTGATAGCCTAGCGATTAAGGCCTAGGCCGCACTGCGAAATTTATTCGCGCGAATTTTTTCGCACAATTCTGTGACATATGGAAATGTATGAAGCTGCAGGCACATGCGATTTAAAATTCGCGAGAAAAATATATTAAAATGAGGAATATAAACTGCGCGAATAATTTTCGCAGTGCGGCCCCGCTCTAAGACTTGGGTCTTTTCGGAGGAACCGAGTTCGAAGCCTCGGCACGCACCTCAACTTTTCGGATTTATGTACATTGTAAGAAATTAAATATCATCGTGAGGAAACCTGCCTGATCTGCATGCCTGAGATTTCTCCATAATGGTCTCAAAGGCGTGTGAAGTCTACCAATCCAATTGGCCAGCTTGGTGGATTACAGCCTATAAAGACTTCTCATTCTTAGAGGAGAACCCGTGCCTTGTAGTGGACCGGTACTAGGTTGATGATTGTCAGTTACACTTAATAGCGATACAACCTAATAAACGAAATGTCTTACAACATCACAGTTATATTGGGTCGAGGGATAAATAACAAAAACTTCCTTCCGTTCACAAGAAAACATCGAGCCGGCCAGAGGATGTCGCAGAAAATGAAAGTAATAAAAGTTGGCAAAAAGGCTTAGTGGCGGTCTCAAATCACTCCAATGACCGACCGCAGGGCAAATTGTTACATAAGAAGCGGCAGTGTGAGATCAAAAGGATTACTCTACCTCGCTTTACTGCCCCAGAGGTCTAAGACGAGATCACGAGTTGAACCAATAAGGATATCAATTTAAACGGAAAAAAATAACGAGCTCACCGTTTTTGTATAAAATCTTATCTTTGTGTTAGCTTTGTTGCTTTCGATGTAAACAAGTAACATTGTACTTTCATGCATTGCGTCATCTTAAATCCTCGTAAGTCCAACTATAGCCTGAAAGAGCTTATCATGGACATACATGGCGATAGCTGTTGCCATTGTTACTCATATAATAATTCTAAAACGAATTAGGAAAACTGTGTGTCATAATATACGTGATAATAGTATTCTTAATTAAAGAAGTCGACTTTGCGTCTACAAAAATGACTTCATCTTTTTTCTAACGCATAATTTACATTCCTGGATTGGCAGTTACGTAATAAAGTTGATTAAATAGCTCCTAACGAAATTCTTAAGAGTGATTTAGTACCTAAGATAGAATTCTCGATTAGGTACACTGTATTGAAATATTTTCAAACTATACTAGAACTGCAAACGGTAGACCATATTAATATTAATACACACATTCAAGTAATAAATAAAACGATACTTACCATTTTTCTGATCCTTTTTATAACAATTAAAAAATTTATGCTGACATATAGATGATGTAATAAAAAACCTGAAATGCACACCATTCACACAGATTCCGCCTTAGTCTAATCCTACCTGATGACGTAGTTGACGCAAATCACGCTGACGGGCTTCTGCTGCTTGTCGGTGATGACAGTGGCCTGAGTCTGGACCCAGGCGTAGCCGCCTGTCTTCGCGAGGAAGCGGTACTGTCCGGTCTCGCATTGTCCTTTCGAGAACACTGCAGAATAAAAAGACCTCATTAAAAATAATGCTTAGAAAAGGCTACTTCATATTCATCATGAAGTTCAATTAACCTGTCAAACAAAATGAAAAGAAATTATTTTCTCGATGTCGCTAATTAGATCAGTGGAAATTTTCTTATAGTGGAAAACTTGGAGAGTAAATGAAAGACTGATAACATCAGTGGTGTAAGTAAACGAGCAAATTGAAACGAAAGCGAAAATGATTGAACGGGGGACAAAATGTCCCACTTTGAATCATTTTTTCCTCATTTCGCTAGACTATGAGAGCTCGCAAGATGGCATCGCTGGCTTCGCTTCGCGGTGTGAACAGTAGGATGAAAAGACGCGATAGCGGCATGAGCGAAGCAAACTGAACCTCATTTCACTTCTCTTCGCTCCCAATGTGGCCTGCGCTTAACTTGTGTAGCACTCGTCGACTTTCGGACTCTGAGAACGCGGGTATGAAACGCGGCGGATCCCCGGACTTCATACGTCTCGCTCGCCTAATAATTTTTGGAATTTCTTAAGTTCTTTAGTCGTAAAGGTGACTTGAAGTAGTTTCATCTCGACCATAAAATATAATGTTAACCATTTCAAATAGTTCGTTAAAATTTGTGCCCTGATGTAGCATGCACATAAAATACAAGTTACAAAGATGATATTAGCAAATTACGCATATTTAGCTATTTAGCACTCTTATAAAATCCTAATAAACCCTTCCTAATTTCGCAACCCGTTCCTAAATATAAATTATATTATATACTCAGTATTACTCAGGAACGTTTTCCAACAGTGTTCTTTATCGATAGACAAAAACTTGCCTAAATTTTAAATCAAAAATAAAATATTATTTTGAATCTGTTTCCATCATGGCAAAATAGATTTCGACCAACCTAGACCAAGTAGCAGAGTCGCGTGACCATAGTCTAATAGTTCTGGGCACAATACATATAAAGGCAATCAAATTAGGTTAAGTGGTCGTCGGTTTCCTTCATTCAAAGTGCAATGGCATCTTTATTGAAGGCTTTCTCGAGTTATATTAAGCTACTAGTAGAAATAGCACTAACGTAGGGCATAAAATCTAACGATTCAGACTTCGAGATAAGTATAAAGTGAAAGTCCTGATGATCGGAACAGTATAAAACAAAAAGATTTCATCCATTCAATATAAATAGTAAATACGTATTATAGACACACGCTTGATCACAATCAGACCAAATGGAAATTGATGATGTGACCTGAGATAGTACACATTTGCCTAGAAGATGTCTATTCACTGTTGTTTTAAAGATACCCAGATTGTATTTGTCAGGAAACGGAGATCTTGAAAGGATATTTCAAACACAAGCTATCGTATAAACTCGTTCCGTCATCATCCAGTACACAGATGCACTAGTTGGTATTTTGCAGAGCCATCGTGAGTCACTGCAGTAGGTACTCCATGCATGACCCGACTTGAATTTGATATTATGTGGTAATTAGCTGTTGTGGGCTGTGGCGTGATTTGAAGCAACGCTGAACCTTGTTAAGAATGCCCTAGCTTTTCGCAGCAATCTTGACCTTAGGCTAGATGGATCTTCCGAAGTTTATAATTGCTGAAATGTCGAGACCTAGGAGATCGATGTGATCGGTGATTGATATGGATTACATACTTTGCTGTTAGCCGACTCGCCTAAGTTTTAGTAGCGTTAAACTTCACCAAATTGGCATCTCCCCAATTTTTCTTTCAGGGTTAAGTTCATCCGTTCTACCATTAAACATACCTTTTTACCATTGGCGAAAAACCATCTTGTATCAATGCAATTTTGTATTTACGGTGCCTTTCCTATTTTTTTTCTATTGCATGATAGGCTTGCGTTTGACGACAATCATGGAAAGCAATGTGGTCTAGGTTAGAGCGCGCTTGCCTAGAAAATGCCTACTCACTCTTACCTTGCAGGTAGGTACTCAAACCCTCATATCTCAAGTACTTGACGTCACATCTTTATCTGTATTGCCCAGTATTTAGAATTGTAACATTCTTTCTCATCTAAATACCTAGATAGCTAGATTACACTAACGGCCTGTTTCACCACCTTCTGATAAGTGTTGGATAGCCTAAACGTAAGTTTTGTCACTTTCTTACTTTATGTCAAGTGACAAAGACAAAAGTTGTAGATAGCTATCTAATACATAAGGTGGTGAAACAGGCACAGTGTTCCATTATTTCGATTGAAAAGAAAACAGAAACAACAATAGGTACGGAATAATTTATTAACTTGTTAGTGATGTTATTAAACGCTCGGTTGGCATAGGACCAAACAATTTGAGGTTAGCATTGGTGCTTTCAGTGTGATTCAGTGACGTATGAGATTACCTTTCTTCCTTCGTTGGCCGTTGAAAAGTACGTCGTCAAGCGAAAAAAGCATTATGGTGCTTATATTGAGAGTAGTGAGCCCTTAAATATACTAACTCATATTTTCTTAATAATTATAATATTATAGTATTACGTTAATGCCTATGATGTACATTGTACATACGAATTATAATACGTATTATAGCAAAAATCCAATTATATTTTTGAGTAAGAGTTGAGATCTTAAAACTGTTGCAACAAACATTTGTATAGCAACAATTTTAAGATTCTCTGTCAGATTGCCGTTGCATAGTGGGACATACGAAAATAAATTAAATTTCAAGTATGATCTCATTCGCAGGTGGACTTTATATTAGGAATTATATTAAAATTTTTTTTTAGAATTTTTTTTTAAAAGAAATTATATAAAAATATTAATAACAAAAGTATAAATACTTTGCATTACATTGTTTTGTAATAGTTTAACGGTAGATCGAAAAAAATTCTTAATGGATACTTAATGAAACCATTAAGTATCCACTATGTCCATCATCCAGACTTCTTATGGAACAGACAGATTATGGAAATAGTAGAGCCGACTAGATAAATATTTATATTGAAGTCATTGAATTATATTGAAGTTGTACCCAAGTGGCCAGATTTAATCTTAATAAAAAGTACGTGTAAACGGTTATTTATCAATACCTATCATCGACAAACCCACTTACAAGTTATACAATTAGATAAAAATCGAGTGCTATTATATCGACACTGACATTACTGTCACTTCAAAAGAAATAAAGCCGTTCGGATACCGTGAAAAAACTTATTTTTATTTCTATGTTTTTATCTGCGTACCATGTACCTAGGTATTAGCTATAGATTAACCTTCAGAGTAAAATAGCAGTCAACCCAAAAATTCTCTAGAGATGTTTGCAGTGCTATTAGACACTGGTCTCGTACCAGTAAATGTGTCATATAGTAGTAAAAAATATATATTGTACAGCACAATGGGGTTCTGTATTACACAATATCTAAACTAAACTTAAATGACACATCCAAATCTATTACTATCTCTGTCACAATACTACCTGCGGAAAAGGATAACACTATTTTTAACCCCCGACGCAAAAACGACGGGGTGTTATAAGTTTGACGTGTCTGTGTGTGTGTGTGTGTGTGTGTGTGTGTGTGTGTGTGTGTGTGTGTGTGTGTGTGTGTGTGTGTGTGTGTCTGTCTGTTCCCCTGTGGCGCTCAAACGGGTGGACCGATTTGAATGCGGTTTTTTTTGTTTGAAAGGTGAATTAGTCGAGAGTGTTCTTAGCTATGTTTGATGAAAATCGGTCCAAGATGGCCGCCGCTACAAAATGGCGGATGATATATTTTTTCACAACTCCCTTGATATGGGTATCAAATGAAAGGGCTTGACTAGTAGAATAGCACTATTGCAAATTCAAGATGGCCGCCGCCACTAAATGGCGAATGTCGGGGGTTTTTTAAATTTTCAATTTACACTTGTTAAACCTGTCCATTACAGTTTAGTTTACAGATTGTGCGCAACATTGTGTGAAGAGTGGTTATATTTTAGTTAAACGTACCTACTCAAAGAGTAAAGACTGACGTGCTTCTGTTTCTAATAACTTTACGATATCGTCAACAAGGCTTTATTAATGCATGGCACCGTTGGAGGCCAACAACAAATTGTTAAGCCCGTCAATTATTACTCGAGCAAATGAAGCGTTTAAAAGCGTTAAAGATGTTTATCAAAAACCAAGGCCTGTGTCATCGTAACGCGAACACAAAATTGGGTCAAACACTGAAATACTGTGCGAAATTGCTTCTTGCGAGTTTATTGACGCTTTGCGAAAATAACTCAGGATCAGATTGTGTTGATACGATGCACGCAACTATTATTTAGTTTAAAGTAACCATGTTGTATTTTTTTTTAAATAAAGGTCCTTCGAGCCGGATAAAAACAAAACTTAGCTAAACACTAAATGATTTTTGATTTTATTTTATTTGAACTTTAGTTTGAGTAATATCGAGCTTTCACTATGATAGAGTTTAATGGTTATTCAATTGTTTGATGAATCCAGTTTGGCCCACGAATATATTCATACCGTGTATTGAATATGTCATGTCTGACATGATTTGTTTTGTAATCAATTTCTAATAGACTTGCTGACATGAATATTGACATGAGACGTTTGGACAACATGTCGGTATGGCATGTTGAAAATGAATGTGTCAAGCTGAGAAATGACGTACATGAAATATTGGCTCCAACTTAACGTTGGCAACATAGCTGTCATAGCGCCATATTATAGCATAACAATTTCAGAATTTGACTACGTTTTTATTAATATATCCATCAACCTATTACCAAGTCACTATAACAGGGCACGGGTCTTCTCTCAGAATAAGAATGATTTAGGCCATAGTCCACCACGCTGGCCAAGTGCGGATTGGTAGATTTTACATGCCTTTGACAACTCTCAGGAGACATGCAGGACATGTTTTATCGTTAAAAAATATTTTTAATAAATATCTGTTATATCTGGTGCGGGTCAGCTATGTACAATATGTATGTACCTATATTATAAATGCGAAAGTGTGTTTGTTGATTTAATCAGGCCAAACAGAGCTACGGGTCGTCAATATTTTTTGCATGGGTATAGTTGAGAACCTGATGATTGATCTTTTACTATGGGAAAACAAAGGAATTTCTGAAATACCTTACTCCACGCGGACAAAGTCGTTACAATTAATTATGTTTACAGTTAAATTGTAATATCATTAATTACCTACTATTATAGGTACATTAAAATCTAGAGGACTGAGTCGGTGCGAGTATCTATTATAGTCATTTGTGTGAAATTTCCAAAGAGTCGTAAAATAACTTCAATCAGTATCATGGTGCTATCAACAATTTTATGGTCTGCCCTAAGGTGTGTCGCCACAGTTCCTGCGTAAAATTAGCTACGTAAACATTTGTTATAAAACTTATAAAAAATAAGTAGGTACCTACCTACAATATTCAAATACAATCTAAGTAACCAAACTTGACCTAAAAGGCGGATCTTTAAAGCAGGTCGTGAGAGAAAAATAATATGTACCTACATAGTAAAAAAGTCCACGTCTTGGTCTTTTTTTTTATAAAAATTGCGGGCAAACGAGCAGGCGGGTCACCTGATGTTAAGTGATTACCGCCGCCCATGAACATTTGCAGTACCGGAGGAACCACTTATGTCTTGCCGGCTTTTGAGGAATTTGTTGATCCTCCCCTTGAATAACCCCATGTTGAAGTTATGTAGAAACACCGCCGAAGGAAGTTGGTTCCACAGTTTTAGAGTGCACGGAAGGAAAGACCTCGCACACCGCTTGGTGGTCGTCTAGGACCTAGGTGGTGAGGGTGATCGGTGGCGTGCGGTGCGGTGATAAAAGAGAGAAGACGGAATCAAGTCAAACAACTCGTCAGAACACTCCCCGTTATAGAGGCGATAGAATACGCATAGGGAGCTGACATTCCTGCGTACGTCTAAGCTTTCCAACGAGCTAGTTAATCTCGGATTGTCAACAAGTCGAACTGCCCTCTTTTGAATTCGGTCAAATGGAAGGAGTTGGTATTGGGGTGCTCCGGCTCACAAGTGTGAACAGTAGTCCATATGCGGCCGGACTTGAGATTTGTAAAGCAGGAGTCGGTGTTCAGGCGTGAAGTAGCGCTTTGCTCTGAAAAGCACCCCAAGCTTTTTGGAAGCTAATTTAGCTTTGACATTTAGCTTTGACAAACATGATATAGGTAATCGTTTCGAGGAAAACACGGCTGCTACTGTGACGAGTCAGCTTAATTCTCAAGTTATGCAACAAATAAATTTTGCCGTAGGCGCCTTTAGAATAGGTAATTTCTCAGGCCGTGACAGGCAACAAAACGATAAACGTTCCATCCTATTGTTCGGGACTTTTACCAGTTTATGTGCTGAAACGTTGATTTTATCCGACAAAAGGACAGAAGGAGAAATTGAACTCGCGACAATATTGCCTTTATCTGCAACGATTTCGTTACACTTCGGAAAAGGAAAATAAAATATTCAAATATGGGGTGAAGAAGCGGACAAAACGTAATGGACTAATTTCGTCAGTAAGATTGACCCAATTAAGAGTGATTCTTCGAGGACTAAATGTAGGAAATACGAGCCATTTTGATTCGATGTCTTAACTCCCTCCGTTTTCTTTCATGATGTCTGCGAAATTGCCTCTATGTAATTAAGTCCTGTTCTCCCCAACTGACTAATTTGTCTAATTCATTGGACAAATTATGTAGTACGAAGAGACACATATCAATTAGGTAGATGAATTAAATCTAATAGAGCTTTATTCTCCTAAAAAAATGTAAAGATTATGTACCTACATGGTCCCACAAAATATATTCATAGCAACCACCTAACATTTCTACCAACTATAAGCACGCGATGCTAGAGTTGGATAGATCAATTTTTATGGATTTTACGTTTATATTCGTACTCTTTTCTTATTATTAGTCACGAGCGCGATTCAGCAAACTATTTTCCTTATCTAGGTATATCGCTTTTAGTCCGATTTGACCATACGAATCTTTAAATAGAAAGATGTCTAACTTAATGGACTTTGATGCCTTTGTGATGCCTACGCCTCCGCACAGTACAAATACCTTTGAGAGATTAAATCTTCCTACAATAAGATTCTACACTTTTGGTGCATAATATACTACATTTTCTAGACCTACCGTTCTATAAGTTCACAACGCTTTACTTTTTTATTACCTGCTCTGCTTTTATCCCTATGTTAATCTTTTTCTAATGAGTAATATGTAGTTCTGGTACTAGTACACAGAAGTTTTTAATTAATTTTTTGTTGAGTTGTTTATTTGAATTTTTTATACTTTTTCAAGAGCTTTTATAAAGCACTCTATTTATGTTTGCTTTTTATTTGGTGAGCTAATTAAACTTTAACTTTACTTTAAACACCCGATGGTCGACGTACCCTAAGTATAAGATGGGATGGCCTCATCATAATATGACTCTCAGAAGTGCCTGAAAAAAAAAATACCTAAACAAAAAAATACTCAGAAATCTGGGCAGAGCCGGGTGCCTTCAATCCCCGGGAACCAATTGCTGGTGCTCGTAAAACTCACCGCTTGTTATCTCGACTAGGATATTGTCAACATGGAAACTTTTGTCTACTCCATAATATTCGATTCGATAAATGTATCGGACACCAATCCGATATCGGGGCCTTTATTAAATTGGCGTATTGGCCGTTAAATTGGCGTAAACTAGAGAAGAGGTTGACATCGCCATTAAAGTCAGGGATTTTTTAAAAGAGTCATACAGACGAACTTTTTATCTTTTCACGTAGTCCATAATCGGATCGGACCCTATGATTGATTGCCCCATTGGTCAAGTGACTAGCTTGCTCTAATGTGACTCAAGGGGTCCCGGGTCCTCAGTCGCGGGTCGGCGAAAATTGGGATATTCAAGAAATTCACAATAGTAGCCCGGAGTTAAGAAGTTAGCGGTATTACACCCCTGTACCATGGAAAGCTCTTAAATCGTTGGTCCTGCGCCTGCTCTTTCCGGTTATGTCGTATTATATACTGTCCTGTCGGACTACAGGAGTGAGGGAATACAGAGTGCCCACTGCCCATGTGTTTGCATGCACATTTGTGCACTATAATATCTCCTGCATAGCTGGCTAATCTCATCCTCCGTTCAGTCGCCGTGGCCGCGTAAACATTTGTGCACTATATTATCCCCGGCTTATCGCTATAGTCTCCACCTCCGTTGAAATTTGTCGCCGTAGCCGAAATCCGGTCGGGAGGGCATCAATCGGATCGGATACTGTGCAAGCGATCGCACGCAAACCACCGTATTAACGACGATATATCATGTGGGGGATCGTTATGTCTTATGATACTTTGACAGATCCCGAAAGAAAATCCAATAAATCCTATGGAGTACGTGCGATTTATTGAATTTTCTTCCTTTACGCTTTCTTTTGTTTGAATTTCATCGTGTGAACATCCTTTGTTTGAGTTTCGCGTTGGATTAGATCCTTCCCAACTAGCACACTAGTGGAAATAGCAGCCTATTTTGCAACTTTTAGCTGTACTGTAGTGCTTTAGGGGTTCAGAAAGTGGTTTTAAGTTCTACTATTGCTTTCGTAACTGCTCATAGCTGTAAATATCACTAGGGGTAGCAGACACTGAACCAAATGCCACTTTAGGCTTTATAAGAGTTAATTTTACAACCCATTGCCGTCTATAGCTTTAAAAGAGAGTTAAAACATATATGTTAAAACTTAAAACTGCTATAAAGCTTCTATTGCCGCTGCTGTACGCTTCAGAATTGCATAAATACTTTAATTTCAGACTTTGTAACGGAACTGTATAAAAGACATATTTATTACTGTTCTGCCACTGAAAGTTTCATTGCAGAAGTGATTTGTATTTTTGCGCAGACTTAAGTAGCAATTTGATCGACTGTTTTACTAATAGCGATATTAAGGCTTCACAATAGAAGCAGGAGCGTAAAAGCTGCTTCTCATAGACGCCATTGTTTAGAAGACAATTATTTATCATTACTTGAGAAATGTATAAGTTTTTATCACAATTTGTAGTAAAATAATATAACTAAATATAGAACCAGCAACTTACTAAATAAAAATGTAGTCAAGTATGTAATTTCAATATCGTGTAGGTATGTGATATAATATTATTTAAATAATAATATTTTACATATTTTACGATATTCTGAGGTAATTATTGAGGCGCTTTAAAAATACTCCAATAATATCAACTATTTGCACGATAAACTGATCTGCGTTTTTAGCCACTTGCTTAAAATACAAAATATAACTCAAAAACACTTAATACCTTGACTTCATTTATTATTTATTTGTATTCTGTAATAGTCTGACATCAGGAACAACAGATGTATTTAATTAAAAATGAGAGACAAGGTGAATGGATAAGTGATCCTTATTCGTTCAGTTAAACCTGTCATTCATTCAATAAGCGCCACAAGAGCTTTAGTGTGGTGTTAATTATTAGTTGCAGCTCCTGTAGCGCTTTTATGCCACTATTATGAAGCTCTAATGGAACTGGAGGTTGCAAAAAGTTGTGCCCCTTTGGCTGCAAAGCGGCCGCATAAGGTCTGCAGTGCACGCTCTGGCGCTTGAGCTTGGCACTTTTGGGAATAATCGGATTAGCTCCAAAGCTCTTAAGCAACTAGTTTGTGCTAGTTGGGTTGGGAAAAGGATCCTGAAAGAATAGCCGCCTTGTACGAGAAAAGTATTCATATACAGTACCATTCCCAAAGAAATATGTTAATATTAAAGCATATCATTCGTCATCATCATTATCGACCTATAATGCAATCACCTGAAGCTAGAGGTCAACGAACGTTGGGTAAATATTTAAAGTTTTCGCTGCGTTTTGCACGCTAACATTGCCGTTTTGAAAAATACTAAACCACTAATATTACAAGTACTAGCTGACCCCCGCGACTTCGTTCGCGTGTTTATAGGTTTTATATAGGATCTGATCGGATCCCATAATTCTTTTATGTAAGTACCTAAACTAAATGTAGCCTGTTACTCCTTATAACATTGAAAGCTCCATTAAAATCGATCCAGCCGTTTCGGAGATTAGCTGGAACAAATAGACAGAACAACAAACATAAATTTAAACGCACACCAGTTTAAAAAAAGCCGTAAATTAAAAGATCCGGGTCCCAAGTTATTTGAACCCAATACTGGGGGTTGTAATGTCTGTCATTTCTGAACTAATATACAGCTAAATACACGTTTTAATTTTCATCCTCTCTCTCAAGGGAACCGTGCTGAATTTCGGGATAAAAAGTATCCTATGTCCTACCTCGGAGTATAAACTCAAATCGTACCAAGTTTCATTTGAATCCATTCAGTTGTTTCGACGTAATGCGCGGCCAAGATACAGATAGACAGACAGACAGACAGACAAAAATGAAACAAATTACAGTTTTGGCTTCGCTACAGTATCGATTATAGAGTGCCCTCCAATAAACATTTCCAAAATATCTCCAATGTACAGAATTGGATCTGTTACAGTTTTATTATAAAGAAGATAGATAGATAGATAAAAGAAATGGTAGGTACTGTAATGAATAGCCCTAAGTTTACGATAGCGGTCCCTTTATACCTATAATGCACGGACCTCCTCTAGCAATTAGAAGGGTTTTAAAGTAATACAATGCAACATTTTATTCGTATTCTTGAACAACAATACGACAACGAGGCGTCATAATCAGAGTCTACTCAGCTTTATTACTCGACGTCTCGGAACATCGGCCGTGTTACGAATCCGCCGCATGAATTTCAATTCGACTAAATGGTATTCTTGAGTTTCCTGATTTTCACAGATGAAAGAACGCCCTAAAGAAACCTTGAGCTAAAAATATTTTATTTCTACAAGATCTCGTAAGATGCGGATGAAAACTCTTGACATTTTCTTTTCTTCGATCACACATCAAAGTTGTGATCGAAGGCCCTTTCACATTTTCTTTCAATATTTCCTACCGCATTTGTGTTATAATAGGATTTCTAATAAACAAACATGTTATTTCATGTTATTTTCTATTATAATTGGCTGATATTACCCACTATTTACCAGGGTTCGAAAACATCCGATATTTATTATAAATATCAAAATATCGGATATTTATGATATAATATATCGGATATATATCGGATATATGTATATGCATTATTGATATATATCGTCGAACCCAGTTCGATATATATCTTGATATATATCCGTTGATATATATCCCCGAACCCTGCTATTTACTAAACAGTAGGTAGGTATACTATCAGCCTGAGTTCCGCAAGCTCAAACTCATTACTAGAAGGCATTCAAAGGTTCTACTATCCACCTTTTGTGTCAGTATGTAACAGTTGCCCATCAGTGGGGCTATTCTCTAACTTAGTTACCAACTGAAAATTGTTACCAACGAATTAGTTCGATATACATACATTGTTGTTTTAATGCGTGAAATGAAATTACTGTTTATATTTCACACACTAAAGCAGCAATGTATATCGAACTTATTCGGTGGCTATAATTTTCATTTGGTAACTAAGTTAGTGAATAGCCCACCAGGCGATTTTAAAACCTTAACCGTCGCTTTTAACCGCCTGTCATACAACTGGTCCTAAGAATCCATTTCAGATAGCTAATAGGTCGACAAGAAAGTAATTACTCGTTATGGCTCTTAGCAAAAACAATTCGCAGTAAAAAATAATCTAGATAGGAAAACGGCCTTAGTCACATTGAAACCGTACCAAACTCCGCTTGTTCCAATTACATTACCGAAAAGTTTTAGGGCGCGCGTTTTAATGAAAACACTATACAAGCACGTTATTGTATATATATTGGAATGGGGTTAAGTAAAGAGAACCATACCGTGATTTGGATTGTTCGCATTACTGAATTTATATATATCGAAAATTTCCTTTTCCTTTTTTGGCCCATAGCAAAGACTGTTTAACAAACAAAATCCACTTATTCGATATTGGCTTGGGCCTAAAAGGAAAACCGTACTTTTAAGTGGTTCTACCAATTGCATTAAATACCAAATATATTCTTAACAGCAAAAAAATCAAAACAAAGTCCGCTTTTGAGATTCGCTGTCAAGTTTAATTCTCCCCATTTCCAGGTCATATTGGAGTTTATAAGACGCACAAAATTCAATAAAACCTCGCCTACACGAGGTGGTATCCCAGAAAGGATCAGGTTAATTTGAATAAACCTATTGGGTCAGGAATGTGGATAATGCGAGGTCTATGCGGGCGGGCACGTTTTAAATTATCTACCACCCATTTCATATAACACAATAGCATTTTTTTTTCAGGGTGAACTGTCCCTTTTTGAGTGTCAACTTCTCGCTTATTCTATACCGCGTTCCGCGTAGATTAAGGTTTCTCAATAATCTCTTGGGAACCCTTTATGTCCCGGGATAAACAGTAAGTCTATTCCGTCTCTGGTATGCATGATATTTCTGTGCCAAAATTGGTCTATTTCGTTTCAGCGGTTAGATCGCACTTTCCTAATTTACAAATTATTACAAGGTGTATCTGTCGACTTTAAAATGAACACTATACTGTCAGATTATTGTTGAAAATTAATTAGAATTTTTAGAAATGGTTTACAGATTATTATTTTCATAATGGAAATATGTTAGAATAAACTGACATTTGATTCATTTATTGGCGCGAACCACCATCTTGAATTATTGGTATAAATACGGGCACTTCGAAGCCATGAATTCAGTCTCCACCAGAGACTCAACCGACTATTAGATGCTTTAGTGTCTAGGTCGTGATATTTGATTGAGGGTTTCGATAGCAATCACACCCTAATCAAATAAATGCTGCCATTTTGGACTTGGCTGAGTGTAATTAATTAATTAGTATAAAATAGATTTGAGAAGAGATCTCAGTTAAACTAATCTGTGATTCGATATTAATTAAGTTTGTGCGGGTGATAAATAAAGATATTTTAATAATAGTTTGATTTAGTTTTAATATTAAACCTTATCCTGCTTCTGTAATGATGTTGTTTACAATTTCAGAAGCGGGATTCGAATCACGTTGCCTTAATTTTGCTTTGCCATCTACACAGTTGTGTTTGATTTATTTTGAGAAAGTGATTAATTTGAAGTGAAGTTGTAGAAGTACCCGCAGAATAATGAAATACCCGAACTTGATAGTTGAGATGAATGAATCGTTTGAAACTAAAAATAATTTTTGATTCGTTATTTTGAAAGGTTAGACGCCGCCGAGTTTCTTGCTGGTTCTTCTCGCTAGGTCGCGGCATTCCGAACCAGTGGTAGATTCGCTTTATTTTGTAAATGAAAGAAAAAGTAATTTCAACAGTGAATGTTTTCAGAACAATTTAGTTTTTGTGATAAAACTGATAGTTAATGAATAAGATTTTAAAGTAGAAATCGAATCAAATAGAAGTTTTGATTTATGGAGTTACGAGTTAAATTAATCTGAGAGTTCGGTTATGTATTATTTTGAGTTATCAGTTTACAAAAGACATTGACGGACTTGACTGAGGGCATGACCGCCCGCAATTTACTGAGGGCAGACAGCCCATGACTTAAGTGAGGGTAAAATCACCCGTGATCTTAGAAACGACGGCAAAACGCCTGTGACATTGACAGTGGGCAAGACCGCCCGCGACATGAATAAAGTAACTTTTACTGTGATTGATGAGAAACACGGGGACGTGTTAAATATAGGACGGCCGAACTGTCAGATTATTGTTGAAAATTAATTAGAATTTTTAGAAATGGTTTACAGATTATTATTTTCATAATGGAAATATGTTAGAATAAACTGACATTTGATTCATTTATTGGCGCGAACCACCATCTTGAATTATTGGTATAAATACGGGCACTTCGAAGCCATGAATTCAGTCTCCACCAGAGACTCAACCGACTATTAGATGCTTTAGTGTCTAGGTCGTGATATTTGATTGAGGGTTTCGATAGCAATCACACCCTAATCAAATAAATGCTGCCATTTTGGACTTGGCTGAGTGTAATTAATTAATTAGTATAAAATAGATTTGAGAAGAGATCTCAGTTAAACTAATCTGTGATTCGATATTAATTAAGTTTGTGCGGGTGATAAATAAAGATATTTTAATAATAGTTTGATTTAGTTTTAATATTAAACCTTATCCTGCTTCTGTAATGATGTTGTTTACAATACTCTGATTTTTAATTCCGTGGAATTCTGACGTTTCTTAATGTTACCAGAGATAAAATAAAAATAAAAATAAAAATCAAACACAAAACAGTACCCACAAAAAAGATAATAAATTCAAAATTTACATACAAATAAAAATCAATAGCCTCATGTAGATATGACAAATGCTTGACAGATACTTCAGGTTCCTACTTTAGTTTATGGTAAAATCGAACATCAGGTGGTAACCCTGTTTTTCATACAAATAACTCATTCTATTTTTAAATTACAACTGTCAGAATTCCACCGAATTAAAAATCAGACTATACTTCCAGATTTGAATTAAGAATGTAATTTTAGGGTATAAACACAAACACGTACACACAGACACACACACACACACAGACACAGACACACACACAGACACACACACAGACACACACACAGACACACACACAGACACCCACACATAGACACACACACAGACACACACGCACACACACGTACACACAGACACACACACACACAGACGCACACAGACACACACGGACACAGACACAGACACACACACACACACACACACACACACACACACACACACACACACACACACACACACACACACACACACACACACACACACACACACACACACACACACACACACACACACACACACACACACACACACACACACACACACATTTTTTGCGTCGGGGGTTAAAAAAGAGATAGATTTTAGTGACAATAACATGCACTGTCTACTATACTTCGACTTTTAATTGTATGCAGTAATGTGAAGTTTCGTGGGTTGTCACTTTTTAACGAAAATAAAATAGGGATGGGGTACAGGTGATTGATTTGAATCATTCAATTATTTTATTCAAATTAAAGTTTTTATTTTAAGTAATTATTATATTTTATGTACAAAAGTTACATATATATATTTATATAATTATACAGTATATATATAAATACGTATATCTTTAATATATAAAACAATGTCTCGTTTGTTCGAACACTTATAACTCGAGAACGGCTGGACCGATTTCATGGTTTTTGATTTGTTGTATTTGTCTTCGTCCCGAATAGCAGAATAACTGTTAAAAATATTGGAAAATTGACGAAAAAATAAAAGAAAAAATATTTTCCCATACAAAATGTTCATGGGTTTCGTAACTGTCAAACATTGAATGTTCATCCTGTCGATACGGAACTCTCTCACCCGTACCGATATAATTCTTCTGTACTTTTTCCTAAAGGGCTGGACTGATTTGGATGAAATTTTGTGTGTATATTTCAATGTTTCTCATTTTCACTTAAATTCTTACGCGGTTTTTTTTAATAGAAGGTAAAAATGTATCCTCAGCATGCGATGTACTTGGCTGAGCATTCATTTTTTTTATTTTATTGTGCTTTACAAAACCAAATGGCAAATTTTACAAAAATAATGAAAACCAAACACAACGTTACAAAAACTTAACAATTGGTAACAAATATAACGCGCAGTAGGCAAAATGGAAATAGTCACACTCAGAAGGTAGAAATGAAAATGGACAGTGAAAAATGAAAATGTCGAATGACAAACGAGAAAAATGGCGACAAAATAATATTCGCCGAGCGTCAGTGTCAACAGCGTCAACAGCAGCCTGAAAAAGCGTAACCTCGGTCATCGGTGTTTAAAAGAATCGACATAAAGAACCTTTTTAAAGGACTGCCTGAAAAAAAGGAGTATATTGTTTTCAGGGTTCATGTATGTTTGTATGTTGTACCATAACTTCTATATATGCCGGAACCGATTTTGATGAATAAGGTAGGTATCGTTAGAATCTTTGGCTTATTCTAGGTGACATAGGCTAGTAAAATTTAAGAAAAAATGATGTGATGACCATGGTCCCGCATTAAAGACTAAAGTTGAAAAAAAATAATTAAAAATCAGATTAAGTTCATAATCATTATCTATTTTTTTTATTCAACTACAAGTTAGCCCTTGACTGCAATCTCACCTGATGGTAAGTGATGATGCTGTCGAAGACGGAAGCGGGCAAACTTGAGAAAGGTATGCATACCCCTGATCGGTTTTTACACGGCATCGTACCGGAACGCTAAATCGTTTGGCGGCCGGCCGGCACAGCTTTTCCGGTCGGGTGCTAACCAGCCACGGCCCACGGTTAAAGCCTGCCACCAGACAGGACCAAAGACAATTTAGAAATTATAAAATCCCAACTTGCCCCTGCCGGGAATCGAACCCGGGACCTCCCACTTATAAGCGCTTACGAGCACGAAGTAATCAATGTAAAAATATTAATATTATGTATTGTAAATAAAATAAATAAAAAAAGACCAAAACCACTGCGCCAGGGAGGTCAAAATCATCTAGAAAATTATAAGTAGATTCCAAAAATATGTAAATATGTTATTATAATGTTAAATATATTTTTTTCTGAATAACTAGTAGGTATTCTTTTAAAAATATTTTTTTTTTTTTGTAATAAAAGGACAGTAGCAACTTAGCATGTTAACTATGACAGATATCGTCAACACACATAGGCTGTTATTGCAATAGAAATAGTACTTCTTACTTTTTTTTTTCAATTAAAGCTCATATAATTAATTGTACCAATAGGATGCGTTTGCCACAAAAAGTCAAGATGACAAAATTGTTAATTTGGCTTTTATACGTAGGAGCCATCGATTTACTTAATCTATACTAATCTATACTTAATAAATAAAATTGAAGTGTCTGTCTGTAATATCGAAATAACTACCTCATATTAAGCTCATATGGTTATTTGAACGATACTATAACCGAATCATACGTTTTTAAAATTTTTGTCTGTCTGTCTGTCTGTCTGTTTGAACGGGCTAATCTTTGGAACGGCTGAACCGATTTTGACGGGACTTTCACATACAAGTAGAGAATTAACCAGGGAGTAACATAGGCTACTTTTTTAACCGACTTTCAAAAAAGGAGGAGTTGTGTTTTTCTACCTATGTACACCGATATCTCCGAGATTTCTGAACCGATTTGCGTAATTTTTTTTTTAATCAATAGAGAAACATTGTGACACTGTCCTACAAAAAATTTGGATTCCAACTCCTCAATCCTGATGCTGTAGGGGATCTGATCCCCAAAACTAATGGGATTTAGGCACTGTCGGTTATTTAAATTGATATTGGGGATACCAATTAAAGACTTTATTGTTGAACTAGCTTTTGCCCGCGGCTTCGCCCGCGTGAATTTCGGTTTTTCACAAATCCTGAGGGATAAGTAGATTTCTGGTCCACCCGCCCCCCGCCGCGCGGCGGCGTACCGCGGTACCGCGTACGGCGGGCGCATGCGGCCGCGGCGCGGCGCACGCAGCGAAAATACCTATCAGGGCGTTTTTTACCGATTTCAACACAACTCCTTTTTTGAAAGTCGGTTAAAAAAGTAGCCTATGTTACTCCTTGGTTAATCCTCTACTTGTCTGTGAAAGTCCCGTCAAAATCGGTTCAGCCGTTTCGAAGATTAGCCCGTTCAAACAGACAGACAGACAGACAAAAATTTTAAAAACGTGTGATTCGGTTATGGTATCGTTCAAATAACCATATGAGCTTAATATGTGGTAGTTATTTCGAAATTACAGACAGACACTTCAATTTTATTTATTAGTATAGATGACCTCGAGTAGGTACATGTCCAACTCCTCAACCCTGATGCTGTAAGGAATTGCATTCCGAAATCGTAAGGATCCCTCAGAATTTTTCCGTTTTGTGGACGGGTTACTACTTACTACATATAGGCTACTTTTTGTTCTGGAAAATCAAAGTTCCCACGAGATTTTTACAAACCTAAATCACAGAATATAACCAGAAGGGAAGCTACCTAAGAACGTCCCGCAGTAAACACACTCACACATAGCGCCGCGCACGCACACACGAGCTGTCACGGACGCTCGCTAGTGAACAGTTAGTGGAATAACGTCAAGGCTGTCGTGTGGTCGTGTCGCGTGCGCATTAAATTATTAGCGAGAGTTATTGGCGAGAGTTTAGACATTGTGTACTTAAAATAGTGTAAATTATACTTATAAAAAATCAAGTGTTGTGTTTAGACAAATATGCCTCAGTATTGTACAGTATGTTTAAGTTCCACTATAAAAAATAAGGATATTTCTTTTTTTTTGTACCCTAGAGATCAAGTGAAGTAAGTATACCTACCTTTACATAATATGATTATCTACACAAAAAATTAATGAAATGAAATTAATTGAAATGAAATTAATTTATTTATTGTAGGATAGCATGTGCCACTTATGATATTATGTCAAGACTCTACCACTGGTACGGAAATCAGATTCTACTCAATTGAATTATGTAAAACATTGCCAGGTAAGTTAAAATAGCTCCTGTACACAATGGACCATTTCGATGGGCCTATCTAAGGTACCTATCTAAGTACCTAGGTACTTAATTCATTCAATTTACTAAAGTAAGTAAGTATCTAGGTACTGTCACTAGGGATACCTACGCATGTGCACACTTACTTTTAGTAGGTACCTACTAATGTCCTGACCGAATTTCGGCCACGGCGGCCAATCTCAACCGAGGCAGAGACTAGCCATCTGCGCAGGAGATATTATAGTGCACAAGTGTGTGCGCATACACAGGTGCACTCTCTATTCCCTCACTCTCATAGTTCGATGGGACGCCAATGCGACACGACCGGAGAGAGATTAGGCGCAGGACCGACGGCTTTACGTGCTCTCCGAGGCACGGGGGTGTATCTAACACCGCCAACTTCCAACTCCGGGCTGGCACTGAGAATTTCTTGACAGAAAAACCCAATACCTCATTTTTTTTGGCCCGACCCGGGAATCGAACCCAGGACCTCGTGATCCACAGTCGAACGTGCTAACCGCTAGACCAACGAGACAGTCAAGGTGGTACTACCTACCTAAGTAACTAGGTATTTAATTCATTTATTTTACTAAAGTATCTAGGTACCTACTATCACTAGGGATATATACGCATGTGCTATTATTACACTTACTTTTAGTAGGTACTTACTAGTCACTACCTACCTAAGTAACTAGGTACTTAATTCATTCAATTTACTAAAGTAAGTAAGTATCTAGGTAATCTAGGTACTGTCACTAGGGATACCTACGCATGTGCTATCACACTTACTTTTAGTAAGTACCTACTACGTACCTAAGTAACTAGGTATTTAATTCATTTATTTTACTAAAGTAAGTATCTAGGTACCTACTATCACTAGGGATATATACGCATGTGCTATTATTACACTTACTTTTAGTAGGTACTTACTAGTTACTACCTACCTAAGCAACTAGGTACTTAATTCATTCAATTTACTAAAGTAAGTAAGTATCTAGGTATTGTCACTAGGGATATCTACGCATCTGCTATCACACTTACTTTTAGTAGGTACCTACTACCTACCTAAGTAACTAGGTACTTACTTAATTCATTTATTTCACTAAAAAACATTTTATTCCAATCATTACTACATATCTTACTATACATAATATATACTAGTATATAATATTTTTATTTTTACCCATAATTTTTCACATGCAACAGGTGACAACCCTATCAGAATAGGTATAAATTTTGGACGTTCTTAGGTAGCTTCCCTTCTGGTTATATTCTGTGCCTAAATACACACGGGCGAAGCCGTGGGCATCATCTAGTAATAAATAAAATTGAAGTGTCTGTCTGTAATATCGAAATAACTACCTCATATTAAGCTCATATGGTTATTTGAACGGTACCATAACCGAATCACACGTTTTTAAAATTTTTGTCTGTCTGTCTGTCTGTCTGTCTGTCTGTCTGTCTGTCTGTTTGAACGGGCTAATCTTCGGAACGGCTGAACCGATTTTGACGGGACTTTCACATACAAGTAGAGAATTAACCAGGGAGTAACATAGGCTACTTTTTTAACCGACTTTCAAAAAAGGAGGAGTTGTGTTTTTCTACCTATGTACACCGATATCTCCGAGATTTCTGAACCGATTTGCGTAATTTTTTTTAATCGGTAGACAAACATTGCGACTCTGTCCTACAAAAAACTTGGATTCCAACTCCTCAATCCTGATGCTGTAGGGGAACTGATCCCCAAAACTAATGGGATTTAGGAACTGTCGGTTATTTAAATTGATATTGGGGGTAGGTACCAATTAAAGACTATATCGTTGAATGAACTCGAGTAGGTACATATTCAACGCCTCAACCCTGATGCTGTAAGGAATTGCATTCCGAAATCGTGGGGATCCAACGGAATTTTTCCGTTTTGGTGACGGGTTACTACAGATAGGCTACTTTTTGTTCTGGAAAATCAAAAGTTCCCACGGGATTTTTAAAAACCTAAATCCACACGGGCGAAGCCGTGGGCATCATCTAGTAGATAAATAAAATTATGATGATGATGAAAGAGTAACTTTGAACGAAACTTTTGTGAATGAAATTGAATGAATTGAACGTATCACATCACTATAGAAATGGGGTTGGCAACATTATTTTACGAAATGACATTAGGAAACGTCAGATTACTGCAGATAATTAAAAGTTTGACTATAGAATAGCATGCTCCTTGCATCCAATAAACGATATCATCAATAGGTAAGTCTATAACAACGATGCGATACCGAACCGAGTTCTCGGAACGCCGTCAGTAAATAGATCACGAGATCTTACGAGCGGTGCGGAAACGTTCATTTCCGCACCGGTTACTGTCGCGACCACTGGGAATAATATTTCATACCTATTTATTTGTGAAACTTGCGGACAGAGATCTAAAAATATTTAACTAGTGATGTGCGCGAGTTCACCCTCGTAAAAAGTTCACCAGTTTTTGAAAATTTTAGTTTTCGTATGAAATAAAAAGTATAGTCATATTTTTAATTCGGTGAAATTCTGATAGTTGTCATTTTTAACCCCCGACGCAAAAACGACGGGGTGTTATAAGTTTGACGTGTCTGTGTGTGTGTGTGCGGGTGGACCAATTTGAATGCGGTTTTTTTTTTTGTTTGAAAGGTGATTTAGTCGAGTGTTGTTAGCTATCTTTGATGAAAATCGATCCAAGATGGCCGCAGCTACAAAATAGCGGATTACACAGTTTTTCACAACTCCCTTAATATGGGTATCAAATGAAAGGGACTTGACTAGTAGAATAGCACTATGCAAATCCAAGATGGCCGCCGCCACAAATGGCGAATGTCGGGGGTTTTTTTTAATTTTTAATTTATACTTGTATAAATATAATCTTTTGTATGAAAAATCGGGTTACCACCTGAAGTTCGATTTTACCCCAAACAAGTACCTACCTGAAGTATAACTCCCGGCACGTAAGTCGAGGGCTGACCTTCAAGTGCGCGCAACGTCGTACGTGTGAGCGGGAGACAATACGATAGGATAGCCAATTAGCGCTTACGAGGGATCCGCGAGAGCTAATCAGTACTTACGAACGTACCCCACGCGCTTCCCTGCGACCCTCTCTCACCACCCGAGATACCTCATTTTCGACTTCTGCGCATTGAAGGTCAACGCAAGACTTATTTGCCGTGACTTATATCTGTCAGGAATTTGTCATATCTACATGCAGCAATTGATTTTTATTTATATATGTTTTGAATTATTTATTTTTATGGGAACTGTTGTATTTTTGGTAACATTAGGAAACGTCAGAATTTCACGGAATTAAAAATCAGACTATAGCTGGTGTCCGCCTCCAAAATGCAAGCTATCTCTGTGCTATCAAGTTTTGTCAAAATCCGTTCAGAGAGTTGAGCCGTAATGTGAAGTCAGACAGAGCAACATTGGCATTTTTAATGTCAGTATAGATGTACATGCTGATATGTATGTAAAAAGGCCATCGGTCAACCACAGAGCCAGAAATTGAATTCTTGATGGTCTACCCTCTCGTTATGACCTACCTAAACTAAACGACATATAAAAATAAAAAATAAATCCTGGGATATCATTGCATAGCCTTTTTAAAATCAAATTTAAGTTTTCTAAACCACTTCTTTGTTTAAATGACCATTAAGGGCATTCGAGGCTACGAAGATTTTATTCCTTCGTGGCGCTCTAAGACACAGAAGCCTCGAAGATCCTATATTGTTTTGGAATTTTTAAGCCCTTTTAATTTTTAATTGGTTGTAATTAACGTAAAGTATTTTATATATTTTGTTTTTTATGCTTTGAATGACTTGTTTGAAGTCAACGTTATTCAATCGATTGAGTCAAAGTCGCAATTTTATATGTATAGTCGAGTTGTATGGTATCTATGTATAGTATGGTTTTATGGTATGTACATATGTATGGTATGGTATTCTACAAATAATTGTCCTCCTACCATTATGTGATTAATGGAAGGGGTTAAGACCTTTAGCAATGAGGAATACGATGCCGAGAGAACAGAAAGTTCGCGATCGCGAATAGCCCGGCACATCCATTGAATATTTTTCTAAATGAATCAGACTTTATGTGAATCTATTTATGCTGCGGCAATTTTCCGTTCAAGTTCAAGGCGCCGGGCTGAAAACACGATCGGCATTTGAATGTGTGAAAATTCGTTTTTATTAAAGGCTCGAATAGACAACGCGCGGTTTACGGTGAACGCGTGCACGATTTGTGTCGCAAGGGGCTGTACAAAGTGTTGTGTACTGTAAATTGTTGTAATCATAATTTTGAAATCGTATTGCACACAAATATGATAAGGACTACAAACTCCAAGACTTAAAAATTTGTAATTTTTTCACATAGCAACCAGTAACCCGATTAACAAGTATAAATTAAAAATTAAAAAAACCCCCGACATTCGCAATTTTGTGGCAGCGCCCATCTTGGATTTGCAATAGTGCTATTCTACTAGTGAAGCCCTTTCATTTGATACCCATATTAAGGGAGTTGTGAAAAAATATGTAATCCGCCATTTTGTAGCGGCGGCCATCTTGAACGATTTTCTTCAAACATAGCTAACAACACTTTCGACGAATTCACCTTTCAAACAAAAAAAACCGCATTCAAATCGGTCCACCCGTTTGAGCGCCACAGGGGAACAGTCAGACACACACACACACACACACACACACACACACACACACACACAGACACAGACACGTCAAACTTATAACACCCCGTCGTTTTTGCGTCGGGGGTTAAAAAGATAATAAAATGTAAATTAAGTAGTCTAATGGCCTGTTTCACCACCTTCTGATAAGTGTCGGATAGCCTAAACGTAAGTTTTGTCACTTTCTTACTTTATGTAAAGTGACAAAGACAAAAGTTGTAGATAGCTATCCGATACTTATCAGAAGGTGGTGAAACAGGCCCTATGAAATGAAAATAAAATTCTAGTCTAGTTAGCTAAAATTTTTCGGTCAGTAACCGTGTCGAGATTTTGGAGTGTCCAACACTCGATAACGAAAAACAACATACCTACTCGTGAAACCAACTGCCTACAGGAGAGAGCAAATACTCATTAAGGAAACCAAATATTTGCAGTCAATGCTCTCGACGGAAGCTTTGTCGCAGAAGCCACATTCCTTTTCGATCCTAGTCAAATACTCGTATTTACTGAAAGAAAAAATTCCAGATTCCTAAATACGAATTCGATGAGAATTTATTTTCAAATTACACAGACAAAATTAAAATTCTAAAGTTCTTCGACCACGGCCCGGAAGTAAAGGGTCCTTGGAGTTTCTTGATTTTTTGAGTCTGAGTTTTTGAGTATTTGAAGACAAGGAGAGGGCATACCTACTCACTAAACTACATTTATACTGGACTGTGCCAAGATTTCAGAATGCATGTTGATGAGGACAAATGCGTTTTAAATGAGTGGGTATTATTACGAATCCATAGCAAATGAGTGTTTGACTGTTATTTGAGGACAAGGGAATAGTTTTCTAGAGCCATGGTCTACAACAGATTCCCAAAGTTGTCGATATCGACCTCAACAGGGATCGACATAAGCAAAAAGTGATTTTGGGGATCGACGAGGTCTAAAATTGACCCCAATTTAGTTCTTACCAAAAACTTTGAAGGTACTGTATAAATTGTGTTACGTGTACCAACTTGTTATAAGAATGACTTCAAGACTTTTACCAATTATTAATGATGTCAAGTTTATTGGTAAGTATTTTGTATCAATAAAAAGAACTAGATAGGTACTATAGGATTAACTATAGGATTTTTAAAGTAATTTGGGTATGGGCGTCTAAGGTAACAGTTCATTTTGGAAAAGGGTTATCTTTTGCTCAAAATAGTTTGGGAATCCCTTGTCTACACGTTCCTAGCTCTATGTATTATTATACAACCGCTATTTTTCATGACTAGTCGCTTAGTTGCAAATAAATATAGGGAAAAAAGCATTCAGTGATAAACAAATTAAAAATTTGGCAACTCAGCTGGATTCCTAGATAGCCGGCCGTCACCGGCCAGTTTTATTTAGCCGACAATGTCACTTACTACTCGTTATCAGCTGTTACGCTCGTGATACGCTGTGAATTATGTTCTCTGAAAGCTATTATCTTTGAGGTTTAATGATTGTACGTACACATTCAATGATATCAGCGTTTTTATCGTTTTGTCATTTAGAAAAAACACTTTAGATTTACAAAAAAGTAATTTGTGGATTTTCAAGGAAGTAAAGTGATAAATGAAGAGACCCTGTAAATTAGGAAAATATGTTGCAAGTGGGTAGGAACATTTGCAACAGATTCTCCACTGAAAATTATTTTATCAGAGCGAAACAAAGATCATTTAGAGTTAAAAATTGATCTCTCTTCTATTTAATGGTCCTTCACCTGGTAGAAAATTCTTTGAGTTCATTGATATGCAGATTAGATTTTCATTTTTGGTAGAGGTTTTTTCGTTTAGTTTTTATTCCCATCACTTTCGTTTAATTCACTCACGAGTCACGACTTCGTTATAGTATCAACATTATGATATTATATATATTTTTTGAATGAAGGTGTTAAGCCTAGCCTGTTATCATTTGAATAGAGTAATAAAGTATGTTATCTTAACATACAACGGGTATCCATTTTAGTGACCTTGAACGCTATGATTCTTCGTCTAACAACAGGCCTACTACAAATAGACACAGTAACATAACGGTACATGGTGTAATTCCATTCAAGCAGCCGGCTGTTAGTCGCGCCATGGCCGTGACCTACACATCAACTGTATCAATAAATCAGCATGGAATATTTATGAACTGTCTTTGCGTCGTCACTTTATACAGGTGCCGTCGACTTTTTACTAGTTATTCGGACAATTAATTTTTGCTTTTTAACCCCCGCGGCAAAAACAACGGGGTGTTATAAGATTGACGTGTCTGTGTGTGTGTTTTATGTGTGTGTGGCGCTCAAACGGGTGGACCGATTTGAATGCGGTTTTTTTTTGTTTGAAAGGTGAATTAGTCGAGAGTGTTGTTAGCTATGTTTGATGAAAATCGGTCCAAGATGGCCGCCGCTACAAAATGGCGGATTACATATTTTTCACAACTCCCTTAATATGGGTATCAAATGAAAGGGCTTGACTAGTAAAATAGCACTATTGCAAATCTAAGATGGCCGCCGCCACAAAATGGCGAATGTCGGGGTTTTTTAAATTTTCAATTTATACTTGTACTATGTACACGGTTATCTATATAAATAAAAATTGAATGCTGTTCGTTGGTAAACGCACCACTTGAGAACGGCTGGACCGATTTGTATTTTTTTTTTGTTGTGACCGATTCCGCCGTAGTCATGTCATGTTTATCTGTACATTCTAAAATAAGATTTTATTTCTTGTTAAAATAACTTGGCGGTACAACAAACGAAATCTTGAAATCTGTAAATCTCATGAGATGGTTTGGCGATGCGTAACAAACAAGATATTGTAATCTGCAAGTCTAATGAGATCACGCCATTACACATTCAGTAAGGAGAGATAAAACAATCAAATGATTGGAGAAAAATAATAATGTTTAAATGTAAAAATATCCTAGGCCTTTGCGATCGGAGCCACCGTATTTCTCTACCTTAGAAAATTATTATCTATCCACCTTTAACGTAGAATTTTCTTCCAAGTTTAAGCGGTTAAAAGACCCCTAGAATCTTACACGGCTGAATTAAAGTTTGAGATGTTCACATAAATCAACTCGTTTTACAACGAAAGAGGAGATGGGGAGAAACCAGCCCTTGCCTTTAGGTACGTTATACTCGTACCTATCTTTTGTCCTCGGCTTGAGACCAATTATGTAACGTCACTTAATACTCAACACTTTTGAGTGGCAATTTTTTGTCACGCGCGTTTTGCTTAATCAGCAAATGTCAAAAACAGATAAAATATTTTATATCCTCTGATATTATAATTTAACCTCTGAGGTTAGTTCGGACATACGAAAAATAACGACGCTTTACTACATCTATACTCTATACTAATAAATAAAATTGAAATGTCTGTCTGTAATTTCGAAATAACTACCACATATTAAGCTCATATAGTTATTTGAACGATACCATAATCGAATCACACGTTTTTAAAATTTTTGTCTGTCTGTCTGTCTGTTTGAACGGGCTAATCTTCGGAACGACTGAACCGATTTTGACGGGACTTTCACAGACAAGTAGAGGATTAACCAAGGAGTAACATAGGCTACTTTTTTAAACGACTTTCAAAAAAGGAGTTGTGTTGAAATCGGTAAGTGCCTACCTATGTTAAAAAACGCCCTGATAGGTATTTTCGCTGCGCGCGACGGCTGACGCTCGCGCTTCACGGAACTCCCCGCGCCGCGCCGCGCGCCCCTGCGCCCTGCGCCCGCCGTACGCGGTACCGCGGTAGGTACGCCGCCGCGCGGCGGGGGGCGGGTGAAATCTACTTATCCCTCAGGATATTTTGTGAAAAACCGAAATTCACGCGGGCGAAGCCGCGGGCAAAAGCTAGTAATTAATAATTATAATATAAAGTAGGTCTTAAACAAACAACGTATAAGTATTTAGATTCTAATAGATTCAGACTCAAGTCAAATAGAGACAATGGAACTAAAAGAGATTCTGATTCATTTAGATTGATTTATACCTACACTGATTTTTAATTCCGTGGAATTCTGACGTTTCTTAATGTTAGCAGAGATAAAACAGTTCCCACAAAAATGATAATAAATTCATAACTTTCATATAAATAAAAATCAATTGGCTCATGTAGATATGACAAATTCCGGACAGATACTTCAGGTACTTTAGTTTGGGGTAAAATCGAACCTCAGGTGGTAACCCTGTTTTCCATACAAATAACTCATTCTATTTTTAAATGACAACTGTCAGAATTCTACCGAATTAAAAATCAGACTATAGGTCTATTATTATACTAAATCGTCGTGCTTACGGCGGTAAATATCATGATGGTGGAATGAGAATGTATTTTAATTAAATAACTAAATAGTCATATCATCAATGAATTTCTAACTGACTATATAGTCATATTATGAAAATACCAATAACAGCAGACGCAGAGGTCACGGTCTCAAAAGCAATTGTTATCCCGCCCGCCCTGTCTCCTCCGAGCGTTATTAAACAGAATGAAATGGTCCGACCTTTTCATACTAGAGAGCCCGAAAGAGAAATTTTGATAGAATAGAATAGAAAAGTTTTTTATTCAAATAAACTTTTACAAGTGCTTTTGAATAGTCAGATGAATCTACCACTGGTTCGGAATGCCGTTCCAACCGAGAAGAACCAGCAAGAAACTCGGCGGTTGCTCTTTTCCAAATTTACAATATCAATATAACAATTTTATGGTAAGTACATGATTGAATTGCCGTCTCGCGCATTGCTGGAACGAGTCAAATCCACGCCTTTTTATCATTTATATAAGTAATCATAATTTTATTCAGATAAACTTTCGGAAGCGTTTACGAATCGACAAATGAATCTACTACAGGTTCGGAATGGTGCTTACAATTCTACACATGTGAAGAAGGGCAGACAAAAGTAGCCCCATTTCCGACGGTGGCACCCGTTCACGAGCATGACGCATGATCCAGCCATTGCTTCGCTCAACCATATTCGAGGGAACGTAACAACCCGCACCACACGACACCACCACAGAAATGTTTAAAGAGAGCGTGACATACTTAGGCTACCCATGATCAAAGCATCGAATTGAACACCAATAATCAAATACTCGGTTTAAGACATGAGTTAAATTTTCTTAAATTGTTTCCAAGCAACCTGTCATTGAGAAATTGCTCCATGCTTTTTTATCATTTATATAATCTTCAATTGTATAATATGCTTTTTTTATGAGCATATTTTTAATAGAGTTCTTAAACTTGTGTAAAGGCAAGTCTAAGATTGCTTGTGGAATTTTATTATAGAACATTACGCCCATTCCCACAAATGACCTTTGGACCCTTTTGAGGCGTAACTGAGGAATCACGAGCCTATTTCTATTTCTTAATTGCCTGTCGTGTAATTCGCACTTTTTAATGTAACTGTGAATGTTTTGCCTAACAAAAATTATATTGTTATAGATATATTGAGAAGCTACCGTAAGAATACCTATTTCTTTAAATTTCTCTCGAAGGGAATCCCGCGGTTTTAAATTATAAATTGCGCGAATTGCCCTTTTTTGTAAAACGAAATTTTTTTCAATATCAGCCGCTTTACCCCATAGTATGAGTCCATATGACATAATACTATGGAAATATGCAAAATAAACAATTTTTGCAGTTTCTATATCTGTTATCTGTCGAATCTTCCTAACAGCGTAAGCAGCAGAGCTGAGCTTGCCAGCAAGTGTTGCTATATGGGTGCCCCATTGAAGCTTTGCATCTAGGGTTATTCCCAAGAACACAGTTGTGTCCTAAGTTTTCAATGGCTCACCACTTATCTTTAAAGGAGAATGACCACCCCTGACCCAAACATTTACACAAAATGTAATTTATTAAAAATTATCTTACGAATATATGACAATTTGAAAATTAATAATTATTAATGCTGCACTTCACGATAAAAAAATGTAATAAAAAAGGAATTAAACCGTCTTTTCACCTTCCCGTTTAAGTCTGGCGGCCATTTGCATTACATTTTACGCATACCTACATGCCCAAATAAAAAGAGGTTTGTTATTTTAAAAAAATCATTTCATTTAAAATAGAACGGATATTAATTATTTAAATACATTATTTTATTTGTTATTTGTTGTAAATCGTACAATATACGCTTAAAGTAAATATGTAATAATTAATATTATTATTTTGTTATAATATTGTTTTAACTTCGTTGCGTTTTGTGCAATGGAATATAATATAACTACAACCTTCTTGATTTTGTGTAACAAAACTTATTTCAAGATGTCAATGTGACATGTCATTGTTTTAGTTGTGTGTGACGCTAGTGACGTCTACTATGTTTACATTTTAAATGTTTATTGTAGCGATTGTAGCGCAGCGGAGACCAATATTAATTATATTATGGTTTATTGTTTTTGCATTGGACATCGTTGAACAGGTATGATAAGTATAGTGCGCGCTAAACAAACAATTCAAATCGACAGGAACGATACACGGCTTTTCCTTACTAGTTTAACAATTATAAACTACACATAACCTAGAATCATATTTAAACTTAAACTTAGATTTATTCAAAAACGACAAGTCCTAGAGGTATTAAAATGGTGTGTTTGGTTATCAGGAGTAAATCTGCAATAAATGGTGCATACAACATGCTTGTAAACGACTGGGTTATACACCCATAGATTTTTGGTCATTATCCTTTTTGCTAGTAACCCTTGTATTGGGCAATAGAAACTCGACACACTTGGTTTTTTTTGCATTCAAAAGTAGATTGTTTGTAGTAAACCAGTGTGAAACTTGAGATAATGTATTATTTACATCGTCAAAATTGCCCTTAGTCCTATCGACTTTAAAAATCAAAGACGTGTCGTCAGCAAATAGTACAATATCGCAAGCATTTTTGACAAAATGTGGTAAATCATTAATATAAACCAGAAACATGAATGGACCCAGAATAGAGCCTTGGGGAACACCCATTACTGAGGCTGATCCGGACGACTTAACATCATTGATACATACTCTCTGTATGCGATCACTGAGATAAGAGGCAATAAGACTGAGTGCAGTTTCTTTAATACCATAGTGGCTTAATTTTCGTAAGATAGTCTCATGATCAACGCAATCGAATGCTTTTGACAAATCACAGAAAATACCAATGGCATTCTGTGATTTCTCCCATGCATCGAAAATATGCCGTAACAGCCTTGCGGCCGCATCGGTTGTAGAACGACCCTTAGTGAAACCATACTGCTCAGAGTGAAGTAATTTATTTAAATTAAAGTGCAAAAGCAGTTGGTTGAGCATCATTTTCTCAAATATCTTGCTGAGAGTTGGTAGAATCGAGATCGGCCTGTAGTTATTTGGGTCACTTTTGCTTCCCGATTTAAATAGAGGTATTAATTTACTACATTTCATTAGGTCAGGAAATGATCCCGAGTCTATGGATTTGTTAAAAATAACAGCAAGATATGGTGCAATAACGTCAATAATATTATGGATTATTTTTACTGATATTCCCCATAAGTCTCCTGTTTTTTTGTGTTGTAAAGACTTAAATGTTTTAATAACATCATATGGGGTTACGTATTTAAATCGAAATAATACATTGCACTCAGAAACATTGCCCTTTAAAATACTATAGGCTTCTGTTGGCGAGGAATTTAGGGAACTAGTCGTGGTAACTGGAACATTTTGGAAAAACTTCTCAAAAGTATTTGCAATATCTGTATCAGAATCAATAATATGATTATTAATTTTTAATTCCAGTTTATTATTATGCACTTTATGTTTCCCCATTTCATTACTGATGATATCCCACGTTGCTTTTATTTTATTATCAGAGTGAATGATTTTCTGTTTTATGTAAAGAGATTTTGCTTGTATGCAAACATTTCGAAATAATTTGGAATAATTTCTAACATATTCAATAAACGCAGGGGTATAGTTATATTGTTTTTCTGCATACAAGTCAAATAACTTGTTTCTACTTTTATAAATGCCAACAGTTGCCCAGTCACTAAATTTGAGATTTTTAAACAATCTTTTTTCTATAATTTTAAAGATGGAAGTAAACTGAGTGTTTATTACATCAAAAAACTTGCTATAAAGTTCATCCGGACCACCCTGCGTAAGGTCAATTGTCGATAGTGTGGTCGAAATAGTATGTTTGAATTGCCTTACTTTTTTAGTGGTAATTGGCCTATAATTTATTACTTTTGTTATATTCTGTTCGCTGTTAGGAATGGATATCATTTGACCGCAATGATCAGATCTTAGTTTGCTGATAATTGATTTTTCAATGATTTTACAATCACAGAAAATGTTGTCAATGCAAGTAGCTGAGTTTGCAGTTATCCGCGTAGGTTCGACAAAAATATTCTCTAGATTAAAGCTTTTAAAAAGATTAAGTAATCTATCGGTAACAGGAGTGGGAAGCAAAATATCAATATTAAAATCTCCACAAATTAATATTTTTTTTGATGCCCTACATATTCGCCTTAAAACTTCCTCCATGACATCCTCAAAAAGAACAAAGTCACCTGAGGGAGGTCGGTACACGCACACTATAATATATCGCTCCAGCTCAACACAAGACAGCTCAATAATGCGTTCAAGAGAAAGACTAACAATATCTTTACGTTCTTTGTAATTAATATCGTTTCGCGTAATTATTAAAGAACCCCCGCGTATAGCCGTCTTTCTAGAGAACACACTTGACAATGAATAATTTTGTAAGTGTAAAATTAATTGATATTTATTGAGCCAATGCTCAGTGAGGCATAAGATATCAATATTAAATTCTTTAATAAAAAGTTCAACCTCATGTTCTTTGCCAGACAAGCCTTGTATATTTTGATGCACAAGATGGATCTTACATTGCTTATCTGTTGTCTTACTGTTCAGTTTAAATTTTTATTACTACTATCAATACAATGATAGCTATTTGTATCTAATGTCAAAAAACCTGAATTAGTAGTACTACTAATTATATCAATATTATTTGTACAACATGTACCAATGTCAGTCAAAGAATTTGATGTCAAAATATTTAAATTAGTACTATGACTAAGTATATTAATATTATTATTTGTACAACATGTACTGTCAGTCAAGCTAAAAATAGCTGTATCTTGTATATTGTAAGCTACTAATGTAGCTATTTGTTTCTTATATCTAAGAGGCAGATACATAGTATCTTTTGTCAATTTAAAGTTTTTAATAAACTTATTTGTATCGAATAAATGGAAAGAATCTCCATGTCCATAAGTTAAGTTATACAAAAGCCCGTTGAGCTTGTAAATATATTTATTTTGTGCCGGGGTCAAGTTGTCCGAGTAGGGAAAAGCACAGAGTATAAATTTGCAACCTGACTTTCTTTGTATGTTTATTAAGTAATCAAAACTTTTCAAGATTTCCTTTTTAGGTAGTTGCAAACTATTACCTAACAACAAAACAACCGTACTGTGCTTATCTAGGCAGTCCTCCTTAATATTTCTAATTATCTATACATATAATAAAATCGTAGAATTGCCGTATCTGTACATTGAAGATTTTTGCAAAATAATAACTGGGGGATGTTAGGGATAAGTAATAGAACGTAAAAAAGCTATTTTTGAAATTTTTGTCTGTTTGTCTGTTTATCTGTTTGTCTGTTTGTCTGTTTATCTGTTTGTCTGTTTGTCTGTATGTTTGTGCGCGCATCACGTAAAAACTACTGAATGGATTGAAATGAAACTCGGCATGATTTAAGTTAATACTATGGAGTAACATATAGGATACTTTTTATCCCGAAATTCAGCACGGTTCCCTTGGGAGAGGGGATGAAAGGCAAAATGTGTACTTAGCTGTAATTCGTTAACGGGTGGTTCGATTTCATTCATTCTTTTTTTGTTAGAAAGTAGATACTTTAAAGACTACTGGCTAATCTCCGAAAGGCTGGACCGATTTTGATGGGACTTTCACTGGCGGATGTTTACATTTTGATGTACCTAAACATCCGCCAGTGAACTTTTAACAGTTTTTAGCAAGGTTTAAGCTCAAAAGAGCATAGGAAAAACAAAATGATTCCCACGGGATTATTAAAATCAATATCCACGCGAACGAAGTCGCGGGTATCCGCTCGTATACTCATATGGGGCCCTAGGGTTACATAAGTTGAATACCGGTTGGTGCATTGATCAATGTTGTGTCCTGACAAATGTAATTGTTTGAAGCGTTGGGTAAAAGTGAATTACGCAGGAAATCGAGTTAGAAAGGCTTCAAATTTTGTAGCCGTATACCTACCTATAACTGTTCAATTGTTGAAATTAACTTTGAGGGAATATTCCATACATCAAAATGAAGACCAACAAAAAATCGACAATGATTTCGAGATCGAAATGTTTGGCATTTGACTAAAAGAAGGCCTGTGGATTATCAACGCTAACGTAGGTGAGGCGGTGATGTTGACTAAAGCCAAATTAGACGGTTCATTTTTCGAGATTTTTGCTTTCATTTTCCAGGCTTCATCGGTGAATCATCGAAAATGAACCGTCAAAACACGGACCGTTCATCGTTCACAGGCACTTTGCCATAGTAAATATCGTATCGTGCTTCGTTCACCGCAAAAATGAACGATGAACGGGGCACCGTGTAATTTGGCCAACAGTGAAACGAGTTAGTGATTAGAGAAGTAATAGGGAATCAAATTTTCTCTAAAATGAATGGCTGAAATTATCCAAGCGCTGCGAGTAGAGAATGCTAGATGAAACATTTAAGAAGCACATAAAGGTTTATCTAGATAAATGTAGGTGTAACCGTAGGAGTCAGCGTAGTAGAAAATTACTTGTAAACCTGTGAGATTAAACACCAGCTGCGGACACGATTCATATAAATGCCTACACACAAGATAAAGGAACATTTATATAAAGTAATTTATATAGGTACGGCTGCAAGAAATTATTATTAGTAAAAAGATTGAAGAAATACCTAGCTATAGGGGATATTAGCTATTTCTTCGATTTTTTTTATAGCGAGTAGAACATTTTTTTTTGTTTTATATGGACCATATTAGGTGATACAATAAACATTTGCAACACCAGAGGAACCGTCAAGGCGTTGCCGGCTTTTTGGCAATTTGTAAATCAGCCTCTTGAACAAAATTTATTTGGTAAAAAAATTGTTAACGAGCCATTTCGTGCTGAACACAACGTCTATACTAGATCCGGTAGTCAACTTGGAGCTGGCTGGAAAAAATCGGAAAGAATTTAAACTTTTAATAAATGGACTTACCTACGCGAACGAAACAATTATTTACCATTCTATAGGAATCGAAATTGGATTTTTATTATTTGTTTTTTATGTTGGGTTACCTACTTTAAAACAATAAAATTATTCTACACTTCATTGCCAATTAAGTGGATTATAATCACTTTCCTGAGCAATTTGCTCCCGCGTGTCTTGTTTAGCGGCAAGGCAATATTTCACACGGCATAAAATGATTTCCTACACACTAGGGGATACTCCTGTTACGTGTTTTAGGAAACTTTCGGGCTTATGTTGCTAAAATATTTTTACTGATATCTGAGATAATCATACAAGCAGGCAATTCAAAATCAACTTGGAATGTCTTTTTATTGTTCATTATAGAAATTAATTACATACATGTATAGTTAATAGCGGAGAGTTGCAATTATAGGAATAAAAACACGTCACTATAGAGTTAATTTAATCAGACAGGTGATATTTCTTTGGAAAGCCAGATCTTGTAAACTAGACTACTAGAGGCGTTGTAGGCAATGTAAGGTATAGCGCATGACATTATTTCAATTCTAGGGCGTGTATTTACGCAAAAATTTATATTTAAGGCTTAGATTAAATTAATAAATATTGTACATGTTGTGTTAAGTGACAAAAGTTTAAAGCAGATCACTGAGGTGTTATAGGCAATTTTGGTATCAATATAATCAGTTAATTACTTAATTCTAACTCTAGGGAGCGTGTATTTACGCAAAAAAAGTCATATCAAGGTTATAATACATCAACATGCTCAAAAACATTAAAATATTCTACTCATATTCAGAATATCCGACTGCAATTTGTTGAAACATTTTAGGCATACAATCCTTAAAAGGTTATCATATACGGCACAGTGCTTTACCACCCATAAAGCTTCCACTTTTGTACTATTACAGGATTTACATACATGTTACGGGGACGCGTGCCGTGCGTGAATAGAATGTATTATAAAATGCGCATATGTAAAAACACCGAAGTATTGTGAAAGCATTACCTATTTTAGGTGACGGTGAAGGAAAACCTCGTGAGGAAACCTGCATGCCTGAGAGTTATCCATAACGTTCTCAAAGGTGTGTGAAGTCTGCCAATCCACTTGGCCAGCGTGGTAGACTATGACCAAAACCCTTCTCACTCTGAGAGGAGACCCGTGCTCTGTAGTGAGCCGGTAATGGGTTGATCATGATGATGATGATGATTACCTATTTTATTATTTTACTATTTTGGTATATGAAATAATTTTTCTTTCGATTTATCTCGATGTTCGTGCGAGGAGTGCATAAAATGCACTCATCTATTAGCAATGCAATTATAGCAAATCTATTAGCTTGGAATCGATTTTTATTTCAATAAATTTTAATAAGTAGGTATCTAGAAATTCGAAATTTTAAACGATCAATATACTTTATTCAAGTTTGATTATGAACTTTTAACTATCATCGAGTGCCTAGATACTCAAGTTGCTATGCGTATTGCGTTATCTCTGTCAAGTGGAGTAAATATTTCTGAATGCGGATTTGTGAGCGAAGCATAAAAATTAGCGTCCAATTAAAATTATTAATTTGTTTATAATAGACTAAACTGGGTGTAACAGCAATAAGCTGAGCAAAACTTAATCTAATAGTGGGACTTAGTGAGGCTTTGGAGAAACTTTTCATCAACTGTCCTTTAGAATAGAGATGTGGAATCATGAAGTTTTCCCAATAGTTAATTTCCATAGTAAATGACTTTGCTCTAGTTTATTACTTTTCAAGTAAGTTAGTGTGAGCATACTATTTTCGTTGCCGTAAGTCTGTAATTTAGTCTGGCAGGACTTATGCTGTGACTTGACGCGTCCATACAAAGGCAGATAGATTCACGTAACTTCGTTGTCACGTTTTTGTACTTGAAAAGTCAGACTAGGTACTACTGTTTCGTATTGGTTCAAAGGTGGCATATATTTAAAAATCCCTTGGGGATTCTATGATTTTCCGGAATAAAAAGTTGCCTACGTCCTTCTCCTAATCCTAGTCTATATTTGTATTTCAATTTATGTTCAAATCGGTTCAGGCGTGACAGCGTCACAAATATACAAACATAATTACTTTCGCATTTAAAACATTAAAATATGGATTAAGAATCGTCTGCAATACGAGTGTTCACTTGACTTTAACGAATTGTATTATTGTACAAAATGACAAACAACATGTTACATCACGCGATGAGATAAATATTTTCATATGTAGGTAATCTTTGGGTTTATCAATTTTTATACATCTATAATAATTCGTTAACTAGCTATCGGCTGGGCATAATAAAGTAATTAAAAATATATATAATTAGGAGATACGACTTATAGTCAGTTCCGATCAAGTAGAGCTAAAATGTAAACAAATATGGCGGTACTAATCACGTGACTTTATTTTGACATTACCTCTAGTGATGGACCATTGCTGCACTATTGATCGAAATAACTCTGATGTAAAGCAAAATTTCAATTTTTGCAAGACCGACTTGCACTTGACAACAATCATGCCTGATAAAAAGCAAAGAAAATCGATTCTGAACGAATTATACCTGATGTTTATGGTCACGCACTTCATATTATTCATTCATTTTTAGTCTGTGCTTGCAAACTCGTCTCTGCGCAACACTATAAAAATCCAAGAATGCGACACGTCAAACCTAACATTTTGTTTAATTTTGTTAATACTACGGGAGGTCGATGACCAATTGAAAAAGTCATTTCATACCGACTGGAAATTTTAACAACAATAGTTTAGACCGAACCCATCACAGCTCCGAACGTCAGCTGCCGCACCAGTGGTGGAGTTAAGAGTGAGAGCATGTGAAAGTGCTTGAAAATCAAAGCGCTCCGAGTGATTTTATCCCGGACAAAAATGGTCTTAAATCATTGTTCCGATCATTTTTGATACAGAAACAATCGTCAGCTGCGGCGCCGAGGGTGGGTTATACGTCCGCTACGCGCATGAAGTGCATTAAAATTTTGGCAAAAAAAGTTATTTTATACCTTATGAAATTTATGCAGCAGAATTTTCACACTTTTAAAATAATAAAGAAAATCATCAGCTGCACTTCTGGTGGGGGAAAGACCGTCAGTCAGCGTGATAAACATTTTGCGCGCTCAGTACATTTAGCCTAGTAAATCTAGGAAAAATATCCTATAGTTTCAAAAATTAGCCAAATGTATTCTTTGGGCCTTCCTCTTGAATATATCCAAAAACCCCATATGGGGGATGCATAACCAGCCGCCATTTTTAATTTTGTCCTTTTTTTCGGTTTTTTTCTCATATCACGAAAATCTCTACGAATAGCATCATAATTACTTCTGACAAAAGTTTTAACATACAATTTGCCACAAATGTAGTCTCTTGCAGTTTTACTCTAAGTTTATTACTTTAGGAGCTATAGGGTATTTTAGGTCCCTTTTTCGTTTTTTTTGCTCATATCTCGAAAGTGTCTACGAATAGCATTATAATTACTTCTGATAAAAGTTTTTACATAAAATTTTCTACAAATTTGGTTCCATGCATTTTTGCTCTAAGTTTATTATTTTAAGAGCTATAGGATGTTTAAGTTAATATTTGAGGTCCTTTTTTTAAATTTTTGCTCATATCTCGAAAATCTCTACGAATAGCATTATAATTACTCCTGTAAAAAGTTTTTACATAAAATTTTGTACAAATTTGGTCATGGTAATTTTTACGCTAAGCTTACTACTTTAGGAGTTATAGGGTGTTTAAGTTTATATTTGAGGTCCCTTTTTCAGTTTTTTGCTCATATCTCGAAAATCTCTACGAATACCTATAAAATTACTTCTGACAAAAGTTTTAATATAAAATTTTCTACAAATTTTGTCCTGTTCATTTTTACGCATTTCAAACAAAAAAAACCGCATTGCGGTTTTTTTTGTATTAAAGGTGAATTAGTCGGAAGTGTTCTTAGCTATGTTTGATGAAAATTGGTCCAAGATAGCCGCCGCCACAAAATAACGAATGTCAGGGGTTTAATCTATACTAGTTTATCTCTCTGTTAATTTTAACACTCTGTAGCTCCTAAAGTAATAAGCTCAGCGTAAATTAAATAGGACCAAATTTGTAGAAAATTTTATGTAAAAACTTTTGTCAGAAGTAATTTTATTGGTATTCGTAGAAATTTTCGAGATATGAGCAAAAAACTGAAAAAGGGACCTCAAATATAAACTTAAACACCCTATAACTCCTAAAATAGTAAGCTTAGCGTAAAAATTACCATGACCAAATTTGTACAAAATTTTATGTTAAAACTTTTTACAGGAGTAATTATAATGCTATTCGTAGAGATTTTCAAGATATGAGCAAAAAACTAAAAAAAGGACCTCAAATATTAACTTAAACATCCTATAGCTCTTAAAATAATAAACTTAGAGTAAAAATGCATGGAACCAAATTTGTAGAAAATTTTATGTAAAAACTTTTATCACAAGTAATTATAATGCTTTTCGTAGAGACTTTCGAGATATGAGCAAAAAAAACGAAAAAGGGACCTAAAATACCCTATAGCTCCTAAAGTAATAAACTTAGAGTAAAACTGCAAGAGACTACATTTGTGGCAAATTGTATGTTAAAACTTTTGTCAGAAGTAATTATGATGCTATTCGTAGAGATTTTCGTGATACGAGAAAAAAACCGAAAAAAAGGACAAAATTAAAAATGGCGGCTGGTTATGCATCCCCCATATGGGGTTTTTGGATATATTCAAGAGGAAGGCCCAAAGAATACATTTGGCTAATTTTTAAAACTATAGGATATTTTTCCTAGATTTACTAGGCTAAATGTACTGAGCACGCAAAATGTTTATCACGCTGACTGACGGTCTTTCCCCCACCAGAAGTGCAGCTGACGATTTTCTTTATTATTTTAAAAGTGTGAAAATTCTGCTGCATAAATTTCATAAGGTATAAAATAACTTTTTTTGCCAAAATTTTAATGCACTTCATGCGCGTAGCGGACGTATAACCCACCCTCGGCGCCGCAGCTGACGATTGTTTCTGTATCAAAAATGATCGGAACAATGATTTAAGACCATTTTTGTCCGGGATAAAATCACTCGGAGCGCTTTGATTTTCAAGCACTTTCACATGCTCTCACTCTTAACTCCACCACTGGTGCGGCAGCTGACGTTCGGAGCTGTGATGGGTTCGGTCTAAACTATTGTTGTTAAAATTTCCAGTCGGTATAAAATGACTTTTTCAATTGGTCATCGAGCTCCCGTAGTATAAATCTTTGATAAATAGAATATGTGTTATTTGTACATTATACTTTATATGTTGCTCGTGGAGGCGTTTTTGTGTTTTTTATTTGTTTTATCATTGTGAAAAGTGTTGACGAAATTATGTGTTAGCAAAAAAGTGTGTTTGTTTACATTTTAGGTCAACTCTATTGGAACGAACTACATGATTAACGAATATTTGTACAAAATAACCATTTCAACATGAAAACATTGTAAATATTGTACCTATAATATGTAAAAAAAATGTATGTTTAAAAACTAACAATAAGTGCAATACTTTTTTATTCAGAAATATGAATTCTCATTGTTCTTGGACGTTTACTCAAAAACTTCATTTTTGAGTTAACTGCTTTTGCTTTGGTGCTACCTTACATCTACAGATTTCCTCTCCATTTGGAAACATAAATACATATATTTAAATCACGCAATCGCATGTTTTAATATAATAAACATTAAACTTTTTATACAGTTAACAATGCATGATAAAGTTACACCGAGATTGTGGCTGATGGCCAAGTGCAAAACATATCTTGGTCTCTAAAATAAATATTGTATTACGCTATTGCGTTCAAGTACGGAGCCACCGAAATATGCGACTAGATCTAGTGCCAGAGAATATTAGAATTATATTATATCGCTCATCCAAAAGAACAAAGACATAATTGCAAAAAAATCGAAATTGGATTTTTGATGTCATAAGTATCTAAATTGGATGTTCTATCCGAGTAAAAAACAGCACAATTGTACATAAGTCTGCTAGTTTTCACAAGATGGGGTAAATATCTTTAGTGAATTTTCAAATTCAATAGAACAGTCAATTTAGATACTTATGACATCAAAAAGTCAATTTCGAGTTTTTTTGCAATTATGTCTTTGTTCTTTTGGATGAGCGATATAGGTTGTTGATTAGCTACTACTTTTATGATAAACAATAGTAGATAAATAAAATAATGAAATAAAATAATAGCCACCTAATCGCAAACCGAATAAGAAACTAAGAAGCTCTTTTTTGCAAGACCGACTTGCACTTGACAACAATCATGCCTGATAGAAAGCAAAGAAAGCTTTGGTTTTGAGCGCGCTTGCCTAGAAGATGCCTATTCATTATTGCCTTGAAGGTACTCAAGTTATATGTGACATGAAAAATTAAACGTTTCGTGCGAGTAGATTGGATCGGACGGAACACAAGTTTATTTGTATGAAAAACTCCGATAATACCTACTTCTTGAGATTAGGACTCATTTTATGGTAGTTATACTTAGTTAATCTTTTATTTAGTGAACTAACGATAACTAACCTGGGGGTTATTCTTTAACTTAGTTAGCAACTGAAAATAGTTGCCAACGAATTAGTTCGATATACATTGCTGCTTTACTGTGTAAAATTATGAAAACACTTTATATTTCCCACAGTAAAGCAGCAATGTATATCAAACTAATTCGTTGCCAACTATTTTCAGTTGCTAACTAAGTTACAGAATAACCCAGCAGGAGTGATTATCATAAATCGATACGGCGTATCATAGTTTTATAATACCTACCCCTCAGGTTGTACAAACAACACTTCCGTTGAGTACTTCGACACAATATAATCATTAATTACTATAATAACGCGTCGTTACACCTAGCTATTGATGGCTGCCGGTAAGTTAAACAGATAGTACGACAGCCCTGGAACAAAATTTTTAGTGATTAATAACAAGCTGAATTTCCGTGAGCAGGTTCGTTTCGACGAGACAAACAACTTTTTTATCTATGAAAATTCTCGATGGAGGTAGCTACTAGCTACTCGAGTGGGGAGGTGTTAAGAATTTCGATTCGCTCGGATGGGAAATCGTTCCACTAAATTTGTAAGACTATGTAGCCATTTCATTATACAAGTATTTACTAAGCTGCATACAAAAAAATCAGCTCGTTATTAATAATGTTTAATCATTTTTATAACCTCATTATTTGGTAATATTCGGAGTGGAGGACGCTGTAGAATATTATTAATAACCAGCTGATTTTTTGTATGCAGCCTAATAAATACTTGTATAATGAAATGGCCATATAGTCCTACTGGAACGATTTCCCACCCAAGCGAATCGAAATTTTTAACACCTCCCCACTCGAGTAGCTACCTCCATCGAGAATTTTCATAGATAAAAAAGTTGTTTGTCTCGTCGAAACGAACCTGCTCACGAAAATTTAGCTTATTATTAATCACTAAAAATTTTGTTCCAGGGCTGCCGTACTAAGACTGATACGTTTATAATAAGGATGCTAATCACTAATGTGTCTTTCGACGAGTTCCCGACATACCATTGCTCTTACGTAAAAACAACCTTTCGCAGTTTTAGAGACGTGTGCTGCCATCTATTAGATGAACGTCGTACTATTATAACAGTTACCTACAACCTAGGAACAAGACGATAGAGCACGCACGATAGCACATAGAACAGTTGTTAGAAAAGTTTTGTCAAGATGGCGCTTTACACAAGAGACTGTCAATGCCAAAGAGAATTTTTTTTTTGCCAAAGAGAAAACAATTTTTAAAAAGATAGAATACCCATTATAAGAAAAATAACTATTGTTTGTTAGAGCTCCATCTGAAATTTTTCAGTTTTTACATACAAAATACACCGTACCTATTAATTATTTCTGTTTCAGCGAAGGATTAGTATCTACATGTGGTGGAAACCCTCCTTTATTTCCTACGTAAGCGTATGGTACGGCTTGTAATACAGGAAACTGTACGAAGCACGCAAAACTGTAGCAAGTGACGCCGAGTAGCGCGGCACCACAATGTGAGCGTCTTCATACAATTCCTTGTCCATCTTCAAGAGCGCTGGACATATTAGCTTAATAACTTGTAATTATACATAGCTCAACGAATTGCGAAACTGGACACATAGCTTGAAGAACCGATAGACGTTGGGGGCTTGGGGCCCCATGGCGCTAGAATAGCGACCTCGCACCGGAAAGCGCAGTATTGGAAACCCCCACGAGGTACGAGGTACAGACGTTATGAAACGAGCTGAATGCAAGCGGCGCAAAACCGCAAATGTGGAAGTCCCTGTAAGGCAGTTATACCCAGCAATGGTTTCGGTTGACAACAACGAAAACCTATCCGTACCAAGTAACAAGATATTGTTAGCATAAACAGAAAACTTACATGATTTGAATTGATGTGCCAAAGACGCGCTGTCGGCCGCGTGATGGTACTCGTAGAGAGAACGACCAACCAGTTCTTCGGATTCGAATCCCAGGCTGTTCATTAACCTACAACAAAAAGAAAAAAAAATAAGCAATACTGATTTTATTATTTTATTGAAATATTCAAAGGCAAATTATGGAGTTTTAACTAATGACAACACCAGAGGTCCTAGTAGTTATAACTTTTCAAGTTAACGTGACATTGGTGCTAATTCGGTTGTACAGAATCTCTAAAATAAATTAACAGGTCTAGTCAATAATGCTCTCCTTTTCACAATGTTCGCAACAGAAAAGGATAAGCTTACTTTTAGACATGCAATTTAGTTTAGATTATACTGATTGTGTACAATCTGTAAACTAAACTAAATATAAATCTGTAATCACAAACAGAAAAATAAACTCGCACTTTCAAAATGCCGAGAATTCAGTGCTGCGATGAAAAAAAAAACAAAGAACTTGACCTTGGCTTTGTCATGTATATCTATTATAAAAAACTCAGATTTGTTAAAAAAAAAAAAGATTTTTGATTAAATCAGAATCAGAATTTAAAACGATAACAGCAATTGTATTCATCCAGTAGACCTACATAAATTTTTTTTATAGGTAAATAAAATGTTACAAACTATTTGAACTTTTGTATTTAATATTCTGCCATAATTTGTATCAAACACAACCGATACTAACAGTAGGGTAATTTAAAAATGAACCCTAATGACTCCAAAGGTCATTCCCAATGTGACCCAAAGTCCTTATGTTTAGGTTATGTTTACCGGTATCTCTGCAGTTAACCTTGAATGACCTATTGCCTTCTGAATCGCACCTTTCACTAGCATACCGTTTACGATTCCACAATACACACAATCTAAACAATTCTTACGACAAATGCGTTAATTTATTTGTCCAATCAAAGATTAAGAAACTTACAGCTTTTAAAAACCCCGCCATATCCGTCCTGAATTCGCTCACTTATAAAACAAACATAAATCAATAATTTAAACTTTCAAACAACACTAGCACATAACACCCACAAAATATTCACAGAAAATATTACACTTTCCAAAATATCACAACAAATCCAACATCCGTGCATTATCGCGTACCGAGTTTAAGTACCAGACCGCGAAATATCGCATCATGTTTAACCTACAAAATACATTTGAAGGTGATATTTTTGTTGATATTACGCCACCAAGTAGAGTAAAGCGCTGCGAAGGTCGGATCATGGCGACGTGAGCGTTACCTAAATTTAGCCAGGTAATACCGAACGCTCTATTGTTGTTGAGCGCCATCTTGTAACATCTTTGAAAACTGATGTGTGACATTAATGGTTTGTTTATCGTCGTAAAAATGGCAACAGGTTCTTCATTTTCATCTGGCATAGGTAGCTTTGATCTAATTACTATATTATAGTATATTCCTAGTCATCATAATCATCGTGATCAACCCATTACCGGCTCACTACAGAGCACGGGTCTCCTCTCAGAGTGAGAAAGGTTTTGGCCATAGTCTACCACGCTGGCCAAGCGGATTGGCAGACTTCACACACCTTTGAGAACGTTATCGAGAACTCTCAGGCATGCAGGTTTCCTCACGATGTTTTCCTTCTGTATATTCCTAGTGTATTTCTACATTTAAAATTATTTCTCAATTAAGTTTCCAGCTGTAAATACTCTTCATAAAGAATTGTTTTGAATAACTTTGAGCCAAGGATCAAATCATCATCATCATCAAATCGCAAAGTAGCAAGAAGCTGAGAGGATCATTTACTACGCGGACTTTTTAAATATTGTCTATGATTACTGTGAACTGCTCTTTAATTTGCTGATTTCTCGTCAGTTCTCGTGAGTTCTCGTCTTTCAGACTTCTCGTCGCAAACTATGGCAGTCGCTTTGCTAAAAGATGCACTTTTGTAAATTAACTTAATAGTATTTTTACAAGCAAATAAAATAGAATCCAGCTATGCTTAAGTGAGGACGGTTCAGTGGTATCTCTTAAACGTACATGATGTACGAAGGATGCGGTATTGAATTTTGACCCACCAAATTATCAATATACCAAAGATACCAAAGATTACTTTTATGAAGATCTGATGTGGTTGTGGGATATTCAACTTTAATTTAAAAACGTCGCTACAATACCTGAATCCTTGGATATTTTTGATGCTGCATTCCCAATAAATTAATAGCACCTAACTTATCTTCTCTTTTTTTGTTCTAACAGCCCCCACACACTTAAATACATACACAATAAAGTTAGCCCTTGACTACGATCAGATGAGATCATATTATGACGATGGTAATGACGATATAGTCTACGATGCTTGGTTAACTTGGTAAAGAGATATGGTAAAGAGTATTTTATTAAAGCAATCCCCGATCGGTTTCTACGCGGCATCGTAACGGAACAGAACGGCGGTAAGTCTTCGCCGGCAATCTGCAAAGGGCTTTGAATATTTTTGTATGGACCCTGTCCTACCTACCAGTCCGCCATTTTCCTTTTTTTTTTTTTTTCAAAATATAGGCCACACACAAAACCTGCATAAATCACTAGCTGGCATTAATACAAACAACTATTGTCATGAGATAAAATCTTCCAATGTCATGTTTTCCAGATAATATTAAGCTGTCAAAGTTGTACGTTCGTTGTATCTTTTGTCTCATAGAATAGTTGTTTGTATTCAAGCCAGCTATTGATTTATACAGGTTTTATGCGTGGCCGGTATTTTGTAAAAAAAAAAAAAGGAAAATGGCGGACATTTAATAAGGCCAAAATATTCAAAGGAGAAAAGTATCACTTACCCTTCGTCTGTGTAAGTAAACTTCATGTCCAAACTGTGTTTAGTTAGGAAAGTCATGCTGTTCAGTGGCGTCTCGATGTTGGAAGGATGCGGTATGGGCCTTCCCACAGCCACCAGGGCTCCTGTGTTGCTGCACTTTTGAACATCTTTCTTGTCTTCGTCCGATTCAGTTTTTAGGTCTTGATCGTTAATTTTTTCTTCGGTCGGAGTCAACATGTGACCGGTTACGTGGATCACCTGTTGATTAATAGAAAGCAAATTTTAATCAGGATTTACGTATGAGATACTAAAAGCGGTGATAGCCTAGTGGTTAGGACGACCGACTTCTAATCGGAGGTCGTGGGTTCGATCCCGGGCACGCACCTCTAACTTTTCGGAGTTATGTGCGTTTTAAGTATTTAAATATCACTTGCTTTAACGGTGAAGGAAAACATCGTGAGGAAACCTGCACGCCTGAGAGTTCTCCATAACGTTCTCAAAGGTGTGTGAAGTCTGCCAATCCGCTTGGCCAGCGTGGTAGACTATGGCCAAAACCCTTCTCACTCTGAGAGGAGACCCGTGCTCTGTAGTGAGCCGGTAATGGGTTGATCATGATGACGTATGAGATTTGTGAGGGATACTGAAAACACTATACGATTATGTGTGTATTTAGAGTTTAAAAATGGAAATTCGAAAAATCCTGCCTTGGTTCACGTTATCCATACAAAACGTGACATTTCACGGCGTGTCAACAAGAGGCCTTAGGGTTCTCAAGGAATATTTCTTCCTTTATAATCTCTAGATTTTGGCTATACATTGTTTTTCAGTTAGTCAGCACGATACTATTTTATAGACAGTCAAGAGATTAATTTAAGAAAGATTAATCAAAAATCTATACATAATATGATAATATTATGAACTATTAATGATCAGAAGTTGGAAGTTAACTTTTTGTTATTATCTTTATTACCTTGTTTATTTTAAAATTATAAACAACTAGCTGACCCCCGCGACTTCGTTCGCGTGTTTTTCTTTGCTATAAACCTCACGGAGCCCGAGACCTTTCCAACGAATGCAAAACCGTGGAAATCGGTTCGTGCGTTCTGGAGTTATAGCGTCAGGAAGGAAAACCCGACTTATTTTTTATATAGTAGATTTAAATGAATCAAAGGATTGAAAATTCTAGATTGTGTGCGCTACAAGTATACCAGAATGTTGATTATGACACGGTAATAATAAGTTTTAATGGACTCAGAGCTGCATCAATCAAAAGTAATGGACATAATGATTGTATCCAAGAAAACGTTAGGAAGGTTAACAAGCTTATTACTATGTCATTTTATATGTATGTTTATTGTTTATGTAGCTTTGAAGAATCATAATGTGTGCAGTAATTATATGCAGCCTTTTTATATTAAACTAACCCGATTTTTTGGTACAATTTATATTGAGAGTGAGGTTTTGTTGATTTATCACAATCAAAAGAACCTATTACCTTAACGATGGTGGTACGAATATTTAAAGGTGATAAATTCATGCCGGAAAGATATTCCACGCCTAAGTGCGTACTACAAACGAGGAAGCAACACGTTTCTTAGGCATGTACAATTATTACCATATTATTATGATAAGAGATTTTCAGCACCGAGATAATAGGAATAAAATAATAAAATATACTGAATAGCTTTACTATTAGTATCATCAATTTCAAAGTTTACTTTTGAAAATTTTTTGTATAAGATACACTTATAAACGACGATTCACGCTTCACCGTGCACAAACCGGGAAACTGAGAAAAGTGTTATACCCGGACTGAGCACGGTCTATCATGAATTAATTCATAACATTTACAAAACGATGCAACGGATCCTAGACCGGATACGCACTAGCTCACCATTTACACGGTGTAGCATGAATCATCCTTAAAGAAGCCCTAGTTACCTCTTATCTGAAAACAAATTACTGAATAATACTTAAACAATATTCCTTTAAATTCAAATACCGTCAGTCTAGAGTAGACCCTAGAATAGCTGAGAGGACAAAGGATATTATAATTTCCAGGTATTTGAATGACAATAAAATTCATATTTATTCATATTGTAGTACTATATCATAATGACGAATCAATTTTATTTTTACACTATTAGCCTATTACCTAAGTAAGTATTCTGTTTTTGTAATAAACTACGTAGGATAGTGTATATTTATAAGCACGCAAGGCATTTACCTATTCGATGACGAAATTGTTATTGTTAGGAAAAAAAAGTGGAAATTTTTCGCTTACATGGTAATTTCGTAATTTGATAAAATGTTTACGTAATTTCTGCAAGTTGTTTGCTAAAAAATATTGTCATTATAATGGAATAATTTCAACGTTATTTTGTCCGGTGTGTCTCTATCGACAAAACCGTACGGCCAAGCGATTTAGTGTTCCGGTATGATGTCAAATCGAGCAAACACAAAAAAACAAACTTTCTATCTTTCTCGAAGCATTTCAGGCCATTTTCGACCTCCTGTAACTTCGTCGTGGATAAAGCTAGAAGCCTGAATTTTCAGTGCCCAAGAGAACTAAACTAGGCACATACCCAAATTATATTTATTCGAAACTATAGTTTAAGAACTATTGCAATCATTGTTCTTTAGTTTTGTCACTGACATAGCACCGATCATCAATATTCTAAGGTACTTCTGCAAAAACACAAGCTTCAAATTTTGAAACACAATTACTGTTTAGCCTATAAAGCAAGGAAAAATTCAAACATATCGCTATATCTATCTATAATAATATAAAGTAGCTTGTCCAGTACGGTTAGTCTAAGATTTTACACATATAAATAGTTTTGCGACTCGTTTGCTCACTCGTTTTGAGAAACTGAACCCAAACACTCTTATTTTAAAGTCGTAATTCCATAGTTCGAATATATATTTTACAACATTTCTGCTTGGGGCGCTCGCTGTGTTCGAATGCTGAATGTATTGGCGAACTCAAACCTTAATACAAGCCATTTTAGGTCTATTTTACTCTGAAATCGATCAATAGTATAACTACAAAGTTTTGGAGTGCTCCAATCTTAGACTAAGCACTCTGACTGATTATTTATCAACGCACAGCCTAAACCACTGAAGCTAGAAACTTGAAATTTTCACAGTAGCTTCCTTTTATGACGTAGGCGCATACTAAGAAAGGATTATTGCGAATTCCATCCCTAAGGGGATTAAATAGGGGATAAAAGTTTGTATGAAAGTCCGTCATTTTCCAAGTTATATCCATGAAAATTGGTATTTAGGTTTTTGGTTAAAAATAAAGTGTCACGAGTTTAAGGAATTTTGGAAAAACTACCCCCAAGTGAGTTGAATGGGAGTTGAAAGTTTGTATGAAAGTCCGTCATTTTTAAAGTTATATCAATGAAAATCGGTATTTGTATTGTCGGTTAAAAATAAAGAATTACGTGTTTCAGAAAGGGAAATTCCACCCCTAAGTGACATTTATAAGAATCCAAGTGGACGAAGTCGCTGGCATCAGCTAGTCTTGTTATAAACTAAAACCTTTCTGAAAGTACCTATGTATATTACGATCTTAGAATAAATAGGTAAAGAAAGGCAGTCGTCGACGCGGCGATAAGCCGTTTTTAACGGGCCTTAACAGGCTCGATACGTCTATCGTCGCGTCAGTGCTCAAGGTACCTACTCATGCGCTTATGTGCGTGTCGGCAAATGTAATTACAGGGCACACATGGATTGGTTTATAGCTTACGTTTCGAGCGGAAATTTGTTAGAAACTTCCATTCTAAGCGTAATAGTTCGATGATTACGATATAATTATCATGAAACGTCAGTTTGCTGCATCGAATTAAAAGTCCGACTACAGGTACCTTGTAAGAAGCCGATTTGAGATGCACGTTCCTCCCTTTGCTGGTGAGCGTGCACTTGAGGCGGAGGAGCAAGTCGCGCCGCGCGTCGTCGCCCGCGCGCAGCGACTCGCGGATCTCGTCGTGGTCGCACGGGTGGCTGAACTCGAACACGCTCTGCCCCATGATCTCCATCTGGAACACGTGTTAACGCACGTTTGTAGCACACGAGTAGATAGCTACAGAGAGCAAGCTACATACAAACGGCCCGCTGTAGGTACACTCACACAAACGCACTCACCAACGGTTCACGGACGCCCGCTCGGTCTACCAACCGGTACAGTTGGGTGACAAACGTGCGCATATGTGTGAGTGTACCTACAGCGGGCCGCTTGCAGAAGCTTTCCCTCTGTACTTATCTACTCGTGTGTTTGTAGTGTGACATTTAGTATTAGATATATTTTTAATATCATACCTTAGTTCTAGATAAGGGCGTCACCAAGGGGGTGCTAGAGGTTTGAAAATATATAGCCAAATGCAACCAGTCCTAAATTCTGTCACTTGACTTATAAAATTAATAACGTCAAGTCCCGTCAAGAGCTACACTTGCTTTATAGCTTCATAACCTCTCGACTGAACCTAAAATTCATACTTTTCCCATCCTCCACATATCAACTTGCCCCCTTGCCAAGAAATTCTCAGTGCCAGCTCGTAGTTGGAAGCTGACGGTGTGTCACCCCCGTGTCTCGGTAGAGCACGTTAAGCAGTCGGTCCCGGTTATTATTACTAACATGTGAAAATAGTCGGTAAAGCCCGTCAACCGGCGTTGGAGCAGCGTGGCGGGTCTAAGCTCTAAACCTCTCTCTCCTAATAGAGAGGAGGCCTGTGCCCAGCAGTGGGACTTTGAAAGCCTGCAGTGGTGGTTGGTGGTGGTGGTGGTGAGTACAGCTGCTGTCTCAAGAAGGATTCCAACACGTAATACTAGACATGGCTAAAAAATAAACTAGTTCAAATGACAGCCTGATCCTTAGAATTCCTCACTGACTACGTAAAAACAATTAGAAGCCCCAAATAACTTCAGGTATGTAATAAATATAAATAAAACCTAGCCTATAGATAACCATGGCACGGATTTAACGAATCGATAGATACACCTTACTGATTAAATCCCAGTTGTTGGGATGCTTCAAGGATATAAAGAATCCCACATAGGTAGATACACATAACCCTGAAACACATATCCCTGTTTTTGCAGTCGCACAGTGGGGTAAAAGTATACCTTCTCATATACCCATAGCCTCAGAAAAAAATTCATAATAACCACTTTTTATTTTCCTTTAAAATGAGGTCTTTACATCACTATTAATAATCACGGCCGTGATCTGGTCGTAACATTTACTGCTTCTGTCGCATATAAATGCTTGGCAACGATTATTAATTTGACATTGAATATGCAATGAACACAATCGAGAGAGTATAATTGAGTGAAAACAATCTCCAAACAATTATTATTATTTTACTGAAGATACCATATTAATATTTTGCAATTACTTTTCAATCAAACTAATATTAACAGTTTTTTTTTATTGGTTTGCTTATGTTAATGATATGCACTTTATTTATTCACGATCTTAAATATATCTAAGGAGTCTAAGTCTGAGATCTACAGAGCGTAGTCTGACTCTACTCAGACTTGAAACAGAGTTAAAACGGGACATGAATATGTCCCTGACGTAAATCTGTCTCGTTTCAACTCTATCTCAAGTCTGAGTAGAGTCAGAGTATGCTCTATAGATCTCAGCCTAAGCAGTCTAAGGAGTTCTCTTTATAAAAAAATTATATAATTTTAATAGAGATTACCTTTTCGTTTTGGATATCGACATCGTGCCTTTATCAAAACGAGAACCAAATATGAGCCAATTTTAGAAGTCTACATCGACCTTTTGAATTTAATAAACTTACTCATCAATTTGGGATACGAAAAGAAAATTAAAATTACTAATGCTACTATCATTCTAAGTAGGTAATGCTTTCAATTACAAAACAACTAAATAATTTCTGCTGCGTAATATATACTTCCAAATAGAGCTAGCTAAAGGTCGACCAGAATCTCATGAAAAATACGGAAATGAAATTCCAAAGTTAGCAATACTACGGCTGCCCTAGCGATAAACAAAGTAACTGAATTTTTTTGTGAAATTGACTTTTTTTGCATTAACAAAAGTTTTATGTCGAGTAGTTTTTTACCACAGTTTAATATTTCAAATAACTTGAACCGTTAACTGAAATTTGAATTGCCCAAACAAAGTAACTGCACACACTAACCCGGAATGTAAATGCAAAACCAAGTAAACAACAAGCACAACACAAAAACAAAGTAATTGGATGTTGATTACTTTGTTTTTGTATTTAAAATGCAGTTGCTTGATTTTTCGTTTCGTGAAACGATCCCAGGTAAGGTGTTCTGAATGTAATTACTTTGTTTATCACTAAGGCAGCCGAGTTAACCTAGTATTGCTTACTACAAAATTTAATTTCCCCATTTTTCATGAGATTCTGGTCGATCTATACCTATTTGTAAGTAGATAAGTATTACGCAGCACAAACTATTTAGTTGTTTTGTAATTGTAAGAATAAAACCTAGTCAGCTTCAAAACGAAATATGATATAAAAATAAAAAAACGTGTCTCAACATTAGACTAATTTCAACAAAACGATATATCGATATTATAGTTTCAGATGTTTTAATAACAGCCTCAATTCACAATTTTTAATTGAAGTTTTCTTTAAAATAAGTAGTTAACTTTGAGTTAACGTGGGCTCATAGATTTGTGTGAATTTCTGAAACTTTCAAACTTCGTTCATATGGAGAGTTCACTAACTTCTCTTAAAATAAAGATCTTAAGTTTTATTCGAAAACAAACTTCAATACTGATATACATATATTCAGTAACGTTGTTGATCAATACCGTTCGGCATCAAATCAAAATATACAATTTATATCGAAATAGCTTTCCTACAAAGCTTTTGAAGGTGAACTTGACTTCAAAGGAGATGCAAGTTTCTTTGAGAGGAAGAAATATTAAAAATATCCTTTGATGCAGTTATGAATAAAATTCACTATAAAACTTGCGTTACTGACGGACAGGGAACCCGATCCGTACATCTCTACTCATACTAGAAAAAAAAAACCATTAGAAAATAACAAAATATAAACTGCTACAAAATTCATAAGAAGGTAAAATTACGTATATACACGTTTGTATTGGGTAGGCTACCACAAGCTGTGGTAGCCTAGTAGTTAGGACGACCGACTTCTAATCGGAGGTCGTGGGTTCGATCCCGGGCACGCACCTCTAACTTTTCGGAGTTATGTGCGTTTTAAGTATTTAAATATCACTTGCTTTAACGGTGAAGGAAAACATCGTGAGGAAACCTGCATGCCTGAGAGTTCTCCATAACGTTCTCAAAGGTGTGTGAAGTCTGCCAATCCGCTTGGCCAGCGTGGTAGACTATGGCCAAAACCCTTCTCACTCTGAGAGGAGACCCGTGCTCTGTAGTGAGCCGGTAATGGGTTGATCATGATGATGTTTGTAGTGGAAAATCCTATTCCCCTGTATCCGTTGCACCGGACTTTGTGAGTACATTGAGATCATCAGAATCGTTAATATTGACTGAATATTATATGGATGGTTCGTTTGCTACAGCCAACTCTCAGCCTGCGATCTCACTTGTTTTACTCTCTCTGTTTTCACACTTGTTTTGAAGCTCTCAGCCGATTTGAAGTGATTGCGACCACCAATTTGTAGAGCTTTCAAAGTTTGGTGCTAAGATCTCTAAATTTTTCCACTTGAAGAGATCACAAACATCGCCTATAAAATGGATGTAACGGAATGTTGAAGTCGTAAAAAAACTAGTTTAAATATAGACAGGAAAATTTTTGAAAAATTCATTTTTTTCTTATCGTATGTTATGAAGAAGCTCCGCGCCAACAAAACTAATTGGTGGATTTCCCAAATCAATACAAACATACGCATTGACGTAATAATAGTTTAGTTATAATGCATAGCATCGATCCGCTTTGGGAATACTAACTTCGCAAAAGGATATGCGTTGCTATCGGTATAAAATAATAAGTGGTTTGAACTACCTACTGCATTACAAAAAACTTAGTTATTATCACACTAATATTATAAAGGCGAAAGTTTGTGTGTGTGTATGTTTGTTACTCTTTAACACCGCAACTACATGAACCGATTTGCCAGAAATTTTGAATTGGAGATAGATTATGCCCTGACTTAACACATAGGCTATTTATTCTGGAAAATCCACAGTTCCCACGGGATTTTGAAAAACCAAAATCTATAGCTACAGCTATAGGTAGATTACTATAGCAAACTTCCTTGAGCGGGAAAAGGGAGCGGGAAGGGGAACCGGAAATCTAAGATTTCCTTGGGATTTGTGAAAAACTGAAATTCACGTGGGCGAAGCTGCGGGCAGAAGCTAGTCCGTTACCATTTTCCGACGTATCTCCTGATAGCAAAATACCCCCTTGGTACAATGCTGATTGTGCTGTTGCAGAAGCCCGTAAGCAATCAGCGTTTGTAACTTGGGCGGATGCTCGCTCTCTCAAGACACCGGATGTAAAAATCAAAAAAAGAGAATTCAATATTGCCGCCAAGTCCTACAAAAGGGTTTTGGAAAGAGCTCGTTTCGACCGAACTAATCGCATCGGACGTAAGCTTGCCTCCTACCCCAGTGGCAGTAAAGCTTTCTGGTCTCTTGCGAAGTCGGTTGAAACTAATTTCTGTCGTTCTTCACTGCCGCCTCTGCAGAAACCTGATGGATCACTGGCCATAAGTGCAACAGACAAAGCCAATCTACTTGCTTCTCTGTTTGCTGAAAACTCACGGCTGAATGCTGGAAGCAATCTCCCACCCACCCTTCCACCATGCGACTCCAGTATGCCGGAGATACGCATACACCAGCAAGAGGTCCTTAAAACCCTTCGGAACCTCGACGTGAGTAAGGCCAGTGGCCCTGATGGTATACCTGCAATAGTCCTGCGGAATTGCGCCCCTGAGTTGTCTCCTGTGCTAACACGCTTGTTTCGTCTCTCCCTGGAAACTGCTCAAGTCCCCAAATCGTGGAAAGTTGCAAACGTGCAACCAGTACCGAAAAAGGGGAGTCGTGCTGACCCGGCAAATTACAGACCAATTGCGATCACGTCCATCCTCTGTAAGAGTATGGAACGTGTTCTCAATAATAAACTCCTATCATACCTAGAAGCTAACGACCTCCTGTCAGACCACCAGTACGGATTTCGGAAAAATCGGTCTACGGGAGATCTTCTAGTGTATGCCACACATATTTGGGGTGAAGCCATTGAGAAATACGGAGAAGCACTAGCCGTTTCTCTTGACGTCTCAAAGGCTTTTGACCGGGTCTGGCACGGCAGTCTTCTCAGCAAGCTTCCGGCATACGGAATACCCACTGGCTTTTGTAGCTGGATATCTGATTTCCTGAGTGACAGGTCATTTCGGGTAGTCGTCGATGGCTGCTCATCTGACCTAATGGCTATCAATGCCGGTGTCCCTCAGGGATCTGTTCTATCCGCAACCCTTTTTCTGCTGCACATCAATGATCTTCTAAAACCCGGTATCTTTGGGTACGCTGATGACAGCACAGTTACGGATAGATACATGTCCAGTTCTCGAGCCAGTGCTACTGAGATCCTTGAGCAAAGAGAGGCAATGGTGAATCGCATTAACTCAACTCTCAAGGAGGTGTCTGATTGGGGTGACGCCAATTTAGTTAAGTTTAATGCCACCAAAACGCAAGCGTGTTTATTCACTGCAAAAAAGAGCCCTTTCACCTTGGCTCCTACTTTCCAAAGTGTATCCGTTCCGATTGGTGACCATATTGAACTTCTGGGTATTGACATCTCACCCAAACTCAATTTCGGGAAATGCATCGAGTTGAAGGCCAAAACAGCTGCCAAAAAACTTGGTATCCTGAACAAGGTGAAACGGTACTTCACACCCGCACAGCGCCTCACTCTCTATCAGGCTCAAATCCGGTCAGGCATGGAGTACTGCTGCCACCTTTGGGACGGCTCTGCCAAATACCAACTCGACGCATTAGACTCGGTTGATCGCCGCGCCCGTAGAATTATAGGCGATCGGTCACTAACCCAGGCGAAACTGCTAAGTTTACAGCACCGGCGCAATGTCGCCTGTCTATCGGTCTTTTATCGGATATACTTTGGAGAATGTGCTCAGGAACTATTTAACCTGGTTCCTCCTTCACCATTTCACCACAGAACAGCGAGAAGTCGTGAACGTTGGCATCCCTATGTGGTTGACGTACAGTCTGCCCGCACGAAGCGCTTTCGATCAACGTTTCTGATACGAACCGCTAGGGTGTGGAACGCCCTTCCGGCGTCCGTGTTTCCCGCCTCGTTCAACTTAAGTGCCTTCAAAACAAGAGTGAATAGGCATTTTCTAGGCAAGCGCGTTCCAACTTAGACCTCATCATTGCTCTCCAGGCATGATTGTCGTCAAGCGTAAGCCTATCATACAATAAAAAAAAAAAAAAAAAAAAAAGTCTAAGATATTTTTTCTAAAGCATATGTCCTGAGACGTCCAGCTTAAGCCACTCGATGTCAAATATAAGATATTTTTATAAACATATAGCCTTGCTAAGGCAGAAAACGAAGACGAGTGGCAAAAGTACCTACACCCAGATGAGAAGGGCAATTATCATGCGGACAGAGGAAAGGGAAAAAGAAGAAAAAGAGTAACTAGAGGCTGACTACAAAGTAATGCCAAGTCCATGCTGATGCAATGGGTTCCGTGCTGATCAAGGCAAGGGAAGGTTTAGTCTGTAATGCAAGCAAGTCAGAAATGCCCTGCAAACAGGCAGAATCTGAAGGGATTTTTTCCTCTCCCGAAGAAATTCCGAAAATTGAAGAGGCTCTGACCGATCCAAACTTGAACTACTACTGATTTAACATGGCGAAGCGAAAAAAAAAAATTGGAAAAAATTTGGACAGAAAAATCTGATATTGAGGCTCTATATGCTCCGGGACATATCGCTGCTTAAATCGAAAAGGGCGAACGGGGCACCGTCTAATTTGGACTTTAGTAACGTAAAAAACGGCCAAGTGCGTGACGGGCCACGCGCAGTGTAGGGTTCCGTAGACACAATCCTCGAAAAACATATATAACTCCTTAACCTGTGAACCCTACATAGCCATGATAGTTTTCCTTTAAAATTGATTATATCTACTACTGTTGTGAATTTTTTCAAGTTCCTATATACTGCCATTTGGCTGATAGAGGGGGGGACACATGACTCTAATAAAAATTAGCACTTTAAAACATCATATTTTACAAACGGTAGATCCGTTTGTAAAATATGATGATGATATATGATGATAGAAATCGAAAAATGATGTTCCCACACCCACAGTATTTTTAAAAGACCTATTCAACGATATCCCACACTATGGGGTAGACGAGAAAAAAAATATTCATCCCCACTTTACATGTGTATGTGTGGGGGAGCAACCCTAAAAAAAATTTTTATCAAAATTTTATTTCACCACTTTGTCGGCGTGATTAATATTTATACCCATGCCAAATTACAGATTTCTAGCACTAATAGTCTCTGAGATTAACCGAGGACGGACGGACGGACGGACGGACAGACAGACAGACAGACGGACGGACATGGCGAAACTATAAGGGTTCCTTGTTTACTACGGAACCCTAAAAGAAGAAAGAGAATAAGAATCATAAAAATTTGCGTTATATACGTAATTTGCCTTTCTGATACTGGAGTTTCTTTCTAATCTTAACCTCCGAACATGATATCAAACCCCTAACACCTGAAGGCATGATAAAGGTCACGTATTTCCTTTTGATATAGACAAGATATAATTAGTTCAGCCATTAAACACTTCGAGATGTCTACACGTGTCATATTGTGTCGAGTGTTTAATATGGAAGTAATTTACATAATAATAATCGTTTGCAAAAATCATATGTGTTACGCGTAGAAAAGAGTTTTGCAACAAGAATTTAATTTTGTTATATATATTATATTGCTTTGAGGATATTAAATATTCTGAGCAAATTAAATAACATAAATGAATTCAGGAAAACAATACTTGGATCATTTCTATGCATCCAACGCAGGTCCAAATGATCAAATTATTTGCAGTCTGATGAGAGCTAAGATTAAGTATATCTCCTTCTTCTTCTTCGATGAGAGGTTGTCAGGAATTTTTAATGGCAGAACATATTTGTCATCTGTAAATTCAGATGATTGTATACAAAAAAAACCGACCAAGTGCGAGTCAGACTCGCGCACCGAGGGTTCCGTACTCCAGAAGTAAAAATATTTAACGTAATGATGTCAACACACATTCCTTCTTAATGAACCGCAAAATTAACTTTGTTGGTAGAGGTTTATACCTAAAAATAGATTAATATATATAGCGTATAATATAGAGTATAATTTCTCGAAATTCTTGGGATAACGAGGACAGAGTTGTAGGTACCTTCAATATAATATGTATACAATGTATTTACAGAAAATTTTATCGGTAAACTCGGTAACTAAAGGTATGCACTACAGCCTTTAAATGTCCCACAACTGGGCAAAGGCCTCCGCTCTCATAGCAGAGAGGGATTTAGATCTTAGACCCGCCACGCTGCTCCCAATGCGGGTTGGCGGGCTATGCACACTTATATCGCCACAATAGAAACAAGTTTCCGTACCTGCGACACGCCGAGATGATCAGCAATATTTTCGCTGCAGTACACGATGTCACCCTGCTGCGACAACACCAGGATGAAGCCGTCCAAAGACTCCAGAGTGTTCATGTACGAGAGCTCAGACTGCACCTCCTCCAAGCCTTTAGGGCTCAGCAATTTGGGCGCTTCTTTGTCTTCGGGCACTGGAAGGAGAAATAAGAAAATAATTATATGCAAGCAATATCATAGCAAGAATAAAGGTTAGGATTCCGATTCAAGCAGGATTTCTCTGGATGGTAAAATTCAATCTCGGGCATACCCAATAGTGCCATAGGTTTTTCTGACAATAGCATAGAAGCATAAGATATCTAGAGAAAAAATATGACACGAACACGAATGATGCCGTATATAGCAATCCTTCTAGTTGGATTCGGTATCTTAATGTTAGAAAGGAGAGAGTATGTGTAGGCGACTTTAGGATATGTATGGGTATAGTTGGCGAGTCGGCGACTTGATCCCTAGGAAGCTCGAAATTAAATAGTCAAACTTCATTCGTAGCAATATCATGAAATGGCTTCCTTTGTTATGATACGCCCAACCGCAATAATCGTGCTAGATTGTTGTTAATCTTATGAACAAGGAGACTTGAAAATAAAGATAACGACCGTGTTTGCAATTATAATAATTATTTATGATATCAAAATATCATAATAATTAATAATTCATGCCAGACTCTCGTGTCTATAGACGAAAAGAAAAAAATAATTATGGTGTAACGCTGCAAAGTGTAATAGAAACTTAGTACAAGGAAATATAATAACTAAGATACTAGTTCGATGATAATATGGGAAGTATTTTGTGAACACTCATAATAAGTCAATTAATATTGAACATATTATAATTTAGATGAGTTACAGATTCTTATTGGTATTTAAATAATTATAGGTACTCTTATTTTACGAAGAAACAGAGGAGCACCGAAATTTGACTGAAAAATTCCTGCACTTGTTTACTTATCTTTCTTTTAACTGCGGGCCGGATTTGTTTGACGTTAAATATTGGAAATGTAAATCTCTGGTGTAAATAAACCTAAGATCCCAATATAAAACTGGAGTTGATGACGTCAAAGTGCGGTTTCGAAGCTTGCATTTTAAAGTGTGGAGTGACGCGTGCCAAAGTTCCAAACAAACCGGATATTGTGGTCGCAAAATATGGACATCGTATTATCAATATTATAATTAACATGTGCATGGCGCTCAGATTTTGTTTTAAACTTATAAAGAGTGTTTTGGCACGTTAAACAACAAGATTAATATGTTCGTCTTTTCTGCAGAGGAACTAAACAAAAAGTTTGTTCTGAGTGCACCCCCACTTATCTACATAAGTGGGGGTGCCAGCCAGGTAACCTCCCAGTGTGCCTGGGTGCTGCTGGTCCTTTTGGATACGTCCGAGGGGAAGAGCAGTATTCCGGCCGGTGCACCCCGGTAACACGGTTAATAATTTCCTACGGAGATATTTTTAGCCATGGCCAATGACCTGGCTGAGTGAGGTTTCTCCGCGTGTCCCTCTGATTGGCAGAGGGCTCTGCGGATGAAACTGGGGGCGAGACACCCCGGGGCGGGGGGCAGCAATGCCCATCGCAGGAGGAAGAAAACTTCGTTAAAAAATTACGCGAGGGCGCGAGCCTCTGGAGGGACAGCCCAGAGACGAGCGGGAGCCCCGGCTGGAGCGGCCGCATTCTGCCGCAGAACGGGGGTATCAAGTCAAAAAAATATGTATCAAAAAAAAGGTGTCGGTCTTTAAGGGCCTTGGCCGTATAGTTATTTCAGTTGGACCGTGTTCAAATGGTGACCGCTGTATACAAGCGGCACAAGATCATGTTTTGTGGCAATCCTAGCAAGAGACATAATAATATGTTTATAAAGCATTCACACATATATTTGATACGTAACGGACGTCTGTCGTTTCAGAAGAAGTTTGTTTTGTTTCTTGGGTTTCATTAGCTTCCGCAAAGAACGCTTGTTTCATCCGTTTACTAGATTATTAAAATACTTTCAACCTAAACATTTTTAACCCCCGACGAAAAAACGACGGGGTGTTATAAGTTTGACGTGTCTGTGTGTATGTGTGTGTGTGTGTCTGTCTGTTCCCCTGTAGCGCTCAAACGGGTGAACCGATTTGAACACGGATTTTTTTTGTTTGAAAGGTGAATTAGTCGAGAGTGTTGTTAGCTATGTTTGATGAAAATCGATCCAAGATGGCCGCCGCTACAAAATGGGAGATTATATTTTTTTTCACAACTCCGTTAATATGGGTATCAAATGAAAGGGCTTGACTAGTAGAATAGCACTATGCAAATCCAAGATGGCCGCGACCACAAAATGGCGAATGTCGGGGGTTTTTTAAATTTTTAATTTATACTTGTATGTTGAAGAAACATTTTGTTAATAATGCATTATACATTATTATCGACTGCCACCTATAATATTATTCCATAAATAGGAAACAAGTAGGTAGGTACAAGTTTCATATCAAATGACACGTGTATGTATCGAAAACATAAATATAGTAGGTATATTATGTCGAATCATTTAGTATTTTTAAATACCTATCTGTGACATCTATTACAATCATATTTGCCTGTTCACATTATTATCACCAAATCGTAGTAACTTATCACCTAACCTATCACCTAGTAGAAAAAATAAATAGGTATATATAAATAAAGTAAATAACAGAAATTACTCAATCGCACATAGAGGTCGTCAAAATTTGTATATCCACAAATAGGCTACATGGTACTAGTAATATACTAGTATTCTGTAGTACATAGTGCAGGCTAGATGGCGTTTGTGAGTGTGGATCATCACAGCACACATGGCTGATATTCTATTAAATAAAAATGAAAAATAAATTATAATACTCCACAACTCTGGCTATGTCAATGCCTCTGGAGATGTGGAGCTGAAAGCGTCTTCTAAAGATCTTCTCGATATTACAAGTATAAATTAAAAATTTAAAAACCCTCGACATTCGCCATTTTGTGGTGGCGGCCATCTTGGATTTGCATAGTGCTATTCTACTAGTCAAGCCCTTTCATTTGATACCCATATTGAGGATGTTGTGATAAAATATGTAATCCGCCATTTTGTAGCGGCGGCCATCTTGGTCAGATTTTTATCAAACATAGCTAACAACACTCTCGACTAATTCACCTTTCAAACAAAAAAACCGCATTCAAATCGGTCCACCCGTTTGAGCGCCACAGGGGAACAGAGATACACACACACACACACACACACACACACACACACAGAGACACGTAAAACTTATAACACCCCGTCGTTTTTGCGTCGGGGGTTAAAAAGAACTGAATCAAAGAAAGGCTTTCGTCGCACATACATTAATATATATATAGCTGCTCGTGCTGATTCACTGACTGATTGATCACCCCTCCTGTAAAATTTTGTATGAAAATTTTTTTTTTCAATAATGGTTTCGTATAGAGGACAAAAATTCATTCGGAACAAAAATATGGAGAGAGCTGATGATTGAGGATTTGGGAGACGGGTGAAGAGCACGCTTAAGGTATTGAAGATAGGTGGGGGGTGCTCGAGCAAATGTCACTCAAAACGTCATCCAATTGGCAGTGAGCCGAAACAAAATTCAAAATGGCGAAAAAAAGATGGCCGCCATACAAATTTTGTCCGTGTCCATCTCGGAGGGTATAAAAGATGGAAGAGTGGTTTCTTCGGAAAAGATGATCAGGAGCCAAAGGTCTACTCGATGAGTAGAAAAAAAAATCAAAATGGCGGAATTTATTTTTCCAAAGAAAATGTATGGCGAATATTGAGAGAGAGAAGTTGTGAATTATGCAAGGCGGTTAATGCGGTTCTTTGGAGAAATCTCAAAGAAAAATATGGGAAGACATGATGATTGAGGGTTTGGAAGATGGTTAATGAGCCCGGGTAGAGTATTGTAGATAGATGGGGGCTGCTCAAACAAAAAATACTCAGAACCTCATCCAATTGGCACTAAGGTGAAAAAAATCCAAAATGGCGGATTCAAGATGGCGGCTATACAAATTTCGTTGGTGTCTATCTCACCAAGTATAAAAGATGGAAGAGTGATTTATTTGAAAAATATGACCAAAAACCAAAAATCAACTAGATGAACAGAAAAAGAAAAGATGGCGGAATTTATGTTTTGGAATTTATGAAGATAGGTGAGAGGTGCTCAATCTAAAAGTACTCGAAACCTCATCCAACTGGCAGTGATCAAAAAAAAATACCAAAATGGCGGATTCAAGATGGCGGCTATAAAAATTTCGTCGGTGTCTATCTCACCAAGTATAAAAGATGGAAGAGTAGTTTCTTTGAAAAATATGATCAAGAAATAAAGATTATACTTGATGAACAGAAAAAAAATCAAGAGTGCGGAATTATATTTTCACACAAAAAAAAAAATACATATATTCATTAATGGTTTCGTATAGAAGAAAAAAATGTATGCGGAGGAAAAATATGGAAAGAGCTGATGATTGAAGATTTTGAAGATGGGTGAGGCACGGCACATCCAGGGTATTAAAGATAGGTGGAGGCTGCTCAAACAAAAACAACCTACTCGAAACCCCGCGGTCCGCTTTAGCGGGCCGCGCAGCCACGCGCCCTACTAGTTAATATATATATAGCTGCTCGTGCTGATTCACTCACTCACTCATTGATCACCTCTCCTGAACAATTTTGTATGAAAAATTTTTTTTTCACTCATGGTGTCGTATAGAGGACAAAAATTCATTAAGAGGAAAAATATGGAGAGAGCTGATGATTGAGGGTTTCGGAGATGGGTGAGGGGCACGCTTAAGGTATTGAAGATAGGTGGGGGGTGCTCGAGCAAATGTCACTCGAAATATCATCCAATTGGCAGAGAGTTGAAAAAAAATTCAAAATGGCGAAAAAAAGATGGCCGCCATACAAATTTCGTCGGTCTCCATCTCGGAGGGTATAAAAGATGGAAGAGTGATTTCTTCGCAAAAGATGATCAGGATCCAAAGGTCTACTTGATGAATACAAAAAAAAATTCAAAATGGCGGACTTTATTTTTCCATAGAAAATGTATGGCGAATATTGAAGAGACTACAAGTTGTGAACTATGCAAGGCTTTGATGCGGTTCTTTGGGGATGTCTCAAAGAAAAATATTCAAAGACATGATGATTGAGGGTTTGGAAGATGGTTGAGGAGCCCGGGCAGGGTATTGTAGATAAGTGGGAGGTGCTCAAACAAAAATTACTCGAAACCTCATCCAATTGGCACTGAGCTGAAAAAAACCTCAAAATGGTGGATTTAAGATGGCGACTATACAAATTTCGTCGGTGTTTATCTCACCAAGTATACAAGATGGAGGAGTGGTATCTTGGATAAAGATGATCAATACCTAAAGATCTACAATTTGATGAACAGAAAAAAATCAAGATGGCAAAATTTATTTTTTTCACACAAAATATATGGCGAATATTGAAGAGACTATAAGTTGGGAAACTATACAAGACTTTGATACGGTTCCTTTTCAAAATTTGTTTTTATGGAAGAACTCTCCTTCTGGCAAATGATTCGGAGAAAAAAATTTGGAGAGTGATGATGATCGAGGGTTTGGAAGATGGATGAGGAGCACGGCCAGGGTTAAAGATGCTGAAAATGATAGAAGAAGGTGGAGGCTGCTAAAACAAAAATAATACTGAAATCCCCGCGGTCCGCTTTAGCGGGCCGCGCAGCCAAGCGCCCTACTAGTTATATTATATATATAAAGCTACTTGAAGTCAGGTACTGATCACCTCTCCTGAACAATTTTGTATGGGACTTTTTCACCATAATTTTCATGTGTGTAAAATTCAAAAATATAAGGTCTACAAAATTATAGAGAGAGCTGAACGTGGAAAACTGACTAGGGTGCCCTAAGGGATCTCGAAAACTATCAGTCGGAAAGGTACCGTCCCGAAACAAAAAATGTTCAAAACCTTGGGCCATTGGGTGAACCGGTGAAAAAAATATGGCCACCAAACAAAAAAAAATTTCGTCTCCATACAAAAATTTTGCAAATTTTCAAGAGGCTCTCCAGAACAATTTTGTATGGAACTTTTTTCGCCTCACTATTTATATGCGTAGAACTTATGGGTCTTCCTTCAGGAAAAATATGAAACGTCATGAATGTAGAAAATTTACCAGAGTACCTCATGGGTCCTCTAAAACTACCAGTCATACAGACATGGTCCCAAACAAATGTTATTAAAGACCTTGGGCCATTAGGTGAACCGGTAAAAAAAAGATGGCCGCCGAACAAAAAAAAATTTTCTCCATATAAATTTTTTGGGTAATTTTCAAGAGGCTCTCCAGAACAATTTCGTATGGAACTTTTTCCCTTCACTATTTATGTGCGTAGAACTTATGGGTCTTCCTTCAGAAAAATTATGAAACGTCATGAATGTGGAAATTTTACCAGAGTAGCTCATGGGTCCTCCAAAACTACCAGTCATACAGACATGGTCCCAAACAAATGTTATTAAAGACCTTGGGCCATTAGGTGAACCGGTGAAAAAAAGATGGCCGCCGAACAAAAAAAAATTTTCTCCATATAAATTTTTTGGGTAATTTTCAAGAGGCTCTCCAGAACAATTTTGTATGGAACTTTTTTCCCTTCACTATTTATGTGCGTAGAACTTATAGGTCTTCCTTCAGAAAATTATGAAACGACATGAATGTGGAAAATTTACCAGAGTACCTCATGGGTCCTCCAAAACTACCAGTCATACAGACATGGTCCCAAACAAATGTTATTAAAGACCTTGGGCCATTAGGTGAACCGGTGAAAAAAAGATGGCCACCGAACAAAAAAAAAATTCTCTCCATACAAAAGTGAGTTCTTTTCAAGAGGCTCTCCAGAACAATTTTGTATGGAACCTTTTCCCTTCACTATTTATATACGACGAACTTATGGGTCTTCCTTCAGAAAATTTCTGAAACGTCATGATTGTGGAAAATTTACCAGAGTACCCCATGGGTCCTCCAAAACTACCAATCATACAGACATGGTCCCAAACAAATGTTATTAAAGACCTTGGGCCATTGGGTGAACCGGTAAAAAAAAGATGGCCGCCGAACAAAAAAAATTTTCTCCATACAAATTTTATGGGTTCTTTTCAAGAGGCTCTCTAGAACAATTTTGTATGGAACTTTTTCCCTTCACTATTTATGTGCGTAGAACTTATGGGTCTTCCTTCAGAAAAATTATGAAACGTCATGAATGTGGAAATTTTACCAGAGTAGCTCATGGGTCCTCCAAAACTACCAGTCATACAGACATGGTCCCAAACAAATGTTATTAAAAACCTTGGGCCATTGGGTGAACCGGTAAAAAAAACATGGCCGCCGAACAAAAAAAAATTCTCTCCATACAAATTTTTTGGGTTCTTTTCAAGAGGCTCTCTTAGACATTTTTGTATGAAAAATTTTCCCCCTACTACACTTATAAATAGAACTTAAAGATTTTTTTTCACAAAAATCACAAAACGTAGTGAATGCGGAAAAATTACCAGAGAACCCTAACGGCCCTCAAAAACTATCAATCATAGAGGCATGGTCCTGAAACTAAAAATGTTCAAGACCTTAGGCCCTTTGGTGAGCCAGTAAAAAAAGATAGCTACAGAACAAAAAAATTCGTGTCCATACAAAATTTCTTTTTAATTTTCAAGTGGATCTCCAGAACATTTTTGTATAGATCCTTTTTTTCCACTAAACGCATGCATAGAACTGATTAGTGTCCTTTCAGAAAAGATACGAAACGTGATACCAATATTTCTTTCTATCTTTCAAGAGACTCTCCAGTATATTCTGGTATTTGGTATGGCCTCCCATTTCTTTATTTTACGAATATTGAAAAGACTACAAGGCACGCGAGCTGCTTGCAGCTCGCGCACCGAGCGCAACACTAGTATACATATAAAGCTACTTGAAGTTACGGACTGATCACCTCTCCTGAACAATTTTGTATGGAACTTTTTCACCATACTTTCCATGTGTGTAAAATTCAAAAATTCTAGGTCACCAAAATTATAGAGAGAGCTGAACGTGGAAAACTGACTAGAGTGCCCTAGGGGATCTCGAAAACTATCAGTCGGAGAGGTATCGTCTCGAAACAAAAAATGTTCAAAACCTTGGGCCATTGGGTGAACCGGTAAAAAAAATATGGCCACCATACAAAAAAAAATTCGACTCCATACAAAAAAAATCCTAATTTTCAAGAGGCTCTCCAGAACAATTTTGTATGGAACTTTTTTCCCTTCACTACTTATGTGCGTAGAACTTATGAGTCTTCCTTCAGAAAATTATGAAACGTCATGAATGTGGAAAATTTACCAGAGTACCTCATGGGTCCTCCAAAACTACCAGTCATACAGACATGGTCCCAAACAAATGTTATTAAAGACCTTGGGCCATTAGGTGAACGGGTAAAAAAAACATGGCCGCCGAACAAAAAAAAATCTCTCCATACAAATTTTTTGGGTAATTTTCAAGAGGCTCTCCAGAACAATTTTGTATGGAACTTTTTCCCCTTACTACTTATGTGCGTAGAACTTAAAGGTTTTCCTTCAGAAAATTATGAAACGTCATGAATGTGGAAAATTTACCAGAGTACCTCATGGGTCCTCCAAAACTACCAGTCATACAGACATGATCCCAAACAAATGTTATTAAAGACCTTGGGCCATTAGGTGAACGGGTAAAAAAAACATGGCCGCCGAACAAAAAAAAATCTCTCCATACAAATTTTTTGGGTAATTTTCAAGAGGCTCTCCAGAACAATTTTGTATGGAACTTTTTTCCCTTCACTATTTGTGTGCGTAGAATTTATGGGTCTTCCTTCAGAAAATTATGAAACATCATGAATGTGGAAAATTTACCAGAGTACCTCATGGGTCCTCCAAAACTACCACTCATACAGACATGGTCCCAAACAAATGTTTGTTAAAAACCTTGGGCCATTAGGTGAACCGGTAAAAAAAAGATGGTCGCCGAACAAAAAAAAAATTCTCTCCATACAAATTTTTTGGGTTCTTTTCAAGAGGCTCTCCAGAACAATTTTGTATAGATCTTTTTTTTCCCACTAAACGCATGCATAGAACTCATTAGTGTCCTTTCAGAAAAGATACAAAACGTGATACCAATATTTCTTTCTATCTTTCAAGAGACTCTAGAATATTCTGGTATTTGGTATGGCCTCCCATTTCTTTATTTTACGAATATTGAAGAGACTACAAGGCCCGCGAGCTGCTTGCAGCTCGCGCACCGAGCGCAACACTAGTTTAAGAAATACTCTTCGGCTAAAAACTCGATTAAGCGTTGGTCATACAAAGCCAGATGGAAGGAAAATGACCAAGAGGATATTTACCTATTCGATGGATGGATACACCAATTAATCATTGACCAAAACAACTGTGATGGAACGGTACCAATGCAATAAGTAATCATGTCCTCCCGATCGAGTTTCGACCACGGCGGCCAATATCAACCGAGGCAGAGACTAGCTATCTACGCAGGAGATATTATAGTCTCGCACTCTATCTATTCCCTCACCCTCATAGTCCGATGGGACGCCAATGCGACACGACCGGAGAGAGATCAGGCGCAGGATCGACGGCTTTACGTGCTCTTCGAGGCACGGGGGTGTACCTAACACCGCCAACTTCCGGTGCACAACAACTCCGGGCTGGTACTGGTAATTTCTTGACAGAAAACCGAATACCTCATAATATTTTTTTTGGCCCAACCCGGGAATCGAACCCAGGATCGCGTGATGCACAGTCGAACGTGCTAACCGCTAGACCAACGAGGCAGTATACAAAGTGTAAATTAAAAATTTAAAAAACCCCCGACATTCGCTATTTTTTGGCGGCGGCCATCTTGAATTTGCAATAGTGCTATTCTACTAATCAAGCCCTTTCATTTGATACCCATATTAAGTGAGTTGTCAAAAAATATGTAATCCGCCATTTTGTAGCGGCGGCCATCTTGAACCGATTTTCATCAAACATAGCTAACAACACTCTCGACACAGACACACACATACACACACACACACACACACACACACACACACACACACACACACAGACACACACACACACACACACACAGACAGACAGACACACACACACAGACACGTCAAACTTATAACACCCCGTCGTTTTTGCGTCGGGGGTTAAAAATAAATACTCACGCATAGACACCACGTCTCGCACGCGGAGGTATGAGATGGCGAGACGCATGACAGAGGCCTTGTCGAGCTGTTCCACGTCCTCCTTCTTGGCCGGCAGCGCGGCGGTCAGCTCGGCGAAGATCTGCATCTCCTTGGTGCGGCGACATCGCGCCGCGACGCGCGACTTCTCCTTACGTTTCTCATTGTTCCTGAAAAGAAAGAAACATCAGATGAGTAATTTTGATACAATATATGGAACTCTTGATACTCTTAGACTGCGAAGTAGCTATACTTTTCGTATACGCATACGAACTACTTTATGATCGAGTAAATTTCTCCATGATGACGTAGTTCGTATTGGTTTTCTTGAGTTCGCGTTTGCAAGCACTCGTATGATTTTAACTTTCCTATTTGCCGCTTGGAGCGCTGGCTGTAGATGTATGGAGAAGCTCGCACTCGATGACTCGAAGAAGTATACTATATCTTGGACTAATGGTAGGTACAGAAGAGCATGGGCAAGGGTAGAAGGGCAGAAGGATTTGATGACCAGAAGGGCAGTTATAGTACGCGAGAAGGCGGGAGGCGACGTTGACGAGGGTGCCCTCTCCGCCCGGCTACCCCGCATATCTCAATCAGTCCCAGTCATAGTGATGTGCTTAGTCTTGTAGGGCATGAGTTCGTCGTATTCAACACAACATTTTATAGGTGTATAATTCTACTAAAAACTGCTCTCCCGGACTGTCGCGTATCGTACCTGCGGTAATACCATGACGGTCGGGTTGAAAATAGGTATTATACCTATGTAATTAGATTTGCACAAGGAAAATTACTTATTCTGCTAAGTAGGTCTTAGTAATTCGCCAAAACAGGCAAATCTCCCCTACATGTAATACATCTGAGGATGCTCCGGTGTCAGAGTTTTAAATGTGCGTAGAGTAGGTATGTTTTTAACCCACGACGCAAAAACGACGGGGTGTTATAAGTTTGAAGTATCTGTGTGTGTGTGTGTGGTGTGTGTGGTGTGTATGTGTGTGTGTTCCCCTGTAGCGCTTAAACGGGTGAACCGATTTGAATGCGGTTTTTTTTTTGTTAGAAAGGTGAATTAGAGTGAGTGTTGTTAGCTACGTTTGATGAAAATCGATCCAAGATGGCCGCCGCTACAAAATGGCGGATAACATATTTTATCACAACTCCCTCAATATGGGTATCAAATGAAAGGGTTTGACTAGTAAAATAGCACTATGTAAATCCAAGATGGCCGCCACCACAAAATGACGAATGTCGGGGGTTTTTAATTTTTAATTTATACTTGTATAGTCTTTGTCTTGTTTGTGTAGTGTTGCATGGTAGTTGACATGATGAACAAAATCGCGAGCATTAGCTAGTTAAATATAAATTTCATTATTATTGTTTAAATTATTGCTATCTATGGATCATGGTCACAATGAAACAATCTAAACACGAACATCAAAGAACATGTCCCAGTTTAGTATGGAAGCTGTTTTTTTTATTCTGAGTGTCAATTAACCAGAACCAAACTACCGTCACGCGAAAGAAAAAAAATATATAATTATACGCCATTTAAATAATAATTTTAGAAAACCCCCATTTTTTTTAATTAATAAAGAAAAATATCGTTTCAAGAAAATATTTTTCAAACAAGCACTAAAAACTTTTCCTAATATATTAGTTAATCCTCAGGGAACTTAGTTCTATTTCTATTGATACATGGAAGATACTTCTGCTGACACAGGCGTTTAAAAATTGTACGAAATAAGAAAGACAAACGTTTTTACTCGTGCTTATCAAAAGCACGAATGGCGTCTGAAGCATTAATTCGTTCTAAAAGATGTAGTTCTTAGAGACCCATGTAAAGTCTGTTCATTTTCTTACGGTCACCTTTGTGTGTCGCCGCCTCCGCCGCGCGGCGTTTTGCCAAAGACATCGCCGGTGACTTCAAAAGATGCCGCGCGGGGTGTACAGGCACAAGGGGTTTTGGCGTTTTACACCTACTCATATTTTTTTATTAAAATTCTCTTTCTTTTTTATATTTTTTTATATTCGTATTTTATTACAATAGAACCATAAACATAAAATATAATATTATCATGAACACGGGTCTTCTCACAAAATGAGAAGGATTTAACCATAGTCTACCACGATGACCAAGTGCGGATTGGCAGACTATTCGGAGATTCTGTTAGAATAGAAAAAAAACTACAAACAGAAAAAAAAATAAAAAAAAAGCAGAATACTAAGAGCACCTGCGCCTGTACCGACACTATGTTACCGAACGGACTATAACTGACTAAGGCCCTGTTTCACCACCTGTAGCTATAGATTTCCGTTTTTTTTTTTCAAAATCCCGTGGCAACTGTGGATTTTTTCAGGATAAAAGTAGCCTAAGTGTTAAGTCAGGGCATAGTCTATCTCCATTCAAAATTTCAGCCAAATCGGTTCAGTAGTTGCGGCGTTAAAGAGTAACCATAAACATACACACACACAAACTTTCGCCTTTATAATATTAGTGTGATTTGAACAATAATTCTACCTGCTCTGAGTGGTGAACTAAATATTTAAATATTCAATAATTACGTTCCTACTGTATCAAAAGAATCTGGATGATCGAGCTTCGACGATCGAGCTACTGAGACACTCAAAATAATCAAAAATAATAATAATTACGTTCCTACTGTATCAAAAGAATCTGGATGATCGAGCTTCGACGATCGAGCTACTTAGAGTTGAGACACTCAAAATAATCATCTATACTAATAAATAAAATTGAAGTGTCTGTCTGTAATATCGAAATAACTACCTCATATTAAGCTCATATGGTTATTTGAACGATACTATAACCGAATCACACGTTTTTAAAATTTTTGTCTGTCTGTCTGTCTGTTTGAACGGGCTAATCTTTGGAACGGCTGAACCGATTTTAACGGGACTTTCACATACAAGTAGAGAATTAACCAGGGAGTAACATAGGCTACTTTTTACTAACCTTTTTTTTTTTTTTTTTTTTTTTTTTTTTTTTTTTTTTTTTTTTTTTTTTTACGCTGGGAAATGCATTTACGCACACCTTTCGGAAGCAGCGCAGCGGACTGCGACGCTTCCGGAAGGTAGTGTGGGACCCAGGCAGGCCAAGAAGTGGCCAGAATACCCACTAAAACCCAGCGATGTTCCTCCGTGTCGCCTGGTGGCTGGGTTACGGGTACACTTGCGCAATCATCCGCGACCCAGCCGGCGCCGTCCGCCGAGGCAGACCCTCCACCGGGGGACCTAAAGGCCCCCTAACACCGTCTGAGGCGCACCAGGAACATAATGGTGCGCCTCCCGACCCGAGGCGTCTCAACGGGCGACGGATACACCATTCCATCACCCGGAGTTCCTCGCTAGAGGCAACCCTCAAGAGGGCCACACCCGCAGGCGACCCTCAAGAGGTTCACCCCTCGTGTAATTTTTTATAGAGGTTTTCTTCCTCGCGGCCCCTCGCTCAGTGCGTGGGGCCCCCGGTTCCGCTCAGTGCGGATTACGGGTTGCCCGACGGTGGCCGAAGCCAGCGCCCACCGGCCAAAAAGACCAGCGGACCCGCCGCGCAGGGCGTTTCCACCCCCTCCTGTAATTTTTTAACGAGGTTTTCTTCCTCACGGCCCGAAAGCCTCCCCCCCAATTGTCGCCGCCCGGAGTCTCCACAGTCCACTCTGATGAACAGAGAAGTACCAGTAATTACTAACCTAACCTAACCTAACCTAACCGACTTTCAAAAAAGGAGGAGTTGTGTTTTTCTACCTATGTACACCGATACCTCCGAGATTTCTGAACCGATTTGCATAATTTTTTTTAATCGATAGAAAAACATTGCTACACTGTCCTACAAAAAATTTGGATTTTCCAACTCCTCAATCCTGATGCTGTAGGGGATCTGGGGGGTTATTCTGTAACTTAGTTAGCAACTGAAAATAGTTGCCAACGAATTAGTTCGATATACATTGCTGCTTTACTGTGTAAAATTATGAAAACACTTTATATTCCCCACAGTAAAGCAGCAATGTATATCAAACTAATTCGTTGGCAACTATTTTCAGTTGCTAACTAAGTTACAGAATAACCTAGCTGATCCCCAAAACTAATGGGATTTAGGCACTGTCGGTTATTTAAATTGATATTGGGGATACCAATTAAAGACTTTATTGTTGAATTACCTCGAGTAGGTACATGTCCAACTCCTCAACCCTGATGCTGTAAGGAATTGCATTCCGAAATCGTAAGGATCCCACGGAATTTTTCCGTTTTGTGGACGGGTTACTTACTACAGATAGGCTACTTTTTGTTCTGGAAAATCAAAGTTCCCACGAGATTTTTACAAACCTAAATACACACGGGCGAAGCCGTGGGCATCATCTAGTAAATAATAATCGTAGTAAGTAGGTACCTTTTGGTTCCCGAATAAAGTTGATTTCTCGAAGCAATAAGCTCCGGTACACCAGGCAAACACATTATTCAAATTTCAAACACTCTTTTTAATTATTTTTTTACACATTTATATTTACATTACACAATACAGGCAAAACTAACTTTAAAATTTTTTTTTTCAAACTTTTTTTGCAACAAATTTTTTTTTAATTGCATACTTTCATATGTTGTTGGTTCATCAATTAGGTAAAACCGTATTAAATTTAAACGCAAGCGCAAAACACAATTTTTTTTAGTTCCAATTTTTTATTTAAAACGCACTCGTTAGCTAACAAAGAACAAGTTCGTGTTATGATGAACATGACAACTCTCGTTCAAATCACATAACTGTGTGGCTTGCAATTACTAAAAGTTAAATTAAGTACTCCATTAATTTGTCATTAGCTCGGAAGCAACAGACCTTTTATCGGGTGCTCTAATATTTAACAATAATTACTACGTCAAGAAAATGCGACTTGAAGTACTTATGGCTAGAGTTTTAAGAAAGTACATATTTTTTGAGGTCCTTATTTGAGGATAGCTTAAATTTTGTACGATTAGTTAACTTCGACATTAACCACATCCAGGACTGAACATGAGAACAAAGTCTTATAAAATGAAAATAAAAATATCCAATATCTATCTACGGGAGATGCTTGACTAACTTCGGTCACATAGCATGGAATAACGCGTTATTCCATGCTATGTGACCGAAGCATATAGCATTGAGAAAACTTCATGGATGTATTACTCGAAAACTCATAATTACTGAACAACATCAGAGGAAGTAAGAAACGTTTCAATTTATTTTCTGTTCACCGTATACGACCATCGACATACTATTATTGCTGATAGCATGCAGTCTCACTGGTTGCGTTAATTGTAGGGTTTTCTTACCGGTTATCGTCCATTTAGTGGAGTTACTGAGTTTGAGAGGGTGAAAATATATGTTCTATAAAAAAATTAAACAAAAACTTGTTATAATATACTTCTAGTATAGTCTATTTTCATTGCATGTTAGTATTTTTTTAGTCAGATAACTAGTTTTTTTTTAATCCTAATAAAAAGCTGGAAATGCCGATTTCACCGGTTATCGTCCACTAAATCTAGTTATCGTCCACCCTTGTACCTGTTATCCGTCCACTGATTTCTATGAGAAATTTACTATGAAAAAGTATGCATGTAATGAGTAAGTAATTGAATATGTAATATTAACACCACTTTAATATGTATTTAATATCTATACCAATTAAAATTAACTTCCTGTTCGTCGTTTCGAAATATATGGGTTTTTATTAGTGAACTTATGTTTACTTATACATTATTAAAAAGCCACATAACCGTTTATAAAAAAATTGTTTTCTGTTTTTCGTCTATTCGTAATATGTACTTACTTTTCAAAACAGCTGAACCTATTTTGACAGAACTTTCACAGGGTGATAAAGAACTTTATACAAAGTGATGTGGTCTTTCTACGCATACGCAATAGCGGTCAACTGCTTGTTTTAAAACAGATAAAAAAACTATTGCCTTGTTAACGCGGTTTATAGAGTCTACAATATGACATAATATCTTTACCAACTTTGCGCCTATCTATCTTGCATCGTCTTTTACCACATCGCACTTACATTATATAAAAGTAGGTATATATATTGGCAGCCTCCCTGGCATGGCGCAGGGGTAAGTCTTATTAGTGGAAGGTCTTCTACTTGATTCTCGGCAGACCAATTTGGTAAATTCAATTTAATAATTTCAAAATTGTCTCTAGTCTAGTATGCCTTACTTCTAAGTCATTTAGCGTTTAAGGGTACAGATTCTGCTGTACCTCTTTCAGATTATCCCGCATCCATCTTAGACTGCATCGTCACTTAACATCAGATGAGATCGCAGTCAAGGACTAACTTGTAAATGAATAAAAAATAAATTATAGATATGAATAATAATCAAAATTCGCCTAAATAATAACATAATATTAAAAAATATACGTTTTTCATACAGTTTAAAATATAGGTGGACGGATAACCGGTGCACTTGAGGTTCTCTATTTTAAATTTCGTCCACAAATTATAATGATCGACAATACTATCTTAACTTATAAATATATCAAAGTTCCAAAGAGAAACACATAAAATATAAGGTAATTCTTTTTCAAACAAGTTTAATTATTTATATTTTTACTAAATCTATTTATTTTCAAATAATAGCTTGGTGGTCGAAACTTAGAATATTTATTCAGTGCAAATTTAGATATCGTCCACGCGTGATTTTGAAGACCCATAGTTTTATATACAATGAGAAAAAAGTGGACGAAGACTAGTCACTAACTAGTGTATGTGTACTATATTCGAATTAATAAACTTAATTCCAATTTTGTGCACACCTCGATTGATAACAAGACTACCTAAAATTAAGACGCTAAACCTGTGTTTGACCGCCCGGACGATAACAGGTTTTCTTAAGAAAATAGTGAACTAGTTGTCGTCCACCCCTTTTATTTATATTCTAATGTAATAAAAAGTAAAAAAACACGTTCACAGTATTTTATGAAACATAAGTAAGTGCTACAAAGAAGAATCAAACTAAATCTTATAGTAAAATGATTAATAACTTCCCGCGATAGTTGAAGCATGCCACTAATTTTTTTGCTCCACACGGCTCATTTTCATTCCTTAATTGCATACTCTAAATTCGATCGCTTTGTTTTCAAAGAAACTTAAGTGAAATAGACTTTTTTCTTTCCCTGTGTCTTAATAAGACATTCAAGTTGGCATAGAGATGCATTATTTTTATGTAAGTCTTATAATGTTTCTATTTTTAAGCGTTTCTTAAGAGTAATCCGCTCGGTGGACGATAACAGGTGCGTGTCCGGAAACCGGTGTTCCTACCCTACTTGTTGAAATTCTCCCAGTTTTTTTTTTACCGTTACCGCGTATTTTTAAGCTATACTTTTCCTCAGTGCATTCCACTCCGATATATCCGTCCTTATCGTTACACCGTGTACACCGTGTGTTTTATCGTTCCCCGAATCTAGTTCACATCGACATCTGTAATCTGTTATACGAGTTGGGTTTGTTCTGCCCTATGGCTCAATACATTGGACTTTTCCACCGATTTGTTTATATCTGAATAACTCTTCGAAGGTTGAATCTAAATGCAGTATTAACCTTGAACCCGGTTGAAGGTAGACAATACGACGACCCATCACAATAATATTATAAAGGCGAAAGTTTCCGTGTGTGTGGGTGTATATGTTTGTTACTCTTTAACGCCGCAACTACTTAACTGATTTGGCTGAAATTTTGAATGGAGATAGATTGTGCCCAGACTTAACACACAGGCTACTTTTTATACTGGAAAAATCGACAGTTCCCACGAGATTTTGAAAAAACTCTAAAATCTATAGCTACAGCTATAGGTAGATTACTATATAGAGCATCCTTGAAAGTAAGTATAAAGGTTGGAAAAGAGAAAGGGAATGGGAACCGGAAATCCACGATTCCCTCGGGATTTGTGAAAAATCGAAATTCACGCGAGCGAAGCCGCGGGCAGAAGCTAGTATGTAATAAGACTGGAATAATTTCACCGTACATTATAAACTTTGTTCCAACAGAACCTTATAAGTGCCACGGTTCATACAATGCACCAGTACTTAGTAAGAAGGCTCATTAGTCAGATCACGTTCGGAGGCCTCTTTGCGTCAATCGCGAACATAACAGACCATTCGATAGACATTAACCCATCCAATGTTGTGAATGTGATCCATCAATTGGACCTAATCCGTTTTATCGGGCCGCGTTACGTTCCTATTCGTATGTCAATATCAAACGAATAAAGGTCGAAAATGCATTTCTTATCTTTTAAAAGATAAGATACTGCAACTTCGGTAAATATGATCCGTATAAGGAAATACGCGTGTGGTTAAAAATTGAGTTAATTTTTTTCCCATGTATAATTTATTGACCAAAAAATTGTATAGGTAAACCTTGTAAAAACGGGACCCTATTACTAAGACTCCGCTATCCGTCTGTCACCAGGCTGTATTTTTTTTTGTGTTACACTGTTGTTCAAAAAAATCTATAATAATATAAAGTAGCTTGTCCTGACTGACTGACAATCAACGCACAGCCAAAACCACTGAAGCTAGAAACTTGAAATTTTCACAGTAGCTTCCTTTTGTGACGTAGGCGCACACTAAGAAAGGATTATTGCGAATTCCACCCCTAAGGGGGTTAAACAGGGGATAAAAGTTTGTATGAAAGTCCGTCATTTTTCAAGTTATATCCATGAAAATTGATATTTAGGTTTTCGGTTAAAAATAAAGAGATATGAGCTTAAGGAATTTTGGAAAATCTACCCCCAGGTGGGTTAAATGGGAGATGAAAGTTTGTATGAAAGTCCGTCATTTTTAAAGTTATATCGATGAAAATCGGTGTTTGTATTGTCGGTTAAAAATAAAGAATTACGTGTTTCAGGAATTTTGGAAATTCCACCCCCAAGTGAAATTTATAAGAATCCAAGCGGACGAAGTCGCTGGCATCAGCTAGTTACACATAAAAAAACAGATAGAAGAAATTAAAAAATTAGAACGAACAACAAACACAATAGGTAACAAACTCAGCTTTGTGCTGGGCATTGGCAACAATACCCAGCGCTGATTTTCAGTTTGCTCCTGACAATGCATCATTATTATTAAATTAAGTTAACTGCGCCGCCCGACACGCTACAAAACTTATGAACTAACCCATAATTAACAAAATCAAAAACTTAAAATAAACAATAAATCAATAAACTTTAGTAAAATTAAAAAAATATATTTCATGAACTGTGATACCTAAACAGTTGAAATTTCACAGATGTGTTTCTATTGCCGCTATAAACAACAAATACTAAAAAACAGAATAAAATAAATATTCAAGGGGGCACCTAATTTGTTAAGAAATGCATTTTATTGAAAACCTATTGTAGGGAGACACAATTTGATAACACAGTTATACCCCTTTTTCTATAGAAAAAAGGGTTCTCAGCAGCCATCAAAAGTGAATTTGAACTCATTAATTTTGAAGCTCACAATGAGCAGTCCGTTTGTATCTACCTGCTCTAAAGTTATTTAAGACTCAAAGTTATTAACAAATGAGTCCCTATAAAATTTAAAGGACATGGCCGGAATTTGCCCTGATTAGTCGAAAAAAAACTTACTTAAATAAACATTAATGGCGGTTAATTATTCATATGTGAAAATTGCTTTTAAAATAAACTAAAGTGTATCGCGACAATTACATTTTTCCAGCGCAGGCGTGGAAAAAACACAAAAAATAAGAATGTTTACTGTTACCTATTTGTTTTTATTTTCCTGTCATAATGCGTTTGCGTTTGGAAACACGTATAATAATAACGATATTTGTATTTAGCACAAGGTTAGACTGAATAATATTTAGTTATTTATGTTTTATATTATAAAACACCCAAACAAATACGACCTGTTAGAATAGTATAGCTAAAGCAAATATAAAAAATCAACGATTTCACGAGTATCGACACTCGACACCATTTATGCAGCCGCGCACGTTAACGTTAACGCAATAATCTTAAACCTATTCAAGGGTGCGTGTATCCGAACATCTAATTATTTTTAATCTATTCACGCTGTCGTTTTCATTTGCAAAGCATTTATTTTTTATTGTAATTGTACTTGTTTGTAATCTTGACGATCAAAATGTCTAGATGTTTGAATTGTAGCGTGGCGACTATTCGAATGCGAAGGCTTAATGTAACAAGTCTAGCAACGCCTTTACAAGTTCTATTGAGTGAATGGTTATCTATCCAACAGGTATGTATGTGCTAATTATTTTCTTTACTAACTATAACTGCCATTTTAAACAGTCGATTATATTCCCTAAAAAGTTTTGAAAAGAGTGTCTGCAGTCAGCACAATAATAATCTTAATCTATATATATAAAACAGTCGTGTTAGTTAGTTCGAACACTTTTAACTCGAGAACGGCTGGAGCGATTTTCATGGTATTTGGGACCGTCCCGAATAGCAAAATAACTATTAAAAACATTAAAAAATTCACGAAAACATGTTCACGGGTATCGTAACTGTCAAACATTTAATTGTCATCCCGTCGATACGGTAAACTGTCACCCGTACGTCTCATACAGTACGTATTAAATCTTCTGTGCGTGTGTTTGTCAGCGGGCAGAACGAAGTCTGCCGGATCCACTAGTAATATACTTAGTAGATCTCTATTACTATACTGAGTACAATATGTCATGTTTTTCAGCTTCCTCCAGAAGGACTGGTTTGCAAAGCATGTTATGTTTTGTTAAATCAATGCTTGGAAGAAGGTACACATAGCAGAGTACTGGGCTACCCAATGGTGTGTGTTGGTTGTGGATGCTCAGTTAGAGGGAGGCGTTACCCAGTGCCACACCACACCCTTGAAGAAAACAGTCCGTTAATAGATATTTTCTTATCATGGAATACCCACAGTCAGGTTAGTGTTTACTAGTGTTAAACTAGTTTAGGTCTACTATTCTCCCTGGTTGCTTTAAAGTATTAGTCGCATTGTGGTGTAAAATACTTTTAATTGAAGAGTAAAGCTGCTGTCTCATTTATCCCGGCAGACCGGTGGCTATCAGAACATCCGCATTGCAAAATGACAATATCGCCATAAAGTCTTGATATTTGAATGCCATATTTACTAAATAGACATGAACGCTAAATGCCCTAAAAGCAAAACGTCTGGATCTTAAAATGTAATTCAAAATATTGTAGTAGCAAATAGTCTAGATTTAAAAGTGCCATAGTTACTAAATAGACATAAGCGTTGAATGACATAGTAGCAAATCGTCTGGATCTGAAAATGCCATAGTTACTTTATAAACATGAACGCTAAATGCCTTTATAGACGCTTACTTTGTTGATATGGATTTGTGCCTAGTTATCTCATAAACCAAATAAAAATAAACAAACTCTTTTAACTCAGATCATCATCACCATTATTATCAACCCATTACCAGCCCATTACAAGGCACGGGTCTCCTCTCAGAATGAGAAGAGTTTAGGCTGTAGTCCACCTCACTGACGAACTGCGAGTTGGTAGATTTCACATGGCATTGAGAACATTATGGAGAATAGGCATGCATATGTTTTCCTTCACCGTTAGAGCAAGTGATATTTAATTGCTTAAAACATACATAAATTGGAAAAGTTGAGTACCGGAGTACCGGAGATGAACTTGGTCTCCCTGAAAGAGAAGCTGACGTCTTAACACCTAGGCTATCACCAATTACTAAAGACTACTATATATATCACTACATAGTATAAAACAAAGTCGCTTTCTCTGTCCCTATATCCCTATGTATGCTTAAATCTTTAAAACTACGCAACGGATTTTGATGCGGTTTTTTTTAATAGATAGAGTGATTCACGAGGAAGGTTTATAAGTAGAAAAATTGGACCCGGTAGGTGGCGCTAATAGCGGGCAGGACGACGTCTGCCGGGTCCGCTAGTATACTATATAGATCACGAGGTTCTGGGTTCAATTCCCGGGAAAATATTTTTTTTTCTGTCAAGGAATTCTCAGTGCCATGCCAGCCCAGAGTTGGTAGTTGGCGATGTTTCACCCCCATGCCTTGGAGAGCACATTCAGCAGTCGGTCTCAGTTATTATCACTCTCATGCATCGACGTTATATCCCATAGACAGATAGAAACAGGCACGCGATTTCAGGTAACAGTTGAGTTTTTTTCGTATTATATAAGTGGCTGCTCGAAAATTCCGAATTAGTATCGACCAGTTCTGAGCGCCGTAAACACGTCCGCTTTGGCGAATGAAATATAGTGACAAAAAATACAACGATGCCTTCCTGTTCTGTAAGATGGTGTGGTAAAAGTACTCCAACATCGAGGTAAAGAAAGGTAGCATAACATTTCATCGATAAGTCAGTAAAACTAATTTTACCAAAATAATCATAAATAAAATAATTTATAGCGGGGTTCATCTTATGTTGGTCATGTTCAGAGTAGGAGGAGCTTGAAATCTACTCGCGTTATCGCCGCATCTCTTTTATTCATACTCGCCGCGTAAGTATTTATCTCGTTTCATTAGTTACCTTCTGAACGATAGTGATGTTCAACATCAATTCTATTCTATTGTCGATAGTATGAACATAATAAAGCTGTAGAAAGAATTGTTTTTTTCTTAGACGTTGTCCTAATACAACGCGAATGCGCGATCATCGCAAGTTCGCGCGAATTTTACTCGTACGAAGTACGAACTCGCGATCAAACATACTGATCTCGAATAGGTGTCCTAATAGGCATTCGCGCGACAATCGCATCACGTCGTTGGGCAGTGACTGACTGACTGACTGACTGACTGACAGTGACTGACTGACTGACTGACTGACAGTGACTGACTGACTGACTGGTTGACTGACAGTGACTGACTGAATGACAGTGACTGACTGACTGACTGACCGACTGACTGACAGTGACTGACAATGACTAACAGTGACTGACTGACAGTGACAGACAGTGACTGACTGAATGACTGACAGTGACTGAAAATGACTGACAGTGACTGACTGACAATTACTGACAGTGACTGACAATGACTGACAGTGACTGACAGTGACTGACAATGACTGACAGTGACTGACAATGACTGACAGTGACTGACAGTGACTGACAATGACTGACAGTGACTGACAATGACTGACAGTGACTGACAATGACTGCCTGTGACTGACAGTGACTGACAGTAACTGACAATGACTGACAGTGACTGACTGGCTGACAATGACTGACAGTGATTGACGGTGACTGACTGACAATGAATGACAGTGACTGACTGACTGACTGACAGTGACTGACTGACTGACTGACAGTGACTGACAATGACTAACAGTGACTGACAATGACTGACAGTGACTGACAGTGACTGACAGAATGACTGACAGTGACTGACAATGACTGACAGTGACTGACTGACAATTACTGACAGTGACTGACAATGACTGACAGTGACTGACAGTGACTGACAATGACTGACAGTGACTGACAATGACTGACAGTGACTGACAGTGACTGACAGTGACTGACAGTGACTGACAATGACTGACAGTGACTGACAATGACTGCCTGTGACTGACAGTGACTGACAGTGACTGACAGTGACTGACAATGACTGACAGTGACTGACAATGACTGCCTGTGACTGACAGTGACTGACAGTAACTGACAATGACTGACAGTGACTGACTGGCTGACAATGACTGACAGTGATTGACGGTGACTGACTGACAATGAATGACAGTGACTGACTGACTGACTGACTGACAGTGACTGACAATGACTAACAGTGACTGACAATGACTGACAGTGACTGACAATGACTGACAGTGACTGACAATGACTGACAGTGACTGACAATGACTGCCTGTGACTGACAGTGACTGACAGTAACTGACAATGACTGACAGTGACTGACTGGCTGACAATGACTGACAGTGATTGACGGTGACTGACTGACAATGAATGACAGTGACTGACTGACTGACTGACTGACAGTGACTGACAATGACTAACAGTGACTGACAATGACTGACAGTGACTGACAGAATGACTGACAGTGACTGACAATGACTGACAGTGAACGACTGACAATTACTGACAGTGACTGACAGTGACTGACAATGACTGACAGTGACTGACAGTGACTGACAATGACTGACTGTGACTGACAGTGACTGACAGTAACTGACAATGACTGATAGTGACTGACTGACAATGACTGACAGTGACCGACTGGCTGACAATGACTGACAATGACTGACAATGACTGACAGTGATTGACGGTGACTGACTGACAGTGACTGACAGTGACTGACAATGACTGACAGTGACTGACAACGAATGACAGTGACTGACAATGGCTGACAGTGACTGACAATGACTGACAGTGACTGGCAATGACTGACAGTGACTGACAGTGACTGACAGTGACTGACTGAATGACTGACAGTGACTGACAATGACTGACTGTGACTGACAGTGACTGACAATGACTGACTGTGACTGACAGTGACTGACAGTAACTGACAATGACTGACAGTGACTGACTGACAATTACTGACAGTGACTGACAGTGACTGACAATGACTGACAGTGACTGACAGTGACTGACAGTGACTGACAATGACTGACAATGACTGACTGTGACTGACAGTGACTGACAGTAACTGACAATGACTGACTGACTGACTGACTGACAGTGACTGACAGTGACTGACTGACAATGAATGACAGTGACTGACTGACTGACTGACAGTGACTGACAGTGACTGACTGACAATGAATGACAGTGACTGACTGACTGACTGACTGTCTGACTGACAGTGACTGACAATGACTGACAGTGACTGACTGACTGACTGACAGTGACTGACTGGCTGACTGACTGACAGTGACTGACAGTGACTGACTGACTTACAGTGACTGACAGTGACTGACTGAATGACTGACAGTGACTGACAACCCTCTCCTCTCTACCTCTACCTCTACCTCTACCCCTACCTCTACCCCTACCCCTACCTCTACCCCTACCTCTAGGTAGGTAGGTAGAGGTAGGTAGATGTAGAGGTAGGGGCAATATAGCAATCTGTAATACAAAATATAAAATAACATTCATACAATATGTTTGGTAGGTAAGTATCTACTTATCGTGTTTTAATCAAACGTGTCCCATCCCTAGTCCGTGTACTTTTCGCAACCTAGGTAAGTACGGACCTTGGTCGGGCCAATCAGAACGCGATTCCCCGCGCCTTCATACTTCAGCTAGTTGCCAGAATTGTTTCAATAGAATTAAAATAAACATGAGGAGTCTATGGGATATAACGTCGATGCTCTCATGTGACAATAGTCATTAAAGCCCGCCCGCCAATCCGCATTGAAGCAGCATGGCAGGTTTTAGCTCTAAATTCCTCTCTCCTGTGAGAGAGGAGGTCTGTGCCCAGCAGTGGGATGTAAAAAGGCTGTAGTGGTGGTGGTAGTGGTGGTGGTGGACTATAAATAGAGTGGCAGTCAACTCATCCCATGGTAAAGTTGCAAGAGATATCTGATGGCAATGTACAATGGTCGAAACATTTATAGGAGAATGATAAATACATATAATTAATACATATATTATATACTAGCGGACCCGGCAGACGTCGTCCTGCCCGCTATTAGCGCCACCTACCGGGTCCAATTTTTCTGCTTATAAACCTTCCTCTTGAATCACTCTATCTATTAAAAAAAACCGCATCAAAATCCGTTGCGTAGTTTTAAAGATTTAAGCATACATAGGGACATAGGGACAGAGAAAGCGACTTTGTTTTATACTATGTAGTGATTAATACATTAATACATTAATACATAATAAAAAATATAATTAATAACAATGACGATAATACTATCATTATACTAAACACATACATACATAACATTTCTACCAATTATTCCATTTAAAATGTCAAAAAATTGTTACAGGATAGGAGGACAAACCTGTATGCATGTCAACCCTGTTGGAGGCGAGCTAATCGGCACTTAGTACAAAATATACACAGACAGGTTGAAGAACTAGAGGAACCTGCATCTACTGAGGACCGTGAGCCACCACCACCACCACCACCACCACCACCACCACCACAACCACTACCAACATCAACACCAACACGACCACCACCACCACCACAACCACTACCACCATCAACACCAACACGACCACCACCACCACCACGACCACCACCACCACCACAACCACTACCAACATCAACACCAACACGACCACCACCACCACCACAACCACTACCACCATCAACACCAACACGACCACCACCACCACCACGACCACCACCACCACCACAACCACTACCATTATCAACACCAACACGACCACCACCACCACCACCACCACCACGACCACCACCACCACCACGACCACCACCACCACCACGACCACCACCACCACCACCACCACCAGCACCACAACCACATCCAAGGATTGGACTAGTGAATTACCTGCCTAGTTACAGACGTGCTCCAAATACTTCTAGCCATTGCATTTTTAGGGAGTGTCATAATCAAGCAGGGCATTTAATTCCTACCTTTGTTAAGATAATGTTGCTTAAAGCACACAACTACTGGATCGATTTCGAAAATTCTTTCACCGTTGGATATGTACGTGATCCCTGAGTGCTATAGGCTATAATATATTATGTACCACGGGTGAAGCCGGGCGGACCGCTAGTAAACGATAAAATATATAATTAAACGTAATAACGATAGTGAACTAAACTTTAATTGATACTGAATGCGATACTTGGGTACCACAAAAGGAAGGGGCTCATCGTTGTTGGCGCGGCGGAGCTAACAATCATCATTCATATTTTTTATTTATTTTTAAACGTGAAAGATGCCTTCATAACTTATTTCCCTTTAGGGAAATAAGTTTTTTTTTCCCTTTAGGGAAATAAGTTATAATAATATCTTATATAATTAATCTTAGAAAGATCTATAGGAATTTGAACTTTTTGTTTCTTCCGCAGATGAGGAAACTGCATATGCAGGTGAACTTTCGAATCACGAAGTTTCTGCCGTTCCGACATCAGCGGGTGGCGAGAGCGTGTACCTGCACCGCTGCGGCGCCGCATCAAGAATGCACCTCCTCGGAATGATGCCTCTGTGTTGGGGACTAAAACTTAACGATAACTTATCGAATCGATCGATAATTACGTTATCGAAGTGTTCTGAATCGCCCTGCTGTATTATTTTCGTATTATTCTGATTTTTAGACAAGCCAATCAACAAAAATAATTATTTTGTTATTTTCATAATCATTTTCCAATTTCAAAATTCTGTCTACTGCAGACCAGCAGGGTGATTCAGAGCACTTCGATAACGTAATTATAACGTAACGATATGTAGCTATCTTGTTATTTTTAACTTGTAATTAAGTACTTTTAATAATAATAAAGCAATAATAAAAAGGTCACACGCAGGAGAAATATCCACTGTTTTCAATATATATGAAAGCTGGGTTTTTCTTAGCTGACGAGCATTCATTTCGAGCGCGATTCGCACATAATATGGTGCCGGTAGTGAAAAATATTCTTTCAAACATTTTCTATTAACGCGTTCACACCTGTCCGTATCAGTGACGAGTGACGACGCAGTGTTTTAGTCTGAGTTCATAGAGAATGACATATTTTTCACTGTGCCTGAACTGCGCCAGCGGCGGCACTGATAGGTACTTCACTGATATGTGCGAATCGGGCTTTAACCAATCATACTGAATCAATTGGATAGGCAATACTAATGTTAGGAAATAAAACATTTGAAGATGATTACAAAAATAATTTATTTGACAACTAACAAAAAGAAGGCAAATACAACTTGTCAACAGTGATATGAAAACAGTAGTTCTGTAATTAAATTGCAGAATGGTTTCTTCACAATGTTCTTCTATATTCAAAAACCGCCAAAATGTCTTATCCTGACGTGAGATCATCCCCCGGGCTCCTTCAACTTCAAAGTAGTAGTAGAGCAGCTCTTGCAACTGCTCACGCTGACGGACCAGTAATGCCTACATCACAGTGACTAGGCACAGGATCTTGTAACCTGTAACCGTAACATTCTTTGAGATCCACAGAATAAGGTTCAAATAGACACTTCAACAGTGTTTCAAAAAAGGGGTCCAACGATTTACTTCAACGAACTGCTTAGCATAATGTACCATACAACACAAACATTCAGTGGTATACGGCAACTTAATACTAAGTCTGCACAAAAGATAACACTGTAACAACAGTAGCTTGTTGAATCCACGAATGTATGTAATATGTAATTCACTAGGTAAGTCACAGGTCAGATAAAAATAAACAATCAATCCATGCATCACGACAGCGTGAATAGATTAAAAATAATTAGACGTTCGGATACACGCACGCATAGGTTATAGAATAGGTTTAAGATTATTGCGTTAACGTTAACGTGCGCGGCTGCATAAATGGTGTCGAGTGTCGATACTCGTGAAATCGTTGATTTTTTATATTTGCTTTAGCTATACTATTCTAACAGGTCGTATTTGTTTGGGTGTTTTATAATATAAAACATAAATAACTAAATATTATTCAGTCTAACCTTGTGCTAAATACAAATATCGTTATTATTATACGTGTTTCCAAACGCAAACGCATTATGACAGGAAAATAAAAACAAAAACAAATAACAGTAAACATTCTTATTTTTTGTGTTTTTTCCACGCCTGCGCTGGAAAAATGTAATTGTCACGATATACTTTAGTTTATTTTAAAAGCAATTTTCACATATGAATAATTAACATCCATTTATGTTTATTTAAGTAAGTTTTTTTTCGATTAATCGAGCGAATTTCCAAGGGCACAGCTCCATACAAATTCCGGCCATGTCCTTTAATAAAGGGTCATCGCTCATCTGAGTTTACGAAAACAAGATGGAGAAAATAATTGAAGAATTCTCGGTTTGTTGAAAGAGCGCATTAATTGCAACCGCTTTTTTATAATAACTATGTAGGAGATGATAGATTTTTTATATTAGATATAGTGCTTTGTTTTTGCCTCGGGATTCCTCTGGGAATACCTACAGCACTTCGAACATTAAGCTTGCAGATTCGTCCAAAATAAAGTTCCCTACTGTGTGATACAAGTATAAATTAAAAATTTAAAAAACCCCCGACATTCGCCATTTTGTGGTGGCGGCCATCTTAGATTTGCATAGTGCTATTCTACTAGTCAAGCCCTTTCATTTGATACCCATATTGAGGGCATTGTGATAAAATATGTAATCCGCCATTTTGTAGCGGCGGCCATCTTGGATCGATTTTTATCAAACATAGCTAACAACACTCTCGACTAATTCACCTTTCAAACAAAAGAACCGCATTCAAATCGGTTCACCCGTTTGAGCGCTACAGGGGAACAGACACACACACACAGACACAGACACGTCAAACTTATAACACCCCGTCGTTTTTGCGTCGGGGGTTAAAAATACGCAGCCAAAATCGCCATCTATCAGGTATGCGCTTGTACCTACCCAGTGCAATCTAAAAGTAAGAACAATTTTACTATAGATTGTTTCATGACACATATGACAGATTACTCTCGATTTGAAATTCATTGTATAGGATTGATCTGGAGCTACACACGAAAAACCAGTCGAGCACGGTCTGTGTGAAAGCTTAAGGGCCAATGCACTCATCATAAATTTCGAGAAACGATCAGAAACAAAATAAACAGCTACAAAGTTACATACATAGTTTTACGAAAACACAACTTAAGTGCAGTAAGTAGTTTTTTTTTTTAATTTTATTCAAAATACAGGAGTATAAATCATAAAATAAATATAAATGAAGTTCTAAATCAAGACGGTATCGTGCTGCTAAGATAACGTGAAAGTCCAACTATCGAAGTGGTACCTATTCAGTATTCTCTAAAAATAAATATTTGATTGCAATACTAGTACAAAACCAAAGATTTGGTTCACTGTAATAATAAGTCCTTGCCAAAATCTGAACGTTATTTCAAATAATTTCTGGGCGAAACGTTTCCAGCAGAGGCTAATTCATTCAAGAGACCATTACAAAGTCAATCAATTCGAAATTGCAAAAGTCTATTTCGAGAATCGATAATCATTAAAGCTGGCAATGTATTTGGCACACAGGACAAGACTCAGTCGGGACTATGGCAATATTTTCATATTGCAAAATGATGTATTTTTGGGCAGTTCTTATAAGTGTGGTCTTATAAGTGGGAGGTCCCGGGTTCGATTCCCGGCATGGGCAATTTGAGATTTTATAATTTCTAAATTGTCTCTGGTCTGGTCTGGTGGGAGGCTTAAGCCGTGGCTGGTTACCACCCTACCGGCAAAGCCGTGCCGCCAAGCGATTTAGCGTTCCGGTACGATGCCGTGTAGAAACTGATCAGGGGTATGCAATATGCAAATTGCATACATCTTTCAAGTTAGCCCGCTTCCATCTTAGACTGCATCATCACTTACCATCAGGTGAGATTGCAGTCAAGGGCTAACTTGTAGTTGAATAAAAAAAAAGTTCCCATTGACTTTAGAGTAATGATTAATGGAAGAGAATGAAGAAAATAAATTGTAATTGACACACTTAGAAATTATCATGGACTTTAAATGCGTCTACTTAATAAACTAGGTATTATAATACGGGGTCATAATACGTTCCTACAGAACTGTAGACAAAGTATGTATAACAATAAAGTATGTTAGGGATTTAGCACCAAACCATTCTAGCATTGAGGAATCAAAAAGAAAACATCTACTCTGTGAGTATTATAACTGTTAAGTTATCAATGGCTGGCAATTCATTAAAATCGCTTTAACTACCAGACATACTTTTCGCAAATTCTAAAACTTTCGAAGACCAATAAAATGATCTTGATTCTTAATTCCTTATACGTTCCTGTCAAAAGAAGACGATAGGTTCGATGTATCGTCTTTCACACTTTTCAATTACGGTCATATGAATTTACAAGAGTACGTCAGGAGCTATCCAATTGGCGAGGTCTATTATTTTTGCAATGACTATCAATTGCAGACGGACGCACGGTAAGCTCCCCGTGCATAGGACTGATCACGTCGATTTATAACATAAGTACATATAAAATAAACACGTCTAAATAAAGATCTCCTAAATGTTCTCAAAGGCGAGTGAAATCCGCACTCGGCCAGCGTGGTGGACTACGGCCTTCTTATTTTTAACCCCAGACGCAAAAACGACGGGGTGTTATAAGTTTGACGTGTCTGTGTGTGTGTGTGTGTGTGTGTGTGTGTGTGTGCGTGTGTGTGTGTGTGCGTGTGCGTGTGCGTGTGCGTGTGCGTGTGCGTGTGCGTGTGCGTGTGCGTGTGCGTGTGCGTGTGTGTGTGTGTGTGTGTGTTTGTGTGTTTGTGTGTGTGTGTGTGTGTGTGTGTGTGTGTGTGTGTGTGTGTGTGTGTGTGTGTGTCTGTTCCCCTGTGGCGCTCAAACGGGTGGACCGATTTGAATGCGGTTTTTTTGTTTGAAAGGTGAATTTGTCGAGAGTGTTGTTAGCTATGTTTGATGAAAATCGGTCCAAGATGGCCGCCGTTACAAAACGGCGAATGTCGGGGGTTTTTCAAATTTTTAATTTATACTTGTGAGAGGAGACCCCTGCCCTGTAGTGGACCGGTAATGGGTTGATAATGATGATGAAAGAGAGATCGCCAGAATGGCTGATTGATCTATTTTCCCTGTTGGTATTCAATCCAGTCCCAATAGGGAACTGAAGCCGTTAACAGTGACACGACTTTGGTATAGAGCAGGAAGGAAATCTATCGAACCGAAAAAGTGGCTCATTATAGTTATCCAGCGCCGAATTGGAACATAACATATTTTCGCTTCATTATCATTGCAATTTATGGAAACTTAAATATTATTCAAAAATGATCTCCATATGGAATATCTTTCTTCAAATGATGCTAGCCCTTGATTTTCCTATCGCGATTCATGGAAACTTTGATCAAATATCGGAAATAGCACCGTTTATTGTTGATTTGGGTTACATTAATATTTAATACATAATCTCAGTGTAACAAAAGCTGTGAATAGTTGCATCAAAATATAATTGCAGAAAAATTCTACAGTATTCATTGCAAACTTTCGGATCTAAAAGCTGGGTCTCCACCAAAGAAAAATTATTGCCAACTTTTGTCACCAACACGTGTTGAGAACACAAATGTTGACAATTTTTCTTTGGTGTAGACCCAGCTTAAGTTACGTATGAGGTCACAAATGGCAGCGACTGCAGAAATAATAGGTTTCGTGTCCGGCTCCGATCATAGAGCTATGACGTGCATCTGCAAATCTGTATGTCCGTTCATTTGTACTATGATCACAGCTGTTAGTGACCAAACGATTGAATGGTTTTATCCTGTCTAGTTGAGAACATTCATAAAGTCTAAACATCAACAGGAAAAATATCTAGAAACTGTTCTTAAATTTTGAAGATACTTTAAAAGCTTTTTTGTAAGAACGTAGTGTGAATTATCTGAACTGGTGCGAAAATTAGACTTCTATTAAATTCACCATATTATATTTGCACTGTCAGTTACGTACTAAGTAGTTGATTGAACTCAGTTTTAGTAAAAAATTGTTCTGAGAATATTGATGACAACCTACTTGAATATCCAAACTACGTACGTCTCTTACGTATTTTATGTAAAACATGAAGAGAAATCAATTTCGAGTGAACCGGTTATTTCTGTAAGTACTTAATTACGTTGTGAAAAATTCGGACATTTTACTGCGTAGTCATAAAAGTGAGTAACTAGTAACCAGAAACATAAAAGTATATATTATGATATAATATTTTAGATAAAAAAACCAGAAAGATACAAATGAGAGAGTTTAATAAATATAAGTAAATTATATATTATTATAAATTACAAAGAAACTTAAACTATTGAATAATATGTATAATGATATTGTTTTTTTTTTTTTCCTATTCAAACAGTCCGCCCCTGGTTGCTCCTGGGCCACACACACATTTTAGAAAGATACAAATTGTATTATATTATTGAATTCAGTAAAATAATTGGATCTGGAAACACGTTAAATGCAGAAAATAAACTGATAAATTATTAAAATCCAAAAAAAGCTACCTTGTTGTGTGCAGTTTCTGCTATGAATTTTGAAATCTCTAACAAATTTTTTTGTATTACAATACAATAAAAATTATTTTCAAAAAACTGTAGACGCCACTAAAAAGTATAAAAAAATATTTTTGTGTCGCCTTCTTCCACTCTGCCTCGTAGGCTCGGTTCATTCAGGACCTCCTTCGCGCTTTAGAAAAACTCTCTAGGCCAGACAAGACCGGGCGGCGGGAGGCGGGGTGCTCAGATTTGTGGTTTGTGTAACAAATTAGTAGTTAGCAAAAAATTAACAAACTATTTTACGGAAAAAAATGTACTTATTGTCAAAAATTATTTATCAAACAATTCATTTTATCAAAAAAAATGCTATGCGTTGCTTTACTAATTAATACGATTTTTTTTAGGAAATGACAATTTGTCTGGTAATTATTTTGTTAAGATTCATAATTATCATAAAGTGAAATAAAAAGTCATTTGTTTTTTGCAAAATGCTTGGTCACTCTAATTCCTCGTTATTAAGTTGTACAGTGATTTTCACTTGTAAGTGAATTTTATACGCGTAGTTTTCTTCTTTTACTTATTATAAAAGTCAAGATTATGTAAATAATAATAATAAAAAAACGCGGATTTGACTCGCTCCGGCAATGCACTGGACGGTTATTTAATTATGTACCAACACAACATGATATTGTTATTTGAATTTATTTAGTTTTATAAAAAGAGCGATCGCTGTTTCTTGCTGGTTCTTCTCAGTTGGAACGCACTTAACAAAATATGTACATATTATGTCAAGTAGAATAGAAAACTGATGAAAAACGGAAAGACATCTTGTCTTTCCGTTGGTCATAAAATAGTAAAATATATTTTATAAAGGGCGTAGTATTCTTTATTAACATACAACAAAGACTTGGTTAACATAATATATATGTACGGTAAAACTCGAAGATATAATTAATCACTTTTATACCAAGAATAGGTACTTAGTTCATAAATTATTTGAATTAAAAGTAATTTAGGTATGGAATTATAAGAATAAATCACTTCTTAGAATTTATCTAGGAAACAAATAACTTAATCGACTCGTAAACATGCACTATTTACTAACAAAGAGGGCTCAGCCATTATGATTGAGCAATCACTGTAGTTACTTTTACAAAAAGAAGGACCTTAAATTAAACAAGCGATAATCTAAAAGATTCGAAGTTAATCAAACTTCACCACAAACTTAACAGTCCATATCTTGAAAACTACAGAATCGCTTTTGATGTAATTTGCACTGTTCCCTAAAACAAAAAGAATGGTCACAATCCGATTAATAGTTTCGGAGAAATTTGCAGACAAACAAACACACATACGAACATACATGATACACCTATGAAATGTTGTATATTTGTTTGGAAGCTCTTATATGTAGATTACCTATATTATATTTATCACAATATATAATACATCGTTTCGAATTAATAACCTCTTTTTTTTTGAAGACGGTTAAAAATGCATAAACTTTTAAATGTAAAAAAATACCTTATCAAATGTAAAACAACAAAAGCGAACCTATATTTTCCTCAATCATTAAACCTGTAAGCTAAGTTATTATAAAGTCGTTAAAAGGTAATTAATCTAAATGAGTATGTACTGGCACAATTTCCAAGTGTTTTACGTATACGCCTAGGTCTTATTACGTTTAACTGGCTTATGCTTAATACGGTAAGTAATAGCACAGAGTACCTACAGAGAGGAAGCTTCTACAAGCGGCCCGCTGTAGGTACACTCACACATATGCGCACGTTTGTCACCAACTGTACCGGTTAGTGGAACGAGCGCGCGACCGTGAACCGTTGGTGAGTGTGTTTGTGTGAGTATACCTACAGCGGGCCGCTTGTGGAAGCTTCCCCTCTGTAGATTTATACGAGGAGATCCGTAGACAAGTAGATATAAATTAAAAATTTATAAAAACCCCCGACATTCGCCATTTTGTGGTGGCGGCCATCTTGGATTTGCATAGTGCTATTCTACACACACACACACACACACACACACACACACACACACACACACACACACACAGACAGACACACACAGACACACACAGACACACAGACACACACACAGACACACACACACACACAGACACACACAGACACACACATACACACACACAGACACACACACAGACACACACACAGACACACACACACAGTCACACACACAGACACACACACACACAGACACACAGACACACACACACACACACACACACACACACACAAACAAACACACACACACACAGAGACACACACACACACAGAGACACAACACGCACGCACGCACGCACGCACACACACACACACACACACAGACACACACAGACACACACACAGACACACACAGACACACACAGACACACACAGACACACACACAGACACAGACACACAGACACAGACACACACACAGACACACACACACACAGACACACACACAGACACGCACACAGACACACACACAGACACACACAGACACACACACAGACACACACACAGACACACACACAGACACACACACACAGACACACACACAGACACACACACAGACACACACACAGACACACACAGACACACACACAGACACACACACAGACACACACACAGACACACACACACACAGACACACACACACAGACACAGACACACAGACACAGACACAGACACAGACACACACACAGACACACACGCACGCACGCACACACACACACACACACACACACACACACAGACACATCAAACTTATAACACCCCGTCGTTTTTGCGTCGGGGGTTAAAAACCTCGCATCGGAATAAATCACGAGACTCATGGGGTCGCTATAGAACTCAAAGAACCCTACGGAAGGGGCTCAAGACTGTGGTCTCTGTGGAAGTCTCCAATAAAGACTTCCAAGTCCAAGTTTCTATTAGAGACTATCTTCCTTTCCAAGTAGAGACTTCCAAGAGTAAACGCTAATCAGTTCTGCTTTGACCGCTTTTGAACGCTATTCTATTTTGATATTTTAACAACGCATAGTCACTCAGAGGAATCCACTGGATACTGGCGGCGCAAAACCGCGAGTTGTGGCAGTCGCTGAAAGATGACCTAGGTCCAGTAGCCGACGCCGATGTCAAGAAAATTCATGGATAATTGCAATGTATGCAGACTATGACTGGATAATTTAGTAAAAAGTAGTACACCGTTACTACTATTGTTGTTCAAAATCTAGTTAAATAAATTATAGGCTCTAAAAATAATGCTAAAGTAGACTAAAAAATATATGTAACTTTTCAATGTTGCTTGCGAAAACGGATAGCATTAAATTTTGGGCGGCCAATTTAGTTTTGTTTAGATATAGTGCACAATAGTATTATCAATAGATATACTTAAATTGAAGTAAATTAGATACGTAATGTATTTAATATTACATTAAACAAACATAAAAGAACGTTTATTATAGAACGTCAACTACCAACATACTCGTGAAAAAATATATTATATATGAGTTTTTTGAATAAGAGCGGGGCCGCACTGCGAAAATTATTCCGAATTTTAATACATTTTTCTCGCGAATTTTAAATCGCATATGCGTGCAGCTTCACACATTCCCATATGTCACAGAATTTTGCGAAAAAATTCGCGCGAATAAATTTCGCAGTGCGGCCTAGGCCTTAACCAACTGATAAAGAAGAACATTTTTAACTGCAACTCTTCATTATTTATTGCCGCTAAACTAATATAAAAAGGACGTAGATAAAACCTTCACTCTGACAAAAACTGCCGTTCACGTCAACCACCATTATCAATTATGTAAACGCGTTGCATACATGGAACTTACAGTCGGTTTGTGGCAGATAACATAATAGCCAGTCGCGTTATCGCCGTCGCTTTACGTACCTTGTGCTGTTAAGAAGCGAGGTTATCATAGCTGTACCCTGTGGCTATGTTATAGGAATATGCACTAATACACGAGTTCTTTAAGACCGATTATGTTATCAACGCAAACACAGACGGCCGGACTGTGCGACAAACAATTTTCCTCAAATTACGCTGTTTATTGTCTATTCGTGTCTGGATACCGTGGCTTTGACTAACCGAAGCGGGGTATGTCGTTTTAGTCTGGGGTGAAAAATCACAAGGCTACAAGTTGAATTACCTCACGTGGTTTTATCAGGTGATAGACACTAGGCGGCTGGCGCTCTTCCAGCTGATGTTACTAATATCGCAAATATGTTTAAAATGTTGATGAAACAGCCATCACGCGATGCAGGCGTTATGCGAGTCATGTCAAATATTCTATGTGATCTTATAACAAACACTCAATGCAACGTAAGGATGCAAAAAATTGCTACTCAAGTATAAGGTGCCTAGAAGGTGCCGTGATAAGACATCTATAGAGCGTAATCCGACTCTACTCAGATTCAAGACAGAGTTAAAACGAGACAGATTTATGTCGAGATTTATGAGAGACTAGCTGTTGCCCGCGACTTCGTCCGCGTTATAAAATTTTAAACGGGAACCCTTTGTTTCCTCGGGACAAAATAGTAGCCTGTCACTTTCCAGGTCCTCAACTAAAAAAATGTAACTGCAAAAAATCACGTCAATCTATAGTTAAATGTCCGATGATAATAATATGTCGAAAAGAAACCATTTTAACCCCCTTGGGGTGGATTTTCGTCAAATTTTTCTTAGCTTATGCCTACCCCCTAGAAAGAACCTAACTTCCAAATTTCAAGTTAATAATAACAATAACTAAAACTTCACATAAAAAGTTTCATCCCCTTTTTTACCACCCTTAAAGGGAGATTTTCCAGAACAACTTATACAGGTTTTTATTATTTAAAATTTATAATCTAAGTGCCTATTTTCATATCTGTAACTTCAAAAACGTAGAACTTTCATATAACCTTTCTACCCCGATTTTACCCCCTTAGGGGAGGATTTTCGTGAAATCTTTTCTAGGCTGATATCTAAGCCCTAGAATGAACCTACTTTCCAAATTTCAAGTTGATAATAACAATAATTAAAACTTAACATAAAAACTTTCAACCCCTATTTTACCACCTTTAAGGGAAGATTTTTCAGAATAAAATACACAGGTTTATATTATTTAAAACTAATAATCTAAATGCCGATTCTCAGGTCTGTAACTTTAAAAACATAGGACTTTCATACAAACTTTCTACCCCCATTTTACCCCCTTAGGGGAGGATTTTAGGAATGCTAAATAGCCTATAACCTTCCCGGAAAATTGTACTACCATATGCAAAAAGAATTTTTCAAATCCGACTGGTACTTCCAGAGATTAGCGCGTTCAAACAAACAAACTCTTCCGCTTTATTATATTAGTATAGATTTATGTCGAGAGTCTTTACTCTGTCTCAAGTCTGAGTAGAGTCAGAGCACGCTCTGTAGACCTCACTGTTAGTTTTTAAACAGACGGATTGAACGTCAATTACAAAATTGCAGTTCGGATGCAGTTTTTTTAGCCATCTACTGTCTACAAGTTAGACCTTGCGATCACACCCGATGGTAAGTGACGATGGTCTAAGATGGAAGCGGTCTAACTTGGAAGACGAAAACAATTAGTCGATTGAAAGTAGACCTCAACACCTCAACAATGAAAATCTGTAATATTTATTAGCTATGCTGAACATGTTAAATATACTCCTCCAAATAAGCGTATAAGGCTTGTGCTGAGTGAGTTCGACAATAGTGGGTGCAACCTTTTAGTTTTCAGGCCACGCCCTGACTGTTGCGCTACTGAAGCTTTTATTTGTGTAACCTTATAAAATACTAAATAGGAACAATAAATATTTATTTATCAATCAATGTATTTAACGCCAGTTACGACAGATAACAAATTAAATTGGTTAGAGCAAGTTGAGATCTAATAGTAATTAAACTATTTATTAAGGAAAATCAACAGCACAAGTTTGGTAAGTTATCTTACCAAACTTGTGATGTTGGAGTCTACATAATAACTAGAATGAATACTTACAAATATTTGATTTAAATATTTGTTTGCTACCTAATTAGGATTCTGTATGAATATTGTAAAGTCGTAAATTCTTACGAGGCCTAAGACGGGACGGAATGAAGAAACGACAGACTAATGAATTTTACGATCCCTCTTTTTTAGGTGTCAAATTGATTGAGTTCATTAGCATTAAGGAAATAAAAGCACATCGCTTTTATTTATGTATGTTAGGTTTGCTACTTAGCCACTGAGCAAGCCGTAATCGCATCGATCATCTCATTAAAATAGATACAACTATTGGTTTCAACTCTCAAATTTAAATGTAAACTGAATGTGCATAACAGGTCTCTTGAGTCAGATTTTTCTGAATTTTCTACTGTCTGAATGTTGCTACTACAGTTGACTCTCGATAATTTGAAACGCAGGGGACCAGAGAAAAATTTTAAATTACCAAGAGTTCAAAATAACAAGAGTTTAATTAACCAAGATTCCACAATTTTCGGTTGAGTGAGAGCGCCTTCAGTCTATCATTGTCCAATGCATTTTCGTTATTGGTGAGAACTGAGAAGAAAAGATCACTTATGACTCATTTTAATGTTTGAAATATGACTGAAATAAGAACTGCAAATGGCTCATATCTCATTTATGTAAACAATCGACAGGTTTGTGCATGATAAATAAATACATTAAATTATGGAGAGTAGGAAAGTCCGGACTTCAAATTATTGAATGTTGATGGACAAGATTCAACTTCAAATTACCGACGGGACTAATAAATAATTTAGTATTGATTTTACTCAATTTACCGAGTGTTTTTCAAGGGTCAGAAAAAAGTTTAAATTATGGAAAGATTCAAATTATCGAGAGTCGACTGTTTAGTGTACATATATCTGTGCGATAGACAAAATGCAAGATTTGGTGCATGGTGGCTTGTCATGATCTCCATTATGGTAGAGTAAGAGATATGAAATATTCACTCGCAACTCGCAAAGTTATCAAGAGTGCGGTAATTTCTGGTTACATGACTTACTTGCACGTTATAACTTATCATTAAATGTTTTATTGTATTTTTTTTAATACTAAGCAATGCTTCATTCTTGTGATGATAAGATAAAGTATGATAGTTAGAATATTTTTATCTACTAACAGCCTTACTAGTGTCAATGAAGTTGGTTTTGCTCAAATAAAATTAGGTAGTTAATTTTAGTTTAAGTATTGATTTAGGGAATTTTAAGGGGATGGGATTTGGACAATTTGCGAATGGCTTGTACTACTTCCAATCAGCTTGGCTTTGATTCTGAAAACTCCGATGAAGTGACATTTTGATAATGAAACAATTATAATTTTAACTACCACACAGTATCATGTTTAGTAACGGTGGAAAAAAAGAGTGAATTAAAGCAGGTCGCATGAAAAGTTGTTTATCTTTCTGTTTCAGGCACGCAGCGAGCCGGAAGAGATTTCTGGCAAAATTATGATGGTTTGCGGGATTAATTCATTCAATCAATCAACATTGTAAGACCGGCGCGCGTCTGCCTTTTTTCTGACGAGACACTATCTGATAATAGCATAAACATATGTAGTAATATGTTTAATAGAAAATAAACGGCGCGCAAGAAAAAAGAGGAATTGAAATCGAAACTTTTCTCAACTATTACACTTCTTATAACTGTCTATACTGTCTTTGAGTAGCAAGTGTGAAAGAAGAGTACTCTCGCATGATAAAACGCTGCAAAGTTTATTTGTCACGAACATCTTATATTATAGATTTTACCTTTCGAACCCAGCATCAACACGTGATCAAAGTTATCATTATAAAACGTAAAGCAGCAGAACTAGATAAAATATTGATAATAACTGAACTTTGTAATTGAATTGCGAAAAATATACCTGATAATATCTAAATCAATAAAGATGACAAACAAAAGAACAAAAATGAACAGCTGAAATAATAGATAAAACATTACAGTTATAAAATCTGTTCAGAATTTGCGCTATGAAAAGGTAACAGACAGACATTACTTTCGCATAAATATGGATAAAAGTTAAAACTATTCTGACATGGCTGACTTATACAGTGTGTCCGGGATCGAACTAGCGATATTTTAGGGACATATTCTACAACTCACTACCTCTCTGAAAATACCACTTATTAGGGCCTGCCCCCCTCCCCCTCCCAGGGACAGCCATTTCAATTTGGTGTGCGTTTTTGTGGGTATGTGCGCACAAAAAATGTAATAACTCGAAAGTCTGCTGATGCACAGGTCTTCAAATGACCTTATTCGATTGGATACAATATTCTCCATCACTAAATATCAAACAATAGAATAAAATGTTAAAATAACTCGATCAAAAATGCTTCGAAAAAAAAATATTTTTTCAAAAATATTGAAAACTACAAGTTTTTGCTGCATTTTGCAAAAACGAGGTCGTTAAGATCACATTGTTAAGTATTAAATCGACAGTTTTTGAGATAAACAACAAAACGACATAAAAATTTTGACTGTAAGTTATTTACTTTTGGAGATATTATTGTTTAAACATAACTTAACCGCGAGCGCGTAAGTTCTTATGTTATTCGAATGTGGGTTTCCATCGCATACCTCGGGCGATCAGGTAATAATAATATTTTTTTAATTAGTCAGTGAATGAGGTTAAAACTAAGGATCGGATCCCTACTTCAACTGATTCAAAATTCGTATAAAAAATTGAAATATCTGAAATTTTATTTTGTTGTTCCTGGCGAGGAGGCGTTATGATCGCTACTTAAGTTTATTACTCATTTTTGTTTGTGATTCAGGTTTGTGAAGTTTGCTAAGTTTAAAGACATGCCTACTCGGTATTATTATAGTCTTAAGAGAGCATCTAGATGTCAACTATTCGCCTTGGATCGGACGTGGCAGCAATTCAATGGAATGGCCACCTCATTCTCCAGACCTTACACCTTTGGACTTCTTTTTATGAAGACCTATGAAGCAGAAGGTCTTTTATATGGTACCAAATACCAGAAAAGAATTATTGGAGACGATTCTGTCCGTTGCAGATAAAATAAGATTGTATTTGGACATGATCCAACGATCCTCCCAACATGAAGCAAGTAGCTAACAGAACAGAGGTGGTAATTTCGGTTTGTGGCGGAAATAACCTAGTTTTTAGGATATCTGATTTGTGTCACATACACAAATCAGAGTTATTGAGTTATAACTAACAAAAATTAAATTATAAAGTTAAGATTTTTTACCTTATTTGTAGTAAAAAAATGATGAATCTTAAATTTGGGTTCAATACTCGTAATTCATGCTTGGTGCTGCTCGTAATGCACGAAGTACTTACAATTACCAATATCTCCAGAAGTAAGTAACTTACAGTCAAATTTTTTATGTCGTTTTGTTGTTTATCTCAAAAGCTGTCGATTTAATACTTAATAATGTGGTCTTAATGACCTCGTTTTTTCAAAATGCAGCAAAAACTTGTAGCTTTCAATATTTTTGAAAAAATAATTTTTTTCCGAAGCATTTTTGATCGAGTTATTTTAACATTTTATTCTATTGTTTGGTATTTAGTGATGGAGAATATTGTATCCAATCGAACAACGTCATTTGAAGACCTGTGCATCAGCAGACTTTCGAGTTATTACATTTTTTGTGCGCACATACCCACAAAAACGCACACCAAATTGAAATGGCTGTCCCTGGGAGGGGAAGGGGGGCAGGCCCTAATAAGTAGTATTTTCAGAGAGGTAATGAGTTGTAAAATATGTCCCTAAAATATCGCTAGTTCGATCCCGGACACACTGTATATTTCAACCATTACCATAGTATTATAATATGATTATAACGCATAATACTATTGTTTCAATGAATTGCTTTAATGGTGAAAAAAACATCGATAGGAAACCTGCATGCCTGAAAGTTCTCCATAATGTTCTCAAAGGCGTGTGAATTCTACCAATCCTCACTTGGCCAGCATGGTGGACTACCGTGGTGGGCCTAAACCCTACTCATTCTGAGGGAAGACCCGTGCCCTGTAGCGGGCCGGTAATACGTTGATGATGATGATGATGATGATGATGATGATGATGAATGAATTGCTAGCTTGCAATTTAATCACATTCAAAATGTTAAGCTTGTTTAGACTTACATAAAGTCTTCAAGATCTACCACATTGGTGTACTGACATGCCTGACCATCGACGTTGTAACACATGCTGTTGTAATCCCATTCTGGTTTTTGATGGCAAGGTAGATTGTTCTGAAAATCCGGCACCGGTTTGGTATACACCACATGTTGCTGTTCTGGTGTTTGGTGGCAACTTAGATTGGTTTGAAACTGGTGTACTGGTTGTGTATACGCTACATTTTGTTGATAGTAATGTTGTTGAGGTATACTATCCTGAACGTAATTAGTTCTATTATAGCACTGCACTGACAAATCACTGTAGCCATTGTACACATCGTAACTGCACAAATTGTTCACTGGCTGTCTGGACCACTGAGTGGCCATAGGGCATTGCAGATTCCATCCTGGTTCCTCAAAATCACCGACCACAGGACATCGGTTTGTGAGAGGTTCGTCGTTTACGAACATATTTGTTTGAAATAGACATAAATGATCTATTAAAACAGACCATCGGGCTACATAATCATCAAGCGACTGATAGCACCAAAGATGTGCTTATCTTGCCCGTTATAGCTGACATGGTAGCAAAATTGATACCTAACTACTCTTGCTAGATAACGCGGCGCTTGTTGGATTGATTTCGAGTCCGCCTGTCGAATGTAAATGATATGAAGTTTTTCACATAATTTAGTACTTTTTGTATGTTTGTTCTGAAGCGTTAAACACAAGCCTTCTTCGAATCACTTTTAATTTAATCGAAAATATCCAACAACTTAGCAAAAGCCTATACATGAGCCTACTTCCTCGTGTCATTTCAGTCTTTCAGTCGTGGTTTCTACATCATTCAGGGTTCATACTAATGTTTCTATTATCAAGTGGAGTAGGTACAACACAATATGCTCCTGGTGATTATCGGTTTTGATTATAACATACTATCATTGATTAAAAATTGAATTTAAACTTGTCTTCCCCTTTCCGAAACCAGATATACTTATCATTTTGCAAGTTTATAGTATACTAATTGTCACATGTTGTCGGTGTGGGTACGCCTTTGAAAAAAACTAATCCTTCGTAATCATCGTCGTAGAATAAGATTGCTTATGGTGCAGAATTAAATTAAGGATAGGACATAGACAAAGTCAAATATATCCGTAGGTTAACATCAATGTTTGTCATTGCTAAATGCCGACAAAGATACATTGTTGAATATTCTCTTAATCGCAGAGGTCAAAATTTTTCTACTTATCTTCCGACATATTGGCGTTATCTATTGATAGTTATCAAGATATATTTATGTATCACCCATCACTATAATGGCTGATAATGATCAATATAACTTACTGCAGTCCGGCATAATAGGGAAGATAACTTGATTTTTTAAATTACTGTAAAATTTTCGTTAGGCAGTATCTAAAATAAATAAAAATATGTAAATCCGCTTTAAAATAAATTTATATTAGGGGACCTCCAAATTTTAAGACCACAGAGCTCACCACTGCGCCAGCGAGGTCTTCGACGTAGTTAGGTATTTTTTATTTTATAATTTAAAATAATAGTGATAATGTTTTAAAATCGCTGTAACGATACCGAGGACATCATGTTGTAGTTAATGTCTGTTTATGTTGTCACATCGGCATTAGGGGCAAAGTTTATAAAAACTTGTTGACTGACTTTGATATTATAACGTACTTAGATCACCTATCACTGGGTATCTATCTCGCGGTTAATAATAAACTCACTAGCTAACAATTAATTAGGATTTACACAAATATTTAAGTTATTGCCAAAACAAATTTAAACAAATAAGAAACAGTTTAATACAACACGAGAACGTATGTTCCAATTTGGCGTGAACATCGCGCGTCGGCCTTTATAGTTCAACGACCTCTTTAGAATATTCTGGAACTTCACAACATATTAAGCAGATAATATCGTCCCTGCAGCTATTTCATGAAGAATAAAATTTTCACGTTTTGTGGCCAATAAGGAAACACAAAATTTTATACATTTGGTCATAAGTATTGTACAAGTGTAAATTGAAAATTTAAAAAACCCCCGACATTCGCCATTTAGTGGCGGCGGCCATCTTGAATTTGCAATAGTGCTATTCTACTAGTCAAGCCCTTTCATTTGATACCCATATCAAGGGAGTTGTGAAAAAATATATCATCCGCCATTTTGTAGCGGCGGCCATCTTGGACCGATTTTCATCAAACATAGCTAAGAACACTCTCGACTAATTCACCTTTCAAACAAAAAAAACCGCATTCAAATCGGTCCACCCGTTTGAGCGCCACAGGGGAACAGACAGACACACACACACACACACACACACACACACACACACACACACACACACACACACACACACACACACACACACACACACACACACACACAGACACGTCAAACTTATAACACCCCGTCGTTTTTGCGTCGGGGGTTAAAAATTGAAACATACGAGTAGATACCTAGTTTAATTAAAATTATTGCAAACGGCCAAGTGTACCATAAATCTTCGATTGTTAATTTAAGAATATAATTAATAAGTATAGGGAGACCCTGAACGGGAAAAAAGTAGTTCTGATAACGATGATGTGAAAATGAAGTGCAGTGAGCATTGCCACCAGATCAATGAAAACAATGGAGACTATGATCATACTACGAAGCATAGATCTATTTGGATTTTGGGGTCGTTGAACCATTGGATTTTAGTCATTTGCCTTATTAAAGTTCTATAGAACATAAAAAACCAGATCTTTTATGATAATTTAAGCTTGTGCTCCCCTCAGAAAGGTATTTGTTGCAATACGACCAAAGAGATTATCGGATTTTGACACAAAGGGATTTTAATGTCTGAGAAGCATCTATTTCCATTGACCTCATTGGCTCAAGATCTGATAATTACGCAACAAAAACTGCGACTTTACAAACGTTTCCGTGATCCAATTAATTCACACCTTTTTTTAATAGGACGAAGATTTGTTTCCGTTCCGCTAACTTGTTTATTTTATTACCTACGAGTAGCCATTGAAATGAATTCATCCATCTCGTATGGTGGGGGTCGAAATATGCGGACAGACTTCGATACCTCTAAATATACATATACATACATCTTATATATAAAATTCTCGTGTCACAATTTTCGTTCCCATACTCCTCCGAAACGGCTTGACCGATTCTCATGAAATTTTGTGAGCATATTGAGTATGTCTGAGAATCGGCCTACATCTATTTTTCATCCCCCTAAATGTTAAGGGTAGTCTACCGGTAGCCGAGACGGCTACCAAGGGTAGTCGAGACGGCATTTCAATCATGTACATTAATAATAATAATTGTTATAATGTAATTTTTTAAAAAAGAGCAACCGCCGAGTTTCTTGCAGGTTCTTCTCGGCTGGAACTGCATTCCGAACCTGTGGTAGACTCAATCGACGATTCAAAAGCACTTGTAAAAGTTTATTTGAATAAAAAACTTTTCTATTCTAAAAACTTTTCTATTCTATTCTATTCTATTCCACCCCTAAATTTTATTTTTATTTTTTAGACAATTTTTAGTTTTTATTTTTTTATGATATATCGGACCCGGCAGACGTCATCCTGCCCGGTGACATACTGACATCAGTGCAACCTACCCGGTCATCAAAGTACTAATATCGCAATTAAAAAATAGGGGTTGGTGATAGAAGGGTGAAAATTTAGGTTTGTATGTATTATTGTATTGTATTGTATTCTACTCATAAAAAAATAAAAACTACAAATTTTGTCTAAAAAATAAAAATAAAAAATTTAGGGGTGGACTGGACTACCCTTAACATTTAGGGGGATGAAAAATAGATGTTGGCCGATTCTCAGATCTACTCAATATGCTCACAAAATTTCATGAGAATCGGTCAAGCCGTTTCGGAGGAGTATGGGAACGAAAATTGTGACACGAGAATTTTATATATAAGATTGTTGGATAGTAAACCGGGAGGAAACCGAAAACTACGGAACCCTAAAAATGGTTGCTGCAGTGGAGTGCAAAGTTTTCAAAGTTAAAATATTATGCTACACTTCGTTCGGGTGACCATCACGTGGTCGGTGGATTGATTGAAGGATTGGAAAGGGACATGAAGATTTGGGAGTTTCCTCTACCAAGCCAAGAGTTACTGCCAGCCAGTACTAACAAGTGTAAATTTAAAATTTAAAAAACCCCCGACATTCGCCATTTTGTGGCGGCGGCCATCTTGGATTTGCAATAGTGCTATTCTACTAGTCAAGCCCTTTCATTTGATACCCATATTAAGGGAGTTGTGAAAAAATATGTGTAATTCGCCATTTTGTAGCGGCGGCCATCTTGGACCGATTTTCATCAAACATAGCTAACAACACTCTCGACTAAATCACCTTTCAAACAAAAAAAACCGCATTCAAATCGGTCCACCCGTTTGAGCGCCACAGGGGAACAGACAGACACACACACACAGACACGTCAAACTTATAACACCCCGTCGTTTTTGGGTCGGGGGTTAAAAATCGAAAATACGATGGCAGTACCTTGATGAATAGTGTTCCTGGTTGTTACAAAAATAACTACAGTACCAGGTAAAAAGGCATATTTCATAAAAATGTTAGTAAAAATATGTAGCTAGAATTGCACTATTACCTACTTCAAATAGGATGGCAATTGATTTCACTGCTCACTATAATGTCACAAGGCAGTTTGAACTGTATTTCTATGAAATAGAACCGTAGGATATTTTCGGCTCGTCCAGAGTTGCATAGCGCTAGTTTATATTGTCATCTCTATGCAGCAGAGGTTACGACTTACGAGTGGACCAAGCGGAGCTGTCTCGTTTGGAATTACGGTTTTAAATAGATACATAATCATCGATGTACATAATAGAGCATGAGTGGATGTTATAGTTGTTGTATGCAAGGACACAACCAAATGAGTATAGAGATGACTAGTATGGCGCGTGGGTGCGCGGCCCGCAAGCGGACCGCGAGGATTCGAGTAGTTTTTAGCGGTTTTTGAGCACGTCCCACCTATCTTCAATACACTCGCCGTGCTCTTCATCCGTCTCCAAAATCTTCGATCATCAGCTCTTTCCGTATTTTTCCTCCGCATGAATTTTTGTTTCCTACACGAAACCATCAATAAAAATTTTTTTTTGTGTACTTAGAAAAATAAATTCCGCCATCTTGTTTTTTTCTGTTCATCAAGTAGACTTTTAGGTATTGATCATATTTTGGTAAAAAACCACTCTTCCATCTTTTATACTTGGTGAGAAAGACACCGATGTACAAACATCGGTGTCTTTCTCACCAATTTCTCTTTAGCCGCCATCTTGGATCCGCGATTTGGCCTTTTTTTCAGCTCACTGCCAATTGGATGATGTTTCGAGTAATTTTTGTTTGAGCACCTCCCATATATCTACAATACCCTGCCCGGGCTCCTCATCCAACTTCCAAACCCTCAATCATCATGTCTTCCCATATTTTTCTTTGAGAGTTCTCCAAAGAACCGCATCAAAGCCTTGCATAGTTTACAACTTGCAGTCTCTTCAATATTCGCCATACATTTTCTATGGAAAAGTAAATTCCGCCATTTTGATTTTTTTTTCTATTCATCGAGTAGACCTTCCGATCCTGATCATCTTTTGCGAAGAAACCACTCTTCCATCTTTTATACCCTCCGAGATGGACACCGACGAAATTTGTATGGCGGCCATCTTTTTTTCGCCATTTTGAATTTTTTTTCAGCTCACTGCCAATTGGATGATGTTTCGAGTGACATTTGCTCGAGCACCCCCCACCTATCTTCAATACCTTAAGCATGCCATTCGCTCGTCTCTGAAATCCTCAATCATCAGCTCTCTCCATATTTTTGTTCCGAATGAATTTTTGTCCTCTATACGAAACCATTAGTGAAAAAAAATTTTTTCATACAAAATTTTACAGGAGGGGTGATCAATCAGTGAGTCAGTCAATGAATCAGCACGAGCAGCTATATATATATTAATATGGACATATCTATATTAATATAAAGTAGCTTGTCCTGACTGACTGACAATCAACGCACAGCCTAAACCACTGAAGCTAGAAACTTGAAATTTTCACAGTAGCTTCCTTTTATGACGTAAGCGCACACTAAGGAAGGATTATTCCGAATTCCACCCCTAAGGGGGTTAAATAGGGGATAAAAGTTTGTATGAAAGTCCGTCATTTTTCAAGCTATATCCATGAAAATTGATATTTAAGTTTTCGGTTAAAAATAAAGAGTAACTTAATTAAAGAATTTTGGAAAAACTACCCCCAAGTGGGTTCAACGGGGGATGAAAGTTTGTATGAAAGTCCGTCATTTTTAAAGTTATATCAATGAAAATTAGTATTTGTATTGTCGGTTAAAAATAAAGAATTACGTGTTTCAGGAATTTTAGAAATTCCACCCCCAAGTGAGATTTATAAGAATCCAAGTGGACGAAGTCGCTGGCATCAGCTAGTCAAGTATATACAACGAATACCTAAACATGTGCGTAGCATACATAAGTTCGAATTTTATCGGTCTTTTTATAATAAGTAGGTGGGGGTTAGGGTAACACATGATTTAGTTAGTTAAGTCAATATTTCTGAATAATTTTCTTACAAATATTTAGAAATTTAATTAAATTACGTACATACATATTTTATTATATAAAAATAGGTAATATAACATATAAGAAAAAGAAATATAAAATTCTTAAATTAAGAAGGTACAAGGTAATATAGTAATAATGTATCATACATTGAACAGCATGTTGTAATGTGTCAAAAAATTTACATACCTACTTATAATGCAAATCAACGAAGCGACACTGATTTTTTTATATTTAAACATTTTTTTTAAATAATCCTCAATCTTACACTAGCGGCACGCTATGATGGCCGGTTTGACACATTACAATAGTGATGTGGAATGTCAATTTATTCTCGAACAAAAAACAATTAAGTTTTGTTTTTGTACCTGATTAAATAGGTTTAATAAAACAAAAATGTATATGTTTATTTAATTTATTTGAACGAACTGAATATTTGAACGAAAATGAATATACATACTTTATATGCACACAAGAAACATATGAATACAAAAGATACCAAAAAAGGTGCCACAAAAGGCCATAATTAATCAGATTCGTCCATACTACTATTTTCACTGTCGTCACTGCTATCATCACATACATTAATAATTATATGTTCGTTTTCTATAATATTATCTATTTTCACATCTCTTTCATAATCTTCCCTTATTAATTTAACAGTTCTATTCACAACCTTTTCCCAGTCTCCTTTAGTCACATGTTCACAAGCTTCTTCTAATAATTTTAGCATTTTTTTTGTGGTAAATGGGGGTTCTGTATTGTGTCTTGCAGCATATCCCTTAATTTGAGCCCACACCAACTCAATCGCATTATACTCACAATGGTAAGGCGGTAACCGTATAACTCTGTGCCCATGTTCTAATGCTATTTCGTCAATGACGTATCGGATCTTGGTTGGTTTGTTTTCTTTTAAAAGACGTACTAATTCCGCTTTTAACATATTCATGTTTGCATCTACGCCATTTTTACGAAGCCATGCGACGATATCAGCTTTCTTTTGGGATTGGGCAGGTGGCTTGTCAATTTGCATCGAGTGGTATGGGGCGTTGTCCATAATTATAATAGATGGTTCAGGGAGGCTACACAACATTGAGGTAAACCATTCAGTAAACTTTTCTCCATTCATGTCTTCATGATAGTCTCCAGTGGTTTTTGACGCAAAAGCCATGAGAGAACCTTCGACAAACCCGTTGATGGTTCCGGCGTGACAAATTATAAGTCGCGATCCTTTTCCTACAGGAACTTTGGAAGTAGATGCTGCTGTGTCATCGTTCCAAGAACGGCCTACAGTATGGTTAGCATTAAGCCATGTTTCATCCAAGAACACAACATTTTGCCAATTTTTGATTTCTTTCACTTGCCGTAAAAAAGTATACCTTGCCATCGCTATATCAAATCTTTCCATCAATATTTTGCGTTTGTTACATTTTTTGTATCGAAATCCAATGGTCTTCAAAATCTTCGTTAAAGAACTTTCCAAACCGAAGAATAATCCAGCTTCCTTCAGTGAATGCACCAACTTTTTTCTTGTTGGATACTCCTTCTGTAAATAGTAGCCGTAAACATGTCTTCGGATAGCATCGGCATCAAAGCTATCGATGCCTACGACTGGTTTTGCTCGTTTTCTCTTTTTTGGTGTGTGAAGTTTATTTTCTTCTGTGCCAGTCTCGCCATATTTTTTTTTAGTTATCCGTCTAACAGTTCGTTGTCCAATATTAAGCGCATCAGCTACGCGTTCAACCACTGACGTTATAGGTAAAATTGGCCCTCCATTTTGAGCTTCACGATCGAAATAGTTACGAAGGCGTATTACGAACTCACGTGTCTGACTATTTAGAACAGTTCTCTGCGTACGTTCGGTCATATCGACGAAATCCACAACAAAGGGCTTGAACAGAGTCCAAATTAACGAGCAAGGGTCAACAGTAATGCAGTATCAATATTTGAAATCCAAAGCCAGGTCAAAACTATATCACAATCGCATTGCACTGACAGTTTATACTTTTCGAAGCAACGTCAATTCGAAACTGCTTTGTTTTGCATTGAGCATTGACGCGAGTTTGCCGGAGGTAGTAGTTGTGCTAGCCAGCGATCCTATGTGACGATCGTATTAGATTCCATTTTTAAAAATTTATTGATATTTTTTTGCGATTTCAGAGGTTTGTCCACATAGTGAAAATTGTTCATATTCACAAGTACATTCACCCCTTAAATGGTGCAAACTGATTTTTCTACACTTGTATACATTTAAGAAATCAATTTAATAAATAAATTTTGAGTCCTAAACCTAAAACTACATTCGATAAAATTTATGAATCTCTGCACATCACTATCGTCAATAAAGTAATACAATTATTTCCTTCAAAGTCGTTATCAATTAATACGGAACTTCATGAGCGGACAAACGTCAAACCGGCCATCATAGCGTGCCGCTAGAGTAGTAAACATAACCACTCCAGTCGTTATCAGACAGATGTGACGCACGTCGTAATTGATAAACTGAATCATAAACCGATGCAGTAAGGTTCTGAATTTGACGATTTTGACTGTGCGATCTAGTATAATAGTATGATAGCTTTGGTGTGAAACATTAGTAATAAGTGTATCATGTAAAGCGAAGTTCGGCGTTTCAACTTCTATTCTACTAGCGACCCGCCCCGTCTTCGCGCGGGTAGTAATTAGTAATTACCACTACTATCCCACCATGCATTGCTTTGTTATATATCTCAAAGGGATTAGGCAGCGTTTTCCACGAAAGCTCCCAGCAACATTTGAGACATTTGCAACAATTATCATCATATTTCAACCGATTTACACAAAACCTTAACAAATTATACACCTATACCTTCCTCATGAATTATTCTGTCTGTTGGTGAAAACCGCATGAAAATCCGTTCATTAGTTTTTGAGTTTATCGCGAACAGACAGACGCAGCGGGGGACTTTGTTTTATAAATTTTATGTAGTGATTTACAGTTAAATTAGATATGGGCAAGCCTGCCACGATCATCGCGAAATATGTCACAGATTATATTGACAGACTTTGCATTGATATTGATAGTGCTATATATGTTGGTCAAACTGGGCGCAATTTTGTAACTCGATATAAAGAACATATGGCTGCCTTTAGAAACAACCAGCCTCAAAGATCTCATTTCGCAAAACATCTTTTGGATAGTGGACATAGGATAGACGAGGGTCATACATTTGAAATTTTACACACATGCTGTAAAAGTTTAAGACTGTGCGTGTTGGAACAATTGGAAATAGTTGGGCACAGCGGTAGAAGTGTCGAATTGCTGAATGAGCAAATAAATGTGTCATCTTCACCGTTGCTCAACATATTTAGGGGGCGTGGCCAGAGAGAAAGAGAAAGGAGGGTAGATGACTAAGCGGGGATAGTATATATAAGACCGCTCATTCGACACGAACTCACTTTGCAATCGTACGTTGTGAAGTCGACATCTCCTGAAGATGCTCCGGTGTCGGAGCGAAACGATCGTCGAGTTTGTTTTGTGGTGAATTTGTGTGGTGTTGTGCCTACAAGATTGTGTGGTGTTGTGCCTACAAATTTGTCACTGTTAGCGGATTATAGCAAAATAATTTTATATTCATTGTAGACTTTAGTTATTTTTACTAATAAATAATAATAGCATTCAGTAGCCATACCTATCATGTAGTACCTATAGCCAATCGTTTCATAGAACCAGAAACAAAACATTAGAATTTAGAACTGTATAATTTTCACCAAATACTCCAAGAACAAAGCTTACTGCATTAGTAAACTTTAAATAGGTAGGTATATAGTAAGTACATCGCTAGGATTTAAAGAAAAGGTAAAATAGGTATGATTCAGTTGTTAATTTTATCTAACTCTCCGCCTACAAAATATTACGTTATCTATACTTGGTTGAGATTAAATCCGTAAACAAGATTGCAACTCTTATTTCTGTATGTGTTCTTGTTATATTTATATATTGTTATTAAGTAGGGGTAACTACTAACTAACTATTGAGATTTTTGCCAGGTCTCCGTATTGACAAGAACCCTAAAGTTATACAATAATTCTAATATAATAGATTCGTTGATGTTCTTTTCATTCCATACTTTAATAAGTAATGAATGTACATATTATTATGTGTCAGTCTGTCTATCCATCCGCGTCTGTCTGACTGTCAGTCTGTTAACTTTTTAGTTTGTTACCAAAACACCTTGAGTCTTGATCCATGCCGTAAAAAATACTTTATGTGTGTCTTGATCGATTGATTCACAATTTCGGAAATCGTAAAAGGATGTACCTAATAAGAAAATCTTTCTATTCCTGTGGTTAATAAGCATTTATTCTTTTGTATTAAATTGAGTAAGTTGGTTGGTATTTAATTAAATTAAGTACAACTTGAAAAAGAAAAACCACCTCATATAGGTGGAAACTACCTAGGAAACAGAAATATGTATTACGGAATATGTAAATCGCCATCAAGTAAGTAGCTAGTGCAAGTTGTTATGATGGAAATATGTATTTCCAATGAACTCTGAAACAACGAATTCAATTATTTAGTGTAAAGTAAATCCCAAACAAAAACATTTCATGTGAATAATAAGGGCAAGTTCCTATCAAAAAGTTTCGGCCATTAAAAGTACTGATATCAAAAATTATGGCCAAGTTCTTTGCTAGGCTCGATAAATGGAACCATACAGTTTTAGAAGGTCATATCTTCGACCACCTTCAAGCTGTCATCGCATTCCTAGGGATCCTGTTAAAATATTATTAAATAATTTATGTCTTAATAATAACACCGGAATTTGGAGCTCATTTGGAACTGGCAATAGTTTTCTTGTTTTCAACTTGGCAACATTTTTGTACTCCTTTTGTTTAATTTAAAAAATGTTGCCAAGTTGAAAACTTAAAAATTTGAAACTTTCAATTTATCATCACATCTACGAGCTTAACTTATATGGGTAATTCTAAGTTATGAGGTATTTTCAACGGCAACAATAAAAAATCATATATACATATTTAATTTATTTGAAATAACACTGTTATGTCATAATAGTTACCGCTTTCTATATGGTCACTTAAATTCACCAATTAAATGTATGTAATTTAGTCGCAAAAGCGCCTCAAATATGAAAAATGTATCTCCCCTGCCATGTCCCCTAACCATATTATGTTAGTCAATCGATAGTTTTAACTAAATTTAAATTATGTAGTAAATTAAACTTTAATAATTTAGAAATTAGACTAATTAAATTAATGCAATCCAAGAAAAAACAACACCTAACATTTTTTTTTTCATATTAACTATAATGTCTACATTTGTCCCTCATATTTAGCGTCTCTTCCCCTGGCATTATGTATTAATTTAAAACTCATGACTGTTTACTTTGCTGCGTAAATTGCGACCTTCAAAACAAAGCATTCAACGTGAAGTTTGCGGCAAGCATTCACGACGCAAGCATGCGGTCATTTTGTCCGCCATTTCAGTGAAACTACTTGCTAGGAGTAGTTGTGAATCAGTGAATGTGTTCTCTCCCCTGGTAAAATTTTTTTCGCAATTATAAGCCTAAATACTTTATTTTCTTTAAATAATTACTGTAATTTATGCATAGAATCGTATTCTTCTTTGTTAATTACGTATAACAAAAACTTTGACGTTTATACCTGTTTTTTATCAGAAAAGTATCTCCCCTGCCTTCTCTCCCCTGCCTCTTAAGGTGCCAGGGAAGATGCTTACTGTCCAGGGGAGATACAAATATGTCGTATTGGAGTATTTTTACAGCCGATACGTGTACTGTTTTCATAATTTAGTGAATACATCCATATTTTATAATCTTACTCTATTCCACTTTCTCTTAACATTATAATTTCACTTAGGTACTTAATGGAACATCGAACAATGTTTTTGTTTGAATACCGATTGCCTGATTGTTAACGGTGGATTTATTTTGTCCCAGGAAAATCAGTCAGTTAGTCAATTATCACGGATCGTCAGGAACAGTATCAGAATAGAAAATAAAGTCCTACCCTGTACGCCTTATATCTCCCCTGTATTTAGTATCTCCCCTGGTCCATTATAAAATAACAAATAATAAATTAATTGACTGGCTGCTTTCCAGGTATGAAGATAATAAGTGTTTCCATAAAGAAATACTACAATTGTATTAACATTCTATTATTTTTGTCATGCCGCCTATCCTAATAACTTAGTACCTGTTAACTTAGAATTACCCATATTTCAAATTCCGTAAGATTACTATCAAGCGAACCAGAGTTATGAGGGGGGTCAAAACAGCTTGAAATGGTTCGTGTAAATAGACACACTGGCATGCTTTACGGCCGGAGGAACTTGCCGGCCGCGCTGCCGCGCGTCTAGATCAACACGCTCTCATAACTTCCTCATAACTATTTATGGCGCATTTTATGAAATTAATTAATATTCCTAACTTCCTCAGTAGGTAAATATAATATTATATGAAGACAATCAATACAAACACCTATACCCGAATTACTAATTCCGTGGAATTCTGACGTTTCGTAATGTTACCAGAGATAAAACAATTCCCACATAAAAGATAAAAATTCAAAACTAATGCAAATACATATCAACTGCCGCATGTAGATATGACAAATGCCCGACAGACACTTCATGGTGATAATGTCATTCAACATCCATTTTTGAATAAATTTTTTCAATGTACTTCTTTTGTTTTCTATTGCTGTTAGTGTGCACTTTCTAGTTTCCACTCTTGGTGTTTTCTATTTTAAGGCGAAACGAGTAATATTATTTCGCGGCATATGGCTTTTTATGATGACAGGGAATTAAAGTAGTTTGGGGTAAAATCGTACTTCGTAGATGTTAAACCTGTTCTCCATGCAAATAACTCATCTGTAAATGACAATGACAGCTGTCAGAATTCCACGGAATTAGTAAGTCGGGTATAATTACGTTTGACATTTTGGATTACTTATAACAGGAATCCTTTATTTACATACGTATGGCGCGCATCCGCGGCGCGTACGACGTACCTACGTAGGTACTACGTACAACACGCATTGGTGCGGCGGCGCGTACGCGGTACGACATCCGTGCAACACACATCCGCGGCGCGTACTCGGTACGACGTACGTACACTGTACAGCGCGCTCGACGTACGTATAACGCGCGACCGCGGCGCTTACGACGCAGGTACAACGCGCTTATATTTGAACGCAGCCAATATTGGAAAGTTATACTATACCAATCTAACAGGAAAATACCATCGCTAGAAGACAAAATTTCTCAGAAGAAATTGCTTAATCAAGAAAAAATAAGCCGTTATAATTATTTGAGTCATGACTCATGAATATATGTATTTAATAATTATATCTACTGGTACATCAATGATATCAGGTTGATATGATAATCACTATCATCGGTAATGCTGACAAGGGTGGTCCTCCTTTGGACGTAGACATTTGACAGGTCTTAAAGCAGGTAGCTTCTTGTGACACACACATTTATAATATTGGTATAGATTTGAATTTATCATAGACTAGCTTCTGCCCGCGGCTTCGCCCGCGTGAATTTCGGTTTTTCAGACCCCGAGGGAATCGTGGATTTCCGGTTCCTGTTCCCGCTCCCTTTTCCAACCTTTATACCTATTTTCAAGGAAGTTTGCTATAGTAATGTACCTATAGCTGCAGCTATAGATTTTGGTTTTTTCAAAATATAGTGTGATTATGTACATGTTAATAAATTCTACCATAAATAAGTAGTCTGTTGTTGAATTCAATATCAATGAACCTTGGCCTCATTAGCGATAGATTACATAACTAGTTTCATGACAATCAACATATTAAGATGTGAAACTAAAATGTCATCCCAACGGAATTTTGACCACGACAAACTATCTGAACAGAGGATTAGTCCAGTCAATTGTGCAGAAGATATTATAGTGTACAAATGTCTGCACACACAAGTAGGTATACTATCTATTCCTTCACACTCATAGTCCGATGGGACAACAATCTGACAACCAGAAAGAGATCAGGCGCAGGATTGAGGGCTTTATATGGCTAAAATTGTGAGAAAGTGTGCTTTTTAGGGTTCCATACCCAAAGGGTAAAAACGGAGCCCTATTAATGTCACTCGGCTGTCTGTCTGTCCATCTGTCTGTCTGTCTGTCTGTCCGTCCGCCGGTCACAGGTCTCCAGCTCACAGACGAAATGAGTTACAAACCTGAAATATTGGTATTTGGTGTATAACGTTGACCCAAAATCAAATATTGAATTAGAAATTGAATTAAATTATTTTTCAGGGGGGCTCCCATACATGAAAAAGGAGCCGGAAAAAAAAACTAGTTAGGAATATGATATTTTGGTATATTATGTACCATATTATGCTCTATTTAAACAACAGATACTGAAAACAACGATTCATAAAATAGTTTATAAGCTGTGACTAAAACAATCTAATATTTTTTGGTTTTTTCTTTCACGGTTTGTTGTGATGCTCAGAAATTAAATATTTCTTAGACCCAAAATATTACATTGTTCATAATTATGTACGGAAACCTAAAAGAGTGAGGCCCGACTCGCACTTGGCTGATTTTTATTAGTAATCACTTTTACAGTAATTTATTTACTTAAGACAATTTGTGCCGCAGTTGGTAGTGCTGTGCTTTCAAAATGTGGTGTTTCAAGAGTGAGAATTTTCTGCCGCTAGATAACTAATGCATATAACTAGGAGTCGCTCTGCAGATGACTCTATTTTATATTTATTACCAAAACAAAGAACATTAACTCTATACTCATCTTTAACTGTTAATAATAATTATTGAATCTTGATTTGATCTCTATAAAGAATTTGATACTCATATAATATAGTAGTTATTTGTAATTTCTCCTCATTTAGTGATCATCTCCACTTGTACAAGTTGCTGCAAATAAGTCGAGTGGGGACCTTCAATGCGCAGAAGTCGAAAATGAGGTATCTCGGGGTGAGGGGCGTTTGTATGCACTGATTAGCTCTTGAGGATCCCTTGTAAGCGCTGATTGGCTCTCCAATTGTATTGTCCAGCTCATGCCCTTGAAGATCACCGCTCGACTTACGTGCCGGGGGTTATATGCAAGTAGTACCTGCATGCAATTTGCACACTCTTGAAAATATGTTTCCAATGCAAGCAACTTGTACATGCAGATATGACGTCATACTTGTATGCAAGACTTGCCTAATGGAATAGCGATCTAAGAGATATCTCCTCATAGCCTTAACTTTTGCATGAGAGCATACAATTTTATTCAGCATAATTACAGGTAGGACACAGACTGTGGTATGTTTTGACAATAAAAATCAAAATTTGGTAGTTTGTTAAAAATTTTTGCATTAATATTTTTAACAAAACATTAAGAAATTTCAAATGATTATTATTAAGGTAGATAATTATGTCTTTACATTGTTAGTTCTGCAATGTTGTATTCAATGTTTTCTTATATTTAAGCATGAAGATGCTTCTTTTGCCCTAATTAAGATTAGAGGTGGGAAAAACAGGTGGGACAAATTGCAGTATAATAATATAAACTTATTTATTGTACTAAAAAAACTAAATCTGAATGCAAACAAACAACTCTTTTTGTATGATTGACTAACATTATCAATAGTTACGTATGAGCGTGCATCTTTAAATACAAGTTTTTTAGTTCGATATTATTCTTGTGTGGACTTAGGTAACAGTTTGCTTTTTCAAATATGAAGAATAAGCATTTAGTTAACAAATGACAGTCAAAATAAAGAGAAAGTTGACCAGGTTGTAATAACAGGAAAACGTAATTAAAAGGTTATGTTTAAATTAGGTTTATAAAACAAGAATAGATGGCTAATATTAGTTAAATGTATAGAAAAGCTAGCGATAAATACCTTCTTTTTTGATTTCCAGGCTTCGAAGCCATCTCGGATTATATCGTGTCACTATTATGAAACTTCGCGATATGAGCACAATCTTAGAACACTGCTAAGGAGAGTAACATATCGCTTTTCACGATTATATTTTTAAATTTGTTACGTTAAAAGTCACAATTTTATTTCACAAATCACAAATTAGGTCATTTTATAAATGCACTACACAAACAAAATACACTTTGTTGTCGTGAACTTGCACAGTGGTAGAACGAGAAGAATTCATCTCAAAAACAAGATAGAAAATTATGAGGTTACCAGTTATAAAATATGAACTAATTAAAAAAGAAATTCACGATTATGGTTTTATGAAAATTCGTGAAAGCAATTCAAAACTTTAAAACAATTTAAATAACAATTAAATGAACAATAATAATACTGTATAAAACTTAGCACAGATCACAATGCAACACTTATTTAGAACTAGGAACAAGATTTAGAACGTGACGATTTCGATTTACGTTATATATACTTGTGGCAACACTATAAATACATTTGTCTATGATTTTATTTTTTTCTGAATTTAAAAAAGCTAGAACCCAATTTTTCTTAGTTTCAATCACGCATAATAGATGGCGTGATTAGATTAATCTGTTTCATTTTACGCAAAATAAATAACATTTACTTTGTTTGTTGTACAAAGAAACAAATATAATTGTAATCTAATAATGTAGAAAACTTGAAATTTTTCATTATATTATATTCTATTTACGTAGCAGGATCTTTAAGACCGTTCTTAGACAGCTTACGAGTTATCCGCTATGAAAAAATGAATGGTAATTGACAATAACATTACATTTTTAGCGATAGAACGTATCAAAAATACCATTATTTTTATATTTCTAATCTTAATTCTGTTGAATGGAGTTATCGTTACCATATTCTCAAAGGCATTTATAGCCCTGGCCCTGTTTGAAAACATAAAAGCAATCATTAATTTAAACGACGAACGTTTAACGGAACGAAATATCCCATCTTTGATTTGTAGATTATAGATGGCGCTGATAACATTGTTCAAAAATTCAAAATAAAAATGTAGGTACTAATATTATTTTTTAATTATAAAAATCTATTAATAAATATTAATTATTATTAATACGTACCTACATATTTTGTGTAGGTATCAATGAACGCCGGCTACACACACGAAAAAGCTTGACTCATTGTCACGTACCGCATGCAAGCGAGAGCGCGGAAAAAGCGATACAGAAGGCACGATCAGCCTAAGCATTCGGCTTGTGACGCATCTATCTCTCTTTATTTTCGACAATCAGGTAAAATAATTGTCCGTAAACCGACTTTATTAACTACCTACTTACTCACTTAAGTAAGAGACTTTACATACACACAGTAGTGAGGCGCCGCGATGCCTATAGCCAGCCTATAGCTAATTGCTCAATTTGTAAGTACCCCGCGGCGAATATGTTTGCGGGAACGCAGAGTGAAGTAGGTATAACTAGGTTGTGTAGGTACCTACCTACTAGGTTATTATTGTTTAGGTATAGTTAATACGAGCAGGTATATAATATAAGTATAAGTACATTGTAATAAATAGCTAAGCACTATTTATTAAGTACTGTGGAAACTAATAGGACATGTTAGGTGACTCTTTTTTAGAGTCACCTAACATGTCCTATTGTAAGTACCCCGCGGCGAATATGTTTGCGGGAACGCAGAGTGAAGTAGGTATAACTAGGTTGTGTAGGTACCTACCTACTAGGTTATTATTGTTTAGGTATAGTTAATACGAGCATATATAATATAAGTATAAGTACATTGTAATAAATAGCTAAGCACTATTTATTAAGTACTGTGGAAACTAATAGGACATGTTAGGTGACTCTAAAAAAGAGTCACCTAACATGTCCTATTAGTTTTCACAGTAAAGTCAGTAACTCAATAGTAACTTACCTACTTCAGCAGTGACCATTTAAGTACCACCTACCTGTACCTACTAAGCACAATCATTGCGAGATTGTTTCAGTCACTTTATCAATGTAGCATTCTTAGATTATTCAAATCGATGATCGATGGTAAGGCGCAATGTATTGTTCCAAATTGCATTGTCATGTCCACCATTTGTAATGGTATCGGCTTATCTTCAATGCACGTTGAGTATTGTTACCAGATATCTATTATGGATTAGGTCTTAGGATTACCTAATATAAGTTGTACTCATGTATTTACTAGTTGACCCGCCCCGTCTTCGCACGGGTGGATTTTTCTATAGACTTAATATTATCTATGCCATGATTACAATTTACAGTGTATAGAGGGAGAAGTGTGATAAACTTAAACCCTCTTCGTAATAATATGTTTATAATGATGGTAAAAACTGGATTAAACATTTACCTAACAGTGGGTACAATCAAAAAGTCACATTCTAAATTTTTGTAACTACCCACAACTTTTTTATGAAAAGGGTTTAAAACGAAAACACCTGTACCAATATTTGAGTAATGGCTAGTGGTAAAAAAACCCCTCATTCATGTGCTAGGGATACATGTATTTGGTATCGTTAAGTCATAGATGAATGATTTGCTGTTATCCGTTGAGGAGTTCTGTCTTCTGTCTCTAATAATATTCAACAGATCTTCACCTTTAGACAATTAGACTAACCCGATGATACAATCTTTCCAATCAAAAATGTTACATGTAATAATATGAGTCTCTACTCTCTACAGTATACTCTTGAGTCTTGGGTAGGTACAAAGTTACCCGCCTTCTAAGGTAAAACAACACTTGCAGCTCAGCAAGTGAGTAAATGTTTTATGACGTCGCACCCATTCGTCTGTCCATGTGTTACCGAGCTCGTTATGATGCGATAATGAACCCCATATGACGCCTCTGAAGAGCTTTCAACCTTTCATCGTGCAATACCATTTTAATTATATTGACAGGCACTTCGGAAACTTTCGATATTTTTAAAGACAATTATCAACGTAAGTATCTATGTAAGGTACCTGCTACGTAACATCTGCACTGTGCACATACCTACAACATACCTATAACCGTAGATTAAAAAGGTTTAATCTATGGCCATACCTATAGTATGTAGGTATACCATATACTTTAATAGGTGAGTGACCTTCCGACCTTTCAGGCACAAAAACCAATCTCTAACTCTAAAATATGGAAACTAGTCAACTATGCAGGAGATAATAATAAAGTGTGGAAGTGTTTGCGTAACTATACAACCACACTTGCACTCTCTCTATTCCCTCAATCTCATAGTCCGATGGGACGGGACACCCGCGACACGAGCGGAGAGAGATCAAGCGCAGGAACTACGCCTGATCTGACGATGACCTACCTACGTGCTTTTCCCAACTTCGGTTTGCTACTGATTAATTATTTATTTATTGATAGAAAAACCCTATAAACGTATAAACTAGATAGGTACCTATTTATTTGAACTATATTCAAGTCAAGCGAAACGCATATTCCCAAATTCTGATAAACGAGATGAAGCCTGAGGCGAATAGATACCTTTATAAGATGTAATAACATTTAAATGGTTACAACAAAATAACGATGCTTTAAATTATAATCATACGGGCGGCTTCTTTGTCAATAACACTGTCGATAACAAACCACCTTTACCTATTGTGTAACGCCCATAAGACATGTAAGCTTTTATAATGATGCTTCATTATTTTCTGTTTACCTATAATTTTGTGGTTATTAAGTACCAGTTATATTTGTTTCCTACGTGTCTAAGCAGTCGGATCGGGTTATAATAATATCCCACACGCAATTATTTAAATTATATTAAAGGAGAGGATTAAGATTATAGGTATGTACAACTATCTATAGGTACCTATGTATATTATAAGTCTAATTTTATGACTTCAATAAATAGATACCTAGGTATTATAAATTTTGGATAATAAGCAGATAGAATTTGTTGGACCGAGTTTTAAAGTCAAGAGATCAAGTGAGTTGCTAAAGTAAGTATGGGGTAGAAGTGGGACTAGTTATTTTTTACCATGGAATTAACGGTGAAGGAAAACATCGTGAGGAAACCTGCATGCCTGAGAGTTCTCCATAACGTTCTCAAAGGTGTGTGAAGTCTGCCAATCCGCTTGGCCAGCGTGGTAGACTATGGCCAAAACCCTTCTCACTCTGAGAGGAGACCCGTGCTCTGCAGTGAGCCGGTAATGGGTTGATCATGATGATGATGATGATGGAATTAATAAGTACTTCGTACAACAAGTACTTATTAATTCCATGTTTCTTACCTAAAATGACAGCTCTAAATCTATTCGTATCTCTACAATGCTCCTTGCGCAAACTCCTTGCGCTGTGGCGCAAATGCGTATAGAGCACTATTTGTAAACGTTTAGACAAAGAAGTTGTATTCTCTCTCTGAGTTTAGAGATAGTGTACAACAGAATTAGATCTACCTAGTTGCTACTAGGTGTACCTACCACATCTAGGTACAGCTAGCAAGTAGAAGGTTTAGTCTATCATTCATTACTTAGTTTAAGTAAACCCGTAGGAAAATTCTCAGTCGATTTTATTGGACCTTGTATCCATGCTTCACCAGTTTCAGTCTTCAAGAACCTCTCATATTCTCTATTTTTAACCGACTTCAAAAAAAGGAGGTTCTGTATTCGATCCGTATGTATGTATGTATGTATGTATGTATGTATGTATGTATGTATGTAAGTATGTTCGCGATTATCTCTGCAACTAATGAACCGATTTTGATGATTGTTTCACTATCGTAATCTACACACTTTCAAGAAGGTTTTAGTATATAACACATCAAGTTATCATTCTTACGTACGAAGTTATAAGCATAAATGTACACATATGTCACTAATATGTTCTCTGAGATTGCCAGACCTATTGCTGAAGTCTGATATAGCTATTCTGTCCAAAAACTTCATTCTGCTACGCCTACGTAACATTGACCTTTTGCAAAAAGTTTTGGGCCGAAGTCAGTACAGTTGCATATAGAGTGATTCCTTGGAGTTTGTGCATGGTTACGTGTATTTCCATTCTATACAAAGCCAAACCGCAAGGGTGTGAAACTAGTCGCGTATAGATTGTAAATTACGGTCTATCCAAATTATACAAGAGCTGTACGCATACAAACTAATCTTGTATAGATCAGAAGTTAGGTTAGGTTGGGTTAGAACATAATAAAACCACTCACCTATAGTATGACACATAAAATGTATATGTCACAGGATATTTAATAATAATTAATAATATATAGGTCATAATCTATTTTACATACCTAGTTCTCATTTATATTATTATTATTATTACCTAATATAAAGAAAACAAATCACTAAAAATCATAAAATAATTTTTTTCAAAGAAAAATGAACCGACTTCAAACGAATCGAACTAAAAAGTTTAAAATAATTTTTTATTCATTTAGATTGACGATTAAACTACCTAACTCAAATGATATATAATTTTTTGAAGTCGGCGCCAAATGACTTCAAGTTCACTTCAAGTCGAAAATGTGCCCCCCGGGTCCCAGTCGATTTGTCTGTTTTATCGGATTACAGCAAAATAATTTAGTTTTGCATTTTATACCATGGATACCATGGATTTCCGCAAGGTAACAACTTCAACTTTACCCGGTGCTGTTAGAGTGATGTTCGATCAAAATTATTAGTACCTACCTAGAAACTTCCTTCCACGCGTTATTATGGAATCAGCGATAGATAGGTATAACTTATATATTATACTGTATACTGAATGGCGACCTCGCACCAGTAAACGAAGCGCAGGTAGACCCCCACTCGTTGGACAGACGATCTAGATCAAGCGAGTCGCTGGTAGCCGCTGGAGTCAGGCGGCACAAGATCGTGTGCTGTGGCGATCCTTGCAAGAGACCTATGTCCAGCAGTGGACGTCTATTGGTTGAAACGAACGAACTGAAGTCGATCAAAGTGCGGCAACACGTCTATGTATGTAATACCTATAGTACCTACCTAGGTACTACTCTGATCATTATCTACCATCCACTGTTTATCCCCAAGTCCCAAACAGCTGCGTACACTTAGAGATACAACATCCCAGCTGCGGGATTGTCCTTGGACTCGTTGGTTGTTTGAGTTATGAAGTGCAGGAGGAAACCAAATATCTCGCAACGTTTATTGTGGTTAATGTTTCGGAAGCCTCAAATGCGCAACGGACAGGGCGTGGAGTGAAAGTCGAAAGGTCGTCAGTTCATATCCCAGTCCCACCCGTTGCAGTAATGTCGTATCAACTCATAGCACACGCTCGATGCATAGTTGGACGGGTAAGACGAATATAAATCATGGCAAATAATATTTTATAAGAAAAGTGTGAAAATGTTTGACTGAAATTGTTATTTTTTTATTTTTATTTGTCAATTTAAACACACGTTTCGTATAACCTACGTGAGAAAAATTTAACCGAAACCAACAGGCGTCACAAACCCGGTGATGAAACGCACCTCTCTGGCTGGGCAGCCCGTACCTATTGTTGCTCATATGAATGAGCGAGATCTATTTCTTGTACTTATCTATATCTATATACTAATAAATAAAATTGAAGTGTCTGTCTGTAATTTCGAAATAACTACCACATATTAAGCTCATATGGTTATTTGGACGATACCATAACCGAATCACACGTTTTTAAAATTTTTGTCTGTCTGTCTGTCTGTTTGAACGGGCTAATCTTCGAAACGCCTGAACCGATTTTGACGGGACTTTCACAGACAAGTAGAGGATTAACCAAGGAGTAATATAGGCTACTTTTTTAACCGACTTTCAAAAAAGGAGTTGTGTTGAAATCGGTAAAAAACGCCCTGATAGGTATTTTCGCTGCTCGCGGCGGCCGACGCACGCTCGCGCTGCATGGAACTCCCCGCGCCGCGCCACGCGCCCCTGCGCCCTGCGCCCGCCGTACGCGGTACCGCGGTACGCCGCCGCGCGGCGGGGGGCGGGTGGACCAGAAATTATACTTATCCCTCAGGATTTGTGAAAAACCGAAATTCACGCGGGCGAAGCCGCGGGCAAAAGCTAGTATATAATATATATAAAATAATTAATTATTAAAATGAAATACCATTATTGGCTGGGCAGTGCGTATTATTGCATGATATGAACGATATAGAGTAAGTAGGTACAGCTTCACTTCTGTCGGATGTCTCACGTCACCTCACGGGCTTTTTGTTTGACCTACATATGTATCTCGTTATAATGATGCTAATGAATTAACAGATATATTATTTGTATTATTGCTATATTAACTAAGTATGCTATTTATGCAAATAATTTTACGCTACAAATTGCAATTTATGTTTTCCTTAAAATTATACATTATCATTATCATTAACGATTTAGCAATCACAGATTTATAAATATAAAACAGCTAAGGGCACACAGAGACTAAATGAATACGATGGACTGAGCTCTCCCGAACTAAAAGTGAAGTAGCTACGCCGTACATCAGTAGAGCGGAATGAGTATTATAACTCCTTCTTCTTCTTTTGATTTTTGGCTTTCAGTAGTTTCAGATTAGCACATTGTACTTCGGCAGTGTCACATTGGAGTAATTTTTATAGCTAAATAGCAATGTATTACAGCAATATAATAGCAATGTATATAAATAAATATTGCAAAGTATTCGTTATTCTGGAGCACGCAGTATTGCATATTTACTCAAGCTATATTCGTTCATGTAAGAGCGAGCGCCGCATATCTTCAGCTTGGGTGTACACTAGAGGCACACAGTACACAGTACACAGCTCAAGTCGAGACGAAGCCTCAACCTGAGGTACGTCGTAGTATGAGGCTGTTGTCGAGCTTTACTTTTTTTCCGGCACACTAAAAAGGAGCCTGGGGAAGCTCAAGAAGTGTATTTAGTGACATTTGTATTTGGGCAACCTCACTTTGCCTCAAGTGGAGGCTGCTCGAACCGATACAAAGCGAGTGGACCATCATATTCTGTCTCAACATATTCTTATTATACAACTAGCTGACCCCCGCGACTTCGTTCGCGTGTTTATAGGTTTTATATAGGATCGGATCGGATCCCATAATTCTTTTATGTACCTAAACTAAATGTAGCCTGTTACTCCTTATAACATTGAAAGTTCCATTAAAATCGATCCAGCCGTTTCGGAGATTAGCTGGAACAAATAGACAGAACGACAAACATAAATTTAAACGCACGCCAGTTTAAAATAAGCCGTACGTACAAAGATCCGGGACCCAAGTTATTGGAACCCAATAAATGCCTGTCATTTCTAAACTAAAAAACGTATGACCTTGAAATATTTACGGGACAATACTTAAAGTACTACCTTTCTAACAAAAAAAGAATGAGTGAAATCGAAGTACCCGTTATTGAATTAGAGCTATATACACGTTTTAACTTTCATCCCCTCTCCCAAGGGAACCGTGCTGAATTTCGGGATAAAAAGTATCCTATAACCTACCTCGGAGTATAAACTCAAATCGTACCAAGTTTCATTCGAATCCATTCAGTAGTTTCGGCGTGATGCGCGGCCAAGATACAGACAGACAGACAGACAGACAGACAGACAGACAGACAGACAGACAGACAAAAATGAAAAAAATTGCAGTTTTGGATTCAGTATCGATTATAGAGTGCCCTCCGATAAAAATTTTCAAAATATCTTCAATGTACAGAATTGGATCTGTTACAGTTTTATTATATTATAGATAGATGAACACAAAATTACTTTGCCATAATCCGCTAACAGTGACAAATTTGTAGGTACAACACCACACAAATTCACCACAAATTTAACTCGACGATCGTTTCGCTCCGACACCGGAGCATCTTCAGGAGAGTTAAATTTGTGGTGAATTTGTGTGGTGTTGTGCCTACAAATTTGTCACTGTTAGCGGATTATAGCAAAATAATTTTGTGTTCATTGTATAATATCATGGAATTCCGCAAAGTAACGCCTGCTTCTATTCAACATTCAACATATTCTGTTAATCTCACTTTAACTCAAGTTGAGGCTCCTCGAATTGATACAAAGCAATTGCAATAACATATTCTGTCTTATTATAGTCTGCTGGCTATCTATAGTTTTTCTATAGTCTGTACGCACAATATAGAGAAACATTAATTAATTTCTGTGTGGTATTGCCCCGGGAAACTCGTTGTTTATGGTCACTGGTAGCTTTTACGACCTTACAATTTTATTGTTAATGGATGATAAAATTTCAATTTCATCTCGTATAAATGGGCAGTTACATTAATGGCTTCATTGAACCAAAACATTGTATGACGTTACACTACTAATGCCTCAATATCCCAACGTTATAATGGAACGGATTGCATCACGGACGATCGTAGATTCAAATCACATCTGTTGTTTTTAATTTAGTTAGTCTGAGCACAAGTGTTACGCTTAATAAGGAGAAAGGGGGAGGAGAGGTTTTGCTTCAGAGCAAAAAGTTTCTCCTCCTAGTCCTACGAAAATACATTTTTTTACCATTTCTCTAAGTCTATGTATGGTTTTAATTCCTAACAGAATATCCTTTGATCCTGAACCTTGACCTTGAAGCCAAATAGATACGAGTACCTAGTTACATATATCTACCTAAGTATTCAATCACGAACATTAGCAATTTCATCCAAAGATTATTTTATTACTTAGTACATAATATAGACGAATATTCTGCATTGTATCAGTACAATAAATGAAACCATATTAAGTAAACTAATTTCGAACATTAGTTCACCTTACCGCAATATCAATTTTGAAGTAGATTATGTTCTTCATTTTTCTATAAACATAAATATTGTGAAGTAGGTAATTAACTAATTTGAAATGAATGAATTAATTATATTACTACGCTGGCTGAACCGATTTGGACGGGACTTTCATGTAGCTACAGCTAGAGGATATACTATATTATAAGTGACTAGCTGACCCCCGCGACTTCGTTCGCGTGTTTTTAGGTTTTATATAGGATCGGATCGGATCCCATAATTCTTTTATGTACCTAAACTAAATGTAGCCTGTTACTCCTTATAACATTGAAAGTTCCATTAAAATCGATCCAGCCGTTTCGGAGATTAGCTGGAACAAATAGACAGAACTACAAACATAAATTTAAACGCACGCCAGCTTAAAATAAGCCGTACGTACAAAGATCCGGGACCCAAGTTATTGGAACCCAATAAATGCCTGTCATTTCTAAACTAAAAAACGTATGACCTTGAAATATTTACGGGACAATACTTAAAGTACTACCTTTCTAACAAAAAAAGAATGAGTGAAATCGAATAACGCGTTAATGAATTACAGCTATATACACGTTTTAACTTTCATCCCCTCTCCCAAGGGAACCGTGCTGAATTTCGGGATAAAAAGTATCCTATAACCTACCTCGGAGTATAAACTCAAATCGTACCAAGTTTCATTCGAATCCATTCAGTAGTTTCGGCGTGATGCGCGGCCAAGATACAGACAGACAGACAGACAGACAGACAGACAGACAGACAAAAATGAAAAAAATTGCAGTTTTGGATTCAGTATCGATTATAGAGTGCCCTCCGATAAAAATTTTCAAAATATCTTCAATGTACAGAATTGGATCTGTTACAGTTTTATTATATTACTAGCCGACCCCCGCGACTTCGTCCGCCTGGATATAGGTTTTATATAGGATCGGATTGAATCCCATAATCCTTTTTTGAACCTAAACTAAATGTAGCCTAAGTTACTCCTTATAACATCACCTATCTGCCATTGAAAGTTCCATCAAAATTGATCCAGCCGTTTCGGTAATTAGCTGGAACAAATAGACAGATCGACAAACAAATTTAAACGCACACCAGTTTAAAATAAGCCGTACGTTCAAAGATCCGGGTCCCAAGTTATTTGAACCCAATAAATGTCTGTCATTTCTGAACTAATAAACCTATGACCTTGAAATATTTACGGGACAATACTTAAAGTACTGCCTTTCTAACACAAAAAGAATGAGTTAAATCGAACTACGCGTTAATGAATTACAGCTAAATACATGTTTTAACTTTCTTCCCCTCTCCCTAGGGAACCGTGCTGAATTTCGGGATAAAAAGTATCCTATAACCTACCTCGGAGTATAAACTCAAATCGTACCAAGTTTTATTCGAATCCATTCAGTAGTTTCGGCGTGATGCGCGGCCAAGATACAGACAGACAGACAGACAGACAGACAGACAGACAGACAGACAGACAGACAGACAGACAAAAATGAAACAAATTGCAGTTTTGGCTTCAGTATCGATTATAGAATGCCCTCCAACAAAAATTTTCAAAATATCTTCAATGTACAGAATTGGATCTGTTACAGTTTTATTATATTATATTATATTATAGATATAACAGACCTAGCTTTTTTTATCCTGGAAAATCAGAGTTGCTGCCAAATCTGAATCCACGTTGATGAATTCGCGGGATCATCTAGTTTCTTTTAGGTGATCAAATTTTATTGTTTCGACTAACAAATGTATCGGAACATGTATCGTTTTATGATACATGTGAGCATCCGAAATAAGTATCGAGGCGCAATACTTACCACCCGAGCCGCAGGCGAGAGGTTTGAATAGCGCCGAGAGTAGGTACAACAAACTGTACTGCAGATTTGCAACATAAATAACTATTTTAATTAAGTCTAAGCACCACCACGCTTATGACAAATTTTGTAAAAATATATTATTTTCTTAGTTACAAATTGCGTAATAAACAGTGTCTTTATGGGTTTCGCTCGGTGGAAATTGGAAGCGAAAAATAATAGCGGCTTAAAGGTCAAACGAAAATCTGAAGCTATTATTTTATAAATTCGATTAACTCTAAATGAAAGTCGAAACGAATAGGTATATTACCTATTACATTACATTATAATAATACATTTTCGTGTATCCAGCCTCCACCCGTTTTTCCTCTGTGCCTCCACTGCCTAATAAAGAAGAAAGAGAAGAGACAATAATCTCGGAACTACGAGTAGGTAGGTATCTACCGCAGTCTGTTCAATAATAAATGCGAAAATATTTCCGGCTATCTTTTTATCTGTTTGTTACCTTTTCACGCCACAATCTCTGAATCGATTTTGACGAAATAAAGCCCAGATTTTAATTGCATCTGGATATGGAAACAAAAAAAAAATACCCCGGAAATTCTTTTAAAGAATTTAAATCCATGCTGTCGAAATTGCGCGCATCGGCTATAACCCGCGCCACGTAGATCGAACACTGAACGAAACGTGGAGGGGATAGCTGCGTATGGGAACTGTCACGCACGTAATACAATAGCTTACCCCCTCCACTTTCCTTCAGCGTTTGATGTACGTGTCGATGTTTATACTTATAGTTTAAATTCGAAAAGCGAGCGATATAAAATTTTATTATATCCCTTTCATTGGACGTCTGGCACTTAAAGTATATGAACCGTAATGTTCAATTAAGCTTACAAATACACTAAAATAAAAAGGCTTGTCGCATGACTTGGCATCTAATGGTCAGCGTAGCGTAGACGTGGAGTAGACCGAGTGCATAGAACTGCGTTGGCATGCCTAGTAAGGTGCGTCCAAACTTGTAACATTTCACCGAACCGAACTGCGTAACCGTGTCAACACCGCGTAACAGTTACTGTAGTGGACGGCATTTGTTACGCTAACAATTGTTACGCTGAACTGTTACGCAGTAACCCATCTCAAGCGCGGTCCGCCGCGCCGTCCACATTGAGCGTAACAAGTTCGCGGTAATGTTACAAAGTTCGGTTCGGTGAAATGTTACAAGTTTGGACGCACCTTAAGGGGTAGTTTTGCTACGTTTTGGATGACAAAATATCTTGAGTATAAAAGATATAAGTAATAAGTAATAACAAAACACTACAGATATCATACCTATATCAGTGTTTAAAAAATTAATTTTATCCTGCTAGGTAATATGTGTACAAGATAAAGTTTAAGACGACGACGTAAGTTAGGTAGTAGGATGACGACAACATAAGTATAAAGGTATATTAATAGTAATTATGTATTTTCGAAATATTCTCCACAGTGAGATTAATTCCTTGACACATATTTTTGTGTGATAACACCGATATTTTGGATCTATTACGAAGTCGTAAAGTAGGTATTGATACTCAGCTGAACGATAAAACAAGAATCTAGATTGGCCTCATAGGAGTGATGTATTGGTTTTTTACACGCTTTATATTATTTTATTAATAAGAAGTACTTACCTATATACTGCAATAATTATGATTTTTGCAAATTCTCGTTGCATTGCAACACTCTTTTTGATTTAGATATAAAATGAGCTCAAGCACGCGAACGCTGTCTGCCTCTAGGTCTGCGCTACCCTACGATTATCCATCTATAAGATATCTTCATAAACGCATGGTGAGTTCGCTTCATAATTAAATCAAGTTCTATCAGCTGTCTACCAATTAAAAGTTACGCTTTAGATATAATTATTATACTTTAGATAGAGTCGAGTTTAGTAAAACATTGATAAAATATTCATGAAGCTGGTTTTTACCCGACTGGGTTATGTGTTTGACCTGTGTGTATGTATGTCCATTCCTATGTCCGCTTGTCTGCTACTTAAAGGCTCAACGGATTTTGTTAGGATTTTGATAAATTATACGTCATTAGATTCGTTTCGATGACGCGAGTGTCACTGGGTAGGTACCTAAACTTAAGAAATCAAAATGGCAGACTTTATGCGCTTTAATGTGCGGACTGAAAAAAAATTCATTTCAAGATCCTCGAGTGGGGTATCAAAATAAAGGGGTTTACATGGCGAGTACGAAATGTGTTTCAAACGTGTTAATAAACCAGTTTGGAGTGACAAATCATAGAAAACAAATTAAATAATAACTATACCTACATTGTGAGTAAATGGTGGTAGTTTATTTACTTTTTAGTTAGTTTTTTGGCAGAACAGTCGGGTTTTTTTCATTTTTAAATTATAGGTAGCTTGATATAATTCAAAGACAAGTGGTGAATGTACTTATAGTATAGGATGGAAACGGGATAACTTAAAAGAGAACGGTAGTTTTAATTAAACCCGCAAACCCCTAATCGGTTTCTACGCATTTGTATTGGAAAACTAAATCGCTTGGCGGGATGGACATGTTCATAGGATAGTACTGTGGGGTAGTAAGCAGCCACGGCAGAAGCCTCCCGCCAAAAAACAATTATTTGTTGTAAAATAGCGTGTGTAAAAATTTCCACCGCTCCGCTACGTCAGGCGTCGTCTCAGTCAAATGTAAGCCTCTATTGCCTTTATTAAGGTGGGTCCAAATATGTATCACTTGCCCGATCCGATCACCGTATCCGTATCGCCGACGCGTATCATGATCGCATACATATATGGACGGGTGATGATACGCGTATCATGATACGCGATCTTGATACGCCGTTATGATACGGCCCGACCCATTTCGAGTCGGTTTTTGTCCGATCATCAAAGGTGATACTACTGTAAACTGTACTATTGTAAAGATACGGATACGGAGCAAATCGAGGCGTCCATAACTTGTACGGGGCTTGATACGTGATACGCTGATACGGATACGGTGATCGGATAGGGCAAGTGATACATATTTGGACCCACCTTTAAGTATAATACCTATGAAAATTGCTGTAAACTGTGTCCCTTTAAGTACTTAACGATTGAACTTTTCTGCAGATCGTACCTTGTAGGCTCTGCAGACGGTCTGCATTTGGACAGCAAATTTGCAGTTTGGATGCGGTTTTTGAATGATTGTATCATAACAGCCACAAACTACATATCTATTAGAAAGTCGGTCTGCATAGAAAGGCTAGAACCGCATGCTAACTGCGCAGTCAGTCCAGACATCATAATTATTGCAGTTTTGTTGTCGGCTTGCAGCTCAAATGCAGACCATAAGAACCTACCTCATAGATACATCAGTGCACTAACATTGAAGGTCACTTTACAGGATACACGGTCGAGTAAAAAATAAATTGAAATAATGTTGTTGATACATTGTAACACACACGTTGTTTTAGAACGGTTATTCCGAGCTTGCGCACCTCGAAAACTTTACTAAAATTCGAACATCGAAAAACTGTCATATAAGAGCAAATTGAAACCAAAGATTCTTATTTTAAAGTCGTAATTAATTCAGTAGGCAAAGGCTTTCTTAAAAGATATCGACTTAAGGAGAGAGGCTGTGACCCACGCTCTGGTAACTTCCTGGTCCAAAGGCTATCCATCGCCATACAGCGTGGAAATGCAGCCAGTCTGATGGGTACCTTTGAGCCAGGAGCCACCAGGGGTGGACTTTTCGACTAGTTTTTAGTAGTAGTTATTAAGGTTGTATATTATTATTTACCTATTATATTTTCGTGATATCATTTTATTAATAAACTAGCTGAACCCCACAACTTCGTTCGCGTAGATATAGGTTTTTATATAGGATCGGATCGGATCCCATAATTCTTTTATGTACCTAAACTAAATGTAGCCTAAGTTACTCCTTATAACATTGAAAGTTCCATTAAAATCGATCCAGCCGTTTCGGAGATTAGCTGGAATTAATAGACAGACCGACAAACATAAATTTAAACGCACACCAGTTTAAAATAAGCCGTACGTTCAAAGATCCGGGTCCCAAGTTATTTGAACCCAATACAATACAATGAGCATTGTAATGTCTATCATTTCTAAACTAAAAAACCTATGACCTTGAAATATTTACGTGTCAATACATAAAGTACTACCTTTCTAACAAAAATAGAATGAATGAAATCGAACAACGCGTTAATGAATTATAGCTAAATACACGTTTTAACTTTCATCCCCTCTCCCAAGGGAACCGTGCTGAATTTCGGGATAAAAAGTATCCTATGTCCTACCTCGGAGTATAAACTCAAATCGTACCAAGTTTCATTGGAATCCGTTCAGTAGTTTCGGCGTGATGCGCGGCCAAGATACAGACGGACAGACAGACAGACAGACAAAAATAAAAAAAATTGCAGTTTTGGCTTCAGTATCGATTATATAGTGCCCTCCAATAAAAATTTTCAAAATATCTTCAATGTACAGAATTGGATCTGTTACAGTGTTATTATATTATTATATTATATTATATTATATTATATTATATTATATTATATTATATTATATTATATTATATTATATTATATTATATTATATTATATTATATTATATTATATTATATTATATTATATTATATTATATTATATTATATTATATTATATTATATTATATTATATTATATTTATATTATATTATATTATATTATATTATATTATATTATATTATATTATATTATATTATATTATATTATATTATATTATATTATATTATATTATATTATATTATATATATTATATTATATATATTATAGATATAGAAGAAGATAAACAAACATAATAATGTATAAAAGATAAAGCATATATATTTAAATATAGCATGACCAGCACTCATTCAGTAGGTACTTCAAATATTTATTTTACAAAATTTCCGCTTGGGGCGCAGGCTGTAGATGAATGGCTTTTTTTTTTATAGGAATAGTGGGCAACCGAGCAAGCGGATCACCTGATGTTAAGTAATTACCGCCGCCCATGAACATTAGCAGCACCTGAGGAACCACTAATGCGTTGCCGGCTTTTGAGGAAGGGGACTGGCTCTTCAGCTCGTTGCCGGAACACACGGATGCTTTGCGGCAGATTACGGCTGAAGTGTGATCGCTAGCCAGGCGGATTTGTTTGTGTTATCCATCCAGATTAAGGGTGGGTTGTATGAGACCATTGGTTATCGTAAGTACGTTCGTTAAAATGTAACAGATACATTCGGACTTTAACATCTGTTAATTTACGAGGGTTGCTTCATTGTTAGACAAGTATAAATTGAAAATTTAAAAAACCCCCGACATTCGCCATTTTGTGGTGGCGGCCATCTTGAATTTGCAATAGTGCTATTCTACTAGTCAAGCCCTTTCATTTGATACCCATATCAAGGGAGTTGTGAAAAAATATATCATCCGCCATTTTGTAGCGGCGGCCATCTTGGACCGATTTTCATCAAACATAGCTAACAACACTCTCGACTAATTCACCTTTCAAACAAAAAAAACTGCACTCAAATCGGTCCACCCGTTTGAGCGCCACAGGGGAACAGACAGACACACACACACACACACACACACACACACACACACACACACACACACAGACACGTCAAACTTATAACACCCCGTCGTTTTTGCGTCGGGGCACAGTGAATCGCCTAGAACAAGCTAGGTGGACAAAAGTCAAGTCAAAGAATCATTAAATTGATGGTCACTTATCACGAACGACAACCCAGGGATAATTAATGTAGGTAATAATTATGGCAAACATTCCATAACGATGAGTTATGCGCAGTTGAAATCTGGTGATAGGGTAATTCCATTTACGTAAACAATTTAGTTGCAATTGTGCATAGCTTTCAACAGCACCTATTAAAATTTGTGCTGAATATTATAGTTTCTGCTGTGATGGGTTTTACTTAAGAGGGTAAGTATTTTCATTTTTTACTTCAAATAGATTCTAATAACAGATAATGTGTAGTTTAAAATTTTTTGAAAAAACAGTCCAAAAAATGTCGTCTTTTTTTAAATATCTTTACTTCCAACGAATGTAACTTTTTGTATCCACATGTATCCAGTCTAATTTTTTTATATAATATAGCTACTACATTAAGCTTCAAAATGATATATAATTTTAATACCACAACGAATCCATTTCATTTTAATGAATTTTTTTCAGAACACGTGCATTTCATTTCTAAAATGGAAATTTTCGAAGAGTGGCGGAAACATGCCAAAGAAGAAAGAAATACTCGTCTAATGAGTTTTATTACTAAAAAATTTTCTATTGCGAATATGATTCTCAACTAACGGAGGAGTATTCAGTTACAAATAGTAAGTCTTTCGTCAAAATTAGCTGAAAAGTGGGCTGCATCGAAAATTTTTCGTATTTCCATTTTGGTGACTCTTGTTGGCAAATTCTCACACATTTCATGAGCTACACGAAGAGTACCCTCGCTAACCTCATTTGTGATAATGGGGTAAGCGTACATCAAATCTTTCATGTGGCCCTAAAGAAAAAGTTACAAGGCGTTAATTTTGATGATCTTGCTGGCCAAGGAATAGGTTCACCTCACTCAATCCTACGAAGTCCATCCACTGGCGTCCACCGAAACGAAAGTAAGCTAGACAACTATCATGTTAAGCTTCTTATAATTTAATAATTTTCCAATAAAAGGTTCATTTGTTCTCTTAGAAAAATTTGTAGTTTATCCGTCCAAATTCTGACGGAAAAAATGAGGGCCAATTAGATGTCTACTGGTTAATCCCATCCATACATTTACAGAAAACCTACGTTGATGTGCTCTTTCTTTTTCTTCCTTAGGTTGTCTCCTTTTGCCGCCCAATAATGTAAATTATGATACTTTTTGACTCCATCCCGGTCAAATTTAAATTCGCCAGTCCACATTATTTTGTTGAGAAAATCGGGGTTTTAGAAAAATTTGTAGACACCTGTACCTTTTTGAATAGCTAATGAATCAAGGAAGTTATTTTAGTAATTTGTACGTAATGTTCGATACATTTTTTTTTAGAAATACTATTGCTTTTCAACTAATTTGATTTTTTTCAAAAAATAATACGTGGTTTTTAGGCCCTAACTAAAAAATTAACAGTATTTTCTAGCTTATATTGATTTTAATTGAGTTTTTGAACGCTTTTATATCAGAAAACAACAACAAAAAACAACAAAGACTGGTATGACTTTCTTCAGCAGTTAATTTTTACTGTAAAACTGGAATGTTTTGTTAAAAACCTTAAATCTTCAATAACTCTGAAACGACTACGTTTCGAATAAGATATTATATGAAAAAATTTGCTGCAAATGAGCTCTACTTTAAGCCCCTGTAAGGAATGTATATTATATTTTATGTTTCTGTTTCCTTTTTCCTGTCACCTTGTATATATAATTTTAGGTTTTGTTTATCTTAAGGTAGTTTTAAGTGATTTTAACTGGTATTTTATGTTGTGTTGTATTTTTTTCTTTAACTTATTATTATATTACTGATTTTAAACATATTATTTTCATTAAAGTAAGTACATTGTTTATACCAAACTTGATTTTTTATTTAGAATTTTCCTAAAGCCTTTAAATAATTATTTATTGATAATTTACGCAGTATCACAACAAAATATCATTTTTCATAGCTATAATAATTAGAAAACACAAAAAAATATTTTTGTCCACCTAGCTTGTTCTAGGCGATTCACTGTGCGGGGGTTAAAAAACAGTTCGTCATTGTTATTCGGGTTACCTGCAAGCGGACGGCTATTTTGGCCTAATATTTTATGGGGAATTTTTTTACTACTAGCAATATTGATGAAAACAATGTCATTCGAAGAATATTCTTCTTACAACCTTGACAACGGTGCTTTATGTTTTGTACGAAGGGTTATTAGTCGAGGTATTTTTAATTTTTGTTTTTAACTATATAAATTGAATTGCTGTTCGTTAGTATCACTTAAACTCAGAAACGGCTTGACTGATTCTGATGAATTTTTGCGTATATTTGAGTGGGTCCAGGAAAGGTTTAGATTTATGATTGGACCCGGTAGGTGGCTCTGCAGTCGGGTTGTAAAACTTTTTATTTAATTACGGATTTTTTATGTTTCTTATATGTATTGAAGTTGGTTCCTGGAGGATTTAGATTCACAATAATTGGAGCCGGTAGGCGAAGCTGCAATCAGTTTCTAGGTTCAGTTAATTAATTATTAAGTATATTGCATCATTTATTGTATATGTACAAAGTAGGTATAAACATTGAAATATAGTATTTGCGTGACTCGATTAGGTACTTTCAGGGAACTAACGCTACTTTCACTATATTTTGGAAAAGAAAATAAGGAAAGGTAAAAGAATTTAATCGATGAATACAATAGCATAAGTATTATTTACCTAAGAAAACCGACAATATAAACATTTGCAAAAAAGAGCATGGAATGCGATTAATACCTAGTTCATACTTCCTTTGACATCTGGAATTTATTAATAAATTCATCTTTTTGAAATAAATCGTATCTACTTTCGATAAATTCGCATTTTAAACACTTTTTTCTTTCTCACACCTTCTCTTTCATCTTAGAAAACTACCATTAAAAGTATTACTTAAATAAAATTGATTCCATTATAATTGGTAAGTTATTTAAAAATATGCTGCTTGTATAGAAAGTACAAAGTTACGAACAGATTTGACGATAACCAATGGTCCCAGCACTGGTTAACGTAAGCGTAACTTTTTAACGAACGATATGGCTAACAGATGGTGAAACAACGCTTTTTTTGTTTAACGTTCGTTAGCGCCATATTTAAAGGTTACGTGTCCGTCAAAATTTGCTGATGCAACTGGCCCTAAGTTGTGTGGTATCAGGCACAACGACCTATAGAGGGGACTGAGAGCGTCAGGGCCTCGTTAGCATATTGGCAGGGTGCACCGCGTGCAGGTGAGGTTGACTTTGGCCACAAAGGTGGAATTTGGGCCACTTACATCCCAAAATGGCTGAATGTATTGGCGAACTCAAACCTTAAAATAAGCCAGTTTAGGTTTATTTTACTATGAAGTCATTGTGTTTCGATATTCGAATTTTAGTAAAGTTTTCGAGATGTTCAAGCTCAGAATAACCATAGTTCATACTGGTAATGGAGGCTCGGAGATAAAAATAAAAAATTACTATCGTCACTTGTTTTCTTATGCTATCGGTGCATCAATGCCGGTCTAGGTGGCCGGTGGAAAAATAAATTATCTCGCGTTGCCGCCTCTCCAATATTTTTATCTCATCCTGCTCTCAAATTACTGTGAGAAACGGATAGGCTATCTTTGACGTTAATGTGATCCCCTTTTTAACCGACTTCAAAAAGGAAGGTTATCAACTCGACACAACACAACACGACATAATGATAATAGATAATAATTAATCTATTAGGGCTTCATAGAAATATACAAATTTTGGTCCCTAGGTAAGTATATCATTTGTTGTTGTGTACTTACCTACTGTAGCCATGGCATTTAGGAAACCTGATTTCTTCTATATAATTATGTATATAAAATCAAGGGAACTATTCGTTCCAATTAATAGGAATTTATGTAGAGTTTTATAGGTTAATTAGGTATCTTAGATATGCCCCTTTGAAACTATAATAAAGTTACACATTCCATGCTTACTTAATTACAACAGTACAAACACAAAGACGGTCATGTAATACCTCCTATACATATACTAAAACAAAACTTAAATTAAAGTAAGGTTTTGTGTAAGGTATAGTGTACATTGTAAAATGTAAACAGTTATTTATTACCTGCAACTTTGCATGAAACTAAATTGTTACTAAGTAGGTAAGTACCTACTTACTTAATATTATTTTTCATATAAGTAAATAAAGAAATATATCTGACGATAAGCGAACATTTTACTAAGTACCTACTTATTCTTATTTACGAATAAATACTTAAAATAAATATTTATGGACCAATTTATTTGTAGACTACATAATTTTTAACGCTTCTTTTGTTTTTTGACTTTCCATTTAAGATTACAATATAATACCTATGAAGTGTACTTGTAAGTATAACTAAATGAATAGTTGCATGAATAATTTTATTATTTATGGACACGGACAGTCATAATAGATAATTTACAAATCAGCTCTACGGAAAAATTATATATATTTTTTTGTAATGAACTGACGACTGATGAACTTAACTTTGACGTCAACTGTCACTCTCTTGTTACCCAACTGTGTCAACTCTCCGGCACCCACCCGTCAACTCTCGCAACATGTCGTCGTTGCTCGCAACCAATCCATCAACTTTCTCGCACCATGCCGCTACTTCAGGAACCGTTTAATTTAAACGGTAGGCTTTATAACACAGATAAATAATAAATATGAGAGGAGTGAAAAATATTTGACATTTAACTACTGACTAACTATACAAAAAAAACTCAGTGGTCAGTGTAAACCATAGATAATACACTACTACCTGCTATAGATGCGAAACGTTGAGATGTATTTAAAAGTTTTTCCTCCACCGTCTAAAGATGGCGTTAGTATTGAAACCACATTTAGATACCAAATAGACCGATAGATGGCGCTTTTCGTACATGTCGACCTTGGGGGCTTGGCTTATAAATAATTACTATTCAGGGTAAATAAATAATCCGTTTTAAAATTCAGATCGATTTTCCTTTAAATATATTTTGGAAAATAACTAAATTTTAAAACGGATTATTTATTTGTTTTTTAATTGCAAATAGTAAAAATGAAACACAAAGTATTTATTTTGTTTTATATTTTGTATGAATGTTATAATACATATAAGCATGTTCTTTTATTAAATCATTTTTTTTAACAGAGTCCGCATCATGACTTCGAAATATGTTACGCCGAATAATACAACACCGAATGTTTATAATAACGTATAACGTGATGACGAAAGCACATTATAACGTTTATCATAACAACGAAAATACGTGATAACGTATCACGCAATAACGAATGCACGTTATAACGAAAAACATCATACCGAACTACGCGCCTCGAAATAACTTAGGGATGGCCCTTTTTAGGGTGCCGTACCCAAAGGGTAAAAACGGAGTAGTATAAATGTAACTCTGCTGTCTGTTTGTTCGTCTATCTGTCTATCCGCCGGTCACAGGTCTCTAGCTCGTAGACGAAATGAGTTACAAACCTGAAATTTTGGTACATATTTTGTGTAAAACGTTGACGCAAAACCAAATATTGAATTAAAAATTGAAAGAAATTATTTTTCAGGGGGCATACATGAAAAAGGAGTCGGGAAATTTTTTTTTTGGGTTTTTCTTTCACGGTTAGCTGCAATATCTAGCTTGGAAATTAAATATTTCTTACACCCAAAATATTACGTTGTTCATAATTATGTACGGAACCCTAAAAGAGCGAGGCCCGATTCACACTTGGTCGGTTTTTTTTTAATTCAATGTTTGGTTTTGGGTCAATGTTCTACACCAAATACCAAAATTTCAGGTTTGTAACAATGTCTGTTGTCTACGTAATGTACGTGTATGTAACGTAATGTAGTTCGTCTACGTGCTAGACACAGCTGTGACCGGCGGACAGACAGACAGACAGCAGAGTTACATTAATAGGACTCCGTTTTTACCCTTTGGGTACGGCACCCTAAAAAGGGCCATCCCTAAGTTATTTCGAGGCGCGTAGTTCGGTATGATGTTTTTCGTTATAACGTGCATTCGTTATTGCGTGATACGTTATCACATATTTTCTTTGTTACGATAAACGTTATAATGTGCTTTCGTCATCACGTTATACGTTATTATAAACATTCGGTGTTGTATTATTCGGCGTAACATATTTCGAAGTCATGATGCGGACTCTTTAATAGTCAATGAAATAATGAATAGTTTAAGTTTAGAAAAATGCGCTTTACATTTAGACAAGATATCAAAATTACAATATATTGATGTATCCTTGAGTTGTTAAACCTAACACACTCTTCCAAGATTCAAACTTTTCCTTGGAAATCTATGCAATGTACCTGAAAAAATGAAGAATTGGTCACAATCTTGGATGATAAGGATATCATTGGATTTTTACGTGGGATTTAAGTACCTACATAATAATATAGTATAAACTTTATACAAATAAACTTACCATCAATAGTACACCCAAAATAAAATTCCGTTCCAATAGTTCCGAAGTTCCGATTTTTTAGGCATTTTGTCAAGAAACCGAAAAGAGATGCCAGGTATGTCGTATATATCAGGAAACAGAAATCAATTTGCAAAGTCGGGTAAAATCGTTTGGAGAAGAAATCACAGAGTCCATTAACAGTCCAAATCGTCGTTATAAACAAAAATCACTATTAATAAAACAAAGAAAATGAGAAAACTACGAAATAATGCACTGCAAATAACCGTTGAAAAAGTTTGTAAAACTTCAGTTTTTGACACTTGATTTAATTGAACTTTGACAAGTGACGGATTAGATAAGCATCAGGCGAACATCCTGCCATCTAGTTTCACATTTAAACAATTTCTTGAAAGTTGTACCACCCCGGACGCTAGAGGTCACTCGTTTATTTCAAAATTTTCGACTTCGAATTTGTATGACAGTTTCATCCCCATGGTGTAAACGCAACCTTACGAATGTATTACGGGAATAAAGAACGTCAAATGCCATTAGAGAGGCGATTTGTTTATTTTTCCAATTAACATTGAAATGAGGCAGCGTTTACATTTTATACGACTTTTAACGACAACCCGAACTCGCGTGTAAATAGTTGGAGAACTTGTAGAAAAAAATCACGAGGTTTTTAATGTCCTAAAGTACCTACCTACAGAACGCGTACAAATAAATTAGCGTATTGTTCTCCTAGCATAATGGAGGGATGGTATTAAGAGCGTAGTTAGAGAGTACATATTAGAAATACTGAGGGTCCAGTGCGGTGACATTCGTTAGGGAACTATTGTATTCAAAAATTAGAATTTTACTTATATTAAGTTCATAAAAATTTAAGACCTATGCTCATTTTCACTGACAATCCACAAGTAAGGATACGTAAGGAACACCGGAGGACTCCAATTAGGTGACACTTAAAAATGATTCGGTTTTCAGTTTTCACCAACGTTAAAGGGATACCTAAACGCTACTAGTGATGAAAGATTTAGGCGATGTTTTGTGCTAAGGGATGCTTACTTAGGGGATTGTTTAGATACCTACTACCTACTATTGGTGGAAACAGGCATTAATTATTATTTAATTTTACTTTTAAAACAGGTGAATAACTTAAATGTTTAACTGACAAATTAGTGTTTTTGGAACTGATCGAAAAGACGGATACCAGAATAAAGAATTCTACAAAAACACTCTTAAAAATCGTTTTAAGTCTAAACTGAATATACTTAGTTAGTGGTCTGTTTGTGGATTATTAATAAATTGCAGTTTATTTGCCTATGCCCAACTACGCAATGCTATAATGTCTAACTTACTTGACTATGGAGACCAGTTGATGGAATAATATACGCGAACTGACCTGACTTGAGGTGTAGGTACTACTTTACAACAAAGTACATTAAATCGGTGTTATATAAGACTTACCACAAAAAAATTCAATAAGTATAACTGATGAATAAAAACTTGTAGTATAGATTTACGCTTATTTAAATTTCTCGTGTTTCCGTCAGCTTTAATTAAGTTTTTATACTGGAGACCTTTATCAAATACCTATTTAAAATGTCCCACGCGTTCTTGGTCTACAATCTATTGTACGATGCATCTGCCTTTATGGAATAGTAATGAGCACCTAGAATTGCTTCATTAAAGAGCGCATCTCGTTTGAAATGTCGTATTTTAGTTATTTAACTGCTTCACTGTTTACAGTTTGTCTGTTTGTTGAAAGAGTGCGTCAGTCTTTAATTAATTGTTTGTTTTACAATTCAATTATATTATTGCGCGATGGACTGTTGGATTTTGACATAAGTCATTCTAATCTCATTACTTATATTAATCGAACTCGTAATAACATTTATACTTAATTAAAACTAAAATACATGAATCTAATTTAGGTATAAAATAATACGGGAGGTCGATGACCAATTGAAAAAGTCATACCGACTGGAAATTTTAACAATAAGTAATAGTTCAGACCTAACCCATCACAGCTCCGAACGTCAGCTGCCGCACCAGTGGTGGAGTTAAGAGTGAGAGCATGTGAAAGTGCTTGAGAATCAAAGCGCTCCGAGTGATTTTATCCCGGACCAAAATGGTCTTAAATCATTGTTTCGATCATTTTTGATACAGAAACAATCGTCAGCTGCACCGCCGAGGGTGGGTTATACGTCCGCTACGCGCATGAAGTGCATTAAAATTTTGACAAATAAAGTTATTTTATACCTTATGAAATTTATGCAGCAGAATTTCCACACTTTTAGAATAATAAAAAAAATCGTCAGCTGTACTTCTGGTGGGGGAAAGACCGTCAGTCAGCGTGATAAACATTTTGCGCGCTCAGTGCATTTAGCCTAATAAATCTAGGAAAAATATCCTATAGTTTTAAAAATTAGCCAAATGTATTCTTTGGGCCTTCCTCTTGAATATATCCGAAAACCCCATATGGGGGGTGCGGAATCAGCCGCCATTTTTAATTTTGTCCCTTTTTTCGGTTTTTTTCTCATATCACGAAAATCTCTACGAATAGCATTATAATTACTTCTGACAAAAGTTTTAATATACAATTTGCCACAAATGTGGTCTCTTGCATTTTTACTCTAAGTTTATTACTTTAGGAGCTATTGGGTGTTTAAGGGTATTTTTGCATAAAATATTATATTAATATAATATATAATATTTGGGTGTTTATGCATAAATTTCATAAGGTATAAAATAACTTTATTTGTCAAAATTTTAATGCACTTCATGCGCGTAGCGGACGTATAACCCACCCTCGGCGGTGCAGCTGACGATTGTTTCTGTATCAAAAATGATCGAAACAATGATTTAAGACCATTTTGGTCCGGGATAAAATCACTCGGAGCGCTTTGATTTTCAAGCACTTTCACATGCTCACACTCTTAACTCCACCACTGGTGCGGCAGCTGACGTTCGGAGCTGTGATGGGTTAGGTCTGAACTATTATTGTTAAAATTTCCAGTCGGTATAAGTATCATGACTTTTTCAATTGGTCATCGACCTCCCGTAGTATAATCTACAATCTAAATTACAAAATTGGTATTTTGTAATTATTTAAATCAATCTAAAACTCTGTCGATTCCACCGTATAGAGACACCGGTATTTATAGTATAGGTGCTTAATCAAGATTCTGGCGACATTGTAGCCAATAACGAGTGAGTGTCAACTCAGCCATTCATTCAGACGTTGTGATACACTGTAGCTTTATATACACTTCACAATAGTGTCTACACAAAGTTGTATTACAGTTCAGGGTGTCATACTTACCCGGTAATTTGCGTAAATTGGGCTTCCCTGATTTCCTTAGAGGCTTATCTAATTATGCATTCATCTTGGAACTGGCATACCTACTTGCTAATTTTCTACCCCTGTCCCTATGTGTCGGCATTTTTGCCGCTATGTGTGCTTGTGGCACGTCTGAAAAGACTCCAACTTTCCCTAGATTCTAAAATCTGCACATAAATTTTTCTTGCTGAAAAAACATACCTCAGAGGTATTTCGACAGGAGTACCTATTTTTCAAAAATGAGCTGTTTTTAACCGACTTCAAATTTTCAAATTGACAAGGAGGTTCTCAATTCGTCGGAATCTTTTTATGTATGTTCCCCGATTATTCAAAGACGCCTGGACGGATTTGGAAAATTCTTCTTTTGTTTGAAAGAGTATACCTACTTCCCAGGTGGTCCCCCATGGTCATCAAGTCAGGATCTGATGATGGTATGAGGTATCCTGGAGAAATCGAGGAAACTCTTCAAATTGAAGTTGGTTTAATTTTTCTAAAATATAGGTTGTTAATGATCCTGATAGTTATGTTTTTCGTTCCGTCGATCAGTCTACTCAACGGGTAAACATTGTATATCTACTGTCTCGTAAATATAATAATTATGCATAACGGTCTAAGTAGTCTTGTGGCCCATTTGCCAGCCTACATTTTCAATTTCGCCTTCAAAATCTTGGGGTTTAACAGAAGCTTATTAAAAGCCTTTTACGGATTAGATTTAGATTTTAAGCATAAGACATTAGTGTATTACTTAGTAGAGGTGCTATTTATAAATGGCCGCCAATGTTGTGAATTAGGTATAAAAAAAAACAGTTTATTGACTCACCTGAAAAGTTCGACAAAACTCCATCAAGATACCTTATAACTACAGTATGTTGGTAACTATTTAGAACAACAATTATTTGAAAAAACATTATTATTTATAAACAGGCATAATTTGAAATATAGATATATACATATAATTAGTATTGAAACTGTAAAAGTATAATCACGTAAGTTATAGAAATGTCTACAAAACCGAGAAACATGTTAATGTTGACGGGGAAAATGCGCCAAATACTGTATTTCGGAGGCCGGTTCTCGATGTACTCTAATATTTCGTGAATTTGATGACGTAAGTTATCATCTGGAAAAATATAGTTGATTATCTACCTAGCGCATAGGAATTTCTTTATAATATACCTATAAGGGACCGTTCAGATAGACCGGCGCGGAGAGCGTCGGAGAGCATTTTTTTTTCACACAGACCGGCCGTTCAAATTTGCTCTGCTCTCCGCGCCGGTCTGTGTGAACGGACACGCGGATGCGTTCGGAGCCGAGCGTACGCTCTTGGGCCGGACGGCAGAGCAATTCGGCCTAGGTCGGCTGTGCGAGCATGAAAGAGCACGCGAACGGAGCCGGTCGGATGCTCGAGCGCGAAAGAGCACGAGCATGGAGCAGCCGATCGGCTCGACGAGCAGCCGAGCGGCTGCTCTTAATATTTCACACAGAGCGTATTGGGAGCATCCTCGAGCATCCTCTTATCATAAAAGAGATAAAATGTAAAAATAAAGCTTATTTCAATGTCTTAAGATTCTATTTTAAATGCGATTAAAATTTGCTCTGCTCTCCGCGCCGGTCTATCTGAAAGGTCCCTAAGTATGACCGTATGAAATTTAAAAGCATCTTTGGTCAATTAAGTATTTTAGACCAGAGATGCTTTTAAATTAAATTAGTCATTAACTTAAGTTAAATTAGGTTAGTCATTAAATTAAGTTAAAATAAGTTAGTCATTAACTTAAAATAAGTTAGTTGTTAACTAAAAATAAGTTATATTAGTCATTAAATTATTTTGTTGCGGATCATGAGGTCCCGGGTTCGAGTCCCGGGTTGAGCCTAATGCGATTGCGGTTTTATGTCAAGAAACTGTTAGTAGCAACTCGGAGTTAGCAGTGTTACGCTCTCGTGCCTGTAAAATTTTCAAATGGACACGATACTTCAGAACTTTATTTCACTTCCAAGATTTACTTATTTCGTTAAAAATCGGCCACATGTTATCTAGGTATTAAAAAGCAGTAGATACCATTTGTATTAACTTATTAAGAACTCTGAGAATAATTTATAATGCTCGGGTTTATCAGCACTTAAGGGCACGGGAGTCAGGACGATGTAAATTACATGTACAAAATTTACCTCTACAATTGAGCAATAGTTTTCCAAGTGTTATTTTAATCTTGTCATATTCATCGAGTATCATCTCCGCTATAAACGCTGGTACACACATGAATATATTATTTATAGAAGCTTCAAATAAACCACTTTGCGCTCTAGCGTCCGGCTGAAAGTTTTCAAATTTTCTGATATTTTTCTAAATAGATAAACATCGTTAGATATATTATAGAGATAGATCTAAAAGACGATATATTAACTATATATCCAAATATATAATAAATAATATGATATTTAACTAAAACATACAAAATATTATTTTAGTATATTAATTAGTAAACAGTAGATATTATATAATATACAGTGTGTCCGGGATCGAACTAGCGATATTTTAGGGACATATTCTACAACTCATTACCTCTCTGAAAATACCACTTAATAGGGCCTGCCCCCCTCCCCCTCCCAGGGACAGCCATTTCAATTTGGTGTGCATTTTTGTGGGTATGTGCGCACAAAAAATTTAATAACTCGAAAGTCTGCTGATGCACAGGTCTTCAAATGACCTTATTCGATTGGATATAATATTCTCCATCATTAAATACCAAACAATATGTATATTTAGCAATAGGGGGTTAGGCAAAAGAAATGGGAGTAATCTAAATTGCAACCGAATTCCGTCGGTCCATTAACCATCATTTCAAGGATTTGCCCAGATAATGACCACGCTGGGCAGACGTGTTGGTCATCGCAGGGCTAGACTGTTCGCACCGGTGTCGCTGCTGCCCGACACCGGCCTCTGTCATTTACTCAGTCTAGCTAGTTTTGGATGGTTATACCGCCATCGGTCGGTCGTCAGGGCCTCGTTGGTAAATCAGCAGGGGGCACCGCGTGCAGGTGAGGTTGACAATTGGAGCTCTAGATGGAGATGAGCTCCCTTACCCCCCACGAAGAGTATAACAAGCCACTTTGCTTAGCGTTTGTGGACTATGAGAAAGCCTTTGATTCGGTGGAAACTTGGGCTGTATTGAGATCACTACAGAGATGCCGGATCGACTATCGGTATATCCAAGCGCTGAAGTGTTTGTACGAAAACGCCACCATGTCAGTCCGTATACATATCAGACTACAAGACCAATCCAATTGCAGCGAGGAGTGCGACAGGGAGACGTCATCTCCCCGAAGCTCTTTACCGCAGCATTGGAGGACGTCTTTAAGCTTCTGAATTGGAACGAACTTGGCATCAACATCAACGGCGAGTACATCACTCACCTGCGGTTTGCCGATGATATAGTCGTGATGGCAGAGTCTCTGGAAGATCTCAATACAATGCTCAACGACCTCAGCAGGGTTTCTCAACAGGTGGGCCTAAAAATGAACATGAGTAAGACGAAAATCATGTCAAATACTCATGTCCCGCTTCACCCGATAATCGTTGAGAACTCGGCGCTCGAAATTGTAGACGAGTATATATACCTAGGACACACAGTCCAGCTAGGTAGGTCCAATTTCGAGAAAGAGGTCAACCGCCGAATCCAACTCGGATGGGCAGCGTTCGGGAAGCTTCACGATGTCTTCTCGTCCAAAATTCCTCAATGCCTGAAGACGAAAGTCTTCGAACAGTGCGTGTTGCCAGTGATGACATACGAATCCGAGACATGGTCACTAACTATGGGCCTCATAAGAAAGCTCAGAGTCGCTCAGAGAGCGATGGAGAGAGCTATGCTCGGAGTTTCTCTACGCGATCAAATCAGAAATGAGGAGATCCGTAGAAGAACCAAAGTCACCGACATAGCTCAACGGGTTGCGAAACTGAAGTGGCAATGGGCGGGGCACATAGTTCGGAGAACCGATGGACGTTGGGGTCCCAAGGTGCTGGAGTGACGACCTCGCACCGGAAAGCGCAGTGTTGGTAGACCCCCCACTAGGTGGACCGACGACATCAAACGAGTCGCAGGGAGCCGCTGGATACAAGCGGCACAAGACCGTGGCAAGTGGAAGTCCCTTCAAGAGACCTATGTCCAGCAGTGGACGTCAATCGGTTGACAACGACGACGACGACGATTAACCATCATAAGGAATTTAAAAGGGAATTAAGTATATTAACTTATTAACTTTGTTACTTTCAACTTTTCAACAAAAATTTCCAGAAGTCATGTTGTAAATGTGGGTTGGAGGGGGGAGGAGAGAGTCTCGCAGGTAACATTTATTTCTTAAAATAGGTACTAATTTAGTTATCCCCGTGACGTAAAAATCAATCGAACAATTGCAAAAAAATCAACTTACACCATCAATCAATAATATAGTGCTAAAGTAAATGCAGCATATGGTTTTTGCGACGGTGGCCATTAGGCTGGTAAACATCTATAAAAACAGATATTAGTGAAAAATATATAAAAAAAAGTTGCTTAACTACAATGCCTAACTACGCGTATTTTCTACAAATACCAAGCATATTATACGAATTCGCATTTCGTTTACAATTCTCTTTACAGTTTTTGCAAAAATATGATTCTTTAACTGAACTAAGAAATATTTTTTTAATTGCCGACATTGCATTGGGAATTTGTCGGTTCTGGGGAATTTTGATTAATTTTAACCGTATTAAACCAATTACTAATTGCTTGCTTGCTTTTTATAAAAATATTATAGCTGAAGATTCATAAAGAACATTTTTTTTTTTCTAAAGAATTATCTATATTCTTAGATATTATTCTAAATAATTATTTCTAAAAATTAATATTAGATATTATCAAGAGTAGAGTCTTATAGCTGTACAGCAAGATGATACAGGAAAGTTAATACCATAAAAATTCTTTAAAAATTGAGTGAAATTCTTACTTACCACACTTTTCATGGATTTATTTACATTACCAAAAATATGAAGCAAATTTTTGTATGTGAACACAAACTTTCTCAATTTTTTGATTATATTTTCAACGGAGATTATACTTTCAGTGTTGCAATCTGCTTCTAATTTGGTTATAATGAATTTTAGTCGTAACAACATACATTCAAACACAATGCTATTAGTCAAGTTAACCAGATGATTAGACGTTATGTGTACAATAAAAATAAATTTGACTAATGAATAAGATACACTCTGATAAAATATTTCAGATATATATTTTGTTAATAAACAAATAAAAAATAGTGAATTTGTAATTCTGACTTGACCATTCCATTTGTTAAAGCCTATTATTCGGTCAATTGTTTTAATATTTGAAAAAAACTTGATGAATTCTTTATCTTTTGTGTAAAGATTTGTTGATATATTTGCAACTAATTGAATTAATATAAGCAAACTGTACACTCTTCCTGCGATATCCATAACCATAGTGTTCTGAAATATCACATTTGATACGCAAATGACACAAAAACACATGCAATAAAACTTAGAGAGTATACGTAAAAATTTTGTTGTACAAACATCGCTGTAAAATCCGAATATAAGTCTTATAATCATGATGGCTTTAAATGAAAATAAGATTTTAATATACTTGTTTAACATAGTAATTTGAAAAAACCCGATGTATAAAGTCATTAAAAGCTGAATATCTACATATATACGAGTGAGTATATGCGGTCACAAAGTAATATTGAGCAAAATGGTCAGGTAAACTACGCGTGTATTTTAAATTTGATGGAACATTATTAGTGTGATTGAGGTACTTCCATAATTGAATTATGTTGTTATTTATTATAGACAAGCGGACACCCGCGACTTCGTTCGCGTGGATATTGGTTTTTAAAATCCCGTGGGAATCATTTTGTTTTTCCTAAGCTCCTTTGAGCTGATATCTTGCTAAAAACTGTTAAAAGTTCACTGGCGGATGTTTATGTAGATCAAAATGTAACATCCGCCAGTGAAAGTCCCATCAGAATCAATCCAGCCTTTCAGAGATTAACCGGTAATCTTTAAAGTATTTCCTTTCTAACAAAAAAAATGAATGAAATCGGACCACGCGTTATTGAATTACAGCTAAATACATATTTTGACTTTCATCCCATCTCCCAAGGAAACCATGTTGAATTATGGGATAAAAAGTATCCTATATGTTACTGCGTAATATGAACTTGAATCATGCTAAGTTTCATTTTAATCTATTTAGTAGTTTTTGCGTGATGCGCGCACAAACATACAGACAAACAGACAAAAATTTCAAAAATAGTTTTTTTACATTCTATTACTTAGGTATCGAATATAATAGAAAAAAGTTTTTTATTCAAATAAACTTTTACAAGTACTTTTGATCCCTATCATCCCTAACATCCCCCAGTTATTATACGTAGTATAGTACAGATACGGCAAGTCTATGATTTAATTATATGTATAGATAAGATAAATAGAAGACAAGCGGATGCCTGCGACTTCGTTGGTGTGGATATAGGTTTTTAAAAATCCCGCGGGAACTCTTTTATTTTTCTTAAACTCCTTTGAGCTCATACTTTTAAAAGTGGCGCATTAAAATGGAACTACAGTAATATTATAAATTTTTTAATAGCTCTTTCCCATCACTAAGGTTTTCGGAGAAAACTTGAATGAAAGTCCTATAAAAATCGGTCCTGCATTTCGGAGACAGACAAACACAAATTTTAATGTACGCCAGCTTAAGATGATAATCCGGACGTTCAAAGGTTACTGTACAATCCGGGTTCTAAGTTATTGAACTACAAAACAAACTGAACTACAAAAGCAATGACCTTGAAATATTTAAGGGTCAATCTTTTAAGTATTTCCTTTCTAAAAATAAGAATAAATAAAATCGAACTACCCGTTAATGAATTACAGCTAAGTACACATTTTAACTTTCATCCCTTCTCCCAAGGGAACGTACAAAACGTTCACAACGTTTACAACGTTCTAACGCGTGAAGATTCATATTTTAAGTTTCAGTCTAAGAACTGTAGCCTTAACGAACCGAAAGGGTTAAACGTTGTGAATAAGCTATCTTAGGGCGTTTGTGCACTTATTCGTTTTCGATTCGTTTTCGTGTTTCGTGAAAACACGATTCGACATAGCCTTCCTTATAACTGTATGGGCGTTTGTGCACTTACTCGTTTTCGATTCGTTTTCGTGTTTATATATTCGTGAATTCTTCACATCGAATCGTTTTAAAATAAGGACGCGAGTGGAATGGTGTGTGGAAAGAGGGCAGAGATGAGTCCTGATGTTGTGAGGTATTTGGAAAACATAGGTATTTGCATTTCTTGAATTCCAACAAAACATGATTCAACGCAGTTGATTATTATTAAAAACTAGCCGACCCCTGCGACTTCGTCCGCCTGGATATAGGTTTTATATAGGATCGGATTGGATCCCATAATCCTTTTTTGAACCTAAACTAAATGTAGCCTAAGTTACTCCTTATAACATCACCTATCTGCCATTGAAAGTTCCATCAAAATTGATCCAGCCGTTTCGGTAATTAGCTGGAACAAATAGACAGATCGACAAACATAAATTTAAACGCACACCAGTTTAAAATAAGCCGTACGTTCAAAGATCCGGGTCCCAAGTTATTTGAACCCAATAAATGTCTGTCATTTCTGAACTAATAAACCTATGACCTTGAAATATTTACGGGACAATACTTAAAGTACTACCTTTCTAACAAAAAAAGAATGAGTTAAATCGAACTACGCGTTAATGAATTACAGCTAAATACATGTTTTAACTTTCTTCCCCTCTCCCTAGGGAACCGTGCTGAATTTCGGGATAAAAAGTATCCTATAACCTACCTCGGAGTATAAACTCAAATCGTACCAAGTTTTATTCGAATCCATTCAGTAGTTTCGGCGTGATGCGCGGCCAAGATACAGACAGACAGACAGACAGACAGACAGACAGACAGACAGACAGACAGACAGACAGACAGACAGACAGACAAAAATGAAACAAATTGCAGTTTTGGCTTCAGTATCGATTATAGAATGCCCTCCAACAAAAATTTTCAAAATATCTTCAATGTACAGAATTGGATCTGTTACAGTTTTATTATATTACTAGCTGACCCCCGCGACTTCGTCCGCGTGATTATATAGGTTTTTATATAGGATCGGATTGGATCCCATAATCCTTTTTTTTTGTACCTAAACTAAATGTAGCCTAAGTTACTCCATATAACATCACCTGTCTGCCATTGAAAGTTCCATCAAAATCGATCCAGCCATTTCGGAAATTAGCTGGAACAAATAGACAGATCGATAAACATAAATTTAATCGCACACCAGTTTAAAATAAGCAGCACGTTCAAAGATCCGGGTCCCAAGTTATTTGAACCCAATAAATGTCTGTCATTTCTGAACTAAGAAACCTATGACCTTGAAATATTTACGGGACAATACTTAAAGTACTACCTTTCTAACAAAAAAAGAATGAGTTAAATCAAACTACGCGTTAATGAATTACAGCTAAATACACGTTTTAACTTTCATCCCCTCTCCCAAGGGAACCGTGCTGAATTTCGGGATAAAAAGTATCCTATGTCCTACCTCGGAGTATAAACTCAAATTGTACCAAGTTTCATTCGAATCCGTTCAGTAGTTTCGGCGTGATGCGCGGCCAAGATACAGACAGACAGACAGACAGACAGACAGACAGACAGACAAAAATGAAAAAAATTGCAGTTTTGGCTTCAGTATCGATTATATAGTGCCCTCCGATAAAAATTTTCAAAATATCTTCAATGTACAGAATTGGATCTGTTACAGTCTTATTATATTACTAGCTGACCCCCGCGACTTCGTTCGCGTGTTTTTAGGTTTTATATAGGATCGGATCGGATCCCATAATTCTTTTATGTACCTAAACTAAATGTAGCCTGTTACTCCTTATAACATTGAAAGTTCCATTAAAATCGATCCAGCCGTTTCGGAGATTAGCTGGAACAAATAGACAGAACTACAAACATAAATTTAAACGCACGCCAGCTTAAAATAAGCCGTACGTACAAAGATCCGGGACCCAAGTTATTGGAACCCAATAAATGCCTGTCATTTCTAAACTAAAAAACGTATGACCTTGAAATATTTACGGGACAATACTTAAAGTACTACCTTTCTAACAAAAAAAGAATGAGTGAAATCGAATAACGCGTTAATGAATTACAGCTATATACACGTTTTAACTTTCATCCCCTCTCCCAAGGGAACCGTGCTGAATTTCGGGATAAAAAGTATCCTATAACCTACCTCGGAGTATAAACTCAAATCGTACCAAGTTTCATTCGAATCCATTCAGTAGTTTCGGCGTGATGCGCGGCCAAGATACAGACAGACAGACAGACAGACAGACAGACAGACAGACAGACAGACAGACAGACAGACAGACAAAAATGAAAAAAATTGCAGTTTTGGATTCAGTATCGATTATAGAGTGCCCTCCGATAAAAATTTTCAAAATATCTTCAATGTACAGAATTGGATCTGTTACAGTTTTATTATATTATAGATAGATAGATAGAAGATTAATACCTACTTAGTTTGGCATTAAAATAAATCGTTTGTTTCATTCAAATTAGTTTTACTTCGAGTAAAATACCTAAATATTGTAGTATAATCAAAATTTCCATACCTGTGGTTGGTAGTCAAAAACTATCAGCAAAATATGAACATTTCATAAAAAATATCATTTCTGATACTTAGTTGTTACTGTTTTCTTACAAGAGCGTAATGTCCACTTGGGATGTTCACAAAATATATGACGTATGCTTAGATAATTTTGATACTAACCGTACCGTGTGAAATATTCATAATCACTTACCTTAGTGTTACTGCCAGCATTTTTTCTGGAGTTATGCATTCTCTAAAACGTGTGTCTTGCCGAGGAATCTTTTTTTTATATGACACAATATGAAATCGAAAGTAGCAACATTCTTTCGATAGTAATTAAAAAAAGTTTTTTCATGATGTCATGTCATGTCATTAAGTGATGATCGCCTACGAATGTATAAGAGAAGTGCGAAAAGCTGACGACGATTAAATGCAGCACACATTATGAACACGGTTTTATCTACGAAATGCTTAAAACGTATAGTGAAATCACGATTAAGTGCACAAATGTCATTCGTGAATTTCGTATACGTTTTTATGATGTTCATTAAAAAAACGAACACGAATCGAAAACGAATCGAAAACGAGTAAGTGCACAAACGCCCTAACACTTATCAGAAGGTGGTGAAACAGGCCCTGAATAACCAAAATTCCGCAATTTCCGGTTAAGTGAGCGCCTTCAGTATATCATTTTCCAATGAATTTTCGTTATTAAGATTCAACTTCAAGATTCAACTTCTTACCGAGGGGACCAATTAGTATTGATCTTATTCAATTTATCGAGTGTTTTCAAGGGACCGATAAAAAGGTTCAAATTATCAAAAGATTCAAATTAACGAGTGTCAAATTATCGAGAGTTGACTGTATAACAATTTATAATAAGGAATATAGGTCCAAACCAATATAGAATGTTATGCAACAATGTTACAACGTGTTTTATCAGTGTGGGAGCATCAAAAACATTTAACAAATCATTATAAAATCTAAGAAATGTTTTAGTGTTATAATGTTTTAAAACATTTCTTAACACCAGTGTAGGCAAAGTTGCACCATTAGGATAATAAGTAGCCACGGTCGAAGCCTCCTGCCACAAAAACAATTTATACTACACCTGGTCGGAAAGTATCTTCTGGTTTTTCTCATATCGAAAGTCAAAGTACGTCATTACTGTCAAACAAATATGCGGGCTGAAAAACCATATGGAATTTCATTGTTAACGCGCTAGAGCGGAAATTCCATTTATGAAATTCCATTACTAACGTGCTTTTTTCTTTTTAATTTTTGATAAAATCCGATCAGTACATGAAAAAAAACCTATGTCGACAAACACGACATAAAAATCACCTAATAAATAACAACCGTCACGGTAGGTGGCGCTGATGTCGGTATGTCACCGGGCAGGACCGGGGTCTGCTAGTTTAAATATATTCAATTTTAATTATTATAATTACATATGAATATAAAATAAAAGTAAAAAATACAGAATAGATTTTTTTCGCGCTATTTTCTTTTTATTTTGCGAGTCGCTTTCTTTTTTTTTACCTATCCTTTTCAATTTATAAAATTACAAGTACCTATATGGAAGTCAAAGTGTCTATAGTTCGACTTTTAATTATCTGCAGTCATCTGACGTTTCCTAATGTCATTCCGTAAAATAATGTTGCCAACCCCATTTCTATAGTGATGTGATACGTTCAATTCATTCAATTTCATTCACAAAAGTTTCGTTAAAAGTTACTCTTTCATTATCATATTAATTTTCTATTCATTGTATATCATGGAATTCCGCAAAGTAACGCCTGCTTCTATGCAACATTTTATTACTAAGTAAATCGATAGGTCCTACGTATAAAAGCCAAATTAACAATTTTGTCATCTGACTTTTTTGTGGCAAACGTATCCTATTGGTACAATTAATAATATGAGCTTTAATTTAAAAAAAGTAAGAAGTACTATTTTCTATTGCAGTATAACAGCCTATGTGTCGTAAAAATAAATGTACAAGGGTTAAATGGTAATTTTATACTTACACTAATTGTTTATGCTTCCGGCCAATCTGCATATTTTTTTTATCGTGTTGAAGTCATCTTTTAGTTATTACATAAATAACAAAAAGATGACTCCCAATTAATATATAATCAATACTTAAGCCAAAACTACTTGTTTTGATTCTTGCTTGTCTGTATCTTGTTCAGCAGCGAGCGAGCAGCGATTTCCTTGGAAGAGGGGATGGAAGTTTCTTTTGTATAACTCAAAATTAGTGTACAACTTAACATTAGTGTACAACTCAGCGTTAGTGTACTATTTTCTTGAGATGCTTTTTTTACGCCAGTTAAGATTTTTTTTGTTAATTTGTGATTTTACTAACAAACAATGTGAAAGACTTTTTGTATAATTTAAGGTAATTTTATTGATTAAACTGTGATCTTTAAAAAAACTTGCTTTTGTTAACTAGGTATTTCTTAAGAAAACATGAGTTTTCTTAAGAAATACCTTAGTGAAGAGTGAAGACTTATTACTCAAAGCATCTAACTGAAAACTAGATCATATAAGTATCAATATGACATATTTATCAAAATATGTAAATAATTAATATTTATTGTGTGAGTTAACAACTTAATTTAACTTTCACTAAATTTGATGAGTAAAAATATAAAAAAAATACATATTTTAATGGCCACTTTGGCACATTGGTCTTATTAGGTTGTTTTTGGAGTAACATAAATATGAGCAAAACTAAGGGCCAAAGTGCAGTAAAAGAAAAACTAAAATTTATACAAATAATAAACAATGTTGTGAATAAGCACGATATCTGTCATAGTTAACATGGTAAGTTGCTGCTGCCCCTTTATTAAAAAAAAATGATATTTTAAAAGAATACCTACTTACTAGTTACTCAGAAAAAAATATATTGAACAGTGTTACAAAATTTTGGAATCTACTTATAATTTTCTAGATGATTTTGACCTCCCTGGCGCAGTGGTGAGCGCTTTGGTCTTACAAGTGGGAGGTCCCAAGTTCGATTCCTGTCAGGGGCAATTTGGGATTTTATAATTTCTAAATTATCTTTGGTCCGGTCTGGTGGTAGGCTTTAGCCGTGGCTGGTTAGCACCCTACCGGAAAAGCTGTGCCGGCCGGCCGCCAAGTGATTTAGCGTTCCGGTACGATGCCGTGTAGAAATCGATCAGGGGTATGCATACCTCTTTCAAGTTTGCCCGCTTCCGTCTTCGACTGCATCATCACTTACCATCAGGTGAGATTGCAGTCAAGGGCTAACTTGTAGTTCAATAAAAAAAATAGATGATGATTATGAACTTAATCTGATTTTTGATTTTTTTTTCAACTTTAGTCTTTAATGCGGGACCATGGTCACCCCATAATTTTTTTTTAATTTTACTAGCCTATGTTACCTAGAATAAGCTAAGAATTCTGACGATACCTTATTCGTCAAAATCCGGTTCACATATAAGTACAAGTTATGGTACAACATACAAACATACATGAACCTTGAAAACAATATACTCCGATATATTTCATTTTTAATTTACCTTAAAATACTTTAAAAGAACCGCTAGTATATATATGTACTAGCGGTCTCGGCAGACGTCATCCTGCCTGGTGACAAACCAATATCAGCGCCACCTACCAAGACCCAATAGGTTAGCTGTACTTAGCGGGTAATGGTGTTTTCAAACTATCCAGGAACCCATTGAAAACACACAAAATTTCATCCAAAACAGAAGAATTATATCGGTATGGGTGAGAGAGTTCCAATATCGAAAGGATGAACATTCAATGTTTGATAGTTACGAAACTCATGAACATTTTTAGTATGGGAAAATGTTTTTTCTTTTATTTTTTCGTCAATTTTCCAATATTTTTAACAGTTATTCTGTTATTCCGGACGGAGACAAATACAACAAATCAAAAATCATGAAAATCGGTCGAGCCGTTCTAGAGTTAAAGTGTTCGAACAAACCAGACTTTGTTTAATATATTAAAGACGAGCGGATACCCGCGACTTCGTTCGCGTGGATATTGATTTTAATAATCCCGTGGGAATCATTTTGTTTTTCCTATGCTCCTTTGAGCTTAAACCTTGCTAAAAACTGTTAAAAGTTCACTGGCGGATGTTTAGGTACATCAAAATGTAAATATCCGCCAGTGAAAGTCCCATCAAAATCGGTCCAGCCTTTCGGAGATAAGCCAGTAGTCTTTAAAGTATCTACTTTCTAACAAAAAAAGAATGAATGAAATCGGACCACCCGTTAACGAATTACAGCTAATTACACATTTTGCCTTTCATCCCCTCTCCCAAGGGAACCGTGCTGAATTTCGGGATAAAAAGTATCCTATATGTTACTCCATAGTATTAACTTAAATCATGCCGAGTTTCATTTCAATCCATTCAGTAGTTTTTACGTGATGCGCGCACAAACATACAGACAAACAGACAAACAGATAAACAGACAAACAGACAAACAGATAAACAGACAAACAGACAAACAGACAAAAATTTCAAAAATAGCTTTTTTACGTTCTATTACTTATCCCTAACATTCCCCAGTTATTATTTTGCAAAAATCTTCCATGTACAGATACGGCAATTCTACGATTTTATTATATGTATAGAAGATAGAAGAAGATATATGTATTTATATATATACTATATATATACATACAAATAGGTAAACTTTGTACATAAAATATAATAATTACTTAAAATATAAACTTTAATTTAAATAAAATAATTGAATGATTCAAATCAATCACCTGTACCCCATCCCTATTTTATTTTCGTTAAAAAGTGACAACCCACGAAACTTCACTTTAGTGCAAACAATTAAAAGTCGAAGTATAGTAGTGATAGTGAAGATTTGATGACGCCGCCTAACGCCGCCGGAATTAAAAACATGTGGCTAAGTAGTTATTTTTATATTGAAAATCATTTACCCAAGATACTTATCTAGAAATAGATAGAAATAGTTACAACAAAGTATATGAAAAAGAAGACAATGGAAACCCGACCTCTTCTTCTGACTGATTTACGGTAATAATTTTAATATTTTTGATTATTTTATTATTTTCCTCGTAGGTGTAGTATAAACCACTATGTATCCCTTCGGGAGAAAGTGCGATTCCTCTCGGGCGTATTGCGGCCCTACGGCCTACGGCCTCGGGCCTCAAACTACACCCTCGTAGTAATCGGTCACTTTCTCCCGTCGAGGAACAATGTACTATTACTAATCAGGATCTTACTTCACAAATCAGGAATCATGGTATAGGTAGGTATTTTTGAAATAATCAGATAGGTACTTGATACTTAAATATTGAGACGATGAAAACTCAGTTTGAGTTAATTTTTCCTAAAATATAGGCTGTGATGATCCTGATAGTTATGATTTTTTTCGTTGCGTCGATCAGTCTAGTTATACTCAGTATGTTAATATTGTTTAACTACCGTTTCGTGATGTAATTACCTATGCATTTAACTTTTGGGTCCACAATATAGTCTTGAAACTCGTTTCATTAAAGATGCATCTGAATCAATACTAAATGAGGCCCATTTGCCTCCTTACATTTTTAATTTTGCTTTCAAAATCTTAGGGTTTAACAAAGGCTTATTAAAAGTCTTTGACAGATTAGACCTAGATTTTAAGCATAAGAGATGAGTGTTTACTACTTAGTAGACGCACGAAGTGCTATTTATAAGTGGCCGCCAATGTATGAAATATGAATCATATAATTATCAGTTTATTGGATCTTCTAAAAAGTTGGACAAAATTACTTCCAAGTACACCGAGATGCCTATAATGTACGAGTACCTATACAGTATGTTGGTAACTAAGTAAATAAGAACAACAATTATTTGAAAATACATTATTAAGTATAATAAACAGGCATAATTTGAAATATTACAATTACTTACTTACAAGTAACTTAGTATGGTACTTAGTATCGAAACTGTACAAGAATGATCACGTAAGTTATACAAATGTCCACAAAACCGAGAAACATGTTAATGTTGACGGGGAAAATGCGCCAAATACTGTATTTCGGAGGCCGGTTCTCGATGTACTCTAATATTTCGTGAATTTGATTGCGTAAGTTATCATCTGGAAAAATATAGTTAATTATCTACCTAGCGCATAGGAATTTCTTTATAATATACCTCTAAGTATGATAATTTAAAGGTATCATTAGTGAATTTACTCTTTTCGACCAAAGATGCTTTCAAATTAAGTTAGTCATTAATTCAAGTTAAAATAAGTTCTAATTCTCAGTCATGGTCATCACTTGGGTGCTGTGTGCACGCTTAACTATGCGCCTCCATTCCTCTCTAACAGCTGCCTTTCTTGTACATTCATGTAATGGGACATCCACCGTAGCCTTCACCTAATCTGTCCATCTCATAGGCGATCTGCCATGCCCTCTTGTGCCCTCTACTCTTCCCTGGACCACTAGACGTTCAATCGAGATATAATTACATCTTGACACGTGACCAAAGAAAGTGAGTATGCAAGCTTGCACAATGGAGGACAGACGCTGCTTGTTGCTGAGTTCTTCGAGAATTGACTTATTGGTCCGGAATTCATTCCAGGACACTCCCAACATTCTTCTCCAGCACCACATCTCGAGAGCGTCTATTCTCTTCTTCTCACTTTCTCGCAGAATCCACGTTTCCGAAGCGTAGAGGAATATGGGGAACACAAGCGCTCTAACTAGCCGAGTCTTGTTGTAGTGGCCTTGGTTATGTTACGGTTTCTCCATATCTTCCGCAACTTATCCATGGCTGACCTAGATATCGCCATAAGTCGTCTATGCTACCCCCGTTGTTCGAAATCAACGCTCCTATTTAGAAGCATTGTACGAGGTTTACAATTCGACCACTTGAAATTTCGCGATTTGTCATGTCAAATAAGTATGTACGTGTTAAAATAAGTTAGACATAAACTTAAAATAAGTTAGTCATTAATTTAAAATAATTTAGTCATTAAGAGCGTTGATGCGTTCTGCGCCGTTTTAGCTCATTTTTAAGCTTTTTTGACCCTTCATATGTTGTTCATCTATGCATTTACTTAAAAACTTATTTATACTACATTGTAGAAAATTTTGTATTCTAGGGAATTGGAAGACAACATTTTGCAATTTATTGATAGTTTTTGTCTTATTGCCAAAATACCAAAAGCCTATTTTTGAATTTTGGGAATCGTGGAATCTTTGACGTTCACTACGTCAAAAGTTACTTGTTCAATTCACACACAATGATATATTTATGAAAGGAAATGCCCTGAACTAAAGACATGGAAGAAAACATTTTTTAATTTGGCGTTTTTTACATCATAAAAATCCAAGCAAAGGAATTTTAATTTCAGTAAATTATAGACATATAAAACCGTCATTTTAGTAGATTAATTTTCGCCATTTATAAGTAAAATTAAGTACATATAAAAGTAAAACATATTAGCAATAATATAAGTAAAAAAAAATCTAAAATTAAGTACTATTTGTTTCCAAAAAATAACTTTGATACATATACCAAAACGCAGAAAGAGGCAGTAGGAAATTGAACTAGCAAACTAGTATGAGCCGAGGCCTCTCCGCGAACGGACGTAACGCTTTTTGTCTCGGCAATTCTTATTGGATTACATGGAATATACGTAAAATTGTAGTGCGACTGTCACTATTCAATACTAGATATTTTTAATGCTCGCTATTTTTTCTTACAGATAGATTAAAACTTTTTACGTATTTTTAATAATTGTAATATATTATATTATAGTTATAGTTGAGGATTATAGTTGTAAATCAGTAATCCATACTATATAATATTATAAATGCGACAGTGTGTCTGTCTGTCTGCCGATTTTTATGTAATTAGGTACAGAGTTAGCTTACATCCTGGGGACGGATATAGGATACTTTTTATCTCGGAAAATTAAAGAGTTCTCACGAAATTCTTAAAGGTCCGTCCATTTAACCGATTTATACAAAATTTGCTAGGTACAGAGGTAGCTTGCGTCTCGAGAATTGACACTGGCTGACTGGCCAACATATACTTAGTACATAATATTATGTGGAAAATGAACTAGAAAATAGCTATCGTCTTCGATTAAAAAATTGATCGAAGGCTATCGTATACAAAAACTATCATCCGGTAACTATTAAAATTTAAAATCGGGAAATTACATCAAAATCAACATGGCGGGCTGATATAGGCAAACTTTCTTGAAAGTAGGTATAAATGTTGGAAAAGGGAGCGAGAACGGGAACAGGAAATCTATGATTCCCTCGGGATTTGTGAAAAACCCAAATTCACGCGGGCGAAGCCGCGGGCAAAAGCTAGTAGAGTATAATTTTTTTATTTAAATAATCCATACTAATATTATAAGTGTGAAAGTGTGTCTCTCCGTCTGATAGCTTTTCACGGCCCATTCTTTTTACCGATTTGGACGAAATTTAGTATCGCAGGCATGGACATTGGTTATTTTAGACTTGTTGATGTAAAAAAAAACTTTAGAAACAGCATGTTTTCTAGGTATGCACACCATAGGTGTGTATATACCTATGTTGGGCACAATACCTAGGTTGTTGGGCACAATTTATCGCAATAGCACAAAGTTATTTTTTTGCATTGTTTTATAAAATGGCTGATAACTCTATTATTACCCGTGCAATAATTTTCTATTGTTATTGTGGTAAATGGATTACACTAGCACAACACCTGCAAGAGATTAGATACTAACTATCATTTGCACGTCGTCATCGTTTGAGCAACTTTATTTGATAATTTTATTTATATTTTCGAACAAGATTTTTCTTTTTATTGCATCAAGGGTCGACCTTGATGGCTATTGTCAGTGTGATAAAAACTGCTTTAGCGTTGCAGGTGCTATCTATTTTATTGCTCTCTGTTTTTTTTTTACGTTAGTTTGGGTGCGAAAACAAAAAAAAATACATTTATTAATGTTTTTTACTTTTGATTTTGAATGAATCTGCATTTTTCTTCACTATCTTACCCTTACACGAGTAGGTATATAATAAAATCAATATCAGAAGCTGTACTATATTCTCCAATTATAATTTTTATGTACTAGTCTACTCTATAAGGTCTTTTTCAAGCATTATACATTAATTATGCCTGATTTATAAAATTAAAAATCTACGAACTAAAAACTTAGGTATAGGTGCATAACAATATTGAAAAAAATAATAGCCCGTTTGAAAATGGTAAAAAGATCAAAACGGTTTGTTACACTACACTGCACTCGGAGCAGTCCGTTCATTCACGTAAACAAAGAATCCCAGGTAAATGCCTAAACTTGCGAAGCGGGTCCGTGCGTCAACGCTCTTAACTAAAAATAAGTTATCCGAACTTATTTTGTTGCAAATCATGAAGTCCTGGTTTCGAGTCCCGGGTTGGGCTTGGTGATTGCGGTTTTATATCAAGAAACTCTCAGTAGAACCCCGAGAGTTAAGTCCAAGACGGTTCAGTTTTCGGGATTTTTGCTCTCATTTTCGAGGATTCGTCGATGAGTCATCGAAAATGAACCGTCTAAACACCTGGGTTTAAAGCCCAAATTAGACGGTGCCCCGTTCATCGTTCATTTTTGCGATGAACGATGCACGATACGATATTTGCAATGGCACAGTGTCTGTGAACGATGAACAGTCGGTATTTAAATGGTTCATTTTCGACGACTCATCGATGAAGCCTCAAAAATGAAAGCAAAAATCCCGAAAAATAAACTTTGGCCTTTACGCTCTCGTGCCTGCATAATTCCATGTCATTAAAACATCGAAATCCAAATCGAAGAGTCAGAAGTTAGTTAAATTCGACTTCCAAGTTTTATTTTGTAAATTGACGACATATTATTAAGTACCTATGTATATCTACCTCTAAAATTGAGCAATAGTTTTCCAAGCGCTATTTTAATCTTGTCAAATTCATCGAGTATCATCTCCGCTATAAACGCTGGTACACACATGAGTATATTATTTATAGAAGCTTCGAATAAACCACTTTGCACACTAGCGTCCGGCTGAAAGTTTTCAAAATTTGATAATTAAAAAGTTTTGAAGAGAATCGATATTTCTGATATTTTTCTAAATAGTTAGATAAACACTGATAGATATAGATCTAAAAAATCGATATATTAAGTATACAAACATATAATAGATATATTTACTATGATATGATATTATGATAAAATTAAAACATATGAAAATATTAACTTCTGCCCGCGGCTTCGCCCGCGTAAATTTTGGTTTTCATAAATCCCGAGGGAATCGTAGATTTCCAGTTCTCGTTTCCGCTCCCTTTTCCAACCTTTACCTACTTTCAAGGAAGTTTGCTATGGTAAGTAAGCTTTAGCCACCATTTGGAATTTAAGAGGGAATTATTTTAACTTTTCAACAAAAATTTTAAGAACTCAAGTTGTAAATGTGGGGTAGGAGGAGGGAGGAGAGAGTCACGCGGGTAACATTACATATGCTACTGTAATAAGTCTTATTTCTTAAAAAATTGGTTGTCTGTAAAGTCGGTTTACGGACGATAATTTTACGTAATAACGTCATAAGAAAACATTGTGCTCTCTATCGCTTGTTCCGCGCTCTCGCTTGCAAGCTCGGCTAGGCGGAACATGACAATGACCTTTTCGTGCGTGCGGCCGGCGTTCATCGATTTGTAAGACGTTATCACGTCAATACTTATTTACCCCCGTGACGTAAAAATCAATCAAACATTGCAAAAAATCAACTTACATCATTAATTAATGATACAGTGCTAAAGTAAATGCAGCAGATGGTTTTACCGATGGTAGCCATTAAGCTGGTGAACATCTATAAAAAACAGAGTGAATAGAAGAAAAGTTTGCCTAGAACTGCTCTACAAATATCATGTACCTACATACGAATTCTCTTTGTATTTACTTTTCTTTACAGTTTTGGAACTATCTACCTATGTAACTTAAGGTATCTTAAGGTAACTATCCTAACAAACTATCTCAACGCACAACAGACCTTATATGGTTTAGGTGCGGACACCTGGCCAGTAGAAAAAAGAAGAACTATGTATCTATCATAACTACGATTTAACTGAACTAAGAAATATTTTTATAATTGCCGACATCGTATTGGGATTTGTTCAGTTCTGCGGATGTTTATTAATTTTAACCGCATCTAACCTTTTAGATTAGACCTAATCACTTGCTCGCGTTTTATAAAAAATATATTATATAAAGATTAATAAAACATATTACCAAAAGTAAAGTCTAGTACAACAAAATGATATACCTAGGAGAATTAGTACAATAAAAAAATATGTTAAAAATTGAGTAAAAATAGAATCTAACTTACCACAGTTTTCATGGATTTATTTACATTACCAAAAATATGAAGCAAATTTTTGTATGTGCACGCAAACTTTCTCAATTTTTTTATCATAATATATTCAACGGGGATACTTTCAGTGTTACAATCTGCTTCTAATTTGGTGACAATGAATTTTAGTCGTGACAACATACATTCAAACATAATGCTATTAGTCAAGTTAACTAAGTGATTGGACGTTATGTGTACAATAAAAATAAATTTTATTAATGAATAAGATACTCTTTGTAAATATATTTCAGATATATGCTTTGTTAATAAACAAATAAAAAATACTGAATTTGTAATTCTGAATTGACCATTCAACTTGTTGAAGCCGATTATTCTGTCAATTATTTTAATATTTGAAAAAAACTTGATGAATTCTTTATCTTTTGTGTAAAGATTTATTAATATATTTGCAACCAGTTGTATTAATATGAGCGCACAGTACACTAATCCTCCGATATTGTCTTTAGTAATAGTAACATGATATACTATATTAGATACACAAACTATAAAAAAACATACGCAATAAAATTTAGAGAATATACGTAACATTTTTGTTGTAAAAACGTCGCTGTAAAATCCGAATACAAGTCTTATAATCATGCTAGCTTTGAATGAAAATATAGTTCGACTTAAGATTATAAAATACTTGTGCAACATAGTAGTTAATTTGAATAAAACCCGATGTATGAAGTCATTGAATGCTGAATATCACCATGAGTTTGTCTATGCGGTCACGAAGTAATATTGAGAATGGTCATCATATAACCTACTCGTGCATTTTTTTGATGGAACATTATTAGTGTGATTGAGGTACTTACATAGATTAAATTATGTTGTTATTTATTATAGATTGCTAATAACTTTCATGAAATAAGTAATGTTATTATATTATTCATTTGTCATTTTCTAATGTACGAGGAGGTACATATTTTTTATAGCGTTCGTTCGTTCGGCTTTTCGGAATCTCCATTTTTTGTATTGTATTTCGTAAACCTACATTTAAACCATCCCTTTCCAACCTCTTTTGCAATGAGAGAATTTTGAAATCATTGATTTTTTTATTTTGTTTCCCTTTAGCTTGTGTTACAAGGTCAGCCTTTGTGGCAAATTAGATTGTAAGTTACCGGGAAATAGGTACTCTAGATAGGTATATCATGATCATTCAGTACCTAAATGGAATTTTATGAAAATACATTTTAAAGGCTGTATTAAGTCTGGGTTTCTATTCTGTTTAAGTAGCTAGACCCTTTGACCTTTTACAGCAGTAAAGTATAAATTGCAAATTGATACCTCAAACCATTTCAGAGAAAAACACGAACAGGCAGACAAACAGACAGACAACAAGGTGATGCTATACCTAACTGTTCCGTTTTTTCGCTACGGAACCAAAAGCCAAAAAGCTTTCCCGCTATCAAAGAAGATTAATGTTCCGACGACATAGACGACGTTTTGAATGCAGCTTTTATATTACCAAATGGCTTTCAGAAATTCAACTAAATAATTATCGTTTAGTTTAATCAACCAAATGGCTATTTGAAACATTATTTATGACTAACGCAAAGAGTAATTTTCATCGTGTTAGGTACTTATTTTGAAAAAAACAGAACCGTGCTCTTCCATGGAGATGATTTAATGAATCTGAAACGACCCCAGAAGTCCATAAAAACTTTCGCTTTCCTTAACCTGTAAATCTTCACTGTTGGAAACGTAAAAAAATTTGATTATTTAACCAAAATAGGTAAGTTACATAACAATATCTTTCACTAGCACAGTTTTTTCAAAATCAGAAACCATTCTTTACAAACCGTACTTACTTACTTACTACTTATGCGATTCGGAATAAAAGAGATTTGTTTTCACTTTTCAGGTCGAAGAGATTTGTTTTTCGGAAAATACCTATAACCGAAAAACAATTTTTACGATTCCTTCCTGCCTTCCAAGACCGAGCTTGGTCACAGAATAATAACTACTTAGTACCTAAAGGTAGCTTGGTCTGCATAGATACACATACCTACCTGCGTAGATACCTACTTATATTAAAAACTTGCAATAGGGACTCTGACACGTCTATTTTAAAAATCATCATGATCAACCCATTACCGGCTCACTACAGAGCACGGGTCTCCTCTCAGAGTGAGAAGGGTTTTGGCCATAGTCTACCACGCTGGCCAAGCGGATTGGCAGACTTCACACACCTTTGAGAACGTTATGGAGAACTCTCAGGCATGCAGGTTTCCTCACGATGTTTTCCTTCACCGTTAAAGCAAGTGATATTTAAATACTTAAAACGCACATAACTCCGAAAAGTTAGAGGTGCGTGCCCTGGGATCGAACCCACGACCTCCGATTAGAAGTCGGTTGTCCTAACCACTAGGCTATCACAGCTTTTTTGTAGTATTATTATTTTAATGTAGTAATTATAAATTTAATGTAGTAATAAAATAATTATTCTGTTTAAATAAGTCAGTCGCTATTTGTGAGCGTCAAAGGTGGGTTTAACAATGTTTCCTTTATCCCATTATCCTTACTTGATGAGCGGCAAACATGATTTCAATGGTATTTCAATAGCCTTTCTACCTTTACCTGCTCGTTCAATGTGTTCGCATGAATAATTTATTTCATCGCGTTCCCCTATAATACTGTTATTTAAATAGAAAATGAAGAGTTTCAAACGTTAAATATACCTACCTAGTACCTACATTACATATGTCTTATAACCTTCACATAATTTAATAATAATTAATAAACGCGAAAGTTACTCTGTCTGTCTGTCTGTACCTTTCACGCCTAAACCTTTGAACCGATTTCGACAGCATATTGCCAAAACTAACCAGGGAGAAACAAGCAGGTCGAATTTATTCCTAGTCTCCACGATGCAATCTATCTCCAAGCCTTTGTTAAGCCTCATAACACTTAAATGGCTTTAGACCGTATGTTCTATCCACCTATCTTCTATCTATCTATACTTAATATAATAAAGCGGAAGAGTTTGTTTGTTTGTTTGTTTGTTTGTTTGTTTGTTTGTTTGTTTGTTTGTTTGTTTGTTTGTTTGAACGCGCTAATCTCTGGAAGTACCTATCGGATTTGAAAATTTGAAATTATAATTTTATTTTTAATTTTATTTTATTGTATGGAGAGGTTGTAAATTCTGAGCGGTCGGTAATAGAAACAGTAAAAACGTTAATAGAAACAAGTCTCATTCCATGGGTCGGCAATAGAAACAAATGCCTTTTCAGATGAAAATATTATTTATTAATTATTGTGTGATTGAATACTGAATTTAAGCACTGAATTTCAAAGAACACACTATCATAATCATAAATTATTTGAAACTTCTTTTTTAGCTTATCGGCTTATATCTAATTTTCTGAAGTAAATCCGAAGTTAGCTTAAACTGGCGGTAATAGAAGCGTTTACGTTATTTGTTCCAGCTAATTTCTGAAACGGCTGGATCGATTTTGACGGAACTTTCAATGGCAGATAGGTGATGTTATAAGGAGTTACTTAGGCTACATTTAGTTTAGGTACAAAAAAGGATTATGGGATCCAATCCGATCCTATATAAAACCTATAAACACGCGAACGAAGTCGCGGGGGTCAGCTAGTATTATTATATACGAGCGGATACCCGCGACTTCGTTCGCGTGGATATTGATTTTAATAATCCCGTGGGAATCATTTTGTTTTTCCTATGCTTCTTTGAGCTTAAACCTTGGTAAAAACTGTTAAAAGTTCACTGGCGGTTAGGTACATCAAAATGTAAACATCCGCAAGTGAAAGTCCTATCAAAATCGGTCCAGCCTTTCGGAGATTAGCCAGTAGTCTTTAAAGTATCTACTTTCTAACAAAAAAAGAATGAATGAAATCGGACCACCCGTTAACGAATTACAGCTAAGTACACATTTTGCCTTTCATCCCCTCTCCCAAGGGAACCGTGCTGAATTTCGGGATAAAAAGTATCCTATATGTTACTCCATAGTATTAACTTAAATCATGCCGAGTTTCATTTCAATCCATTCAGTAGTTTTTACGTGATGCGCGCACAAACATACAGACAAACAGACAAACAGATAAACAGACAAACAGATAAACAGACAAACAGACAAAAATTTCAAAAATAGCTTTTTTACGTTCTATTACTTATCCCTAACATCCCCCAGTTATTATTTTGCAAAAATCTTCAATGTACAGATACGGCAATTCTACGATTTTATTATATGTATAGAAGATAGATTTGTTTACCTACACAAATAAATAAAATTGAAGTGTCTTTCTATGATTTTGAAATAACTGATATTATGATTATTTGAACGAAAAATAAAACACATTTTTAAAACTTTTGTTTGTCTGTCTGTAAATCCTGGCTAATCTTCGGAACGGCTAAACGGATTTTGACAAGACTTTCAGTAGAGGATTATACATGTAGTGATCTTGGCTTCTTTTTCTTCCGGAAACAAATTATATTTCTCAAGGAATTTAAAGAAAAACTAAATCGATGTGGACACATTCTACTGCATTCTCCATAGATGGGCAAAGGCCCCTCCCTTCTTCGTTCATTCGTTTCATTTTGAATTTTACGCAACTAAAGATAAGCGTCTTGATGCTTCTATGTCACCTCACCACCAGCTTACATGCATAATGCATCCCTTCTTTCTTTCTAATACCTTGAGTTGGTAGCTATGTCATGGGCTGCTTTAAAGATGACCTTAATTACTGATAATTACTTATAAGAACTCATCACGACTGCACGAGCAATATTAATGATGAAGTAAACTAGACGCCTCTCTCGCAGCGAGTCGGCGGCATCCACCGCGGCGCGGCGGTGCGTTTGCACCCACAACAATTCCTTAATTGGTTTCCACTGAGCGACCCACTGTGGGAAACACAACACAATTTCGGGATGAACTCGTGATTCGATTAAAGCCTCTACAGATCGTCGGAATGCGGGCCGTTATGAAATGTAAGCTCGTATGTTCCAACTCCACCCGTTATCACTTATCTGTAATGTAACTGGTTGTTAGGTAATTTGATTCATAGGTTAGGTTAGCTCTTTCCAAGTCGTATTAAGTACTTATTGCTGCGAGTCGTGACCCCTTTCCGTAGAGGATTTCTTGTAATAATAATGCAGTAGGTTCCCAAATCCATAAAAACCAAGAATAGGTAATAGGTATACAGGATTCCTACTCTAAACCTTATTTGAAGATTATTATCAGATGTTTTTGGATTGTCACAGGGTCAAATAGCTTGAAGTGTTCTCCGAGGCGCGATGGAAATCGATTGGCACTTAGGTACTTAGGTACGTCCAATACCATACAAATTTGACTGTTTTGCGGATCATAGCAAAATAATTTTGACTTTTCATCATATATTATGGATTTCCGCAAAGTAACGCCTGCTTCTATTCAACGTTTTATTTAGTTATTCACAGGAGCTAACAAAGTGTAAAAGATAAACTGCATCGGCGGCGCGGCGCCGCGGCGCCTTTTACTAATTCTTCAATTTACGAAGATTGTTCTAACCCTAATAGCTTACGAGATATGCGATATTAACAGTATGTACCGTATTAACTTAAAGTGTTCCTTGAACGCTTCGCTTTGTTTTCTTCGTAAAAAGAGACGGAATTAAACATTAAGAGAAAGTAATTGAAATTCACATAGGTATTATGAAATTCCTTTAAATAGCGAATTATACTTAGTAAGTACAAGCGGACACCCGCGACTTCGTTCGCCTGGATATAGGTTTTAAAAATCCCGTAGGAATCATTTTGTTTTTCCTAAGCTCCTTTGAGCTCATATCATGCTAAAAAGTGTTAAAAGTTCACTGGCGGATGTTTAGGTAGATCAAAATGTAAACATCCGCCAGTGAAAGTCCCATCAAAATCGATTCAGCCTTTTAGAGATTAGTCAATAATTTTTAAAGTATCTACTTTCTAAGAAAAAAAGAATGAATGAAATCGGACCACGCGTTATTGAATTACAGCTAAATACACGTTTTGACTTTCATCCCCTCTCCCTAGGGAACCGTGCTGAATTTCGGGATAAAAAGTATCCTATATTATGTTACTCCGTGTCCGTAGTATGAACTTAAATCGTACCAAGTTTCGTTTCAATCCATTCAGTTGTTTTTGCGTGATGCGCGCCCAAACATATAGACAAACAGATAAACAGACAAAAATTCCAAAAATAGCGTTTTTACGTTCTATTACTTATCCCTAACATCCCCCAGTTATTATTTTGCAAAAATCTTCAATGTACAGATACGGCAAGTCTACGATTTTATTATATGTATGTATAGAATAGAAGATAGAAGATATATAGATAGAAGATTTAAAATATGTACCAAGATTTATATTTGCATAGTTATTAAAACGTAGTGAAATTTCTTGTTTCATTATCTAACTATGGCGGTATGGCGGGCGTAACATATCTAGTACCTACCTAAGATCTTTAGAATTTAGATACATAGTAATTAGGGTTGTCAATTTATAAAATACAATAAAACCTATTTGAGAATTTTCCCTTCAACAATGACCAGATTTGTAGGTACGTACCTACCTACTTATGTATACATATTACATATATTTGAGCTTATATAATAATTCTCCATTACATTTGCCCGAAGATTTCCACTTTCTATTTACGTATTAGAAACTCTTTCTTATTCAGCTTTAAATGAGTCGTCACCTCTTAATTACTAAAGCCACGTTTCTTGATTACAGTTTACACCACAGTTCATTTAGCTAATGAGCTTTTTAATTGGCGTTCAGAATTCCATGACCTTAGCGAAACAAACACGCCTGTAACGTTGTTTAAACTGTACTAGTCTACGAAACATCGGCGAACATCACGGAATAGAAATTGTATATCTACTTACATATAATAAAATCGTAGACTTGCCGTATCTGTACATTGAAGATTTTTGCAAAATAATAACTGGGGGATGTTAGGGATAAGTAATAGAATGTAAAAAAGCTATTTTTGAAATTTTTGTCTGTTTGTCTGTATGCTTGTGCGCGCATCATGCAAAAACCACTGAATGGATTGAAACGAAACTTGGTACGATTTAAGTTCATACTACGGAGTAACATGTAGGATACTTTTTATCTCGAAATTCAGCACGGTTCGCTAGGGAGAGGGGATGAAAGTCAAAACGTGTATTTAGCTGTAATTCAATAACGCGTGGTCCGATTTCATTCATTCTTTTTTTGTTAGTAAGTAGATACTTTAAAGATTACCGATTAATCTCTAAAAGGCTGGATCGATTTTGATGGGACTTTCACTGGCGGCTTTTTACATTTTGATCTACCTAACCATCCGCCAGTGAACTTTTAACAGTTTTTCGCATGATATGAACTCAAAGGAGCTTAGGAAAAACTTAGGAGCTAATTAGCACAGGATTTTTAAAAACCAATGCCCACGCGAACGAAGTCGCGGGTGTGCGCTTGTAGCAGAATAAATTACCTTTCGTTCTTTGTTTCTTTGTGTCTTTCTTTAGTCTTTACACATAGCACACTCTCGGAGCAGCCCGGAGTAGTGAAGTTGGCGGTATCACATCTCGTGTCATGGAGCTGTCGTAAAGCTACCCTGGTCTCACTCCGGATTTGTACGGATTACCGTCCCATCGGACTGTGAGAGTGAGGGAATGGAGTGCAGCGTGTGCATACTGCACACATCCTTATGCATTACCTATAGTATTTCTTACGTGGTTCGCTTAGTCTCTATTAGTATAAGCCGCCGTGACCGAAATTTAGTCAGAAAATTTTATTAATGGGTCCGAATCTCTTTATAAAGAGTATAAATACAATAACGTAAAATAAGAGTAATGTCTTATGACGCAGCATCAAGCCCTTATTAACCGCGCTCATTAATCTCCGACTGAACGCCGTCTTGGGTCAAAACTTCGAAGAGCGATGGCTCCAATAAATTACACCAGATACCTACAGCCTTCTTATCAACAGGATTTGACTCATAAGAACCGCTGGAAACTTTGATGTCTTTTTCAAATTCTTATTCGATTCTTTATGATTCTCTAAAGGTCTCGTGCCGTTCCGTTTAATGAAAAAAATTGGTTGTCTGTAAAGTCGGTTTACGGACGACAATTTTACGTGATAACGTCATAAGACAAGTATAAATTAAAAATTTAAAAAACCCCCGACATTCGCCATTTTGTGGTGGCGGCCATCTTGGATTTACATAGTGCTATTCTACTAGTCAAGCCCTTTCATTTGATATCCATATTGAGGAAGTTGTGATAAAATATGTAATCCGCCATTTTGTAGCGGCGGCCATCTTGAATCGATTTTCATCAAACATAGCTAACAACATTCTCGACTAATTCATCTTTCAAACAAAAAAACCGCATTCAAATCGGTTCACCCGTTTGAGCGCCACAGGGGAACAGACAGATCCACACACACACACACACACACACACACACACACACACACACACACACACACACACACACACACACACACAGACACGTCAAACTTATAACACCCCGTCGTTTTTGCGTCGGGGATTAAAAACAAAGAGAGATAACTATATGTACCTACGTCCAGCGTCACAAGCCAAACGCCGCTCGTGTGAACGCTCGCCAAAGGCCGATCGTGCTTTCTCTATAGCTTGTCCCGCGCTCTCGCTTGCATGCGATACATGGCAATGAGTCATGCTTTTACGTGCGTGTAGCCGGCGTTCATCGATTTATAAGACGTTATCACGTCAAAAACTAAACTATTTTGCTGTAATCCGTCAAAAAAAAAATATTTGCTGTTGACGGATTATATCAAAATAATTTAGTTTTGGAAATCGTCGGATATTATAAGTTCGTTGCCGAAAACCGAATCGTTGCTGATCAAACTGGTGGAGTAGCACCTTTATGCCAACATAAGTTACAAAAGTTTGAGTTACTCAGTCTAAATACTGTTATCGCAATAATATTAGAACATAATGATAAATACTTACTAAACGGCTAGATCAAAAGGTTAACATAGTAACATTTTTCTCTGTGACACCTATGACCTATCTATACAATTAATAAATAAAACAAAAGGAACAGCTTTATATCTTCGTGAACTAAAGATATAACATATTTTTCTTGGTAGGCAATTTGTTAAGAAGCATCCCGCTTGTAAGTCGTGACTTCCTGGCATCGAGATATAGTACTTATGGACCATAGAGGAGCAGAGCGTCGATTGTCTGGCTGCGGCAATCTTTGCAACAATTTCATTAGTGGTGATTGGCTGAATTTGTGGCATTCTTTCCGCAACAATCGGCTATAAGCTATAAATTGTCTAAACAACTTGTCTTTTAGCTAATTTATAGCGAGAGAGTCGGCCAACCAGAGATGAATGGATGGTCACAATGTAGCTGTCATTTTTAGACCTTGATATCATTCGTACATTATCAAATGATAAAAAGTGACCTATCTAATAATGCTCACATTTATTTAACATCTGAACTTCTTGATTTAATCACCCCTTGTACAATACTCTAATAGACTAAGCTGTGATAGCCTAGTGGTTAGGACGACCGACTTCTAATCAGAGGTCGTGGGTTCGATCCCGGGGCACGCACCTCTAGTTATGTGCGTTTTAAGTATTTAAATATCACTTGCTTTAACGGTGAAGGAAAACATCGTGAGGAAACCTGCATGCCTGAGAGTTCTCCATAACGTTCTCAAAGGTGTGTGAAGTCTGCCAATCCGCTTGGCCAGCGTGGTAGACTATGGCCAAAACCCTTCTCACTCTGAGAGGAGACCCGTGCTCTGTAGTGAGCCGGTAATGGGTTGATCATGATGATGTACAATACTCTACCTGCTTATGAAAATCCTGTAAAAATCGGTTCAGTCATTTTGAATTCAGTGTGCTTAGTCTAAAGCGGAGCACTCGAAAACGAACTCGAAAACTATTAATCGATTTCAGAGTAAAATAGACCTAAAATGGCTTGTATTAAGGTTTGAGTTCGCCAATACATTCAGCATTCGAACAATGCTGAATGTATTGGCGAACTCAAACCTTAATACAAGCCATTTTAGGTCTATTTTACTCTGAAATCGATTAATAGTTTTCGAGTTCGTTTTCGAGTGCTCCGCTTTAGACTAAGCACACTGAAGGTCACTGACGCTCTAGTAATTCAACGTCTCGTGTCTTACTGGTAACGAAGTAAGAGAAAGTTGAACGGTGAATACCTATTAATAACTTATTATAATTTTAAGAAGCTACAAGAAGCTACAAGTTGGTTTGTTTTGGACTTTTTGAAATGGACATTTATGACAAATCTGAATACAAATGTTACTTATTAACACTGTCGCTCTTTTATATTGACCAATGTCTTGCGAGATAGTCGTTGGGGTCCAAGGATGCTCGAACTATTTACTGCAGCGTCCTCCACTCCGAATATGTCCAAGTAATGAGATCATAAAAATTACTTATTAATAACCAGCTAATTTTTTGTATGCAGCTTAGTAAATATTTGTATAATGGCCACATAGTCCTACAAATTTAGTGGTACGTTTTCGCCACCACCACCACGCCACCGAATCGAAATGTTTAACATCTGCGCACTACAGCTGTGGCTACCTCAAGAATTTTCACAGAGGAAAAACTTGGTCGTCTCGTCGAAACGAACCTACTCACGAAGATTCAAATTTAAAAACCCCCGACATTCGCCATTTTGTGGCGGCTGCCATCTTGGATTTGCAATAATGCTATTCTACTAGTCAAGCCCATTCATTTGATACCCATATTAAGGGAGTTGTGAAAAAATATGTAATCCGCCATTTTGTAGCGGCGGCCATCTTGGACCGATTTTCTTCAAACATATCTAACAACACTCTCGACTAATTCACCTTTCAAACAAAAAAAAACCGCATTCAAATCGGTCCACCCGTTTGAGCGCCACAGGGGAACACACAGACACACACACACACACACACACACAGACGCGTCAAACTTATAACACCCCGTCGTTTTTGCGTCGGGGGTTAAAAATAGGCGACGGCTGCTGGACCAGAGCGCCTCGCTCCAGGAAACGCAGCGTCCCAGACCTCCCGTGTAGATGGATGGACGATCTCAAGACGTCCACTGATGGACGTAGGTGTCTTGCAAGGGCCACAGAACACGATCTTGCGTCGCCTGTATCCAACAGTTACCAGTGATTCGCTTGATTGACGATTGTGCCTATTTCCAAAGTAAGTATAAAAAATATTTAAGCACAGTTTTTATTGGACACCGAGGTCAGAGTTTGAAACTAAAGTAAAAGAAGCAGCTATATACAGTGTAAAGGGCCGATGTAGCCATGTTAACGATCTAAGGCAATTGAATGGAAGCTGATAAGTACATTTTTCCACACGGGGCGTCGTTATGCGATATGAGGTTAAGATAAAATTAAATATGCTTGCATGAAGTTTATTTATGACTAGCATCTGCCCGCGGCTTCGCCCGCGTGAAATTCGGTTTTAAACAAATCCCGAGGGAATCGTGGACTTCCGGTTCCCTTTCCCGCTTCCTTTCCAACCTTTATACCTACTATCACGGAAATTTGCTATAGTAGGTAATCTACCTATAGCTGTAGCTATAGATTTCGGGTTTTTCAAAATCCCGTGGGAACTGTGCATTTTTCCAGGATAAACAGCCTATGTTTTAAGTCAGGGCATAATCTATCTCCATTCAAAATTTCAGCCAAATCGGTTTAGTAGTTCCGGTGTGATTGAGTAACAAACATCCAAACATCCACACTTTCACATTTATAATATTATTAGGATATTAGGATTAGGATTTGCCGTCTGCATTAAAATGGGAACCACTGTGTAAAATGACTTTCGTTTTATGACCCAAAGTAAATTTTTTTAAATTTCGAAATGCTCATTACTTATTCTATGCTATCCGAATGCTCGTTGCTCTGTGATATAATTTTTGCAATCTAATCGAAATTCGAATATGAGCATATCGCATCATTAAGATTATAATTATATCTCCTTATAATTTTAAAGCTGCAATATGCTCAGTTGCTCACTATGTAGGTAGGTATTTCTTGGCCACAATGCCCGCCCCGAGCTCGTAAATTTAATTCTATCTACCCACCTAGCATCTTAATAGGGAAATTGCTTCATTTCGCTCTTCCAAAGTTTACAGCTTTTAAAGGAGTTTTCTAAGGTTCGTAAAAGTTCATCGCGTAATGCTGTGGAAGCGAAAATAATAGAGCTAAAATCTGCTTCATAATTTATTAGGAAGTTGAACACTACCATCAACGTACTTAGGTACTAAGTACTTACTAACTTTTTTACCTAGGGAATTCGGATATTATGGCAGAATATTGGATTCTCGCATGCAAAAATCTAATGCCAAGTGTCCGTTATTAATAAAAGCAGAAATCAGCTCTGGCAAATCCCTTCCACTATGTAATGCTCGCAGTAAGTTTTCTGTATGAAATTGCAGAAGGTAAGCCGGATCATCTGCGCCAAAATTCTAACAACACATTTATTATCAAAACTTATTGCGGTCTTTTGCGACTTTATAGACGAAAACGCTCATGTTATCTAGTCTAGTCGGACAGTCATATTTTTGTTCGGCTAAACAAAATTAGAACACTCCTCCATTCTGTTATAAAAAACTTGAGAGATGTCAAGGGACAGAACTTTGATTATCTAGAGTCATTAATCGAAGAGACAGAAGTTCCATCCGGGTTATATTAAGTAAGTATTGTACTTATAAAGTTATTATTTTTTATTATTTATTATGTACAATAAACCTGTATACACTCAACCTCTACCTACCTACCTCTACCTCTAGCCCTACCCCCACCCCTACCCCTACCCCTACCCCTTCCCCTACCCCTGCCTCTACCCCTACCTCTACCTCCATCTCTACTCTACCTCTACCTCTACCTACCCCTACCTACCTACCTAAACGAAAATAACAGGCTTGCTTTCTATAAGAGAGAGAGAGACAGACAGACAGAGAAACAAGCGCACGCCGCACGGCTTACAACTATAGCAAAAAGTGTCGTTACAACTTTTTCTCTTAATTTTTTCCGTCTAGCCCCCTTTCGCAACGCGGGATAAGGAACTTCGTTCCAAAAATCATTTTAGGATCAACTACTGACAAAAATAAAAACAATAGGTTAACGTGAATAGCTCTTGAAAGAGAAGAAACATCAGCGGCATACTATTTAGGTCAGTTGTAAAACAGATTCGGTCCACTTTAGCAGCCATACACAATTCACACGCAGGTAAACAACGCCGTACTTCCAAGATCTTTAGTTACGAAATAAATTCCTTACAACAATATACTTAGGTAGGACCATCAAACTGTTCGATAATAAACTTGCTGTATGTAGTTAAACTTTGATCTTTATTTTCCCTATCGTATTTAACTTAACAAATTCAAACACATCTCATCTCCGTAACTAAAGTTAACATAGGGAATACTGAAACATTTATTACTTACTTAATAGAAAAATAAAATCGTTCCGTCCACGATTTAGTTACTTAGCAAGTTTCTAAATAATTCAAAGTTCATTTAAACTTACTTGAAAGTTACAATATTCCGTTGTGTGACGACGAAAAGTTCGTTTCATACGTTTTGATTAGAATTTTATTTTTAACCCCCGACGCGTGTGTGTGTGTGCGTGTGTGTGTGTGCGTGTGCGTGTGCGTGTGCGTGTGCGTGTGCGTGTGCGTGTGCGTGTGCGTGTGCGTGTGCGTGTGCGTGTGCGTGTGCGTGCGCGTGCGCGTGCGCGTGCGCGTGTGCCTGTGTGTCTGTGTGTCTGTGTGTCTGTGTGTCTGTGTGTCTGTGTGTCTGTGTGTCTGTGTGTCTGTGTGTCTGTGTGTCTGTGTGTCTGTGTGTCTGTGTGTCTGTGTGTCTGTGTGTCTGTGTGTCTGTTCCCCTGTAGCGCTCAAACGGGTGAACCGATTTGAATGCGGTTTTTTTAGTCGAGAGTGTTGTTAGCTATGATTGATGAAAATCGGTCCAAGATAGCCGCCGCCACAAAATGGTGAATGTCGGGGGTTTTTTAAATTTTAATTTATACTTGTGAAACGATTGTAAGTAGTTCTTACTATCGCTATAGCCGTGGCTGCTGGCGGCTACAGATTCCTGTAGATTTAGTACCTATATAGCTACATACATAAACTTCAGCCTTCTAGTAGGTACCTAACGATGTTTGTTATCTTAGAGTGTAATTTACTCACTAGCCCATCTGCTCAATCTTAAGGTACTAACTAAGGTTTCTGTTCCACATCCAACGGTCTTGATGAGTTCAGCGTTCGTATTCCATGCGATGACTTGAAACTCTATAGACAAGTACAAAATATAAGGTTCTGCCCGCGGGTTCGCCCGCGTGAATTTCGGTTGAAAAACCGAAATCTATAGCTACAGCTATAGGTAGATTACTATAGCAAACTTCCGTGAAAATAGGTATAAAGGTTGGAAAAGGGAGCGGGAACGGGAACCGGAAATCTACGATTCCCTCGGGATTTGCGAAAAACCGAAATTCACGCGGGCGAAGCCGCGGGCAAAAGCTCGTAAATAAATAAAATTATAGTTGAAACACACAACTAGGTACAACCAACCAACAAGCGATGATTTGCCTTTAGTCAGTTTTGAGAGCGAAACGCAGAACTCTCAACTAAGAAGTTTGGTCCGTTTACAGTGCGATAGGCCAAGCCTATAAGTTTGCTAAAACTAGCGGCAATAAATTTCCCTGACAAAATCCCGCATTGCGTGTATTCACGTACCTACTATGAGCAGCCGTATGTAACGAAATGATTTGTTTTGTTATATTCATAGCGTGCTTTTTATGTTGAAAAGAATTACGATATAATAAATAACTTTTAAGTCATTTCGAAAGGTTCAAAATAACCATGCAAATTGTACCACCAGTACCAAGCGCAATTTTAATTTAGATCATAAAGCGGAAGATTTTGTGTGTTTGCTTGAATGCGCTAATCTCTAGAAATACTTACCAGTAGAATTTGAAAAATTCTTCTTGCATTCGATGGCCCAATTCTTGGCTATCCAGCATCACGTGTGACCGTGGGGGTTTCACACCGGCGAGGCGAGGCGTAGCTGGTACGGGTGAGAATTTCTTCCGAATGATCTTCCAAGATTTGACGAATCAAAGAGTTCCCACGGGACTTTTAAAAATATAAATCCGCACGAGCAAAGTCGCGAGCATCTGCTAGTTTAATATATTTATGGTTTCGAAAATAAGTTTCTAAAGACCGATTCATTATTATGATTTACGATTGATTATTACATTAGAAGTTTCTTCATATCTTTTAGATATCTTTCATCATCACATCTTTTACATATCTTTCAGAATTTTATTCGTGCATATCTTATCGATCATTGATCGTTCCACGATGACGAGTGGTTACAAATATTAAGTCATAGAGATTTCTTTGGTTTAAATAACTACGTAAAAATCCAGTACCTCCTACTCTTTTTAAAATTTGAAAAATATTATTTGTTAACCAAATAAAGGACAATATTCTCGCACCCTCATATGCTAGCATTAATAAAATATGTACCGATTTGGCCTGGCCGCCTGTTGTGGCCAAGCCAAACAATGCAACAATTCATTTCGTATTATTTTTACGTCCATACATTTGGAACGGTTACCAGTTACCACGAACTGATACTATATTTAGGAGAAACATTTAACACGGTCTCGACTGTTGCTGAGCTAATAAGTAGTAATTTTCAATGATTTACTACGCAAGGAGAAAATTCTCAAATAATAAGTATTTTGCCTGTGCAACGTATTAAACTGTGAGACTTATTTACTGTTGAATTCTATTTACGGTTAAATTCTATTTACGGTTTGATGATAGAATTCGTCGTCATCGTCGTCGTCGTCGTCGTCGTCGTCGTCATGAACCGATAGACGTCCACTGCTGGACATAGGTCTCTTGTAGGGACTTCCACACGCGAAGTCACCATTCCAGCACCTTGCGACCCTGACGTCTATAGGTTCTTCGAACTGCCCATTCCAATTTTAATTTCGCAACCTGTTGAGCTTTGTTGGTGACTCTGGTTCTTCTATGATCTCCTTATTTCTGATTTGATCGCGTAGAGAAACTCCGATCATAGCTCTCTCCATTGCTCTCTGAGTGACTTTTTCTCTTTTTTCTCTGAGTGGCTTTCTTATGAAATGTATGTATGTCATCACTGGCAACACGCACTGTTGGAAGACGAAAATCTTAACTTAAACCATATAATTGCATATAACTACTTATTGAAAGATCAGGTTCTTAAAGGAACGTAACTTTTAGATAACTAAATAAATTAGGTATATCTTACACGCATGGGTTAAGTATTCTTTTCATGAATGCATATAATTACAAAGAGAACTTTGCTGTTTTTGCAAAGTTATTATCCGTTGAAAATTCATATTTACTGGCAACATAAATTACATTCTGCTGTCGATTCAATCGCTTCTTCTTAACAACGTACTATAACAGCGCTAGGCCTACCATAATTTGCTTTTACAGTTCTAGGACTAGGTTTTTAGGGTTCCGTACCCAAAGGGTAAAACGGGACCCTATTACTAAGACTCCGTTGTCTGTCTGTCTGTCCGTTTGTCACGGTTCATGAGCTGTACTTATTTCATGAACCGTGATGGTTAGACAGTTGAAATTTTCACAGATGATGTACCTATTTCTGTTTCCGCTATAATAACAAATACTAAAAAACAGAATAAAACAAATAGGGGCTTCCACGTGCACAACCACAAACCACCAACGTGATTTTTTGCCGTTTTTATAGATTTAGTGGAACCCTTCGTGCGCGAGTCAGACTCGCAGTTGGTCGGTTTTTTAACCCCCGGCGCAAAATCGACGGGGTGTTATAAGTTTGAAGTGTCTGTGTGTGTGTGTATGTGTGTGTGTGTATGTGTGTGTGTGTATGTGTGTGTGTGTGTCTGTCTGTTCCCCTGTGGCGCTGAAATGGGTGAACCGATTTGAATGTGTTTTTTTTTTGTGTGAAAGTTAAATTAGTCGAGAGTGTTGTTAACTATGTTTGATGAAAATCGGTCCAAGATGGCCGCCGCTACAAAATGGTGGATTATATATTTTTTCACAACTCCCTTAATATGGGTATCAAATGAAAGGGCTTGACTAGTAGAATAGCACTATTGCAAATCCAAGTTGGCCGCCGCCACAAAATGGCGAATGTCGGGGGTTTTTTTAATTTTTAATTTCTACTTGTTTAATTAGTATCCACGTCTTTTGATCATTTTTAGGCGAAGGCATTTTTGTGATAATTTTGATGGAAGAATGCCAGGCACTCATCCTAACCACCTGCATATACATACATCCATGTTTTCAAACTTTGCGTTTATAAGTAAGGATAACGTCATAGGGGCAATATACATCAGGAGTTTTGGTCACCGTACACCGAGCGCAACTGTTTAATCCCAGCCAGCTGCCTGCACTTGGAGATACATCTCAACTGTGTGATTATACGAAGATTACTCAGTTGGTAATTATTTATGAAGTGCATGAGCGAGCCGTTTGTCACACTGCGGTGGTTTGCACGTACTATCGTTTTCTTTTACCATAATAATTATGGGTATTATCACCAAGAACTTAAGTGTATTTATTTTTTATTTTATTTCTGAACAGCTTACAGCTCAGCTGGGTTATTCTGTAACTTAGTTAGCAACTGAAAATAGTTGCCAACGAATTAGTTTGATATACATTGCTGCTTTACTGTGGAAAATATAAAGTGTTTTCATAATTTTACACAGTAAAGCAGCAATGTATATCTAACTAATTAGTTGGCAACTATTTTCAGTTGCTAACTAAGATACAGAATAACCCCCCAGGTCAGAATACAGGATATGTACTATGTAGGTACTCGAACATTCAGTAAGTAAGTATATAGTATTCTATTCGAATATTCAGAATAAAATATCGTTCAGTCATTCAGAAAAAGAACCCAAAAGAGGGTTGGTCAAGGTAAGTACTTTTAACTTTTATCGTGTAAAAAAATCGGCCAAGTACCAAGTTTCAGTATGAAAGCCCTCCTGAAAAATAATTTAATTTTTCTAATTCAATATTATTCGGTTTTGGTCGATTTTTTACACCAATTATTTATCCAAATTTCGAGATTGTTACTCAGTCCGACTAGTTAAAGATCCGCAACATACTAACGGGCGGACAGAGCAGAGTGACGACAATAGGGCTCCGTTTTGAGTACGGAACCCTAAAAAGGCACGCATGGGCATTATAATTATTATGACCATGCGGTATCTAACCTGCCCCGTATCCGTGGATTTTGCAGGGTAGCAAATTAAGTTCGTCATTGCTTTGAGGATAATATTATTTTGTGCCATTGTTTATATCATCTATAATATAAACAAATCCATCATAAATCTCATATTTGGTGTAGGTTCGATAGCACGGTATGGATATAAATTAATCGTAATGGCTTCTGGGTTGTGTTCAAATATCATCAGTCATTCGCACGTGACATAAGCGGAAGTGGTCCGCGTACTGTTTAGCGATAGTTTATAACGAAAGTTGTATTTTGTCGTATACAAGTATAAATTAAAAATTTAAAAAACCCCCGACATTCGCCATTTTGTGGCGGCGGCCATCTTGAATTTGCAATAGTGCTATTCTACTGGTCAAACCCTTTCATTTGATACCTACTATATTAAGGGAGTTGTGAAAAAATATGTAATCCGCCATTTTGTAGCGGCGGCCATCTTGGGCCGATTTTCATCAAACATAGCTAACAACATTCTCGACTAATTCATCTTTCAAACAAAAAAAACCGCATTCAAATCGGTCCACCCGTTTGAGCGCCACAGGGGAACAGACAGACACACACACACACATACACACACAGACACGTCAAACTTATAACACCCCGTCGTTTTTGCGTCGGGGGATAAAAATCATATAAAAAGATACTTACCTGGTATGATAGATGGTACCTACTACTTACTAGAGCAATTCAATGTTTGCAGGGTAGCTTGGTTGGGGTTTCTTGCCGCGCTTCTTCTCAATAGAATCTGATTTCTGAACCGGTAGTAGAATCACAACAAATGGACAGATGTTATTTGTAGAGCCTGTAAACCATAGACGTACAATTATATAATAGAGTACCTAGGTAGATGGGCGATCATCACTTTAAGAATATACGCGTGCCAAAATAAACGTTTAGGTACCTATGTGGGAAAGGAAATACTTCCTTTTTGGCGATTTATTTTTGAACCTCTGTGTTTACAGTTCGAAATAGCGCAAAATGGCACTTTCAGTCTTTCACAGTTATTTTTGTGCACTAAAACACAAATTACGTCGAAATCTCAGTGCTTACAAGTGTACAACAGTACTGTGCATCAATTTGGCACTCGTTTTCCTCCCACTTCACCGTTCTCGAGAACACGAGTAAGTCTTAGATGCGTGGAACGTCACCAATTATATTGATTAACAATTTATATCAAATCTTTACCATAAGTCGTTTACGTAAGTCGTGAGAGTTAGGAAGTCTTCGACTACGGATAATAGCTGTTTACTCACCTCTGTCTCTTTTTAGCTCTGTACCTAGATACCTTTTTGTCTGTTCAGGATCAAAACGTTTGGTAATCTCCTTTAAAGGTATTTTTAGGTATGAAAATATCACCGTTGCAAAAAAAATCGATTTCTCAATTCGATGCGAACTCAAAACATTGCACCGTAATATTTTCGCGGAAAAGCTTTGAATTTCTTTGTGAACTGAAAAATTCAATTTCATATTTCACTTAATTGGCCTCGTTATAAGCCGCGTTACTCACTTTTCTAAATGCTACTTTTTGGATTTCAAAGGGGAGAAGGCAATTCATTTAATACCTCTTTAGTCGGTAAAGGCAATTTATAATTCATTTGAATTCTCTTTACTGCCAATGAAATAATGTCACCGCTTTGATGTGGATATAATATAATACAAAACCTTTTTCCAATTTTGATGGTCCTTTCGAGAAATTAATTTGGATTTTGTTTGAACTCCGAAAGTTTGAGAATCTTTACAGTCGTGCCACACACACTACAAAAATGATTATTATAATATTAAAATGCGTAGTTTCATTCACTAGTAGGAAACTATCCAAATAATGACACTTTTACAACAACGACAACGTAACATCGGGTAGTTGCAGCGAGATTATACACAACACTGTTGCTTGGCTATCTTCCTCATTAGGCTAGTGGCCAGCATACATATACAGCTGCTCATATCATGAGGTTCAGGGTTCGAGTCACGGTCGAGCCAAAATAGTGGCGTTTTCCGTACAACCCGTACCTCGAAGAGCAAAAGTCGCCCCACCTGATCTCTCTCCGGTCATGTCGGACTGCCGTCCCATCGGGGCATGAGAGTGAAGGAAAAGAGAGTGCATCCAAAGGGTAGCACATACACTTCTTTACGCGTAACTGGCTTTGTCCTTTGAGATTGGCCGTCGTGAGCTACGAGAACATTGTTGCTGTGGTGAAGTTGTGGTGTAAAATGTGGTTCGTCTGACAAGACACTAAATTAATCTGTCTACTATTTGTATCGGTCAGCTTTTGATATCGACAGCTATTTTTCAAAGGGCAAATGGGCAGCACATGGGCCAAAAGACCGATTGCAAATCAGTACACTTCAATCACAGGCCGTGTTCTGTCTAACTTCTATATTTTGGTCTGAGCCTACAAAGCCCTGTATTTCTATGGCGTAATCTCTTATCTCTGTTGCAGTGATTTGCTGACTGAATTTACACCGTTGACAGCGTGGCTGGTTGCGCCGATGGGTCAAAGGTAAAAATTAAAAACCCCTAACTATAACATGTTCAACTCTAAGTTGCATCCTATTTGGTGGTTAAATTTAACTTTAACCTTGCTTTAAGCACCTGATGTGCAACCCATACTCAGTCAATACAAACAAAAGTCGATCACCCGTCCAGCTACCGACTTGGGTCAACATTACTTAAAACCACTTAAAACTAACGCAACGAAATGTAGGGCTGTCACATCTACAGTGTTCACTCCACCCTCGTCTAGAGTCGAGATGAAAGACGTTTGTAGACGGAGAGCCAACGATTGCCGGACTTACGACTACGTTAAAATATATAGGCTAAGACCTTGTCTCATTACAACAATTTTATACTTGAATTGCTTCGATTTCCGAGCTGCCAGCTTGGATTGGCAGTTGGCACCCAAGGTTATGCTTACCCGCCTGCTTGTCCTGCGTACAAAAGAACTTTGCTTAAGAAAATAAATGAAGTAGTTAACTTCATTTATTTTTCTGTTGTGATCGCTAACTGAAGGATGTTAACAGTTGATATTAATTAATCTATACTAATAAATAAAATTGAAGTGTCTGTCTGTAATATCGAAATAACTACCTCATATTAAGCTCATATGGTTATTTGAACGCTACCATAACCGAATCACACGTTTTTAAAATTTTTGTCTGTCTGTCTGTCTGTCTGTCTGTCTGTCTGTCTGTCTGTCTGTCTGTTTGAACGGGCTAATCTTCGGAACGGCTGAACCGATTTTGACGGGACCTTCACATACAAGTAGAGAATTAACCAGGGAGTAACATAGGCTACTTTTTTAACCGACTTTCAAAAAAGGTGGAGTTGTGTTTTTCTACCTATGTACACCGATATCTCCGAGATTTCTGAACCGATTTGCGTATTTTTTTTTAATCGATAGAGAAACATTGCGACACTGTCCTACAAAAAATTTGGATTTTAACTCCTCAATCCTGATGCTGTAGGGGATCTGATCCCCAAAACTAATGGGATTTAGGCACTGTCGGTTATTTAAATTGATATTGGGGATACCAATTAAATACTTTATTGTTGAATGACCTCGAGTAGGTACATGTCCAACTCCTCAACCCTGATGCTGTAAGGAATTGCATTCCGAAATCGTAAGGATCCCACGGAATTTTTCCGTTTTGTGGACGGGTTACTACTTACTACAGATAGGATACTTTTTGTTCTGGAAAATCAAAGTTCCCACGAGATTTTTACAAACCTAAATACACACGGGCGAAGCCGTGGGCATCATCTAGTATAATATAAGTCTCTTATAAACTTCAGCAGGTCACGCCGCTTACATCCTGCCTACAACTCGTCTATGGCGTCTGAATATTTATTTGAGGGCTTATAGCCAAGGGCGTCGCCAGCCGATGGCCAAGGGAGGGGCAAGTTGATGATATTATAGTATGGGAAAAGTACAAAGTATTGTTGGTACAGTCCAGAGCTTTTGAAGCTGGTTACGAGCTTTTAATTTATTTTCGAATTAGAATTTTTCATTGACCTCGTTTCCATTTGCGCTAGGTTTAATTTACATACTTAATGCAAAATATAGCATAATATCTATATTTTTTCAAATCTCTAGGGGGGGGGGGGGGCCGCTGCCCCCCCTGCCCCTACCTAGCGACGCCCTTGCTTATAGCATTAGATATATTAAATTGAATCACACTTTTCTTTAAAGAAATTCAATTTATTAAAATATTGACTAAAATACAAAAATAATAAAAAGGTGCTTTTACACTGGAGCAACATCCTGAGACAATGCGACATGCTGTTGGCAAATAGTTGCAGTTGTAGAATGCCACAAAAAGTCGCATGCCATACAATATGCAACATATTATACCGCACTTTGGCAATGTGTTGCTCCGGGGTAAAACCAAAAGCTGATTTGTGCGATCAAAACATCGTCCATAAATAGTGGGCTCTTGGTCCGTAAAAAAAAGCTAAAACAAAACACGACATGTCGTTGACAAACGTGTACGAATGCCGCGGGTTGTCGCTGTCTTATCTGGAAAATGGGTTACACACCCGAAGGCAATTCGTGAGAGCTCAAAATTTCATGAAAAATCCTATACATATATTCCATGCGGAACTGCCGGCTACGTTTTCGGGTCAGGCAAGTGGCGTGTTATTTATCGCGAGTTCCTTTCTGTCCTTGTTTCGCTTTTCTTCGACACTTTTCGTCCGGAACTCTGCGTCCATCGGCCGCAAAGTTTTCGCCAAGAGTTTTAAATTCGAATTTTTTTTTTTGGTTCTTTGAATGAATCAGTGAAATGCACTTTTATTGCAGACCACAAAACAAGATCAGATGAGACTCTCATTGAGAGACTCATCTGATCTTGTTTTGTCCTCGCAGGACGCAAGGTCTTGAGAGACTCTCAAGACCTTGCGTCCTGCGATATCTGATTTTAGTGCATTTTGTATTATGATGCATGCGACCCTACACACTTCTGTGATAATAACGATGCGACAGAAGTAAGAACAGTATAGAAATAACGCATTGCTTTTCAAAACGGATAAAAAGCAAGCTATTTTCACGTAGTTACGTTTTTTTTAACCCCCGAAGCAAAAACGACGGGGTGTTATAAGTTTGACGTGTCTGTGTGTGTGTGTGTGTGTGTCTGTTCCCCTGGTGGCGCTCAAACGGGTGGAATGATTTTAATGCGGTTGTTTTGTTTGAAAGGTGAATTAGTCGAGAGTGTTGATAGCTATATTTGATGAAAATCGGACCAAGATGGCCGCCGCTACAAAATGGCGGATTACATATTTTGTCACAACGCCCTCAATATGGGTATCAAATGAAAGGGCTTTACTAGTAGAATTGCACTATGCAAGGACGCTGCACGTCGAGCCGAATCGAGCGACGTCTTTTCACAAAGCTTTATCGGACCAGCTCAAGACGATTCCGCTTCGATAAATATAGGAAGAGCCTCGGACGAAGAAAACAGTCGAGAAATCACGAAAGTACTTACTTAGCTTATGATATAAGAAGGAACAGTTGGATGAAATACATTAAAACAAACAAATATGAAATCAACTTTTACGCAAAAAATACTGCTAGTTTTCGGGTCGGGCAAGTGGTGTGTTATTTATTACCAGTTCCTTTCTTTCCATGTTTCACGCAGCTCCGACCATTGGGCTAGAGTCTAGACTATAGAGCAGCAGATTTAATACATCAGGTGTCAATTGAGCTGGAGCTCCACCTAATACATAATATCAGCGAAATCAAAATATATATGTACCTATGCATCTAAATGTCGTCTCAATATACAACGTTAGTTTTACTTTGCACAATAACCGAAACACGCGTCAAATATTTTTATATTTAAAATAGTTATACAAAATTTCGAAAACTTATAAGATATGACGCAACACAAGAAGCTTATAACTTACGAAGTTATAAGCTTCTTGTGTTGTGTCATTGTCCTCAAAAAAAATGGTCACCCCAACTCGCAAGCCATCGTCACCTCGACTCGTGAGTTGAGCGAATGACCGCGCGCTGTATGCCGATCGTCAGCTGATGCGCGTTTCAACCACTGTACCTAAGCTTGCAGGATTTTAAAATATTTTTGGACAAAATTATAACATAATATAAAAATAGTTGGACTGTTACTGATTCTGAGCAAACTACGTTCAGGTTTTGCTTCAAGTAAAACTAATGTTGTAGACATAGGTATTTTGGAAGAATGAAATGAAATAAAAATAAAATGATTTTTTTAATATATACGTCAGTTCACAATCCTGAATTAATTTTAAAAATCTGTATCTCAGAATCGCCACAGAACCTGGTTTTGTGCCGCTTGTATGCAGCAGCTACAAACGACTGATGAAATTTTTGCTCCAATCATACGGAGATCATTTTGCAATAGTTTGCTGCTCTAGTAAGATGGCAGACAACGCTCTAGCTGCGGCATTTTTGTCCGGAGCTTTTTCAATTCCCCGCAGTTTCTATCAGCTGCAGCATAACATACCAAACGATTCGTCAAGCGCTTTAATTGAAAATGCACTAGCGAAAAACCCACGACCAACCCACATCTCCGCCTTTTTTTTTTGTATAAAACAAAGTCGAAATCTGGGTTTGTCTGTTTACGCTTTAACTACTTAGTGCGAATGGCAGAACATAGTAAGGTAAAGATTGTAATTATGAGTATTGTAATATTTACATCTAAAATTATATAAATAAAGTTGAAGTATCTCTCTGTGATTTCGGAATATTGCTCGTACGTTTATTTGTACAAATTGGTACCAAGTGCGTTACTTAATTTTTTGTCGATTTTTAACTGTTACTAACTTGTTTTAACTTTACCCTCAGCTTAGCCTGTTTGAAATTTAAGCTGTTAGTAACTAAGTATATCGAATTTTTCTGAACCGATTTCGATCTTCAGAGAAGGATTTTTTGTTGTGAGACCTTAAAATCTTTCACTTTAATTAACAAATATGTATGAATAGGTATTATCCGTGGAAAAACTAACAATTTTTCTTTTGTTTTATTGCAATATGAAACTGTGGGCCTTTGGAGTGTTTCTCGGTCATCGCATATTTTTGTGTCGCTTCGTTGCATTACTGTTATCCGATAAATTAAAAAAAAAACCCTGTTGTTTTTCCTTTTTGTTCGTTGTTGTTTGTTTTTCATAGAACAAAAGTTGCTTGAAAAGCTATAATTTTAATAAGAGTTCCTACTGTATTTAATATATTAGGTATGTATTGCGATCAGTTATTATAATATTTAAAAAAATATACTTACTAAATATTTGCGCAGCTACTTAATACCTATATTTCTAATTTCTTATCTTAACTTCTATAGTTAATTTGTCTTAATAAATTAAATAGTTATACTAGGTTAACGTGGATTAGAATCTGTAAACTATCTTTATCTTATTTTATTTTACTAAGCTTCTATAATATTTTATAGACATGACGAACACATTTAAATGTTTTGCAATTTAAAAGTTCAAGTTTTTTGCCACTAGAGGTTATTGATGACTTACATATTTTTTATTGTATTGATGTCATGAGTCACGCCTTTATAATATTATAAATGTTGTGCTTTTGTTTTGTGTAGGTATTTAAAATAATGATGTTTTATAGCATTATTTTTATAAATCCATAAATAAGTACATCCTGTTATCATGCTATGACCAAAACATCCTTTTCCACACAATAATTTACAATTTATGTCTTTGAAGTTTACTACTTATAATTTTAAACTTTAAGGACGTACATATATTTTTGTAATTATTATTAAGCATTAACTATACCATCTACATTTTATACTTATACAATAATGATAACAGTATCGTAACTGATTGGCAAACAAAGCGATAAAATCTGTCTGACACCTTTAAGAGCTTCCAAAGAATTGCCTATTTTCGTCCGCTAAGATATTTATTTTGACAAATGTTGCTCGAATTATTAGGGAGCTTTAATATTAAAATCTATTCTAGCGTGTAGCTCTCGGGTCTCGCCTAGTCTTAATTACATAGTTACCTGTTCACAATTAGTTTACCACAGAGGACGTACTAATTAGCACATGAGTAGATATCCCTACTAATTAGTTTGAGGTGAATAATAAATATTAATTTACCGAAACTAGCAATGCAAGCTATACCTACAAACGAAGTTTGATTTGACGAACTCCCTGGCACAGTTCGTTGTGGTCTTATAAGCAGGTCGAGACACCGTTTTCTATTCGGGGGTAATTTGGGAATTTATATAATTTCTAAGGTCATCAATGTCTGGTGGGAAACTTCGGTCGTGGCTACTTACCACCCTCTAGGCAAAGACGTGCCGTCGAAAGACTACGCGCTCGGGTACGATGCAGAGTTAGTTTATTATAACCGAGCTAGTTTATTATAATATAATACAAATGGAATTAAACTGTCATGTACAAACCCCTTACAAATTGACCTGCTTGCATCGTAGACTGCATCATCTTTATCATCAGGTGTAATCGCAGTCAAGTATCATAGGATTAAAAATATATTAACCCAACGAAAATCCGATAAACTACAGATACCGAATAGATATTAATTTCTAGAGCGTGGCTACAGTTGAGTTTTAAACAAAAAACAAACTCCGTTTGTATGAGGAGCGCTCGAAATAAAAATTTAGCTAATCTCGCTCTCGTCATCGCCTGAGGGCGAGGCGAGCGAGAATCGCGATACGATGCGAGACGGTAGCAGAATGTACGAACAGGCGTTTCAAGTCTATGTTATCTAAATATGTAAAAAGAAAAGGTGACTGACTGACTGATCTACGTACCTATATCAACCCACAGCTCAAACTACTGGACGGCTCGGGCTGAAGTTTGGCATGAAGATAGCTTAAACAGCTTAATAGCTGACGTAGGCATCCGTTAAGAAAGGATTTTTAAAAATTCAGCTCCTGTTTTTTTTTGCGTGGTGGTAAAGCTTTATGGCTACTTACCCCCGTTGTTTGGGTAGAACAGGGGTTATGTGGGACTTCCCCCGAAGGTTACCCCCTAAGTTTGTATGAGATTTATATGAATCCACGCGGATGAAGTCGCGGGCATTAGCTACTCTACTACTACTAGAAATAATGAGGAAATCCGTAGGAGAACCGGGACTTACCTACATTGGTCACCGAGTCGCGAAACTGAAGTGGCGACGACAGGAGGTGCGGGCGTCGAGGCGAGGCCTCATTACCCGGGTGGGGCGCGGGGAGGGAGGAGTGTTTCCCCGGTTTGCCTCCCCGGGCATAGCGCGAAGAGTCGCTGGCAGCCTGATACAGCGTGATACTGGACGGCGCCAGCTGGCAGCTTCATGAGCATGCCAAGGTCATGTTTTGTGGCGATCCTTGCAAAAGACCTCTGTCGAGCAGCGGACGGACGTCTAACTGTTGAGATGGCCACGATAATAGGGACATCTCGACCCGAAATTCAAGTGGACGAACCCGAGAATTGAGAGTAAACAAAGTGAGGCTGCTATTTTCACTTTCTTACGAGGTGACTGGTAAGAAATTCGGTCAATTAGTGAATAATTTTCGTCACCCTGCGACAACGACGCCCCCTAATGACGGCAACAATGGATCTCATCAGCGGGGTGTCTATTTTCGTCCCATTCAATAAATTAATGGCGGCGTAAATGTGTCACATTTACTTCTTCGCCTTCATTCGCCGCTTGTCCTTGTTTAATTTTATTTTTCTCCTCATAAGTAATTTTGTTCTTTGTGTGTCTTATCCGTGACAAAAAGAAGATTCATTTGTACCTATTTATATTTTAACCCCCGACGCAAAAACGACGGGGTGTTAATAAGTTTGTCGTGTCTGTGTGTGTGTGTTTGTGTATGTGTCTGTGTCTGTTCCCCCGTAGCGCTCAAACGGGTGAACCGATTTGAATGCAGTTTTTTTTGTTTGAAAGGTGAATTAGTCGGGAGTGTTCTTAGCTGTTTGATGAAAATCGGTCCAAGATGGCCGCCGCTACAAAATGGTGGATTACATATTTTATCAAAACGCCCTCAATATGGGTATCAAATGAAAGGACTTGACTAGTAGAATAGCACTATGCAAATCCAAGATGGCCGCCGCCACAAAATGGCGACGGTCGGGGGTTTTTTTAATTTTCAATTTATACTTGTATTAAAAATTAATTAAAAAATTATTAACCGACTTAAAAAAAGGAGGTTCCGTATCGCGTTCGCGATTATTTCAAAACACAATGAACCGATTTTTATGTTTTTTTTCACTATCGTAATCTACATCCTACCTGCTTTCAGTTAAGTACATATTTTTATATTTAGTTTTAGTATATAGGTAACACATCTAGTTACTTATCATTCTTATTTACGGAGTTACACGGATAATTAATGTACTCACTAATGTAGTCACTAATATTTTAATTGGTACCTACCTACACCGATTTCTCTGAGATTGCTGTGCTGAAGTCGGTTTATTTTTGCTAAAATATATTTTAGCTTGTTCATTATTATCTTGTTGACAAAATATCGAACAAGCCCTGCTTATGCTGGACATTTCTAGGACTTGCTAGTTTATTGAAATCGATTCGGTTATTTATTAGGAAAAGACGTCCTATTGTTTCGAAGGCAGCCCGAATTTGGTTTGATAACAACACAAGATAACAAAAGGAATAATAGATCAAAGGATCGGCAAGACAGGTAATTATTCACGGATAATAATTATTATCCGTAAAGTTTAAAATATGCAGATTCGGATTCAGGTTCTTTATTCAAAATTGGTAGGTACACTGTAAACTTTTTAATGGCAATTTTCATAAGTGCCTAGGTGGAGCCTAGTTATAGGTAAGTAGTAAGTGAATGATTATTATAATTTACGACAACTTAAAACTAAAGCTACGAAGTTTCTTTAAGATTTGCATAACTATTAGGTGTTATTATTAATGAATGTTACTAAAGGTAATTAATAATAACCGCATTTATTACTCTGACCGTAAAATATATAGTTAGGTACTCGTATAATGTTACGTGTAATATATAGCTCGTATTATACATATGTAGGTATATGTAATATAGATGTAGAATAGAATAGAATAGAATAGAAAAGTTTTTTATTCAAATAAACTTTTACAAGTACTTTTGAATCGTCAACTGAATCTACCACAGGTTCGGAATGCAGTTCCAGCCGAGAAGAACCTGCAAGAAACTCGGTGGTTGCTCTTTTTTTTTAAATAACATTATAACAATTATTATTATTAATGTACATGATTGAAATGCCGTCTCGCGCATTGCTGGAACGAGTTAAATCCAAGCTTTTTTATCGTTTATATAATCTTCAATTGTATAATAAGCTTTTTTTATGAGCATACTTTTAATAGAGTTCTTAAACTTGTGTAAAGGCAAGTCTAAGACATATTTTTTATTCAGATAAACTTTTACAAGTGCTTTTGAATCGACAAATGAATCTACCACTGGTTCGGAATGGTGCTTACAATTCTACACGTTAAAAAGGGCTGATGAGACATGTTGTGATGACTCGGCAAGTAAACAACAGTATTTGGAGTAATTTGAGGTTATTATTGACTCGTTTCGGCCGCGCCCTTCACTTCACTGACACCTTTTCCGGTCTATACCGGCAATAACCGCTAACGCGATTTGCTGCGGCCATTCCGAAGATAATTGGATAAAATGTTGTTTACGCCGCGACGATTTCGGTACTCATTATTTGACCTTTTTGAGATAATGATTTAATTGAATCAAATTGTAATACTTCTTCATACTGGAACTGTCATTAACTGTTTTTTACTTTGTTGAGCTATTATTCATATCTACCTACTTGTCTATGTCTAGTAAAATAAATAAAATTTAAGCTTTAGTCTCTTAGTCTGGGCCAGAGACAGATTCGCAGCGTCGTTGCATTGGAGCCTTCGCCCTTCCCCCACACTATGTAGAAGGACGATATCAAGCGAGTCGCCCACAGATAAGAGAATTTCTTTATCTATGGAGTCGCCGGTAGCAATTGGAAACAAGGGGCACAAGATTTGTGCTAGAGCGATCTTTGTAAGAGACTATGTCCAGCTGTGTAGGTCCAGATCTGTGATTGTAAAATAATCAAAGGTTGTGATGATTAGGTAGGTATGTGTGACTTCGAATTATTAATTGCCACTTATTTAACTATCTATCATACGATTTTCTGAATAATAGCATAACCCTGATACACGTTTTTCAATTCTTGTACATCCGTCCGTTTGTTTGAGAGGGTTTCTTAACCTTTCTCTAGGCGTGGACCCCTCTCAAAATTTTAAAGAGCCCACGGATACTTACGAAAGATAAAAAAACGAGGTTTAACTTTTACCAGCTTTTATGGTTTACTGCTACTTATGCTGGATTAGAACGTCAAATTGCACACTCACAACATATTGTACTTATAGATACCTACCTACCAATTTTTTAAATAATGCATTATGTTAGGTTGTCTCGCCATGGACCCCAGCATTGCTTAATTACATGGACCGAAGGACCCCTTATGGATCCATGGACCACAGTAAGAAACGCTGGTTTGGGCTACTTCTTCGGAATGGGTGGGATAGAACAGGTAAGGATTATATACAAACAGTAACTTGTAACTTAGCCTACTTTTTATCGCGGAAGTAGGTATACGTACCTATTTAGATTCCTGCGTAATAAGTTAGGTAGGTATTTTTCATATTAAAGACAACATTTAAGTTCATATTTACTGTCACAGCCTAACCGATGAAGAATATCTTGACGAAATTTTGCACAGAGATAGCTTGCATCCCGAAGACGCATATTTTATTTCGGGAAATCAAACAGTTCCCACGGAATTTAAAAAAAGTCTAAATTGACGAGGGCATATATGCTACTAGCTACACGTCACTCGTAGTCTCCTCACCGTCTGAGGGGGCGCTTAGCGCGGCAGGTGGCTTGGTCGGCTGACAGACGCCTGGGACGTATACAACGGGTTCCCCAGGCGTCCAGCACAGTCAGCAAGAGGGACATGCCGTGGTGGTTTTTAGTGCGGTATACCCCCATTCGGGGGGGAGTCCCACATAACCCTCGTTCCGCCCAAGGAACGAGGGTAGCCATAAAGCTTTTCCACCACGCAAAAAAGGCATATATGCCAGAAGATAACCTAAATTTCAATGCATATGCTTAATGAGCTTTTAATTTATTTGGGCAGCCTCAGTCTGCCTCGAGGAGAGGCTGCTTGGGTAGAGGCTGCTCTCAAATGAAAACAAAGCCTTGGTAAACGCAAGGAAGTAGGTACTTATTGTGTGCAGAGCGGCGTCCGCCTTTAGGAACTTCGTTAGAAATTCATAGAATCGTTTGCATGTCCTGAGGAAATAGGACCGTTGGCAATTCCATCTCCTGGTGACCTGTTTGTAGGAAAATAACCACTATTAATTTGGAACAACGTTGCGTAATGAAAACTTTATTAGCAGTTTACTGAAGCATTGTAAATTAAAAAGATAATGCCTTGGGCTTTTCTTTTATTGAAGAAACATGTCGTCGATAAATTACTAAGGTACTACTTATTTTAGAATCTACTAGTAATTAATACATAATCTATATTTCTTTTATTTTCGTTTTCGTCGTGGTCTCAATCGATAGAAGGCCACTGCTGGACATAGTTGGTATCTTGTAAAGATAGTCACTACAGAACACGACTTTAGGCCGCTTATAACCAGCGGTTACAGCGACTCACTTGAGATCATCCGTCTACCTAGTGAGGGGTCTTTCTACGCTGCTCATTCGAGGGTCTTATATTGCTGCGTTTTCCTGTGCGAGGTCGTCACTCGAGCACCTTGGGACCAGCGTCTATAGATTCTTCGCGCTATGTGTCCCGCCCATTGCCACTTCAATTTCGCGACTCGATGAGCTATGTCGGTAATTCTAATTCTCATATTGATCCCCTTATTACCTGATTTGATCCCGCAGGGATACTCCGAGCATATTTTATTTTACTTAGGTATGAGAAAATCCTAACCTATCTCTTTTTAGAAAAAGAGGTGTCAATTAGTATAGGTTTTATTATCTGCAATCAGCAAAAGTGTTGATTTCTTTTGCTCTAATTTGGTTGTACACAGTCTCTGCTAAATTGATAGTTCTAAAAATCTTTTCCATGATGTTCCTTGAAAAGGATACTGAATATTACTTTTTTTACGGGTTTAGAATGTGTAAAGACATTTAGTTCAAAATCTAAGTGTATGAAAACTAAATGCTCTATTTTATAATAGACTCCACGAGTAGGTATATTCATGCTATAGGCAGTAAGTATAATGAAAATCTATGAGAGTGAAAAATGGCGACAAAAAAACTTAGTTCGTTTATCGCCAGATAAACTAAGTACCTATGTAGAAGTTAGCGTTTTTGATAGCAATAGTTATTATACCTTAATCTATTACTCTAGCGGCACGCTATGATGGCCGGTTTGACGTTTGTCCGCTCATGAAGTTCCGTATTAATAACGACTTTGAAGGAAATAATTGTATTAAGTACTTTATTGACGATAGTGATGTGCAGAGATTCATAAATTTTATCGAATGTAGTTTTAGGTTTAGGACTCAAAATTTATTTATTAAATTGATTTCTTAAATGTATACAAGTGTAGAAAAATCAGTTTGCACCATTTAAGGGGTGAATGTACTTGTGAATATGAACAATTTTCACTATGTGGACAAACCTCTGAAATCGCAAAAAAATATCAATAAATTTTTAAAAATGGAATCTAATACGATCGTCACATAGGATCGCTGGCTAGCACAACTACTACCTCCGGCAAACTCGCGTCAATGCTCAATGCAAAACAAAGCAGTTTCGAATTGACGTTGCTTCGAAAAGTATAAACTGTCAGTGCAATGCGATTGTGATATAGTTTTGACCTGGCTTTGGATTTCAAATATTGATACTGCATTACTGTTGACCCTTGCTCGTTAATTTGGACTCTGTTCAAGCCCTTTGTTGTGGATTTCGTCGATATGACCGAACGTACGCAGAGAACTGTTCTAAATAGTCAGACACGTGAGTTCGTAATACGCCTTCGTAACTATTTCGATCGTGAAGCTCAAAATGGAGGGCCAATTTTACCTATAACGTCAGTGGTTGAACGCGTAGCTGATGCGCTTAATATTGGACAACGAACTGTTAGACGGATAACTAAAAAAAAATATGGCGAGACTGGCACAGAAGAAAATAAACTTCACACACCAAAAAAGAGAAAACGAGCAAAACCAGTCGTAGGCATCGATAGCTTTGATGCCGATGCTATCCGAAGACATGTTTACGGCTACTATTTACAGAAGGAGTATCCAACAAGAAAAAAGTTGGTGCATTCACTGAAGGAAGCTGGATTATTCTTCGGTGGGGAAAGTTCTTTAACGAAGATTTTGAAGACCATTGGATTTCGATACAACAAACGCAAAATATTGATGGAAAGATTTGATATAGCGATGGCAAGGTATACTTTTTTACGGCAAGTGAAAGAAATCAAAAATTGGCAAAATGTTGTGTTCTTGGATGAAACATGGCTTAATGCTAACCATACTGTAGGCCGTTCTTGGAACGATGACACAGCAGCATCTACTTCCAAAGTTCCTGTAGGAAAAGGATCGCGACTTATAATTTGTCACGCCGGAACCATCAACGGGTTTGTCGAAGGTTCTCTCATGGCTTTTGCGTCAAAAACCACTGGAGACTATCATGAAGACATGAATGGAGAAAAGTTTACTGAATGGTTTACCTCAATGTTGTGTAGCCTCCCTGAACCATCTATTATAATTATGGACAACGCCCCATACCACTCGATGCAAATTGACAAGCCACCTGCCCAATCCCAAAAGAAAGCTGATATCGTCGCATGGCTTCGTAAAAATGGCGTAGATGCAAACATGAATATGTTAAAAGCGGAATTAGTACGTCTTTTAAAAGAAAACAAACCAACCAAGATCCGATACGTCATTGACGAAATAGCATTAGAACATGGGCACAGAGTAATACGGTTACCGCCTTACCATTGTGAGTATAATGCGATTGAGTTGGTGTGGGCTCAAATTAAGGGATATGCTGCAAGACACAATACAGAACCCCCATTTACCACAAAAAAAATGCTAAAATTATTAGAAGAAGCTTGTGAACATGTGACTAAAGGAGACTGGGAAAAGGTTGTGAATAGAACTGTTAAATTAATAAGGGAAGATTATGAAAGAGATGTGAAAATAGATAATATTATAGAAAACGAACATATAATTATTAATGTATGTGATGATAGCAGTGACGACAGTGAAAATAGTAGTATGGACGAATCTGATTAATTATGGCCTTTTGTGGCACCTTTTTTGGTATCTTTTGTATTCATATGTTTCTTGTGTGCATATAAAGTATGTATATTCATTTTCGTTCAAATATTCAGTTCGTTCAAATAAATTAAATAAACATATACATTTTTGTTTTATTAAACCTATTTAATCAGGTACAAAAACAAAACTTAATTGTTTTTTGTTCGAGAATAAATTGACATTCCACATCACTATTGTAATGTGTCAAACCGGCCATCATAGCGTGCCGCTAATATAGGTATTCTGAAAGCATATTATGTATATGCTATTATCAAATTTTATCTCGGCAAACATTATCTACCTATTTTCTTATACGTTCTGCTATTTTTCATTCTCAGCTTTCATTAGACATACCTACACTATATATCCGCACAGGATTTATCCACGGCAAATTATCTCCAAAAATACATTACAACTTACAATTACAATAGTATAGGTCAACCAGAATCTCATGAAAAATAGGGAAATTAAATTTTGTAGTAAGCAACACTAGGTTAACTCGGCTGCCCTAGTGATAAACAAAGTAATTACATTCAGAACACCTTACCTGGGATCGTTTCACGAAACGAAAAATCAAGCAACTGATTACAAACAACTTACTTAAATACAAAAACAAAGTAATCAACATCCAATTACTTTGTTTTTGTGTTGTGCTTGTTGTTTACTTGGTTTTGCATTTATATTCCAGGTTAGTGTGTGCAGTTACTTTGTTTGGGCAATTCAAATTTCAGTAAACGGTTCAAGTTATTTGAAATATTAAAATGTGGTAAAAAACTACTCGACATAAAACTTTTGTTAATGCAAAAAAGTCAATTTCACAAAAAATTACAGTTACTTTGTTTATCGCTAGGGCAGCCGTAGTGTTGCTAGCTTTGGAATTTCATTTCCATATTTTTCATGAGATTCTGGTCGACCTTTACCTAGTCATGAAAGCTTTCAGCGTGGGTAGTAAAGCAGCCTTAGCCGCTAATTGAAACTCTTTTTCAGGATACAGATATTGTAGATAGCATTTCCAGTAAAGCGCAATAGAATCAGGAAAAGAGGAAAAGTCGTAGTCGGTTGCTGACTGTTGGATGAGGCACACGTGTTTGTACGCGCAACGCCTATCGAGCTTTCGGGTACGATAAAGCTCGTGTTTCTATTACGATTTTTGTTCGTGTTCGGTTTGTGGATTTGTCCCTTTCGGTTGAGAACTTATGTGACTGTTTGTGCGGTTTAAAAACGTTGTACCTATAATTGTAGATATTAAGTGAAAAACAGTTTTGTTTGTTTAAGTAGGTACTTTCTTACTCTTTTATTTATCCAAAACTTGAGTTCTGTTTGAACTATTTTCGCTGAAACTTTGCGAAGCTTTCTTTTTTCTGGCGCGTTAATGAACTGAGTTAAAAAGTGTAAGTGCTTGAAACTACAAAAAGTTCCAGGCGCATCCTTCAGTAAGTATGAAATATTCTCCATTGGCTTGTAGAAAATTGCAGTAGGAAATAAAAGTAGAGATGAGAAGTGTTATTTATGCTAAAAGTTTACAACTATAAACGTTAAGTACTTCACGTGCTTTTACATGAAAAAAATAATATTTTAAAATGTCATAGGGTAAAGTTTAAAGTGGATGTGTAGACAATGTTATAAACTCTTGTAAAGGTAGTCTTCGTTAGAGTAGACTTTTGTTTGTAGTAATAATGTTTATGTAGAGCTAGCGACCCGCCCCGGCTTCGCACGGGTAATATTCCGCTACTATCCCATTATACATTGTTATGTTACAATATCTCAAAGGGATTAGGCAGCCTTTTCTATGATAGCTCCCAGGCGGCTTTATTTTTTTCGACATTTTCAACAATTATCATCATAAGTAATATTTCAACCATTTAACAAAACACTAAACCTTCCTCAATTGATGAAAACCGCATAAAAATCCGTTCAGTAGTTTTTGAGTTTATCGCGAACAGAAAGACAGACAGACGCAGCGGCCAGCGGGGGACTTTGTTTTATAATATTGAAGATGAGTTTTCAAGCCGAGACCCGACAATTTTTTGCGATAGCAAGCAATTAGATTGTACCTATTCAGGCAAATGTGAAAGGGTGGATTCTTTTTAATAAACATGTCATTTAATAAAACCGCAAAGTCGAAGGCTTTGAAAACTGTGAACTTTTGATGCCGAGTTTTGATGTATTAATTAAAACGAACTTTACCCGCATTTAAGTACTTTTCATTAAAAGCCAAGCAGTAAGTAAGTACCTACGTCTTTGAATTCAATAACGCGGTTAAAACTTACGTCGCGAGGAAAAATGTTCTGCGAGAGTTTTACTCGAGACTTGCCTAACTTTCAAATTGAGCGATGTATTAAATTCACATAATTTTATAGCAATTAAAATCTGTTCAAAAGACTCCACCATTATTTTTATCTGCGTATTTTTAATGACCTTATTTTAGTTAAGTATGTTTATTCGTTGATTCTTCGGTTCCCTAAACAATAATTGTCAAACTACTTATTAGATTTTGGTAAATGAGGTGTCGTTGGCTTCGTTGTACCTAGTGTTTCACGTGACATATCACGTCATACCTACATGACGTCACAACTACACACATCTTTCACCTAGGAACTAGTATACCTTGTTCCTAGTCTTTCACTGCGCTCACCACTGTGCCAGGGAGGTCGACAGAAATATTTGGTAATGTTAATTTGTTGCTGTGTGACCTTTCAGATCGGACAGGGTTTTTTACATCCATATTATCACTACAACATAGTATAAAACAAAGTCGCTTCCTCTGTCCCTATATCCCTATGTATGCTTAAATCTTTAAAACTACGCAACGGATTTTGATGCAGTTTTTTTTAATGGATAGAGTGATTCAAGAGGAAGGTTTGTAAGTAGAAAAATTGGACCCGGTAGGTGGCGCTAATATCGGCATGCAAGCGGGCAGGACGACATCTGCCGGGTCCGCTAGTTATTAATATAATAATATTACGAATGCAAAGTAACTCTGTCTCTCTGTCTGTTACGCTTTCACGCTGAACCGATTTTGACGAAACTGGTACAGAGAGAGACTAGACCTTGGAGAAGTAGGTACATCATCTAGTTGTTGTAGATATATATATTTCAAGATTGTATCTGATAATGACACCCCTCATCATCTACGGCTCCATATGTGGTATCATCACATAGTTCCATACTAATAAATTAGGATCTCTTTTCAACAGACTTTCAAGAAAGGAGGAGGTTTTCAATTGAACTGTATTTATTTTGTGTGTATGTTATGCGAATTTTCGATGATTTTGAACCGATTTTAATGATGCTTCTTTTACTGAATAGGCGGGTGGTCCCATTTAAATTTAAAGAAAATATTACATCACTCTAAGGGTGGAATATTGGTGGATGAATCCCGTTTATTGAATTTCACCCCGTTGATCGATTTTGATGAAACTTGGCACAGATGCCACTCCAAAGAAAATAAAAATATTATAGTGATATAGAGCCGATCTGAAATTGCTGTCAGTCGAGAGAAACTCCTCAACGGTCTGCAGTAGCTACCTCGGTTTTCAGCTCATTGATGACCAGGAATTCCATCTGGGTTGTGACTGTAATTTAGGAGGCCGCGGCTCCTAAAACAGCGGAAGCGGAGTGTTAAGGAGGATTGCATGCATTTGTATGGAGCAGTCCTATGTTTCCAGTTCTGCTCCGATTCCGCTTTGTTCGTGGCCGCGTCCAACCAAATAATAATGTAATAAAAAATAGTTGTAAGTAGGTACTGGATGGCGTTTTTTTTTTTGAAGAATTTTCATTTTATAAATTATTTGTAGTAAGTACCTACATATGACCTTAGGTTGTAATAAATTTAATTTAAAAGCTCTACAAAATCAGTAAAAACACTCCCAAAAGAACTTGAACATTCCGTTTCGTAAAAATACATTTTACGAGCTTTGAGAATAAAGGGCACTCCACTTAAAATATTGATACTTTAGAACAAAGTCCTTTTACTATTCTTATAAAAGTTAAATTATTTTCAATTTGCGTAAAAAGAGGGCTCAAGTTTAATCTAACTTTCCTCTGCCCTGCAATAAAGTACCTACTGAGCTCGAATTTATTGAATAAAAAGTCTATCTCCGAAATCTACCGGGTATTAAAAGAGATACTGTATTGGTACGGTGGTACCCAGCACTTTTAAATAATTTCGTATTGAATTTTCATTTTGAATCGCCAACTTTAAAAATATAGAAGTGCTGATCGCACATTGACTATCATTGACTATTTTTCTAACAGCCATTGTGTCAAAAGAAGAAGCTACGGCAGATATAAAATGCTGAAATGAAATGAAATAATATTCGTTTATTTTTTCGTAAGTAGGTAACAAGTTGATGGAAACCTTGATAAAAATTGTCTCTTTCGAAAAAAAATCTTTCGTTCAAATAGGCAAGGCTTAGTAAGTAGAATATGTATAAGCTTAAACTTCAAAAGGGACGAACCCTGTTTGGAAGTTTTAGATTTTTTGGAAAGAAGTACAGGATAGGTACTTCAGCCATTCTCCAGGATGCAAGTTATCTCTGTGCAAAATTATGTCAAGATCGGTGCAGCCGTGAAAAGACAGACAGACTTATTTACAAACATACAACAGATTCAGGTTTTTTTTCTATTCAGGGATAGAATTTCAAAAAAATCCCTTCTCGTAGCACCTCTATAGCACAAGAAATATTTCCTCCAAACACATCTACCAGTCCTGAGTGCTTAGTCTAAGATCGGAGCACTCGAAAACTATTGATCGATTTCAGAGTAAAATAGACCTAAAGTGGCTTGTATTAAGGTTTGAGTTCGCCAATACATTCAGCATTCGAACACAACGAGCGCCCCAAGCAGAAATGTTGTAAAATACATATTCGAACTATGGAATTACGACTTTAAAATACGAGTATTTGAGTTCATTTTGCTCTGAATTCACTTGTGATTCGATCAATAGTTTTCGAGTTCGTTTTCGAGTGCTCCGATCTTAGACTAAGCACCTTCAGTCAGTTATGGTACTGACATACTCTAGGTGTAGAAGATTAGTATGGATAGTGTGGATTATGTTAACTGTAACAAAGAGGTGTTCTATTATTTATGTAGTAACGCTATACCTCTAACCTGTACATTATACCTCTAATATTCAAGTTTATATATTATTCATAGAGGTGGAATTTGATGGTATTGTGTACCGACATGGAGAGATTATTCTGGATCGCGTTGATGTTACTTGATATTCCGTGAATAAGGACTTTGTAATAGTACGGATTTTGGGTTAAATCACATCTGTATAAATCAATTCGCATTTGAAGTAATCTTGAAAATGCCTATTTTTAACCCCCGACGCAAAAACGACGGGGTGTTATAAGTTTGACGTGTCTGTGTGTGTGTGTATATGAGTGTATGTGTGTGTGTGTGTATGTTCCCCTGTGGTGCGTGTTCGGGTGAACCGATTTGAATGCGGTTTTTTTGTTTGAACGGTGAATTAATCGAGATTGTTGTTAGCTATGTTTGATAAAAATCGGTCCAAGATGGCCGCCGTCACAAAATGGCGAATGTCGGGGGTTTTTTAAATTTTTAATTTATACTTGTTGTATGAACATGTACATAATACATATGTATTATGTATGCATCAATTCTCCATTCGGATGCGTACGTATCTTCATACAATATAGCCGTTTTCAACAAACAAAATGCGAATTGATGCTGACAGGTGTGATTTCATATGAAGGTATATATCAAGCCTGCTGGTCGATTGCGGAAAAGCTGCATTAATCGTTGCAAGATCAGCATCGGCGGTCGGTCATCTAAAAATGAGAGCTACAGTTCAATTTTGCATGTTTATAGGTATTTACAGAACTAGAGAGTGACCTGGATCCTGATAAAACCAAAGGTCCCTGCAAGATTTTCAAAACCTAACTACACCCGAAAGAAGTCGCGGGCAAAAGCTGGTCAAACATTAGTTGAGAGTTGAGTGGAAAGTTCTTAGATCCCGCAACAGAAAATTGTCAGAATTTAGTTGCGTGATCGAAACTATTGTCGCAATATAAAAAATCTTTGGTGAGAAGGAACATACTGTGCTACGTAATTTAGGATATGATTTGTCTTGTAGTGCGTGCTAGGCCTACAGGATTTATTTGTTGATCTTGCGGGTAGTAGTTGAGCTACTTTTTTTCTCTTTGTTTTCGATTTGAGTTGCTGGTTGCTTTGAATTATTAAAAACAATTCTTTATTCAATAATTGGTAATGATAGCCTAAAATTTTGATAGCGACTGTTAAACGCAATTGACTCCCGACTCTACACCTCTTATGCTCTTCGAATAAATAATAAGTAAGAGGCAATAACTTCTAAGGAATTCCGACAAATTTTCGGTACCAAAAGTTAATACTGTCACGTAATACAATTACGATAACAGAATCGTATATAACAAAGTGTTTCATTTTTATTTTAGGCTACGTGATAATTCTGTATGTCGGTGCGGTGATTGCGGTGATAGCCTAGTGGTTAAGACATCGGCCTCCCTTTCGGGGGGACCGAGTTCGGTCCTAACTTCTCGATTTCGACCTCTAATTTTTCGTAGATAAGTGTGTTTAACTTAACGCAATTAAATATCACTTGCTTTAACGGTGAAGGAAAACTCAAAACATCGTGAGGAAACCTGCAGCCTGAGAGTTACGTCTGTATTGATATACCTACATATTGTAACTTTATTTGCTTTGAAAAGAGTAACTGTAGAACTTCTTGCTGCCTCTTTTCAGCAGAATCCATTTTTCGAACCGGTAGAGTCTTGACTTGTCTTAAGAGCCATTTAAGTTGTCCTACATGAAATAAATAGTTTTGAATACGAATTTATTTTTCATTTCAAAATTGACGCCAAAACATGTAGGTATCTTCCTATAAAACAGTACCTTAACAGTGACTGACTGTTTGACAATGTGCTTAAAGTTGTGCCTAAAGTTGTGGACATAGAGATTAGAGATTTGGAGAAAGTATTCCTTGAGTGCACTAGAGGTGAAATAACAAGAGATTTTTTTGAAATCCCACTAGATACTTAAGGGGTGAATTTCAGGAACCCACATCCACGTAAAATCACTGGCATAGTAGTAGATACCTAGTTACTAATAACGTCTATATAAACTCCACAGAAATACCTTTCAATCTTTCTACTTTACTATTAAAGAATTCCCAACGAATTTTGACAGCGATTTCATCCCCGTAGCGTTAGGTTAGCCACTGAAGCCTTTTCTTTTCTCGGAATGAAAAATATTTTTGTCAGTGTTGTGTGCAGTAACACAACAGTAGTGTAGAGTAAGTATAGTAGGTGTAGGTCTCAAACCCTTCAAAAAATCAAGGCATTCCGTTACTGCGCGATCGAAGGACAAACCAATTTAAAACAACAATCAAACAAACTTAGTAGACATAAGCATGAAATTCATAACGATGGATTGGATAGTTCATCTCAAAGAATCAGCTGTTTGTTACGGATCGTATCTATCTTCAAAAAGTACTTACTCTGAATTTTCAATCCATTCCAATTTCAAAGTATTATACTCAAACTCTTTTGTCAGCCTGTAAATACGACTGATGAAATTGATCGTTCAATACCATCGCGGATTTTCAGCTAAAGATTTTCAGATTTATACTACAGTACAATAGTACAGTTGAAAACCTGTCCACGAATTTTCCTCTATGACAGATACTAACATAGAGGGGCCTTTCGGCGTAAGTCGTATGGATGCGCTAAAAGTATTTTCTGCCAAACTTTGGAGTCTCCCAACGGTCCACTTGTACAGTGTACACTGATGAAAAATTCACGAATTATGTGTCACTACTTATTCTACGGAGCATTTATTATAAACATAATAATCCAGGCACATCTCATATTCTTCAGCCAACTCTAAAATATTATATTTAAAAAAAACGGTTAACTTCGTTGAGCTAATATAGGTAGTTGGAACGCTCAACGCACTGTCAAAAGTCATGGGTAAGAGAAAATATAAAAAAATACGAAAAAATATGGCACTTTCGCGACCCAGTTTACCCTAAACAATGGACACAATCTGGAGCGATGTACGGTGTAATTGGAGGAACTTCCGCTGCCCCAAGATGTTAAGAGTACATTGTGCCAAACTGAATGACTAGCTTTTGCCCGCGACTTCATCCGGTGGACTGTGAAGTTAAGTTTTAAAAATTTCCGCGGGAACCCTTTGCTTACAAACTATCCTATGTCACTGTCTAGGTCCTCAACTATAATTATATGTGCCATGCAAAAACATTTCGATCCGTAACTCTGTTGCGATGTGATTGATGGACAAATGCGTGGAAAATAGCATGCTGTCGAGCTATGTCGATAATTAATCTGGTTCTCCATTACAGTGTACAGATCTCCTCATTTCTGATATACCTATCGTTTATATTCAAATCTCGTAGAAAACCTAGGTTTTTTTATGATAAAAAGTATCCTAGTCATAATCGATTGTTATTTTTTTTAATTCGTTCACAAGATAATGCGAGATTAAGTAACATTTGAGATAAGCTTTTATGTTCTTTTCGTTAGCCAAAGAATGGCTAGCCTTTTTAGTAAAGTAACTAAACGTAGCAATCCTCAAAAATATATCGGATACCAAAGAATAATACTTAATAATAAAAAATTGAGCTATTAAAATAACAGCACACAATTGACCACCCGCACTAACCATTTTATTTGGCAAAACGTAATCAAAACATTAAATTCAGATTAAGGCAACTTAATCCGTTGTGTTCATATCTAAATACGAAATCGGACGTTGAGACGTGAGTCATGGCAGTCGAATTGCAAATAAACTACGTGCTGTTATTAAACATGGTATATTTTCCGATGATACAGGATGCAGCTTAGATCCGTGATGACTTGTCGAAGTTACGACTGGTCAAAAATGTTATTTTAATGACTTTGGATACAAGTATTAGTACTTTGAATGACAAGTCTTTTTACATATAAAATTGACGTTGATTACGGGTACTCCGTACGTATTAAAATATTACTAGGAAGTAGGAACTATTTCCGAGGGATTACATTATCTACTGGCGAAAGTGTGTATAAAATATACCTACTTTGTAAGAGGTGATTCATGCTACGCCTTGCTCCTCGCCGTGGCCGGTTTTTTGCCCGGACAAGGGACGTGTGTCGCCGACATAAAACCGATATACCTACCTGTGATTACCGTCTATCTCGTTCAAGTTTGGGCTTGACCTAAGCATAACCTAACATAAATCCAACAATTAATACGCGCTTTCAATGAGATGAATTAACTAATTACGAGTAAGAAATACGAGTGTGGATAGTAAAATATACCTATTTGAATCACTTGTTGGAATTGGAACTGCCTTTGAGGTCCATAAAGTGATGCACACCAGAAAAACATTATTATAACCTTTGATTATAACAAATTAGGTTAGACGTTAGGAATTTGATGGTCTTATCGCTGCGTATCGTCCTTTTCCAGGCAACCAAAGGTGTGAGTAGGTATACCTGTAGAGTGTAGCTATCAGGTATGTTAGTGATCAGGTAGTTAGTAATGGTATCAGGAAGTTAGTAGTAAACTTCAAATATACAAAAGTATCTACTAACTATAAATAACTAATGCTTAATATACAAAAAATTCCATCCTTCTAACAATTCAATTCATTAACAAAATATTTGTTCAATTTTCAATTTCACCGAAAATTTTCTCGGTCAGCTTATTTTGTGATGTTAAATTATTCAATGCAAATTAGTGAAAATCAATTTGACTCTACAAATACTAGTAATGGTAGTGCATTGGTATTCGATGACTTGTAAAATTATATCGGCTAAGTCCATAAGTACGATTAGTTTGTTTATTTAGATATTCGAAAAATATCATTCATCGACTTAAAAAAGTTGCTTTAATTCTGTTTTATTTTCTTGAAATATTTATTTTTAGGAAGAACATAAAAAATTCAAAGGAATAATAATTATCTCAGAATTTTTAGGTTGGTTTACAATTTGGTCCTTCCTATCGTGTCTTGCGTCGAAGTTTATCATTGGAATGCATCGACTTATTCCATACCTACCTACTTCGTCGATCATGATTCATTCACGAATCGGAGATCTCAACCAATTACTTCTCTTATAATAAAATCTAATTGGAATAGGTAATTATAAACCTTTTCCAGATGTTTTACTACTAATTTCTAGACGCCGACACCATTAGGTCTTCGGTACATTTACGACCGTTTTAATGGCACGCTTTGCAGGAAATATTAACAATTCTCGTATAAGTGCGAGCTTTGCAATAAGCTCTTTATTCAATATAACTGATAACTGATTAGCACCAGACCTTGAGCACCAAATTACCGTCTTTTCATAGGCTCCATCTTGAACTTAGTGCAGCTTTACAGCTGCAAAACTGCAGTTTGGAGTTTGGATAAATTAACATAATTTTAACAGCCCGGGGGAGCAATTACTGGCTCTTGGTATGCAAATGTACAAGTATGGTAAAACGTCATGATTTGTGATCTCCATACCAAATGCTAGATTAAAAAACAGTTAATGTTTACCTACTCTTACCCTACAGCCTCTAATGCAAAGTTTCTTAACTTTTTTCTAGTCATGAACCCCTCTCAAAATTTCAAATACCTAGCCCACGGACCCTTTCCGAAAAGATAAAAAACGAGGTTTAGCTTTTACCAACTTTTATTGTTGCTGCTGCTTATGCTGGATTAGAACGTCATATTGTACACAATATTTATCTATTATTAATATATATATAGCTGTTCGTTCTGATTCACTGACTCATTCATCGCCTCTCCTGTAAAATTTTGTATGAAAATTTTTTTTTTCACAAATGGTTTCGTATAGAGGACAAAAATTCATTAAGAGGAAAAATATGGAGAGAGCTGATGATTGAGGATTTCGGAGACGGTTGAAGAGCACGCTTAAGGTATTGAAGATAGGGGGGGGGTGCTCGAACAAATGTCACTCGAAACGTCATCCAATTGGCAGTGAGCCGAAAAAAAATTCAAAATGGCGAAAAAAAGATGGCCGCCATACAAATTTCGTCGGTGTCCATCTCGAAGGGTATAAAAGATGAAAGAGTTGTTTCTTAGCAAAACATGATCAGGATCCAAAGGTCTACTCGATGAATACAAAAAAAATTCAAAATGGCGGACTTTATTTTTCCATAGAAAATGTATGGCGAATATTGAGAGAGAGTATAAAGTTGTGAACTAGGTATGCAAGGCGATTGATGCGGTTCTTTGGAGAAATCTCAAAGAAAAATATGGGAAGACATGATGATTGAGGGTTTGGAAGATGATTGATGAGCCCGGGCAGAGTTTTGTAGATAGATGGGGGCTGCTCAAACAAAAAATACTCAGAACCTCATCCAATTGGCACTGAGGTGAAAAAAAAAAACCAAAATGGCGGATTCAAGATGGCGGCTATACAAATTTCGTCGGTGTCTATCTCACCAAGTATAAAAGATGGAAGAGTGGTTTCTTTGAAAAATATGATCAAGAACTAAAAAACAAGATGGCGGAATTTATTTTTCTACACAAAAAAAATTTTTGATGGTTTCGTGTAGAAAACAAAAATTCATGCGGAGGAAAAATACGGAAAGAGCTGATGATCGAAGACTTTGGAGACGGATGAAGAGCACGGCGAGGGTATTGAAGATAGGTGGGACGTGCTCAAACAAAAACTACTCGAATCCTCGCGGTCCGCTTGCGGGCCGCGCACCCACGCGCCGTACTAGTTTTATCTATGCCTAAACAAATTTTTATATTAATCCACGTTATTTACACGGACGCCTCAGGAATCCATGGACCACCGGTTAAGAAACCCTGCTGCTAATGTACGGGATTAGCGTCTCCAGTGATTTCATCATCATCATCATCATCGTGATCAACCCATTACCGGCTCACTACAGAGCACGGGTCTCCTCTCAGAGTGAGAAGGGTTTTGGCCATAGTCTACCACGCTGGCCAAGCGGATTGGCAGACTTCACACACCTTTGAGAACGTTATGGAGAACTCTCAGGCATGCAGGTTTCCTCACGAAGTTTTCCTTCACCGTTAAAGCAAGTGATATTTAAATACTTAAAACGCACATAACTCCGAAAAGTTAGAGGTGCGTGCCCGGGATCGAACCCACGACCTCCGATTAGAAGTCGGTCGTCCTAACCACTAGGCTATCACAGCTTACATTTACAGGGATTTGATACACCTCTATAAAAACAAAATAAAGCATTCTAGCCTATATAAAAATTTATCATATTGAAAAATGAAACCAATTGAACGTCGCGTCAGCGGTTGCTGCGTGGGATCCTGCCCCACGGGAAAATTAATAAAAAAGCTTTCAAAGTTTCAGTCGACTCATCTGGCGATTGAAATAACTTGGAGTTTCCTTTTCAATGATGGTAAGTACTTACTACCTACTTACTTATTTGTCTCTTCGCGTCGTATTCCTCATCGCCGAGGGTCGTGATTCGTCTCCATTAATCACATAATGGTAGGGGGTTTTCTTTTTTATTTAATTATTTGCACTATACACGTATTATACAATTACATAGTTACGTTCATACAATTACATAGTTCCACTGTATTGCCATTGCAAGGCGTGCAAACATTAATTGACATATTCTTGGAATCATTATGCGGTGGATTCCGCATGCGACTCGAGTAATAGTGCGGGATTTCGAGTTTCGACGAAGTATACGAGTAGGTATAATAACAAATAAGGATATTTTTACTGAGGAAATCTTATAAAACCCTTATTTTATCGAGCGTTGCCTCGCTAAGCAGTAAAATTATGTAGGCAGTTGGGAGCAATGGTGATTGTTATTCGCGCCGCATTAAGCAAATGAAGGGGCGATTCGGATACAATATAAGACGCGGTTTATACAGAATTGGCGAGGGCGGAGTCGTTGCGTTGTCGGCTGTCGCATATCTATTTTACCCGTCTGCGGCGAAGTAAAGGAAGGGTTATCTGTTTAACAATATATTATTACGAATGTTGAATTACTAAGAGTATGTAACTGTTTTGTCATAATTTCTTTAAAAAAAGTAGGTTGCACCACGTGATTTTTCAGTAGTCAAGTTTTATTTTTTGAAATTTCTTTTTATTCAAATTATTTTGTAGGATTGGTATTTCCTAAACCCCTTTACATTTTTTTCGGTTTTCTTGTTTTACATGTTTAGAAGCTATAATGGAACAAACACATTCATACATACCTGTCAAAAAATCATAACTTTTTGGTTCAGCTTAGTGGGATAATTTTTTTTTAAGTTTATGGCAATGTTCTCTAGAGGGTGCCATAATATTCAACTTAATGTGACGTCACGTCATAGCCTAAAAATTTGATCAACAAACAAAGTTACTATCAAATTAAAGGTCTTAGATATCGAAAATATATAATTTATTATATGAACACTTCATCTGTGATGGTATTTTTAAAAGTAGAGGAGAGGTGGTTGTGTTTTTCAATACGAATTTTATTTATATTGTCCATTATATATAATTTATATATAATAAATTATACTTGGTCTTTGAAAGAGACGCAGGATATTATATGATGCTGGAAGCTGTTTGTGTATTGCCAAAGCTGTACTTAATCTATAGAAAAAAAAAAACAGAATATCATCACGTCCGCGCCACACCCACGTCACGTCTCCGCCCTCACCTCTTCTGTATAAACCGCGTCTCCTAGAAGTTGTGGGTCTTGTTAAAACGGCCGTACAATCTTGTGGAAACAATTTTTTAATTATTTCAAATTTTATTACGGTATACCTACGCTTATGTAAAATTATGCAAATATTAATCGATTTTTTTTTTTGAAGTGAGGCATAACAAGCCCTTTTGAGTTTTACATCGTTGTGCAGGTCCATTGGTTCGGAAGGTTAGGTATTTTCTTTCTAATTTTGGAGCATTAACTTAATTGTAAGTTAAGTAATATGTTTCTGTTCTGGTACTATTTATTATTTTGTCTGCCTCTTTAGTCCAGTCTTTTGCCTTTTCGACTGCGGATCATGAGGACTTGGTTTCGTATCCCGGATCTAGCCATTTTTGTTCGGTTTTTTATCAAGTGGCAGTAACTATTCTGTAGCTGTAACTTCTGTACCTCCGTTGAGATAGGTTGCCATGCCTGAAAATTAAAATTTATTTTGCATTATAGATTAAGTACGAGCCATATTTCCTCCGTAGCGATGCAGATGTGAAGAACAGAAAAAATAATAAATCAGTACTAAACATTATAATATCATTACCATAAAACTATTTGTTATGGTAATTTTATAGTGGTGGTGACAATATTATGGTAATGATAACGCGTTAACGCCTGACAATTGACTTTCTAATTCGGAATACAAATTGTTTGCTCATCGATTTGATGGATTCGTCGCACAAATTTTATGTTCAGAGTTTAATGGAATAAGGTACCTACCTACCTATTCTTTCTTTTGAAGTATTGAATGAGAGTTAGATAGAAAAGCTTCTTATTACTTTTGTTATTTGATGCTTTCCTTTCTTTCTATTTAATAAAGAAAAGTGTCATAAAAAGAATGAAAAAACAATAAGAAAATCTTTTCTTATTGTCTCTCTTGTATTTTTTTCATTATTTTTATTATTATAACATTATCTATGCTAATATCTTTTATCACTATCATGATTCATATTTCTCAGTCTGTCTATCTGATAGCACTAAGCTTAAAAAGGTGCTGCCTCTGGAGTCTGGACTCATTTCTCATGCCTGAAGGTCGCTTTATGCTTGTACATCTGCAGTGCTTTCATGTCGTCTTCCATTCTATTTGTGTCCTCGACTACTTAATAGCAGTTATAAAGGGGGAAGGGGAAATGAGAGGGGGTATTAAAATCAAAACTTTAACGAATGTTAACATTTTCATCAATAGATGAAATGTATCTCGTAAAATGTTCCTTCCGTGTGGAGCAGGGAAAAATCAGTATTAGGCATATAACTTGGTACTGGCCTTACTCCCCTGCCACACACTCGTCGAGAGGCATGGGAAGTAGCGAGGAGAGGACCTTGCCACCCTACGTCTCTGCCTCCTATCCTCGCTACGTCCCATATCCACTCGACGAGTGTGTGGCATTGAGTTATAGTTTTAGATAGAAGTCTACAGTTGGACCTAGTCCTCTTGCAGGGACCTCCACATGCCGCGGACTTGCGTCGTTTGTATTTAGCACCTCGCTACAATTCGTCTGATGTCATCGGTCTACCTACTGGGGGGTTTGCTAACACTGCGCTTTCCGGTACGAGATCGCCGTTCCTGCTTTCCTGTACCTTGTGATTCCAACCTCTATCGGTTCTTCGAACTACGAGAAGGTACCTGCCTCGCCCATTGGCCTTTCAACCCGAGCTGAGTTGCGAAGGTATTATATTTCCGAAGCCTGCGAGTATTCCTGAAATCCAATTTTTAAAGTATACCGTTCAATCTACGTCCGTATGTTCCGAATTTTTATCTCGAAGCGTCCAGCCATTGCTCCGCTTTGAGACAGATCCATCAGTCGGAAAAGGCTTCTATAGGTTAGTACATACAGGTATATTATGAAAATCAAACTCAATCTTGTGTATTTTAACCGACTTCCAAAAAGGAGGAGGTTCTCAATTTTTTTTTAATTTAGTGCGAGTATAGGATGTTTCAATTATCCAAATTTTATGATTTTTCTATAACGAATTTTTATGAAATTTACCACTGTATGAACTTCATTCCCATGACAACACAAACATGTTAATTAAAATAATAATTAGTCTATAGGCTAATCTAATCATTAGTTACGTTCTATAATCTAAATATTTATAGTAGGTATAAATATACTTAATCCAAAAGTTTCCAATAAATAACTCGTACAAGCCGAAAAGTAGCAATGTATCAGTCGATTATGGTGGTTGCTTCAGCGATGTACCTAGGCTACTTAGGTGACTGATTTTTGGATATTCGAATAAAATTGTTCACTTTCCCCGTGTTCCGGAAATCGCATAAAGCCGTTTGTCTTAGTTAATACGTTGATACATATTATAAACCTGAGTTGAAATAATGATTTCAAAACCTAAGTTGGGGATTTCCTATGGCATTCGCTCTGATATTGTGGACTGTTAAATCGGCTTATTATAACAAGCAAACGCTGATTGAATTCCGGGAACATGCTGGACCGAAGATATCACGATGAATATACAAACAATGTTGAGGGTACAAAGTGTCAGTGTTAGTTTCGTTATTAAATGTATGGTAATTTATACATTACATGCTCAAAATAAGTATCCGGACTCGGAGGAAATTTAGCTTTGAAATATGTAATTAATTAGCTTAAAGGTCAGGTTGAAGCCAATGCCGCTAGTTCATTTAAGGTGCGTCCAGACTTGAACATTTCACCGAACCGAACAGCGAACATTTCGGCGAACTTGTTACGCTCAATGTGGACGGCGCGCTTGGAGCGCTTGAGATGGGTTACTGCGTAACAGTTCGGCGAAACTTTCGGCGAACTGTTACGCAGTAACCCATCTCAAGCGCTCCAAGCGCGCCGTCCACATTGAGCGTAACAAGTTCGCCGAAATGTTCGCTGTTCGGTTCGGTGAAATGTTCAAGTCTGGACGCACCTTAAGGGACCTTTCAGACAGACCGGCGCGGAGAGCGTCGGAGAGCATTTTTTTTTTCACACAGACCGGCCGTTCAAATTTGCTCTGCTCTCCGCGCCGGTCTGTGTGAACGGACACGCGGATGCGCTCGGAGCCGAGCGTACGCTCTTGGGCCGGACGGCAGAGCATATTCGGCCTACGGTCGGCTGTGCGAGCATGAAAGAGCACGCGAACGGAGCCGGTCGGATGCTCGAGCGCGAAAGGGCACGGGCATGGAGCAGCCGACCGGCTCGACGAGTAGCCGACCGGCTGCTCTCATATATTTCACACAGAGCGTATTGGGAGCATGCTCGAGCATCCTCTTATCATAAAAGAGTTAACATGTAAAAATAAAGCCTATTTCAATGTCTTAAGATTCTATTTTAAATGCGATTAAAATTTGCTCTGCTCTCCGCGCCGGTCTGTCTGAAAGGTCCCAAAGGGCGCAAAAGTTGCCTTCATACTAAAACGGTATCAAAGTTCGACGTTGACCAAAGTCGTCCATAATAATCATTTATTAACAATAAGTGTACAAAACGGAACATACTATTATTCCGCAAAAGTGCAATGAGATATCTATATACGAATATTATAAAGAGATAAAGTTTGTGTGGTGGTAGGGGGTAATCTCTGGATCTACTGAACCGATTTTGAAAATTTTTTCACAGCTACATTATTCTTGAGTGATATATAGGCTATATTTATTTTAAAAAAATTGGAGATCTCTGCGAAAATTGTGATAAACTACCCGTGCGAAGCCGAGCCAAGTAAATCAGTCTTGAGCTTTATCACAAGTGGCGCAGTCGGTAGGATCACCGCGACAACTTGTCTGTCTGTCTACCTGCCCACCAATGTAGTAGACAGTAGCAGTTGTATTAAGCATGTTAATGTGTGGACAGTGGAATAAAATAAATATTACATTTCTGCATTGTAGAATGATATCATTATGGAAGAGTCTACGTATTTGGAGAGGTAGTCTCATTATTTTTTATATGATTCAATGACTATTGATTATAATGTGAATGATGCTTCGCTATAAAGCTTGCGGATACAATTCGGAGCATGAAAGTAGGGCGTCTTAAGTTGAAATATTTTAACGATGCCGCTAAAGGTGCCTTTAGTAATTCGGTACCTACCGCTATTTCCGCTCCTAACTGTGATGTTGTGAAGTACGTCTGCCATATTTAAATGAAAACCATGAGATACATTATATTTGGTCCTTCTATTATATCTATCTCTTAGATAGGTTATCTATTAGATAGGTTTGGAGTTTGTAGCAGAAATTGCATAAAATCAATTCCTGGCCCATTGGGTTTTTACGTAAACAAAAAATAAAAAATAGATAACTTTTAAAATATGTTTCTCACGTTTTCTTTACACACAACACATGCTCCTTGACAAGACTTATAAGTGTCTGAGTTGATAAGTAGGTAATTAATTGTTGTTTTTAAATTTTTGGGAGGTATATCGTTATTTAAAGGCTTTGGAAGTGAGTGGAACCTATAAATTTTAGTCATATAACTGAGAAAAAATAAATTTTTACTGAAATAAAAAAAAACTTTAAGTGCCTGTTTCACCACTTTCTGATATGTATTAGATAGCTATCTACAACTTTTGTCTTTGTCACTTGACTAGTAAGAAAGTGACAAAACTTACGTTTAGGCTATCCAACACTTACTTATCAGAAGGTGGTGAAACAGGCCGTAAATATTATAAAAATAACCAGAAGATTCTTTTTCTTCTTTTCCTTTCAGATGTTAATCCTGCAGCTTTAGGTAAACATTTCATGTTTTTGAAGTAAATAATATGCGTAACTCCACTCCATATCCGTATTTGACTTATTGGAATTAATTGAAACATGTTCGGTATTAGTAAATAAAACGCTTTTGCTCGGCAACTTGTTTGAAATTCGTAAAATAAATTTACCTTACCTTCCATTCCATCGAAAGTTCCCATTCTATTTATTTAGGACAACAATAAATTGACCCACTTTTTTGGTAGGTAACTATAGAAAATTTATCGTTTCAAATGAAATTGAAACATTTCTGATAATTTTAAAATGCAACAACAAAATGTACTACATTTAATATTGTAGATACGTGACACGGTTTGTATAAGTAGTAGTAGTGGATATGGAATATATAAAACTGTGTGTATTCTAATTTAAATACAAAAATATTATTATATTTTACTGTTGCAGATTTTATTTTTTATCATTTTCTGGTAGGTAGGTCAACAATTAGGATGAGTCAAAAATTGATTACGTAAAGTATTTAATTTTGCATAAAAAATTGAGTGCCTACATCCAAATTAGCCCCAGTGTGGACAGGAATTAGGATGGATCATCTAGTTTTCTAAGATGCATATGCCGTCACATGGCAGCCTCAATTACCAGAGAACAGTGTATGGATGTGACGTTACACTAACCACGCCATCTGGAAACTGAAACATTAAGGTGCGTCCAGACTTAAACATTTCACCGAACCGAACAGCGAACATTTCGGCGAACAGTTCGGCGAAACTTTCGCCGAACTGTTACCCAGTAACCCATCTCAAGCGCTCCAAGCGCGCCGTCCACATTGAGCGTAACAAGTTCGCCGAAATGTTCGCTGTTCGGTTCGGTGAAATGTTCAAGTCTGGACGCACCTTTACAGTGACATTGTCACTGTAGTACAGTGACAATGTGACTGCCCATTGGCGCGGTTAGCAGTGACCCTGCCTTCCGCTCCGGGGTCGCGGGTTTCATTCCCGCCCCGAGTCTGGGTGTATGCAAGTATATAAGTATTTATATGTATTATACATTTACTAAATATATATATAAATATATTGTAGTATATATATATTGTAGTAAATATGTCTATCAGTCGGTTGTTACCTATAACACAGGCATTAAGTTGCCTACTTTAGGAATAGTCGACCGTGTGTGTATGTGTGTTATATTAAAAAAAAATGTAAAAAAGCAATAACTAAAAAAATCCAAGACATACATAAATTACTTAAGTACTTGCACGAAAAGATTATTTCAACAAGCAAACTAACTAATTAAACAACAAATATGTAGAGATCATACAAAAACAACGTTTCAGGTCGTATAATTCATAAACGGAGCTTATCGCTATAAAATAGTGCAGGGAACACAATCTTGATCTGGCGGCCGTTATGGTTTTATGAAAGAAAAAACCTAATAGTTTTTTCTTTCATAAAACCATAAAGGCCTATCACTATCGCATGGTTTAGTTTTGACGAACAATAGACACTCGCTGATTAAAATTCATCCAGCCGTTGGGATGCTTCGAGAGTTTAAATAATCCCACACACATATCCAGATACGCGTGAAAAACGTACCTAATTTTGCTGTTGCACTCTCGGGTAAAGGCACTCAAAGATGTTGCTTCGATCTCCATCTTCCGATTCTTACAAGTCACGGCAAATAAGTCTAGCGCTGACCTTCAATGCGCAGAAGTCGAAAATGAGGTATCTTGGGTGGTGAAGGGGTCGCGGGGAGGGCGTGGGGGTCGTTCGTAAGCACTGATTAGCTCTCGCGGATCCCTCGTAAGCGCAGATTGGCTCTCCAATCGTATTGTGTCCCGCTCACTCGTACGACGCTGCGCGCACTTGAAGGTCACCGGTCGACTTACGTGCCGGGGGTTATATCCCTCGGTATATGGGGTCGGCACAACATGGCATTTTCATCCACTCACTTCTGTTATACGTCAACGCATCATTCACCCCTTTTTCACACACTCCATCCATATTTTTTGATCTTTCTCTATTCTTTTTTCGCTCCACGTGCATATCTAACATTCTTCTATTAATATGGTTTTCTTCCCACCGTATAACATGGCCATACCATGCCATACAGGGCCTCATAAGAAGGCTCAGTGTCACTCAAACGGCGGTTGAGAGAGCTATGCTCGGAGTATCCCTGCGGGATCAAATCAGAAACCGACCGTTACCGACATACATAGCTCATCGAGTCGCGAAGCTTAAGTGGCAATGGGCGGGGCACATTGCTCGAAGGACCGATGGACGTTGGGGTCCCAAGGCGCTTGAATGGCGACCTCGCACCAGTAAACGAAGCGTAGGTAGACCCTCCCACTCGATGGACAGACGATTTCAAGCGAGTAGCTGGCAGCCGCTGGAGTCAGGCGGCACAAGATCGTGTGGTGTGGCGATCCTTGCAAGAGACCTATGTCCAGCAGTGGACGTCTATTGGTTGAAAAGAACGAACAAACGAACCATGCCAGCCTATTATCCCTTATCTTTTCTGTCATTGGCGCTAATTTCCAACTTGCTCTTATAGTATTCGTTCTTATTTCTTATCCATTCCTGTCACACCACACAAAAATCTCAACATTCACGTGCTGCTTATTAAACCATCCCATGTGGACGTAATTGACGCAATACCGTCACGTGGTGCTGTTTGCAATGTCACAGAATATATTATAATAGTACTACGTACGTGGCAATGTGCTGTAACTCGTAAACGCGTACGTACGTCGCCTCGTCTGGAGTCTGGATAAGCTCTAATTCACCAGGCGCTGTGTTACGCAATAAAACACTAATTCCCTTCGTGCACAAGACTACACAAATTTTCGATACCCGATGAATTTAGTCTCTAAGCGACTACCGCAATACAAATTCATATGGTCTTTGGAGCTAGAAAGTCCTGAGTGGAGACCGTACTAGTAGATATATGATAAAAAGTCAAAATTATTTTGCTATAATCCGCAAAATAGTAAAATTTGTATGGTACAACAAGCAGCATGTGCTATGCTCTGTCAGCCCTCTTGCTGTTAAATATGCAGGAAAAATAAGCAAGCAAGCGGACCCCAAGCACCACCACCAAGTAACACCACACAAATCCACCACCAAAATAAACTCGACGATCGTTTCGCTCCGACACCGGAGCATCCTCAGGAGATGTAGACTCTGCAATGCACAACTGCAAAGTTGCAGTTAATTTTTAGATAATAGATAATTTTTGGCCCGGCCCGGAAATCGAACCGGGGACCTCACGATCCGCAATGGAGACAGTCAGCATTCCTCACCTACTTGTTATATTCTCGAAAACTCGTAAACTGTCTCCTCCGTCTATATAATTCGCGAGACAATTCATCATCGTCTCTATTACGCAATAAAACGAAATCCGCGAGCCGGGCGTGTCGGCAGACCGTGAAATTGACCAACTTGTTGGCGCCTGTGCTTGTTGGGACTCTATTTTAAGTTTCGCCGAACGCTGAAGTAATTTATGTGTTCCTTGCCAAGTTAAGGGACTTAAAATATATAGAGAAATGTGTTAAAGTATGTGAGAATACACTCGAAAATAGCTACTTGTAAAACAAAGCTTAAATAGATTCCGCAAACAACATTTTGCATACCAGCATCTGTTTCATATTTCCCTACTAATATTATAAATGTTATTATTGGGTATACCAAGAAAACCTTTATGTGATTAACGGAAAGGGGTCACAACCCTCAACAGAGAGGAAGAAGATGCAGAGATAAATTAAAAAAGTTAAAATGTTTTTGTCGATTTGTTGGTTTGTCCTTCAATCACGCCGCAACGTAGCTAGATTTTTCGCAGACGTGATTTTATTTCATGGGTATAATTGCGGACGCGCAGAATGACATATGATACTTTTTATCCCGAGAAAATAAAGGGTTAGTGCAAAAACACATCAAAATAAACCCTGTAGTTTCGGATGAAATAAAAAAATCTCTTATGTTAAACATAGGTACATATATATATGTATATATAATATCGTCATTCGTCATCTTCGTTCCGTCGCGGGTAATAAGCTCGTAAGTATCAAATTCAAATAAACCCAGACAGTATGTCGGTGTGTGTTTCCATCCTCATTACGATAAAACATGTCGATAAAGGGCTGGGTGCGCGGGTTAACGAGCCCTTTCATCGTAAAATGCCTTTTTTAATTATATGGACAGGTGAGCCGTCTCGGCGGAGTGCTTCTTTCACAGACCTCCAGGCGAGATGTTTTGTTGTGTCCATACCACATGAGTAGATATCCCTACAGAGAGGAAGCTTCATACAAGCGGCCCGCTGTTATAGGTATCTACACTCACATATTCACTCGGCACTCAGCAACGGTTCACGGACGCTCCGCGTCTGACGCTACCAGCTGCAGTTGTATGGAAAACGTACGCTATGTGTGTGTACCTACAGCGGGCCGATTGTACGAAGCTTCCTCTCTGTAGAGATATCTACTCATGTGCCCATACTATTGTACGTGTACCTACACTCGCATTAAATGGGATACGTCAAAAGGAACTTACTTGAAAGAAAGAACGAGGAGTTATTCAAAAGGAATACACTCTCGACCCGAATGTTCCGGTAAGGAGGAACTCCTTTTTCTTCTCTATTAGAGTTAATAATGACATTTTCTTCTTTATTTGAGACACGATGATTATTCCCTGATCCTATAATGTAGTACTTAGTAGTACCAAAATCATTTTTTGTATTCTATTGTAGTAAGTCAAGAGTAAGTTGTAGGACTTAGCTGGCTGAGTATCTATTAGTAAAAGTTTCTTTTAACGCTTTTTAAGACTTTTACAACTTATTAACTGATGTTGCTGTGATATCACGCAGACGACCGATAATAGTCAGTCCGAAAAAAGTCTCCGAAAATAGGAAGACGACATTCAGACGTCCCACAAAAAAAAAACTCGAAACTACAATATTATACACCATTCAAGAAGGTTCCTGTTTGGTCACACGCTCCTCGCTGATCTTTATCAGAGCAAAAGATAGTATGATACAATAGAATAGTTGTATGGAATGTCTGCGTTTAGTCGACGCCGCTTATTGCTTTCATTTTAAGGCCAGGGATAAATCTGACGGAAAACCGCCAGTGGAATGACGCTCCAATTTATTGTAGGTTGAAATGTTAGAAAAGCGTTTTTGTTGTTCTTTACACACGTTTTTCCGTTAGAAAAATACGAGGACTAAAGACGAGAAAAATCGGCGTCAGATAAAAAGCAGCTGTCTGCGTTGTGGTCCGGCAGCCCTGGAACAAATGTTTAGTGATTAATAACAAGCTGAATTTTCGTGAGTAGGTTCGTTTCGACGAGACGACCAAGTTTTTTATCTATGAAAATTCTCAATGGAGGTAGCTACTCGAGTGCGTAGGTGTTAAACATTTCAATTCGCTCGGGTGGGAAATCGTTCTATAGGATTATAATATGGCCATTTCATTATACAAGTATTTACGAGGCTGCATACATAAAATCAGTTGGTTAACACCTGCCTAATTATTGGGCATAAGAACTGTACTACAGTGACACAATTTCACAGATTCCCATAACAAACTTTATTAATACAAAGCCATATTTCTCATTCAGTTAACAGCACATTTAATCACGACGCGACGCGGACAACGCTGATATATTGCGAGGTCACCATGTGAATTTATTCTTCCCAGAAATTATACTAGAAACATATTGCTTACATTGATGATTTGTGACGCTTATAATGACCTACAGTCATGTACTTAATGCTGATCGCACACTGCGGAAAAGCCGCATGTGTCGCTTGACGCAGGAGCTCGCATTGTTTGGATTAATTTTATTATTCGCGCGCATTCTGAATGGAATGGAGGAGCCTTGTCGTAGTGAATTGATAATGACACTTTTAGAGCGAAATTGGGTTAGAGAATAAGTTTTTGGTATTCATTGTTATTCACGCATCAAAATAAATCCCAAAAAGAACACAGTAGGATAATCAAGCTGATTTTATTAGCATAATATTTATAGTTGTTCGAATGCTTCGAATGTGCGATCAATATAAGGCATCAGGTTTTTTTTTTTAAATTTTAAACGATAAAAATTACAATCTGCATGAATCTTCGTAGAAAAGTAAGCGTTGATTGGAGAGTGTTTGAAAAATTTACTCAGAATCGTTTCCAAACAAAAATTCAGACGTCAGTCGAGAGTCCTCGCCTATTATTCCGGTATATAACGCAGACTTTGAAAGTTTCCGTACAAATTTTTAAATTCGTACGAAACTTTTTCTATTTCCCGTGCCCTGAAGCATTATAAAGTCGATGAAATAGAAAATCTCGGTTTCGCAGTTTGCAATAATGGCAACCCTATCTGGAAAATCAAAAGTTTCACCCACACTTTTCTATGTATGTTGAACTTTTTGTCCGCGACTTTGCCTGCGTGGAGTTAGGTTTTTCAAAAATCCCGTGGGATAAAAAGTATCCTGTGTCACTCATCTCGACTGTATCCGTGCAAAAAAATCACGTCGATCCAAAGCTTTATTGCAGCGTGATAAATCAACAAACAATTCCACTATTTTTCGAGTAGGCATCGTGTCTAGGTACTTAATAAAAAACTCATTATTTTTAACCCCCGACGCAAAAACGACGGGGTGTTATAAGTTTGAAGTGTCTGTGTGTGTGTGTGTGTGTGTCTGTCTGTCTGTTCCTCTGTAGCGCTCAAACGGGTGGACCGATTAGAATGCGGTTTTTTTTTGTTTGAAAGGTGAATTAATTAGTCGAGAGTGTTGTTAGCTATGTTTGATGAAAATCGATCCAAGATGGCCGCTGCTACAAAATGGCGGATTACATATTTTTTCACAACTCCCTTAATATGGGTATCAAATGAAAGGGCTTGACTAGCAGAATAGCAATATGTAAATCCAAGATGGCCGCCATTACAAAATGGCGAATATCGGAGGTTTTTTAAATTTTTAATTTATACTTGTTCGAGTAGACATCGTGTGTATGTACTTAATAAAAAACTAATTATTTTTATTAAATTAGTGGAGGTATTACCAAAAATTAAAATTCATGTAAAGTGATCGGTTAAATGCTGTGTAATCTGACACGTAAAATGCTAACAAATGTTTTAATAACAAAATTCATTTTTCGGAGAGCCAACCGTATTTTTTCGGGTTGTTAAACAAAGACCTTTCTCGTGATAAGATCTTTAGATTAGACGAACTGTTACAAAATTATCCAGTAAGTAGGTACGTACTTAAATACGTTCCAACTGTAATATAAGTAAAGAGTGACTAGTGTAATTGCTATTTTATCTAATCTAAGCAAATAAATGAAATTAAAGTCGAAATGAAGTTTACTTTTTTGAACCATTTGAACTTAAAAATTATAAGTTTATAGACATATTTTTTTTTAACTTTTATCATATTATCTATAGTTCGACTTTTAATTATCTGCAGTAATCTGACGTTTCCTAATGTCATTCCGTAAAATAATGTTGCCAACCCCATTTCTATAGTGATGTGATACGTTCAATTCATTCAATTTTATTTACAAAAGTTTCGTTCAAGCTACTCTTTCACTATCATCATAATTTTATTTATCTACTAAGTAAATCGATGGCTCCTACGTATAAAAGCCAAATTAACAATTTTGTCGTCTTGACTTTTTGTGGCAAACGCATCCTATTGGTACAATTAATAATATGAGCTTTAATTGAAAAAAAAGTAAGAAGTACTATTTTCTATTGCAGTATAACAGCCTATGTGTCGTAAAAATAATACAAATAGTAATTTTAGACTTACCGGCCAATCTGCATAATTTTTTTATCGTTTCGTTACGTTTATTATCATCGAAGTCATCTTTTAGTTATTACATAAATAACTAAAACTTCCAATTAATATATAATCGATACTTATTACTTAAGCCTTAACTACTTGTTTTGATTCTTGTTTGTCTGTATCTTGTTCAGCACGATTTCCTTGGAAGAGGGGATGGAAGTTTCTTTTGTACAACTCAGCATTAGTGTACAACTCAGCGTTAGTGTACTGGTTTCTTGAGATGCTTTTTTTACGCCAGTTAAGATTTTTTTTGTTAATTTGTGATTTTACTAACAAACAATGTGAAAGACTTTTAAAAAACTTGCTTTTGTTAACACTAGAAAGACGGGCGGGGGTCTTTTGACCGTTTTTGGAATTCAGGGCTACATAATTCCAAAACTATTAATTTTTGAGTCATATCCTCTCGTGACTTTTATTAAAATGGTTCAAATTTACATTGATATATAATCATTATATCATAAATAAGTCATACATCTACCTACAAAGACGGCATCGGTCATTTGACCGATATGACTTTTGTTAGAATAAACATATCCAATAGCGGGTCGTCGTCGTCGTCGTTGTTTCAACCAATAGAGGTCCACTGCTGGACATGGGTCTTTTGTAAAGATTCCCACAATATACGCCCTTGGGCCGCTTGTTTCCAGCGGCTGACAGCGAGTCGCTTGAGATCGTCCGTCCATCTAGTAGGGGGTCTTTCTACGCTTCGTTTAGCGGTGTGTAGTCGCCACTGAAGCACCTTGGGACCCCAGTGTCCAACGGTTCTTCAGCAATGTGCCCCGCCGATTGGCACTTCAGTTTCGCGACTCGATGCGCTATGTTTGTAACTCTGGTTCACCTGCGGATCTCCTCATTTCGGATACTCTCAGCGTAACTCTCGATCGCCCGCTGAGTGACCTTGAGCCTTCTTTGAGGCCCATTATTAGCGACCATGTCTCAGATTCATAAGTCATAGCGGGTAGACCATAATAATTAATTTATATTAGATGAAGTTTGTAAAATATAATGAACACGATTGTATTTTATTTATTCTTTTGCTTTCGTCCAGTAAACAGTGTTATGCAGCTGCCCCCCCCCCAAGAGGTTTGAAAAAATATAGCCAAATGCAACTAAAGTACTAAATTCACTCACTTATAAAATTAATAACGTCAAGTCCTGTCAAGAGCTATACTTGCTTTATAGCTTCCTAACCTCTCGACTGAACCTAAAATTCAAACTTTTCTCATCGTCCATATAATATCAACTTGCCCCTCCCCCCTTCCCATCAGCTGGCAACGCTCTTGGCTCCTCTTATGTTTGCAAAATCAAATCAAGCAAGGTTTGCGACATAATAAGTAGAAAATCAAAGCGTGCACATTGGACAATGCAATCAGTCAAAAACTTTTATTTGTCATATTTGTAAGTAAAAGTATAAGTTGGAGTTAATAAAAACATAATGAATATAAGAAAAATGAAAGCGTAATGTTTTTTTCACTTATTTGTTATAAGTTTTTGGGACATTTATTATAAAAAAAATATTTATAAAGCAAGCGGTCAAATGACCCCTCGCCGTCTTTCTTGGTAAGTCGATTATTCCGTCTTTCTAGTGTTAACTAGATATTTCTTAAGAAAACACAATACGTTCTAAATACGGGTCCATAACTATAAGTTTTGAAGAGTGAAGACTATAGAAAAGAAAACCAGATCATATAGTTAAGTATCAATATGACATATTTATCAAAATATGTAAATAATTTATATTTATTGTGTGAGTTAACAACTTAATTTAACTTTCACTAAATTAGATGAGTAAAAATATAAAAAAATTACATAAAATTACATATTTTAACGGCCACTTTGGCACATTGGCCTTATTAGATTGTTTTTGGAGTAAAATAAATATACTTAATAAATATAAAAAAACTAATGTACAAGTGCAGTAAAAGAAAAACTAAAATATATACAAATATAACATTATGTTGTAAATAAGGACGATATCTGTCATAATTAACATGCTAAGTTGCTGCTGCCCCTTTATTTAAAAAAAATATATTTTTAAAAGAATACCTACTAGTTATTCAGAAAAAAATATATTGAACAGTGTTACATATTTTTGGAATCCACTTGAATTTTCTAGAATCTAGATGATTTTGACCTCCCTAGCGCAGTGGTGAGCGCTTTGGTCTTATAAGTGGGAGGTCACGGGTTCGACTCCCAGCAGAGGCAATTTGGGATTTTATAATTTCTAAATTGTCTTTGGTCCGGTCTGGTGGTAGGCTTTAGCCGTGGCTGGTTAGCACCTTATCGGCAAAGCTGTGCCGGCCGGCCGCCAAGCGATTACGCGTTCCGGTACGATGCCGTGTAGAAACCGATCAGGGGTATGCATACCTCTTTCAAGTTTGCCCGCTTCCGTATTCGACTGCATCATCACTTACCATCAGGTGAGATTGCAGTCAAGGGCTAACTTGTAGTTGAATAAAAAAAAATAGATGATGATTATGAACTTAATCTGATTTTTGATTATTTTTTTTCAACTTTAGTCTTTAATGCGGGACCATGGTCACCCCATCATACGGGTGAGAGAGTTCCGAATCGATGAGATGAACATTCAATGTTTGACAGTTACCCATGAACATTTTGTATGGGAAAATGTTTTTTCTTTTATTTTTTCGTTAAGTTTCCAATATTTTTAACAGTTATTCTGCTATTCGGGACGGAGACAAATACAACAAATCAATAAAAATCAGCCAAGTGCGAGTCGGGCCTCGCTCTTTCAGGGTTCCGTACATAATTATGAACAATATAATATTTTGGGTCTAAGAAATATTTAATTTCCGAGCTAGACATCGCAACAAACCGTGAAAGAAAAACCCAAAAAAATGTTCGTTTATTTTGGTCACAGCTTATAAACTATTTAATAAATCGTTGTTTTCAGTATTTGTTGTTTAAATAGAGCAAATAGTACATAATATACTGAAATATCATATTCCCAACTAGTTTAGTTTTTGAGATAGCCCCCGTCACAAAAATGGTCTAAAACTGACAACTTTGATGGCCTCCCATTCCCTTATTTTTTGAGATAAAAATTAAAAAAATATATATTTGTACTCTACTTAATGAGCTCTAAACAATGATACCCCACAAGCTAGGGTAAAGAAAAAATTTTTTTTTCCGGCTCCTTTTTCATGTATGGGAGCCCCCCTGAAAAATAATTTAATTCAATTTCTAATTCAATATTTGATTTTGGGTTAACGTTTTACACTAAATACCAAAATTTCAGGTTTGTAACTCATTTCGTCTGCGAGCTAGAGACCTGTGACCGGCGGACAGACGGACAGACAGCCGAGTGACATTAATAGGGCTCCGGTTTTTACCCTTCGGGTACGGAACCCTAAAAACCATGAAAATCGGTCCAGCCGTTCTCGAGTTATAAGTGTTCGAACAAACCAGACTTTGTTTTATATACCTATTAAAGATATATGATAATATGTATTTATATATATACATATATATAGGTACACTTTGTACATAAAATATAATAATTACTTGAAATATAAACTTTAATTTGAATAAAATAATTGAATGATTCAAATCAATCACCTGTACCCCATCCCTATTTTATTTTCGTTAAAAAGTGACAACCCACGAAACTTCACATTAGTGCATACAATTAAAAGTCGAAGTTATAGATCTGAATTATGAGGTGAGAGATAACGGACGTTCTACGACGACACAATTCTTGTACATTGAAAATGATTAAATTTTATTATATATTTATTATAAAATACGAGCGGACACCCGCGACTTCTTTCGCGTGGATATCGGTTTTTAAAACTCCCGTGGGAAGTTTTTGTTTTTCTTAAGCTCTTTTGAGCTCACACCTTGCTAAAAACCGTTAAAATTTCACCGGTGGATGTTTAGGTAGATAAAAATGTAAACATCCGCCACTGAAAGTCCCATCAAAATCGATCCAGTCTTTTAGAGATTAGTCGGTAGTCTTTAAAGTATCTACTTTCTAACAAAAAAAAGAATGAATAAAATCAGACCACGCGTTATTGAATAACAGCTAAATACACATTTTGGCTTTCATCCCCTCTCCCTAGGAAACCGTGCTGAATTTCGGGATAGAAAATATCCTATATGTTACTCCGTAGTATGAACTTAAATCGTACCAATTTTTGCTTCAATCCATTCAGTAGTTTTTGCGTGATGCGCGCACAAACATACAGACAAACAGATAAACAGACAAACAGATAAACAGACAAACAGACAAAAATTTCAAAAATAGCTTTTTTATGTTCTATTACTTATCCCTAACATCCCCCAGTTATTATTTTGCAAAAATCTTCGATGTATAGATACGGCAACTCAACGATTTTATTATAGGTATGTATAGAATAGATTAAATACTAGCGACCCACCCTGGCTTCGCACAGGTAAATAGAACATAATCTTATGCCTACGTTTTTTTCTGCCGTAAGGTCTGTGCAGACCTAACCCACCATACATTGTGGCCAATTCTGTTGTACACAATCTCTAAACCTAAACTAAAATGACAGCGCTAAATATATCCCTATCTCTTTCACAATTCTCCTTGCGGGAAAAGATAGCACTATTTTTAAACTCGTCATTTTAGTTTAGGTTTAGAGATTGTGTACAACAGAATTGGCCACATTGTTTTGTTATATCTCAAAGGCAGCGTTTTCGATCCCAGGCGGCTTGACTTTTTCCGACATTTTCAAAAATTATCACTCATGACGTATCAACCAATTTACACAAAACATTAACAAGTTATGCAACTAAACCTTCCTCAAGAATCACTCTTTTCTATTGGTGAAAATCACATGAAAATCTGTTCAGTAGTTTTTGAGTTTATCGCGAAAAGACAGACAGATAGCGGGGCATTTTGTTTTATAATATTATGTAGTGATAAGTGATGATTTTAATTTTTATTGTACTATTGCGATATAATATAATATAAATCGTGCATCGATCGAATTGTATGCAAATTATATAAATCATTCGCATGACACATTGCACTCAATGGCGGCCTACGCGTGTTTTGTCTATGGTAATACGTTATTGTTAGCGAGCCATATCATTGAATTATTGTTACAGTTATAATGAGCTTTCAATAAATCATTCTATATTGTCTATAGTTGTCGACTGCAACTTTTATTGCGTGATAATTTTGTTTCAATCTTAGAAATACCTAGGTTTACATATTATTTTTTGAGCCCCTGTTTAAAACCACATTTTTTTACGAAAATCTGATAAACCACAGATACAGACACTTGTTTTAGAGCACGTCTAAAAGTAACGTTGATTTTGAATGGTTAATCTAAACCAAAATCTACAGATAAAAAGTCAAAAATTTAACTACTTAGATAAGTATTTACTAAAATGTGTCAAGAATAAATAACCAAATCCACGAGTTGAGATCGCATTCTGTTTTAACAAATTGTAATATCTAGATGCATCAAGTTTTTGAACTTAGATCTGTTTTTGGACTAGACAGATTAATTTGATTTTGGATTAGATAGGCAGAAATCTCAGCTATTAAAATTAAACAATCGTGCAATATAAATCGTGGGCATCAACGTTGAAAGCGACCTACGCTAATACTAATTATTATTTATTACTAGCTGACCCCCGCAACTTCGTTCGCGTGTTTATAGGTTTTATATAGAATCGGATCGGATCCCATAATTCTTTTATATACCTAAACTAAATGTAGCCTGTTACTCCTTATAACATTGAAAGTTCCATTAAAATCGATCCAGCCATATCGGAGATTAGCTGGAACAAATAGACAGAACGACAAACATAAATTTAAACGCACGCCAGTTTAAAATACGCCGTACGTACAAAGATCCGGGTCCCAAGTTATCGGAACCCAATAAATGCCTGTCATTTCTAAACTAAAAAACCTATGACCTTGAAATATTTACGGGACAATACTTAAAGCACTACCTTTCTAACAAAAAAAGAATGAGTGAAATCGAATAACGCGTTAATGAATTACAGCTAAATACACGTTTTAACTTTCATCCCCTCTCCCAAGGAAACCATGCTGGATTTCGGGATAAAAAGTATCCTATAACCTACCTCGGAGTATAAACTCAAATCGTACCAAGTTTCATTCGAATCCGTTCAATAGTTTCAGCGTGATGCGCGGCCAAGATACAGACAGACAGACAGACAGACAGACAGACAGACAGACAGACAGACAGACAGACAAAAATGAAAAAAATTACAGTTTTGGCTTCAGTATCGATTATAGAATGCCCTCCAATAAAAATTTTCAAAATATCTTCAATGTACAGAATTGGATCTGTTACAGTTTTATTATATTATAGATTTTTTATTATTATTTATTACTGTCATAGAATTATTACTACAGAAATACTAATAAACGATTTTAATATGATACTGAGCCTTTCCGACCTTCCTATAGGAAGGTGGTAAAGGCTCTATAATTTACAATGTTTCAAGGCACCATAAATGTAGTAATGTACCAAAATAATTAACTATTCTCAATAATAACTCTATCTTTAGAATGAGTCATGTAAGTAGCTACGGTGACAGATTTAAAGCATCAAAAAACAACAATGTGAAAATAAAATGGACCTAAATATCCTTATTTATGAATCGTGCGTTCATACCGATTTTTATTTGCAAAAGTTTCCGCATGGAGCGCTGGCTCACAGCTGTAGCTGGCTGTAGATACGAGTAGGTATGTGGACGAACTTGTGCCTTAAAACAAGGCTTTTGAGATCCATTTTATTTTTACGTAAAATCTATCAACATTGTCGTGTTGTACAGAAAAAAAATGTCCATTTTATCTATATTCTGATTTTAAGAGTTTTTTTTTGGGATTCCATAATATTTCTCAAGGGTTTATATTTCAGGGTTTGACTAATTTCAAGCTGGTGACCTCATTATAAAGCCCAATGCACAATACATCGTGCGTGTGACTCAACATCTTGCAATTTATAAAAGTTTCTGTAATTTTTCTCCACTGCGCGACAGCCGACATTAAAGACACGGTGTTTTTGTACACGTATCTGGGGAATGTACTATGTATGTAATATGTATGTATCTAAACCTATATAGAATTCTCTATACCTTCGGACAATTACAATATCTGTAATCTGTATGTATTTTAATCAATGAATAGATCAGTTTTAAGTGTGCGATATAGTTGTAGGTTTGATCTTTCTTTTAGTTCGCGTTTAACACAGTCGAGCCTTTTGTTTTGTTTTTTTTAACCCCCGACGCAAAAACGACGGAGTGTTATAAGTTTGACGTGTCTGTGTGTGTGTGTGTGTGTGTGTGTGTGTGTGTGTGTCTGTTCCCCTGTGGCGCTCAACCGGCTGAACCGATTTGAATGCGGTTTTTTTGTTTGAAAGGTGAATTAGTTGAGAGTGTTGTTAGCTATGTTTGATGAAAATCGATCTAATATGGCCGCCGCCACAAAATTGCGGATTACATATTTTTTCACAACTCCCTTAATATGGGTATCAAATGAAAGGACTTGACTAGTAGAATAGCACTATGAAATCCAAGATGGCTGCCTACACAAAATGGCGAATGTCGGGGGTTTTTACTTTCAGCCTGATTACTTTCAGCCTGATAACCCAATCAGTAAGGCTACATTTTAAGTAGGTTTTTCGCACTTCGTAATTTACCTGTGCTAGATAAACCAATGTGCAACAATTTAATTCATACATGTTTTGTGTAAAAATTACACATGATTTTAAACTCTTTCGTGACCACAATATTATATCATAGTGTTTCATTAAAAACTCCCTCCCTCAGCGCTAATTATAACGCAGGCCGTCAAAATAATTACATGTCTAGTGGCCTATTTGTACTTGCCAGGGAATTCGTTAATTGTTACGAATTTTCACGCCCGAAACACCTTATTAGTTGAATAAATTGCGTTTACTTGTTTGTTTATTCATAATGCTGATATTGTTTTACGTCATCATTGGGAACAGATTTTACGAGAAGCCTACGGAGGGAATGAAAATGTCATAAACAAGTGTAAATTGAAAATTTAAAAAACCCCCGACATTCGCCATTTTGTGACGGCGGCCATCTTGGATTTGCAATAATGCTATTCTACTAGTCAAGCCCTTTCATTTGATACCCATATTAAGAGAGTTGTGAAAAAATATGTAATCCGCCATTTTGTAGCGGCGGCCATCTTGGACCGATTTTTATCAAACATAGCTAACAACACTCTTGACTAAATCACCTTTCAAACAAAAAAAACCGCATTCAAATTGGTCCACCCGTTTGAGCGCCACAGGGGAACAGACAGACACACACACACACACACACACACACACACACACACACAGACACGTCAAACTTATAACACCCCGTCGTTTTTGTGTCGGGGGTTAAAAAAGAAGTAAGTAGGTATAAGTTCTCAATTGAGAACTTACTTCTTTTTTATTATTGTTCTATTTTTTTTATGTAGGTATACATGCCGCGATTACTCGGAGCGATTTGGATTCTTCTTTTGTTTGAAAGGCTATACTTTCCAGGTAGTCCCATGGTCTACAAGTTTGATGATGGGATCCTGAAAAAATCGAAGGAACTCTTCAAAGATGGTATATTGAAGTCGGTTTAATTTTTCCTAAAATATTGCTTGTTTTTTGCATCTTTGACTCAAACAGGACCTCTGATACCAAGAACTTGCCATTCATTCCGTCTTGGACCATTTTGCACTAATCGATTCTTCAGAGTTTTACAAGTTTCAAGTATTCACTAGAACTTTCAACAATGCATTCTCCAAGTGTGCATATTTTCATAGCACAATCCTCTTCCTTCTCATCCCTTAGATACTCGAAATCTATCAACGTTGTGTAAACTGGTACCTACTAAGGGTACAGCCACAGCCCCCTGATTGTGTGACTTTTGACGATGAAATGGTATTCATTTGATGGCTTAAGGCATCAAAGTAAAATAAACCATAAAGTCATTGAAATAGAGCTCAATTTCGTCTATCCATTCTTATACGTTTAGGTATGTACGATACGATCCATAACGCTCCATGTTGAAATCAGTTGTACTGAATTTGTGACTTTAAATCAATACATTCAAGGTATATTTTACTTTAATGGTCTTAGGCCATCCAATGAATACCATTTCATCGTCAAAAGTTACACAATCAGGGTACAGATTTACGACAAAGCACGTGTCACTTAGCATGAAAAGTTACATAGAATCTCTGAGCCTTGCTTATATGATTATCTCAGTTATGTTTGAGTTGGACAATTTTTGTGGACCAGCACTCCCTTACCTGGATTTATTGAGTAATGGATTCGCGTTTTTCCCACATCGACCAGTTAATGGTTTTGGCTTTGTTACAGCCTTGACAAAAGTTAATGAAAGTGGGTCAGAACAACTAGCACGTAAGTCAACAAACCGCAAAATAATTGGAGGATACAGTATAAATTTAAATATTATGAATAAAAAATAAAAAATCGAATATTTGACTAAGTGTAAAAAAATATTAAATTACTTTTGTTCATTGTTTGTCAACAGATTTCAAAAATTGAGTGTAGATGAATGATAATATTATGTTCTTGCACTTTTTGTGTAGGTACTTAAAATTATTGAGTCGCACTGTTCAATTTAACAGTAATAAAAGATTCACCCTAAAAGGTATATTTATATAGGGGAAAGGGGCCCAAAGCGGATACGTTAAGATTGAGTTTGAAAATCAGTAGTTTGTTAATCGATGTTAATATTAACTTTTACACAAACGAATAGTGTGTCTCATGGCGCATAAAGTCGTTAAAACAGATAAAGATCGGTTGATAAATAATAAAGTTACAAGGAAATTTATAAAACTTAAAGAAAAACCACTTTGCCCTCAGGGGGGGCCTAAAGCGGTTTTTGGTATCGGGCAAAGCGGACATACCAAAGAAATGCAAAATAAGTCATATAATCTTTATTGTTTTAATAAAAAACGCACAATTTAAATATTTTATTTTAAAAAAGAGCAAATTCAATCTCTCCTTTCAGCAAAATAAAAGAAATCTTCAAAATTAATAATGATGATGAAAATATGGCCTTCCTTTAAAGCACTGGCCATGGACTTTTCGTCCCACGCAGCTTGAGCAGTTTTTCGTTAGTATTTATTCACCATCTAAAAGGATACATACAATTGATATAACAGATCTCATTTCACCCTAGTCGTGGGCAAAGCGGTTAGGTAACCTCTTTGCCCGAACCGCTTTGCCTTTTTAGACTGTTCATTTTCACAATCAAAAATAACTTCAAAATCAGACGAGTACATACAAGTCGGCACTTTCATATCATAGTCAAATACACAAAAGTCAAGATCAATTTATTGATCAGGGCTTATTTTAACTGTAAATTAAAAAAAAACGCTCTACACTTACCGCGGTTTTTTTTCGAAATGCACCCAATTTTGATTTTTTACTGCACCTACTCGTGTAAACGTTCTTGCTGAGTCGGACGAATGCCGCAAGGGGAGCGGGGGGAGCGCATCGTACCCGCGCGCTTTTTATACACCTAACTATTGGCGCGTTCATTTAAAAAGACAAATCCGCTTTGGGCACCATAACCGCTTTGGGCCCCTTTCCCCTACCTATATTGTAATGTACCTATACCCGAATTACTAATTCCGTGGAATTCTGACGTTTCGTAGTGTTACCAGAGATAAAACGATTCCCACAAAAAAGATAAAAAATTCAAAACTTATGCAAATACAAATCAACAGCCGCATGTAGATATGACAAATGCCTGACAGACACTTCATGGTGATAATGTCATTCGACATCCATTTTTGAATAAATTTTTTCAATGTGCTTCTTTTGTTGTCTATTGCTGTTAGTGTGCACTTTCTAGTTTCCACTCTTGGTGTTTTCTATTTTAAGGCGAAACGAGTAATATTATTACGCGGCATATGGCTTTTTATGATGAGAGGGAATTAAAGTAGTTTGGGGTAAAATCGTACTTCGTAGATGTTTACCCTGTTCTCCATACAAATAACTCATCTGTAAATGACAATGACAGCTGTCAGAATTCCACGAAATTAGTAATTCGGGTATATATTTTTTATATCGGGTGATATAAAAATATCAAATAACATTTATTATTTTAAATCTCCATTCTCAGGTTTGTTATTTGGCTCGTTTCGTGTTATACATATTTTGAGGTCGTTTCACTGCGTCACATAATTTCAGTTATCAGTGATATGACACGTATAATTCACCTAAAACACACGGCCGTGTTCACGACACAGCAACAGCCCTATTTTTATTTGTACGGACTAAACGATTGATGGAAAAAAGCACTTAAATTTCCTATTATTTATGAATGAAGGCATTTGGTGAAACAAATTATTGTCAACTTAACAACTCCAACCGGTTTTTAACTATGTACCTACATAGGTAAAACGAAAGTAATAATAGGGGGTTGAGTATGATTTTTTCGTCCAAAGCACTTGTCACTGTGGAATAAATAAAAACGTTTTAGTGTAAAATTCAGATTACAAACTTAAATTTAAATTAAGTAAACAATTGGCGTTGTAATACGTTTTGGGTAATTTTCACTGATCTTTATTAAAGTAAGCAGGCTGTCTGGCTGTGCAAATAAAACAAATCGCCATTTTGGCGCTGTTTGCTTAGAAAAGCGAGAGTGAAGGTACCCGGCACTATAATATGAAGGTACATTGCAAATGTCCTATGCCTTCGGTGCGGGGCGCCTTGAATCGTCACAAGAATCATTATGGATGGACACAACCTGTCCAGGGTAGGTACTATTAATAGAGGTCTGTGTTTTGCATTCGTTTTGAAATCAAACGTGGATTTACATTAAAAATTCCAGTACTTACTTCTTAAGCTCGTCACACTATGGGCAGGCCGTCAGGCTGACACACCAGGCTTTTCATTTCATCACGCATATCTCCCTCGCTTAGCACGGTTTTTGAACCCCGACGCAAAAACGACGGGCTGTTATAGGTATGTTTGTGTGTTATGACGTGTCTGTGTTTTCCACCGTAGGGCTCAAACGGGTGAACCGATTTGAATGCGGTTTTTTTTGTGTTTGAAAGGTGAATTAGTCGAGAGTGTTCTTAGGTATGTTTGATGAAAATCGGTCCAAGATGGCCGCCGCCACAAAATGGCGGATTACATATTTTTTCACAACTCCCTCAATATGGGTATCAAATGAAAGGGCTTGAATAGTGAAGTTTGGGGGTTAATGTTACTCGCGTCCGTAGGTTTTTACCGAAGTCAGGTCTTAATCCTCTTTACCCTACACGTGACCCCCGGTTGGTGCCAAATGAGTAACATCTTCTCAGGTGGTAGGCTTTAGCCGAGGCTAGTGTGACCACCCTGCGAGCAAAGTCGTGCCGCCAAACGACTCAACGCGTTTCGGGTTGATTCGTGTTCCGGAACGATGCTCGTTGTAGCCATTCATAGAGGAATGGGTCTGTACAGTTGTGCTGCATTTATTGACAGGTTCTGACCTGAGATGTAGGGATGCCGGGCGGCTCAATTTGGAGGGCAGCGGGATCCGAAGCACGGTGCACCGCTGGCCGACCGCAGGTAGTAGGGGGCCCAATTAGTAGGTTCGCCACCTATGAAAGGCTGCCCCGCCACCTTGCGAAAAATCCTGGGATGGCCTCCATCGTGCCGGTTGGCGACCGGAGAGAGGACCCGATGGCGATTCCCAGGGGGGTTCGGGCGTCCCCGCGGTCTCCGGTTGAGTCTACCATCAGCACCTTTGCATTGAAGGTCACGGTGTTAAGAATGCAGCACCTCGTACAACTACCATTTCTTTAGTCCTATTCACTCCCCAAAAAACAACATGAAGCGAAAAACAAAGAGAAATCGGTCTTCACAGCGGCTGCACCTCCTCTCTTTTGCAGTGCACCTCTCCAATATTCGAGGATTGCACTCCAATCTCAGTGCGGTCCATCACCACCTCGAGACCGCTAAGCCGCACCTACTCTTTCTTACGGAGACACAAATCACGAGTCCAGCGGATGTTGCGTACTTACAGTTTCCCGGATACTCGCTAGAGCACAATTTCAAACCTCGCGCTGGTGTCTGTATGTACGCTCGTGATAACATCTGCTGCCAACGTCTCCGTAATTTGGAGGTACCGAATTTCTCTGTTCTGTGGTGTTTGGTAGACACAGGTTTTGAAAAAACAGTCTACGCCTGTGTCTATCGTTCGCATAGTGGTGACCAGGAGACAACCCAATTATTCAATTATCTCAGTGACACGGCTGACACCATCCAACATCGATATCCGTCCGCACAACTGGTGTTTCTGGGGGACTTTAATGCCCACCACCAGGAGTGGCTGTTCCCATACCAGAAAACTGATCATGCTGGGAGAGAGGTGCGCAAATTTGCATTATCGCTAGATCTCTCTCAGTTGGTTCAGGAAGCCACCAGGGTACCGGATGTCGATGGACATACACCCAATTGTTTGGACCTTCTGCTGACAACCGATCCAGATAGGTTTTTGGTATCTGTTTCTGCCCCCTTGGGCACCTCAGATCACTGTCTGGTGAAATCTGTATCTAACTTCTATCCTCCTGTCTCTGACTCATCTGTTAAGAGGCGGGTGTGGCGATACAGGTCAGCAGATTGGGATGAGATGCGGCACTTCTTTGCATCTTATCCATGGCGGCAAATTTGTTTCTCTTCCAACGATCCGTCGAGCTGTGAGAGTGCTATATCAGATGTGATACGCCGGGCAATGGAATACTTTATTCCATTTTCCGACGTGTCTCCTGATAGCAAGATTCCCCCTTGGTACAATGCTGAGTGTGCTGTTGCAGAAGCCCGTAAACAATCAGCGTTTGTAACTTGGGCGGACGCTCGCGCTCTCAAAGCACCGGACGTAAAAATCAAGAAGAGAGATTTCAATATTGCCACCAAGTCCTACAAGAAGGTTTTGGAAAGAGCCCGTTTCGACCGAACTAATCGCATTGGACGTAAGCTCGCCACTTACCCCAGTGGCAGTAAAGCTTTCTGGTCCCTTGCGAAGTCGGTTGAAACCAATTTCTGCCGTTCTTCACTGCCGCCTCTGCAGAAACCTGATGGATCACTGGCCATAACTGCAACAGACAAAGCCAACCTGCTTGCTTCTCTGTTTGCTGAAAACTCACGGTTAAATGCTGGAAGCAACCTCCCACCCACTCTTCCACCATGCGACTCCAGTATGCCGGAGATACGCATACACCAGCAAGAGGTCCTTAAAACTCTTCGGAACCTCGACGTGAGTAAGGCCAGTGGCCCTGATGGTATACCTGCTATAGTCTTGCGGAATTGCGCCCCCGAGTTGTCTCCTGTGCTAACACGCTTGTTTCGCCTCTCTTTGGAAACTGCTCAAGTCCCCAAATCGTGGAAAGTTGCAAACGTGCAACCAGTACCAAAAAAGGGGAGTCGTGCTGACCCGGCAAATTACAGACCAATTGCGATCACGTCCATCCTCTGTAAGAGTATGGAACGTGTTCTCAATAATAAACTCCTCGCATACCTAGAAGCTAACGATCTCCTGTCAGACCACCAGTACGGATTTCGGAAAAATCGATCTACGGGAGATCTTCTAGTGTATGCCACACATATCTGGGGTGAAGCCATTGAGAAATACGGAGAGGCGCTAGCCGTTTCTCTCGACATCTCAAAGGCTTTTGACCGGGTCTGGCACGGCAGTCTTCTCAGTAAGCTTCCAGCATATGGAATACCCACTGGCTTTTGTAGCTGGATATCAGATTTCCTGAGTGACAGGTATTTTCGGGTAGTCGTCGACGGCTACTCGTCTGACCTAATGGCTATCAATGCCGGTGTCCCTCAGGGATCTGTTCTATCCGCAACCCTTTTCCTGCTGCACATCAACGATCTGCTTAAACCCGGTATCTTTGGGTACGCTGATGACAGCACCGTTACGGATAGATACACGTCCAGTTCTCGAGCCAGTGCTACTGAGATCCTTGAGCAAAGAGAGGCAATGGTGAATCGCATTAATTTGACTCTCAAGGAGGTGTCTGATTGGGGTGACGCCAATTTAGTTAAGTTTAATGCCACCAAAACTCAAGCGTGTTTATTCACCGCAAAAAGGAGCCCTTTTACCTTGGCTCCTACTTTCCAAAGTGTATCCGTTCCGATTAGTGATCACATTGAGCTTCTGGGTATTGGCATCTCACCCAAACTCAATTTCGGGAAATGCATCGAGTTGAAGGCCAAAACAGCTGCCAAAAAACTTGGTATCCTGAACAAGGTAAAGCGGTACTTCACACCTGCACAACGCCTCACACTTTACCAGGCTCAAATCCGGTCAGGCATGGAGTACTGCTGCCACCTCTGGGACGGCTCTGCCAAATACCAACTCGATGCATTAGACTCGGTTGATCGCCGCGCCCGTAGAATCATAGGCGATCGGTCACTAACGCAGGCGAAATTGCTCAGTTTACAGCACCGACGCAATGTCGCTTGTCTATCGGTCTTTTATCGGATATACTTTGGAGAGTGTGCTCAGGAACTTTTTAACCTAGTTCCTCCTTCACCATTTCACCACAGAACAGCGAGAAGTCGAGAACGATGGCATCCCTATGTGGTTGACGTTCAGTCGGCTCGAACAAAGCGCTTTCGGTCGACGTTTCTGATACGAACCGCTAGGGTGTGGAACGCCCTTCCGGCTTCCGTGTTTCCCGCCTCGTTCGACTTAAGTACCTTCAAGGCAAGAGTGAATAGGCATTTTCTAGGCAAGCGCGTTCCAACTTAGACCTCATCATTGCTGTTCAGGCATGATTGTCGTCAAGCGTAGGCCTATTTCGCAATAAAAAAAAAAAAAAAAAAAAAAAAAAAAAAAAGTAAACTGTGATAAACCAAGATGACCGCCGCCACCACTAAATGGCAAATGTCGGGTTTTATTTAAATTTTTAATTTATACTTGTCCATTAAAAGCAGCGCCTAAACTCGAGAGGACAGCGAAATATTTAGTCACGTATAAAACATTCCATTCTTGTGTAAGGAAACCTTGCACATTCGAAACCAAAAGAGCTTTAAATATGAGATAGCGGTATATCACAGCTCGTGTCATACTTGTACCACTCAAGCGGTCATTTAACTCCGTGCAATGGACCTTTTAGGGTTCCGTACCGTAAGGGTAGCAAACGGATAGACGGTTACTAAGGGGTCTACAGTTTCAGCCATAGTAGGTAGCCAGTTGAATATTTCACAGTTTGTGTACTGTTTGCAGTCTCCGCAGTAAATAATAAAAATTAAAAAAAATTGAAACCCACGTAGTACTTTCGAATGTCGAAAAAATTGCATTATTTCAGTTATATATACGTATTATTAAGTATAATATCTAAGGTAAGTTTCATGAGGTTGTTTACTCCGAGTAAAGCATCAAAAGATAATTAATAAAAACTAGTGATCGTTCATTCAGAGAATTGTTGGTCAAACATTTTACTTATTAGAAGAATTTATATGTGTTCACCACTACAGTTCTTAAACATCACTGCTGGACACAGGCCTCCTCTCTCTCATAGGAGAGAGGGATTTAGAGCTTAGACCCGCCACGCGGTTCCAATTGCATTCCGGTTTCAGTTGGCGGACTTTAACGACTATTGTCACATGATAGTGGTAATATGAAGCTGCTGCAGAAAGCTGTGATAGCCTAGTGGTTAGGACGACCGACTTCTAATCGGAGGTCGTGGGTTCGATCCCGGGCACGCACCTCTAACTTTTCTGAGCTATGTGCGTTTTAAGTATTTAAATATCACTTGCTTTAACGGTGAAGGAAAATATCGTGAGGAAACATGCATGCCTGAGAGTTCTCCATAACGTTCTCAAAGGTGTGTGAAGTCTGCCAATCCGCTTGACCAGCGTGGTAGACTATGGCCAAAACCCTTCTCACCCGAGGAGACCCGTGCTCTGTAGTGAGCCGGTAATGGGTTGATCATGATGATGATGATGATGATGATAGTGATAATAACCGGGACCGACGCCTTAACGTGCTCTCCGAGGCACTGAGCTCTTTGACTGCCTCCTTGGTTTAGTGGTTTTCATATCATATTCACGAGTTCCTGGGCTCGATTCCTGGGTCGGGCAAATAATATAATTTATAAGTATGGTAGGTAGTAAGAGAACCCTTCGAACGCAAGTCCGACTCGCACTTCGCCCGTCATATTATTACGACTTGTTTTGTTCTGCGAAATACTGAAGGCAAAAAAGTGACACGGACGTACAAAATCTACGCACAAAATGTTTGAATTGACACTTCGACAGATAAGTTATTATTATCATAAGATGATTAATTGGCCGATTCATTCGATTCGATATTATTTATCACATAAAAAGCAGCACTTAACAGCTTAAAATCTTTTAATGAATAGGTAAGTAGGTAGGTACCTTTATTCGTATGAATACTAATTGATGTGCTTACGCCCTTTTAGAAGTATTATAGTAAAGTACTAGCTGTACCGCCCAGACTTTGCATGGTTGAACTTTTTTACAATTATGTCCCCCGACCGAATTTCGGCCATCTCAATCTTAAAGGCTAGTGTATATTTTGCTCACCGGTAAGAATATAAATACGATGTTGATTATAATTTTATGCACATAACAGCCATCACTTTTTTATTTCGCAACGATTGTTAAGACTTACGTGGCGTGCAATAAAATTATCTTTTTAAAAACTATTTATATTTAATAAACACAACAAAGCTGTGATAGCCTAGTGGTTAGGACAACCGACTTCTAGTCGGAGGTCGTGGGTTCGATCCCGGGGCACGCACCTCTAACTTTTCGGAGTTATGTGCGTTTTATGTATTTAAATATCACTTGCTTTAACGGTGAAGGAAAAACATCGTGAGGAAACCTGCATGCCTGAGAGTTCTCCATAACGTTCTCAAAGGTGTGTGAAGTCTGCCAATCCGCTTGGCCAGCGTGGTAGACTATGGCCAAAACCCTTCTCACTCTGAGAGGAGACCCGTGCTCTGTAGTGAGCCGGTAATGGGTTGATCATGATGATGATGATGATGATGATGAAACACAAAAATGCAAAAACTTAAGAATTAATATAAAACAAAGGAACTTATACTAGAGACACAGAGTAACGATATAAGAAAGGAGTTGGAAATAAAATGTGTGAATTTCGGGACCTCTGGAGTATTTATATGATTTGGTAGTGGAGGAGATACCTAACGAGCTATTGTTATTAGGATGAGGGGTGATAAACAGTTTATTTACATTACCATCAATGAACTTATTTACTAGAAGTGCATAATTTTTAGGGCTGGATATTGGTGATTAGTAATTATCTGGTAAACAACTATGTGGTAGTACTGTACTAAGTGCTTTTGTAACACGATGAATATATGAATATGAATACGATCATTAATTAGACAGCAAATAAAAATCATTAAGTCGGATTTAGACGCCCATCATATTTTGTTGCCAATTCGTAGGTCATATAGGTACCTACTTAGGCCTAAATACATCCTACATAATTTGAAGATTTGAATCGTTTAGAAACTTGGCATTGTCAATAAGGTTAAGCGGTACTTCGCTTCGGATCATCTTTTCGTTTGATATAAAGTTCAAGGTTCATAGAATTTTATCTTTGGCACCTTTGGGATTTATAGGCAGGTAGGTATTACCTACTGAAATTGATTACTATCGGAACTACCTACTTTCAAACGAACTGATATTAATTTATTGTAACCACTTGTTAGTTATTTTGTTACTATACATCTGTATACATATAATGAGCTGTAACCACTCTTTGGTATTTTTGCAAGCTTGTTCAGGATCATGAGGTCTTGGATACGAGTCCCGGGTCGAGTCAAAATAATTTTTTATTGGGTTTTCTGTCAAGAAATGCAGAGTCGATCCTGGGCTGCGCCTGGTGTCTCTACAATCGTGTCGCATTGACGTGCCATCGATTTATGAGAGTGAAGTAATAGAGAGTGCACCTTGTGTTTGCACACACACTTATATACACTATAATATCTCCTGCATAATTAGCTAGTCCCCGTCTCCATTAAGTTTAGCGACCGTCACCGAAATCAGGTCGGAAGAACATTAACCACTAGTAAACAAGGCGTGGTCATAGGTCTACTCTTTATAACATTTAGGGCTTGTTTCACCACCTACTGATAAGTGTCGGGTAGCCTATTCACATATTTTGTCTTTGTCACTTGACATAAAGTAAGAAAGTGGCTTTTACGTTTAGGCTATCCGACACAATATCAGAAGCTGGTGAAAAAGGTTCTTAGTTGCGTGTCATAAATCTATGGGAAAGTAGAGCTGGTTGTATGCACGTTCATAGTGATAGTCCAGTACACTCGACACACAAATAGTTTTACAATTTAATATTGTATTGTATCTATACTAATATAATAAAGCGGAAGAGTTTGTTTGTTTGAATGCGCTAATCTCCGGAACTACTGGACCGATTTCAAAAATTCTTTCACCGTTGGATATGTAAGTGATCCTTGAGTGCTATAGGCTATATATATGTACCACGGGCGAAGCCGGGGCGGACCGCTAGTGTTATATATATGTGTCTAGCCTTACCTACTTGATACAGAACCTACACGGACATCCGGCTTTCGAAATGGTTATTCGCTTTAATCCTTTATCTCTTTGTTCGATGATTGGAGGCGCCAACGGTAAACCGCTAGTCGGATTAAGATGTCAAAATCAATCTTCGTCAATTTGTGGGCCGTACTTTAACTATTCGGTGCGTAATGCCAAATCATTGCTAAACCATGACTTGTCAATTAGACACTCGTGTCACGTGTGCCATAAAGCCTTTGTGATTGAAACGGTGGCTTTCAGTCGTTCGTGTGTTCATTGATGAATAAAATTTGAGAATTTGCAATTTAGTTCAGTAAATTTATATACAGTCACAGTTTGCGTCAAATCCAGTAGTTCTGAATTTTTGCAGACTTGTTTTTAATGTTGGATCCATGTTTGTGACCTCGAGCACCGAACGCAACTTTTTCAAAAATCGAAAAAACCGCGAAACTTTTGGTTTTTCAGATTTTGGCGATTATAGCTCTAAAGGACTAGTTTTTGATAGTATCTTTTCATGACGTTTTTAAAAAGACTAAATTTGCTACAATAATGAGACTACAGAGACGTAGACCTAATAGTTTTCGAGATAAAGCTTTTCAAAATTCATGATTTTTACGAACTTCGCTATTTTTTGCAATAGTAAAGCGAACGATGTCCATAGTCGAAAAAAAATCGGACGTTGAAAAAGAAACTGCGATTTTACTCGACACTAACTCTAGGTACACTTGACGAGATAGCAACAGCAGGAGAGCTTTAGATTATTTATTTTACATCTGTGCATTTTTAACCCCCGACGCAAAAACGACAGTTTGACGTGTCTGTGTGTGTGTGTGTGTGTGTGTGTCTTTCTATTCCCCTGTAGCGCTCAAACGGATGAACCGATTTGAATGCGGTTTTTTTTGTTTGAAAGGTGAATTAGTCGAGAGTGTAGTTAGCTATGTTTGATGAAAATCGAACCAAGATGGCCGCCACTACAAAATGACGGATTACATATTTTTTCACAACTCCCTCAATATGGGTATCAAATGAAAGGGCTTGACTAGTAGAATAGCACTATTGCAAATCCAAGATGGCCGCCGCCACAAAATGGCGAATGTCGGGGTTTTTTAATTTTTTAATTTATAGATACTTATGTCATAAACTAATTTCGAAGGTTTTAAAACATCGATAGGTAGGTAGGTACATGACCCCAATATCATCAGCAAAAGGCTTGAGAAGCAAAGCGCGTTGAGAACTCAAATCTTAAGAGGACCTTGATTTCCATTTTTATGCATAATTACGAGTCAGTTTTCAATGTGAAGATTAATTGGAAGCAACTTCTACTTTTATCTCTCACCTTAAAAGTATGCTGTGAGCTGTCCACGCGGACAAAAACAGGCTTAGGTAGTTGTTAGTTAGTTAGTTAGGTAGGTAGTTAGGTATATAATATACATATAATAAAACAAATCTTATATAGGCTACTTTTCAACTATGGGACACCCACATAATTTATTTCCAAACTTTGTAATTTACGAGGGAAACTAAATTAATTAAACTGCCATTGTGGGCCGAAATAATTGGGTGGTTTAATTTACTGTGTTTAATTCGAAAGTGTATAACAATATCCAATATTATACAATCTACTCCGACTTCTGACTGACTGACTGAGCTAGATATACTCTATTGGAAATTTAGATGATACCTGAAGTATCTATCCTAGAGGTGCTACTAAATAGGTGTATGCTGATATTACATCCCTAAAAAGCGGTGATAGCCTATGCCCTAGTCTAGTGGTTAAGATATCCCTATCGCGGGGACCGATCGCGATCCCTTCTGAATCTGATCTTTTCGGAGTTATGTGCGTTTTAAACAATTCAATATCACTTTCTTTAATAGTGAAGGAAAACATCGTGAGGAAACCTGCATGCCGGAGAGTTCTCCACAATGTTCTCAAAGACGTGTGAAGTCTACAAATCCGCACTTGGCCAGCGTGGTGGACTGCGGCCTAAACCGTACCTACATAATAATTCAATGCCAACCTTTCTTATTTTGAGAGGATACCAGTGCGTTGCAGAGGGCCTGTAATGATTGATAATGATGATCCCTAAATGGATGAAAGGGGTGAAAAAGTTTCTATGAAGAAATATTTTTTAATCCTCAATCCACTCGGATAAAGTGCATCAACTAAGTAGTACCTATTAAAAATAATATACAGTAAAGTATGTAACAAAATCAATAATACTATGTATAGCCGACACAAGTTTGGACGTTTGCCTTATTATTAGGTGTGTCATAAAACTCATAAAATATAGGTATGTAGGTAATATATTATCTTAACATCCTTGAATTGATGTGTGGTTATATAAAAACATTTGCCATTAAAATTAAATACGACCGCAAACAATCCTATTCTCAGATTTTTAATTCCGTGGAATTCTGATGTTTCGTAATGTTACCAGAGATAAAACAATTCCCACAAAAAAGATAAAAAATTCAAAACCTATGTAAATAAAAATCAACTGCCGCATGAGGATATGACAGACACTTCATGGTGATAATGTCATTCGAATTTCGTTTTTGAATAAATTTTTTAATGTGCTTCTTTTATTTTCTATTGTTGTTGGTGTGCACTTTCTAGTTTCCACTCTTAGCGATTTCTATTTTAGGGCGAAACGGCTAATATTATTACGCGGCTTAGGGTTTCTTATGTTGACAGGGAATTAAAGTAGTTTGGGGGTAAAATCGTACTTCTTAGATGTTAACCCTGTTTTCCATACAAATAACTCATCTGTAAATGACAATGATAGCTGTCAGAATTCCACCAAATTAAAAATCAGAGCATACGTTATTTTATTCCTGTGTGGCACCTGCTTTAGATTTATGTATATTAAATTCCTTCTTATATAGATTTCCAATGCTTAGAACTTTTCGAGAGCGTATCAAACACGGTCCTCAAGCTACATAAGTCAGCCTCTCCCACGCAACTTTATAGAATGTCCAACACTGGGTAACCGGTAGACGTTCTCCACTCTAGAGCACATCTGCTCTAGTGATCAACGGTAATGTGAAAATGAGCAATCCATTACCACTTCAGCTAGATTGACACAAGTTTTGATAATATCCTCAAGTTTTAGAAAAAAAGTGCTGTTACGAGATTGTGTACAACAGAATTAGCCACATTGTTGTAAAGTTCCTGTATTTCTACGAAGCTACAAGGTAAAGTGAGTTAGACAACTAACTTCGTCAATACAGTTACGAACTGCAAACAGTTTAACAACGCTACGCTAGCTTATAGTACAACAAACCCCTGCGGAATGGAAGTTGGAACCTTTATTGGCTCTGAAGGGTATACACAAACGTGAAACTTTAATCATTGGGCATTATAATGTAGTGTTTATCATTATTCTTCTTACAAGCGGACACCCGCGACTTCGTTCGCGTGGATATTGGTTTTTAAAAATCCCGTAGGAATCATTTTGTTTTCGAACTCCTTTGAGTTCATACCTTGCTAAAAACTGTTAAAAGTTCACTGGTGGATGTTTAAGTAGATCAAAATGTAAACATCCGCCAGTAAAAGTTCCATCAAAATCGATCCAGCCTTTCTGAATTACATCGTTAATGAATTACAGCTAAGTACACATTTTAATTTTCATCCGCTCTCCCAAGGGAACCGTGCTGAATTTCGGGATAAAAAGTATCCTATATGTTACTCCGTAGTATGAACTTAAATCATACAAAGTTTCATTTCAATCCATTCAGTAGTTTTTGCGTGATGCGCGCACAAACATACAGACAAACAGACAAACAGATAAACAGACAAACAGACAAACAGACAAAAATTTCAAAAATAGCTTTTTTACGTTCTATTGCTTATCCCTAACACCCCCCAGTTATTATTTTGCAAAAATCTTTAATGTACAGATTCGGCAAGTCTACGATTTTATTATATGTATAGATAGATATAGATAGAAGATATAGATATAGATAGATAGATTTGTCAACCGATGGACGTACATTGCTGGACATGGGTCTCTTGTATGGACTCCCACATGCCTCGTTCTTGCGCCACTTGAATCTAGCGACTCTCAGCGACACACTTTCTGCTGCGCTGACAGCGCTTTCCTGTGGGAGGTTACCATTAACAGAAAACCGAGTGGTCATAACTAGAGGGATTCATTCAACTCTATCCGTTAGTCTTCCGTTTTCCCTCGATTCTTATTTCTTATGTATAGTCTGGCAAATCCCTATCAATATTATAAATGCGAAAATTGTTGGTTGGTCCTGCAATCACGCGGCACGCCGCTACTCAGAGCATCGGCATTGATATATCTATACTAATAAATAAAATTGAAGTGTCTGTCTGTAATATCGAAATAACTACCTCATATTAAGCTCATATGGTTATTTGAACGCTACCATAACCAAATCACACGTTTTTAAAATTTTTGTCTGTCTGTCTGTCTGTCTGTCTGTCTGTCTGTCTGTCTGTTTGAACGGGCTAATCTTCGGAACGGCTGAACCGATTCTAACGGGACTTTCACATACAAGTAGAGAATTAACCAGGGAGTGACATAGGCTACTTTTTTAACCGACTTTCAAAAAAGGAGGAGTTGTGTTTTTCTACCTATGTACACCGATATCTCTGAGATTTCTGAACCGATTTGCGTAATTTTTTTTTTAATCGATAGAGAAATATTGCGACACTGTCCTACAAAAAATTTGGATTCCAACTCCTCAATCCTGATGCTGTAGGGGATCTGATCCCCAAAACTAATGGGATTTAGGCGCTGTCGGTTATTTAAATTGATATTGGGGATACCAATTAAAGACTTTATTGTTGAATGACCTCGAGTAGGTACATGTCCAACTCCTCAACCCTGATGCTGTAAGGAATTGCATTCCAAAATCGTAAGGATCCCACGGAATTTTTCCGTTTTGTGGACGGGTTACTACTTACTACAGATAGGCTACTTTTTGTTCTGGAAAATCAAAGTTCCCACGAGATTTTTACAAACCTAAATCCACACGGGCGAAGCCGTGGGCATCATCTAGTTAATTAATATAATAAAACTGTAACAGATCCAATTCTGTACATTGAAGATATTTTGAAAATTTTTATTGGAGGGCATTCTATAATCGATACTGAAGCCAAAACTGCAATTTTTTTCATTTTTGTCTGTCTGTCTGTCTGTCTGTCTGTATCTTGGCCGCGTATCACGCCGAAACTACTGAATGGATTCAAATGAAACTTGGTACGATTTGAGTTTATACTCCGAGGTAGGACATAGGATACTTTTTATCCCGGAATTCAGCACGGTTCCCTTGGGAGAGGGGATGAAAGTTAAAACGTGTATTTAACTGTAATTCATTAACGCGTTGTTCGATTTCACTCATTCTTTTTTTGTTAGAAAGGTAGTACTTTATATATTGTCCTGTAAATATTTCAAGGTCATAGGTTTTTAGTTCAGAAATGACAGACATTACAACCCTCAGTATTGGGTTAAAATAACTTGGGACCCGGATCTTTGAACGTACGGCTTATTTTAAACTGGTATGCGTTTAAATTTATGTTTGTCGTTCTGTCTATTTGTTCCAGCTAATCTCCGAAACGGCTGGATCGATTTTAACGGAACTTTCAATGTTATAAGCAGTAACAGGCTACATTTAGTTTAGGTACATAAAAGAATTATGGGATCCGATCCGATCCTATGTAAAACCTATAAACACGCGAACGAAGTCGCGGGGGTCAGCTAGTCTATCTATCTATAATATAATAAAACTGTAACAGATCCAATTCTGTACATTGAAGATATTTTGAAAAATTTTATTGTAGGGCACTCTTTAATCGATACTGAAGCCAAAAATGCAATTTTTTTCATTTTTGTCTGTCTGTCTGTCTGTCTGTCTGTCTGTATCTTGGCCGCGCATCACGCCGAAACTACTGAATGGATTCGAATGAAACTTGGTACGATTTGAGTTTATACTCCGAGGTAGGACATAGAATACTTTTTATCCCGAAATTCAGTACGGTTCCCTTGGGAGAGGGGATGAAAGTTAAAACGTGTATTTAGCTGTAATTCATTAACGCGTTGTTCGATTTCACTCATTCTTTTTTTGTTAGAAAGGTGGTACTTTATATATTGCTCCGTAAATATTTCAAGGTCATAGGTTTTTTAGTTCAGAAATGACAGACATTACAACCCTCAACATTGGGTTCATATAACTTGGGACCCGGATCTTTGAACGTACGGCTTATTTTAAACTGGTGTGCTTTTAAATTTATGTTTGTCGGTCTGTCTATTTGTTCCAGCTAATCTCCGAAAGGGCTGGATCGATTTTAATGGAACTTTCAATGTTATAAGGAGTAACATTTAGTTTATTAGATCCTTTATAAAAAACTATACCTATCTACGCGAACGAAGTTGCGGGGATCAGCTAGTTTATAATATAGTTGAACATTTGAATAATACATACATATAAATAAATTAAAAATTTGAAAACCCCCGACATTCGCCATTTTGTGGCAGCGGCCATCTTGGATTTGCAATAGTGCTATTCTACTAGTCAAGCCCTTTCATTTGATACCCATATTAAGGGAGTTGTGAAAAAATATGTAATCCGCCATTTTGTAGCGACGGCCATCTTCGACCGATTTTCTTCAAACACAGCTAACAACACTCTCGACTAATTCACCTTTGAAACAAAAAAAACCGCATTCAAATCGGTCCACCCATTTGAGCGCCACAGGGGAACAGACACACACACACACACACACAGACACGTCAAACTTATAACACCCCGTCGTTTTCGCGTCGTGGGTTAAAAATAAAATATTTTTATCACGGAAAAATAAATCCTTCGGGTTCGGAATTTTGGAAAAACCGAACTCCATGCGGAAAAAGTCGCGGCCAAAAGCTACTAATACTTCCTTTACTTACTTACTACCTAAACCTATATTTTTATGAACATTATGGGCACGTGCTGTGAATCTGGAGTGTAGGTTATGACACAGGTTATGATTTGTAGTTCTTTGAAATGAGGTCGACATATGTAAGTAAGTAAGTCTGTTATAGTTTCTACAGTTGCTGAAATGCGTATGATTATTTTTTTGTAAAACAAAACGATCCTGTAGGTACATTTGTGCTGTTCTTCTATTGAATTCAATAATTAAAGATTCATTCACACTATCAATCAAGTATAATGGCTTATCTCATACTCTTCATAGGCGAGGGGTATCTTAGAAGATGTTTTTAACAATGCAACACGCATGCACATTGCACAAGCGCTAAGGGCAAAAGCACGCGCAAAATGATTTGTTGGTCGTAAAAACGCCTCTCCAACTTGCTAGCACCAACACTGGTGGCCCAGCGTTGGAGCGTCCGTTCTTCGTCCACTTTATGCCCACTTTCTGCGAAACACTCCGTGGTAACGATTTTCCAAATGTCGCCATAATATTTTATACAAAATACACAATCACTCGCTGCGAATTGCTAGTGTGATTTACTGTCGTACATAAAATGATATTTATGGGAATAGAATAGAATAGAATAGAATAGAAAAGTTTTTTATTCAAATAAACTTTTACAAGTGCTTTTGAATAGTCAGATGAATCTACCACTGGTTCGGAATGCCGTTCCAACCGAGAAGAACCAGCAAGAAACTCGGCGGTTGCTCTTTTCCAAATTTACAATATCAATATAACAATTTTATGGTAAGTACATGATTGAATTGCCGTCTCACGCATTGCTGGAACGAGTCAAATCCACGCCTTTTTATCATTTATATAAGTAATCATAATTTTATTCAGATAAACTTTCGGAAGCGTTTACGAATCGACAAATGAATCTACCACAGGTTCGGAATGGTGCTTACAATTCTACACATGTGAAGAAGGGCAGACAAAAGTAGCCCCATTTCCGACGGTGGCACCCGTTCACGAGCATGACGCATGATCCAGCCATTGCTTCGCTCAACCATATTCGAGGGAACGTAACAACCAACACACAACAAACAACAAATAAGGAATATTATTAGAAGCAAATGCCTGTATTAGCATTTTGCGTGGTCCTGTGTCCTCTGTTATCTCAAAATATATCCAAAAAAAATTGAATTGTAGTCTCTGTCTGACATTTCGAAATAACTGCCTCTTATTTAGCTCTAATTATAATTATACCTGAGACCGACAGCTTAACGTGCTCTCCGAGGTTACTGGTGAAACACCGCCAACTACCAACTCCAGGCTGGCATTGAGAAATTTTCGACAGGAAAACCTCTCTGGCGCAGTAGTGAGTGCTGTGGTCATATAAGTGGGAGGTCCCGGGTTCGATTCCCGGCAGGGGCAATTTGGGATTTTATAATTTCTGACTTGTCTCTGGTCTGGTCTGGTGGGAGGCTTCAGCCGTTGCTGGTTACCACCCTACCGGCAATGATGTGCCGCCAAGCGATTTAGCGTTCCGGTACGATGCTGTGTAGAAACCGATCCGGCGGATGCATACCACTTAGCCCGTTAGCCCGCTTCCATCTTAGACTGCATCATCACTTACCATCAGGTGAGATTGCAGTCAACGGCTAATTTGTAGTTGAATAAAAAAAAAACCTAATATTTTTTGCCACAAACAGGAATCGAACCCATGACCTGGTGATCCGCAATCGAACATGCTGACCGCTAGACCAACGAGGCAGTATCAAAAGAAATCAAAAAGATATATTATACAGTCGAAAATTCATTCAGAAAATACACACAACAAAAATTGGTAAAGTCCTTTGTCTTTTACCTTTAAGTTTTAACCTTTAATAAAACGGATATAAATCAGCTCGCTGTGCAGCGCAGTGTAAACTGTCGTGTATATTTTTATGGTTAACCCACTTCCAAAGTTCTGAACCCTCCAACCTCACTACACAGTTTCACTATAATTAGAGTTGACGTCAGTAATAGACGGAAATACCGCCGATCGGTAACTAACTACTGAGCTGAGGCTTGGGCAGACACAACGCGTAACGGCAAGACGCGCGTCGGAAATGTGGCCAACGCGGATCTTCAGAAGTTACATGCCGTCCTAGGTTAGCTAACTCAACGCGAATAATCACTCAGCAACTAGCAGCCGCTTGAAGTGAGCGAACGCACGTGACATTAGAAACAATTTTCTCAGTAAAAAGTTATTCCAAACACTGCTCTGAAATCGAGCATTAATTAATTTTTGTGTACTTACTTTTTTTATTTGTGTAGATAGTAACAAATTTCAAAATCATTGGAACTGTTTTTTAATAATAATGAAAGTTTATTCTCAAAAGGAAAGTATTTAATTTTCACTCGCTTCCCGGGCAACTTGTATTAGTGTCGTCTCATTCTCGCTACATGACGGTAAGTAAAAGCCCTCTCTAAGCCTTTTTGATAAAGTTCAGGATCGTTGCAGTCGCTCGACAATAAATTGTACAAGCGTACCTACGCGTGCGTTCAGTGTGCTTTACTACCGAGCTTCAACCGTCTCGCGTCGCTCCCGCCACGTTTCATGTCTGACCAGGCCTTAACTATTGAGCAAATAGGTATTCCATGAATTTAATCGGAATTAATCCGTGCAAGAGCTCGCACTAATACCTCCCAGCTTTGTAGTGGAGCGATCCAATTAGCTAAGGCATAAACTTGGATTGAATACTTGGTCACATTGTTAGTGTTCTCATCCTCTCAACCGATATAGTAAGTATGCGTTTCCTGCTGAACAAATTCAAAATTTATTTATTTGTTGAAATGGGGTTTTTAGTAAAAGATGGTAATTGTTAAATAGAGTGCCACTATGTAAATGCTCTTGTTTAAGGCGTACAAAAGTCTCTTTCAACGGACGTGGCAACGTGGCAAGTCTTGCCACGGAACAAGGGCGTCGCCAGCCGCTGGCCAAGGGGGGGGCAAGCTGATGAAATTATAGTATGCAATTAAAGTAGGTATGTAGAAAAAAACAAAAGAGTGAAAAAATTTCGTGGTTTTTCAAGTGCTAAGTTAGCAGATATGTCTTTCGAAACTGCAAAACTGGAGACTACTGGTAGTGGTCCTAACAACATATTAAAAAATCTGAATTTTCTTTTCAAACTATAGCATATTTATAATTTTTCAAATCTCTAGGGGGGGGCAGCTGCCCCCCCCCCTGCCCCTACATGGCGACGCCCTTGCCACGGAACACTTGCTTCCAGCCGCTTGTTTCCAGAGACTTGCATCTTGATATCCCTTGCACCTTGGGAGTTCGGATCCCAACGTCCATAAAATCTTCGAGCTATGTGCCCCGTACATTAAACCACTTAAGTTTGAAGCTATGTCGGTAATTCTCCTGTACGGATCTCTTCATTGCTGATTTGATAAGTTGACCCATATTGTTATAATGACTATCTATCTTAAACGGCTGCGAAGCGTGATTTGGACTTCCAATCCCGGTTTTGACTCCCAGGTTTGACCCACAAAAGTTAGTAGATTCTTCTGTCAAGAAATTCTTAGTAAGTATAGAAGGCCGGAGTTCGGAAGTCGGTGGTGTTATTTACACCCCCGCCCCGTGCGTACGTACAAATGATCCTCCGGTCATATCGGTCAAGTCCGAACGGACTATGAGAGTGAGGGAATAAAGAGTGCACCTGTGTTTCGGCACACCCTTTGTTTTACAAGATACATGCTTTTCTCAGGCAAAATTCCTAAATCTCTGATAGTTTAAGTTTTCGCCTCGCCGACCGTTCTCAAAATAATAGATACACTGTTGGTATATATGGAGTAGTGAAAACGCAATCCGATTAGCTAACTGTAAGTACTGTGGCAGCGGAACAAAGTGAACTGCTATTAGATTAGTCACAATGTGGTTCACCCTAATTTTATTTTGTCTAAAGCGGTCGTTTACTGAAAACATTTTTTTTAATACGTACGAATATTTTAGTAGATTTTAAAGTACTTACTAATAACTGTTCCTGGCATGCATTGCAAAGCCTTTTAAAGTATGGTTTAGGAACGCATAGATGACAAACATACAAACAACCTTTTTTTACGTAGATTTATTGGACCAGAAACCTACACAGATGAACCCACTAAAGTTTCACCACAATCGGTTCAATAGTTTAGCAGCGTATAAAGGATATACAGACAAACTTGATTTTTACTTAGGTAGATAGATAGATAGATAGATAAACAATTTTATTTGTCGACGAAGTGATTTACAATAATTATATAATACGCTTACAAAAAAAAAGTAAGTAAGAAATTATTACCTATATGTTTCGTCGAACAAACAATCACTCAGCACAAAGCCGCAGCGAGCTGGTTTTCAGGGGGAACCTTAAAGTGGCCATCGACGTGCCTCCGACTTACTTATATGTAAATATAATTATGTTTATCAAACAAATAAAAATTAAAAAAATAAAAATAGTAGCAATATGAAGAGCAACAATTATTATAAGTTAACTACCTACACAATATATTACCTAGTAAGAACAGAAAAAGAACAAACTGTCTGCCTGACTACAATTATTATTATTATTATTATTTTTTTAAATATATATATACAACTACCCGTTCTCAAACAGAACTTACTTAAATAAAAATTAAAAGTCTAAGTATCAGTGCAATACGCTAGTGCTGCCTATCGCCTCACCAGAGTGTTAGAAAGCATTTGCAAGCATGCATTGATTAACTCTCCTTTTGTAGCGTGAGTAAATGAATTTTGGCTTTAACTTTAAACAACCCAATTGTTTGAATAGCACGTATTGGCGGTGGCAAATCGTTCCAACACTTAGTGGCGGCAAATTTAAAGCTTCCGTTAAAGCAGGCTGTTTTGTGCGGTGCTAGGGTGTGCTTAACACGAAACATCCGGGAATGTTTTGTGCGATCTGAGTACCCATCTTCTATCCACCTTAGTTTTTTCCTAAGATACTCGGGAACTCCGTATTTCATTACTCCAAAGAGCATGGTAGCGAGGTGAAGCTTGCGTCGTGATTCCATTTTCAATATATTTGCATTGTTAATATATGGTGTAACATGACTCCTTGGTGGTATACTAAAACAAAAACGGGCACAAGCATTTTGCACACGTTGTATAAGCTTTTTCGTTCTACTTAATAACCTAGCACCGTACACAGCATCCGCATAATTAAGGTTCGACAGCACCAACGTCTCACACAGCTTAATTCTAAGATCTACGCCGATATATGGTCTTATTCTATACAATAACTTAAGTCTATAAAAACAATTTCGGACCGCATTTAGTACATGGGTTTCGAAGCGCAATGTAGCATCCATAACAACACCCAAATTTCGAGCCTCGTTTACCCTTATAATATTAATATTGTCTATATTTATATTAAAGTTGAATGTGCTAAGACTGCTAATATTATGTTTGGAACCTAAAACCATGAACTGGGATTTAGCAGGGTTTAACACTAAACAGTTTTTCCTTGCCCATTGGTTTATGCGATCCAGATCCAAATTTATTTTAGTCACAGCCTCATCGCGGTCTTTTGGGTAAAATGGTAGATATAACTGCACATCGTCCGCATATAAATGATATTCACAGTGCTGAATGCAGCTTGTGATGTCAGAGGAATATAAAGTAAAGAGCAAGGGCCCCAAGATTGAACCTTGAGGGACCCCTCTGTTAACTGAAGAAAGGGCGGATACATTCTTGGTATTATCACTATTTATTAATTCTACATACTGAGATCTTCCGGTAAGGTAGCTAGTGAACCATTTAACAGTGTCAATGTCAAATCCATAAAATGATAATTTGGAAAGGAGAAGATTAACATTAATTGAATCAAAAGCTCTAGAGAAGTCAAGAAGGACAAGAATAGTACACATTCCCTTGTCTTGCGCCGTCAAAATGTCATCTACAACATTAGTAAGAGCCGTTGTCGTACTATGAGATTTCCTGAAACCTGACTGGCAAGCGGGTAGGATCTTATTTTTTTCAACATACTCTGTCAGTTGATTAGAGACTACTTTTTCCATGATCTTTGACAGACAGGGTAAAACACTAATTGGTCTAAGATCCTTAAATGAGGTTGGATTGTTACACTTAGGTAGTGGTCGCACTTTAGCTATCTTCCATAATTCAGGAAATGTAGATGTTAAAATAGAATTATTTACGATTTGAGTAATAGTTTGTAGACATTGCGGCAAAGTTAACATAAGCATTTCTAGTGAAATATTATCAACCCCTTGAGCATTAGAACTTAGATTCCGAATAATTTTAGCTATGACAGAATCATTCACCAGCTGCAGCCTAAATGTGCTGTCACTATGCCTATGATACTCGTAGTAAGTAAGATCTGATAAAGACACATAATTATTACCGGGTACGTCTAGGAAATGTTTGTTTATTAAGTCTTGGTGTCTAAGAGTAAACGGAATATCTCGTACTTTCTTTTTATCTGATACCAAGCCGGACTGTTTTAGGTTTTTCCAAAGTATTTTTGGATTTCTTATGTAAGCATTAATATAAGTTGTGTGATAGGCTTTCTTTTCCGCTTCGATAGCATTTATAACTACGTGTTTCATATCTTTATAAAAAATCTTGTGTGATTCTTTTTTAGTTAGCTTTGCCCGCGCATGACTTTCGTTTCTTAATTTAATCATTAATTTAATTGTGGGAGTTATCCACGGATGTTGTTCTTTTATAAGTATTTTTTTTAACGGTGCATGTATGTCAAATAATTTAATAAGTAAGCTATTAAGTTTCCTAACAATTTCGGTTACATCGGTGCAGTTACATAAATAAGTCCAGTCTATATTATCTAAATCCTTTTCAAAATTTGATAAATTAATGTTTTTCAATGACCTGGCCGTGATATAATGAGGAGGAATTTTATCTTTCTTAAGATTCAAAGTGGACATTACAAGCGCATGGTGACCTAGTTCTGGTATATGGTTAACAGATAGATTTCGTATGTTTGCATTAGTGCATATAACGTCTATAAGTGTTTCACTATTATCAGTGAAATGCGTCGGTTGGTTAACTAATTGTTTCAGGTTTGAGTAATGTAGGAATTCGTCAAACATTTTTACTTTATTTTCGTCCTGCTTTAATAAATTAATATTAAAATCTCCCAGCAGTATTATGTAATCTGCATTCGAGAACGAAGTGATTGACTGAGTCATCGCATCAAGAAAATCACGCGGATTCAGCCAGGGCGGACGGTACGCTGTACCTATAACTAGGCGGTTTCTATTAATGGTTATGCGAAGCCACATTTGTTCGATAGAGGTTGACTCTGGCTGGGGATGCTGGCAAATTCGCACGTTTATTCCTTTCTTAATGTAAAAGCCAAAACAGGTAGGTATATAGATAGGGCTAGAGAATATTATGCTACAAAAAAGACGGAAATGTGATACATTTTATAACGGCAAAATTTAAAGATTTCCCTCGGGATTTTAAAAAACATTAATCCACGCTCGAGGGTTGAAGTTGCTGACATCAGCTAATATACCTACAATAAACTGGCATCATTCAAATCAGTTATATAATATACTTATAAAAATACCTGTGTATACATAATATAAAAAAATGTTCTGACTGACTGACTGGCACATAGTACGGCAGCCCTGGAACACATTTTTTAGTCATTAATAACAAACTGAATTTTCGTGAGTAGGTTCGTTTCGACGAGACGAACCATTTTTTTATCTATGAAAATTCTTGATGGAGGTACTTGAGGAGATACTCGAGTGGGGAGGTGTTAAAAATTTCGATTCGCTCGGGTGGGAAATCGTTCCACTACTCTAGCGGCACGCTATGATGGCCGGTTTGACGTTTGTCCGCTCATGAAGTTCCGTATTAATTGATAACGACTTTGAAGGAAATAATTGTATTACTTTATTGACGATAGTGATGTGCAGAGATTCATAAATTTTATCGAATGTAGTTTTAGGTTTAGGACTCAAAATTTATTTATTAAATTGATTTCTTAAATGTATACAAGTGTAGAAAAATCAGTTTGCACCATTTAAGGGGTGAATGTACTTGTGAATATGAACAATTTTCACTATGTGGACAAACCTTTGAAATCGCAAAAAAATATCAATAAATTTTTAAAAATGGAATCTAATACGATCGTCACATAGGATCGCTGGCTAGCACAACTACTACCTCCGGCAAACTCGCGTCAATGCTCAATGCAAAACAAAGCAGTTTCGAATTGACGTTGCTTCGAAAAGTATAAACTGTCAGTGCAATGCGATTGTGATATAGTTTTGACCTGGCTTTGGATTTCAAATATTGATACTGCATTACTGTTGACCCTTGCTCGTTAATTTGGACTCTGTTCAAGCCCTTTGTTGTGGATTTCGTCGATATGACCGAACGTACGCAGAGAACTGTTCTAAATAGTCAGACACGTGAGTTCGTAATACGCCTTCGTAACTATTTCGATCGTGAAGCTCAAAATGGAGGGCCAATTTTACCTATAACGTCAGTGGTTGAACGCGTAGCTGATGCGCTTAATATTGGACAACGAACTGTTAGACGGATAACTAAAAAAAAATATGGCGAGACTGGCACAGAAGAAAATAAACTTCACACACCAAAAAAGAGAAAACGAGCAAAACCAGTCGTAGGCATCGATAGCTTTGATGCCGATGCTATCCGAAGACATGTTTACGGCTACTATTTACAGAAGGAGTATCCAACAAGAAAAAAGTTGGTGCATTCACTGAAGGAAGCTGGATTATTCTTCGGTGGGGAAAGTTCTTTAACGAAGATTTTGAAGACCATTGGATTTCGATACAAAAAATGTAACAAACGCAAAATATTGATGGAAAGATTTGATATAGCGATGGCAAGGTATACTTTTTTACGGCAAGTGAAAGAAATCAAAAATTGGCAAAATGTTGTGTTCTTGGATGAAACATGGCTTAATGCTAACCATACTGTAGGCCGTTCTTGGAACGATGACACAGCAGCATCTACTTCCAAAGTTCCTGTAGGAAAAGGATCGCGACTTATAATTTGTCACGCCGGAACCATCAACGGGTTTGTCGAAGGTTCTCTCATGGCTTTTGCGTCAAAAACCACTGGAGACTATCATGAAGACATGAATGGAGAAAAGTTTACTGAATGGTTTACCTCAATGTTGTGTAGCCTCCCTGAACCATCTATTATAATTATGGACAACGCCCCATACCACTCGATGCAAATTGACAAGCCACCTGCCCAATCCCAAAAGAAAGCTGATATCGTCGCATGGCTTCGTAAAAATGGCGTACATGAATATGTTAAAAGCGGAATTAGTACGTCTTTTAAAAGAAAACAAACCAACCAAGATCCGATACGTCATTGACGAAATAGCATTAGAACATGGGCACAGAGTTATACGGTTACCGCCTTACCATTGTGAGTATAATGCGATTGAGTTGGTGTGGGCTCAAATTAAGGGATATGCTGCAAGACACAATACAGAACCCCCATTTACCACAAAAAAAATGCTAAAATTATTAGAAGAAGCTTGTGAACATGTGACTAAAGGAGACTGGGAAAAGGTTGTGAATAGAACTGTTAAATTAATAAGGGAAGATTATGAAAGAGATGTGAAAATAGATAATATTATAGAAAACGAACATATAATTATTAATGTATGTGATGATAGCAGTGACGACAGTGAAAATAGTAGTATGGACGAATCTGATTAATTATGGCCTTTTGTGGCACCTTTTTTGGTATCTTTTGTATTCATATGTTTCTTGTGTGCATATAAAGTATGTATATTCATTTTCGTTCAAATATTCAGTTCGTTCAAATAAATTAAATAAACATATACATTTTTGTTTTATTAAACCTATTTAATCAGGTACAAAAACAAAACTTAATTGTTTTTTGTTCGAGAATAAATTGACATTCCACATCACTATTGTAATGTGTCAAACCGGCCATCATAGCGTGCCGCTAGTATAGGTGGAATTCTTTGTTTGTAGGACTATATGGCCATTTTAACCCCCGACGCAAAAACGACGGGGTATTATAAGTTTCACGTGTCTGTGTGTGTGTGTGTGTGTGTGTGTGTGTGTGTGTGTGTGTGTGTGTGTGTGCGTCTGTCTGTTCCCCTGTAGCGCTCAAACGGGTGGACCGATTTGAATGCGGTTTTTTTTGTTTGAAAGGTGAATTAGTCGAGAGTGTTGTTAGCTATGTTTGATGAAAATCGATCCAAGATGGCCGCTGCTACAAAATGGCGGATTACATATTTATTCACAATTCCCTTAATATGGGTATCAAATGAAAGGGCTTGACTAGAAGAATAGCACTATGCAAATCCAAGATGGCCGCCGCCACAAAATGGCGAATGTCGGGGGTTTTTTAAATTTTCAATTTATATTATACAAGTATTTACTATGCTGCATACAAAAAATCAGCTAGTTATTAATAATATTCTACAGCGTCCTCCACTCCGAATATTTCCAAATAATGAGGTTATAAAAATGATTAAAAATTATTAATAACTATAGCTGATAGTTATATTATTATTATTACTGTATTTCCATTTTAATGCACGACAGTATACAAGCTCAAAGGAGCTTAGGAGAAACAAAGAGTTCCCGCGGGATTTTTAAAAACCTAAATCAACGCGGACGAAGTCATGGGTATCCTCTAGTAATAAAATAAGTTCTGCGTCTAATGAGAATACTCGAGGAGATAAATAAAATAATGATAAATGTACAACTCCCGGCTCGAGGAGACCGTGTCAAGGCTGCCACACTTCACCGATGTTATTATAATGTCATATTGCTCCTCAAGGCCTACTTACTGCGGCTTCACCTCATTATCGAAAATACAGGTCAGTACTCGTATAGTGTGGACTATGGTAGTACAAGTGCTTTTGCTTAGACGGCCTTTTCATGTGGAACATGGTTTTCAGTTTGAGTGGCAAAAAGTCTCGGATTGAATTCAAAATTGGGGCAGTTTGGAAAGTTTTCCATCTCTTTTGCACGCGGCGTGTGATAGTGAAACATCAACTGTAGGGTTAAAAGTTATAAAAAAAATTGGTTGTCTGTAAAGTCGGTTTATGATAATTTTACGTGATAACGTCATAAGAAAACAAAGAAATAGATGCATTACAAGCCGAACGCAATCGTGCCTTCTTTATCGCTTGTTCTGCGCTCCCGTTCTCTATCGCTTGTTCCGTGACAATGAGTCATGCTTTTTCGTGCGTGTAGCCGGTGTTTATCGATTTATAAGACGTTATCGCGTTAAAAAATTGTATTTTTTTAGGTTATTAGTAAGGTTTTATAGTAGGTAGATGTTTATGCACCTCGACAACATTGATAGATTTCGAGTAGGCGAAAAAACACTGTAACGTCAAAATAATAATATTATGAATTTTAACTGTCTGGTTTTAAGGCTCAAGTTCGCCCATTATTATTACCGCAGCCAGCGCTCCAAGCGGAAAGTGAAACAAATATCGGAATTACTGCATTACCGACTTTAAAAGAAGGCTGTTTGGGATCATTTTACTTTGACGTCATCGTGTTTCGAAGCTCGAAATCGAGTTGGCGATAGGTACGACGTGCAAACTCGTAATAAAAACCGGTGCCGGCGTTATTTACCCCGCCTCTTATTTTCTAGTCTTGGATAGGATGCTTAGACCGAAGTTTGTTATTCTAATGGAAACACTAGATAAATTAAATAAAAAACAATGTTATGTATTTCGCTGCTCAAGGCAACCGTGTCAAGGCTGCCTCCACACTTAACCAATATTATTATAATGTCATATTGCTCTACAAATTACTACCGATAATTATACAGGGTCAAAACTTACTTCAATCCTTTAGTTCGGCGATTGTTTAGCAGTCCGATATAGGTACTTATAGTCTTTCTTGTGTCAAAAATACCAGATTCAACTAACTTCTTCGTAATTCGACTATTTCGAGATTGGTTGACTGACTGACTGATTATGTTGACTTTATTTGAATTATATTTTTACTATATTCAAGTGGGTTTAATAAGTTTACGTGACTCCACTTTGTACTTTTTCGAAGTCTTTGATTACTCTGGTGTACAGCTTTTTTAAGTTCTAGCCATTTTATTCTTCTAAAACATAAGCGGGTCATGCTTCGAGAAAAGATACGGCTGTGCCTTTGGTTTTTTCCTCCTTTATTACTGAAACGTCAAAACATTAATTGCAACGTCTTAATTAAGCCTGAGATTACTTAGCAAAAGCCCGCAATTTGAAATTGTTCCAGATGCGGAGAGTGTTCCCGTATTAAAGTGTATTAATATCCGCGACGAACCTAAATACACAAAAGGTGGAATCGTGAAGTACGTACGTATGCTTAGTACGAGTTTCTACATATCGACAACTTTGATGGATTTTGACAATCTTGAGCGCAGTCGTTTTATTAAATGGGAAAATTTCAGCTGGGGATTTTAAGTAAAAGGGCAATTTGGAGATTTTTAATTTCTAAATTATCTCTGATCAGGAGGGCTATTCTGTAAAGCCATTTTCGAATTATAGAGAGTGAATTCGAGATGAGTTTGCTAATTTGTACTCTGTAAAACTCGATAGTACAGGTCTTCTCACTCAAACTCACTTCACTTCGCAAGTGCGTAGCAGATGTTTACAGAATATCAAACCAAGGTGAAGTGAGTTTGCTTTCGAAGCGAGTTATCTCACTTGAGTGAGCTTCGATATCGAGATGGTATTTTAGAGAATAGCCCTACAGGGTCTGGCGGGAGACTTTGGTCGTGGCTAGTTATCACTCTATCGGTAAAACAGTAGGTACTGCCAAACGATTTAGCGTTGTGATATGATGCCGTGTAGAAATCGCGTAGTCCTGCTCGATTTACGTCGAACACTGCCTAAGACCCCGTTCCGATGACAAGCGTTTATGTACATGTGTTTTGTTCGAGGTGTACATAAACGCGCGTTAGGATGTAGGTATACGTCTAAGGCGCTTGTCATGGGACCGGAGCTTTTGCGGTAAGGCACCAAAGCCTGAAACTAAAATTAAACCCGTACTAGATCTTTAGTACACAGTAATTCAATTAAGTAAAATGTTATCTTTGTTGTAAGTACCTACCTATTGTGTGCTTATTTTACAAAAATCCTATTTAGAAATTATTTTTGAACAAAAGTTTAGTCGTCGCCATTGTGTTAATTTATAGAATAAATCGAAATTCTTAGAAAATTAAATCGGATTTTAATATTTTTGCATAATTTTATTTCTCAACTTCAATCTTAAATTCTAAGCAAATTGTATTTGATTATTCAAAATGATCGTTCTTTATTTCAATAAAATTCGACATATTCAAATTAATGTGTCTATACTACGGGAGCTCGATGACCAATTGAAAAAGTCATTTTATACCGACTGGAAATTTTAACAACAATAGTTTAGACCGAACCCATCACAGCTCCGAACGTCAGCTGCCGCACCAGTGGTGGAGTTAAGAGTGAGAGCATGTGAAAGTGCTTGAAAATCAAAGCGCTCCGAGTGATTTTATCCCGGACAAAAATGGTCTTAAATCATTGTTCCGATCATTTTTGATACAGAAACAATCGTCAGCTGCGGCGCCGAGGGTGGGTTATACGTCCGCTACGCGCATGAAGTGCATTAAAATTTTGGCAAATAAAGTTATTTTATACCTTATGAAATTTATGCAGCAGAATTTTCACACTTTTAAAATAATAAAGAAAATCGTCAGCTGCACTTCTGGTGGGGGAAAGACCGTCAGTCAGCGTGATAAACATTTTGCGCGCACAGTACATTTAGCCTAGTAAATCTAGGAAAAATATCCTATAGTTTCAAAAATTAGCCAAATGTATTCTTTGGGCCTTCTTCTTGAATATATCCAAAAACCCCATATGGGGGATGCATAACCAGCCGCCATTTTTAATTTTGTCCTTTTTTTCGGTTTTTTTCTCATACCACGAAAATCTCTATGAATAGCATCATAATTACTTCTGACAAAAGTTTTAACATACAATTTGCCACAAATGTAGTCTCTTGCAGTTTTACTCTAAGTTTATTACTTTAGGAGCTATAGGGTATTTTAGGTCCCTTTTTCGTTTTTTTTGCTCATATCTCGAAAGTCTCTACGAATAGCATTATAATTACTTTTGATAAAAGTTTTCGTATAAAATTTTCTACAAATTTGGTTCCATGCATTTTTACTCTAAGTTTAATATTTTAAGAGCTATAGGATGTTTAAGTTAATATTTGAGGTCCTTTTTTTAATTTTTTGCTCATATCTCGAAAATCTCTACGAATAGCATTATAATTACTTCTGTAAAAAGTTTTTACATAAAATTTTGTACAAATTCGGTCATGGTAATTTTTACGCTAAGCTTACTACTTTAGGAGTTATAGGGTGTTTAAGTTTATATTTGAGGTCCCTTTTTCAGTTTTTTGCTCATATCTCGAAAATCTCTACGAATACCAATAAAATTACTTCTGACAAAAGTTTTAATATAAAATTTTCTACAAATTTTGTCCTGTTCATTTTTACGCATTTCAAACAAAAAAACCGCATTGCGGTTTTTTTTGTATGAAAGGTGAATTAGTCGGAAGTGTTCTTAGCTATGTTTGATGAAAATTGGTCCAAGATAGCCGCCGCCACAAAATAACGAATGTCAGGGGATTAATCTATACTAGTTTATCTCTCTGTTAAATTTAACACTCTGTAGCTCCTAAAGTAATAAGCTCAGCGTAAATTAAATAGGACCAAATTTGTAGAAAATTTTATGTAAAAACTTTTGCCAGAAGTAAAATGCTATTCGTAGAGATTTTCGAGATATGAGCAAAAAACTGAAAAAGGGACCTAAAATATTAACTTAAATATCCTATAGCTCTTAAAATAATAAACTTAGAGTAAAAATGCATGGAACCAAATTTGTAGAAAATTTTATACGAAAACTTTTATCAGAAGTAATTATAATGCTTTTCGTAGAGACTTTCGAGATATGAGCAAAAAAAACGAAAAAGGGACCTAAAATACCCTATAGCTCCTAAAGTAATAAACTTAGCGTAAAACTGCAAGAGACTACATTTGTGGCAAATTGTATAATAAAACTTTTGTCAGAAGTAATTATAATGCTATTCGTAGAGATTTTCGTGATATGAGAAAAAAACCGAAAAAAAGGACAAAATTAAAAATGGCGGCTGGTTATGCACCCCCCATATGTGGTTTTTGGATATATTCTAGAGGAAGGCCCAAAAAATACATTTGGCTAATTTTTAAAACTATAGGATATTCTTCCTAGATTTACAGGCTAAATGTACTGAGCGCGCAAAATGTTTATCACGCTGACTAACGGTCTTTCCCCCACCAGAAGTGCAGCTGACGATTTTCTTTATTATTTTAAAAGTGTGAAAATTCTGCTGCATAAATTTCATAAGGTATAAAATAACTTTTTTTGCCAAAATTTTAATGCACTTCATGCGCGTAGCGGACGTATAACCCACCCTCGGCGCCGCAGCTGACGATTGTTTCTGTATCAAAAATGATCGGAACAATGATTTAAGACCATTTTTGTCCGGGATAAAATCACTCGGAGCGCTTTGATTTTCAAGCACTTTCACATGCTCTCACTCTTAACTCCACCACTGGTGCGGCAGCTGACGTTCGGGGCTGTGATGGGTTCGGTCTAAACTATTGTTGTTAAAATTTCCAGTCGGTATGAAATGACTTTTTCAATTGGTCATCGACCTCCCGTAGTACTAGATTGAATTTAATGACAAAAGTATTTTTGAACCCTGCCGTATTCGACGAAAAATTGTCGCTCGACTGCGATCTGACTGGTAGATAATAATATTTAAGTATCTTACTAGCGCGCTACATACAAACAAAGTTTTATCCTTACTGGAATACTAGCTGATGTCCACGACTTCGTCCGTATGAAGTTAGGACTAAAAAATGTTTTTTCATACAAACGTTACCAACACTTCAGCCCTTAGGGATGGAATTTCAAATGAGTAATTCTTGCTTCTTGCATCTCTGGGGTAGATAGCAGGGGCGTAGCTACCGCCGTATCTGCCGTATCAATTATACGGGGCACCCAAGCCACAGGGGCCCCGACGTGGGTAAGCAAAAATTAACAAAACCTTCCCAACTGTCATTATTGTCCAAAGAGGTAGAATCTTTAGAAAAACTAAAGTCATCATCAGCTATAAATCTATACTAATAAATAAAATTGAAGTGTCTGTCTGTAATATCGAAATAACTACCTCATATTAAGCTCATATGGTTATTTGAACGCTACCATAACCGAATCACACGTTTTTAAAATTTTTGTCTGTCTGTCTGTCTGTCTGTCTGTCTGTCTGTCTGTTTGAACGGGCTAATCTTCGGAACGGCTGAACCGATTTTGACGGGACCTTCACATACAAGTAGAGAATTAACCAGGGAGTAACATAGGCTACTTTTTCAACCGACTTTCAAAAAAGGAGGAGTTGTGTTTTTCTACCTATGTACACCGATATCTCCGAGATTTCTGAACCGATTTGCGTAATTTTTTTTTTAATCGATAGAGAAACATTGCGCCCCTGTCCTATAAAAAATTTGGATTCCAACTCCTCAATCCTGATGCTGTAGGGGACCTAATCCCCAAAACTAATGGGTTTTAGAAACTTTCGGTTATTTAAATTGATATTGGGAGTACCAATTAAAGACTTTATCTATGAATGAACTCGAGTAGGTACATATCCAACTCCTCAACCCTGATGCTGTAAGGAATTGTATTCCGAAATCGTGGGGATCCCACGGAATTTTTCCGTTTTGGGGACGGGTTTCTACAGATAAGCTGCTTTTTGTTCTGGAAAATCAAAAGTTCCCACGGGATTTTTAAAAACCTAAATCCACACGGGCGAAGCCGTGGGCATCATCTAGTGATTTAATAAATCAGTTTGCCGAAAAAAAGGCAAGGAGAGTATATATTTAATTTGAATCGTTTGTAAAAATTTTAGAAAAAGTGACAGATAAATAATTATGATGAATAAATATTGCTTTTAATTTTATGCAAACATTTTTTTTTTGTGAGAAATCTTTACCCTTCATAAGGGCCCCCAAACAAATTTTTATACGGGGCCCCGCCAAGGTACGCTACGCCACTGGTAGATAGGTACTCAACGAATATTTCCTGCAAACAAATCTCTAGGGCCACTGTTAAACTATGCGTTGTCATACACGGTATTGTTCCGTAGGTATAGATTGCGCTGGTTAATCAACGATAACCCAAGTCGGTAAATGGATGGGCGACCCTGCCTACTTATGTATGTTTTAAGTATCGTCATAGGTACAACTACATAAGGTCATATTCGCGTGGGCTGATACGGAGAATACTGACTGCATTCTCACGCTGAACAGCCAAGCTGATTCTTTGCGCAATAATGAGCTAGCACTTCTATTAACAGAATAGTCATATAAATAAATAATTTAAAATAATGTAAATACCTATTAAAAAGGACAACCTTTTCTTAACATAATATATTATGTCATTGCTGAACGGTATATTTTATCTCAAGAAATTACGACTCTCTTTTTCATTAACCCCTTATCAATACATTAATATTAACGATCTCCCAGATGAGTATGTCCGATAACAGGTACGGATGATTAGTGGCGTTATTAATGAGAAACTAGTTATAACTTGTTATAAAAGAAAAACCTAATATATATATAAAAATATCGACACAATTAGCTGTTCTATTATTTACCTGTTAGTATAATTACTGACCACCCAGAGCGATAAAGGTTATGTTTGTGATGATAGCAACGTTTCCAATTATAATATAGCGATTTGTCATTTTCATTGTCAGAGTTATCGATATATGTACTTACTTAGTTCATCGAGTCACGAAAAAGTGGCAATGGGCAGGGGACATAGCTGGGGTCCAAATGTGCTCGAATGACGACCTCGCACCAAGCGTAGCGTTGTCGCGTTGAAAGACCCCCCCACTAGATGGACGAGCGATCTCAAGCGTGTCGCTGGTAGCCGCCGTTACAAGATCCCGTTTTTATGGCGATCCTTCCAGCCTAGAGACCTATGCCCAACAGTGGACATTCCACACTAGTCTACAGTCTAGTGCTGCTTGTATCCAATGGCTCCCAGAAACTCGTTTGATGTTGTCTTACCACCAAGTGGGGTGTCTAACAATTCCTATGTGGAGCTGAGGACTGTGTCACATTACGCTTTGCGGAGCCGCAACGTAGTGATTTTATCTGAATGTATGCCACACACAAATTATAGTTAGGTATTGGGTTTTTCTCTCAAGAAATTCTCAGTGCCAGCCCGGAGTTGGTAGTTGGCGGTTTTTCACACCCCCGTGCCTCGGAGAGCACGTTATGCAATTGGTGCCGGCTATTACTTATCACTAACATATTGTGATAAAAGTCGTTAAAGCCCGCATTGCAGCAGCGTGGCGGGTGATCTAAGCTCTAAATCACTCTTTCATATGAGAGAGGAGGCCTGTGCCCAGCAGTGGGACGTTAAAAAAGCTGTGGTGGTGGTGGTGCCACACTGCTGACGCGGCGTCACAAGGATTTTTGATGTAGAACGTCCCAACGACGCTGTTCTAGCACACATCGTGACAAACTCGACTTTTCTAATTTTAGACATCGCAGCGGCGCCGCAAAGCATGCAACGCCGCATTGCATCGCGGTTCCGCAGCGCACCATGTGAAATACTATTCATCCATGTTCTGCATGGATGGACCTTGGCGTAGTATGGCATCACCCTGTCTTGTCTTGTCCATTGTCCTGTTTGACGTCTCGTCTAGGCGAGAAAACAAACCGGATACAAAGAAATATCCTTGTCTTGTCTTGGTTCTCGCCTCTGGTTCACGGTTTCAAAACAAACACGCATCAGGCAACAGAAATCACAGAAAAAGATCCGAATCAGCCGATACTGATGGGAATTTTCTCAAATGGGCCGATGTTAAAGTGGCGTAAAATTTACGTAATTGGTAATTAAACTAAAGGGCTTACAAGCACGCAAGCGGGCTTGACAGCAATTTTCGTTCCGATTTTATCGTTACATTCTTTCTTATCTTTATGTATTTATGCATACGACTGTCGCGGGCTGGGTAATTATTTTTTTTTAACGATGGCCGGTTCACACGTGTGTGAGTGATGGTCCGCGGACGGCGATGGTGAGATGGTAATTGGAATCCGCTGAATGATAAGAGTTATGCCAGTTATCTATCCATAAGTTCGTGGGAATGGTATAGACCGCACAAGACTAAAATGGCGTCTTATTAATTATTTATTATAGTCAGGAAGTTGATGGTTATTTTAGGTAGTATAATAGCGCTAAGTTTTCGATAGCGGTCCCCTGATACCCTTTATAACCATCTCCTCGATGACATTGACATGTAAGAGAGTATTACTGCCTGTAAACAGGTAAACAAGGTAAAAATATCAGATGTCGCTGATTTTTCTAAAAACAATTAATTTGAAAATTTAAAAACTAAAAGCTTCCCTAAATGATTTAATGAACACGAACACAGTTCTCTGCCACTTGTATCCAACGGCAGTAGCCAACTTTCTTGACATCATCCATCAGATCAGATTTATCAGAAATCAGAAGTGGAGAGATCTCCTAACTTCTGATTTTTGATTTTATCTCGCTAACTAAATAGCCACACTCTCATCAAAAGGCATGGGAAGTACCTAGCGAGTAAACAAAGGAAGAAGCGTACCGCGAGTATGACGCGTTTGACGAATGTTATTGCCACACTACGTCTTCGTCCTTACCTCGCTACTACCCATGCCTCTTGACGAGTGTGTGGCAGAGGGGAAACATACCTGTAAAATCTGTACGGCTTAGTAATAATGTTATGGATAAGAAGCCTTAAATATTTAAGAAGTTCCACAAACCCCGTGGGTCACCGCCCTTAAACGCCATCGGAAAGAATCCATATAATCGCTCCCATTAATCTTGAGGTGAAGAAATGGCCCTCCTGGGTCAAAACTCGGGGATACCAATGATTTAAATAAATTACATTTCGTTTGCTTTATCTGCGGATCTGTAGGATTACTACTTAAGTACATCTTGAAAACGTTGTAAGAGATCGAGCATTACAAAAACAGTATAACGGCAAAGTAAATTGAATCTTAACTATCTTGTATAAAGACTCAAGTTCATTCACAGGTCTACAACCAATGCCCCAAGCGAAAACTTTCGGAAATAAAATCATTAGTACTCTTAGTAGGACGTCTTTAAAGTCAGGAGGGCTTTTAGGTCCATTTTACTCAGACTTTATTGCGTTTCGATGCTCGAAATCTATCAATGTTGTCGAGATGTGCCAACTCGTACTAAGGTTATTGAGCTTGAAAATATGTGGGTAAATATAGCTCTATCTGTAAAAATCGTTTGGCTATTTATTTTCATTCGTATCTATGTAAGTATAAATCTTATGTAATTAGGTATACCTACCTGAATATTCGTGTATTGTTTTACGATTAGGGTTTTACGACTTATTGAACGTGAATGCGCTATTGACATCTTTGAAATAAGTATATTTTAGAGAAATTGCTCAGAACACTTTATATTTAAAAGCTCAAGTCAAAGAATATGAAATGGGCATAAACAAAGAGCTTCACTTTTTCAAGGTGACAAATATTTTCTACAAAATTCATCTCTCAATATTGATCATGATTTAAATAAAGACGAGAGAGAAAAATAATCGAAAGCTAATTTTAAAATAACAAGGTATTCAACACGCTGAGGGCAGAATCACCTCGTAAAAGGCTTTGCGGAAAATAAGCGATTTTGCGCGTAGCCGCGTGATAAGTAGAAAAGATAAAATTGCATTAAACTCTCGTCTCTCATTTAATGAACTTTATTATAGTAAAAATTAGATTTTTTACTACCATCTAAGTCTTTAGTAATTTAGCCAAAGAGAAATACCTTTTTTTGTATCAAATAAAGTAGATTCATAGGAGCAGCTTAGGTATGACTTTTACTTGTAAAACATACAGATACCTACAGATTTACATACAAATATTTGAGTCCATGTAACTTACCTATTATTACGGAAATCGGACAAACTATAGACACCTAATTAGTTTCTAGAGCATGGCTATTAAATTCCGTTATCTTCGATTCTTTTATCGATTATTATATCAAACTTCGTTTTTCGTTTTAGATCAAATGCCACCCTTACAATGATTAGAACAGAGTTGAAATACTTACTACAAAATTGTTAAACAATATCCAGGCAGATCCAGATAGCTTCATTCTACCTTTTTTTAATTTCAAAAACATTTAAGGTGGGTGCACCATGGAAGGCCAGGCTCCTTCGAAGGCCAATTATTAAAAAGTAGTAGTTATAATAATAATAATAATAATAATAATAATAATAAAATGTCCAGCAGTCTGCTCTACCTCTCAGCGGCCGAGACCGGCCGATCTCGTTGCTTTCTGGCGAAACGTGTGGTCAAGAGATGTAGAGCATGAGGAGGGCCCTTGGATTGCGGCGGTAGAGGAAGCATGCGCCTCAATAAAACCGATGAACCCGGTCACCATCTCTGCGGAGGAAGTGGCTGGTGCAGTACGGCGGGCCCCGAACTGGAAAAGTCCGGGACTCGACGGACTGCATCACTACTGGCTGAAGGGGTTCTCGGTCTGCCATGCGACCTTGGCTCGACAATTCCAAGAAGCTCTCGAGCAAAGGACGCTCCCGAACCTTTTCACTACCGGGATCACTCACCTAGCTCCAAAGTCCACCGATGCTGCTGACCCGGCTAAGTACCGCCCCATTACGTGTCTTACTACCATCTATAAGACACTAACATCCGTTCTGAGCCTCAAGATCTCCCGTCATGTAGACGAGAATAACATCATGTCTGGGGCTCAGAACGGGTGTCGGGGCGGTAGTCGTGGGACTAAGGAGCTCCTTCTCATCGACTCCGTTGCTGGCCAACTGGTCAAACGCAACCGCCGGAACTTCTCCGCCGCCTGGATTGATTACAAAAAGGCATTCGACGCGGTGCCCCATTCATGGCTCTTGAGGGTCCTTGAGCTGTACAAAATCGATAGTACAGTTCGAGACTTCCTCCGGGAATGCATGGGACAATGGAGTACGATCCTTTGTCTCCATGGTGAGCGGTTGGCGGATGCTGATGACCGAATAAGGATAAGACGGGGTATCTTCCAGGGTGATTGTCTGAGCCCGCTCTGGTTTTGTCTGTCTCTGAATCCACTCAGCTCACTGCTGGAGGATTCGGGGACGGGCTTTCAGTTTCGGAGAGGAGGGACAAGAGTACCTCACCTTCTCTACATGGATGACCTCAAACTGCTGGCACCCAATGCCACCCGTCTGACAGAATTACTAAATATCACCAAGGAATTCAGTAATTCTGTCAGGATGGAGCTTGGGCTGGACAAGTGTGCGGTCTTGCACGTGGAGAGGGGTCAGGTTACTCATTCGGCCGAGATTAATCTCGAGTCATCGAACATCCGGACCCTCTCTGAAGCTGAGTCATACCGGTATCTGGGCATGTCACAATCCCTAGGGGTAAATGAGGCGGACATGAAACAGTCTGTTTGCGAGGGGTTTTTTGGTCGTCTGACAAAAATTTGTAAAAGTTATTTGTCAGGCGCCAATAAGGTCCGAGCTTATAACGGCTGGGTAATGCCCGTTCTCATGTACACCTTTGGCGTGCTCAGATGGACTCAGACCGAACTTGACGCCCTGGACAGAAAAGTCCGCACGACTATGACTCTCTATCGCATGCACCACCCAAAATCGTCTGTGATGAGGTTGTATATCCCCCGAAAATGCGGCGGTCGAGGCGTGCTAAGCGTCAAGACCATGCATAATCGGGAGATATCCAACCTCAGAACATATTTTGAGACGAAGAGGGAGTCCCCCATGCATAGAGAGGTCATAGAATGTGATAAAGGACTTACCCCGCTGTCCTTAGCCAAAACCGAGTGGCAGGGACCGGTGGTACTTGGTACTTCTGACCGGGAGACCGTATGGAGGGAGAAGGAGCTGCACGGACGCTTTTTTAAAGCTCTTAATGAGCCTCACGTAGATAAAAAAGCGTCCGTGCAATGGCTGCGCTTCGGCGACCTTTTTGGGGAAACCGAAGGGTTTGTCTGTGCAATACAAGATCAGGTGGTTAAGACGCGGAACTATCGAAAGTACATTCTGAAGGATGGCACTCACGACATCTGTCGAGCTTGTCGCCATCCCGGCGAGTCACTCAGACATGTGCTTTCGGGATGTTCAGCGCTTGCTAACACTGAGTATCTGCACAGGCACAATCAAGCAGCCAAAATCCTTCACCAGGAGCTTGCTCTAAAGTACGGTCTCCTGGATGAGAAGTTACCGTACTATAAGTACACACCGGTCCCTGTTCTCGAGCGTGACGGAGTCCGGCTCTATTGGGACCGGTCCATCATCACGGACAGGACTATTCTAGCGAATAAGCCTGACATCGTGATAATGGACCGGGCACAGTCGAGGGTGTTTTTGGTGGACATCACCATTCCATACGACGAGAACCTCGTGAGAGCTGAGACAGAGAAAAAACGTAAGTATCTCGATCTGGCTCACGAGGTTTCCGCCGTGTGGCATGTGGAGTCCACTGAAATCATCCCTATCGTCATATCTGCGAATGGTTTGATCCCAGTCAGCCTCGCTTACCATCTGAAGCGACTGGGATTCCGTGGCAGTTCGCTCGCAGCCAGGATGCAGAAAGCGGTGTTGCTGGACTCGGCTAGGATAGTCCGCCGATTTCTCAGCCTGTCGCCCTGACCCCCGGCCGTCTGGTCTCCCCTGCCGGGGTGTAAACCTCCGCCCGGTACAATATGTATTTATGTAATGTGTATGTAAGTTTATTTATTTTTGTGTATTTATGTATGTTATATTATTTCTCTTTGGCTTTTATATGTATTTATTCTGTACACGGGCGTGAGAGTAAGATATATACACATAATAATAATAATAATAAACGTTTATTTCAGACGTTTCCATCCATAATTTGTTAGTGTGTTAGTCATATAATTTTTCTTAATTACTATGTTAGTTTTGTTAGTAGCAGTAGCAGTACATTACAAATTTTGTTATTTTATTTTACTTTATTTTACTTTAGTTAGGCACATAGTTATTTCTATGTGATGACAAATTCCTTTTACTCACACTAACACTCATCGAACTCAAGGACACAGACGCGGCGGCGAGTCCCTCACGCTGCTATTTTGTCAGTGAGGCCCCTCACTTTGTTGACTTCGATCGTCGACGTTAAAATTGTAATTCGCGCTCACAGCAAAACGTAAATTTTCAAGTAAATAACCTATTGTTTTCTTTATTTTTTACTCTGTATTAATTTAAATAAGGATTTGCTATGATACTAAAGTAAAAAATATTACTTTTCTTTTAATTCAGTTAAAATATCGATAGTGTTCTTAGAAAAGTCAATGGTTCCTTGTAAAGCCAATCAAAAATATGACGGTTGGCCTTACTAGGGCACATGGGCCTTACTAGCAACATCTAGAAATATTAATACGAAAATATTAATACTTAGTTTTAAAATCTATTTACAACTGAAAACTACATAGGTATTAGCATTTTCGTGATTTCTAGATTTTATAACACATTGTTTTAACTTTCCCGATATGTATGTATAATATGTATCGGTCTTACAAGGAACGGGCCCATAAGAAGGCCATTTTAGGTCAGTTAATTTTTTTATAATTTCTTTTTATCGGTTATTGGCAACTTATTTGGTATCGATATAATACTCATCATTATTATTTTTAAAACATTTCAACGAATACTTTGTTAGTTATACGATTATGTTCAAGTAATGTTCGTTGAGTATTTTATATGTGAATATATTATGGTAAGCATTTAATGTTTCGTTTTAATGAAAGAATTTTGAATGTAGTTTAAGTATAAACAGATATTTCGATTTTCACAACGTTAGTTTTAAGTTAAACGACTGATTTATTATATTGGCCTTATAAGGAGCCTTGTTCCTAGCAAGGCCGTTTGGAAGAGTTTAATAAAACTTAAGTTTATTAAATAGTTATTAATTCTGCAATAACAAAAAGTGTATTATATGTATCATAATAAAACAAAGTATTACTTAATAACTTGTTTGTTTCATTTATCCAGTAAATAAAAGAAAAATAACTGTTTATTCGTTAGTGTGGCCTTCCATGGTCCACCCACCTTATTTATATTTTATTTTAGGTACCTAGTTAGCTGGTAAGTACCTACCTACTTATTTTAAAATTATTCAAAACTAATAACCTCTCGTACAGTACCTTCAATATTATTCAAGCAGTCGTATTTCAAGTGAACTCCTAACACACGCCAAGTGTTGGTTTTCTTTGTTTGCACTGTCACATTAAACGCTAGTTAAATAACAGACGCTCAATAGTGGAAGCGTTTTACGTTTCGAGTGTACAGCACCTGAGTGGCTCATCACTACAGCTCTTTAACGTCCCACAGCTGGGCACAGGCCTTTTCTCTTAAAGGAGAGAGGGATTTACAGTTTATAACTGCCACGCTGGCGCTGCTTCAATGCAGGTTGCAACCTGGGTTGGCGGGCTTTAACGACTATTCGTCGTCGTCTCAACCAATAGACGTCCACTGCTGGATATATGTCTCTTGCAAGGATCGCCACAGCACACGATCTTGTGCCGTCTGACTCCAGCGGCTGCCAGCGACTCGCTTGAGATCGTCTGTCCATCGAGTGGGGGGTCTACCTACGCTTCGTTTACTGGTGCGAGGTCGCCATTCAAGCACCTTGGGACCCCAACGTCCATCGCGGTTCTGCGGACACTGTGCCCCGCCCATTGCCACTTCAGCTTCGCGACTCGATGAGCTATGTCGGTAACTCTGGTTCTCCTGCGGATCTCCTCATTTCTGATTTGATCCCGCAGGGATACTCCGAGCATAGCTCTCTCCATCGCTCGCTGAGTGACCCTGAGCCTACCATAACGACTATTGTCACACGATAATTAATAACTGTGACCGACGACTTACAGCTCCCGCACACTGGGCCACTAGTGGCAACGACTAGTGGCCACCACAAGTCGCGAAAGAGTTATTTTCTTGTGATATACATTTTCTTATGACTCGAACGCGGCCACTCGAGCGCTCAGTGTACGGTGGTGCCCAGCTGTGGGACGTTAAACGGCTGTAATGGTGGTGGTGGTGGTGGTGGTGGCGGCTACTTCTCCCACCGCTGTTTGACTTGTCAGAGAGAACTTGAGCTATATTTTGTTATTTTCATAGTTCTTCTCCTTCCTTGTCATTTCTACCAGATCATAGTAGCTCTCCATCGAGACGAGACAGTACCTATTAAATCCTTCTATCACAATGGCATCGTTATAAAGACATCGATTTAAAAGTTAATTATAAAGCTAATATCTACTGTAACGCTGTGATGCGATAGACCGCGATAGAGCGATAGACCGCGACATAGATTGAAGACAACGTGTATTTTCTCGGTACCTCTACCTGGAGAGGTACCAAAACTTACCAAAGAAAGTTCCGTAAAGTACTGTAGGTAAGGTAGTTCTGTCCCGATGCAGTCGGCACTATCCAAAAGAATATGTAAACCAGTACATAAGTCGTTAAGTACAGATATTAAAGGGTCATAAATATTACAAGTAAAATGTACCTACCCGCTCAAGGCAAGGATTTACATTGAGTAACATTTCAATTTAATGCTGGCTTAAGCTTTAAAGCTCATCGAAAATTAATGGATAACGCAATAAATAATACAACAACGTATTACAAGCTTATGTCGTCGAAAGGCACAACAAAACAATGTTGAGCTGATGGTTCAAGAGCTCGTGGGAAATTTGGAGGAGGTGCTGGTAAAACTGAAACTTGGTATAGTGGTTTTCTCTACATTATCTGACTGTAGGGATCCAAAGCTACTATCTACTGTTACCGCCGAACCGAACACTTACAGTTGGGACATTACAAACGTGCGAACTGATTGATAAATAATTTTTATCGGAGTTCTCGCTCGCACTTACAAGTTACAGGCCTTACTACACAGGTACTTACAGGAACTGGAACCCGTTACTCTGGTGTTATGTGCAACAGAAAAAAAATTTAGGTATCAATAATCGATAACAGGTTATAAAGAGCGAGGTAGACGCCTCACAACTTCTATGATCGTAATGTTTTATGGCTCAGTTTGCACGTTTGTAATGTCTCAACTAGGTATAGTTTTATATTCACTAAGGTAAATTAACACGTATATATAATACTAATAGGTACCTAGTATTGCAGTTATCACCTTTTATTATTTAATTTTTTTTCGATTTAAAAAAATTATGAACTTTACAACTCGAAGACCAACCGCAGTTTGGCTGTCAGATAGTTAACCATTCGTAACATATTCGTAGATAACGCAAAAGACCCTCCGTACAAACTTTCGGCGTTAATTAAGCAGCTCCTAAAAAATTCTACGGGCTCTCCATGATGAATACAATCCGCGTCATTTAATATTATAAATATTATATAATAAATATAATATTTATAGCTTCATTATATTAAGGGTTTACATCTTTGGAGAGAGAGTAAAATGTGACACTATAATCTTGAACAAGAATAACACTTTCAAAGTACAGTCCATACCATATCCCAATGCAGTATTTGTAAACAGAAATGGCGTCAGATCACGTGATCATATTTGTCATTGTACTCATAGTGATGGGAAGCAGAAGCAGGCAGATTGTGAATGGACGATTGAATGAATACATTCTTAAATCGATTATCGAAATAAAGTGATTTTAAAAACAACCTTCTAAAATCTTTCTTAAATCTTTGAAAACGATATTATTTAAACCTGTCAAATCGGATACTACATTTAATATTACTAGCTTTGTAGCAAGTTTTGTTACATAATGTTTCATCTGGTTATATCTGATTTAAAATAACATAAAGCTTTTTATAAAAATATATATGAATTGAGGACAATAGCCAAAAATTACCTCAAGAGTAAGAAATAGTTTTATTTGAGGGGGGGGGTGCTCATCCAAAAATCCAATAAACAGCCAAGTCGTCGAAAATAAAAAAAATAAAGAGCACCAGAGAACACACCCGAAACGTACAACATCAAGAGAAGCAGCGAAACGAATGACCCTGCAACACCCGAATCAAACGATCAGACCCGATGCAAGCATCATCGAGTGCAGTGCGAGCGAGACAGTTGACCACGCAACGGAAAGCAGCGGCGACATGACAACGCGGCGCATCGGCACTCGGCACTGGCACCACAAACCAAAGATGACCGAAAGTATCGCTCGCTCGCTCGCTCAGTCTTGGTCTCGGGGGCGTTGGGAAGGACATTGGCAATACTTGGTTTAGGTATCACGCAAGTGAAGCCACGGACGTCTACTATTTAAAAATTTCTATGAGTAGAAGTCGATTCGTTAAATAGGCAGCAAATGTTATCATTATGGCATCGTTACCGAGTATCTCTATACGCAGACTTCCAGCTGGTACCTAATTTTGGCAAATTCCACTGTCGAATCGATGCCAAAAAAACGATGCCGGCATCGGATGCGCCTTACTTAATAACGATAACAAAATTAAACGAAAACACTCATTTTGTTTTGTAATACACAGATAATACACTGACCGTTATAAAAATTACTTCCGATTTTACCCGAATTTTAGAATCGATTAAACTCGTTCTCACTCGTTCATAACATTCACTCTATGGTTCACTTTTCGTTTTCAGCACTAGGCATTTAGTCTATATCTTATGTCAAACTCCATAGTAGGTCAATACCACCAATACTCTGTGGTTTTATTTTACGATTGTGGGCTAGATTTTTGTTAAAATATTTACGTAAACTGCTAAAATTGAATTGGTTTTGTGTGTAATATAAACTTAATAAGTTTTACTTTGGGAAAAAAGATCATTGTGAGTGATTTGTTATAAGCAACAGTGAAAATATCGTACGCAAAAGTGAAATGTCGTGACGAGTATGGTTTGTTTATTTGTACTGCATTGGCATATGTGATTGACTGTACCTAAGTAATTAATTAAAAGCGATGCCAGTCTCAGTCCGCTGCTTCTGCGACGCGGCGTCCTACATAGAAAAATCCGTGGTATGCCACACAAAATCTATCTATATTCTATCTTCTATATTATAATATACTAGCGGACCCGGCAGACGTCGTCCTGCCCGCTATTAGCGCCACCTACCGGGTCCAATTTTTGTACTTATAAACCTTCCTCTTGAATCACTCTATCTATTAAAAAAAACCGCATCAAAATCCGTTGCGTAGTTTTAAAGATTTAAGCATACATACATAGGGACATAGGGATATAGGGACAGAGAAAGCGACTTTGTTTTATACTATGTAGTGATTAATTACTAATATTATATTATTATGTCTATATATCTTTCTCTCACGCCCCGGGTGTACAAAATTTTATTTTTATTATATTATTATTATTACTTAATATAAAATAGCTTGTCCTGACTCAACGCACAGCCAAAACCACTGAAGCTAGAAACTTGAAATTTTCACAGTAGCTTCCTTTTATAACGTAGGCGCACACTAAGAAAGGATTATTGCGAATTCCATCCCTAAGGGGGTTAAATAGGGGATAAAAGTTTGTATGAAAGTCGGTCATTTTTCATGTTATATCCATGAAAATTGGTATTTAGATTTTCGGTTAAAAATAAAGAGTTACAAGTTTAAAGAAATTTGGAAAAGCAACTCTCAAGTGGGTTAAATGGGAGTTGAAAGTTTGTGTGAAAGTCCGTCATTTTTAAAGTTATATCAGTGAAAATCGGTATTTGTATTGTAGGATAAAAATAAAGAATTATGTGTTTCAGGAATTTTGGAAATTCGTCCCCCAAGTGGGTAAAATGGGGAATGAGATTTGGATGAATACACGCGGGCGAAGTCGCGAGCATCAGCTAGTTTATACATAAAGTAGTAATTTTTCCATCGACCGTCAGTCACTAAGTGATTCATACTGTTCTTATATTTTACAGGTCTCTATTTTTGAGGGTACGAAAATGGCCTTTCCTCATCAGTTATTTAACTTACAGTTATTACTATGCGGAAAAAAGTAAATCTCATTACATTACTCGAACATAAAAGAAGGTTCCAAAGTTAGTATTTACCTTCCTAATGGCAAAGCCGTAATCGATCAAGTTCTGGTCTGATGCCAAGTAGCTACCTATTAAGTATTTGTTGTTTGATTTCAGTAAGTGGAGGCTTGAGTGTGAGTAGAAGTGGTGAGCATTTAGGATAATTAGGTAGCTTTAAGCTTAGGTGGAAATTAGACGTGGGGGCAATTTATAAAATAGTAGCTGATGCTCGCGACTTCGTCTGTGTGGAGTTAGGTTTTAAAAATCCCGCGATTTTCTCTGAATAAATGTGAAAATGCAAAAACTTAAGTCCATCCGTTACTCCGTTTGTGCGTGATTGAAGGACAAACAAACAAACAAACTTTTTATTTCAAGTTAGCCTTTGACTGCTTTCTCACCTAATAATAATAATAATAGAGAGATGATGAAAGGAGGTGTTAATTAATTCTTAATCGATTTCTGCGCCATCATACCGGAGCAAATAATCCCTTCGCGGTACGCCTTTGACGGAAGGGTCGCAACTAGCCACGAACGAAGCCTTCTACAAGACCAAACTAGAGTCAAATTTAGAAATTACCATATTGCCCCTCTCTTGAATCGAACCTTGTACCTACCACGTATAAAACCACAGTCACTGCTGCCCGAGGAAAGCACCTCCACCTACGACGACCTTACGGATATATCAATATTTATACTTAAAGTAAAATAAATATTTTGGTCGTTTGCATATTCATAACGCTATTAAGACAACACTCTAGGTCATCCATCACTTTGCTTGGTATCTAAATATTATATGGTCGTGACTCGCCAGCGAGCCGGCGAACGATGTTCGGCCATTTCCTTAACCAAAGCGATAAACGCTGAGTGAGTAATTTATCTCTCCTTAATTCAATTAACGACCACCCAGGGTTTTATTTTCACGCGCCTAGCTTCAATTAATTGATATCGATATTATATTGGTATTATTTCGGGCTCCCTACCTATTTCTCGAAGTAGAAAACGAAGTCCTATTAATGTCACTGTTGTCTGCTGTACTATGTATGTGCGTATGTGGCGGATCTCGTTGGTCTAGTGGTTAGCATATTCGACTACAGATCACGAGGCCCCGGGTTTGATTCCCGGGTTGGGCAAATAATTGTTAGGTATTGGGTTTTTCTGTCAAAAAATTCGCAGTACCAGCCCGGAGTTGGTAGTTGGCGGTGTTTCACCCCCGTGCCTCGGAGAGCACGTTAAGCAGTCGGTCCCGGTTATTGTCACTATAATGTAACAATAGTCGTTAAGCCCGCCAATCCGCATCGGAGCAGCGTAGCGGGTCTAAGCTCTAAATCCCTCTGTCCTATGAGAGAGGAGGCCTGTGCCCAGCTGTAGTGGTGAACATCGAGGATCTCTAAACGGAATAACAAGTCTTGAGGATAAGTATAAAATGTTGAACCGAGACCAAATGAATTAGAAGCTCTAATTTAGGTAGAGAAGTAATAACTAACCTAGGTACTCAAGTAAAAGCATCGTAGGTAGTAGGTAGCAACACAAAATTGGCGTAAAAAAAAAGATATAAAAAAAAGAAAAACAGCTGAATTTCTTTTGACTCTTGTTACAAATTTATTCATCAACTCATTACACGGTCCGTTTAAAGGCCAATTAGGCACAGCATAAAATTTTATGTTTTCAATTAAGAAACGACGCAAATTACCAAAAGATAAGAAATTTCATTTAATTTATAAGTAGTACCCACCCAAAACGTGATCTACGAGTTCTTAATGTTTCAATATTCATAATGATAGCTATACTAAGTATACCTACTACAATATTACAAATGTGAAAGTGTGTGTCTATCTGTCTGTTTGTTATCTTTTAACTGTTCAACCGCTGGACCGATCAGGAGGAAATGCACAGAATCCGCTTGGGAGCAAGCAGATAAAGGCGGAAATAGGTACTTTCATTCCGGGAAAACGGAGAGTTCCCACAGGATTTTCAAGAAATACACGAAGATGAAGTCTTGAACTACAACATACCTATATAAAATATACCGTTTGGGTCCTATTACATCATTCACATGCCTATAAAAACACCTACTACCTACCTAGGTATTGCAGTGTTCGTAGGTGTAGAGTGTAGACTGATTCATGCTAAAATCATTATTTAGCGATCTCTATTATGCTTTAAGCCGACCGCAGATTGGTCGCTTTAGTAACTAATTCAACTCAATATTTTTTCGCTCCACAGACGAATTCTACTAAATGAGTCTTGTTTGCTTGAGCAACTACCATATGAGACTGATTTCGTTGCATTAGATGGTCATAATGTCCTGGTTGCTTGTGCAAGAAGTTGTCAATCGAACAAAGTATAGAATAGAATAGAAAAGTTTTTTATTCAAATAAAAAACTAAGGGACCCGATATGGTCGCTTTAGTAATCTGTAAGATCTCGTAGCAAAGTTCTCGTAGCTCAAGCACAAATAGTAGGCGATGTGCGGCCATTCTAAATCAAGGCATAAATTAGATGTTTATATTCCATTGCCATATCTATAATGGTCACTATCAACAAAACTGTAAATAGTGGGCGTTCGATAAAATAACCTATTGTTTTGACATAGAGCAGACACCCCACGCATATTTAGTCAAAACCTTCGGTCAAAACTACTCTAATTATATCTGTAAAGTTTTATTAATTAAGGCTTTGAAAGCTGCTTTTGTAGGCAACTTCCAAGTATAGTATAGTTTGCTGATAGTTAAGTGTGAAAAAGGCGAACTGCAAAATTGCAATTTTTATGTAGTTCTATTGCTGTTAACATATAACTGCATGACAACTGTCAATCGGCCGCGCAGTCCGCGCGCAGTAAATGGCGTGCAGTTGCTAGTTGCCTTTGTCTACATTGTGGTATGACTTATATTCACTTTTCTTTAAGTATACAAATAAATATTACAAAGTCTTGTTTGTATTTCTATGCGCACTAGTCTCAAAAACCTTGGAGAAATTTTGATTCAGTTTTCACTAATAGATAGCCTGATTATGCGAAGAATAGGTAATTTATAAAGGCTTCATCTAAATTGGCTGAACTATACTTAATTGATATCATCTTACATTTATGTCACTTGCTGAACACATAATTATGGTGCGGGGGTGTCGAGCAGAAAGAAAATCCGTCACCGACAAAAGCGGACCAATGACTGAAAAAATTGGTTTCCGGTGACTGACGATAATTTAGGTTCACTAATAAACCAGCCAGTCTAAATAAATACCTAAGTAAATAAATACTGACGTAAATATATTACTTACTTATTAACAATCTGATATCCTTGACCTGCTACTAGGTACCAAAAAATATTAAAAAGGTCAATTTGAAATTATAACACCACTTTAGTCTATTATAATACTAATTGGTGACAAAAACACTAAAATTATGCACATTAGGTTCTTTACACAATTTATAGCGAGTCGTTTTGAATAGGTAATTTTTATGACTAAATCGAATTCGTACAGATTTTTAACCCCCGACGCAAAAACGACGGGGTGTTATAAGTTTGATGTGTCTGTGTGTGTGTATATGTGTATGTGTGTCTGTCTGTTGCCCTGTGGCGCTCAAACGGCGGGACCGATTTGAATGCGCTTTTTTTGTTTGATATGTGAATTAGTCGATTATATATTTTTTCACAAATCCCTTAATATGGGTATCAAATGAAAGGGCTTGACTAGTAGAATAGCACTATTACAAATCCAAGATGGCCGCTGCCACAAAATGGCGAATGTCGGGGGTTTTTTAATTTTTTATTTTATACTTGTATTTTTATGGCCTAATCTAATTTCTTTTCTATCGCTATCGCTTCTTTTCATCCGCTATGTTTTCGGTTTTTCTATCACTTCTTTCTTCGGTTTTTCTATCGCTTCTTTTTATCCACTATGTTTTGGTGCTGTCAAACACAAGCGAAACCTAGCGAAACCATAGTAAAGCTGACAGTCTGTTCTACCACAGACGTTTGGCTATGCATTACTTACTTATCCCTTTCGTTCCGCTGCTATTTCGTTGTGTTTGTGTATCGTTTGGTAGTGAGTCTTTACGACACAGGTCAATTTCCTTCACACATCAATCAATCAGTCATCAGCATTTCGCTCGAGCGACAGCATGATACAAGACTGTCTATTTTCGATCCGATGCACCAATGAGGCTGAAGATTTTGCAACCATAGATATTTCGGCCTAATATATACTGCCTCGTTGGTCTAGTGGTTAGCATATTCGACTCAGACCACGAGGTCCCGGGTTCGATTCTCGGGTCGGGCAAATAATTATTAGGTATTGGGTTTTTCTGTCAAGAGATTCTCAGTGCCAGGCCGGAGTTGGTAGTCGGCGGTGTTTCACCCCCGTGCCTCGAAGAGCATGTTAAGCAGTCGGTCCCGGTTATTATCACTATCATGTGACAATAGTATTAAAGCCCGTCAACCCGCATTGGAGCAGCGTGGCGGGTCTAAGCTCTAAATGCCTCTCTCCTACGAGAGAGAAGGCCTGTGCCCAGCAGTGGGACGTTAAAAGGTTGTGGTGGACGGTGGTGGTGGTGGTGATGGCCTAATATATCGCCGTACCGATCATCATCGTCTTCAATCGATAGAAGTCCACGGCTGGGCATAGATCTCTTGAAGAGATTCCCGCGCGCCTTAGTTTTGGATTGATGTCATCTGTCCACTTAATGGGAGGTCTGCTAACACTGCGCTTTCCAGTGCGAGGTCGCCATTAAAGCAAATTGGGACCCCAATGTCCATCGGTTTAACGATTAACCAAACAAAAGGTCTGAGCGTTTAGCACAGAGATACCTTGCATCTCAAAAAAGACCAAGGCTACTTTGTATCCCGGAAAATCAAAGGATTCCCAAGGGATTTTAGAAAACCTATATCCACGCGGACAAAGCCACGAGTATCAAGATAATCAGCAATGAAACAAGTGTAAATTGAAAATTTAAAAAACCCCCGACATTCGCCATTTAGTGGCGGCGGCCATCTTGAATTTGCAATAGTGCTATTCTACTAGTCAAGCCCTTTCATTTGATACCCATATCAAGGGAGTTGTGAAAAAATATATCATCCGCCATTTTGTAGCGGCGGCCATCTTGGACCGATTTTCATCAAACATAGCTAAGAACACTCTCGACTAATTCACCTTTCAAACAAAAAAAACCGCATTCAAATCGGTCCACCCGTTTGAGCGCCACAGGGGAACAGACAGACACACACACACACACACACACACACACACACACACACACACACACACACACACACACACACACACACACACACACACAGACACGTCAAACTTATAACACCCCGTCGTTTTTGCGTCGGGGGTTAATAAAATACGAAAATCATAAAATGATATACTTTCGTACATAAGTATTTTTAAGTACTTATTTTGACGAAGCTTTGTTAGGATGCCTCGAAAATGAAACCAACAATGAAGGGAATGAGCCGTCAACCGCCTAAGTCCGACTTAGCCTAAATCGAGAACATATTATTTTCTTACGTACACAAGCAATGGATTTAGATAGGTATACTACACGTATTATTTTCTTTCAAATGTTATATAATATTCAAGCTAGTCACATAATTGTATATTTAAGTCTTTCAAATATTATATAAGTAATATTTAAGGGCCATTAAATCGACCAGAGAGAGGCGTTAACCGGCTTCCGTCCTCTATGTGCGGAACCAGCCGTGCGTGAGGCGGCCGGCGCGAGTTCGGAAGATCCGCGATCCCACATCAATCCTCAATTGACGTATTGATCCAAAGGGGATCCCGTTATATAGATCGCGGGTGGAAATTATCCCGCTGCTCCGATAACAGAATTATTTTTCTCTCGAAACATCTTTAACAAAAAGCGCTGTAATTATCACTATCTGGTATCTACCTACCCTTAATTCTTGAAAGGTTCTAATGTTTCACGTTTTACTTAAATGCCGAATTGTCTTTTTAACCCCCGACGCAAAAACGACGGGGTGTTATAAGTTTGACGTGTCTGTGTGTGTGTCTGTGTGTGTCTGTCTGTTCCCCTGTAGCGCTCAAACGGGTGAACCGATTTGAATGCGGTTTTTTTTTGTTTGAAAGGTGAATTAGTCGAGAGTGTTGTTAGCTATGTTTGATGAAAATTGATCCAAGATGGCCGCCGCTACAAAATGGCGGATTACATATTTTATCACAACTCCCTCAATATGGGTATCAAATGAAAGGACTTGACTAGTAGAATAGCACTATGCAAATCCAAGATGGCCGCCGCCACAAAATGGGGAATGTCGGGGGTTTTTAAATTTTTAATTTATACTTGTTGTTTTTGTCTTTCTTAATTTTTCATTGTTATACTGCCGAATCTACTAAGTAGTATATTCATGAAATTCAGCATAGAGAGATAACACAGCAGCTCTTACCATTCCTCAGCTGGGCACAGGCCTTCTCGCTTACAGGAGAGAGTGATTTAGAGCTTAGACCCGCCACGCTACTGCAATACCTACGGGTTAGCGGGCTTTATCAGCTATTGACACATGATAATGATAATAACCGGAAACTATGGCTTAACGTGCTCTCCGAGGCACGGGGGGACACTGCCAACTACCAGAATATTCCAGAGTCGCATATCTTTTTTTTCCTGATTCTTGTATTTATTGGAAAAATTTCTCTTCATTGCAGGTTGCAGGTGAATCAAATCCCACCAGGTGCTAACGAGTGAGTCAATCAATTTTCACTAGAGCATCCCGCGGTCGTGACTTGCAGTCGCGGCCGTCCCCGGGCTCCCGGGGCGATCCATCCGTTCACGACCGTCGTAAATCACCGCGACAGAGTAAAGCGCTCTCTACACGATCGATGTATATTGTCAATGTTTACATACTTTTTCCTAGATGTTCACGTCAAACCAAATCAAAATTCAAAACTAGTTACTGCCCGCGACTGCGTCCGCGTGGATTCATATAAATCTCACACAAACTTTCAACCCTTATTTGAATTTTCAAAAATCCTTTCTTGCCTGTCGCCTACGTCCTAATTAGGTACTATCTGCATGCCTTTCAGCCCAATCTGTTTAGTTCTTTGAGCTACGTGTGTTGATAGATCAGTCCGTGACTTCGTTCGCGTATTTATAGGATTTATATAGGATCGGATCGGATCCCATAATTATTTTATGTACCCAAACTAAATGTAGCCTAAGTTACTCCTTATAACATCATCTATCTGCCATTGAAAGTTCCGTCAAAATCGATCCAGCCGTTTCGGAAATCAGCTGTGATCGACAAACATAAATTTAAACGCACACCAGTTTAAAATAAGCCGTACGTTCAAAGATCCGGTTCCCAAGTTATTTGAACCCAATCCTGAGGGTTGTAATGTCTGTCATTTCGAAACTAAAAAACCTATGACCTTGAAATATTTCCGGGACAATATATAAAGTGCTACCTTTCTAACAAAAAAAGAATAAGAGAAATCAAACAACGCGTTAATGAATTACAGCTAAATACGCGTTTTAACTTTCATCCCCTCTCCCAAGCGAACCGTGCTGAATTTCGGGATAAAAAGTATCCTATGTCCTACCTCGGAGTATAAACTCAAATCGTACCAAGTTTCATTTAAATCCATTCAGTAGTTTCGGCGTGATGCGCGGCCAAGATACAGACAGACAGACAGACAGACAAAAATGAAAAAAATTGCGGTTTTGACTTCAGTATCGATTATAGAGTGCCCTCCAATAAAAAATTTCAAAATATCTTCAATGTACAGAATTGGATCTGTTACAGTTTTATTATATTATAGATAGATAGATAGATAGATAGACAAGATTGGTACACTGTACACTTTTTAAACGTTACAATTACATAGAAGTAAGGTAATGGTGATAAGTAGATACTTAACGAGAACTTAAAACTAAAACTACGAGGTTGTTTATACTATCACCATCTCACATTACGATTCATGCTCATTGTTAATGCCGATTGATTGTTTACCAAGGATCAATAGCAACGCAACGATCTCTTGGTAAACGATCAATTGATAGTCGCGATTGACAATCGTAATTGACAATCGCGATTGATGATGTGCGGGCCTCTTAACAGTGTTACGCAAACTTTTGCGTGATCGATTCTCTTCGCACCGGTTTCTTGCTGTAGATTTTTCATTGGAAAATGAAAAACAAAGGGTTTAAAGGTTTTAGTTGAGTGAAAAACGTTAACTCAATTAAGGTCGGACGCGTTTTTTGTCTTTTTCACAAAAAACGGCACGATTTCAAAAGTTCTGAGTAACATTTTTTTTTTTTTTATTAGCACTTTACTGCGGTCTTACCTAATGGTGAGTGACGATGTAGTCAAAGATGGAAATGGGCTAACCTTGAAGGGGTGTGGCAGCTTTTATTAACCCTATACCCCTGATCGGTTTCTATGTGGTATCGTACCTGAATACTAAACGGCTTGGTAGCACGGCTTAGCTGGCATGGTGGTTACTAGCCACGACTAAAACCTCCTACCAGACCAGACAGGGACAATTTAGAAATTGTACTTAATTTCCCAAGTTGCCTCTGCCGGCAATCGAACTAGGGACCACTCACTTATATAACCACAGCGCTCACCGCTGCGTCAGAGAGGCCGTCAGATTATTAAATTTTCCGCAAAGAACTAACATACCTACCTATCATAAAAATAACTTACAATTGGTAACTTATCGAGTTCACACCTCTTGTCAAGGTTAATTTCCCAAGTTGCCCCTGCCGGCAATCGAACTAGGGACCACTCACTTATATAACCACAGCGCTCACCGCTGCGTCAGAGAGGCCGTCAGATTATTAAATTTTCCGCAAAGAACTAACATACCTACCTATCATAAAAATAACTTACAATTGGTAACTTATCGAGTTCACACCTCTTGTCAAGGTTAATTTCCCAAGTTGCCCCAGCCGGCAATCGAACTAGGGACCACTCACTTATAAAACCACAGCGCTCACCGCTGCGTCAGAGAGGCCGTCAGATTATTTTTTCCGCAAAGAACTAACATACCCATCTTAAAAATAACTTACAAACTTATATTATAACTATATGGTAACTTATCGAATTCACACCTCTTGTCAAGCAGGGACCTCGGGTCAAGTGCCTTGAGACGTTCGTACAAGTACGTAACTGCCATTAAACAACTGTCGTTAATCTTCACGCGAAGAACGACCCACCTGGGTCAAAACTTGTGAGGGCCAATGATTTAAACAAATTACCTGCTCCACGTAAACTTTACCTGACGGGAGATATCGATATGGAAGTGAGTCAAAATACATCAAAATATTTTTTATCACCTTTGAAATACTTAATACTGATAAGTTATTTTAGTTTTAACCGTAAAAATATTATAGAAGTAAAAATCCCTTCTTGGGCTCCTCTACTAAGTTTTTATGACGTAGCCAGGCACTCACTAAAAATAATTTTTATAAATACCATTCTTAGCGTTAACTAATAGCGTTAAATATGGTATTCAATAATTGAGGGTTTAATTCTAACTCACCAGATTTAGAATCCCGGGCAGGTATCGGTGAAGCAAGAAACATCGGGAAGAGACCTGAATATGTCAGAAATTCCGAGAAATGTACAAGTCAAAAGCTTTCGAACATTGAGACAGTTAATAAATTACTCTTTGTAAACTTTATCTGACGACTTCGCTGTAGGATATATCGGGAAGAAGCCGGGATACCAAAATAATTTTATTATTTGTGTTTGGCCTTCAGAATATACACAGGCAGGTAAGCATACAAGCTACTTTGACGTAGGAAGTACGGAAAAACTTTTTTTGTTAAAATTATAATAAGTAAGTAATCAGTAAAAGTAAGTACCTACCTACAGTAGATACTTACTTAGATAGTACTTGCTTACATTGCTTTATCCACTAGAAGCAGTAGTAGACAAGTTTAGGGGCTACCTCAACCTGCCTCAACATGAGGCACGCCGCGTCATGAGGAAAATTTCGCCGAGCTATGTAGTTATCGGTTTTTCGTCGCGCTCGGAATCGTTTTATCACGTTGCGTAGCACGCAAATCGCACGTTTAGTGGAAACTGGAAAGCAGCATCAGTTTGCCTCAAACCGAGACTGAGCTTGAGGCCGTTCAAATGGATACAACGGCTATAGATCTATATAAACCACAGTAGATACGGGTAGACGTTAAAAACGTTAGATCAAAAAGATTTTTCCCCAATTCTATTCAAAAAACTTTTGATTATAGGTAGCTAATGGATATTATCATTGTGGAGTTCCCACAGATTCAATTCGGAAACCTTATGATTAAAAAGTCGTGAGCTACTCTATAATTACTTTTCCAACTCTATCTGTTAAAATAAACATCGTTATGTCGGTGGCTTTGTTCAATTTTTTCTTTATTTTATTGTAGAACATTAATGTAAGATTTATAGATGAAATGATTATAGAAAGCTCTTATACCTTTGTACAATATCGACGACTCACAACTCAAAACTTTTCCATATTCGTCCGACCCTATAATTATAATGTAATTACTTAAATAATAAACTCTTAAAATCTCTTTTGTATTCATACGAATCGTCAAGCTATAAAGTATCATTAAGAAATGGACAAAAGAAATCGGTCAATCAATATCGATCAAGTATTTAAATTTCATTACTTAAGAAATCCCACTCATTTAAACGATTTATGGTATTGTAACCTATTTAAAGTATCAATCAGACCATACTAATTAAAGTAATAGGTATAAGTAAATCTTTTTCGATGATTCGTGAGCAAAACAACACAAGTAAGTAGGACTGCTTACTTATTACAGTCACATTAAAGACTCAATATGTGATGACTTGATTTGAGTCTCCTACATTAGAGCTCAGGGCTTAATTTGAGTAAAAAAACTCATAACACTCAAAGGACTAATAACTCTTGAGGCTTATTAGGCGTTGATTTTCGAAATGAAGACTAAAAGACTCAAGTATTTTGCAAAAATAAGCGAGTCGTACAGGGGACATTCCGGACATCGCCAAATAAAAGCATTTAGTATAGGATCCCGCCATACAACGACCTTCACCGAGATGCTTATTTGATGAAATGTATTTTATATTTAATTTAATACGTCAATAAATATATTGCATATGGGTTGCCTAACAAATTCCAGTCCAGGATATGATTAATTAATAATTAAAAAAAAAAAAAATTAAACATTTCACTGGTTTGATTAATAGACAAATTAATAATGAAATCATCTTTATTTTCATTTAATTTTAATTCAATAATCAGACCGGTGCAAAATGCTAGTATCGATTTACCTGTTTACACCTGGCTACCCGAGAGTTGTGACCGGAAAAGAATAAGCAACCTAACGTTTGCATATTCTATGGGCATTATACTTTCGATTGGTATAGAATTTGTCTAATAATCAAACCGGTGAAATGTTAATTTTTTATTTTTATTTTTTATTTATTAATTAATCATATCCTGGACTGAAATTTGTTAGGCAACCCATATGCAATAAATTTATTGACATGTTAAATTAAATATAAAATACGTTTCATCAAATAAACATCTCGGTGAAGGTCGTTGTATAGCGGGATCTTAGACAAATTTGAGCATTGACAATTACTGTCACTGAAAAACATTTTTTTTCAAATACGTAACTTATATGGTTAGCGCATGACTGCAATCACAACTGATGGTAAGTGGAGATGCAGCCTAAGGTCTGTCTACCTTAGGCTGCATTTCCACTTGCTTAGAAGATGCCTATTCACTCTAGATTTAAAGGTACTCAAGATATAAGTTACTCGTAAAAACGGAACGTATACGGAACGTAACGTAACGTATATAATGGCATTCAAAATTTTAGCTTGAGCTTCTTTTACTAGCTTTCTTATACTTACTTGTTTATTTCACGCTTCGTTAAAAAGTTAATCAGGTGGAACATAAAATGCAATTGTCCCAATTAAAGAACCACAACAATTAATTAGAAACAGTAAATTGATATTTGTGCCGCGTTAATTAGAGGTCAATACCTTGTTCTGAAACCACAGCTGAAACCGTTTTGTCTGCTGAAAGAAATAACAAGAAAAGTTATCATCATCATCATCAACCCAATTACCTGCCCAGTACAGGTCACGGATCTTCTCTCAGAGTGAGAAGGGTTTAGGCTGTAGTCCACTACGTTGGCCAAGTGCGGATATCTGAGAGTTCTCCATAATGTTATCAAAGGTTTCCAGAGGTGCAGGTTTCCTCACGATTGTTCCTTCACTCACTCATTCAATGATATTTAAGAGCCATCTACATGGGAGCGACAAATCGTTGGTGGATGGAGTCTAAAACAGTAATTTCTGCATTTAGAGAGCGAGACGTCTTCAGTAAAGAAGAGTACTAAAAATATATCCTACTAATATTATAAATGTGAAAGTGTGGATGTTTGGATGTTTAGATGTTTGGATGTTTGGATGTTTGGATGTTTGTTACTCAATCGCGCCGCAACTACTGAACCGATTTGGCTGAAATTTTGAATGGAGATAGATTATGCTCTGACTTAAAACATAGGCTACTTTTTATCCAGGAAAAGTCCACAGTTCCCACGGGATTTTGAAAAAACCGAAATCTCAGTTACAGTTGTAGGTAGATTACTATAGCAAACTTTCTTGAAAGTAGGTATAAAGGTTGGAAAAGGGAGTGGGAACGGGAACCGGAAATCCACGATTCCCTCGGGATTTGTGAAAAACTGAAACTCACGCGGGCGAAGCCGCGGGCATTCTCTAGTAAATAAATAAATAATAAATTAATTAAATAAATAAATTTTGCTTGAGATATCAAATTTAGTGAAAAACGGCAAAGTAAAAAGATGCAAATAGGAATTACGCCTATTTTAGCAAATATTTGGCAATTTTTTACTAACTTAAACTAAAGACATTTGAAATTATTATGAAGTAGGTAACGTATGCTATGACTTTGGTCGTTTTTCAATTTTCTAGTTTCTTATATAGTTTATTTACACACGAAGTTGCCTCAAAATTTGCCCAAAAATAGTGATTTTTCAAGCGTCATAACTTTCAAAATAAATGATTTTACAATTTTTTTTATTTTATGGCATAGATAATGGAGATATAAATTGATATCTGGCTTAACTTTAGATCTATTGCGACAAATAATAGGCGTAATACGTTTGTATGGAGAAGCGCGTGAGGAGAGCAACCCTAATTGCTTAAAACGTACCTACCTCCGAAGAGAGAAGTGCCGCGGGTCGTAGACCAAACTCGGTCCCCCCGAAAGGGAGGTAGAATTATTAACATCTACGCTATCACCGCTAAAAGTTATGCTTCTATATAATTTCATCCAAAAAGTAAAATGGCATACACCGAAACAAACCCATTTACCAGAAAATTCCGCTACCACTTCAACTCAGAGAACAGTGCAAGCTTCATCAAAATCGGTTCAGTACTTAGTTTTCAAAATATGGACAAAAACGTGTAGGTGTGAAGTACTGTGAAGACCTGGCTTGTTTTTCAGTTAATTTTTCTTAAATTATTTTAGCTTAAAAAAAACTACTAATGAATGGTGACTGAAAAATCAACTAGTAGGTACGAGTCACCAAATTATGTTTACACTTAAGTATCAGCACAAGTGGCAAGGTTAACGCGTCTCTATCACGCACACATAACTTGTGCACGGACAGGCACTTTGGAAACTTCACCCCTTATGTGTCACCCAAGTTTTCCCCAATCGCTGCGAAGAGTCGACCTCGCTTTGTTTGAAAGTGAAATAGAAATAAGTTTATTATAACCAACCATCATAAAGTTAACGCGAAAAATCGACTCCGAATCGATTTAGTTACTTACATGATTATGGATTTTTTCCATTTCACATGAATAGATAAACGAATTAGCTCATGCTAGTCCATCGAACTATTACGCTTTTATTCTAAGTGCTAGTCATAAAATAAACCGGTCAAATGCGAGTCAGACTCGCGCACCGAGGGTTCCGTACCTACTCCAGAAAGTATAAGTACAATCTGTTTTTCATTAGTTTGTCTTAAAATTAGTTGGTCTCTTGTTTTTTTTATTTTTTTTTATTTATTTAAAAGGTAAGGTGCTAATTAAGCTAGACCTCTAAGTTGTGTGAGCGCTCATACAACTCAGAGGTCTATCTTACTTGGCTCAACTATGTATGTATGGGGGTGACACCCTTTAATTTCCAACTTTTTTTAGTTTTTGGAATTTTTCATTTATTTGTGCTGTAAGACCTGGTTTTTTTGCCAAATTTCGTAATTCTAGGTCAACTGGAACTACCATTTAGGTTTCCGACCCAAAACCTATAGGGTACTTCCGGTTGACCTAGATTTGTCAATTTTGGTTAAAAGCAAGGTCTTACAGACTAAATAAAGGAAATAATCCGAAAAATAAAAAAAGTTGAAAATTAAGGTAAATTTTGGTACTTACAAGTTTTCGTGAAAATCTAAATTTGCCATATCTTTTTATTGTGTGGACTCAGGACCTTAATTTTTATACACCTAATAGGGACTATAAATCTTAGTATCTGGTATAAATTTCAACTTGCTAGGTCTACCTGTTCCTGAGAAAATCGGTGGTGACACACGGACAGACGGACAAGAAAGTGATCTTTCAAGGGTTCCTTTTTTTTACCTTTTGAGGTACAGGACCCTAAAAATCGTCCAAGCGCGAGTTGTGCCTCGCTCAGGGTTCCGTGCATATGACAAACTAAACACAGTTTGTTTGTTTTGGTCACAGCTTATAAACTACATTATGAATGTTGTTGTTAGTTACAAACTAAATTCATAAACAGTGCTTGTTGTTTGTTGTTTAAATACATTATGATGATACATACATATTGTACAAAAATTCCACATGCTGAACACTAGTTCAAAAACTATTTTGAGATAGATCCTGTAACAAAAATGGTCAAGACTGACAACTTTGATGACCCCTCCTTCTTCTTCTTTCATTGTTTTTGAATATAAAACGAAAATAATACACCTTCACCGCCGAGAAAGGAGTCGAAAGAAGAACATTAACAAAAATTATTTTTTCCATTTTAATCTCTTCATTCATCATTTACCTAAATCTCCATTTTAATATGGGACCCCACTGAAAAAAAAAAAATTACATTTCTAATTAAATATTCGGTTTTGAGTCAACAATCTACACCAAATATTCAAATTTTAGCTCTGTGACTCCGTTTATGAGCTAGAGCTGCTAATATACGGACAGACGGATGACATTATATTGTTACCTACTTAATTCGTTTTTTTATGTAAAATATGTTTAAGCTGAATAAATGTTTATTTATTTATTTATTCGTTAATAAGAGTGACATCAATAAGGCCACGTTGTGCTCTTTGAAGACGGAACTCTAAAAACATATTTTGTACAATCAGGGAATTTGTTCAGTATACCTTCACATAATATTATATGCTTCCAAAAGAACAGACGTGGGTGGGCCGAGTTTATCCTATCACTATTAAGCCCAGGAGAAACACGCGCGGAATTTTGCTGCAATGTAAGTTAATTCAAATAATATATAAGGGACACTGCATAACTGCTCGGACGAAATGCCGAACAAAATTTCCACGATTTTCCGCTAGATTATAGCCTCAATAGCCCATCGGTCGTCAGGCGTGGATCGAAAACCAAAAGATCGACGGTTCAAACCCCACCCGATTTAAGTTCATCCTACCGAGTAACATATAGGATACTTTTTATCCCGACATTCAACACGGTTTCCTTGGGAGAGGGGATGAAAATCAAAATGTGTACTTAAGCTGTAATTCATTAACGCGTGGTCCGTTTCATTCATTCTTTTTTTGTTAGAAAGGAGATACTTTAAAGATTACCGGCTAATCTCTGAAAGGTTGGATCGATTTTGATGGGACTTTCACTGGCGGATGTTTACATTTTGATCTACGTAAATATCCATCAGTAAACTTTTAACAGTTTTTAGCAAGATATGAGCTCAAAGGAGCTCAGGAAAAACAAAATGATTCCCACGGGATTTTTAAAAACCAATATCCACGCGAACGAAGTCGCGGGTGTCCGCTTGTTATTATTAATTTGTGTGGTAAAGTTATTTATACCGCATCATCATTTAGGGTGGGTTGAATGTCAGGCGGTTAAAGTAAAGTTACGGTTGAGATTAAATTTTACACCAAATAATTTAACCACGAAAAGAAATGCTATTTTAGGTTGACAAAGTCAAACAAGGTTCTTTAACTTTGTACCATTTGACCCTCAACCTTGCTTGTTTTTTGGTAAGTATGTTTAACCTAGACGATAAATTAACTTTAAGCGCCTGGCGTATAACCGACACTAATAGGATGCTTATACAGGTAAGTAACTTGTGAGATCATGATCAAAAGAGCCTGTCATCAAACATCGAAATAAATAAAAAATAATCACTCATCAGAGAAAAACCCAACTTGTGTGTTTCACGTTAAGCTGTGAAGCCTTCCAACAAAAAATACGTCGTAAAATTAATAATAAAACCACAAATTAATCAACGCTACTTGAAAGCTCACTAGCCATTTATCTTAAGAGCTACCGCAGATGACCGATAAAAATAATAATCGGTCCCATAAAAGTCGGCAAAAATAGAACACGTACGTCCTACTAAATAATCAATTTCGGACAGAGCGGCCAATATCTATGGAGTCTAGCCAACTACGCAGGAGATATTATAGAGCAAGCAAGTGTGTGTGCAAACACATTTGCATATACATACTACATATTCACTCACTCTCATAGTTCAATGGGATGACAACCAGACACGACCGGAGACAGATCAGATGCAAGACCAACGATGTACCTAATATCATCATGATCAACCCATTACCGGCTCACTGCAGAGCACGGGTCTCCTCTCAGAGTGAGAAGGGTTTTGGCCATAGTCTACCACGCTGGCCAAGCGGATTGGCAGACTTCACACACCTTTGAGAACGTTATGGAGAACTCTCAGGCATGCAGGTTTTCCTTGCAAAGCAAGTGATATTTAAATACTTAAAACGCACATAACTCCGAAAAGTTAGAGGTGCGTGCCCGGGATCGAACCCACGACCTTCGATTAGAAGTCGGTCGTCCTAACCACTAGGCTATCACAGCTTTTATGCTAGTACCTAATATGCTCAACCCAAATACTTAAACGTAAAGAAATCGGAGTAAAGAATCTAATGATTATTATTGATGACTACGCGCTAAACCAGACAACCGATTTTCATTATCATCTCATCTATAGACGTTCACTGCTGGACGCAGGTCAGGATCGACACAGAATACGATCTTTTCCGCTTATATCCTTCGGTTGACACGTCTTGTCTAGACACTTTCTTAAGATCGTCCTTTCATCAAGTGGAGGGTCTTTCAACGCTACGGTTACTAGTGCGGAGTCGCCATTCCAGCACCATGTGACCCAAGTGTCTATCGGTTCTTCGAGACATGTTCCCCGCTTATTGCCACTTCAGTTTCGCGACTAGATAGATAGGGCGACGAGCTATGTAGGTAATTCTGTTTCTCCTGCGGATCTCCCCATTTTTGATTTTATCTCGCTGGGATACTCCGAGCATAGCACTCTCCAACGACAGCTGATTGACCCTGAGCCTCCTCATGAGGCTTGTAGTTAACGAACATATTTTGAATCCATAAATTATATTATAATACCTACTTATAACACTGATTATTATATTACTGCTTAATAAGCCAGTTTTAGGACAAAAATTGGACTCAAACATAAACCGGTCGTCCGCGTTGACACCAAAATACATACATGAAATTCTATCGTGTATGTGATATATTTAATAAAAATTTGCATAAAGGAAACTCCGCTCGCCGCGGGACTAGCTACGTTCCAACTATTGTTGGCAAAGGCTCGTCGTATGGCACGCTGGAATTTTTATTAATAAATTTTATTATACAACGGAATTCTTCCATACAAGTCTAGTTTCGCATATTCGTATTTCATACATTCGCTCAGTCACATTTTTATCTTCTATATTCTATATTCGTACGGAGTCGCAGGATTTATGTTTTTTTAGATTCCCTCGGAAACTGTTAGATTTACCGGGATGAAAAGTAGCCTATGCCACTTTCCAGGTCCTCTACTGTTTTATGTTATGTAGGTTACATAATATATTTCATGAAAGAATATAAGACATTCCTTCTAAAAGCAGAAAACTTATTCTGCTAAGATAGGTAGTTGGTAACTACTTAAGTAAGTAATCTGTATTTACAGTAATAGTCCGAAAATGGGTGGGATTTTAATATGCATTTATAATAATTTTAACAAGTAGGCTACAGAACTCTAATCTAGAAAATCATAATTATAATCATAATCCCTTTAAAACATATCAATTGTAAAACTGCGGAACTCTAATCTCCTATGAATAATTTTTCGTTGTTTTTTGTAAAGGTACCCACTACCCACATCATGTTATTTTAATTCGCGGTGTTTTGATGCGATTAGCTGACACACCTTTCTTCAATATCCTGTTCGTAACATGACGTTATGAATAATTCCAAAAAGTTATACCTGCGGCTTTTATAATAAAGGTGTATTAAAAAAGCCGTAATATCATAGACTTGGTTAAAGGATATCTGTTTACTATTTCGTGTAGCCTTTTAGATACATAAATAACAGATCTCGACCAACGATTGAATCTGCTGAGAAGCAGATTGAAAGCAGACTGAATCTGCTGAGAAGTAACCAAGAAACTTAAAAGTAACTTTTCCAAACAATTTACTGCGAACGGGGCTAATTCTGTTTTACACGATCTCTATATATTATAAACTAAAATGACAGGTGTAAATCTATTTCCATCTCTTTCACAATGCTTCTTGCGGAAAAGGATATCACTATTTTTAAACCTATCAGTTTAGTTTAGAGATTGTGTACAACATAATATAATTAGTCACACTATCTTTATTCGGTCTATCTCGTGGTTATTCTTTTACTATTCTGTATCGTCGGCAGTTGAATTGAGTCATTGAGTTCATCGATGTTTTAATAACCTCGGTCCAACCAATTTCATTTCAAAATAATTGAATTTTCAATCTCCGTTATTTTATAAAAGCTGGGAATTTCGAAACAAAATCTCAATAGAACTTCACAATCTTGAAACTCTGAATTTTTATGTGCTATTGTAATTAACAGACAGATTTGATAGTTTATTTGCATTACGCACTTTCAGTGAAGAAAAATGTGATGTGGAAACTATACTTATTATCTTGGAAGAAATTCTCAGATATTTGTTTGTAACTCAGTATTGATACAAATATCGGTAGAGTACTAACTAGCTCTACAATAATATTCTACTTAACGCTAAGAAAAAACAAGAGAGAAACAACAAGCTCGTAAACTAAAACCTGACTACTCAAAATAAAAATAATATCGGCCCAGTATAGTTTAGGCGCTACGGTGCAGTGGAACTAAAAATCGGATACAATCATACATCCTTCATACACACCTTCTTTTTGGCTTTGCCGTAGTCGGGTAAAAAAGCTTTAATGGAGTAACATTTTCCTTGGAAGTCCTCTAAGTGAATTGCGTAATTTAATTTGATTTTAGCAATCAAAAACATAAAGCTCTTAAGGATTGTCTGAACTTTTAAGAGTTCTTGATTGAAATATTCAATATTCGAATCTCAAAAACCGGACACAGATGTCAAGAATGTCAGGCCAGTCTCAGACAGTTGAAAATTGAAATGAGGCACAGTTCAAAAACAGCTCGGCTTTGATTCGGTCGCGTTCACGTTTCTTACTACAATATAATAATATAGCGTGATGAGTAACTGCCTTTAAGCCGCATGCATGTACTAAGCCTTACAATACTTGAGGTCCAGGCTCGAGAAGTATATTCGTAGTTGCAACTGTTCTTCACTCACCCATGCGAGAGAGCATGGGTGTTTTAACGGTTTTCGGACCTCTCACTCATACGCTGGCGTAATATAAACGCCGCGCCAGCGAGGGAGTCAGTCGATTTCTCGTCTGCTTAGCGAACACACGTCGCTTACGCAGCGCCCCGCGTTCCCGCACTCTCGTATTTTTGTGACAAAGTGACCCATTAAACAACTTTACTCAACGCTGGACTCTAATTTCAAAGCCCACAGCCCTACACTGGCTGCCCAACGTGTGTTTTAGGATCTAAAAAGAGGCACAGTCCTACACTGGCTGCCCAACGTGTCTCTTTGGGTCTAAAACAAGTCCAGTCCTACACTGGACGCCCAAAGTGTTTTTCGGGGTTTTAGTGAACTTATAACTTACGTAAAACTTTATACCTATTTGTGCCGTTCGCGAAGAGAACATTACCAGTGAAAACCGGTTTCTCGCGCGCGTAAATAACATCGCGATCGCGGCGGAGTTAGTTATAAAGTCATACCTACTTACGTGTTCCTATACGTTTCGGGTAAATGTGTTGTTTCGGGTAAATCGTAAATCGTTTTATAGGTATATACTGCCTAACGGTTTTTCTTCGTCTATACAAGATGCCAAGAACAAGGCGGAGCATTGGCTCAGAAGAACAGAGGCTCGACTCGTCAGAAAACTTAACTATGACGTCAGCCCAACTTCACTCGCTTTTAAGTACAATCCAGCAAACAAATGCGGACACGTGCGAGAGGCTTCTGAGGGAAGTTCGTTCTTCTACACCTATTCTCTCAACGGATCGTCCGGTCCTGTCTTCGACCAGCTCCAACTTCTCCAAGTGTTCAGCTCGCTTCAGTGGTTCCAGCAGTGATGACGTGGAGGCATTCATCGACGCTGTTCAGGTCTACAAGAACTGCCTGCAGATCACGGATGACAATGCTCTCAAAGGTTTTTCGCTCCTACTTACTCATGATGCAGCTCGCTGGTGGCAAGGATTACGAAGATCCACAACGCAATGGGAAGACGCGTTGCTACGTCTACGTTCAGCGTTTGGTGCAAGGCGGCCCCCCTTCGTTGTCTACAGAGAATTATTTCAAATGTCCCAAGGTGATGAAAACACGGACATATTCATTTCCAAGGCGCGTGCTCTCTTAGCTAAGTTGCCGGAAGGCGACCTCAACGAGAAAGTTGAGTTGGATATCACTTATGCCTTATTGGATCGACGGATCAGAAAGCGTTTGGATCGCGAAAGTGTTCAAAGCTTCGACGATTTACTCCGGAGAGCTAGGGCCATTGAGGACTCTTTAACCGAGGGCAAAAACCCGGGTTCGAAGGTGGCTGAAGAGGCACCAAAGAGGAAGCCTCCGACAGCCCTGCAGAGTAACTCCTCGAGTTCGTCTACGCCGTCCGTTCCCGTCCGGAACGAAATCCATCCCAAGGAAATTAATAAACAGGATAGACTGTTCTGTGCGTACTGTAAATCGCGTTCGCACATTAAAATTAATTGCGATAAATTAGCTAATAAAAACAAACCACAAAGTGAAGTGAAGTGTTACACTTGCGGATCACCGGGGGTAATTAAATCTCAGTGTAAAAAGTGCAATGTGTCTAGCGTAGAGACATTTTACTCCATAAACCATATACCTACGAAAAATTGCGTCTACAGCGCGCGCAAACCGTTCTGCACGGTGACGCCGAAAGCGTCCGCCGCGCGTAAGACGTCGTCGCCAGACCCGTCCGGCGCAAGTTTCACGTCCGTTGCGTATGTACCTACGACTCTAGCGGAAAAAGGTAACCCTGCGATTGCGACAGGGGGTTTTTGTAATAACTTTTCTAACACTTTTGTGGATAATAATGTTAACGATACTTGTTCTGTTTCGGATATTAATGCTTGTGTATTACCTAATCCTAGTTTTAGTGATATACTTAATCGTCGTCCTATACTTAATATTTCCTTGTTAGGAAAGCGGGGCACTGCACTCGTAGATTCGGCAGCTAAAAACTGCATCGCGGGTCACACGCTGTACGCTCTCCTTCGTAACATGAAGCACCCGTTAGTGCCGTCAACACAGATTGTTAAGTTGGCGGATGGTGTTGCTAGGGAAATGAATGTATTGACAACGGAGCTAGAGGTCACACTGCATAACAGAACTAAGGTTGTTCCATTTTTAATTTTTCCTGACTCAAACAATAATGAAAGTTTGTTAGGTATTAACTTTTTGTCTATATTTAATTTAGTCTTTGACTTTGGCAACCGTAAATGGCACTTCGCGGATAGTTCGCAAAAGTTCGACATGACGTTCGAACAAGTGTCATCTCTCGCTCCGTGTTCTTCGGTTAATGTCCTGCGGGACGATGAGGCGACTTCGCTTACCAATGAACAGCGGGAGTTTCTTGCCAGTCTCCTCGTGGAGAAAGGAGACATCTTCGAGCTAGGGGGAGTGCAGACTCCTTTCGCCGAACACGTTGTTGATACCGGCGATCATCCGCCTGTTGCTGTCCCGCCTTACAGGGTAACTCCGGCCAAGAAGGACGCAATGCGGATCGAGCTCGACAAAACGTTAGCTGATGGCAGCATGGAAGAATGCGACTCAGCTTGGATGTCTCCGGCTTTATTGGTTCCCAAGTCGTTTGACAATGACAAGGTTCGTGCAGTCCTAGAGATGAAGACACCATCGTCTCGGACACAGCTTCGCAAATTTATTCGGCGTTGTTCCTGGTTCCGCAGAGTTATTCCGAATTTTTCAGCTGTCGCAAAACCTTTAACACGTTTGTTGAAGAAAAATCAACATTGGAGTTGGAGCTCAGACAAAGCTCGTGCGTTCGACGAGCTAAAGCAACGTCTTTCGTCTGCTTCAATTTTTGCAGTTAGGGAACGAGTTTCTACTCAACAGGATCAGCGAAAGGAGTTCGCAGATTGTTCCCGTAGGCCTGGCGATGTTTTCGAAGTTGGTGACAAGGTGCTCTTAAAGTCACATGTCCTTAGCAACGCTGCGAAAAATGTTACATCTAAGTTCATTCCAAAAAGGGACGGCCCTTATGTGGTCAAAGAACGAGTCAGCCCTACTGCTTATATTATTTCAAATTTGGATTCGCCTACCGAGGTTTTAGGTAAATTTCACTCTTCAGAGCTTACACGATTCTTTAGCCGGGATTCTTCGCCTCCTCGTCCTGTAGTTCCTAAGCGTAAAAGGGGACGTCCTCGGAAACATGCTTGTCCTGTTTGTTAACTAGTTTTAAGCGAGTTCATGAACGAGGGCGTTCTCACGAACTCGAGGGGGAGTGTATAGCGTGATGAGTAACTGCCTTTAAGCCGCATGCATGTACTAAGCCTTACAATACTTGAGGTCCAGGCTCGAGAAGTATATTCGTAGTTGCAACTGTTCTTCACTCACCCATGCGAGAGAGCATGGGTGTTTTAACGGTTTTCGGACCTCTCACTCATACGCTGGCGTAATATAAACGCCGCGCCAGCGAGGGAGTCAGTCGATTTCTCGTCTGCTTAGCGAACACACGTCGCTTACGCAGCGCCCCGCGTTCCCGCACTCTCGTATTTTTGTGACAAAGTGACCCATTAAACAACTTTACTCAACGCTGGACTCTAATTTCAAAGCCCACAGCCCTACAATAATTATTTATGAACTCCGAAAACTAGTGTTCGCAGTTTTGTTTAAGTGTTATTTTGAGTTATTGCGTTTCGATTGTGGACTTGTTTTGATGTGATATTTTGTGGTGTATTTATTTTTTTGTGGAGATTTGAACTTGTTGGGAAAAATTTTGACTTTGGAAAATTACCTATTGTAAGTAAATAGTTTCCGTATTTATGATATATATTTTATAAATAATTTTATAGATAACTATCTATTGAAGTTGATATTATAAGTACATATTATATTAAGTACAAGAGATAGCCTTTTAAGAGAGACGACTCTCTGTCTTTAAGTCAATTCTTATTTTTCATTCCTGAGAATTTTCAACTGTTCCTTTGATCGCAATTCACAATATGGATTTTCTTGGGAAAATGTTGCGTAACAATAAGGACGGACAAAATTTTTACAAGTAATTGAGTAATTTATTTATTTTGACGACCCCATTGATGTAGCGGTGCCTTCGCCTTGAAAGAGATCGCAGATTCTATTCTCGTTTAGGTTTGAAACTTTCTAGCTTTAGCCCGCGGCTTCGTCCACATGCAGTTAGGTTTATAATATCCCGCAGGAGCCCTTCGCTTTTCCGGGATAGAAAGTATCATTCTCCAAGTACTTACATAATATTATATCTAGACTCTATATAATATACATAAAATCACGATTCACGTCGATCCGTAATACTCTTGATATGTAATTGAAGGACAAACCCACAAACCGTCAAACAAACACACTTTGCAATATGTATTATATCGGATATTAGTAGGGAAGTAGAGATAGAAAATAGAAGAAACCTAAATCTATAAGTTACCTATTTATCTAAACCTGCATTTACAAAGAAAATGGGATTTATGAAAACTAAAACAATGCATCGTATTTTATTTCTTAATTAAAAAAAAAAAGAAAGTTGCCCTGCAAACCTTTTTTGTAACACCCATAAATTGAACCTAACGTCGAAAGTTGTTTCACACCGTCGTTTATCCCCAAAAATAGAGATGTCGAAAGACATCGAGCTAACACGAGAAACGATAGTGTTTATTCAATACGAGCCATTCCGAGCGATGAATTAATTGGAGATTTGGAAGATGTTTCATTTCTTGGAGGGCTTCTATTGAACTTGGCGCTTTCATCTCGCCGCGGCGGGCTTCTTGCGGTGTATGTACAACAGACATAACAGTTGTACCAAATATAACAAATAGTAAAATATAATTCTGTCTGTCTGTAATTTCGAAATAACTGTCGCTTATTACGTAAGCTCATAAGATTATTTGAACGACGCTATAGTGTAAAATAGGTTTGGAAATATTTTGACTGGAGTTTCACAGGAATACTTTTTATCCTGGGAATGTCTATTTAAGGTTCCCGCGTTAAATTGTAAAAACTGTTGAATGTTATCATTCAGGACAAAATGTTAGGTTTCTTACATCCTATACTTACATTTTCTTACATAGAATTTGTTTAGGTACCTACTTATATTTTCATGGTTCGAACCTGAACCAAACTTGACGAAATCTGGCACCGCACCAATCTAGCAATCCAGAGAGGACATGGGCTAATTTCATCTCGGGAAATATTTTACCTACTACTACTATAAGGATTTTAAAAAAACCTAAGAAACTAAGCGGACGAAGATGTAGGCATCAGCTAGTTTCAAATATGAGAGCTTTTTGTTGATGGTTGAATTATTGTTATTTATTCGTTCGTTACATTTTAAGCCAGTCCGTTGTTGGTGGTTGGCGGTGTTTCACCCCCGTGACTCGGAGAGCACGTTATAAGTCGTCGCGTCGGTCCCGGTTATTATCGCTATCATGTGACAATAGCTGGCATACCTACTAATATCTACTACTTTAATGAAATTAACAAAATAATATTAAGTCAAGCCATGTTTAAGTGATATTATGTACATACAGCGTGCTTAGTCTCAGTTTGGAGCGCTCCAAAATTAAAGTATACTATAAGTATACTATTGATCGAATCACAAATTACTTCAGAGCAAAATGAACCCAAAGACTCTTATTTTTGGTCCATTTTACTCTGAAGGGATTGTGATTCGATCAATAGTATCTTCTTCTTATGGTGCCATCTCCTACCGGAGGTTGGCTATCATTCTGGCAATTTTGATTTTAGAGACAGCCACACGAAACAAGGATCTGGTACTCAATTTGAACCACGTCCTGAGATTTTTAAGCCATGAGGTTCGTCTTCTTCCAGGGGGTCTTCTTCCTTGTATCTTCCCCTGCATTATAAGCTGGAGCAGTTGGTACTTATTGCTGCGCATTATATGGCCCAGATATTCTAATTTGCGTTTCTTTATGATGTTTAATATTTCCACTTTTTTATTGATCATCTGCAAAATCCTTTCGTTAGAGACTCTATCCGTCCATGATATTTTCAAAATTCTTCTGTACACCCACATTTCAAAAGCCTCTAAGCGATTGCTCGTATTTTGGGTTAAGGTCCATGACTCAACGCCATACAGAAGAACCGAAAACACGTAGCACCGTGCCAGACGCACCCTAGTAGAGATCTTAAGAGATCTGTTGCAGAGTAAGTGGCGCAACTTCATAAACGCATTGCGGGCTTGTTCTATTCGGCATTTGATTTCCACGCCGTGATCACTTTGGTCATTGACGATACAGCCTAAGTACTTGTACGAGCTGACTCTTTCGACGATCTGGTTTCTTACGACTAAGTCTGGTCAATCAATCAAATAATCAATAGTATACTTATAGTATACTATAAAGTTTTGGAGCGCTCCAAACTGAGACTAAGCACTCAGGTAGACAGACGAACGGGAGCGAGTAGCGACCCAGCGAAGTGCAAACGTCTAGAACAATTCTATTCCGAACTCGATTAAAATGAACCTCCTACGCTACGCGAATTGCTCACAATTTACTTAATTCTAATGTCGCGTAGAATTATTGACGATGAGATGAACGAAGTAGGTAAGTATTCTATTTATTTAAGTACAGGGTAGTTGTTAGCAATTTCAACCGTGTCGACTTTCTGTTTTCCGGTCGTGAAAAGTACCTAAGTAGTCCACACTGTAATGTTACGTATTAAGTATGTCTCATTATTTGTAATACCTATGCCTGCAGGCTGCATGTGTATCTAATAACAGCTAACAACAAGCTATAACTACTTAATAATATTATCAACGTTCGTTATGTTAACGTATGTTTTTAAAAGTCACTACAATTTTATTGTATTGTGACACAGTATCGTTCCCACATTTTGTATTGTATCGTCGTTTCTCAAAATAGACGTTGTTTTACATTTTCGTTATAACTTTTGACATCGATGTAGCGTAGAGCGGCTTGACAACATTTTCCTTCGTTCAAGTGTAACTTTGTCTCGGACTTCTTTACGAGCTGTTCAAGCTATAAAATCTGTATTTTCGTGTTTACTCTACCTACTCTACACAGGCTGAGTTTTCGCTCGGTGAATTCCAAATAATTTAGTTTTGTTCAATGTTCTGTTAGATTATAATTTTAGCCTCAATAGCGCATTACGGTCGTCGGGCGCGGATCGGGAACCGCAGGGTCGACGGTTCAAACCTCACCTGTTACGCTATTGTAGTACCCATTCCTTAGAGAGGGAAGGGGAATAAGCCATGTTCATCATGTTCATCATCATTCTTTCAAAAAAAAAGATAGGTAGGTAAACTTAAAACTTATTGCATTTTAGTTCAAAAATACGATGTTTGTGTATTTTACCGATGCGATTTCTAAGGACCAGTGCTTAGGTACCAGCGGCACCGTGAGCGGCACCGTGACGCAAAGATATTGTAAATGATAGCAACGAATTTAATGTGTGTATATAGAAGGTAAAGGATAACCTACTAAATCTACTAAGCATTATAAAATTGCAGTAGACAGGTAGTTTGTTTTTTTGTTAAGACTGTAAAAACACATTCACAATTCGAAAGCACATATAATTACTTATTTGTTCCAACTTCGTCAAAATCGGTTCACTATAAACCGAGATAAAGTTTGAACCAAACGCGAGCGCCGAAACCAAAGGTTAGTATAATTTTAAAATTCTGTTCACTCTCATTGATAGTCATGTTTAAACTTAGGGTCAGTTGCATGGCAGACGGTTAAAATAAGGTACTTAACGGACAAAGCTAAAAAATCCTACTTATATTATAAATGTGAAAGTGTGGATGTTTGGATGTTTGGATGTTTGTTACTCTATAACGTCGCAACTACTGAACACATTTGGCTGAAATTTTGAATGGAGATAGATAATGCCCTGACTTAACACATACTACTTTTTGTCCTGGATCCTTGACAGTTCCCGCGGGATTTTGAAAAAACCCAAATCTACAACTACAGCTATAGGTAGATCACTATAGCAAACTACCTTGAATGTAAGTATAAAGGTTGGAAAAGGGAGCGGGAACGGGAACCAGAAATCCACGATTCCCTCAGGATTTCTCGAAATTCACGCGGGCGAAGCCGCGGGTAAAAGCTAGTACCAAATAAAAAGCAGACTGGGTTGCTTACCTTCCTGGATTTTGGTTTTTAATGAATCTTGACCTGTGCAATCTAACAGCCCCCGCATACTGGGCAACTAGTGGTGGCAACTAGTGGCCGCCACAAGAAGAGATTTTTCGTACATTATCTTGCGGCTCGAACGCAAGCGCTTAGTGTGTGGTGGTACCATAAAAAGATGTATGAAAAATCTCTACCGCGACTTGTAGCCTGCCACTAGTCGTCGCCACTTGTGGCCCAGTGTGCGGGGCTGTTAAGTAGCTCTTTTCGATGGTCTAATTTAACTTTAACCGTAACTTTAGTTTAACCGCGTGATGTGCAACCCGCCTTTCGATATTACAATTTGACACGCATATTATTATTGACTCTTTTGTTCCTATGTTTTGTTACGTTAATATTTAATCTTTATTCATCACATCGCTCCCTGTAACATACGAAATTCGATTTAAGCGTATTCGATATATTGCGTTGTAGGTATAGTCGTAGTCGTACGTGACTGTACAATATAAATGCTGCATCTTAATGGAGTTTCAGATATTATTTCAATAAGTACTACCAATAGTACCTACTGCCTCGTTGGTCTAGTGGTTAGTGTGGTCGACTGCAGGTTACGAGGTCCTGGGTACGATTCCCGGGTAAAAAAATTATGAGGTTATTGGGTTTCTCCCTCAATAAATTCTCATTGCAAGCCCGGAGTTGAAAATTGGCGGTGTCAGATATGAGATACACACACCCCCAGTCCCCCATGCCTCGAGGAGCACGTTAATCCGTCGTTCCCAGTTATTGTCACTATCATGTGACAATAACTGGGAGCCCGTCAACCCGCATCTGAAAACCGTGGCGGGTCTAAATTAGAAGTCCTTCTCTTACAGGAGAGAGAGGAGACTTTTGCCCAGCACTGGGATGTTAAAATGGTTAAGTATAACTTTTAGTTGGTAGGGGTACGTACCTACTAACTGCCTAATAGATATTCCGTGGTACCTTTTTTTTTTTTTTGACGTGGTGGAAACCTTTTATAGGTACCCCCGTTCTGCGGCCGAATGCGGCAGAACGAAGGTTATGTGGGACTCCAACCGGGTATACCCACTAAAACCACCACGGCATTACCCTCATGCTGTCTGTGCTGGACGCCTGGGGAACCCAACCACACTACACTTGGAGGTTACCTGGCTAGCACCCCATTCCGTGGTACCTACCTATACTAGCAAGTACCTCTTCGAGGCCAAGTTAGCCCTTGTTTGCGATCACACCAGTATGCTTAGTCTCAGTTTGAATACCTCCATAACTTTACCAAATACTACGTATCGAAAAACTGTAGTATATGCAAAATGAACCCAAAGACTCTTATTTTAAAGTCGTAATTGAATAATTCAAAAATTTATTTTACAACATTTCTGCTTGGGGCGCTGGCTGTAAACGAATGGTAAATGTATTGTTGAACTCAAACCTTAAAATAAGCCAGTGTATGTCCATTTTACTCTGAAGTCATTGTGTTTCGATATTTAGTAAAGTTTTCGAGCTGTGCAAACTGAGCATACCTACTGGTGGCGCCGAAGCAGTCTACTGCAACGGAAGCGGACTAACCTTTTACCTTAGATTTATCTCAATGTATTAACATTCGTTAACCATAGTTCCACAATTAAACCTCACAAACACTACCTCTAAATAATAAATATGCTAAACAAGGTCACGAGTCAAAACAGCACTACATAGGTACTTATTAGTCGATATAAAACACTAATTTATAGAACACGTGATTAGAAACTAATAGGTAGTACTATTATATGTATTATATTCTGTGCTAATAGGTAGGTACCTAACCGGTTATACGGCTTCGCGATATAAAGTAGTATAAACAAAGCGAATGTAGGATTCAAACGCGCTGACACTTTTGCGTTTTTTTTTTTTCGTATGATAGGCCTAAGGTTGACGACAATCATGCCTGATGGAAATGATGAGGTCAAGTTGGAACGCGCTTGCCTAGTAGGTACCTATATAGCGCGCTTCTGACTACTAATTTATTCCTTTCCACCTTTTGTGTATACCTTCGCTAAAAGCCTATTAGGTAGTAACTACGCCTAAACCACATCTAAATTATTAACTTTTTGGAAAAATTCTGACATGACAACATTTTTTGCGCTAGGTAGGTAGCTTTAACTCGTACTTCCTGGGTCGGGCAAATAAATGTTAGGTACGAGTACTTATTGGGTTTTCTGTCAAGAAATTTTCAGTGCCAGCCCGGAGTTGGTAGTTGGCGGTAGATGGTTGGTAGCTAGTTTCACACCCATACCTCGGAGAGCAATTTAAGCTGTCAGTCCCGGTTATTATCATTATCGTGTGACAATAGTCGTTAAAGCCCGCCAAACCGGGAGCAGCGTGACGAGTCAAAGCTCTAAATCCCATTCTCCTGAGAAACGAAGCCTGTGCCCAGCTGTGGGACGTTAAAAGGCTGTAGTGGGGTATCATCGGGCAAGTAGGTAAGTAGATGGATTCATAACAGAAATAAAGTCACGGACATAATATTATAGCCTAAAGCAATAAGTAATTCGACGATCTCACAAAAAAATAATGATGGTGTCATTTGACACGCGTTTCCTGCTCACTCATCTGTGTCTGATTGCCAATAGTTGTGCAGAAAAAAGATTCAATTAACCACATTTCATGCTGGCTAACATCCTTTGGTTCTGATATCCAGCTGTAACTAGTAGCCATTAAAGGGCATGTATCCTTTCCAACCATCATTACCTCGGGTGTCCCACAAGGATCTCTTTTGGGTCCACTCTTTTTTATCCTATTCGTCAATGATCTTGTAGACAGATTAAGCTGTGAGAGTTTGTTTTATGCCGATGACCTTAAAATCTTTAAATCAATTGATAGTATAAATGATGCGCTATGCCTTCAAAAAGACTTAAACGCTGTGGCTGACTGGTGCGCCGAGAATCATATGTGCCTCAATATAGACAAATGCTTTGTGGTCAGTTTTACTCAAAGACGGGCTAAGAAAATCGAATTTAATTACTCTTTGAAAAACCAGACTCTCACAAGAAAGATGTCAGCAAAGGATCTCGGTGTTATATTCGACGATAAGCTAACGTTCAGAGATCATTATGAACATATAATTGCCAAATCTAACAAATTGGTAGGATTCATACTAAGATCAACAAGAGACTTTAAAAAGCCGTCTAGTTCGATACATCTTTATCAAACCATCGTTCGCAGTGTTATGGAATATAACTCCGTAATATGGTCTCCGTACTATGCAGTTCATTGCGATCGATTAGAAAGAGTGCAAAAAAAATTCCTGCGTATTTTATCTTTCCGACATCATTTTGGCCACAGACGCACAACTTACAGTGATAGACTTAAACATTTTGAGATGCAAACTTTGGAATTCCGCCGGAAATATTTTCATTTGGTAACCCTACACAAAATTATTCACTCTGAAATAGATTCTCCCTCTTTACTCTCGTTGATCAGTATTAATTGTAATTACCGCTTAAGAAATCCCAAACCCTTTGTCCTCAGCGTTTACAAGAACAACACTTCTTACTACAATCACGTCACCCGCATGTGTCGCCTGTATAATGATATTTCAACTATTAACAGTAATATTGACATTTTTAATAAACAATTAAACATATTTAAGAAACAAATTCATAAACATTTTTCAACTTTTTGACTGTTAATTGCATGATTGCTTTTTATTTCATTTTTGTTTATAAATTGTATTGGCTTTCTATTTTAATTTTTAATTTATAATAATATGTTATTCATCGCCTGACCGCTTCTGTATATTTTTATATATTATTATTGACAAATTTTTGACAGATTCAGTTATCTTTATGTTGAATTATTTTATTTTGATTTATTATGTAATAAGCAAGATATTATACCTACTATCATGATGTGTACACATAGTTAAGGGTTGTTACTTGGATCTGATCTGTTACTTATTTACTCCAACCATTGTATAGTTGCAACCTGTTTTGTGTGCCATATAAATAAATAAATAAATAAATAAATAAATAAACTCCTTGTATCCTAATATTTATATGTAGATCCCAGTATCGTAATATAGCAATAGTATTAGTATCGTAATATATAGAGTAATTAATATTATATCCAACTCCATCCAACTCTATCGGTTGATGACATATAAGTAGATACGGGATACCTATGGTATACCTACGTCTGTAGATATAATATTATGTGGAAAGTTAGTAAGCTTACCGCATTTAGGAGGAATCAGTCCTCAACAACAATGCCAATGCAATGATAAAAGATTTCTTATGATTCCGTCTATGATCAATCTAGATTTAACGACTTCATTTTTTTTATAAATGTAGCTCTCGACTTTGGATTGACGGTGGTGACTACTGCATTCATCATAATGATACAGTCTGATGGAAGTGAGCTAATTTGGGAAAGATATGGCAGATTTAATGGAACTCATTATCCCTAATCGGTTTCTACGCGGCATTTTACCCGAACGCTAAATTGCTTGGTGGCACGTCTATGCCAGTAGGATTTCTCAGATCTCCCAGATCTTATTCAATTCAGAAATTATTTCGAAATCAGGACCTCCTGGGAAGTGGCTAATCATTGGCGGTTCCCGGGGGCTTGCAAATACTTTTAGGCGATGGCTAGGTAATCATCAACATCATGTGACCCACCTACTTATTTGCTAGCTATTCATATCGACGCAGGAAAACGTATTTGCTGTAAGTAGCAAAAATGGCGTAAGTAGACTGAAAACACACTTAAAATCTGATATTTTTTTGCATCGAATGGTCTGGGTCTCATACCGCTACAGTGAACAAAAAAATATAAAATCGTAACATTTTCGAAAAATTTACAAGTTCAAATTGTTGTAAGTGTCCCAAAAATGGGTGTTTTTCACACTTCTTTGGTGTTTTTCTACTTACAGCAAAGTGATATGTGAATCATTTTTTATGCCTGTAAAACATGGAACTCTCGTTTTTCTGTCACTGATAATTAAGAAGTTATGATTTTTTTTTTCTAATTTTAAAATCGTCTTTGGCTCTACTGAAAAGTTGGGTTTTGTCTACTCAGCAAATACGTCGTATACGTTGATATAGAAAAGGTATTAATCATGTTCATCATGGCTAATATAAAATATTCTTTTGTAATAAAAGAGGAAAGTCATTGATCTAAGGAGCCAGTAGGTCATCCAACTTAGGTTTTACATTAAGCCGAAGATACCCAGTCAAGTTATCACGAATAATACCTATCCGCCGGATAGCCTCAAGGTTCGAGTAGGTATAATTGAACGGTCTAGAACAAAAAACCAATTCCGTCGTCGTTCTATCTGCCTTTCCTGTTCGCTCATCGGTGTCTAATTGACGTATAGCTGTGGTATTGCTGTACAGAAAAAGATTCGATCAACCGCATTACACGCCGGTTACATCCGGTACTTTGATTTGTATTTTGTTTTTGTTGAATAAATATCAATAAAAGTGATTATAATGTACTAGGTTTTGCCTCCGGCTTCGCCCGCGTGAATTTCGGTCTTTCACGAATCTCGAGGGAATCGTGGATTTCCCGTTCCCGTTTCCGCTCCCTTTTCCACCCTACTTTGAAGGAAGATTGCTATAGTAATCTACGTATAGCTGTGGCTATAGATTGCTATAGCAAATGTTGTTTTTTTCCAAAATCCCGCGGTAACTATGAATTTTTCCAGGATATAAAGTAGCCTATGTGTTATTCCATGTTATAAGCTATGTATGTTTTAAATTTCAATCAAATATGTTCAGTAGTTTTTGCGTGAAAGAGTAACAAACATACCCACACATACATCCATACATCTGCATGTTTACAAACTTTCACGTTTATATTATTTCTTAGTAAGGATTCATATCAGCCAAATAAGGATATATTTAGCGATCAACTAGGATAACGAAATCATATCCGTGAAAGCTAAAGACATGATTAATACTTTCCTAATAAGAGTTCCCACTTTTCTTTAAATTATAGTGTCAGTAATTAAAAAAAAAACATTTAAGTAGGTATTAGGTAATAACATAATAATTAATGACCACTAAAGAAACCTTAGTAAAACTACTTGTACATATTATATTGTATTCTTTAAAACAAAATAGACATCGATACTTATGAAATTATATTATGATAAATGTAAACATAATATTGAGCTAATTAATCGGCTTATCAGAACTATCTCTACGTTCGTGACATGTTTGTACTAAGCACCTACTGGTTCCACATAAGTACCTAATGGTGATCGCATATACGTCATAAGTGACTATCCGCGAGTCACCTATGACGCAATGAGCCGTAATATGAGCCGCAAGAGGCGCAATTCAAGTGTAACTTTAGCAGTTTATCAGCTGATGCAGCTGCATCGAAGAAATGACGTCATGGCTGAAGAAATTATGAAATGTATGGAGAGCATTTGAGGTGAGTAACTGCGATGCATCACACTCAATCATATTATGTCTTGTGTCCACTGGCAACTAACTTCCGCTATTTCTTGCAGAAGTCATTATTAGACTATAGGTAAAATTTGCAGAAATTGACTTGCTGGGAGTCACAGGTATTTACACAGTAGAACTGACTTGACAGAGTTCTTCTGCAAGATTTAGTGTGCACTTAACAATATACAGTAGTCGATGGCGTGACGATAGTATCACTAATTGTAGAGGTTGAGCATCGCAGTTACCTTAACGAAGCGCCTGATATTGCTGACGTCAGTCTCCTTTTCAGTAAGAAGATTCGCCTCTTACGGTTTTTGCGCCTCCTGTTGGTGTTGCGGATTTTGCGACAGTGTGCGATTTCCTTCTAGCTCCAATGACCGAAGCCTTTACTAACAGTTATTTGTCGTGACACCACTCTGCTTCATAAAAAAATACGTCTGTTTATCAAAGTTAACGGCCCATTTAGGACCTGGTTTGATGAATTGGAGTTTATCATAATGGAGATTACGATCTAAATGTTAATGCTCTATGTATTAGTCAATAAGCAAGTAACAGTACGCAATATTAAGGACATCGTGATTCGTGATGTTATAAATTGAATTCGTCGGCACTTTGCCCAATTTAAAAGTAGGCATGGAAAATATATTAAGATTTACAATCATTCTAAAGCTAAGCCTCGTACAAGTAATTTGCCTAAGCCTCAAATTATATGACCGCCGAGGTCATCTTTGTCGTAAAAAGTTTGCACAGGAAAATCCCAACACAAACAGGTCTGTCCTGTTTACCTGTATACCTACAATTAAAATACCTTTGTGACCACCGTATCTTGCCTTGGATTATGATTATAGACGGTCGTACCCATTTAAAAGCCCGAAGTGCATAACACACATTTTTAAGGCTATTTTGAGTGTATGACCCACATTTTTAAGGCTACTTTAAATTCTTCAACTTCAAAGTCCGTATCCAAGATGCAAGCTATCTCTGTGCGGTGTGCCCAATTTCCGCTCAATCGGATGAATGGATGAAAGAAATCGTACTTTTTGGAACTCTTTTCCGGGATGAAAAGTATCCTGTATGTCTCCAGGATTACGTTGCTATCTAACGTTGTGCCATGCCTCAGGTGAAACGGATGAACGATAATAAAGTTTCTAAAATAAGGCACAAAACAATCGATTTTAGTTTTTATAACATTGTACAAGATAAACGACTTCAGTATTTGATATAGCATATCAGCTTATGTAGTTAGTATTATTAAATAAATTGTAAAATTACAAAATAATCAGCTATCCAATTTGGCGGTGTAAACCTTTAAGTGGACGAACCTTAACCTATAATGTTTTGAAATCGATGGTTAAAGGGATTTGGAAAGGTCAAGATGACAGGAAATTGTAGGTCAAAAAAGTCACGTCTGTGAATATTTTTGAACGTAATTGTGCCATGGAGGCTTAAAGTGCAAACAATTCTTGACCTCAAATCTAGCAAATAACACTAACTTCAGCTGAGAAACGACACTCACTCCTGCCATAATCTCGCTCGCTTTTGCACAACCGTTGTCCTCTGGATGACCTTGTCCTGCTCGATTTAAGAAGAACGTTGTCCTTGTCAATAGAAGGTTCGCTTGTATGAAGAGCCAGAGGAGTGCGTGTGCCTCTATGTTTCTACACGTTACTGTATTTACCTGCTGTCGTGAAATTTCTTGCTAGTTCTACACCTGCCCAGTGCCCATACCTATCTATACTAATAAATAAAATTGAAGTGTCTGTCTGTAATATCGAAATAACTACCTCATATTAAGCTCATATGGTTATTTGAACGATACTATAACCGAATCACACGTTTTTAAAATTTTTGTCTGTCTGTCTGTCTGTCTGTCTGTCTGTCTGTCTGTTTGAACGGGCTAATCTTTGGAACGGCTGAACCGATTTTGACGGGACTTTCACATACAAGTAGAGAATTAACCAGGGAGTAACATAGGCTACTTTTTTAACCGACTTTCAAAAAAGGAGGAGTTGTGTTTTTCTACCTATGTATACCGATATCTCCGAGATTTCTGAACCGATTTGAGTAATTTTTTTTTTAATCGATAGAGAAACATTGCGACACTGTCCTACAAAAAAATTGGATTCCAACTCCTCAATCCTGATGCTGTAGGGGATCTGATCCCCAAACTAATGGGATTTAGGCACTGTCGGTTATTTAAATTGATATTGGGGATACCAATTAAAGACTTTATGGTTGAATGACCTCGAGTAGGTACATACATGTCCAACTCCTCAACCCTGATTCTGTAAGGAATTGCATTCTGAAATCGTAAGGATCCCACGGAATTTTTCCGTTTTGTGGACGGGTTACTATTTAATACAGATAGGCTACTTTTTGTTCTGGAAAATCAAAGTTCCCACGAGATTTTTACAAACCTAAATACACACGGGCGAAGCCGTGGGCATCATCTAGTCGATGAATAAATATTATGTTTTCTTTCTTTTCTTACTTTATTTTAGGTAGGTGAAAAAAACTACCAACGTTTCTGTTGTTGCGTTACTTTTACAATTTATGGATGATGTGTTTTGATGATGGACCACAATAGAGTTAGTCATGCATACTTTGTTTCAAACAAAGTAAGTACCTATACCTAAATAATAAAATTGATTGTGTTTGAGATTGCGTATAAATTGATGAGGCCTCCCATTTAAAATCAGACCAGAAGAAGAATCAATCATTTTTTTTTCATCTACAACTATTTGTTGCTCGTTTCATCTTCAACTAAGCTTAAAGCTTCAAGTACGACAATCCAAGACAAGACGACAATCCACCCCTTTAACCGGTGCTTTATTTTTAACCCCCGACGCAAAAACGACGGGGTGCTATAAGTTTGACGTGTCTGTGTGTGTGTGTGTGTGTGTGTATGTGTGTGTGTCTGTCTGTTCCCCTGTAGCGCTCAAACGGGTGGACCGATTTGAATGCAGTTTTTTTGTTTGAAAGGTGAATTAGTCGAGAGTGTTGTTAGCTATGTTTGATGAAAATCGATCCAAGATGGCCGCTGCTACAAAATGGCGGATTACATGATTACCTACATATTTTTACACGACTCTCTTAATATGGGTATCAAATGAAAGGGCTTGATTAGTAGAATAGCACTATTGCAAATCCAAGATGGCCGCCGCCAAAAAATATCTAATGTCGGGGGTTTTTCAAAATTTTTAATTAGTACACTTGTTTCAGCTAAGTACAATTATTTGTTGCCCGTTTTATTTTCAACAAAGCTTGCACTGGGTGTTTGTAAGACCTGCGACACTATTCCACCCCTTTTACTACCCATTTACGTAAATATGCCACTGTCACCCAATGTTTGTTTCTGAACACGAGGCGTATGGCATCTCACCAGTAGAAAATCGAGACCTATTAATTGCTGCGTTATAAGGGTATAAGGAGACCAGTTAATGAGACCACTTTCGAAAACTTAGCGCTATTATTATGCTACCTAAACACAGTCCAATACCAAAAACCATTTGTCTTAATATAGCTGTTGTAGTGTTAGAGGTTTACTGTTTAAATATTTTTGAAACCGGGGATGTAGGTATAACGTGCAAAACTCGGGGCATTGACCTCGCAAGCGGCAGGCGCGCACCGTCAACTTTTGGTATTAAGGCGCCAGCTGATTGCGTTACATTGCGAAATTCCTAAAAATACAAGAAATACTTTAATTTTTTCGGGACTTTTTGTGTGGTATCAGTAATCATCACTACTTGCCTTCGTTTCCGAAAACGGTCCCCCTACACCCGTTATTATGCATGGTCGTGATAAAATGACACTTTACCTGGAACTGAGAATCATGTCTCAAGACCATTTAACCGTCCTCGGCAAATATTATACAAGTAATATGATACTCGAAAGCCATCCCCGCCTCGAGCACTTTTCCATTGTATTTTGCATGGTCCATTAGCACTGCAAAAGACCATTATCAAATTACACAGTATGTAGAATGGAGGTAGTTCGACTTGATCCATTGTCCTTCAAATGTATCAATTTTTTTTCGTATGATGAACATTCAGGAAGTGATCAATAAAATAAGAGTGTAAAAAAAATTAATACTCGTAGATTTTACCAGACAAATAGACCTGCTCTACTCAACTATGTCGTCAACTTCGTAGATATTCAACGTAGTCAAGTCTACTTATCTCTAGTTAACAGGTGGATACTTAAGTTACAAATCTTTACACATAAAATTCCACTGTGCGTGTGTTCTTAATTCTTCTCCTCCTTAATAGCTTGACCGATTTTGATGGTTTTTTTGTACTTATGGGGCCACCCGGATGGTTCTAATAGCTATAAGTAGTTATAGGTAACAATTATAAAAATGTATTCCTGACTGATTTTCTGCCTATCATGCCTGGACGAAGGCATTGAGCTATTTTTAACCCCCGACGAAAAAAGGACGGGGTGTTATAAGTTTGACGTACACACACACACACACATCACACACAGACGTGTGTGTGTGTGTGTGTGTGTTTGTCTGTTCCCTTGTGGCGCTCAAACGGGTGGACCGATTTGAATGCGGTTTTTTTTGTTTAAAAGGTGAATTAGTCGAGAGTGTTGTTAGCTATGTTTGATGAAAATTGATCCAAGATGGCCGCCGCTACAAAATGGCGGATTACATATTTTTTACAACTCCCTTAATATGGTTATCAAATGAAAGGGCTTGACTAGTAGAATAGCACTATGCAAATCCAAGATGGCCGCCGCCACAAAATGGCGATTGTCGGGGCTTTTTAAATTTTCAATTTATATTTGTATAGCTCTTGCTTCGAGCTTTGTTATGTATGAGCGAGGAACGTCAAATTCGAAAAATCGGAAATAATAAAACTCGCGAATATTAGGTAGTCACTAGTCATACATAAAAAATGCCGTATCGCCACGTATCGCTCTATGAATATATGACACTGAAGTGACCCATCTCAAAATCACACCATTTATATGTCAAGGGTAACATTTTGAGATGGGTCAGTGGGCCGATGGCGATACTTTTAATTATTTTATTGGATAGAGATAGATATTCTTTGTAAGCAACATGTCGATTTTCGACAAAAATATTTACATGTTACCGCGTTTCTTTGTAATGTGACAAACCACAGAGATATTAGTTTCTAGAGAATAAATAAGCAGAGATAGAGCACGATAGAGCACAATTAATTCAATTAAGAACCCACTTCCTTTGAACTTTGAATAGTTGCGCTCTGGAGATAAAATCCTCTTAAACGCAACTGGCAAAAAGACAACCTTTAGGTATACTTAGGTAGGTATTATGAGTGAGTTGAAGTACAGAAATAACTTTGTAAATATGAACATGCGGCCATGTCAGCATGATAATTATTATGTTGTAGTTTAAAACAAACTCACAAATTAGATAATTAAAACTTCCAAGTAGCTACCTACCTATTCAACTCGTTCTTGACTTCAGGCGTATTTGTTTGACATTCACAGAACTTTAGCGGTCTTATTTGTTACCCGTTTCTGTGAAATTTCAAAGATTATTACCTAAAACTGATTTAAGTATGTACCTACCTACCAACGCAGCAAGACTTAAAACATTCGTCAATTGGAAAAGTCTCATATTTTTCAACGTACGTACCAAGGTACCTAGGTCCCGGACGTGAAAAGTAAAAGTAGAAAAACATATGTGCTCTAAGTTCCAGGTTCCAGTGGCATCTGGAATGGCATGAACAGATATTTTAAAATTATTATGAGATAGGTACAATACTTAGGTACATACTTTCAACAGTTCTACGAAACTTTTCAATATCCCCTTAATCTAGCCAGGCCAAGCCTGTGTTCCTAACTAGTCTCAGCAAAATGAAACTCACGTCTTGTAAAATTTTACAGCCTTCCCAATAAACTTCAGGTTAAAGGATGCGAACGCGATGCTCAAAACAGGCTTTAATGCATTTTGCAAGTTATTGCATTGGTACATGTTATTCCCGTCATAAAAATTATATGCATGGTATCCAGGATCTTTCACTCTAATATGGTACTTAAGTTTAGTGATCATACAAGTATAAATTAGAAATTTAAAAAACCCCCGACATTCGCCATTTTGTGGCGGCGGCCATCTTGGATTTGCATAATGCTATTCTACTAGTCAAGCCCTTTCATTTGATACCCATATTGAGGACGTTGTGATAAAATATGTAATCCGCCATTTTGTAGCGGCGGCCATCTTGGATGGATTTTCATCAAACATAGCTAAAAACACTCTCGACTAATTCACCTTTAAAACAAAAAAAACCGCATTCAAATTGGTCCACGCGTTTGAGCTCCACAGGGGAACAGACAGACACACACACACACACACACACACACACACGTCAAACTTATAACACCCCGTCGTTTTTGCGTCGGGGGTTTTTTTCCAAAATCCCGCGGTAACTATGAATTTTTCCAGGATATAAAGTAGCCTATGTGTTATTCCATGTTATAAGCTATGTATGTTTTAAATTTCAATCAAATATGTTCAGTAGTTTTTGCGTGAAAGAGTAACAAACATACCCACACATACATCCATACATCTGCATGTTTACAAACTTTCACGTTTATATTATTTCTTAGTAAGGATTCATATCAGCCAAATAAGGATATATTTAGCGATCAACTAGGATAACGAAATCATATCCGTGAAAGCTAAAGACATGATTAATACTTTCCTAATAAGAGTTCCCACTTTTCTTTAAATTATAGTGTCAGTAATTAAAAAAAAAACATTTAAGTAGGTATTAGGTAATAACATAATAATTAATGACCACTAAAGAAACCTTAGTAAAACTACTTGTACATATTATATTGTATTCTTTAAAACAAAATAGACATCGATACTTATGAAATTATATTATGATAAATGTAAACATAATATTGAGCTAATTAATCGGCTTATCAGAACTATCTCTACGTTCGTGACATGTTTGTACTAAGCACCTACTGGTTCCACATAAGTACCTAATGGTGATCGCATATACGTCATAAGTGACTATCCGCGAGTCACCTATGACGCAATGAGCCGTAATATGAGCCGCAAGAGGCGCAATTCAAGTGTAACTTTAGCAGTTTATCAGCTGATGCAGCTGCATCGAAGAAATGACGTCATGGCTGAAGAAATTATGAAATGTATGGAGAGCATTTGAGGTGAGTAACTGCGATGCATCACACTCAATCATATTATGTCTTGTGTCCACTGGCAACTAACTTCCGCTATTTCTTGCAGAAGTCATTATTAGACTATAGGTAAAATTTGCAGAAATTGACTTGCTGGGAGTCACAGGTATTTACACAGTAGAACTGACTTGACAGAGTTCTTCTGCAAGATTTAGTGTGCACTTAACAATATACAGTAGTCGATGGCGTGACGATAGTATCACTAATTGTAGAGGTTGAGCATCGCAGTTACCTTAACGAAGCGCCTGATATTGCTGACGTCAGTCTCCTTTTCAGTAAGAAGATTCGCCTCTTACGGTTTTTGCGCCTCCTGTTGGTGTTGCGGATTTTGCGACAGTGTGCGATTTCCTTCTAGCTCCAATGACCGAAGCCTTTACTAACAGTTATTTGTCGTGACACCACTCTGCTTCATAAAAAAATACGTCTGTTTATCAAAGTTAACGGCCCATTTAGGACCTGGTTTGATGAATTGGAGTTTATCATAATGGAGATTACGATCTAAATGTTAATGCTCTATGTATTAGTCAATAAGCAAGTAACAGTACGCAATATTAAGGACATCGTGATTCGTGATGTTATAAATTGAATTCGTCGGCACTTTGCCCAATTTAAAAGTAGGCATGGAAAATATATTAAGATTTACAATCATTCTAAAGCTAAGCCTCGTACAAGTAATTTGCCTAAGCCTCAAATTATATGACCGCCGAGGTCATCTTTGTCGTAAAAAGTTTGCACAGGAAAATCCCAACACAAACAGGTCTGTCCTGTTTACCTGTATACCTACAATTAAAATACCTTTGTGACCACCGTATCTTGCCTTGGATTATGATTATAGACGGTCGTACCCATTTAAAAGCCCGAAGTGCATAACACACATTTTTAAGGCTATTTTGAGTGTATGACCCACATTTTTAAGGCTACTTTAAATTCTTCAACTTCAAAGTCCGTATCCAAGATGCAAGCTATCTCTGTGCGGTGTGCCCAATTTCCGCTCAATCGGATGAATGGATGAAAGAAATCGTACTTTTTGGAACTCTTTTCCGGGATGAAAAGTATCCTGTATGTCTCCAGGATTACGTTGCTATCTAACGTTGTGCCATGCCTCAGGTGAAACGGATGAACGATAATAAAGTTTCTAAAATAAGGCACAAAACAATCGATTTTAGTTTTTATAACATTGTACAAGATAAACGACTTCAGTATTTGATATAGCATATCAGCTTATGTAGTTAGTATTATTAAATAAATTGTAAAATTACAAAATAATCAGCTATCCAATTTGGCGGTGTAAACCTTTAAGTGGACGAACCTTAACCTATAATGTTTTGAAATCGATGGTTAAAGGGATTTGGAAAGGTCAAGATGACAGGAAATTGTAGGTCAAAAAAGTCACGTCTGTGAATATTTTTGAACGTAATTGTGCCATGGAGGCTTAAAGTGCAAACAATTCTTGACCTCAAATCTAGCAAATAACACTAACTTCAGCTGAGAAACGACACTCACTCCTGCCATAATCTCGCTCGCTTTTGCACAACCGTTGTCCTCTGGATGACCTTGTCCTGCTCGATTTAAGAAGAACGTTGTCCTTGTCAATAGAAGGTTCGCTTGTATGAAGAGCCAGAGGAGTGCGTGTGCCTCTATGTTTCTACACGTTACTGTATTTACCTGCTGTCGTGAAATTTCTTGCTAGTTCTACACCTGCCCAGTGCCCATACCTATCTATACTAATAAATAAAATTGAAGTGTCTGTCTGTAATATCGAAATAACTACCTCATATTAAGCTCATATGGTTATTTGAACGATACTATAACCGAATCACACGTTTTTAAAATTTTTGTCTGTCTGTCTGTCTGTCTGTCTGTCTGTCTGTCTGTTTGAACGGGCTAATCTTTGGAACGGCTGAACCGATTTTGACGGGACTTTCACATACAAGTAGAGAATTAACCAGGGAGTAACATAGGCTACTTTTTTAACCGACTTTCAAAAAAGGAGGAGTTGTGTTTTTCTACCTATGTATACCGATATCTCCGAGATTTCTGAACCGATTTGAGTAATTTTTTTTTTAATCGATAGAGAAACATTGCGACACTGTCCTACAAAAAAATTGGATTCCAACTCCTCAATCCTGATGCTGTAGGGGATCTGATCCCCAAACTAATGGGATTTAGGCACTGTCGGTTATTTAAATTGATATTGGGGATACCAATTAAAGACTTTATGGTTGAATGACCTCGAGTAGGTACATACATGTCCAACTCCTCAACCCTGATTCTGTAAGGAATTGCATTCTGAAATCGTAAGGATCCCACGGAATTTTTCCGTTTTGTGGACGGGTTACTATTTAATACAGATAGGCTACTTTTTGTTCTGGAAAATCAAAGTTCCCACGAGATTTTTACAAACCTAAATACACACGGGCGAAGCCGTGGGCATCATCTAGTCGATGAATAAATATTATGTTTTCTTTCTTTTCTTACTTTATTTTAGGTAGGTGAAAAAAACTACCAACGTTTCTGTTGTTGCGTTACTTTTACAATTTATGGATGATGTGTTTTGATGATGGACCACAATAGAGTTAGTCATGCATACTTTGTTTCAAACAAAGTAAGTACCTATACCTAAATAATAAAATTGATTGTGTTTGAGATTGCGTATAAATTGATGAGGCCTCCCATTTAAAATCAGACCAGAAGAAGAATCAATCATTTTTTTTTCATCTACAACTATTTGTTGCTCGTTTCATCTTCAACTAAGCTTAAAGCTTCAAGTACGACAATCCAAGACAAGACGACAATCCACCCCTTTAACCGGTGCTTTATTTTTAACCCCCGACGCAAAAACGACGGGGTGCTATAAGTTTGACGTGTCTGTGTGTGTGTGTGTGTGTGTGTATGTGTGTGTGTCTGTCTGTTCCCCTGTAGCGCTCAAACGGGTGGACCGATTTGAATGCAGTTTTTTTGTTTGAAAGGTGAATTAGTCGAGAGTGTTGTTAGCTATGTTTGATGAAAATCGATCCAAGATGGCCGCTGCTACAAAATGGCGGATTACATGATTACCTACATATTTTTACACGACTCTCTTAATATGGGTATCAAATGAAAGGGCTTGATTAGTAGAATAGCACTATTGCAAATCCAAGATGGCCGCCGCCAAAAAATATCTAATGTCGGGGGTTTTTCAAAATTTTTAATTAGTACACTTGTTTCAGCTAAGTACAATTATTTGTTGCCCGTTTTATTTTCAACAAAGCTTGCACTGGGTGTTTGTAAGACCTGCGACACTATTCCACCCCTTTTACTACCCATTTACGTAAATATGCCACTGTCACCCAATGTTTGTTTCTGAACACGAGGCGTATGGCATCTCACCAGTAGAAAATCGAGACCTATTAATTGCTGCGTTATAAGGGTATAAGGAGACCAGTTAATGAGACCACTTTCGAAAACTTAGCGCTATTATTATGCTACCTAAACACAGTCCAATACCAAAAACCATTTGTCTTAATATAGCTGTTGTAGTGTTAGAGGTTTACTGTTTAAATATTTTTGAAACCGGGGATGTAGGTATAACGTGCAAAACTCGGGGCATTGACCTCGCAAGCGGCAGGCGCGCACCGTCAACTTTTGGTATTAAGGCGCCAGCTGATTGCGTTACATTGCGAAATTCCTAAAAATACAAGAAATACTTTAATTTTTTCGGGACTTTTTGTGTGGTATCAGTAATCATCACTACTTGCCTTCGTTTCCGAAAACGGTCCCCCTACACCCGTTATTATGCATGGTCGTGATAAAATGACACTTTACCTGGAACTGAGAATCATGTCTCAAGACCATTTAACCGTCCTCGGCAAATATTATACAAGTAATATGATACTCGAAAGCCATCCCCGCCTCGAGCACTTTTCCATTGTATTTTGCATGGTCCATTAGCACTGCAAAAGACCATTATCAAATTACACAGTATGTAGAATGGAGGTAGTTCGACTTGATCCATTGTCCTTCAAATGTATCAATTTTTTTTCGTATGATGAACATTCAGGAAGTGATCAATAAAATAAGAGTGTAAAAAAAATTAATACTCGTAGATTTTACCAGACAAATAGACCTGCTCTACTCAACTATGTCGTCAACTTCGTAGATATTCAACGTAGTCAAGTCTACTTATCTCTAGTTAACAGGTGGATACTTAAGTTACAAATCTTTACACATAAAATTCCACTGTGCGTGTGTTCTTAATTCTTCTCCTCCTTAATAGCTTGACCGATTTTGATGGTTTTTTTGTACTTATGGGGCCACCCGGATGGTTCTAATAGCTATAAGTAGTTATAGGTAACAATTATAAAAATGTATTCCTGACTGATTTTCTGCCTATCATGCCTGGACGAAGGCATTGAGCTATTTTTAACCCCCGACGAAAAAAGGACGGGGTGTTATAAGTTTGACGTACACACACACACACACATCACACACAGACGTGTGTGTGTGTGTGTGTGTGTTTGTCTGTTCCCTTGTGGCGCTCAAACGGGTGGACCGATTTGAATGCGGTTTTTTTTGTTTAAAAGGTGAATTAGTCGAGAGTGTTGTTAGCTATGTTTGATGAAAATTGATCCAAGATGGCCGCCGCTACAAAATGGCGGATTACATATTTTTTACAACTCCCTTAATATGGTTATCAAATGAAAGGGCTTGACTAGTAGAATAGCACTATGCAAATCCAAGATGGCCGCCGCCACAAAATGGCGATTGTCGGGGCTTTTTAAATTTTCAATTTATATTTGTATAGCTCTTGCTTCGAGCTTTGTTATGTATGAGCGAGGAACGTCAAATTCGAAAAATCGGAAATAATAAAACTCGCGAATATTAGGTAGTCACTAGTCATACATAAAAAATGCCGTATCGCCACGTATCGCTCTATGAATATATGACACTGAAGTGACCCATCTCAAAATCACACCATTTATATGTCAAGGGTAACATTTTGAGATGGGTCAGTGGGCCGATGGCGATACTTTTAATTATTTTATTGGATAGAGATAGATATTCTTTGTAAGCAACATGTCGATTTTCGACAAAAATATTTACATGTTACCGCGTTTCTTTGTAATGTGACAAACCACAGAGATATTAGTTTCTAGAGAATAAATAAGCAGAGATAGAGCACGATAGAGCACAATTAATTCAATTAAGAACCCACTTCCTTTGAACTTTGAATAGTTGCGCTCTGGAGATAAAATCCTCTTAAACGCAACTGGCAAAAAGACAACCTTTAGGTATACTTAGGTAGGTATTATGAGTGAGTTGAAGTACAGAAATAACTTTGTAAATATGAACATGCGGCCATGTCAGCATGATAATTATTATGTTGTAGTTTAAAACAAACTCACAAATTAGATAATTAAAACTTCCAAGTAGCTACCTACCTATTCAACTCGTTCTTGACTTCAGGCGTATTTGTTTGACATTCACAGAACTTTAGCGGTCTTATTTGTTACCCGTTTCTGTGAAATTTCAAAGATTATTACCTAAAACTGATTTAAGTATGTACCTACCTACCAACGCAGCAAGACTTAAAACATTCGTCAATTGGAAAAGTCTCATATTTTTCAACGTACGTACCAAGGTACCTAGGTCCCGGACGTGAAAAGTAAAAGTAGAAAAACATATGTGCTCTAAGTTCCAGGTTCCAGTGGCATCTGGAATGGCATGAACAGATATTTTAAAATTATTATGAGATAGGTACAATACTTAGGTACATACTTTCAACAGTTCTACGAAACTTTTCAATATCCCCTTAATCTAGCCAGGCCAAGCCTGTGTTCCTAACTAGTCTCAGCAAAATGAAACTCACGTCTTGTAAAATTTTACAGCCTTCCCAATAAACTTCAGGTTAAAGGATGCGAACGCGATGCTCAAAACAGGCTTTAATGCATTTTGCAAGTTATTGCATTGGTACATGTTATTCCCGTCATAAAAATTATATGCATGGTATCCAGGATCTTTCACTCTAATATGGTACTTAAGTTTAGTGATCATACAAGTATAAATTAGAAATTTAAAAAACCCCCGACATTCGCCATTTTGTGGCGGCGGCCATCTTGGATTTGCATAATGCTATTCTACTAGTCAAGCCCTTTCATTTGATACCCATATTGAGGACGTTGTGATAAAATATGTAATCCGCCATTTTGTAGCGGCGGCCATCTTGGATGGATTTTCATCAAACATAGCTAAAAACACTCTCGACTAATTCACCTTTAAAACAAAAAAAACCGCATTCAAATTGGTCCACGCGTTTGAGCTCCACAGGGGAACAGACAGACACACACACACACACACACACACACACACGTCAAACTTATAACACCCCGTCGTTTTTGCGTCGGGGGTTAAAAACATAATATTATATAATATAAAAATAATTAACATTTACTTTATCGTTCAAGATAAGAATAAGAAAGCATGTTAATTAAACCGCCATTTTCTATTTCTGTCTCGCTTGTTTGCGAGACAAGAATAGAAAATGGATTCTTAAAGCGGAATTAAGTATGGTTCGTTATACTAATGCCTCATAGGATATGAATATGCCTCTATATTTTAATTCATTCTTCATTACTGGTTTTTTTCATCACTTATCGTCTTTCACGTTAAATGATTCAACTTTAAGGCCGCTCTCTTCACGCGCTTCTCCATGCAAACGTATTACGCCTATTATTCTAATATTTGTCGCAATAGGTCTAAAGTTAAGCCAGATATCAATTTATATCTCCATTATCTATGCCATAAAATAAAAATAGTAGTAAAATTATATTTAATTTGAAAGTTATGACGCTTGAAAAATCACTATTTTTGGGAAAATTTTGGGGCAACTTCGTGCGTAAATAAACTATATAAGAAACTAGAAAATTGAAAAACGACCGAAGTCTTATCATAGGTTACTTCATAATAATTACAAATGTCTTTAGTTCATGTAAAAAATTGCCAAATATTTGCTAAAATAGGCGAAATACCAAACCTAGATTTGCATCTTTTTACTTTGCCGTTTTTCACTAAAAATCATGATATCTCAAGCAAAATTTATTTATTTAATTAATTTATTATTTATTTATGTATATATTTTTAGTACTCTTCTTTACTGAAGACGTCTCGCTCTCTAAATGCAGAAATCACTGTTTTAGACTCCACTCACCAACGATTTGTCGATGCCATGGAGAGGGCTCTTAAGACGAAACTTCTGATAGTAATTATGACTACTAATGTATTATGACTTCAAGTGTGCTTGCTCCTTCAATCACGCAGCAACGGAGCAACGGATTGACTCAAAACTTTTTGAATGAATACAGTTTAGACTTTAAACTGGTGTACTTATGTTGGATGAAAAGTATCCTCTAAGTCTAAACTTTAGAACAACATTGGATACTTTTCATCCGGGAAAAGAAAGGGTTTCCGTGGGATATCTGCGAAATATACCTACTCCCCGCAGAAGAAAACGCGGGCAGTCGCTAGTTTAAAATTAAAAAGTTTTTAATGTAGTACCATAAAGCATACCTACTTAACATAGAATTTTAAAAATAGCAATTTGAAATCATACTTTGGCAGATTAATGTAACTCTGCCTAACTACCTACTCGTCGACTTCAAAACTTTTTCAAGGGGCCTCTGGGCCCCTCTATCTAGCTATTACTATTTAGCTATACACATTTATTTAGCTTTACATATACGTGATAGGTAGGTACTAGGTAGGTAGATAGGTGTGTTTACGTAAATCTCTCAGGTTGTATGGATCACAAACAATGGAATAAAAGAAAAGTCTAACCAACAAAATTCCAATCTAAGGATATCATGTACAAAAATACCGAATCCACTAAATCGAGCACAATATTTGTTTTCTGTCTCACATCTGTCGAATGATATTGAAAATATATTCTCTGATCCGATTCAATAAACAATAACGTCACATAAGTCAAATATCAATTTGATTTATGACAAAGCTGTGAAACTTATCTGTGCATTGCCTACTGAAATAAGGGCAAGAGTGAATCGGCGTTTTCTAGGCAAGCGCGCTCCAATTAGACCTAATCATTGCTTCCCATCACAAGCCTAACATACAATTAAAAAAAATCGTCGAACCAGTTTTCAACTTCCACCTTCCTACCATGCATAACTTGAGTATTTTCAAAGTAAATTGATGTGAATAGGAATCTTCTAAACAAAGGGCGCTTCGCGAAGGCGCTTCCATCAAGCACATTTTTAGTAAATCACAAGCCTATCTTGGATAAAAAATTGGTAATCAACAATTGTTCGTGAAATATCGTTCGGGGTGATTTGGTTTATTTAAATTCCTCCTGTTGTCTTCAAAATTGTATTGCTCTTGAAAATTAGGTTTGCGCACTTATGTCGGTTTACTACGAGCACCGGATGGAAAAACAACATTCTTTTACCACGTGTTCTAAAACACGAGAGGGTAAAGTTATAAATAAAGCTAGACACGTTATTTAATAAACAAATTCTTTGCTAATGCACTCACAGACGTCTTCATTGTGGGCAATTTTACCATCTCGGTTTATATTTGCTTCTCCTATAGTCCGACTATAGGACTATAGCGTGCACCACTGACGGCTCATAAACAACCGCGGTGGTCGACGTGTTTGTGTTTACACAAGCCTTTCTAATACCATATCGGGACTAGGTTCTCCCTCGCCGTACATTGCGCTATTTTCAACCGACTAAGTACGTTTTATACGGTGTACCTATATTATGCCTTCTCATTCTGAGAAGAGACCCCTGACCGGTAATGGGTTGATAATGATGATGACGTATTATGAATGGTCTACATTTTTAACATAATGTAGGTACATAAGTAATTATGTGAAAAATATATTTTAATTAAATACTTGGTCGTTTATACTTTACTTGCATTCGTATAGACGAATAGGTACCTATAGACGTCGGGTGAAAGGTAGACTTTAGAGGTGATACTTGCACACTACTTGTAAAGAAATACTTGGAGAGTATTTAAGGTGACGCGACAGCGACTTCGACGCGCGACACTTACCCGTTGTCCAGTGTCCTTTTTTTTTTTTTTTTTTCTCGCTGGGAAATGCATTTATGCACACCTTCCGGAAGCAGCGCATTGGACTGCGATGCTTCCGGAAGGTAGTGTGGGACTCGCCGGCCAAGAGGTGGCCAGAATACCCACGAAAACCCAGCGCAACCCACTGCATGAGGCGCCAACGGATCGCTGTCACATTCTACATTGACGCCTCAACGCTACCGGCGACAGACAAATGAACCAGTTAGGCAGGCGGCATGAGATGAGCGTATCTCCGCCTCCTGCCACCCGTCCTTCTCCTTCGGAGCGGGGGAGCGTCCGCTGCCGACTCTCTCTCCCGTTCCTTGGTCTCGTTGTCCAGTGTCCTAGGTGAACGACAAATGCGACAATACGACATAGGTAAGTAATATGATGCGACTCGAACTTTCCCACGGAATTTTTAAGAACCTTAATCCTTTCATATTGTCAGATAAATGAAAAATGAAACATATGGAGACGACGGATGCAGCCACTAAGGTCCAATCAACCCTGAAAAGTCTAGACCTTTCAAGGTTATGTACAAAAAAAGGTTTAAGGGTTATAGCATCATCATTCAAGAATAACGTCACAATATATTAATAGTTAAAAAAGTCTTGATAACGTTATTAAACTAATTTAAACAACGGCTATTCTTCATTTAAAATTATAATTGAAACCTAAGATAGTTTAAACTTCGTAACATAATTTGCTAGCTAAGAAAATGCTGAGAAACTTCAGAAGTTGGTAACTCTCAGGTAGTTTTTAGTTCTTAGTGTTCCGTATCTAAGTGGAAAAAAACAATGGATGTAGAATCACCTCGTTGTCTTTCTGTCTTACATAGGATGAAATTAAGCGCTATTCTTTTAAAGTTTTAGCTAATAATAGTTAGCTAGCAAAGAAAGTGAAAAAATGTTTCATAGACCCACAATATTTGGATAAGTTACATATAATATATATGTAGTTTAAAAAAGTTAATTGTTTATATTACTTACGGAACCCTTGAAGAGTGAGGCTCGTTTCGCACTTGGCCGATTTTTTTTCACTGTGAGTTATGAAGTTTCTTCTATTATCTAAGAAATAATGAATATTATCTAGGACAACTTGCACTTGATCGAGTTTCTTTTTAATTCACTATCTAATATTTTATTCAGCTAAGGCTGAATAGGGTGAGTAGGTTTAATTTGTATTTTGTTATTACAACAGACTTCTGTGCCTACCAACTAATTTACTGTACAAATATTAGGTTTAGTATTACAAGCAAGAGTTGTAAATTATAATGCATACCTAATTTGAGTTTAATGTTATTTCTCCCTAATTATTTCATAACATTTGCTCCCTTTCGCTCGCGTACCCGCCTAATTATTAATGTTCGGATAAGAACACAGGGCTTAACTTGCTTTTGATAAATATTAAACACAAAATACTGTAATTAAAAGATAAAGTTAATTGTTAATCTTTGCTTTAACGTTTCAAAAGAAATCGATCCACAAGGTCTCGAACGATTTTCGTTAAATTACTCAGACAATGTGTGGCCAGCAATTGAAATTCAAATTCATAATTATTTATTAAATGTAGGCCAACATGAGGCTTTTACAATTTGTGGACAAGTTAGAAAGACTACCGGTTATGAAATGACAAAGCCAGTAAGAAATTCAGCAAATGTCTTCAAATCAAAATCACAAGTTACAATACTACAGCAATACATATACTTAACGATACTTAATAAATTTAATATCTTGTGCCCACCTGAATGCCAAGCCGATTGCTTCCATGCAACTTTGTCACATTAATTAATGGTGTAATAAATAAATGTTTTTTCGGAATTGGAAACACCGTTTCTGCAGATTAATCTTCAAAAAACACTAGTTATATCCATTTATATATAATTACAGTTAAAACAAATCTACGTAATGATGTTTATTATAATTGACATAATGATGTAGATGTGAGATTTATTGTAATTAATTATGGTTTTATAAAAAAATTGAAGTGTTGTTGGCTTGATAGTAATAGTTTAAAATCAGCAATTTGAATCATACGGAAACAAGCTTTGGTGTCGAACACGTATGAAAATTATTAGTGGAATTTAACCATCATAACATAATAATATATAAAATGCCGTTATATTAAAATACATCAAATCCACTGTTGCAACAAGCTAAGTTCGCCAAAATAACATATTGTTTCTAACTGTAGTAGGTATGTGCCCAAACGAGTTCTTGTAAATAATGCACTGATATTTTACAATCTTTCTTCGGAGACCTTTCCTTTATATGGTTAGTGTTAGAATATGTGTGCTATGCCTTAAATATCTATGGCTATCACTTTGTAATTATCTATGACATAGACTCCTTTCTCTTTGGTCGGCAACCTCCAACATGACAAGTTGTGTATCGTAATATTTTGTGACTTTATAATTTAATAATTTAATAATTGTCTAATAAACAATGTGAATAATATAACTGTGATATTTCCTTTCTCGACCCAGTGCAACACTCAGCTCAATCCACTGCACCTCTGATATTCAAATCATAACAGGTTATGTCAGCCCAGAAAACCTTGAAGAAATTACGTGGAATATTTTTGAGCGTTGAGATTGAATGCCGGGTCAGATTGATCGGAAATAAAAGTTTATTTCAAGAAATCACATTGATTTAATACGATCGGGCTCAAGATTTGAAAATTAAACATAAGGAATCACTCGTTGCAAATGGATTCGTCCTTGGATCGTGCGGGTCATTCAACTTCGCATTTGACCAATTTCGAAAAACTAGATGGACCGTCTAATTTCCACACATGGAAATTTTGCATCAAGAATATCCTGATACTCGAAGGATTATGGGACGCTGTTGAGGGACGAGACGATGACGTGGTACGCCAAGCGCGCGCGCTCGCACGCATTTGTTTATCGGTCAAGAAAGAATTATATCAATATGTCCGGAACGCGACTACAGCTGCTGCAGCATGGGCGAAACTTGCAGAGGTATTTGAAGATAAAGGGTTATATAGACGAGTCTTATTGCTGAGAAAATTACATCGAGTTGAGTTCAACGATTTCAGCTCCATGAGTGCTTATATTGAAAACGTCACGACACTGGTGCAGCAACTCCACGATATAGGCAGAACCATAGAAGATGCTGAAGTGGCTGAAATACTCCTCAGTGGACTTCCGTCGGACTATGATACCCTTGTTTCAAATTTATCCACCGCCACAGTCACAGGTCAGATTTCTAGTGAACTGGTCAAGGCTCGACTTCTGCAAGAATATTCTAGGAAGACTTCTGTTGACACCGCTGCTTATGTAACCAAGAAGAATGTCTTAGTGTGTGATTATTGTCACAGGACAGGACACAGTAAATCTAGGTGTTTCAAGCTTAAGCGTGTCAAGAAGAACCCGAAGACTGCTAGTGCTGAGAATATTAACTTAGTGTCTGCGTTCACAGCGGTTTTGCCATCACAAGACTTTTATTTAGATAGCGGTGCAACCAAACACATGGTTAATAATAAGAATTATTTTAATAGTTTTACGCCATGTCACACCGCCATAAGAGTGGCAAATAACGATGTCACTTATTGTGAAGGGCAAGGGCATATTGAATTAACACTTGAACGACAGGTGAGTCCATTTTCATTGTCCAATGTTTTGTATGTACCCCAACTTTCTTGTAATTTAATTTCCGTATCAAAATTAGTTGAGAGTGGCCATGATGTTGTTTTCAATAGGAGGGGTTGTTTTATTTATGACCAAAACAAGAGCAAAACCACCGGTGTTGGCAACCTAATTGCATGTGCTGTTCGTTGTAATGGTTTATTTAAACTTAACGTTTGTGTGAATGTGAGAACTAACAATTCCTCGCCAATGGATCACTCCTTGTTCCTGGAAGACAGCCAGGAATCACCGAGGGCCATAACAGTAGCAGCAGGCTTTCCAGCAGAGTTGTGGCACAGACGTCTCGGACACCTTAGTCTCCAAGGTATGAAACTCTTGCGGGACGGTGCATGTGGTATAATGTTTCAGGATGAAGACTTGAAGAGCTGCGTGGGATGTCTTGAGGGGAAGATGTCGGCCGCATCCTATCCCACAGGACACGCAACACGTGCTGATCAACCACTGCAACTTATACACAGCGACGTCTGCGGCCCGATGCAGGAACCAAGCTGGGGTGGGGCGAGATACCTAGTGACCTTCACAGATGACTACACTAGGAAGACTTTTGGATATCTCATGAAACATAAATCTGAGGTAATGTCGCATTTTATCACTTTTAAAGCACATGTAGAGAAACAGTTAGGGTTGTCAATTAAAGTTTTAAGGTCCGATAACGGTGGTGAATATTTTAATAAAAGTTTCTCTAATTATTTGAAAAGGGAAGGCATTGTACATCAGAGTACTGTCCCTTATTGTCCACAGCAAAATGGGGTCAGCGAGCGCGTTAACCGCGTGTTGCTGGACAAAGTCAGATGTATGCTTAGCGAGTCAGGTCTCTGCAAGCGTTATTGGGGAGAGGCAGTTATGACTGCTATTTACTTGAAAAATAGGGCTCCTACAGTTGCTTTAGCAGGACGTTTACCTGAGGAGGTGTGGACAGGATCTAAAGTGGACCTCAGTCACCTTCGGGTCTTTGGCTGCGTTGCATACTGTCTGAATCCATCACAGAAAAGGCAGAAATTAGATGCTAAAGGAAAATTAGCTATCTTTGTCGGCTATAGTGAGACTACTAAAGGCTATCGTCTATGCGAGCCCTCTAGTCCTAATACTGTGATATTGTCCCGTAGTGTGGCTTTTATAGAGAATAAGTTTTATTATGGACCAAAGAATTTTAATGATTATTATTTTATTTTAAATGACAATTTAATGAATAATAATCTGACTGATAATGTTGAGCCAATTGAACGTCATAATACTAATGTGGAATTTAATAATGAAACTAATGATAATTTAATAAATGTTTCAGAAGGAGTCCATGACGATGACCACCCGACATTGAGTGTCAGTGAACCCGTCTCCAGGGGCGAGTCTGCTGATGGTGGGCGTGAGAAGCGCTCGACATCATCTAGCCAGGCGTCATGTGGAGGGGAAGCTGTGCAGCCAAGTAGTGAAGCTACAATTGGTTTGTCTGGTCGTTCTATTCGTGAGAGACGTCCACCACAAAGGTACGGAGATTATGATTATTCTATGTGTTCTCAACATGCCTCATTTGAGGAACCACAGTCTTATGCTGATGCTATCGTGTCACCGTATCGTAAAGATTGGATTGCCGCGATGCAAACTGAGCATGACTCCCTGGTGTCAAATCAGGTATGGAAATTGGTAACTAGACCTACTAACACGAATGTTATTAAATGTAAGTGGGTGTATAAGTTAAAGCATGATGCTGGTGGAAAATTCGATAGATTCAAGGCACGACTTGTAGCCAGAGGTTTTAGTCAAAAGCAGGGAATAGATTATAACGAAACGTTTGCCCCTGTTGTTCGACATTCATCTATGAGAATTTTGTTTTCATTGGCTAATGAAATGGACTTAGAAATAGATCATCTTGATGTAGAAACTGCATTTTTAAATGGTAACTTGAATGAAGTTATATACATGGAACAACCTGACGGTTTTTGTAGTAAAAATGATACCCGTGTCTGTCTTTTACAAAAGAGCATATATGGTTTAAAACAAGCTAGTAAGATGTGGAATGTAAAAGTTAACAGTGTTCTTGTAGATAACGGTTTCAAACAGTCTCTATGTGAACCATGTATATATACAAAAAGATCACAGAATGACTTTGTTATCATAGCTTTATACGTGGATGATTTTTATGTCTTTTATTCTAAGAACAGCTCAGTTAAGGACCAGTTGCTGAATGTTTTAGAAAGAGAATTTAATGTTAAAAATTTAGGTCCGTTGAAAAATTGTTTAGGCATCAGAGTCACTAGAGATAGGTTGAAGGAAACTTTGTGTTTAGATCAAAGTGAGTATATTAAGAAATTGTTGTTTCGATTTAATATGCAGAATTGTAAACCTATTGCTACGCCTATGGCTTTAAATTCAAAGTTGACTCTACCTAAAGATGAAAGTGCTTGTATACTTGATGAGACCTATAACTACAGGCAGCTGATAGGTAGTCTTATGTATTTATCTGTATGTACGAGACCAGATATCACGTTTGCATGTAGTCAATTAAGCCAGTTTAACAACAGCTTTGATATATCCCACTGGATTGCGGCAAAACGTATCCTTAGGTATTTAGCTGGTACAATTAATTACTCTTTATGTTATATAAAAAGTGTTAATTTGGATATAAGCGCATATACCGATGCTGACTGGGGTAATGATGAATATGACAGGAAATCTTTTACTGGTTTTGTCATAAAGCTGGGTAATAATACCATTAACTGGGAATCACGTAAACAACGTTGTATTGCACTTTCAAGTACAGAAGCAGAGTACCTAGCTATAGGTGATGTTTGTAAAGACATTTGTTTTATTAAAAACTTGCTTTCTGAAATAGTGAATAGAAAAATTCCTTGCACTGTATTTAATGACAATCAAAGTGCCCAAAAGCTTTTAGAATGTAAGGAATTTTGTCATAAAAGAACGAAACATATTGATATCAGATATCATTTTGTTAAAGACTTAATTAAGAATGACTCTATTTCAGTAAAGTATCTTCCTACAGACAAGATGATAGCTGATGTATTGACTAAACCTTTGTGTGTACAGAAACATTGTAGCTTCATTGAGAATATGAGTTTGAAATGACTGTCTCTACATATCTAGTAGAATGTTATTTTATGTACTTATTAGACATGCATTATTTTTTTGTGATGTAATATGATAGCTACTATCTCTACATAGTAGAATTTTCTTTTGTATGCATTTTTGACTTACAATTATTGTTTGTATCAATGATTTTTATTGTATTGGACAAGAGATATTGTAAGGCATAAGGGGAAGTGTTAGAATATGTGTGCTATGCCTTAAATATCTATGGCTATCACTTTGTAATTATCTATGACATAGACTCCTTTCTCTTTGGTCGGCAACCTCCAACATGACAAGTTGTGTATCGTAATATTTTGTGACTTTATAATTTAATAATTTAATAATTGTCTAATAAACAATGTGAATAATATAACTGTGATATTTCCTTTCTCGACCCAGTGCAACACTCAGCTCAATCCACTGCACCTCTGATATTCAAATCATAACAGTTAGGTCATGTGAGGTTATTTCAGACATGCTAGGAGCAAAATGAATAGCGCTTTAAAAACTTTTGTGATTTAAATTCATATCAAATTTAAGTTTCGGCAATTTGGAACGATTTCAACCGGTATGAAAGCTAAACTAAAATGGAAGTATGGTGCCATTCGTGAGCGTTAAAAATGGCGATGGACATCATAGACAGTTGATAGAGCGCATTTGAAAGTGCCAACCATTGCCAACGTTTAGGCCGATGCCAAGTTCGATATTTAAAATGCCATCTTGAACTTTGTAACTAAAGTTCAAGCTTGCAAATTTTTACATTTCGAACATCGTCGTCATTCCAATCGGACGTCAAATGATATACCTAGAGGCATAATACGTAAGTATAGGTAGACCAGAATCTCACGAAAAATAGGAAAATAAAATTTTGTAGTAAGCAACACTAGGTTAACTCGGCTGCCCTAGTGATAAACAAAGTAATTACATTTAGAACACCTTATCTGGGATCGTTTCACGAAACGAAAAATCAAGCAACTGCATTTTAAATACAAAAACAAAGTAATCAACATCCAATTGCTTTATTTTTGTGTTGTGCTTGTTGTTTACTTGGTTTTTGCATTTATATTCCGGGTTAGTGTGTGCAGTTACTTCGTTTGAGCAATTCAAATTTCAGTAAACGGTTCAAGTTATTTGAAATATTAAACTGTGGTAAAAAACTACTCGACATAAAACTTTTGTTAATGCAAAAAAGTCAATTTCACAAAAAATGACAGTTACTTTGTTTATCACTAGGGCAGCCGTAGTGTTGCTAACTTTGGAATTTCATTTCCGTATTTTTCATGAGATTCTGGTCGACCTATACCTACGTATCTTGCGAGGATTTCCAGGGTACCTGAACTTGTGTCGCTTATGTCTAGCTACCAATTCTCAGTTACCCACGCTTTATAAGTAAGTCGGACTCTCCCAAAATGTGGGGTCGCCATTCCAGCACTTTTAGAGCCAGTTTATCGTTTCGTTTAAAATTGCAGAATTTTGACCATAGCGCTTACTGTAATAGGGTATATTTCACTTTGATACTTTTTTCATTTTATCGTCGTCGTCTTCTTGTCAACCGAGAGATGTCCACTGCTGGACACAAGATCTCTTGCAAGGATCGCCACAGAACACGATATTGTGCCCAACTATTTGTGCTTCTGGGGGCACAAGATTGGCACATTATTTTATACGCAACATAAAATTAAAATTAAAAAGAAAATAATCAAAATTGGTTGTAAAATTGTCACAGCTACAACTTTATGCCGCGTGAATCTAGATGCGGTCTTAAGTTTATAGTTTTTGCGCAGATTCTTTTAAAACTGGCGGTTCCTCGTCGTTATCAACCGACAGACGTCCACAGCTGGACCTAGATCTCTTGTAGGGACACCACACGCCACGCTCTTGTGCCGTTTGTTTCCCGGAGATACCATGCAACTCTTCTGATGTTGTCGGTCCACCTACTGGCCACCTACAACATCGCGCTTTCCGGTTCGAGGTCGTTACTCCAGCACCTTGGGACTTCAACATCTATCGGTTCTTCGAACTATATGCCCCGTCCATTGCCACTTCAGTTTCGCAACCCGTAGAGCTGTATCCAATGTCCATACTTTGGTTATTTTATTTATTTATTTAATAAAATATATTTCTTCAACTCATCTACTCATTTCTGATTTGATCGCGTAGAGAAACTCCAAGCATAGAACTCTAGAGAGCTATGCTCGATGTTTTTCTACGCACTCTTATACGTATGAAAGAAGAGAGAAGAAAGCTACGAAGTGAGCTATGCTCGGCGGTCCTTATGGTGCTGCAAATGTTTATGACTCTAAGGGCCTGTTTCACCACTTTCTGATAAGTGTCCGATAGCCTAAACGTAAGTTTTATCACTTTCTTACTTTATGTCAAGTGACAAAGACAAAAGTTATGAATAAGCTATCCGACACTTATCAAAAGGTGGTTAAACAGGTCCTTATCCTCGTTTGTTCGATTTTCATATAGATAATAGCCATTCTACTTTTCTTACCATTATATTTTTCTACGGCACCCAAGAACTATTATCATCATTCAGGATAAACTGTGAAGCCGCCAGTTAGTTTTCCAACGACCCGATACAAATATACTCCTAGGGGACTTAGCGCTAATAAAATAGAAGTTTCTCGGAATGGAGGGTGACTTGGCAAAATATGTGGTTAGTGATTGTTTACTTAGAAATATCCAAACACGAAAACCCTTTTGAATATTTTATAAGTACCCGTTTTCTTACTTAGGTACATGTTCTGATTTTGGTCATAATTGCGTAAGTTGATATTATACAACTATACCTAGTCTAAAAAAAAATCTTATAGTAGATTAATTTAGATACCGCAGTTAACGTTCTGTTAGGGTGGTTTGCATATCACGCGGTCAAAGTAAGACTACAGTTAAAGTAAAAACCATCAGTTAAATACAAACAGTAAAACTTAAATTAATGATGTTCTTTATTCGGTACAAATACTGATTTGCGCAACACTCTTTGCTTTTTAACTGATGTCTAATATTTACCGTTACCTTACTTAACCGTCTATGAACTTAACTATAGACTTCTTCTAAGTTCTAAGTGTAGGTACCTTATAGCACCTTATACCGTACGCGACAAGTGGAAAATTTCCCAGAGTCCATTTAATACATTAAGGCTAACAAGCTAAGCCTGAAAAAGTTCTAGACCGTATAAATGAATTCCACCGTTTGAAGAAAGCTCTTTACAGGCGGGTTTCTTTATGTTTTCTTAAAACGTGTGGCATTCAATATATTAAGTGGTACTCATTACTCACTTTTCCACCTTAAATAGTCTTGGAAATATTTTATTAAAGGCTCTTTAAGAAAATTGTATAAAAAAATGTGGGAAAATTTGAAAAAAAAAAAAACAAAATGCATTATGATTTATGATCTTGTAGTAGCTATAAAATAACTCACATTTCACTGGGTCAGCTATCAATCAATAAAACTTAATTACAAGAGAACCTGTAACCTAATTGACTTGTACACTTAGTAAAAGTTAGTACAACATCTCAACTTTTTCGATACTCGAAGATAGATTTCGAGTATCGAAAAACTATAAAGTCAAATTATCACCAATTCCAGGTTTTGGGTCAACATTTTACACGAAGTATCCCAATTTCAAGTATGTTACTCATTTCAACATTTTACACCAAGTATCCAAATTCAAGTATGTTACTCATTTCATAACCGAGATATAGATCCGTAACATACGGATGGATAGACAGACAGACAGCCGAGGGACACTTATAATGCTTCGTTTTGTCATTCTGGTAATGAACTCTAAAAAAAGGAAGTTTAAGTCCATTTTACTTTGACGTTAGTTATTGTGTTTCGAAACATGAAATCTGTCAAAGTTGCGAGATTTGTTAACTCGTACTAAACCTGCTGTAAAGCTCACGTTAAACATGCGGAACGGTGAACAGGGCCCGATTTACATTTTAAATGCATTCACAATTAGCACCTGCTTCAGAACTTCTATGTTGCATTCTATTATAGCCCATTCATTATAGCATCATTAGCTTGAAATACTTTAAACTTTCTATATTTTATTAAATTTAACGTTGGAATAAAGTTTAAACGCCCACATATATTGCCATTTATGACTGTTTTATATTGGGGTACCTATTTACACTTATTTGATTGAGGCGAAGTGGTCTACCGTACTTCATAGGAATTAGGATCTATATACGAAAACTTATAGGAGAAAGAACGCATAATTGAGAACTTAAGTGAATGCTTTGGCCGCTCAAGACCGGCACTTTAGACTGCTGCTACCGTTTTAAATTGCAGTTTTAATGAAGTTATATTGCAGTTGACACAACTGCATTGCAACTGCCCACTTACTGCACAATTCTCGTGTAGTTAGTTGACGTTGGCTAGCGGTTCAAATACAGTCTCTTAATTAGGTGTGACCTCTTATTATTTGCATCCTACCTATTTTCTACACAGTTCTTACTTTTAAGTAAGTGATGAATGATGATACAGTCTAAGATGGAAGCGGGCTAAATTGATTGGCGGCAGGACTTTGCCGGTAGGGTGGCCACTAGCCACGGCTGACGCCTTCCAGACCAGACCAGAGACAATTAAGAAATTAAAAATTCCCAATGCCCCTGCCGGAAATCGAACCCGGGAGCTCCCGCTGATAAAACCACAGCGCTTACCACTGCGCCACAGAAGTCGTCAAAAATTAAAAAAACACGTGTTAATATCTATCAATCATGTGAAAAATCGTCAATGCTTGTGAGGTGTTAAAATAAAACCACAAGTAAATAGGAACTTTATTTTATTTATATAATAAAATCATTGTTAGCACTCTCTTGACAATTTTGCAATTAGATAAAATGATTTGCACATTCTATCACATTGTAACAAGGATTATACCTAATAGTAGATTGGCTAATGGGTTACAAAGTAACCTATCAGCTATATCTATGTAACCGTTACATAGATATACTTTAGACCAAGATCCCAGAGCGATAAGATATTACCTACTTATTTTCTGAAAGATGAAACCTTAGGCTCTCAGTAGTGTCTCATGTGCTTTGAATACCTGCGTATTTGTGGAGTTCGTACCTGTGATACCTGGGCAGATATCAAACACTCAGTGAGGCCGAGGCATTTCATGTTCTTCTGGACATTCGTCACCCAAGTAGTTTGGGGTCTTCCCCTACCCCTTTTTCTTGTAGCCATGGAAAGGCACTTTTTCACCACGTAATCGTCGGGCCTATGCATTACGATTTCAATAAATTTTATTCATGATCATTTTCGATGACAAAGGCTTGTTCTTTAATTTATAAGAGAATATCGGTCTACGTCTAAAAACGTTCAAGAACTTTAAAAAAAAATCTAAATAAGTAGGTACCTATCTAGTGAAAGTTCAAAATCGTTAAAGGGTTTAAGAGGACCCCTAATGAATACTTAACGCTATTCACACAATCCAATACCAATAACCCTATGTCCTATACTTTGTAGTATTAGTGGTTTAGTACCTATTTAATATTTTTCAAACAATTTTTCAAAGCAATGTACCTATAGCGTTCAAAATGCGGCAACAACTTTAGTTATTTACCCAACGTTCGTTGACCTCTAGCATCAGTTGATTGCATTACATTGCGAACTTTTTAAAAATACAAGATTTTTTTTTTTTTTGTAGTATTTTGTCAATAATCAATAAATAATCATTATCTGTCTTCATTTCTGATTGCGGTCCTCCGTTCCGTTATTTTATAAACTTTGTCTTAAGATTTCTTATCGACGCGACGCCGTCGGTTTGAAGTCTGAACTATCCTAATGGGAGAGTCAATCAAGTTTTTGTGTATATTCGTAGATAGTTCAAAAAGTGGGTGTGTCCTGGGTGGCAATCCACTGCGACCGCTCATCAATCACTTGTCACGAAAATGGAACGTAAACTATTTTGGTAATTATGTGGTCTGTTGAACTTGTAATAGTAAACCTTTTATGGGTAGCTATAAAATTGATTTTATGTTAATACACACAGGTATTATAATAAAGCTTGCTTCTGAGTTCTGTCGTAACGAACCACGGATTTATACAATTAATATGCGGCAAATTCATTTATGTTAAGTAGGTACCTAATTATGTATGTTATTTTTAACAATTTTCATAAATATAGCAAAACGTGTATAAATCTTTTGTGAATAGCAAATGAATTAGTTCAGATATTATTACTTCTATCATAACTCGTAAACCTAGTTACCTACTTTTCATATATTTAGAAAATCTAATTCTAAAATAGGCGCGTTTTCTTTGGAAAAAATCACTCAGGGGCTCAATAAAAGATTTTTCTAACCTTTGGCAAAAGAAGCTAAGAGTTAATTAACGATGTTCAAAATCTACCTAGACCAGAGAAAAATTATATAAACAGTACCGATATAACCCAAAAGCTTACTAGTACAAACGGACGGGGAAAAATAACGTAAAAAGATCAAGTTAATAACCCGTACGTACAGATTCTTTGTACCTAGCTATTATGTATAGGTACAAGCCTATAGGTATTATTTTGCATAATTCATTTCATAATAATTCAACAGGTGTTATTAATGAAAGCTAGACGAGAACATAAATATTTTGAAATGTATTTTTGTTGGAATAGTTCAAAGTTGTTCACCTTGGTGTTAACCGCGCTGTCGAAGTATCTACGCACTTTACCGATTCCTATTAAAATAATAATAGGTAGATAAGTACCATTTTTTACCCTAATGCCTAATGGTTAAAACTTCGGCCTCCCTTTTGGAGGGAACTGAGTTCAATCCCGGGCAGGCACCTCAACTTTTCCGAGTAATATGCGTTTAAAGCAATTAATTAATATCACTTGCTTTACGGTGAAGGAAAACACCGTGAGGAAACCTGCATGCCTGAGAGTTTTTCATAATGTTGTCAAAGGTGTGTGAAATCTACCAATTACTTACTTGCACTTAGCATGGTGGTTTACAGCCTAAACCCTTCTCATTCTGGGAGGAGACCCGTGCCCTGTAATGAGCTGGTAATCAATTATACTTAGTGATGATTATGATCATACATCTCTTATGTCTATTAGTACTACCTATTAATATAAAATTTTCAGCTGTTTTCGAAAGAGTATAGCCAGATTTAATTAGTACAGCTCCTTTATTCGGTGAAACTATTCTACTAAAACATTCAAGCGGCAGCATCTGAAGTCATAAGCTTCTTCTTTTACCATCTCCTAGCGGAGGTTGGCAACTTACGGCTAATTTGATTTTGTTGACTGCTCCCCTAAATAGTGATCTGGAACTCATTTTAAACAGCTGGCGAAGGTTTTTAAACCATATCCTCCTTCTACCAGGCCTCCATTTGGATTTTATTTTCCCTTGTATGGTGAGTTAAAGTACCTATGTCATATTTGGAGTTACGCATTATGCGGATGATATTCGAACTTTTTCCTTTGCACACTTTTGAGTAACACAAAAACTATAGTTAAGTACCTTTATAACAAGTGTAAATTGAAAATTTAAAAAACCCCCGACATTCGCCATTTTGTGGCGGCGGCCATCTTGGATTTGCATAGTGCTATTCTACTAGTCAAGCCCTTTCATTTGATACCCATATTAAGGGAGTTGTGAAAAAATTTTGTAGCGACGGCCATCTTGGATCGATTTTCATGAAACATAGCTAACAACACTGTCGACTAATTCACCTTTCAAACAAAAAAACCGCATTCAAATCAGTCCACCCGTTTGAGCGCTACAAGGGGACAGACACAGACACACACACACACACACACATACACACACACACACAGACACGTCAAACTTATAACACCCCGACGTTTTTGCGTTAAAAAACAAATGAATGAATTTTCTTATTCCTAAATACTTAAGTAAAAATCTTAGCTATTTCATTACTGAGCTGCAATTTGTCAAACGATGTCCTGCCATTTATTTTTTTTCATCAGATAGCTACCGTATTGCTGCATCTTGTAAGTATAAAAGGTTGTAAGTATAAAAGGAGTTGCATTAACGACTTATCAGATCGATGACTGCGGTTCAAGTAATGCCTCACAAACAATGGGAAATCGTGACTGGGTCGAGATAATTTCGCGTTTTGTAATCCGAATTGCGATCTTTAAACTGATATCGGACCGCAAGGGGTTATCTGCGATTTGGAAGGGCTGACTTTCCGTCGCGTCGACAAGGGAAAGTGGATCAAGATTTTGTTGTTCTGTTCGTTTTAATAACGTAAATGAATAGCGTAGCGACCTGATGCGCTAACATGCAACCCACGAGAAAATTATGTCTACACATTTTCTCGTCGAAGAAAACGCCGCACCGCGTCATATCAAATCGCTCATACCATGGCGCCACACACAGCATAAATATTTGAACACTTATTTGAACACCTGTTTGAACAGCTGTTTGAACAGTTGTTTGGCAGGTTTCTTTGGCATTTGTTCAAAGTTTGAGCACATGTTTGCACTTTGCCATTCGGTATCGGTTTATCGAGCGCACATCAAAGCGTTTAAAGTTCAAATTCAAATGAAGCGAAAGTATTAGCAAAGTCTGTCTGGCAGGTAAGCAAGCCTGTGTTCAAATGTGTGAGTAAAGTTCTTGAAGTCTTTGTTCAAATTTTTTTCTGTGTAGTATTGTAGTAAAAACAGCTAAGGTAAATTTTTTTGCCCCGGAATATGTTAAAATTCCAAAAGCCTCGAAAAATGACAGAAGAAAAGAGATCGCTATGCTGCATAACAAGGCTGTAATTTGTACCTTCTATCTGACTTTTTCTACTGACTTCTATTAATTTTATCTATATATCTTCTATTGTGGTGTACAATAATAATTATTATTAACTATAAATATTTTCATTCATAATTTCCTGTCCCAAATATCTACTCGTGTGCCCAAACTATCTGTAGTACCTATACCTACCTAAGTATTTATCTGCACGACTTTGGACCCGAAACTCAACCTCAACGCTTACAATCGTATATTTTTTGTTGTTCTTTTTGGTAGGTACCTATATCTATCTAATTGTATTTATGTATGTCTAAGGTCATTTACCTTCACCTAGCGCTCAATATGATGACTAAACCGAATCTAGCAAACCAGTGTGCTTAGTCTAAAGCGGAGCACTCGAAAACGAACTCGAAAACTATTGATCGATTTCAGAGTAAAATAGACCTAAAATGGCTTCTATTAAGGTTTGAGTTCGCCAATACATTCAGCATTGTTCGAATGCTGAATGTATTGGCGAACTCAAACCTTAATACAAGCCATTTTAGGTCTATTTTACTCTGAAATCGATCAATAGTTTTCGAGTTCGTTTTCGAGTGCTCCGCTTTAGACTAAGCACACAGTTTTATAGCTATTGATAACCATACGGTTTTTGGTGGCTGACATTTATGGATTTGGCAAAAAACACCTACCTACCTACATTCTTCTTGGGAGACGTATGCCATTAATTTTGTGTATAAAAAGTTACATTGAAATTATATGAGTTTATATTTCAATATTTTCTGAGTTCCGTACCAAACTGGTAGATAAGAGGGAAACCTTTAGTTACGACTTTGTCCGTCTGTCCGTCTGCCATCGCTGCTTATTTATTTCAGCAACTAAGTATTAATGTTAACTTCAAGTTGGTAACTTGAAATCGAAATAGTTTTAACTAATGTTGGCCCACCACCCTATAATGCAAATATTATAAGAATTGAAAAAATAGTAATTTTATTGAAAATAACTATTCCTTTATTTGTTTCAGAAATCCATACCAAAGAATACAGTAATCAACATGTGATACTTGGAAGACAAGAAGGGATGTCACATTAGTCCAGATGAAAGGTTTCTTTGACCAATGAGAGAGATGCGCTGGAGTATGGATGGACCATAGAATGCGCGTCGTCTTGGCGCTTGTATATTTCATGGTCATTTCATCACCTGTCTACGCTTTTATACCTGGTGCCGATGGTATGTACCTACCTACCAATCTATAGACTCAGACCAAATAAGAACTTTAGATGGAACGTTGTATTATCAAAACAAAGCTTTATAAACGTGTGTGCAGCTGTTCAAAATATTATTGCCACATACAAACTTTTGCCTAATCTATGGGGGTTTTTCCGTACATTTAGCATTAGGTCATTCCGGCAGCACACGCGATTCCACTTTGTTCAGGTTTTGTGTTCCAGATAACCAAAAATCGTGAGCGTGGTTTTAATGCATACGACATGTATTATGTACTAGCGGTCCGCCCCGGCTTCGCCCGTGGTACATAATATAGTATAGCCTATAGCACTCAAGGATCACGTACATATCCAACGGTGAAAGAATTTTTGAAATCGGTCCAGTTGTTCCTGAGATTGGCGCGTTCAAACAAACAAACTCTTCCGCTTTATTATATTAGTATAGAAGTACAGATATGTAGTATTAATAATAAATACCTGTATAATATGTAGGTATGCAAGATTATCGACTTCACTTACATCGCGTGCCACTTCTTTTTTACTTGAGTCTTAGCAGCTTTTTCAAGTCTTACCTGTTTGTGAAATGACGATGAGTGTTGTGAAACGTGGCAGAATATACAGTCAAAATCTGTTATAACGACATCGAAGGGACTACTCATATTTAGTCGTAAAAACCGATAGTTATAACAACCGGTTCCACCATACAACACCATATTCTTTTGCCAAGTCTTTGTTTGGAACTCCGCTCTCTAGCTTTAAAATAATACGCGATTTTTCTTCGATATTAATTTGCTTTCTTTTTGTTTCAATATGTTTTGGTGCGTCTTGTGTACAGATAAGTAAGAAACTGACTGAAGAAATTTGAAGAACCGGGCCTTGACTCTACGGCATGCACGTGTTTTGTTTCTAAGAATTACAAAAGACCCTAAACTCCACACGTGTTTAGTTTTACGATAATAATTAATAGCCATTGACCATTATACTGTGCCTATTCAAATTGTTTACAATACAGCTAAGTTGGTCGTTCTACAGATACAATTCTCCGAAAACATTAGTCAAATGTGGTCGCTTAATGCGGTATGTCGTAGTAAGCAATGTCGTAAAAAGCAATGTTTTTTATAAGACAGTCGTATAGCATTCAGCCGGGACCTTTGATTACGGTTAATATAACCGGTATGTTATTCTAAGCGATGTCGTCATAAACGGTTTTAACTGTAAACACTTTAGGTTTTAGCCAACCTTATTACACAACTATTCCCGAAATTAGGTCATAGCACAGATTTACACGGTAGGTTCTAGAAATGGTAGTTGCAGTATTTAATACCGGGAGCAGATTTTGATTTGTGTTTGATTTTGATCATTATTTTATACTCAACAAAAAGAAAAGTAAAAAGACATACATATATAATTATATTATACATCTTACTTCTGAATTGGTATATTATTCAAAATTCTTTGGGTTTTAGTCTTCGGTCCTACTCCTAAGTAGTCTAGGTATAATGTCTACGTTTGTAATATCTACTTAATAATACTTTTCGACGGTAAATAATTTTCTATTTGTGTGTCTCTAACCTGTTAAAACTTTAAAAACTTCACTTTTTATCGTTGATTGCGCTTGCGGCTTGACCTATGATCTCACTTGACAGATTGATTTATAAAGCTCTATAACTACATAATATTATATTGACAGGCGTTATTCAAGCATAAAGTCAAGACATACAGACTGACAAAAAGTCTATTTCCTCTAGTGCTCTAATGGTTTTAACTAGTTTTAAGCAAGATCGCAATTACAGGGGAATAGGGGACCTAATTGCGGTCTTACAATCTCTTAGGCATAGACACCGTGCCGAGGGCATCAGGGTACTTATCATGTACTTATATTACAACCGTGTCTAAAATGTTCTCAAAATTAAAGTGTCTGTTAAAAGTTTAAAACATGTTAATTAAATAGCTACTCAAGTGCGTCAGATGACACAGGATTCCGTGGTTATAGTCATATTAATAAAAAAATCAACAAAACAAAGTTATATTTGCTCTAGAAAATAAAGCCCTGGGTTACATAATATTTGCGGCAAGAGTGAATAGTTATTTTCTAGGCAAGCGCGCTACAACCTAGACCTTTGCTTTCCATCAGATATGATTGTCGTCACGTGAAAACGTCTTAAGAAAACATTATAGAACACATTAGGTAGGTATATGCCTGTGCCTCTCTATCACTCCTTCCGCGCTCTCGCTTGCACGCTCGGCTCAGGCGAAACGTGACACTTTTTCTTGCGTGCAGCCGGCGTTCATCGATTTATAAGACGTTATCACGTCAAAAAGAATTGATTTGAGTGTAGTTTGTATGAAATAACAGATTTCAGGACCAGTTATAAAAAATATACATCGCTAGCTTGCTTGTGAGGTCTTCTTCGTGGCCGTGAGGCCACGGAGGTGCGGGCGTCGAGGCGAGGCCTCATTACCCGGGTCACTTCTCCTCTGTGCCCGGGTGGGAGGTTTTCCTCCCCGGTGTTGCTCTTTAAGCCGATGGGTGTCGGCTAGGGCCTTCCAATTTCTTGGCGGGCCCGTTAGATGTCACTTTTCATCATCGCTGATTTGATTTGAGTGTAGTTTGTATGAAATAACAGATGGCGTAACTTTCAGGGCCAGTTATAGCACAGGAGGCGCTGGAAGGCGGCAACGCGACCCTGCACTGTGACTCCTCCACGGACATTCCCAACGATGAGCTGATGCTCTTAGTCTGGTACAAAGACGATGTACCAATTTACAGGTGAGTTAGTAATTAAAAACAACTTATTAAAAAACCCAACTGCATAAAAACCCATTGCAACAAAACAAGAAAGACGAGTATGTAGAGATCCTACCTACATATTATCCGGTTGAGTAATTCTTGAACGGAGCTTAAAATAATCAGCGAGAAAGGAAAATGTGGATTTTTTTTTTATAAAAAGTTAACTGAACTAAATCCAATGGTAATATTATAAAACAAGCCCCTACTGATGACGAAATTAGCTTTATCATAAACCAAAAGCTGATATTTGGTTCATCGGCTTTTTCGTACTTTCCTTCTCCATTTATTAAGCTCTCCTTTTGTAAGTAATTTGACTTGGTTTTTAGGATTATGTACCCATAGAAAGGTGCCAACTCGACCTTATTACGCGTCCGCTGTCTTTACGTCCGTCTTTCCATCCCGAAAGGGCCCCGTACTTGGTGTATAATTGTAGGTCAGGCTCTATCATTTTAACGCCTTATGTTTTCTTGCCTTCATGATCTTATTATTTACTAGAAGGCAATTTTTTCATCTTTGTTTATACTGCCACGGTGGTCTAGTGGTTAGCATATTCGAACGCAGATCACGAGGTCCCGGGTTCGATTGTGGGTCGGGCAAATAATTGTTAGGTATTGCCAGTATAGCGTTTGACCCACCGGTAGGTCAAATCGGTGGGACCACGGGTCCTTCCCCGGGTTTTTCTGTCAAGATGTTCTCAGTGCCAGCCCAGAGTTGGAAGCTGGCGGTGTTTAACCCCCGTGCCTAGGAGAGCACGTTAAGCAGTCGGTCCCGGTCACTATCATGTGACAATAGTTGTAAAAGCCCGCCAACCCGCATTGGAGCGGCGTGGCGGCTCTAAGCTCTAAATCCCTCTCTCCTACGAGAGAGGAGGCCTGTGCCCAGCAGTGGGACGTTAAAAGGCTGTAGTGTAGTGGTATAAACTGGAGCCCTTCGATTTTTCAGTTATGACGCCCGCGTCTCCAGCGAGTGGTCTAGCCTGTCTTTCAATACCAGCGGTAGACTGCTAGCTGATCTGCAGAGACAACCGACCCTCGTCACCATAACGAACCTGAGGGGTGACGACCAGGCGTTGTACCACTGTCGGGTAGACTACCTGTTGGCGCCTACTAGGAATGTTGGCGTCAATTTAACTGTCATAGGTAAGCTTGTCTGTGTCCATAATACTAGGCTAGTCCTCAGTGTCTGAAGACGACAGTCTTCCAACAATGCCTGTTGTCAGCCGCTGGAAGACTTCTCCACTAGGTGGACGGATAATCTCAAGCGTATCGCTGGCAGCCGCTAGATATAAGAAGCATTGTGTTCTGTGGCGATCCTTGCAAGAGACCCAGTCCAGAGTCCAGCAATGGACGTATATCGTTTGAGATGATGACGAAGACGAGGTAGGTTATTGTTTATATTATGAACAATAAACATCCGACTCTTGTCACCATCACAATCTCGGAGGATGACAATGACGAGGCGTGGTACCACATAGCCGCTGAAAACAAGCCGCAAAAGATCGTGCTCTGTAAGAGACGTATGTCTAACAGTGAACGTCTATCGGTTGAGATGATGATGAAGAAGAGGTAAGTTTAGTCTTTATGTTACGAACAATACCTCTATAATAATTTACTTCTTTATGTTAGCCAACTCTTGTCACCATCACAATCCCAAGGGACGACGATGCCGAGGCGCGTTACCATAACAGGGTGGTCTCGACCACTTTTTAGAAGAAATTGTACCGCAAGCCTCAGACGCAAGCAATAGGTCACGTCTACCTTACAATGTAGTTTTTAACTAGTAGAAGTACCAACAATGGGAAGATCTTCCTCCGGGCTTTCGTTTCTATATACTCATTGGGTTTTCCTGAACTTATCCTAGTCATATTAACAAATCCAATATTCTTGGGCTAAATTAAAAAAAATAGCTTAGATTATATAGGTAATTTTTACGGTTCAAAATTCTAAGTTCGATTTGCGTTTCAAACGCAATAACAGCAAAATTACGCAATTATAAGAATTCAAACTCATTGTAACGTGTAATCATGTTAACTATTGTAGATTATTTCAATCCTTGGTTATTACATGATAAAAGTTAAATCAGTTGTAAGTAATAATATGATTGAAGTTGAATCAGTAAAATACTCGAACATTTTCTAAGTAATTTCGTTGAAATCATTGAACATGAATTTAATACATTAATTTATACAACGTTAGTTTTACTTTACGCAAAACCTGAAAGTAGTTTGTTCAGAATCAGTAACAAAATCGAATCCAACCATTTTTATATAGTGTTATATTTTTGTCCAAAAATATTTTGAAATCTTACAAGCTTAGACACAATGATTTACCGCGCATCAGCTGACGGTCGGCACACAGCGGCGGTCATTCAACTCGCGTAGATCGCTAGTCCCTGCGGCGACGGCTTGCGGTGACCATTTTTTTCGAGGACAACGACGCAACATAACAAGCTTATAACTTCGTTACTTTTCATTATATTTTTTTGAAATTTTGTATAAATATTCTTAGTGTAAAAATATTTGACACGTATTTCGGTTTTTGCGCAAAGTAAAACTAACGTTGTATACCCATTTTTCTAACGAGCGTTTCCTCGATTCCCAAGGAAGGTATTAAGCAACCTTATTGTAGTTTTTTTCTACAGTCTTAAGTATATTATTAAAATTCCTTTCAAAGTAGATATCACAATAAAGAAGAAAAATATTGTTGAAATGCGTCCGGTTTGCTATTTCTAGCTTGCATATCAAATATTTGCTATATCCAAAAGCTTTTACTGGCTAACATTTACATACCTACCTACTAGACTAGACGGAACATTTTATAGACTATTAAGACTACCTACCTACTTATATATATCATTCTTGGTAATGGTTACCAGTAGGATTTATATTCATATTTTCCTTTATATCTATATCTTCTTCTATACATATAATAAAATCGTAGAATTGCCGTATCTGTACATTAAAGATTTTTGCAAAATAATAACTGGGGGATGTTAGGGATAAGTAATAGAACGTAAAAAAGCTATTTTTGAAACTTTTGTCTGTTTATCTGTTTGTCTGTTTGTCTGTATGTTTGTGCGCGCATCACGTAAAGACTACTAAATGGATTGAAATAAAACTCGGCATGATTTAAGTTCATACTATGGAGTAACATATAGGATACATTTTATCCCGAAATTCAGCACGGTTCCCTTGGGAGAGGGGATGAAAGTTAAAATGTGTACTTAGCTGTAATTCGTTAACGGGTGGTCCGATTTCATTCATTCTTTTTTTGTTAGAAAGGAAATACTTTAAAGATTACTGGTTAATCTCTGAAAGGCTGGACTGATTTTGATGGGACTTTCACTGGATGTTTACATTTTGATCTACCTAAACATCCGCCAGTGAACTTTTAACAGCTTTTAGCGCCGCCTTTGAGCTCATACCTGAGCTCAAAGGAGCTTAGGAAAAACAAAATGATTCCCACGGGATTTTTAAAAACATTGGTTTTTAAAAATCACGAACGAAGTCGCGGGTGTCCGCTTGTTTATTAAATAAGTGCGACATATCGAGGCGCGAATTTGAAATCCCGAGCCGCAGACGAGAGTTTTAAATAGCGCTGAGAGTGTATTTTTCAATACTTAATCATAATATCATTCAACGTTTTTTAATAGGTAAGTAAAAATGTTTAAAAACAATAAAATATGCTCACCAGAACCTACCGTGGTAGTGGCTAGGTCGCTGTTATAGCATCGTATAGTAAATTAATTACGGGTTTTAACTTTTAAAATAATTACTACTGAAAACTACTTACAACATGGCACTATCTATAAAATATCTTGTAAAAGATGGCTACTAAAATATTATTCCATTCAGAAAATATAACCTTATAAGTTAGTTACTCTATTCGAGTCATTTACATATTTTTACAAAGTAAGAAATGGGTTTCTAAAATTGACTTACGGTCAATGGTACATTAATACCTAACCATTTTCGTATTTATTTTCAGTACTGCCAAGCCAACCTTTCTTCCTTGATGAAGTTGGGAATAAAGTTGAGGGAAAAATAGGACCATACCACGAGGGAGACACTTTGGTTCTAAGCTGCTTAGTCATTGGAGGTGCGTAGCAATAGCCTGAATATTTTTTATGATCAAGCAAGAGGTTCCATGTTCGATTTCCATATAGCTAACACACAAACTGACAAACAATGTGCAGCACAAGATGTGGGACCTAGAAATTGTTAAAGGTGAGTACTAAGGAGAGAAATTTGAATTTCCGTCCCTACAGCATGAATTTAAAAACCTTAATGCGTCACATAGGACGTACGGACATCAAAATCAGTCATACCTTTTCAGATAAGTGCAACACATCAGACAAAGCAACCAAGCGCAAATGGCTCTTAATAAATTATGAGGCGATATGCCTCACTTTAGTCCCACAACTAGGCAACTGGCCTCCTTTCTATTTAGAGCTTAGAACCGTCATGCTCCTCCAAGGCGGGTTGGCCCGCTTTTTACTGTCACTTATTATAGTATAGCCATTAACAAACAAAACCTTAACCTGGTTTCCGAGGTACGGGATTAAATCACCGCCAACTTCCAACTCGGGGCTGAGAATTTCTTTATTGATAAACCAAATACATAGGTACCTATCAATTTTTGCTCCCACCCGGGAATACAACCTGGGACCTCGTGAACATGCTAATCGTGTGTAATATTGCTTGTTTCTATTTCCAGGTCGACCTCCACCTCGTATCAGCTGGTACTCAGGTGGAGACCTGGTGGACGCCTCCGATGGCGCGAGCGACATTCCCGGCGTGAAAGAGAACGAGCTATATCTGCCTCTTACTCGCGCCAACGCTGAGTCGCTCTCCTGTAGAGCGACCAACACACCGCTTACTCCGCCTGTGATTTCCACTTTGAAAATTGAGCTGTTTTGTAAGTGTGACTCGATTATAAGTAGGTACATAGTACATACCTACCAAAAACTATTATAAGTAATCAACTGCATAAATATAACGAGAGCGAATCAGGGCAAAATCTAGGATTAATTCATGGTTATTGGGGCAGTGGAACGGAGCGGGCGTTTGCCCAGTAATGAGTAACCGAACACTTTCAAAATTACCGCGCTTAGTTCGAAATAACCACGAGTGGCGCACAAAACAAATCTATACTAATAAATAAAATTGAAGTGTCTGTCTGTAATATCGAAATAACTACCTCTTATTAAGCTCATATGGTTATTTAAACGATACTATAACCGAATCACACGTTTTTTAAATTTTTGTCTGTCTGTCTGTCTGTCTGTTTGAACGGGCTAATCTTTGGAACGGCTGAACCGATTTTGACGGGACTTTCACATACGTAGAGAATTAACCAGGGAGTGACATAGGCTACTTTTTTAACCGACTTTCAAAAAAGGAGGAGTTGTGTTTTTCTACCTATGTACACCGATATCTCCGAGAGAGATTTCTGAACCGATTTGCGTAATTTTTTTTTTAATCGATATAGAAACATTGCGACACTGTCCTACAAAAAATTTGGATTCCAACTCCTCAATCCTGATGCTGTAGGGGATCTGATCCCCAACACTAATGGGTTTTAGGCACTGTCGGTTATTTAAATTGATATTGGGGATACCAATTAAAGACTTTATTGTTGAATGACTTCGAGTAGGTACATGTCCAACTCCTCAACCCTGATGCTGTAAGGAATTGCATTCCGAAATCGTAAGGATCCCACGGAATTTTTCCGTTTTGTGGACGGGTTACTAATCACTACAGATAGGCTACTTTTTGTTCTGGAAAATCAAAGTTCCCACGAGATTTTTACAAACCTAAATACACACGGGCGAAGCCGTGGGCATCATCTAGTCTGAAATAATAATTACAATTGTTCGACTCACACCTGATCGGTTTATATAAATTTTACTTTCCTTGGCTTCGTTTGACTTTTTGGGACCACAACGTCTATCGGTTTTTGGTATGCAGCGGAATCGCTCGCGAAAACTTTTGAGCGCTAGGATAGACTCCCATAACCTCCATATCATTATCGTATACATCCATGTTATATCTATATCCATGTTTTGAATTTCCAGTATCCGCCTACAACGTGACGATCAACTGGGTGCGCGGGACGGTGGAGGACGCACTGAGCGCTGGTCGGCCGGCCGTCGTGCAGTGCGTCGCGCACGGCTCCTACCCGCAGCCCGAGCTGACCTGGTGGCTGGACCACCGGCACCTCACGCAGCACAGCAATCAGGTATATCCGCCTACAGCGTGACGATCAACTGGGTGCGCGGGACGGTGGAGGACGCACTGAGCGCTGGTCGGCCGGCCGTCGTGCAGTGCGTCGCGCACGGCTCCTACCCGCAGCCCGAGCTGACCTGGTGGCTGGACCACCGGCACCTCACGCAGCACAGCAATCAGGTATATCCGCCTACAACGTGACGATCAACTGGGTGCGCGGGACGGTGGAGGACGCACTGAGCGCTGGTCGGCCGGCCGTCGTGCAGTGCGTCGCGCACGGCTCCTACCCGCAGCCCGAGCTGACCTGGTGGCTGGACCACCGGCACCTCACACAGCACAGCAATCAGGTATATCCGCCTACAGCGTGACGATCAACTGGGTGCGCGGGACGGTGGAGGACGCACTGAGCGCTGGTCGGCCGGCCGTCGTGCAGTGCGTCGCGCACGGCTCCTACCCGCAGCCCGAGCTGACCTGGTGGCTGGACCACCGGCACCTCACGCAGCACAGCAATCAGGTATATCCGCCTACAACGTGACGATCAACTGGGTGCGCGGGACGGTGGAGGACGCACTGAGCGCTGGTCGGCCGGCCGTCGTGCAGTGCGTCGCGCACGGCTCCTACCCGCAGCCCAAGCTGACCTGGTGGCTGGACCACCGGCACCTCACGCAGCACAGCAATCAGGTATATCCGCCTACAGCGTGACGATCAACTGGGTGCGCGGGACGGTGGAGGACGCACTGAGCGCTGGTCGGCCGGCCGTCGTGCAGTGCGTCGCGCACGGCTCCTACCCGCAGCCCGAGCTGACCTGGTGGCTGGACCACCGGCACCTCACACAGCACAGCAATCAGGTATATCCGCCTACAGCGTGACGATCAACTGGGTGCGCGGGACGGTGGAGGACGCACTGAGCGCTGGTCGGCCGGCCGTCGTGCAGTGCGTCGCGCACGGCTCCTACCCGCAGCCCGAGCTGACCTGGTGGCTGGACCACCGGCACCTCACGCAGCACAGCAATCAGGTATATCCGCCAACAACGTGACGATCAACTGGGTGCGCGGGACGGTGGAGGACGCACTGAGCGCTGGTCGGCCGGCCGTCGTGCAGTGCGTCGCGCACGGCTCCTACCCGCAGCCCGAGCTGACCTGGTGGCTGGACCACCGGCACCTCACGCAGCACAGCAATCAGGTATATCCGCCTACAACGTGACGATCAACTGGGTGCGCGGGACGGTGGAGGACGCACTGAGCGCTGGTCGGCCGGCCGTCGTGCAGTGCGTCGCGCACGGCTCCTACCCGCAGCCCGAGCTGACCTGGTGGCTGGACCACCGGCACCTCACGCAGCACAGCAATCAGGTATATCCGCCTACAACGTGACGATCAACTGGGTGCGCGGGACGGTGGAGGACGCACTGAGCGCTGGTCGGCCGGCCGTCGTGCAGTGCGTCGCGCACGGCTCCTACCCGCAGCCCGAGCTGACCTGGTGGCTGGACCACCGGCACCTCACGCAGCACAGCAATCAGGTATATCCGCCTACAACGTGACGATCAACTGGGTGCGCGGGACGGTGGAGGACGCACTGAGCGCTGGTCGGCCGGCCGTCGTGCAGTGCGTCGCGCACGGCTCCTACCCGCAGCCCGAGCTGACCTGGTGGCTGGACCACCGGCACCTCACACAGCACAGCAATCAGGTATATCCGCCTACAGCGTGACGATCAACTGGGTGCGCGGGACGGTGGAGGACGCACTGAGCGCTGGTCGGCCGGCCGTCGTGCAGTGCGTCGCGCACGGCTCCTACCCGCAGCCCGAGCTGACCTGGTGGCTGGACCACCGGCACCTCACGCAGCACAGCAATCAGGTATATCCGCCAACAACGTGACGATCAACTGGGTGCGCGGGACGGTGGAGGACGCACTGAGCGCTGGTCGGCCGGCCGTCGTGCAGTGCGTCGCGCACGGCTCCTACCCGCAGCCCGAGCTGACCTGGTGGCTGGACCACCGGCACCTCACGCAGCACAGCAATCAGGTATATCCGCCTACAACGTGACGATCAACTGGGTGCGCGGGACGGTGGAGGACGCACTGAGCGCTGGTCGGCCGGCCGTCGTGCAGTGCGTCGCGCACGGCTCCTACCCGCAGCCCGAGCTGACCTGGTGGCTGGACCACCGGCACCTCACGCAGCACAGCAATCAGGTATATCCGCCTACAACGTGACGATCAACTGGGTGCGCGGGACGGTGGAGGACGCACTGAGCGCTGGTCGGCCGGCCGTCGTGCAGTGCGTCGCGCACGGCTCCTACCCGCAGCCCGAGCTGACCTGGTGGCTGGACCACCGGCACCTCACGCAGCACAGCAATCAGGTATATCCGCCTACAGCGTGACGATCAACTGGGTGCGCGGGACGGTGGAGGACGCACTGAGCGCTGGTCGGCCGGCCGTCGTGCAGTGCGTCGCGCACGGCTCCTACCCGCAGCCCGAGCTGACCTGGTGGCTGGACCACCGGCACCTCACGCAGCACAGCAATCAGGTATATCCGCCTACAACGTGACGATCAACTGGGTGCGCGGGACGGTGGAGGACGCACTGAGCGCTGGTCGGCCGGCCGTCGTGCAGTGCGTCGCGCACGGCTCCTACCCGCAGCCCGAGCTGACCTGGTGGCTGGACCACCGGCACCTCACGCAGCACAGCAATCAGGTATCCAGCCATCTATTACAACACCTTACATCCACAAAAAAACATAAGCGTTAGGCCTCTTGTTTTTCACGTTTCCATGGCGTGTTAACAAGAGGCCTTATGGAGAGTTCATCACTAAAAAAGGACCGTGTCTCTCTTCCTCATTTACTGCCGTGGTTTTGAGTCATAGTCGTCGGTTCATCTGGACTGATTATGAAAAGGTAAGCCATTAGGTACTGCCGCACTCAAGATCGTTAATGCTTTATGCGATTTGAAGGTTTCATGATGGTTAGTTAATCTCTCATTAGACTAATTTAATGAATTTTTTTGAGTGCGACAGCCACCTAACGTGACTCGAGCCACGAGTGTATGGTATTTATATCTCAAGAACCCATATAGAGTATTTTCACAACATTGAAACACCAGCCTACTTGTTTTAGCAATAAGTGACTGTGTGAATTCAATTGAGCTGGCCGTGTTTCAGAGCTGGCACAATGACACCCGCAAAGCGCAGTCGTACCTGCAGCTGACCCCGGCCGTGAGCGACCATGGCGCGACGCTGGCGTGCGTCGCCACCAACACCGCCATGGCGCCCGGCCGAGACTCCAAGGCGGACGTCATCATTCTTAATGTTACCTGTGAGTATCTTAATGTTACATGTAAGTATCTTAATGTTACCTGTGAGTAACTTAATGATACCTGTAAGCATCTTATTCTTACCTGAAAATGTTCCGTAGAACTATAATCTTTTCTTGAGGTATCTCAACTGGCAGAGTATTTGAACGTTCTGGAGTCCCCCGGTGACCCGAGGGCTGGAAGGTGGGAGTATTCTCGGTCAGCATATTAGTCTAGCCATTCTACGAGGTAAAGCAGCCAGCGTTCTGGGCACCTTGCCTGGTTGAGGCAAAATGAGTGCCTTTTTTTCGCATATTATGCGGTGTGGCGCGAATTTTTTTTTTTCAGACCCTATCCTATTTAGGGAGCAATCTTAAAACTTCTATAATTTCGTTATACTTTTTAAGATAATATTTGAATTCTGTTTTTCCCGTTCATTATATTTTTCATTATTTGAATAGAAATAAAATCGACGAATTAAACCCCATTATATTGTTCCAGATAGTCCAATAGTAGAATTATCCAAATTAGGAGACGGAAGACTGAACGAGGTGGTGGAGTTGGACAGCTTGCACCTGGAGTGCGAAGTGAGAGCCAACCCGCCCGTTGAAAACTTTACATGGTATTTTAACGTAAGGACTTTTCTATCTATACTTCTATACTATTAATATAATAAAGCGGAAGAGTTTGTTTGTTTGAACGCGCTAATCTCAGGAACTACTGGACCGATTTCAAAAATTCTTTCACCGTTGGATATACGTGATCCCTGAGTGCTATTATGTACCACGGGCGAAGCCGGGGCGGACCGCTAGTTACTCAATAAAGGCAAAGTACGTGTAACAGATCTATGTAAACAAAAACGAATGTTTGTCTGCATGTCTCTTATGCACTCCTAAACCCAAACCAATTGCGTTGAATCTTTAGGAAATAGTTGGACGCATGCTCGCGAAGGTTTCTGGCAAAAAAATGATGCTTGTATGTTTGTTCCCTACGCGTACCACCTAAACCATACTTTTCGTGGCATAGCAACGCATGCCGGGAACAGCTAGTTAATTCTTAAAATAACTGGAAAGCACTCTTCATGATAAGGAGATTTACAAGTTCATCTAGTAGCTTATAAGCTTAGCTTGGAAGAGTCGTGTGGGGTGAACCAAGCGCATTGTCGTCACCTTCAAAGATTTTATCTATCGTTTTAACTCTAGCTTGAGTCTGAGTTCTCTAAATTAACACAACATAGATCTCACCCTTGTGGTGCTCTGGCAACACTGCACATTATTTGACTTTGCTACAAGTGCTGCCCAGATCTTCATAACATCTTTCAGTTTTAAGGTTCTCATGTTCTGAGAAGGTATTTTTGAAACCAATACGTTTTGCACAATTCCAGGATATAGAAATAAGACCGCACAGTTTGTGGGGCAGCCAGGTCTCCTCCCAAACCCTGCTAGTAGAGGAAGCGACGCGGAGTCACGCTGGCCGGTACTCCTGCTCCGCCCGCAACAGCGTCGGGGAAACCAGAGCTGAATCTATCAATATTAGTGTATTTTGTAAGTTAACCTCATAATTTATAATCCGTACTAGCTGATGCCTGCGACTTCATCCGCGTTTTTAAGAATCCCTCGGGAACTCTATCATTTTTCGGGATAAAAAGTAGCCTATGTCCTTCTCCAAGGCTTAGTCTACCACTATACCAAATTTCATCAAAATCGGACCAGCCGTTCACGCGTGATGCCGTGGATAATAGGGATTCATTTTTATATATTCAGATTCAGATATACATAGATTGTATTCCCTGTATTCACATTAAGTTGTGGCTCTTATGGTAAGTCAAGATTCTAACGCCGGTTCGGAAAACGGATTCTGTTGAGAAGAATATCGGTGAGAAATTCAGCAGCGACTAGCACTTTTCAAAACACAAAAAATTACAATACGTAATCAATGAAACAAATTATGACACTACACACTAGCTTGTGGGCGGTTGAATGCAAAGCCGATTGTTTCCATACATGAGCTCGTCAAGTTATAAAACCGTATGTACACAAGGAGGAAGCATCAACCTTACAAAGGATTTCTGTACTTTGCGCAAAAAGACTGAGCTTTCATATCAGGCTCATAGTTAGCGAATATGTCTCAGAATCCGTACTTCATCATACATATCATACAACAATCAGTCGTTATACTGACGTCTGACAAAACGAATTGTTCGAAAATACACCAATACATAGAGTGTAATTAAGTACAGAACAAAAAGCCTGTCTTAAAATGCAATTTATTCTCTTGTAGGTAACTTGGTGACGATCAAACTTTTTGTAACATCAACTTGCAGCATTCACACCGTGAGCTAACACACCAGCCTCAAGTGAATAACATTTAATGCTTCCAGATCCACCAGAATGTATGGAACACGGCATTACCCTAGTGAAAGAGACATTGAAATGCAACGTCAAAGCACTGCCGCCACCGGATACATTCTTCTGGCACATCCAGCCGACGGATGAAGATGTGCAGCACCTCACCACCGGCTCAGCGATCCTTCCGCTCACGCAAATCACCGGATCCCTGTCGAGGTATCTAGAAGCGAGCTGCGAAGGTGGCAACGGTATCGCATCTCAAGAGAAGCCGTGTAAAAGGACCTTCAGTTTCGAGTTGTTGAGGCCGCCGCAACCGCAGCAATGCGATCTGGCGTACGAATACGAGGAATTCCAAATGAGATGTATACCAGGTAATTCTCCTTTGCGACATTTCAGTATACAGCATCGACTTACGCGTAGCTAAATCATGTGATATGGAAAACATAATATAAGATCGAGGTTGGAAGTTATAATAACGTGTTTAGAAAATGCCTATTTAAATTCCACAAATCAAGGTTTGAATAGAATAGAATAGAAAAGAAAAGTTTTTTAGAATATATAAAAGTTGTTTTATTCAAATAAACTTTTACAAGTAGTTACTTTTGAATAGTCAATTGAATCTACCAAGATTCAATAAATTGAATGTACTTAAGTTAGGTGTACCTATGTGATAGAGAACAGCAGATGCTGAAAGGATGCATTTTTCGAGAAATCGGTGTTCAGTGAAAACGTAAAAAATATAAGTTCCTTTTGCACATAATATATTCTTACTCGTATATGGTTTGATGTTTTTTTAGGAACGGCACAGACCGTGCTATATAAGTAGATATACATAGACAGACAGACACACATACCTATAGACAACGTGAAGAAATAAAGGCCTTGCTCGACTAGGACGCTCTTAAAATCGCGTCTCTTCATCTACTTAGGATGCATTTTTTTCTTTCCAGTTGAAAACGCAACGTACTACGAAGTCTCAGTTTGGCGAATGTCGACGTCCAACGCTTCTCTGATGCTAGAACGACGGGGATCCATGGGATACGGGATGAGCCAGGCGTTGGCCCAGGGCGAAGGGATCCCGTGGCTCGTGCGCGGACCCCTTGGAAACTTGAGAGCGGAAGATGAAGTTGGTGCTTCAGCATGTAACAGATATGGCTGCTCGGGCTCATTGCTGTTAAGACCGACCGAGATATTGTTGAATTCCGCTGCGGTGCCTTGGTGGAAATGTAAGCGTGCTAAGTATTTGATAAAAAATTGTTTCTCACTGATTTATGAGAATCTTATACGGGGTATAAGGGAACCGCTATCGAAAACTTAACGCTATTACTTATTATACTACCTAAACACAATACAATACCAATAACCATTTGTCGTATACTTGTAATATTAGTGGCTGGCCTGTTTCACCACCTTCTGATAAGTGACAGATAGCCTAAACGTAAGTTTTGTCACTTTCTTACTTATGTCAAGTGACAAAGACAAAACATGTGAATAAGCTATCTAACACATATTAGAAGGTTGTGAAACAGGCACTTAGTATTTAGTATTTTTCAAACCGGCAATGTAAAGAGTGCACAACTCGGGGACAACGATTGAATTGAATGAACGGGGGAATGAGCGGACGGCCGGCCGGCGACAACTTTAGGTATTTATACCCGAATTACTAATTCCGTGGAATTCTGACGTTTCGTAATGTTACCAGAGATAAAACAATTCCCACAAAGAAGATAAAAAATTCAAAACTTACGTAAATAAAAATCAACTGCCGCATGTAGACATGACAAATGCCTGACAGACACTTCGTGGTGATAATGTCATTCGACATCCATTTTTGAATAAATTTTTTCAATGTGCTTCTTTTGTTTTCTATTGCTGTTAGTGTGTACTTTCTAGTTTCCACTCTTGGTGTTTTCTATTTGAACCCAGATAAGCCTGAAACTATTTTTACTCGAAATCTTTACAATAAACAATTTTCTTTAGTTGCGTTACCTTTAAAATGTATATTAGATTTTGAAATTGAAACGTCACAAAATTTAGGGCCCCTCCCACCCCCTTGTCACACAATGTCACAATTCGTTGACCTACATTATCTTAGGTTGACCCCATCCCCTCCCCTTAACTGTGACGTCATTTATGGATGGCACCTAAGGAGTACGTTTTTTTCCAGTTCTGCTCGGCAAAGACGTGGGCATATCGATCGGGGCAGTAGTGCTCCTGGCGGTGTTCGTGCTGTCGTCAGTGCTGCTGGTGCGGGTCGCGCGCCGCGTCCGCGCCAAGCCCGCGCCTGTCATCCAAGTGCTGCAGCTCGACGAGGTCGCGCGCGAATATCTCGATAACCTAGGGGGTAGGTAAGGATTACGCGCGGGTTTTTCTGATCGTCTCATACTCCATATTGCTGGCTAATTAACCCCCGACGCAAAAACGACGGGGTGTTATAAGTTTGACGTGTATGTGTGTGTGTGTGTGTCTGTTCCCCCGTAGCACTCAAACGGGTGAACCGATTTGAATGCGGTTTTTTTTGTTTGAAAGGTGTATTAGTCGGGAGTGTTGTTAGCTATGTTTGATGTAAATCGGTTCAAGATGGCCGCCGCCACAAAATGGCAAATATCGGGGGTTTTTTTTTTTTTTTTTACGACATTTTGTCATATCATCATCATCATCATTAGCAACTCATTACCGGCCCACTACAGGGCACGGGTCTCTCCGAATGAGAAGGGTTTAGGCCGTAGTCCACCATGCTGGCCAAGTGCGGATGGCACTTCAGAAGTAAAACTGTGTTTCAGTTTTGAACGTGAATATATCACGTAAGATTACGGAGTTAGGAGTTATGAAGAATTGACCGTAACTCAGTGCATAATTTCTTAATAAGGTAAACAGTAGTTTAACAAAATATGTAATTATATATAGTTTCGTCTACTCTTGGCGACTGTTCCCGATCATAATATCGTTGGAATCATGTAGGTTTATTTATGATTTTCTGAAATTAAAATTCAAAATTAGATAACTCAAGACTACCACCCGGTACCACTTACATAATGTAGGTACATAAGGAATCCTTGACAAACATGGAGTGATCAAATTAAAAATGACTCATAAACCACCAAACCTTGTTATTTAAAATTGATCATTATTTTCACAGAGCATAAAGTCCACGCATCGTGCAGCCTGCGCTCGTGCAGCAGCGGGTACTCGGATGGGTCCGGGGAGACTGCGCCGACCGTGGACCGGCGTCGCAAGCCGCGCCTCTGGGAGTGGGACCCGCCGCCGCCCGACGTTACCCTCACTCTGCACAGAGAGAGTGCAGTATGAGCCTGAAAATGACCTGGACCGGACACTGAGGGACACTTTTAGCCCTTTTAAAAGTGAATCTTTAGTCATGCTGGCTAGGACACCTAGTAAAGAATGAGGAGAACTATCTCTTAAAAGCAAACTCGGTTCACCCAATAGAGAAGTGCAGAATGAACGTGTTACCTGACAATAATCTGGACCGGACATTGAAAAATTCATCTTTGCTGGGGACACTTTTAGCCCTTTGTACTTTTGGCTATAACTCACAAAAATGCAAGCTAAATTTGTGCTTCGCGAACTGTATATCGGTAACTTAAAAAGAAGAAGAAAAATAGGTATATTTAAGGACCAGTGTATCAACATAATTATCACGACATTTACTGGTATTGATATAGCATTGACGACAAAATGATGACAGAGTTTTAAAACAACGTTTTTTTTTAAGCATCTGAAGACTCAATATGGAGTGAAAGGTTTATTTCGATGGACCTGGATTCCAACCGACCGACAGGTTCGATTGACCTGGTGAGTTATTCTGTAATTTAGTTATCAACTGAAAATAGTTGCCAACGAATTAGTTCGACATACATTGCTGCTTTACTATGTGAAATTATGAAAACACTTTATATTTCACACAGTAAAGCGGCAATGTATATCGAACTAATTCGTTGGCAACTATTTTCAGTTGGTAACTAAGTTACAGAATAACCCAGCTGGACTTTCAATGGATTTGAATGGATGGATAAATAAAAGCGTAAGTTAATGCAAGTGAAAATAACTATAAGAGACTGTTACCGTTAAGAAATATAGGTAACTAGGTTACTAATATCAAAAACTTTACATCTTTCGAAGAATACGTAATATTAAATTAATTTTTCATTTTGATTGAATACATATATTGTTGCAGTGCTGTGAATAGATAAATTTTATTATTAAAAAAAACTGTTTCTGTCTACCAGTAAAACTTTTTGAATTGAACGTGTTGAAAACAAAATAATATTCTTGAAATTATTTCACTGTACCTATGTCTGGTCTGAGATTAATATAAAGAATTATCGTTATTTAAACTCTGAAATTCTGACCAGTTTTTAAAGAGATCTTCATTAAAATGTACCAATCTATAATAAAAAATTAAAAAAGACATTACAAAATTTTTATCCATGTTCTGTAAAACGTACTTATATTAAAAATAAATATGAAATACTTAGTATGATGTTAAAATAAAATAATGTGTTGTAATTTAATAAATTAAATGAAAATATTGAACTATATTAATGTTTTATTTATTTATATTTTTCTATATAATAGGTAACTACCTATAGTAAAATTGTATCGATTTCAAAAACACCATTCAAAAAAACAAACCAACCGTCTATTACTTTCCTTTAAAATAATAAAGCTAGGTATATTATTTAAGTAGCATTTTAGTCACTCTAAAACAGAAACTATTTTGTAGTTTTCGAAGTCGGCGCCAAAAAAATACTACGTACTGTATAGGTACATATTATAACTAAATATCAGCCTTGTTACTAAAAAGCGAAGATAACCGCTTTTTAACCCCCGACGCAAAAACGACGGGGTGTTATAAGTTTGACGTGTCTGTGTGTGTGTGTGTGTGTCTGTCTGTTCCCCTGTGGCGCTCAAACGGGTAGACCGATTTGAATGCGGTTTTTTTTGTTTGAAAGGTGAATTAGTCGAGAGTGTTGTTAGCTATGTTTGATGAAAATCGGTCCAAGATGGCCGCCGCTACAAAATGGTGGATTACATATTTTTTTACAACTCCCTTAATATGGGTATCAAATGAAAGGGCTTGACTAGTAGAATAGCACTATTGCAAATCCAAGATGGCCGCCGTCACAAAATGGCGAATGTCGGGGGTTTTTTTAAATTTTCAATTTATACTTGTTGCCTAGTAAGGACTTATTTGTACTTGAATCATTAAATTAAATCATTCAATAATGTACTTTTCTTTGCCGGTTTGGGTCATCATCATCATCATCATCAGCCATTGTGCATCCACTGTTGGACATAGGCCTCTTTCAAGCAGCGCCAACCCGCTCTATCCTCGGCTGTCCGCATCCAATCGATGCCAGCCACCCTCCGGATATCGTCGCTCCACCTTGCTGGGGGGCGCCCTACACTCCTCTTGCCAAGACGTGGTCTCCACTCGAGGGCTTTTCGGCTCCATCGTCCATCGGTCCTCCGACATACGTGGCCAGCCCACTGCCACTTCAGCGTGCTAGCCTTAAAAGCTATGTCGATCACTTTGGTTCTTTGGCGAATTACTTCATTTCGGATTTTATCCCTCAAAGAAACTCCGAGCATAGCTCTTTCCATAGCACGCTGAGCAACTTGGAGTCGGTAGACTAACCTCGCTGTCAGTGTCCACGTCTCAGCACCATAGGTCATTACCGGTAGGACGCACTGGTTGAAGACTTTCGTCTTCAGGCATTGTGGTATGGGCGACGAAAAGACTCGACGAAGTTTGCCAAATGCTGCCCAGCCTAGCTGTACCCTCCTGTCGATCTCCTTCTCGAAACTGTTTTTACCCAGCTGGAAAATTTGTCCAAGGTATGTGTATTCCTGGACAGCCTCGAGAATAGACCCATCGACAGCTATTGGCCCCGGAACGACCAGGTCATTTAGCATAACCTTGGTCTTATCCAGGTTCATCCGGAGACCAACACAATGGGAGGCAGCGTGGAGGCCATCAAGCATCTGTTGAAGTTCTTGCAGCGAACTTGCAATGATGACGATATCATCGGCAAAACGGAGATGCGAAATTTTCTCTCCATTTATGTTAATGCCCAGTCCTTTCCAGTCAAGCGTTTTAAAGACATCCTCCAGAGCATTAGAGAACAGTTTCGGGGACAGAACATCCCCCTGTCTCACTCCACGATGCAATTGGATAGGTCTTGTAGACGCACCCTGTACTTGGACTGACATACATGCCGAGCTGTAGAGGCATTTCAGCACTTCGATGTATCGATAATCAACTTGGCATCGCTGCAAGGAGTCCAGAACAGCCCAGGTCTCGATGGAGTCAAAGGCTTTCTCATAGTCCACAAATGCGAGGCATAGCGGCTGATTGTACTCGTAAGACTTCTGTACAATCTGCCTCAGTGTGTGTATGTGGTCTATGGTGCCGAAACCACTCCGAAACCCAGTCTGCTCTGGTGGCTGAAAGTCGTCGAATCTTCGTGTTAGACGGTTTGTGATGACCCTGGAAAACAGCTTATATATGTGGCTAAGCAGTGAGATGGGACGGTAATTTTTGAGAAGTGTTTTGTCGCCTTTTTTAAAGAACAGGACAACAATGCTGCTATTCCACGCTTTTGGAGTTCTCCCGTTCTGAATGACTGAGTCAAAAATCCTCTGTAGCTCTTTAAGTAAGGGCATACCCCCTGCCTTCAAGAGCTCAAGGTGATTCCGTCTTCTCCAGGGGCTTTTCCTTTCTTCTGCTGTTTCAGGGCCAGCACAATCTCATCCACACTAACTTCCGGAAGATCATCGGTGTAGTGGCGGTTTAACTTGGCTCTGGGATCCTGGTCATAGGCTTCAGGTTGTGAGCATTTGGTTTCATATAGTCGGCTGTAGAAGCCTTCTATCTCACCGAGAATCTCTGATTTGGCGCTAACGATCCTACCACTAGAGGTCTTAAGTTTGGTCATTTGGCATCTACCAAGATTTTGTGTAAATACCTTAGACCCCCGGTTTTGTTCTATGGCTTTTTGAATTTCTTGCGTATTTAAACGCCGGAGGTCTCGTCTTATGGACCTTTTGACCTTTCTATTGAGGGCTAGGTATTCCGCCTGGGTAGATTGCACGTTCTCACGCCTTTGTTTCATGAGTTCCAGAGTCTCATTCGACAGTTTTGACTTCCTGCCCAATCGCTTTGTTCCACAAAACTTGTAGCCTTCTTCCCGAATGATATTTGCCACAGTTTCGAAATCCTCGTCAATATCGAGTGTAGGTTCCAGCGCTTCGAATCTATTCTGAAGTTGAATCTGGAAACTTTCTGAGCCTCCTTGGGTCTGGATCACATTAGGCCGGAGTGTAGACTTCATCATACGATATCTTTCTTGCTTGTAATTAATATTCAGAGTGCCTCGGACAAGTCGGTGATCGCTTCCTGTGTTGAACCTGCTAATCACAGAGACATCTCGAAATATATAGCGTTTGTTCGTTATGATAAAGTCTATCTCGTTTCTCGTTACACTGTCGGGGCTTCTCCAGGTCCACTTCCTTTGAGGCCGTTTCTTGAAAAACGAGTTCATCAGGAATAAGCCTCTCATCTCAAGGAAGTTGACCAGCATTTGGCCCCTGTGGTTTCTGCTTCCATACCCATGTTGTCCCAAAGCTGATTCAGAACCGCTCTGTGTACCCACTTTCGCATTAAAGTCCCCTATGATAACGTTGAAGTGAGCCTTAGTGGTGTTGTCTAACGCTTTACTAATGTCGTCGTATAACGTTTCGACTTCTAGATCCGAGTGTGATGAGGTGGGCGCGTATACTTGGATGACCTTAAGAGAGTATCTTTTAGTCAGTTTAATTATAAGATACGCAACCCGAGACGATACACTGGATATCTCTAAAACGTTATCAGTGAGGACCTTGTTGACGAGGAATCCGACGCCACCTTGTGATGGGCTGTCTCCCTGACGATGGTAGAATAGATGACCTGATTCGAGCGTCATAGTGTCCTCCCCCTCTCTTCGGACTTCGCTCAACCCCAGAATATGCCATCTTATATTTTCTAATTCTACCTCGAGTTCAGCGATACTTTCATCGAGTCTCAGTGTCCGTCCGTTATACGTCGCCAGGGTCAGTTGGTTTTGGTAGCCCACCGTCGGTTTGGGTATGGCAGGTTTATTAAAATAATAAATATTCGTTTGGCGGCACATCTTCGCCGAAGCCTATTACCAGATCATATCGATGTTTGGTCGGTGCACAGGATTCTTCATCTTCTTTCATCTTTTGGACTTGCGCTAATGGCAGCAAGACTCACAAAACTAGCCGCAGGCGTAAGACACAACGCCAGAGCTGGGAAAAGACGCATTTTGCATCCATCAATAGAGCCTCAAAAAGCCTTAAAAAGCTGTGATAGCCTAGTGGTTAGGACGACCGACTTCAAATCGGAGGTCGTGGGTTCGATCCCGGGGCACGCACCTCTAACTTTTCGGAGTTATGTGCGTTTTAAGTATTTAAATATCACTTGCTTTAACGGTGAAGGAAAACATCGTGAGGAAACCTGCATGCCTGAGAGTTCCCCATAACGTTCTCAAAGGTGTGTGAAGTCTGCCAATCCGCTTGGCCAGCGTGGTAGACTATGGCCAAAACCCTTCTCACTCTGAGAGGAGACCCGTGCTCTGTAGTGAGCCGGTAATGGGTTGATCATGATGATGATGATGATGAATAGAGCCTCAGAGGGCACTATAGCGCAGCACCGGCCACCGCTATTTAAATACCTACATATAGTCAGTCAGTCCTACAGTACATAAGTATAGAGTAGGTAGTCAGTCCTACAGAAACTGCTCCTATAAAAACCCAACTCACGAAAGTCGAAACTTAATGTGAGTAGGTAGCTATTTTTATACTAGCTACCTACTTCCTATGACAAGAAAAAATAAGGGTCTCTCAACATTTTTCATCACAAAAATAAATAAAACCGGCTTAATGCAAGTCAGACTCGAGCGCCTAGGGTTCCGTGCCTTGGATGTGGATGCAATGTGGTTGATGCAATTGTGCAATCAAAATCAAAATCTTTTTATAGCCAGCATAACTGCAACTAATAAGTTCTAAGATTGTAGGTAGTTAATATAAATTCTCATATTATTATTGCCTTATTTTGGATATTCTCCTTATTTCAAGTCGATAATATCATTCTACCTACTTAATAAAATAATATCCTTATATTGTTCCTTTTTTACCATTTTTTAACCCCCGACGCAAAAACGACGGGGTGTTATAAGTTTGACGTGTCTGTGTGTGTGTGTGTGTGTGTGTGTGTGTGTGTGTGTGTGTGTGTGTGTGTGTGTGTCTGTCTGTTCCCCTGTGGCGCTCAAACGGGTGGACCGATTTGAATGCGGTTTTTTTTGTTTGAAAGGTGAATTAGTCGAGAGTGTTCTTAGCTATGTTTGATGAAAATCGGTCCAAGATGGCCGCCGCTACAAAATGGCGGATGATATATTTTTTCACAACTCCCTTGATATGGGTATCAAATGAAAGGGCTTGACTAGTAGAATAGCACTATTGCAAATTCAAGATGGCCGCCGCCACTAAATGGCGAATGTCGGGGGTTTTTTAAATTTTCAATTTACACTTGTAGGGTTTCGTAGTAAACAAGAAACCCTTATAGTTTCGCCATGTCCGTCCGTCTGTCTGTCTGTCCGTCCTCGGTTAATCTCAGAGACTATTAGTGCTAGGAATCTGTAATTTGGCATGGGTATAAATATTAATCACGCCGACAAAGTGGTGAAATAAAATTTTGATAAATATTTTTTTTTAGGGTAGCTCCCCTACATGTAAAGTGGGGATGAATATTTTTTTTCTCGTCTACCCCATAGTGTGGGGTATCGTTGAATAAGTCTTTTAAAAATACTGTGGGTGTGGGAACATCATTTTTCGATTTCTAGATCCGTTTGTAAAATATGATGTTTTAAAGTGCTAATTTTTATTAGAGTCAAGTGTCCCCCCCCTCTATCAGACAAATGGCAGTATATAGGAACTTGAAAAAATTCACAGCAGTAGTATATATGTTACAGCCAAAGTAATTAATTAGCTTTTATTCATAATGACTGGCAATTATAAATAATATCTAAATTGTCCAGATATTATTCATAATATCATGTCAAACCAGACATTATTCATAATAGCAGATGAACGTTGGTCAAAATGATAAATACGGCCCGCCTTGCTTCCCCTCCCGCATCTCATTCCTTTGTGGTGTGGCATGATCACCACGATCTCGTAATCTAAACTACCCTATCCTAACCTAACCAGTAACCTAGCCTAAAATTCCTGATGTAGACCGTGCCAAAGCTGATGATAGAAATATTATATGCATAGCTGTTGTAATTTCTCCGGAGACACCTCAGAAGATAAGTACCTCACGAAAATAAGTATTATTAATGAACTAGTGGATGCGTGTCACTTACAGAAGCTAGGTTAGGTTAGGTTAGAACATAAATATTGAGGTGCCCGGCCGCAGGCCGGGCACTTAGGTTCTATTGGATCCTAGGTAGAATGTGGTCCAAAACGAAATCTGAGCACCCCAACCCAAAGCAATAAGTCGGTTAAGTTCAAACAGTTACCTAATTAATTTTGAAAAAAAAAAATCCTATGGTTGCGTTTTGGCCTTGTATATATTGGAACGATGCACGCGCGCGTCCACGTTACAAAATATATACTAGTAGTACGCAAAATTCGTGTATACTTTGTAGTACAAAATTTGAAAACTGCATTACAATGCAGAATCCTATGGGTGCATTCTGGCTATGTATATTATGTAAATACGCGCCTCCGCCCGCCGTAAAAAATCGCAGGCACCCGCGCGAGCCGTAGCGGATGAGGCAGGTCGTCGAAGGCGACCAGCAAGCCGAAGCTGCGGTGGTGAGCGTGGGCGCCTGGGCTTTGCTACACAACCTGGGCGATGGGGCTGCACTTCCTCTAGCGCCGAAGCTGTTGCAGAAGTAACTATGTTTTTGGGTGGTATAAACTGTTTATTTGACGTTATATTTTGCAATATCTGGTGATCAGTTAAACATAAGTCCTTGTTTTGTTACTTTATCCAAGTCTTCCAAGATATTATATAAAATAGCTGAATATTATTTATAATAGCTAGATAATTTTAATAATTCTGTGTCAATTATTACTTTATCCAAATTGAGTTGATAATATTTATAATGGCTGGATAGTATACATAATATCCTTATTTATTACTTTGGCTGTAACATATATAATCAATTTTAAAGGAAAACTATCATGGCTAAGTAGGATTTACAGGTTAAGGAGTTATATCTGTTTTTCGAGGATTGTGACTACGAAACCCTATACTGCGCGTGGCCCGCCACGCACTTGGCCGGTTATTGTACAGAACTTTTTAAAACTTATTTTAAACTGTAGGTATCAATTAAATTATTTTTAAACAGAACTTTATAGATTACCTATCTACCTATTTTTTCGTGTATAAATACTTCAATAGGGTTATGTAGAGCTGCACAGTTCCGCGAATCATCAAAACAAAGAACCAATACCTATGCTGCAACATTTTATTACCAGGAACAGGAATTTCATAGAAATAAAAATGACATATTTTATTCAATCAATAAACATTAGAGACTACAAGGAAAACAACAAAGGAAATAATTATCTTTAAATGATGAGTAAACAAAACCAAACTGTGTAAACTGTTAAATTTAATGTTAATTTGTGTTAAAAAACCAACTGTTAAATTTAATGTTAACGAAACAGAATGTGGCTATCACCAGTTAGAGAGCTTGGTTTTAGAAACTATAAATCATGCAACAGGTCTGATTTTTGGACAAAATGATATAGATTCAGTCAGAAGACTAGGAAAGAAATCTGATAGCAAAACTAGACCAATATTAATAAAATTCACAACACTTGGAAAGAAAATCCACATGTTGAAGAAGAGAAAATCATTTGAAAATACTCCATTCTATATCAAGGAAGATTACCCAAAGGAAGTTATAGCCAAACGAAAAGAACTGCAAACTAAATTAAAAGAAGAGAGAGATAAAGGTAACAAAGCAGTCCTGAAATATGATAAAATTATAATAATTGGAGAAAATAGAAAAAACCCAAAACGGAACTTATCTCTGTCATCAGAAGATGACACTGATAATACAGCTAACCAAACACTGAAAAAAACCAAAAAAGTTTTTACTAAAAAACGAGCAGCAAGACAGCCAGAAGAAAATACTAACAATGCACAAACATCGCAATCGCTATTATCCTTTCTATCGAGACACTCTGAAAATGAAAAAAAGATTGAAAATCTCCAGATTTCGAAAAATAAGGACATTAACAGAGTAGAAAAACTATAGCAAAGAACAGAGCCATCTCAAAATTTTACATCTCCCCCACCACGGCTGGTCACCGCGGGGGTAGTAGACTACAACCCTCCAAGCAAGAACAGACCACACAGATTCTACATAGCTTCACTTAATGTTAGATCCCTTCTCAGCAGTGAAAGACTTCTACAGCTTGAACATGCCTTATCATACATAAAATGGTCTATAATTGGAATTTCCGAAGTAAGAAGACAAGGATGGCATATAGAAGAGAAAGAGAACTATATAATATATTACTATGGAGAAACAAAAGGTGAACGAGGAGTTGGCTTTATTGTCAAAAAATCTAATAATATCCAAGTGCAAGACTTCATACCAATATCAGAACGAGTTGCCATGATTCATGTCAAACTTAACGAAAAATTGTTCTCAATCATAGAATGTTATGCTCCCACTGAACGGGCTGAAATGCAAGAAATTGAAGAGTTTTATGATTTTCTTCGTGAAGCTGTGGAAAAAAGTACAAAAAACATTATATTAATGGGCGACATGAATGCAAAAATTGGTCAAACCACAGATGATGACTGTCTTGTTCTAGGAAAATACGGATATGGGAAAAGGAACGAGAGAGGGGAACTTTTTATTGATTTCTGTCAACAACACAAACTTAGCATAATGAACACAATGTTTAAAAAACCTCAAAGTAGAAGATGGACATGGAGGTCTCCAGATGGCACCACTTTAAACGAAATTGATTTCTTTACAACTAACGTTCCAGGAATAATAGAGGATGTGAGCACGTTAAGTAGATTTAAATTCCCTAGTGACCATCAATTACTGAGAGCTAAGCTAAACCTGGACAGTGGAAAAAAGTCACGAAAACACTACAACAAGAAACCTCAGACAAATTTCGACCCCATGAACTTCCAAAAAATTTTAACTCAAGCATTACCACAATACTGTAATCTGCACCATTCTTCAACTTTACAAGAGTATTACAACAGCATTGAAAACTGCATGCTTTACAGTATTGCAGAAGCTAAAGTACCAAAATTCAGCAAAAATAAAAACATTATAACAGAGGAAATAAAAGAACTCATCAACGAAAGACATAGTTTAGCATACAAACCGAAAAAAACAAAACAAGAAAAAATTAAATTGCTATAATTTAATGCTTATAATTGCTAAATAAAAGCTATATAGAGAAATAAACGACAAATTAAGAATTAATGAAAACAACTACAGGTTGGAAACTTTTGAAAGATATATTAATGAGTCAGGAGCTATTAAAAAAGCATACAAGAGTTTAAGTTCTTCAAAAAACCTGATGTGTCACTTGAAATCTAAGACCGGTGCTTTAGCAACTAACAGAAAAGAAATTACACATATAGCTACCAAATTTTTTGAAAATCTCTATGCTAAAAAATGTCATCTAAAGGATACAACAATACCATCTGTGCCAAATGATGATCCCGTTCCTCTATTTATAGAAAGTGAAATTGAACACTCTATAAAGAAATTGAAACGAGGAAAAAGTCCCGGGCCAGATGGAATTAGTAATGAAATGATAATAGCTGGAAAAGATGCTCTCATTAAACCACTAACTGAAATATTTAACCGTATCATACAAGAGAAAGCAATCCCTACGCAGTGGACATCCTCGGACATCATACTACTTTATAAGAAAGGAGATCCCAAACATATATCAAACTACAGACCGATCAGCCTAATGTCCTGTTTGTACAAAGTGTTCGCAAGTACACTTCTGCGCCGAATCACTCCAAAAATTGATGAGAACCAACCCATAGAACAAGCCGGTTTCATGAAAAACTACTCAACTGTAGATCACATACATACTTTAAAAATAATAATAGAGAAATATAATGAATTTTCAATGCCTCTATACATAGGATTCATAGACTACTCCAAGGCCTTTGACTCCATAACACATGACTCAATATGGCGTGCTTTAGCTGAACAAGGACTAAATAATGATTACATAGAAATTCTGAAAGTAATTTATAAAAACAGCAAAGCCAGAGTCAAAATAGATTCACCAGGGCCACTTTTCAACCTCGAGCGTGGAGTTAGGCAAGGAGATCCCCTATCCCCAAAATTGTTTATATCCGTCCTTGAGCACATATTTAGAAATTTAGATTGGAACAAAATAGGTCTCAAACTACATGGAAAATATCTGACACATCTAAGATTTGCGGATGATCTGGTACTGCTAGCTGAAGATCACAAAGAATTACAATACATGCTACAAACTCTCAGTGAATATAGTAACTCAGTTGGCTTAGAGATCAACATCGAAAAAACTAAAGTTATGACAAATGTAAAGAAAATACCCGTCACACTGCAATCAACCAGCATTGAATATGTAGAAGAGTATACTTATCTTGGACACCAAATCTCCTTCACCAGCGGAATGGACAAAGAGATCAACAGAAGAATAGCAAACACATGGAAGAGGTACTGGAGCATGAAGGAGATATTCAAGGGTGCGCTTCCAATTAAATTAAAAACAAAAGCAATGGAGGTATGTCTAACTCCATGTTTAACATACGCCTGTCAAACATGGACGCTTACAAAAAAACAACTAAACAAAGTAGAAACAACTCAAAGGGGAATAGAGAGGAGCTATCTCGGAATAAAGATAAAAGATAGAATAAATAACACAGAAATACGGCACCGCACCCAAGCAAAAGACATTAAAAAGATTATTCTTAAATCCAAGTGGAAATGGGCTGGCCATATACAAAGACTAAAAGACGATAGATGGACAAAAATAGTAACTAACTGGTACCCACCTGGAAAGAAAAGGAAACGGGGCAGGCCATTCAAAAGATGGGACGATCCTATAGTCAAGACAGCAGGACGAATCTGGACAACAATAGCCAGAGAGCGGGCCAGATGGAAGGATTTGGAGGAGGCTTTTACCGCGTAGAGCGGTCCTTACAATAACCAAAATTAAGTTAAAATAAGTAAACTTAGTTATCGTAACATACAAAAACAGTAGCAGTGGTGGTAGACACCTAGGTACTTAAGGTTATACCCCCTATTGTTAATGTTATTAAATTATGTCACTTGTTTTGCGTAAAATAATTATGTACTTTAGTAGTAAGGAATAATAATAAAAAGCTATTTTATTATTTATTTATTTTATTATCATGGCTAAGTAGGATTTACAGGTTAAGGAGTTATATCTGTTTTTCGAGGATTGTGACTACGAAACCCTATACTGCGCGTGGCCCGCCACGCACTTGGCCGGTTATTGTACAGAACTTTTTAAAACTTATTTTAAACTGTAGGTATCAATTAAATTATTTTTAAACAGAACTTTATAGATTACCTATCTACCTATTTTTTCGTGTATAAATACTTCAATAGGGTTATGTAGAGCTGCACAGTTCCGCGAATCATCAAAACAAAGAACCAATACCTATGCTGCAACATATTATTACCAGGAACAGGAATTTCATAGAAATAAAAATGACATATTTTATTCAATCAATAAACATTAGAGACTACAAGGAAAACAACAAAGGAAATAATTATCTTTAAATGATGAGTAAACAAAACCAAACTGGACTTGAAAGCCATAACACACAAAATTAATTAAAGTTAATTAACTACTACTACATTACTTTATAGTGTCCGTATTATTTGGCATTATCCTGGGCCTTGCACTACACTTCGATCATGTCTGAAATCATGGTTCACGTTTGGTCGTAATATCCCTTACGAAGGTCTATAAAAATAGTCACAAATAACATATTTTGTGGCATAACTAAGTATTAAAAATTAAAAAAAATGGATGCCAGCTTTTTTTATATAGGTAATTGCCGGCAAAAGAGCATGCGGGTCACCTGATGTTGAGTGATTACCTCCGCCCATGAACATTTGCAGCACCAGACGAGCTACCTATGCGTTGCCGGCTTTTGAAGGTGTTCTGGCTATTCAGCTCACTGACGGAACGCAATGGATGCTTTGCGGCAGCAGAGCAGCGGCAGAATTGTCGCAGTCGCTAGCCAGGCGGGTTCGAGAATCGAGGCAGAATCCTACCACAAAGCGGGAATACCATCAAGATTATAATTACTGTGTGGTAGGTATCAGACACAAAGGCCCATAGAGGGACTAAGAGCGTCAGAGCCTCGTTAGCATATTGACAGGGAGCACCGCGCGCAGGTCAGGATTACTTTGGCCACATAGGTGGAGTTTGGGCCACTTACACTCAGCTGTCCCGATAGCGGAATGTCCCGAGTAGGTACAGCCGCCTGCGTCCCGTGTTCCGACGAGGGGGTTTGCGGGACACTAATTATCCCCATTTTCAACATTTAAAACATCCGATAACTGGTCTGGTCTGGTGGGAGATTTGAGACGGAGCTAGTCACACCACCCTACTGGCAAAGCCGTGCCACCAAGCGATAGCGATAACCCGCGAGATAGCGTATGATGTCACGTCGTGTAGTGTACTTGTAGATTAATAAAAAAAAAATATTAGTGGGAGTATGACAAATCTTGGCATATTTTATTACAGTACTGTTTATGTTGATAAGACGATCTTTCCCAAACCAACCAACCGACCAACCAACAAATACACTTTCACATTCACAATATTGGTAAGGATTAGTTTCACATCTTTATCGTGGCCATTTCTATAAGTAGTAGGTAAGTTAAGTAGTAGGTAGGCAATTTCGAAGCAGTTATGTCAATTCAATGGTAAATCATCCTAACTGCAATTTTGCAGTCCATAAGTATCGTATGTCACTCTTTAGATAGGTATTTAACTATATCCATCAAACTAGATAAAGTTCAAAAACTGAAACCTGGCTGCTTACTCACAAGGTTAATTGTATTATACAACGTTAGTTTTACTTGACGCAAAACCTGAAAGTAGTTTGTTCAGAATCAGTAACCGAATTGAATACAACCATTTTTATACCATGTTAGATTCTTGTCCAAAAAAATTTTGAAATCCTACAAGCTTAGGCACAATGGTTTGGCGCGCATCAGCTGACGATGGGCACACAGCGGCGGTCATTCAACTCGCGTCGATCGCAAGTCGCTGCGCTGACGGCTTGCGGTGACCATTTTTTTCGAGGACAATGACTCAACATAACAAGCTTATTACTTCGTTAATTTTCATTATATATTTTTGAAATTTTGTATAAATATTCTTAATGTAAAAATATTTGACACGTGATTCGGTTTTTGCGCAAAGTAAAACTAACGTTGTATAAGTAAATTGTATACATAATATATTTAACTTACCCATATATTTTTGAGATTCACCTTTTAATATCTTTCATTTTGAATTTCGATAGGTACACTATATTACTTACATTACATTATTCGATTGATTTGAAATAAAAAAGATTTTCAAAGCACACATTAGTATCCTGAGGAAGGACTTAAACCACCTTCCCATAAAATTAAAAAATGCCCGGGAACGACGACCTTATTTAACATGCATTCGCGTATCGTTCATTCGATTGAGCTTCAGCTCAACTTGGCTTAGAGATAGCTTAGGTAGGTCCTGGGGACGGATATAGGATACTTTTCATCTCGAAAACGAAGTCGCAGACATCAGCTCTACTTAATTATGATAAATAATTTATAAACAATTTAATGTAAAATTTCATCCGTGTCAATTGTCATACATCGTAAGGCCCAGCGAACACCGAGCGCAGCGCAGCGCAGAGAACACTGAATAATTAACTTTACAACTATTGACATACGGTCGCGCGGTACGGTATGCGCGCGCGCATGTGCGCGTATTTATTCTTAGAATGCAATATTGACCGTATGTCAATAGTCATATTATTTAATTAAGTATTCAGTAATCTCAGAAAATTCTCTGCGCTCGGTGTGAGCCAGGCCTAAGCCCGGCGTATGAATATCTACCTACTTGTATGGATTTTCCCGAACAAGATATATTTTATTAACTGGTAGGTATATGACTTCATGGGTCAGTCTGTGTAAACACGCCGACGCAGAAGAACCTATAATTATTAACATTATTAATTATCGCGCGATATATAATATAATATATAAGTATATCAATAATTATTGCGCGATATAAAAGGCAAAATTAATTTCTAAATAATGTTTCAATCCTATATTTTTATATATGGCCTTGGGTTATTGTATATTTGCGGAGTGGCTCATGCAAGTAAGTTTTTACGTTTATTTTTAAAAAATTGTTGTAGCTCGCTTTGTTCGTACCTACTTATATGTTATGTTTCGGTGGAAAATAGTCCGAGATATTTTTTAGAAGACGTCCTTTCAAATCGATTTGTCAAACGTGTGTAATTTGAATTACAGAACTACTAAGAATACAAAACTAATAAGAACTATTACAGGACTATTAAGACCTATTACAGAACTATTAAGACCTATTATAGTTACTCAGTTGGAAGTTGAAGGTTAGCACTCTGATTCCTTGATGGCATATACCTACCAGTTCCCCAGGCGTCCAGCAGCCAGCAAGAGGGACGTTCTGTGGTGGTTTTTAGTGCAGTATACCCCCATTCGGGGGAGTCCCACATAAACTCCGTTCTGCCCAAGGAACAGAAAGGGGGTAGCCATAAAGCTTAACCACCACGCCAAAAAAAAAAAGGCTGAATGTAACCCAGAACGAAATCTGTTAAACACAAGTTAAACGCAGGTTAAACACTCCCTCGACTATACCTACGTAATTAATACCTCTAATATGCTTTGATTTAATTTTGTAGAAGAATGCAGCGAGGACTGCATACCATTGCGTTCGTGTCAGAGGGCCTTGGATCTTGCGATGATGAAAAAGGACGAAGTGTCACTGCGGCAGATGAAAGCCGCCTTCTGCGGATTTTCAGAAAACGCTGAACCTAAGGTAACCAACCAAGCACAATGAAATGCTCTTTACTGTCATAAATATATTCATAATGCTAATTATGGTTATCCCCGAATTAAGACTTTGCATTCTGTAAGTTCGTTATCAACTCACCAAACACAGTGCTGACACACACAACAAGGTAAATTCGTAAATTAAGCCAAACAAAAAAAAATTGTTTTGAGATCCGTTTAAAACTGAGCAAAGTCAAAAATATTTTCTTTTTACCCGACTACGGCAAAGCCAAAAGGAAGGGTTATGATTTTAGCAGTCTATGTACGTATGTATGTATGTATGTATGTATGTATGTATGTATGTATGTATGTATGTATGTATGTATGTATGTATGTATGTGGCCGATTTTAGGATGAGATTCTGTGTGTACCACCGTAGCGCCTAAACTACTGGACCGATTTTGATGAATGAGGTGTATATTGATTCGTTGTAATGGTCCGGGTGACATAGGCTACATTTTATTTACGAAAAAAAATCGAGAAGTGACCTTTGCGCGGCTTTTTAGTTTATTTAATTAGTTTCGGTAATCACATAACAGATGGCGCCACTAGCTGCTTGCCCCGCGCTTTTGCACTCTAAATTATTATTAAATTATTAAGCGTAGTCGGGTTTTAGTTTATGAACTTTATACTTGTTTAGTCAAGTTTTGGCTTGACTTGTTTTGGGCCATCGATTTACGTACCATATTTTGTGAATAAAAGTAGTTAAATTGTGTTCATTCGTTCAGAATTCATAAGACTTTAACGGATGAATAGTTAGACAGACGGACAAGTGCAATAATTTGTACTAAGTAGACTCAGAGAACTCGCGTCGCACGGGTCATCTACATTGATGGTTGAACGCGATTTAAATCCAATTTTGCTCAATTTTAAACAGGTGTGCTGTTCAGATTTCCCTGAGATCAAAGATGAGGTAGAGAGACATCCGAACTTAGCGCTCCTGCCGAAGGACTGTGGAGACATCGAGGGCGGCCGTATCGTCGGTGGCCGGGTTGCCAAGCTGTACGAGTTTCCATGGATGGCACTCATCTCTTACAGAACACGTAAGCAATAACCCCGTTCCCATGACAAGCGTTTAACGCGCGTTTTGCTAACGCGCGTTCGTCAACTAGGTACATGCATTTTATATGTATTTTATTCAAGGCGTACACATACGCCTCATTGGTCTAGTGCTTAGTATACCTATTCGACCGCAGATCACCAGGTTCCGGGTTCGATTCCCGGATCGGGCACATAATTGTTAGGTGTTGGGTGTTTTCTCTCAATAAATTCTCAGTGCCAGCCCGGAGTTGGAAGAGACATCGAGGGCGGCCGTATCATCGGTGGTCGGGTTGCCAAGCTGTACGAGTTTCCATGGATGGCACTCATCTCTTACAAAACACGTAAGGATAAAGTAACGTTGGCTTCCTAAGTAACGTTGGCATCGCCTCTTAGTTTTTAAATGCATTAGTTTTAAGTGACCACGCAGTAATACTTTCTGACGTGAACGTTATGTTCACAGGTGATGGCCTACAGTTTAAGTGTGGAGGAAGTGTCATCAACTCTAAATATATTCTGACGGCTGCGCACTGCGTTAATTCTGTCTACGAGATCGCCGGCGTGCGAATTGGAGAGTTCGACATCTTCAGCACAACTGACTGTCAGGGGGATCTGTATAATTCTGTTTGCGAGTCTAATCTCCAGGTACATAATGAAATGTCTCAATTTACTGTTATACTATAAGATCCTCCAATAAAAAATATAAAGCCTCCTCTTCGCAATCGGCGACGACGATTACACGTGTGCATGAGTTTATCGCTTGTAGTCGCCAATCATCGTCATTACAATCGTCAGTAATCGTGGCGATCGGCGACTTGTCGGTTTTTCGGGCACTCGTCAAAGGGAATTCGCGCCACTCAATAAATGATCACTACGATCGTCCGATCGTGTGGATGCTTCCACGATGATAATGACGATTGTCGGCGATTTTATCAGCGATGGCATCGGCGTTGGTGAAGAGCAGGCATTATAATGTTCTCGTGGTCGAGTTTCACCCGCGGTGACCAATCTCAAAAGCGACTAGCCAACTACCAGGAGATATTATTATGCACAAATGTGTGCGTAAACATGGGCGCACTCTCTATTCCATCACTCTCATAGTCCTATGGATCCGATAGGAGAATGATCAGGCGCAGGACCGACAGCGTTACGTGCTCTCAGAGGCACGGGAGTGCGAGCGAGATGCCGCATACTTTCCACCTGTTACAAATTCTCAGTTCCAGCTGTTACTGAGAATTTTTTGTTTTTCCCGAACTTGGGACTTGAACACAGGATCTCATGGATCCACTTAACCAATGAGTCAGTAGACACGTCATTAAAAAGTGCTTCGAACTTGAACTAAAGACGAGTTTACCTCGAGCGCGCCCCATACAAACGTAGTTTGATTCTTATTTGAATCTCCAAACCAATCAAACTCAATTAAATTTTCTAGGCACGCTCAGAAATTAGTTTCTGCGTTTGTCAAATTTTCTTTAAAATATGGGCCGGATTGAAACCTAATTTAAAGGATTGTTTCCAGGACATCCTCGTCAATTACACCATCACTCATCCGAAATACCGAGGACAGCCACCGGAAGAATACGACATCGCTCTCATTCGTCTACAAACACCAATCGATTTCTCATTCAGTAAGTTCTCACTTCTAATGCAATTCGAACCGCTACTTGTTTCCGAACCATTACATTGTAATGTACAAACGTACAGGCACACATTTCAAAGAAAACTTGAAGAAAGTTCAGAGTATCGAATATACATGTTTCAAGCAAAGAATACTAACTAATAAGTAAATAACTTTTAGAAATTTTAATATACAACGTTAGTTTTACTTTACGCAAAACCTGAAAGTAGTTTGTTCAGAATCAGTAACAAAATCGAATCCAACCATTTTTATATAGTGTTATATTTTTGTCCAAAAATATTTTGAAATCCTACAAGCTTAGACACAATGATTTACCGCGCATCAGCTGACGGTCGGCACACAGCGGCGGTCATTCAACTCGCGTCGATCGCAAGTCGCTGCGGCGACGGCTTGCGGTGACCATTTTTTTCGAGGACAACGACGCAACATAACAAGCTTATAACTTCGTTACTTTTCATTATATTTTTTTTGAAATTTTGTATAAATATTCTTAATGTAAAAATATTTGACACGTGTTTCGGTTTTTGCGCAAAGTAAAACTAACGTTGTATATGCCCATTTATTTTAATTAAGTAGACAGTATTGTTAAGTTTTTTACTTTACCAAAAAGAGTGTTTGTCACGATACACCAGCAAGACATACGAAAGTTTTGGGATGGAACTACCACGTACGTGAGAGCCACCAAAAAGAGAGATATTATTTTTAAATACCTATTGGTCAACGATAGGTCAAATTTACCTGCGAGCGTTGATAAAGAGCATGAACCAAAACTAATTGCCGACTTATTTTCACACTACTCTAAAGTGGTTACAATTATAAGAAAATACTGGAAATATTAATTTACTCGGATACCAACCGTAAATTAAAGATGATGATGCACAGTATGGTTTTCGTCCCAGGCTCTCAACGGATTCTGCTATATTTGTTCTCACATCGACGATTAGTTACTACAAAATATGTAGAGATAGCTCCGTACACGCATGTTTTTTAGACCTGAGCCGAGCTTTTGACCTGGTAATCTATTAATTTCTATGGAGAAACACCTAGTTGAATGTGCCACAAAAAACTGTAATCTGTTGAGATATTGATATGAAAACCAAACAAATTATGTAAAATGGGGCGACACCGTCTCTAATAACTTTAGATTAGAGTGTGGCGTACGTCAAGGAGGTCTAAACTCTCCTGACCCCTTTAGCCTTTATGTCAACGATCTGATTGTGGAATTTAGAAATGCTAGAGTTGGCTATCACATAGAATTAACATACGTGAATAACTTCACCAACGCTGACGATATGGTGCTTCTAAGTCCCTCGATCAGGAACCTCAGGAAATTGCTGGCCACCTGTAAAAAACATTCAGAGCGGTATGGCCTGAAATACAATGTCAAAAAGACACAGATGATGGTGTTTCGGGTTAAGAAAGATGCAGAGATAATTTCGATGGTATTTTTAAACGGTGTAATTATTATCACCCGCCGCGCCGTTCTCAGCAACGTAGTAGTACGCCTAGTAATAATACGAATAGCGTTGTCCTTATCAGCAGTAGGTTCGCATGTATGAAGTGCACACCATGCCCTCGTGGCTGCATTTCCGCGCTGGACAAACAGCCAGGCTGATTCTTTGCTTTGACACGGATTAACCCCGTTAAGTAGGTCTCCTCCCCGTTTCCAGGGATTCAAATCCATATTGATTTGCAGAAAACGCGAGACCAATCTGCTTGCCAGTGCCAAAGAAGCTCCGTAATTTAGACCTTGAAGGCAAGCATGGAACCGTCGCCGGCTGGGGCTCTACTGAATCAGGCAGTCAGTCTTCCTTGCTACTGAAAGTTAACATTCCCATAAAGACCGGTGAAGGGTGCGGCAAATACTACAATTACAATTACAGGTACTCAACTCGAGTAACACTTGATCGTGCAAGATTTGCATTCGGATACAATCGTATCGGACCAGCTACTAGTATAAATGAACTACATGAGGAACCCCACCACCGTCATCACTAGAGCCCTTTGATGTCCCACCGCTGGGCACAGGCCTCCTCTCATAGGAGAGAGGAAGATCAGACCCGCCACGCTGTTCTAATGTGGGTTGACGAGCTGTAGCGACTATTGTCACATCATAGTGTGACAAATAAATAGCCGGGGCTGAAGGCTAAAGTGCACTCTAAGTATCGAATCCGGGCTGGCAATGAGAAATTCGTGACAGAAAATTCAAAAACATAACAATTTTAGATCCGACCCAAAATCGATCCCAGGGCCTCATGATCCGTAGTCTAACTTGCTAACCGCTAAACCAACGAGGCATATAAGGAACAACAAGTTATTTAGGTCTTAATCCGCCAAAACAGAAAAATCTGTATGGCATACCTACGGCATGCGTTATGCACCGCCCGCCTTCCTACTACTTTTCCTGCAGGTAAAGCTTTACCTCGGGATGAATTTGATACAAAGAACACAATAGACTCAAAGGACTCACGACTCGAGAGACTAACAGTCCCGGTTTTTTGCAAATCGAGTCGAGTTTCGAAATTAAGTAATTATTAATTATATAAATTATATCTTAAAATTAGGCTTAAGCGCCTACCGACGATGCTTATTAATAATAATTATATAAAATACTCGTAATTATATCAATGAATAAACATAATTATTCTATTCTGCTTTCAGGAGCTCAGGAACAGACGCAGACAGGACTGACACGACCCTTTGCGCCGGTGAATACAACAAGGACTCCTGCAGCGGCGATTCCGGCGGCCCCATGATGATAGAGGAAGAGTACGACGGAGTGTTCCGAAACATCCAGTACGGGATCGTGTCGTACGGGCCGAGGCAGTGCGGCTCCACGGATCCGGGGGTCTACACTGACGTCACTAAGTTCGTCAAGTGGATTCTGGACAACATTAAACCTTAAGGCTCAACAAACCGCATGATGCCGGCGCCACACGCTTGTCGAGTCACGAAAAGCAAGCCACCCATAGGAGCGTTTTGGCGAGACATTTGCTCGACTTGACGCTCGCATACATTAACTTACCTTAACTTATAAACTACCTACTTAACTTAAACTTACCAAACATTTCGATAAGCGGTTTGGTCAACAAACGCCGGCATAAGTTTATTTAAAAAAAAAGCCGATTTAAGCGTTGCAGCTTCTATTGAAATAACGTTGTACGAATTACATATTGTGTTAGTGCTTTAATAAAATGTAAGTCGGTACGAGGACTTAGAAGTAAACTTAAGTATTTTTAAGAAAAATTGAATTGTTTTTGTAATTCTTAACATTTATCCATATTTTCATCGCAACATAGTAATAGTATCGTACTTGCAAACTTGATATTGATATCAAATATTGTAAAGGAATCCACGAACGAAATAAAAATACTAAATCGGAAAGTTATCTCTTTATTACCCGACTGCGCCCCGCAATCTATGTACGTTTGTTTGTTTGTTCCTTTGTAACACTTTAGAGACCAAACGCGTGGGCTGATTTTGATAAGTGTCACGTCGTTAGATTCGCCATACCAGCGCGAGTGTCCACAAGAACATAAAAGTTTAAAAAATTCAAAATGGCGGATTTTGAACGCCATAATGTGGGGTCCAAAAATTTTTTTTTTCTTCAAATCCTATCAAGTGGGGTATTTTTTTTATTTTTATTTTGAATATTTTTTTATTATTTATTTTGACTAAAAAATATTGCGATAATACGTGAGACTACTTAAGTAAAGTTTACATAAGTATATAAAGTTAGAAACATTTGTCATATATATCTACATGAGGCAATTGATTTTTATTTGTACCTATGTAATTTTTGAATTTATTATCTTTTTTGTGGGAACTATTTTATCTCTGGTAACATTAAGAAACGTCAGAATTCCACGGAATTAAAAATTAGAATATAGACTCTGGGCAATTTTACCTATAATAGGCAATCGCCACTGATGCCGCGCGGCGCGGCGCCGCACTGCAATCACGACGGACGCTTAGTGCCGGAACCCTTTGCTTTTCCGGGATAAGTAGTAAGTATCCTATGTCACTAACTAGATATTTGACGGTAACAAAGTTGATCCACCTTTTAAAATCTTTCAATTTGATACCTTACTCGATTGATTTAGAACAAAAAAAAATTCCAAAGCACACATTATGACGCTCAAAATTCGATATTATATTTTTTTTACGTTGTCTATTCAAAGATTGAAGATACCTCTACTTGGGTTGCCAAGCCTAAATACAACGTTTTCTTTTACTGTTACTGTTAATTGCAGAAATTTCTATTTTTTTACTAGATAATTATTTTTCCAAGTAGGTAAGTAAAATTCGTCAATGAGAGTCAGAATGGGAGCTGAGTTGGGCATGAGTGTTATTATACCCGTATTACTAATTCCCTGGAATTCTGACGTTTCGTAATGTTACCAGAGATAAAAGAATTCCCACAAAAAAGATAAAAAATTCAAAACTTATGCAAATACAAATCAACTGCCGCATCAGGCATGTAGATATGACAAATGCCTACCTTCATGGTGATAATGTCATTCGATATCCATTCTTGAATAATTTTTTTCAATGTGCTTCTTTTGTTTTCTGTTGCTGTCAGTGTGCACTTTCTAGTGTCCACTCTTGGTGTTTTCTATTTTAAGGCGAAACGAGTAATATTATTACGCGGCATATGGCTTTTTATAATTTTACCCCAAGCTACTTTAATTCCCTTTTGAACTAAAGTACTTAGTTTGGGGTAAAATCGTACTTCCTAGATGTTAACCCTGTTCTCCATACAAATAACTCATCTGTAAATGACAATGACAGCTGTCAGAATTCCGGGGAATTAGTAATACGGGTATAGGTATTTAATTCAGACATTGATTTTGTTACTAGTTTTTTTAGAGATGACAAAGGTAGGTATATCCCAGGATTACCACCAAAGCTCTCTTAGTCTCTCAAAGTCTTTTCACACACCATCAAAAACAGTTGACCTTATAATGCAAAGTTATTCTATGAGATATGCTAAAGTAATGAATATAGGTACGTACATATACCATTTTCAAGTCTTCACAGTTCAGTTGTGGTACAGGTGCACATCTTGTGGGCCGTGGGTAAACGCAGACTGCTCTGGATGTAACTCAGCAAAGGGATATAATAATGTGTGCGATGATTGCTGACTACAATTGGCCAGAATGGTGGACAATCAAAGCCACTTTTTTGTCTTATATTTGCCAAATTACTTATCCAAAGGTAGCAAAACTAGTTGTGATTGAGAGCTATCTAAAAATGATTTTAGTAAAGTTTTAGTAAGAATCTTGCATTTTATTTACCGAAATTCTTGCTTTGGTGACTTCCAATGCCCCCTTTACCCTACGCACACATCATACCTACGCTCGAAAAACTGCATGGGTTATGTTGTTCGCGTTAGACCGTATGTAAAAACGTTCGTGGTGGTCGAGCGGCAAAAAATACATGCCATCTCGCGGAAACTGTTGGCACGGTACAAAAATAGCATAGGTAATTATGCATGGATTAAATTATCGAACTACATTGTGGCCGATTCTGTTGTACACAATCTCTAAATCTAAACTAAAATGACAGGCCTAAATATATTCCTATCTCTATCACAATGCTCCCTGCAGAAAAGGATAGCACTATTTTTAAACCTGTCAATTTAGTTTAAGTTTAGAGATAGTGTACAACAGAATCGGCCACAATGTGTAGTTAGATTTCAGATACCTTGCGGTGGAGACGTGCAGCGGTCTTTACACAAAACGAGTTCACCATACCTACCTACTAATATATTTTATGAATTAAATATTAAACTCTGTCTGTCTGTTAGCTCTCCATGCATAAACCGCTAAACTGATTTTGGCAAAATTTGTTAGAAGATAACCATCATCCTGAGAAAGGACATAAACCACCTTCCCATAAAATTACAAGTGTAAATTAAAAATTTAAAAAACCCCCGACTTTCGCCATTTTGTGGCGGTGGCCATCTTGGATTTGCATAGTGCTATTCTACTAGTCAAGCCCTTTCATTTGATACCCATATTAAGGGAGTTGTGAAAAAATATGTGATCCACCATTTGTTAGCGGCGGCCATCTTGGATCGATTTTCATCAAACATAGCTAACAACACTCTCGACTAATTCACCTTTCAAACAAAAAAAAAACCGCATTCAAATCGGTTCACCCGTTTGAGCGCTACAGGGGAACAGACACACACACACACACACACACACACACACACACACACACACACACACACACACACACACACACAGACACGTCAAACTTATAACACCCCTTCGTTTTTTCGTCGGGGGTTAAAAATATGCTTTACTCTCGTAAAAGAATTTCTCCGGGAACAGTGTCCTTTAAATGCGTTCGCGTATCGTTCATCCGATTGAGCTGAAACTTGGCTCAGAGATAGCTTAAATACTTTCTGGGGACGGATATATAAGATATTTTTCATCCCAAAAGCGAAGTCGCAGACATCAGCTATTTAAATATGATAAATCACTACATAGTATAAAACAAAGTCGTTTTCTCTGTCCCTATGTCCCTATATCCCTTTGTACGCTTAAATCTTTAAAACTACGCAACGGATTTTGATGCGGTTTTTTTTAATAGATAGAGTGATTCAAGAGGAAGGTTTATATGTATGATAACATCCATTAAATAGTGGAGAAATACTGTTATTTTTGAGGTTTCTAATGTGATGTCGTAAATAATTACATTTTTTCCGCTTACATTGCAAACGCAGGCTGAACCCTACGAGATTTATCAATATAATGTACTAAGTATTGTACACATTGAAAAGGTCTATAGAAAACTCCGCGATGGTATATGTCTATCTCTTATGGATATCCCACAATAACATTTTTTGTCATTTACTTTTTTACGACAAATAATGGCTAATTTTAGAAGCGATTTTAACCAATACAGCATAAATCCTTATCTAATTAAATACCTTAAGTACATTGTTGATTTATTATAGATCTATATGGCCCTTTACAGCATATGATTTAAATGAATATTTTCGAAGATATTACAGATTTAAAAATTGCGGGACATAGACTTTGCGCGCGGCGCGCGGTTCCAGCCGGCCGAGGCGGCGATGCGTAAAGTTCTCCTATAGCATTTTGAATTTAGCAGCGATCGGACGCGTATGCTATCGAGTATCGGAGCTTTCTAGCGAGGAAAATAACAATCACACTAATATTATAAAGGCGTTATTAAGTTATTAAGTTTGTGTGTATGTTTGTTCCTCTTCTCCGCCGCAACTACTGAACCGATTTGGCTGAAATTTTAAATGGAGATAGCTTATGCCCTGACTTAACACATAAAGTAACTTTTTATCCCAGAAAAGTATTCCTGTAGGACTAAAATAGATATAGACCTCCAAAACGCCACAGAGGGCGCTGACTGTTCTTAGGTAAATCACGCTCACATAACCCATTATTGCAATACTTTGCTGTGTAGCATGCATTGGCAACACATAGGCTACTTTTTATCCTGGAAAAATGCACAGTTCCCACGGGATTTTGAAAAACCCGAAATCTATATCTACAGCTATAGGTAGATTACTATAGCGACCTTGCTTGATATTTTAAGTATAAAGGTAAGAAAAGGGAGCGGGAACGGGAACCGGAACTCCACGATTCCCTCGGGATTTGTTCAAAACCGAAATTCACGCGGGCGAAGCCGCGGGCAGAAGCTAGTAATTTATAAACAATTTAATATAAAATTTCATAGTCATGACATGCATCGTAAGCCGTAAATTGCTATACATTTGTATGGATTTTCCCGCACAAGATATTTATTAACTGGTGGATGACCTCATGGGTCAGTCTGTGTAAACACGCCGAGGCTGGAGATCCTGCTATATATAATATACATTATTAATTATTGCGCGATATTAAAGACTAACATAATTTACAAAATAATGTTTCCATCCTATATTTTTATATGTGGCCTTGTGTTATATAGTTGCGGAGTGGCTCATGCAAGTAAGTTTTTACATTTATTTTTTAAAGGTTGTTGTAGCTCGCTTTGTTCGTATATATATGTTGTGTTTCGGTGGAAATCAGAAAGACTAGATATTTTTTTGACCACGTCCATTTGTCAAACGTGTGTAATTTGGGTTTCAGAACTATTGCAGAACTAATAAGAACTATTACAGAACTATTAAGTTAGTCAGATGGAGGTTGGAGATTAGCACTCTGATTCCTTGATGGCTTATACCTACATGGCAGAATAAAAGAATTTATTTTGTTTCCATGAGTATATTTTTAATACACACAAAATATTTTATTCTTTTCTTCTAGTAGGTAGGTAATATAGGTAGGTAAATAATTTCTTCTTATGTAAGTTTTCTTATAAGTTTTCTTATAAGTTTTCTTATAAGTTTTCTTATAGTAATATAATATTCTTCTGACCGAATTTCTGCCATGGCAGCCAACGGAACTAGCCAAATACTTACACGGGAAAACACAGGTGCATTTTCTATTCCCTTACTCACATAATCCGAGGTACGGCTCTCCGAAGTACAGGGGTTACACCGTTAACTTTAATGATAGCAGGGGCAATGATAATTCCTTGACCGAAAACTCCAAGTACATTTTGGCCTCACTCGAACCTAGGAACTTATAACCTGCAACTCAATTAATTAGCCAATATTCCATCGAAGAAGTCAATATGTATTTAAGTAATTAGTGTAAGTTAACTTACCTATTCCATGGTTTTAAAAATTACCTACTTAAATTCTAAAATAATTTAGATTATATTAGGTACTTACGTACCTAAGTTTTTTAGGCTTCCATAACTACTTAGCTCATAATGGAAAAAACCTTTGTAGGTTCAAAATGAGGCGATTGAATAATTTTACCAAATAACTACACAACATATTTTTACTTTCAAATTTTAATTCCTTCAAAGGTACGGAACTCTCGTTGCGTGAGTCCAACTCGCACTCGGGTCACACGAGTAGTAAATCTACAGAGAGGAAGCTTCCACAAGCGGCCCGCTGTAGGTATATATACTCACACAAACACACTCACCAACGGTTCACGGACGCGCGCTCGTTCCACTAACCGGTACAGTTGGTGACAAACATGCGCATATGTGTGAGTGTACCTACAGCGGGCCGCTTACTAGAAGCTTCCCCTCTGTAGGTACTCTGTGCTCGGGTGTTGGCTGTTTTTTTGTTTCTTATTCTTCGACGTTTATAAGGAAAACAGCTCACTGAGAACTTTATATACCTACGCATGATAACAAAAATGTAAAACGTGTATTTAGTGTTAACCCGACCATTAATTATTATCTTACATTTTCCTTAAAGGTTATCACATCTGCCGCAAAAGCTACAACGACCACTTCGTTAACCTTTATGTTCACAGCCAAGCTCTCTGTCTGTCTGTTTGTCTGTTCGCGATAAACACTAAAACTATTGAACGGATTTTCATGCGGTTAAAACCAATAGACAAAGTAATTTATGAGATAGGTTTAAGTGTATAATGTGTTAAGGTTTTCTGTAAATTGGTTGAAATATGACGATGATTGTTGAGAATGCCGGAAAAAGCTCCCAGGCGGACCTCTAAACAATGTATGGTATGGGTAGTAGTAAATACAACCCGTGCGAAGCTGGGGCGGATCGCTAGTTACATTACAAAATTGAGAATAATTTAAATATTGTGTGACCCTACTAACTTTAGACCAATATCGGTACTACCCACTTTTAGTAAAAATTTTGAAAAATTAATTCTAAATCAATTATTACTTAAACATTTTTATATTAATAATATATTACATACAAAACAGTTTGGTTTTACAAGGGGTCGCTCAACAACTGGTGCTGGTGTTGAGTTAATCTATACTAATATAATAAAGCGGAAGAGTTTGTTTGTTTGAACGCGCTAATCTCAGGAACTACTGAACCGATTTCAAAAATTCTTTCAACGTTGGATATGTACGTGATCCTTGAGTGCTATAGGTCATACTATATGTACCATGGGCGAAGCTGGGGTGGACTGCTAGTACAGAATATATTTGAAGCCTGGGAGGAGTCACGTGATGCTCTTGGAGTTTTTGTGATTTGTCCAAGGCTTTTCATTGTGTTGATCATGAAACATTGGTCAGAAAACTACACCATTATGGAGTTAAGGGCGCAGCATTAGATTTAATGAGTTCTTACCTAAATAATAGAACACAAAAAGTAGATGTGAACGGAAAGCGGTCTGCCGGATCCGTTGTAGAAATAGGAGTTCCATTCTCGGGCCCTTTCTATTCCTTATTTATCTCGCTAAGGATAGTCACGGGATAGTATTGTTTGCTGATGATACATCGCTTTTGTTTAAAATTAATCGATACGAACAATTCCTGATACCTAATAATTTTATTTATCCAACGGGTAATGCCAAAAGAACGAGACTTTGTAATTATAACTATAGGTACCTCTACATAGCTATATATTTATATAATATATAGGCATCTTACCTAGGTACTTGGGTAAGTATACCTATATACATAATTACCCAAGTATTTTGATAAAGTCTGGATAATAATATTTTTTTATACCTACACCTAGATCTACTTAAAGCTGGGCGAAATAAATTCACTTTTCAAACTTCTTTTTTGTTTAAAAAATACGCGCCATCTAACCTTAGAGAAAGAATCGTGAAATAGTAGTGTTAATTAAAATGGGTTGAAATGTTTAAATTCATATAAAAAAAAGTTTTTGTCTCTCAAGAATACTTAGTTCGCAAAAACGACTTAACGGCTCATAGACTCTGAGATACGAAAATAATGCATAGAATTAGGCTGAATGTAACCCAGAACGAAATCTGGTTAAACACAAGTTGAACGTGGGTTAAACACTCCCTCGACTATACCTAATTACTCGTAATACCTCTAATAATATGCCTCTAATCTAATTTTATAGAAGAATGCAGCGACGACTGCATACCATTGCGTTCCTGTCAGAGGGCCTTGGATCTTGCGATCATGAAAAAGGACGAAGTGTCACAGCGGCAGTTCAAAGCCGCCTTCTGCGGATTTTCAGAAACCGATGAACCTAAGGTAACCAACCAGGCACAAAAATGCTCCTTACATTCATAAACATATTCATATTGCTAGTGCCTCTCCCTGAACTAAGACTTTGCATCCTGTAAGTTCGGTATCAACTCTCCTAACACAGTGCTGAAGACAAACGAGGTATAAAACTTCTTCGACACTTCGTACTTAAATAAATAAAAAATAGTTTTGAGATCCGTTTAAAACGGCAAAGCCAAATAGGTACATTTTCTTTTTGAGGCAAGTTTCAACTTCGGGCCATCGATTTGCGTATCATATTTTGTGAATACCTAGAAGTAAGTAATTGTGTTCATTCGTTCAGAATTCATAAGCCTGTGACGGATAGACAGACAAATAAACGGACAGACAGACGGACAAGTGCAATTTGTACTAAGTAGTAAGTAGACTCAGAGAACTCGCGTCACACGGGTAACCTACATAGATGGTTGAACGCAATTTAAATCCAATTTTGCTCAATGTTAAACAGGTGTGCTGTTCAGATTTCCCCGAGATCAAAGATGAGGTAGAGAACCATCCGAACTTAGCGCTCCTGCCGAAGGACTGTGGAGACATCGAGGGCAGCCGCATCGTCGGTGGCCGGGTTGCCAAGCTGTACGAGTTTCCATGGATGGCACTCATCTCTTACAGAACACGTAAGCAATAACCCCGTTCCCATGACAAACGTCTAACGCGCGTTCACAACTAGGTACATGCATTTTACATGTATTTTATTCAAGGCGTACACATACTACTGCCTCATTGGTCTAGTGCTTGACCAATGAGGACCTATTCGACCGCAGACCACGAGGTTCCGGGTTCGATTCCCGGATCGGGCAAATAATAATTGTTAGGTGTTGCGTTTTTCTCACAATAAATTCTCAGTGCCAGCCCGAAGTTGGGAATTGGCGGTGCTTCACCCCCGTGCCTCGGAGAGCTCGCGGTCCCGGTTATTATCACTATCATGTGACAATAGTCGTTAAAAGCCCGCCAACCCGCATTGGAGCAGCGTGGCGGGTCTAAACTCTAAATCCCTCTCTCCTATGAGAAAGGAGGCGTGTGCCCAGCAGTGGGACATTAAAAGGCTGTAGTAGTGGTACACATGCTAACGCGTGTTGACTAAGTAACGTTGGCCTTCACCTTGCAGGCTTGCAGTTTTTAAGTTAGGTACCACGCAGAAATACGTCTTGACGTGAGTGTTATGTCCACAGGTGGGGGCCTAGAGTTTCAATGTGGAGGAAGCGTCATCAACTCTAAATATATTCTGACGGCTGCGCACTGCGTTGTTCCTACCAAGAAGATCGCCGGCGTGCGCATCGGAGAGCTCGACATCTCCAGCAGAAATGACTGTCAGGGGGATCTGTATAATTCTGTTTGCGAGTCTAATCTCCAGGTACATAATGAAATGCCTCAATTCACTGTTATAAGGTCCTCCAATAATATTATATATGATGTACTCGTGACTGAGTCTTTGCCACAGTAACCAATCTCAAAGGAGACTAGCCAACTACGCGGGAGATATTCATATATTCATGATATTATTAGTGCTCCGATCGGTTTAAGTATTTAAGTATTTAAATATCACTTGCTTTAACGGTGAAGGAAAACATCGTGAGGAAACCTGCATGCCCGAGAGTTCTCCATAACGTTCTCAAAGGTGTGTGAAGTCTGCCAATCCGCTTGGCCAGCGTGGTAGACTATGGCCAAAACCCTTCTCACTCTGAGAGGAGACCCGTGCTCTGTAGTGAGCCGGTAATGGGTTGAGCATGATGATGATGATGATGATGATCGATTTGCCGTCCCATATGACCACGAGATTGATAGAATAGTGTGTCCGTGCGTGCCACAAAATACCAAAATTACAACGTAGGTAGGTACTTATGAGTTATGCTCTATTTATTCTCTCTTACTCTCCTATGGGGCTGTCCATTAATCACGTGAGGTTCGAAAGGAGGGGGAGGGGTTCGGCAAAAATCACGAAATATCACAAGAGGTGAGGGGGGGGGGGTTCATAGTAAGTATCACGTGTACGGTGTACTTATTTTTTCGTGTCAAACGCGTGATTTCTAAACCGAATTAATTTTCTAGAATTAAGGATTAGATTATACTTTATACCGGTACTTAAAAACAATATTATAAAATTTTTAAGATTCTTTGTAAGTAGGTACCTACTAAAAATACATGTGATTTTTGGTGGGGGATGGAGGGGTAGTCTTAAACCTCACCTCACATGGTGATACGCCATGGGGGAGGGAGGGGTTAAATAATGTTAAAAAAAACATCACGTGATTAATGGACAGCCCCTATGTAGTTGGCTAGTTTCCGCTGAGATTTGCGGCCGTGGCCAAAATTCGGACAGAAGGAAATAATATCTACCAAGTACAAATTGTTAAGTATTGACTTGTCGTATAACTCAAACAGTTTGTAGCCTACACGAAATACCTAAATGGCTTACGTTGCACCTACGTAAGTAAGATGCAACGGACTTCATTTAGGTAAATGGTCTTGTTTCAGGACATACTCGTCGATGAAATTATTAGGCATCCGGAATATCAAGGCGAGCCACCGGTGCAATACGACATCGCTCTCATTCGTCTACAAACACCGATTGATTTCTCATTCAGTAAGTTCTCACTTTAAACCTCAATAGCGCAACGGTCGGCGGACGTGGATCGAAAACCGAAAGGTCGACGGTTCAAACCCCGCCCGTTACACTATTGTCATACCTACCCACTCGTGACACAAGACGAGCTCATTTGGAGGGGAAAGGAGAACATTAGTTATGTTCATCGTGGCTAAAATTCTTTTTTTTTTTTTTAATTTGCATGTACCTCTCAAAGTCTCAAGGCATTTCGAAGCAGTTCTAGAGTCTGTTGAAGACCTTTTTGTTTAGCTTAGTGGGCCAATATCTGTACTGTGCAATACTAAAGCGCGTTAGTTCACTCTTTGGCCACGCCGATTCTCTTTTTGAACAGACTCTACATCACGAACGGACAGACAGACAAACGGTCAAATGGGAAGCTTATGAAGGTATGAAGGTAGAAGGTATGAAGTACGTAGGTATATAATATAACGAGTGTTAGGGGACCGCTCTCGGAAACGAAAACACTAGTGATTACTAGCATCTGCCCGCGGCTTCACCCGCGTGAATTTCGGTTTTAAACAAATCCCGAGGAAATCGTGGATTTCCGGTTCCCGTTCCCGCTCCCTTTTCCAACCTTTATACCTACTATCAAGGAAGTTCGCTATATATAGTACCTAGAGAAGTACCTATAGCTGTAGCTACTTATAGATTTCGGGTTTTTCAAAATCCCGTGGGAACTGTGCATTTTCCAGGTAAAAAGTAACCTATGTGTTGCCAATGCATGCAACACAGCAAACTATTGCAATAATGTGCTATGTAAGCGGGATTTACCTAAGAACAGTCAGCACAATCTATGGCGTTTTTGGAAGTCTATATCTATTTAAGTCCCACAAAAACACTTTCCGGGATAAAAAGTCTATGTGTTAAGTCAGGGCATAATCTATCTCCATTCAAAATTTCAGCCAAATCGATTCATTAGTTGCGGCGTTTAAGAGTAACAAACATACACACACACACACACACAAACTTCCGCCTTTATAATATTAGTGTGATTACTGGCAAAATACGACAAAAAACGCGAAAAAAAAATTAATTGGTCTATTTGCTGTATTTTTAAAAGATCGCATCTAAAGTACCTAATCAGCTGAGGCTAGAGATCAACAAACGTTGGGTTAATCCATAAAGTTATCGTCGTGGTTTGCACGCTGTACATTGACGGTTTGAAAAATCGCTACTAAATACAAAACCACTGATACAATAAACCACTACAAGTATAAATAAGACAAATAGTTATTGGTATTAGATTGTATTTAAAGTACTTACCTATAATAATAAAAGCGCTAATTTTTGGATAGCGGTGCCCTTATACCCTGTAGGTATTGTTAAGCATAGAATACGACCCGCTTCTTCCTTATGTAGATGCCACATATTCGGGATATGCCATTGAACATAGCGAACCGTAGGTGTGGCCGCTTTAAAGCGATAAATCTGCCATTGAAACTTTTTGATCTGCCAGAATTTACCGCCATCCGACCCCATGCACAATGGCATATCCCGTAGATGTGACCGCTGCATTAGACTACATCGTCACTTACCATCAGGTGAGATCGCAGCCAAGGGCTAGGTAACTTCTAGAATGAATAAAACACAAAGCTCCCTGACATGACACGGGGCCAACGCAACGCACGTTGTGTAAAACATCAGAACAGTGTATGAAGTGCACCATGCCCTCGTGGCAGCATTGCCGCGTTGGACAAACAGCCAGGCTGATTCTCTGCTTTGACTGTGACTGTGACTGTGACTGACTTTGACGGGATTGGCCCCGTTATGTCCCCTCCCCGTTCCCAGCGATGCAAATCCATGTTGATTTGCAGAAAACGCGGGACCAATCTGCTTGCCGGTGCCCAAGAATCTCCGTAGTAGAGACCTCAGCGGCAGGAGCGCAACCGTCGCCGGCTGGGGTTCTACTGAATCGGGTACTGAGTCGTCGGTGCTACTGAAGGTCGACGTTCCCATAAGGACCGGTGAAGCGTGCGGCAAATACTACAACAGGTATGTAACCTTCAACTTGAGCAGTGGCGTAACTACACCGATGGGGGCCCGTGGCAAATTAATCAGATGGGGCCCCTTCTGCTCAATATAAAGTAGCTCGTCGTCGTCGTTATCAACCGATCGACGTCCACCTGCCACGGTCTAGTGCCGCTTGTATCCAGCGCCTTCCTGCGACTCGCTTTATGTCGTCGGTCCACCTAGTGGGGGGTCTACCAACACTGCGCTTCCCGGTGCGAGGTCGCCACTCCAGCACCTTGGGACCCCAACGTCCATCGGTTCTCCGAACTATGTGCCCCGCCCATTGCCACTTAAGTTTCGCAACCCGTTGAGCTATGTCGGTGACTTTGGTTCTTCTACGGATCTCCTCATTTCTGATTTGATCGCGTAGAGTAACTCCGAACTCTATCCATCGCTCTCTGAGTGACTCAGAGGTTTGTTATGAGGCCCATAGTTAGCGACCATGTCTCGGATCTGTATATCATCACTGGCAACACGCACTGTTCGAAGACTTTCGTCTTCAGGCATTGAGGAATTTTGGACGAGAAGACATCGCGAAGCTTCCCGAACGCTGCTCATCCGAGTTGGATTCAGCGGTTGACCTCTTTCTCGAAATTGGACCTACCTAGCTGGACTGTGTGTCCCAGGTATATACTCGTCTACAATTTCGAGCGCCGAGTTCTCAACGATTATCGGGTGAAGCGGTTAGCGGGACATGAGTATTTGACATAATTTTCGTCTTACTCATGTTCATTTTTAGGCCCACCTGTTGAGAAACCCTGCTGAGGTCGTTGAGCATTGTATTAAGATCTTCCAGAGACTCTGCCATCATGACTATATCATCGGCAAACTGCAGGTGAGTGATGTACTCGCCATTGATGTTGATGCCAAGTTCGTTCCAATTCAGAAGCTTAAAGACGTCCTCCAATGCTGCGGTAAAGAGCTTCAGGGAGATGACGACGTCTCCCTGTCGCACTCCTCGCTGCAATTGGATTGGTCTTGTAGTCTGATCCTGTATACGGACTGACATGGTGGCCTTTTCGTACAAACACTTCAACGTTTGGATATACCGATAGTCGATCCGGCATCTCTGTAGTGGTCTTAATACAGCCCAAGTTTTCACTGAATCAAAGGCTTTCTCATAGTCCACAAATGCTAAGCAAAGTGGCTGGTTATACTCTTCGGTCTTCTGTATAACCTGCCGCAGCGTATGGATGTGGTCTATTGTACTGAAGCCTTTTTGAACCCGGCCTATTCGGGAGGCTGGAAGTCGTCGAACCTATGTGCGAGACGATTTGTAATGACCTTCGAAAACAACTTATAGACATGGCTTAGCAGCGAGATGGGTCTATAATTCTTCAGCAAGGTGTTATCACCCTTTTTGAAGAAAAGAACCACGCTTCTGTGCCATGCCTCTGGCGTTATACCATCGTCGATGACGGAATTGAACAATTTTCAATTCCGTTTTTGAACTGGTTTTCCACTTGCTTTCAGGAGTTTCGCTGTGATTCCGTCATCGCCTGGCGCCTTGTTGTTCTTCAGTTGTTTGAGAGTTGGTATAGTGTCGGGTCAATTTGGCTCTGGGATCTTTAGCCAAATCTTCAACAGGCTTCTGAGTTGAGATGTAGAACTATCCGTAAAAGTTCTCGATCTCTCTCAAGATCTCAGGCTTTGATGAAATAAGACTACCGTTGTCGGTCTTCGCGTCAGATGACTCTGTCCGATAGACAGATCTCTCGCGAAGACTTTTGAGCCTTTGTTTCGCTCGATTGTATCTTTAATACATTCTGTATTAAAGTAAAGTTACGCAAGTCTCGCGTTTACGCCTTAGAGATCTGCCCATTAATCTGCCGGTAAGCAAACACATCAGCTGCAGACTGCTCACTGCAGTCTCATTTCTTGCCTCTTATCCATTAGCTTGAGAGTCTGATCTGAGAATTTTTTGGTTCTGATTGCACGGTGGGTCTTCAAGTACTTGGACCCAACCGTATGAACAGTTTCCACCAGCCTGTTGTTTAGATCGTCCACAGAGTCGCAATCTGCTAGGCAATCGAATCGGTTCTGCAGTTGGAGCTGAAAGCATTCGGGATTTTGTATATGAGCACGAGTAGGCCGAAAATTAGCTCAACTATGTTAACTATGCTCAAATAAGATCACGATAAAGTACTCATTTTATTTTAAAATAAATCATGTAAGTACGTTACATAGAAGGTACATAAAACGCTATTAAAATAAGTTCTTTTTCTAGTAACTTTTAATTTAAAGAGCATGGACAAACATTTTGGTTAGTTTATAAACATTTTGTTCTGAAACAAAAAATGTCATACAATTTTCGTCTTAGGTATAGTGCTGCCACACCGCAGTTACAAATGTTAGTAAACATTATTGTTAGTTAACATTTTGTCACAAATGTTAGCAAAGTTTTAAATGTTTTCATGTTCATGAAACATTTTTAACAAATTTTTATTAAACATTTTGCAACAAGTATAACAAATTATAACATTTATTAAACAACATTAACCTGGGCGACTGCGGGACCTGCGGAATGTGCACACTTCAGGAAAGCTTCAAGAAATAAAATTATTTTTTATCTATCTACAATCTACATAGTTATTATATTATAACAAAACTGTCCAATTTCGTCCATTGAAGATCATATTGAATTTTTTTAAAGGGCTCTATAGTTATATAATTAATACTGAAGCCAAAACTGTATAAACTTTTCACGTTGGCAACTTAAATTAATTAAAGATCATTGATGATAAATTGATATAATAGTAGGAGATCCCACCTTAGAAATTTCTACCCTCATCTGTTATTTAAACGAATTATATGTCAAATGAAAGATTATTTTATTCTTAATCGAACCGTATTTGGTTGCCTGGTCAAAAGTGGTGCTAAATCATGGTTGCCTGGATTTTAAGATATAAAATGTTCGGTGCGAGTGTTGAAAGTGACAGAAAAGTGTTGCGCGCGCAATTTCATTTGACAGACAAAGATGCAGTGAGGCAGGCGTGCACTCGGCAGGTGCTTAGTCTATACATAGATTAAAACCATAGACTTTCTGTGCCTGTCCATTAAAGATATTTACAAAAAAATAAGTGAGTGACGTAAGGGATAAGTAATAAAACGTAAAAAAGCTGTTTTTGAAAATTTTGTCTGTTTGTCTGTATGTTTGTGCATGTATTACGCAAAAACTACTGAATGGATTGAAATGAAACTTGGCATGATTTAAGTTCATACTACATAATAGCATATAGGATACTTCTTATCCCGAAATTCAGCACAGTTCCCTTGGAAGAGGGGATGAAAGTCAAAATGTGTGTACACACCTGACTTTACTGACTACAAACTCAAGTGCCCCGAATGTAGTGCTATATATGTTGGTCAAACTGGGCGCAATTTTGTAACTCGATATAAAGAACATATGGCTGCCTTTAGAAACAACCAGCCTCAAAGATCTCATTTCGCAAAACATCTTTTGGATAGTGGACATAGGATAGACGAGGGTCATACATTTGAAATTTTACACACATGCTGTAAAAGTTTAAGACTGTGCGTGTTGGAACAATTGGAAATAGTTGGGCACAGCGGTAGAAGTGTCGAATTGCTGAGTGAGCAAATAAATGTGTCATCTTCACCGTTGCTCAACATATTTAGGGGGCGTGGCCAGAGAGAAAGAGAAAGGAGGGTAGATGACTAAGCGGGGATAGTATATATAAGACCGCTCATTCAACACGAACTCACTTTGCAATCGTCCGTTGTGAAGTCGACATCTCCTGAAGATGCTCCGGTGTCAGAGCGAAACGATCGTCGAGTTTGTTTTGTGGTGAATTTGTGTGGTGTTGTGCCTACAAGATTGTGTGGTGTTGTGCCTACAAATTTGTCACTGTTAGCGGATTATAGCAAAATAATTTTATATTCATTGTATATCATGGAATTCCGCAAAGTAACGCCTGCTTCCATTCAACATATCTATTGTACTTTCAGGAACTCCGGAGCAGGCACAGACAGGACTGACAAGACCCTGTGCGCCGGTGAATACAACAAAGACTCCTGCAGCGGCGACTCCGGCGGCCCCATGATGATGGAGGACGAGTTCGACGGAGCGTTCCGCATCATCCAGTACGGGATCGTGTCGTACGGGCCGAAGCAGTGCGGCTCCAAGTATCCGGGGGTCTACACCGACGTCACTAAGTTCGTCAAGTGGATTCTGGATACCATTAAACCTTAAGGCGCAACAAACCGCCTGATGCCGGCCGCGGCCGACACACACTTGTCGAGTCACGAAAAGCGGAAATCCTCATAATGTAAGGCATTAGAACTGCTGTGTACCACTTCATACTATACAACGCATGTCGCCGCGTTAATTTACGCTCAATGCTGTGCAGACTGAATTAAACCGTAGGATTAGCTAGTTAAGGTTGCAAATGCGTCGCATCGTTCGCTTATCTCAACACATCGCTGCACTGGCGACGTCCGCGTCCTTAGCACGGCGACAAGGTCACGCGTACACTGCATTTCTAGTGCCTTTGTATTATTAGGATTCTTAGGATTATTAGGATCTGTGCAAGCCACCAATGAGACGCGTGTGGGCAATATACATTCACTATACTTATCAATAGACATTCACTCGACTTGATGCATCAAAACTCGATTCGTTTACCAAACAATTCGATAAGCCGTTTGGCCAACAAATGCCGCAATAAGTTTCTTTTCAAAAAAAAATGTATCGATTTATTTATTTAAGCTATAGCGTCGTACAAACCTGTTATTGATATCAAATAAGTACTACAAAGGAGTCGATGATCGAAATAAAAACACTAAGTAAATCGCAAAGTTCTTTATTTTCCTTTGCCTGTCCTTCATTTGGTTAGACTTACAAATGTTCAAAGTATAAAAATTAAATTTTTTTAGTATTATTTCTGAAGTATTATAACGAAGGTCTGGCCGTCGTGGGCTCTTGGGCTATGAGATTGCTGGACTGAAGTCGGTTTAATTTTATCTAAAATAATAGCTTACTCATTACGACGGTAATGTAAATATAGCAATTGTTGTATTGTAACTGGGAACGACTCGCTACTTATAACTACTTATTTTAACTATCTTCTAATTTTGTCTAATATCCATTGCATATATTTGGACACATCAGTGTAAACGCCCGGCTCTCCCCGTTTCCCACATTCACGGGGCCCGTGAGACACAATGCCATATTGAACATATCGGTGTATCCCTTTGTATTCGGTGTCTATGATCAGCGGACCACCAGAATCGCCGCTGCAAGAGTCTTTCATGTATTCACCGGCGCATAGGGTTTTGAAATTTCTTGAATTGCAGTCACCTTGGCTGAAAACATTGATACAAACTAGAAAACAAGGTATACCCGTATGGAAATACCTAAGCCTAAAACTGTAATAAGGTAATTAGGGAGTAAGGTAGGTATTGCTTTGCTCTTTTTTATGAGAATTTTGCATACTAATGGCCAATATTGAAAATTCATTTAAAACAATTTTATTGGACAAAATTCCGAAAAAGCGTCAAACTTAAGACCAACTTTTTGTTGGCCTATCTATCTATACGACTATTTCGTCACCTATCTAATAACAGAAATTTATTGTGTATGTACCTAAAACCTAAAAGCGGTGATAGCCTAGTGGTCAAGACTATACGGCCTCCCTTTCTGGGGAAACAAAAAAAAAAGGCTGTAGTGTGCCGGGATAATGATAATTTGAATGAATTGAATGATGGATGGACGATGAATGTACGAAGGTACAATGACGTAATATACAAACCTTTTGCAAGAAGGATGGCAATTTTCATCGGACCAAATTGGTATTTCAACTTTTATTAGAGTACGAGACTTCGTATCGTGTTCGGTGGCACCCCATCCTGCGACCGTTGCATTTTTACCGGCGAGACGCATCTCCCGCAGCTCGCTGGACACTGGCAGACATATTGGATCCGCATTCTCTATGAGTAAACAAACAAAATTAACAAGTATAAATTAAAAATTTAAAAAACCCCCGACATTTGCCGTTTTGTGGCAGCGGCCATTTGGATTTGCAATAGTGCTATTCAACTAGTTAAGCCCGTTCATTTGATACCCATATTACCTAAAGGAGTTGTGAAAAAATATGTACCTAATCCGCCATTTTGTAGCGGCGGCCATTTTGGACCGATTTTCTTCAAACATAGCTAACAACACTCTCGACTAATTCACCTTTCAAACAAAAAAAACCGCATTCAAATCGGTCTACCCGTGTAAGCGCCACAGGGGAACACACCGACACACACACACAGACACGTCTAAGTTATAACACCCCGTCGTTTTAGCGTCGGGGTTGAAACAGTTCAGATTAGCTTGGGTCACAAGAGTCATCACGAATGGATCAGCTTTTGCAACATAACGTTTATGTTCGTGACCGATGACCACGGGTCTAAAGTCTCACAAGCAAGCACCGCAAAAACCTAATCTTTGTATACTACAAGTAGCGGCACGAAAGTTTAGCGTTGACCTTCAAGTGCGCGCAGCGTCGTACGAGTGAACGAGACACTGTACGATTGGAGAGCCAATCAGCGCTTACGAGGGATCTGCGAGAGCTAATCAGTGCTTACAAACGATCCCCACGCCCTCCCCGCGACCCCCTCACCACCCCGAGATACCTCATTTTCCACTTCTGCGCATTGAAGGTCAGCGCTAGACTTTCGTGCCGCTACATGTACATAGCAGCATAAGGAGTAAGGAGCACCGCTAAGGAGTCAGGAGAAAGGAGCACTAAGGAGTCCTAAATTGATCGATTGTATCGATTGCATCGATCCTATCAGGCATAAACTTACCATGTGTAAAATTAACGGATTCAGTGAGGCGAAGAAGCGCGATATCCATGTCTTTCGATGCATTTCGAGCAAAACCCTCATGTAAAATAACTTGTTCTATGCCTATGTTCTGAAAAAGATATTTAAGAATTAAAAAAAAAATCAGTTTGAAATGGTTAAACTGATATATTAGATAGCCAATAACAAAATCTAAAAGATTGAAACTAAAACCGACTTCACCATGCACTGAACAGTCTCGGAAACTACTGAACCGATTTTAATGAAACGTGCACTGTTCCCTAAGTTGAAGTAAATGTAAGGCAATAAAAAAGAATCGTCACAATCCGATAATTAATTTCGGAGAAATCATATATTAATATTTTACAGTTCCAATAATATTAGATCCATAGGTATATATTGTAGAATTAATGACCTCCTTTTTTTGAAGCCGGTTAAAAATAATTCTCACGGATAGCTCCTACCTGAGTCGTAGACTCGCATAACTTATTTTGATTATCTCCTTGGCAGTCTAGTTCATTGTTTAGGTCGATGTCTCCAATGCGCACACCAATAATATTTTTAAAACCTTCAGTGGGTGAAAATACGCAATGGGCAGCTGTCAGAATAATATATCTCGAGTTAATAATACTCCCTGCGCAATTGAACTGCTTCCCGTTTCCTGAAAAATATCCCTTAAATATAGCTTTATAAAATAAAAAGTTGAACGAGGCATGAGCATAATATATTGAATATCTACGGCTTATTTTAGATTTAAAACGTCGCAATCTAGAGTTTATTCCGTTATCAGAAGCAATTATAGAAATAATCCGCGACGAGAGATGAATGAATGCTTCAACACCAGCAAAATAGTTGCAAAACAGGCATTTCTTGATGAATTTATTTAATACTAGCTTTTGCCCGTGATTCTGCATGGAGTCTCTTTTCCTTGCATAAAAAATATCCTGTCACTCTCCAGGTGCTCCCATACAAACTTACAAATTTTCCTCCCCTATTTCGACCCCTTCAAGCCATATTTTCGTTACAGAAGGTCCTTTTCCAAGGTCTAATCTATCTCTGTACCAAATTTCATCAAAATTGGTTCAGTGGTTTAGGCGTGAAAGCGTAAAAGACAGATAGTTACTTTCGCATTTACATATAATATAGGTGCTGATTAATACTGTAACACAGTTCTTATCATACCGTAAACCCGGGTAACTTGGCCCGAATTTCTTAAGTTTTTTGGTTCAATGTCGAATATTTAAAAAACTATTATTAGTTTTACTTTGTTTGTGAGCTACACTACTGTTAAATGTACTCTTCTTTTCATATAATTAAAATCTATAACAATCAAACGGAAATGTATATGATAAAAAGCTAAATTTAGAGAGCGGGCCAAAAATTGATCACTTTTTACAACTTTGCCCATTTTGGGAAAACTTATATAACTCCAGTATTTTTAACCGTAAGATCATGAAACTTAGGGTTACTTTAGAAAAATAGTTTATGTAACATAGGATCTTATTACTAAACATTTAAATGTTCATATTATCTGCCAAAATTGAGTGGGCAAAGTTGCTATAATTTTTTTGTAACTTATCATACTAATAAAATGATAAGCTAGGGTTGTCATTTTTTATTCTTAACCAGGTTTAAGGTAAGGTACGTAAGTTATTATAATTTCAAACCAAAAATATTAAAACAAATATGAAATGAAGCTTATAAAAATCTTTAATTTACTTATAAGAAATTTAATAAATATATTTTAACTTAATACTAATAAAACATTCTAGTAAGAAATCATGAAAAAATTAAATCAAAAATATTCAGTCAGTTTGTTAAAATCACAAAAATTATTATTATTAAGGTAGGTAGGTATTAAGGAATAATGAGAAAAAACCTATGACCTTGAAATATTTACGACATAATTTTCAAAGTACCGCCTTTCTAACAAAAAAAGAATGAATGAAATCAGACTACGCGTTAATGAATTACAGCTAAATACACGTTTAGACTTTCATTCCCTCTTCCAAGGAAACCTTGCTGAATTTCGGAATAAAAAGTATCCTATGTCCTTCCCATTTCGGAGTGTAAACTCAAATCGTGCCAAGTTTCATTCGAATCCATTCAGTAGTTTCGAGGTGATGCGCGGCCAAGATACAGACAGACAGACAGACAAAAATAAAAATATATATATATTTTTGGCTTCAGTATCGATTATAGTGCCCTCAAAAAAAAATTCAAAATATCTTCAATGTACAGAATTGGATCTGTTACAGTTTTATCATATTGTAGAAATAAAAACTTTCTCATAACAACAGAGATAGTTCCAAAATTAACTGTGATAAACAAAACGTAAACGAAAGTAACTGTTAATGTCAATTTAAATTTACTGTACGTACAGGTGACAACCCTAAGGGCTATATTTTGGTGGGCAAAGTTATAAAATGTGCGTCCGAAACAGCAATATAACATTGCCCACCAACATATTTCTGAAACTGAGAAAGCTTCCGCGCTGAATATTCGATCTATATCGTTTATTTGATATTAAATAACTGTAGTTTAAAAATTACTTACCTGTTGCAATTACCAAGCGAGTTACAACAAAAGTTTTTTACACTATTTTTGGCCCGCTTTTTATACCATCAACTTTGACTGGTGCTCACTGCTAACTGAAGTGAAATTGGTAACAGTTTATGGGAGAGTTGGAATGAAACGATTGCACTTCTTGAAGATTGTTTACTTTCTATTGTTGAACATGGTTTACAAATACATAAAAATTCTTGAGAAACCAATTATCGATTGCAAACATAAATCAAAGTTGAAAGTTATGGTTGAAACCCAAAACAAGACAAGACGCTTAAAATTCTCTTATGTCAATATAACAGATTACAGATTGTACACCACAGACATTGAGCCAGTGTTGCCAACTATAGTCTGTGGTGGTGTGTCTCTGTGCAGCGAAACGCCACAAGTTGCTTATGCAGTTTTGCCAGAAATATACTCAATTTTGTACCACAGATTAAATAATAAACGTAAGTAAAATATCTTTCCAGATTATTCAACATTTGTAAAAAGTACTGCGTCGGGCAAAGTTAGGTTAGTTGGGCGAAGTTACCCGGTTTTACGGTACTGATTATAGCAGGATCCTGACTCAAGATCAAAAATAAAAAAATGTCTGTAAACCAACTTTAAAGACAACTCTTTAAAGTTGGTTTACAGACGATAATTTTACGTGATAACGTCATAAGAAAACAAAGAGAGATAGATGCGTCACAAGCCGAAAGCTTAGTTCCGCGCGAGCGAGTGAAAGACGTGACGTGACGGATGAGTCATCCTTTTCCGTGCGTGTAGCCGTCAGTGGCGTAACTATACCGTTTGAGGCCCGTGGCAAATTCATCGAATGGGGCCTCTCCTGCCCAATATTTAAAGAAGCTCGGCCAACGTTAAAGTTTATATTTTCGGACCGGGGGCCCTTTCCGGCTGGGGGCCCGTGGCATTTTGCCGAAATGCCACCCTATAGTTACACCACTGGTAGCCGTTCATCGATTTATAAGACGTTATCACTTAAAAAATGCCTTACTTGTGTTATAAGCAATGAGCGCCATCCACGGGAGCTCGTATAACTTCGCAACCCGGCCGCCGTAGATGCGCGAGCCGTCGATGTCTCCACACGAGTCCGGCAACAGTTCTACATTTGGATGTATATCGATCACATCCACGGTACGTAACACTTGAAGAGGCGCTGACACAGACAACGATAATCCAGCCCAGGAATTCTTGGAAAAGTCTGAGCAACACACCTATAACATTTTTGAAACTTTGAAATAAGTAGGAATAACCGTTAGAAACAGAGTAAGATACGAAAAAGCCTTAGCTACAGATCGCCAATTAACTGTTGACAGTCATCAAAATTATTTTTAACCGACTTCAAAAAAAGGAGGAGGTTCTTAATTCGTCGGAATTTTTTTATATAGGTATGTTCCTCGATTACTCAGATATCTGGACTGAATTGAAAAATTCCTCTTGTTTGAAAGGTTATAACTTCCCAAGTGGTCCCATGGTCATGGAATCCTGAAATCGAGGAAACTTCTGCAAATTTTATGGTAGGAATATTGAAGTCGGTTTTTAATTTTTTCTTTAAAATATCTCAAGATTATGTTCCTTGTGACCTTGTTACTTACTCTTGTTGCATAATTTGTTTTGAGAATTTTAGAAATTTTTAAATTGAGAAAATTAAAAAGTAAGCTAAGTATAAGTTTACCTTAGGGTCGCGTCCCTCAAATCCACACACTGCTTTAATAAACGTGTCTCTATTGAAAGCTGGGCTTGAACTTTTTTTCGAACCAAAAACCTTTTCAGCGTAATCGAGGGCTGACTGACACGATCTTATTGTGACACAGTCGAAGCAACTTCCTATAAAAATATTCATAGTTATTTGCATTTCAATCATCAGATACTTGCCCTACTCAAACAACAAAATTTAAGTATTAGGTACTTATAACTAAGTATGAATTGCAAAGTAACAAGTATATTTTTATCCTATGAATATTTGCCATCGCATGAACATCGTAAATAATTTTGAACTAAAGGTAGGTAAGGTAGGCAATACCTACTAAGTACCCTATATTTTTATTAAATAGTTAGATGCCAGTTTCTGTTGCATATGGATCTTTATGTAATACTATAAATTTGTACTTACGACGTGAAGCAAACACATTTTCAAAACCAGTGATCAAAAGCACACAATATACTATCTTGAATAGAATCATAATTGTAGGTAGTGATATTATTCTTAATAATAATAATATAGATAAGTAATATACCTAAATCTACGATTCAAAAACAAATAAAAACTTTAAATATATTATACGATATACTTATGTTACAGAAGAGATCACTGATAAATGTTTAAACATGGATTAACAGACTGTATTACACACTGCAGTTAATAATATATTAAGGTCAAGAGTTAGTTGTTAGGTTATCAATTATTAGCATAAGTGCAAATAAAGTCGACAAACAAATGCATTGATATCTGCGAAGAAAAGTAAAGTAAGAGAAAATAAATATACACAATTCAGAAGCACAGAGCTTAAACCTATTACAAACAATTGTTTTTTATGGAAATTTTAAAAGAGATACTGCTCTAAAGATATATTTGAATGAACTAAGGTCTGCAATCAAAGACTAGTTCATTGATCGATGAAATGAAAAAAATAAAGCATGACAAGTCGTTTGTGGGAATGGGACGTAGTCTAGGTATAATAAAATTCCACATTCAAGAATAAATTTTAAATTTTCGACACAGCTTTTAAGAAATTTATTAAAAGTATGTCCTTGAAGAAGCACAATTGAAGATAATATTATAATTTATTTTATTTTATTGTATGATAGGCTTACGCTAGACGATAATCATGCCTGGAGAGCAATTATGACGTCTGAGTCGAAATGTGCTTGCCTAGAAAATGCCTATTCAAGTATTCACTCTTGCCTTGAAGGTAGGTACTCAAGTTGAACGAGGCGGGAAACACGGACGCCCGAAGGGCTCCTTTTTGCAGTGAATAAATACGCTTACGTTTTGGTGGCATTGAACTTATCAGACACCTCCTTGAGAGTCAAGTTAATGCGATTCACCAATTGATTATATAAATGATAAATAACCGGCCAAGTGCGTGGCGGGCCACGTGCAGTGTAGGGTTCCGTAGTCACAATCCTCGAAAAACAGATATAACTCCTTAACCTGTGAACCCTACTTAGCCATGATAGTTTTCCTTTAAAATTGATTATATATACTACTGCTGTGAATTTTTCAAGTTCCTATATACTGCCATTTGGCTGATAGAGGGGGTGGGGGGGGACACTTGACTCTAATAAAAATTAGCACTTTGAAACATCATATTTTACAAACGGATCTAGAAATCGAATAATGATGATATTCAACGATACCCCACACTATGGGACGGACGAGAAAAAAAATATTCATCCCCACTTTACATGTAGGGGAGCTACCCTAAAAAAAATATTTATCAAAATTTTATTTCACCACTTTGTCGGCGTGATTAATATTTATACCTGTGCCAAATTACAGATTTCTAGCACTAATAGTCTCTGAGATTAACTGAGGACGGACGGACGGACAGACAGACGGACGGACATGGCGAAACTATAAGGGTTCCTTGTTTACTACGGAACCCTAAAAAGCATGGATTTACCTCGCTCACTCGGTCAAACAATGCGCGAGACGACAATTAATTAATGATAATAATACACAATGTATCTTACTTATTTGATTTTTTTTAAAACAACCGCCGAGTTTCTTTCTGGTTCTACTTTTAGAGCGGCATTCCGAATCATTTACATTTTATATTATGCACAATGTTCCAAACTCCTTGACGATTCGATAGCACTTCGTTCTAGATATCCTATTTTATTGTAATCCTCTACGCAACCTGGTAAAAATATTTTGTGTCTAGAAATCGAGTAGTTAATAATATAATAATGAAACAGACATAATATGCTGTATTTTAATCTAACTGAGACAAGTATGGAAAAATCTCTACAGTCATAATAAAGAGTATCTAGGTACTAAAAATCACAACAGATATAGACTTTAACATAAAATATAATAGTTTTCTATTTTCTAATTTTCTATTTCTATTTCTATTTCTATTTCTATTACAATTATTGTTAATAATAAATTATACTTAATTTTCTGGAATGTCTCCACGGCTGTTTTCAGGTTGAGATTTAATTTTTCGTCGCCTTACAATAACTCTAGTTGGCTTATCTTTGTGTCCAGCATTTGTGAAGGGTGCGTCATCTAATGCAACTATCGGTCTGCTTTCGATTGCATCAATATTATTACCAGAATTTGCTGGTTTCATATTAGTACTAACCGTGGGTATACCAGGAGGAAGTATTCCCGTGCTATCAGGTGGAACATACGTATAATCGGATGGTATTTTATCTTCCATAAACGTCAAAGTCGAAGGATTCGTCATCTCATCTGTACTTTCACTAACTTTTAGTATCGACGTCTCTTCTTTAGACTTAGCTACTTGTGATTGCGTACTATCCGTTTCCACAACAGTGTTTCTATTTGGCTGATTATTGTAGATCATTTTGTATTTAAATTTTGTATGCACTGGAGCGGCAAATGTTACTTTCTTCTTTATACTACTTTCTTCAGAGCCTGTTTTTGATTGACTTTCCGCATCAACTTCAGGTGTGAATGGCAAAATAGGTATTGTTTCAAACTGATTTTCTTTTTCAATATAACTTTTAGTTGTAGTGGCCCTATTATACGTCATTCTGTCATCGATCAATGAATATTCGGATACATCTACCTTTCTTAATCCTGGAGGAGGCACAACAATATCTTCTTGCAATTTGACAGGTGGAATTGAACGATTCAGTATTATCTCACGCATTCTATCCTGTACGTACATCGGAGGTTGTGGCAAAGGTCGCTTACTTTCTGTTATAACTTCACTACTATCAAAGCCACACTCTTCTAGTTTGGTTACACTTAATGAACATAAAGGTGCTCCTGACTCTTCATAAGTCGGTACTTGGTTGACATAAGGATATATAGGTCTGCCAATTCTGTCATACCAATAATGGCCATACGCTTTGTCGTTTAAAATATTATATTCTTGCACAGCATGGGGATAGTTGTTATAAACAGTTGGATAATCATTTCGAATGATTTGAAGTGGCCTATAGTATATTTTTCTAGGGTATATCCCTTCTGTGCGAAGCCTCATGTTTCCATTGATTTCCGTTCGCGGTATAGTTCTAAGAAGGAACTTTTGATAGGCTGGTACGGTATAAATTGTATCCTGCTCGTTTTCAACCAAAGGAACCATCTGTATGAGCTTTCTTTCGTTTATACCCAAAAGCCATTTGATGATGTTCTGTATTCTTGTCAAATCGCGTTTAGGTCTTACGGGTTCGGCAGACGTGGCAGCCAATACGTAGAGTGTGATGAATAACTGAAAAAAAAAAGATTTTTTTAATGAGTTGCAATATTCAATTTAGTACTTATCTAACAACAATCAAATAAGTAAATCAAATAAAGTGCGAGTCGGATCATGTTCTTTAAGGGTTTCGTATGTATCATGAATTAACCATCTAGGTATTAAGTAGGCTATAATTTATTTAATTTATCCTGGGTCTATGAAACATTTCGCTAGACATCTTAACATACCCATAAAAACGTAATGTACTTAGTGTTTTATTAATTTTACGAGGATAACTTTATTGACAAACTCTTTAGGAAATCCCATTCGTCAAAAGCGCCAGTCACTCACATTAAAAGATAAGTCATGATTCCTTTGATTATCCACATGCCTGATTCATACTTATTATTATTTCCCTAACAAGTTTACTTGCATATTCTGTAAGATATTGCATTAGTGACACAAATATTTTGCAGTGTTTACTAAATAATAAAAATATTAATATTACCTACAAGCTTTGTCATTAACTAACCACATACACAAACCACATACAAGGGTGGATTTCCCAACAGCAAAATTCGCACGGCATGGGTGAAATCGGTACTGTCCAACGTTAGTATAAAGATCTAATATTTTTTTCTAGGTAGAATAGGTAGATACCTATGCGAGACAATAAATATTTATTGATTAGGACTGCAGTTTAGGAAATAAAAAATTTTTAAAGCCCCGAATTTATCATTTCGGTAGCTGTCCTCACAACCTTTTTCAATGTAATTTCCCTCATAAATCAAAAAGTATTGCTTATTTTGGTATATGGCTACTTTTATTTAAATTGTGAATAGTGGCAGTATAGTTATAAAATAATTTTATGATAATATCTACTTAGTTTAATAACTGGTAAGTAAAAATACTTGTGTCCCAGAAAGTCCTCTCATCTCGGTGTTTTTTTTTTAATCGATTGTAGTTTTGCATAGGACAACTCTAGCTCCCCCCTTGTGCGCTTAAAATGTACGTAACAGTGTGGTCTATGTGCTTATCGTGTGGGGAAATGCGCCGCTTGCCTGCGTGTTCCCGCAAAAAAAGTTAGTAGTTCAATTCGGTGGCATGTGACAAACTTCTTATCATTTCCGTGTACAGGTATAACTTGTCTTGCAATTAGTTAATACATATAAAATACTATTCAAGAGTGCGTAATGGCAATACGTTTATTTGTGTAATATTCATATCATCTTATAATAAATAGTCTTCTTGTAATGCAAATTTTTGTCCGTATTTCTAATTTCGGTGTTATCATTTCGGTGGATTCGGTGGGCTAAATTGTCAACCGAAATGACAAAAAACTCACCGAAATGATAGAAATTCTCATTTCGGTTTTATTAAATCTTAATTATCTCATTTCGGTGGATTGCTTTATCATTTCGGTGTTTAATTATCTCATTTCGGTGGATTGTTTTATTATTTTGGTAGATTATTATTTGTTTCGATGAAAATTCAGGCCAGCAGGTAATTTTTTAACTAAATCACTTCAAAAAAAGAGTTTATGTATTTGACCCGTATGTATGTATGTATGTATGTATGTATGTATGTATGTATGTATGTATGTATGTATGTATGTATGTATGTATGTATGTATGTATGTATGTATGTATGTATGTATGTATGTATGTATGTATGTATGTATGTATGTATGTATGTATGTATGTATGTATATATGTATGTATGTATGTATGTATGTATGTATGTATGTATGTATGTATGTATGTATGTATGGCCGCAATTATCTCAAAGACTAATGAACCGATTTTGATAATTTTTTTCGCTATCGTAATTATCATACTTTCAGGGAGTTTTTAGTAATTATATTATACCTACGTTCATATAATTCATATGTACAAATTAACATAAGTGTACACTTATTTATGTCATCAAAATATTGAACGTTATCATATTCTTGGTTGGTCACAGACTTTCAAACTGTATACTTTATTAGTCGCTGTATGTATCATAATATTGATTTTTTTTTCTTCATTTAACGACAACTCTGAAATCTCAATAACTCCATATAACATTAGAAGCCCCTTAAGTGTCGCAACATAGAGTTTACACTGTATTTAAGTAAGTGCGAAATTATTAAAATAGTAGAAATTAAAAGACTGATTATTGCTAAGCTAAGATTAAAATCGTTAATTAAAACATATGTCTTTTCATTTAATTTTATTCTATTCCTTTTATTGTAGGTAGGTGCATTTTTTGTGTGAAATCCAGAGGAATATCTAAAATTAAGTAGAACATACGTAACTAGGTTAACAAATTGTCACTCATGATAGTATACAACCTTTCAAACTTGCTAAGAGTGCATCTATTTAGTTAAAGTGTATGGTTGAGGCTGCTCAGTAGTATATTTAATATATTTTCAGTGAATTTTAATTTCGGTGGACAGCTTCTATCATTTCGGTGGCTACTTATATCATTTCGGTGGCTAGTTTTATCATTTCGGTGGCATCACAATTTTAAACACGTATTCTCACGAGTTTATAAGACATATTTTGATGGCATTCAAGTAGAGCATAAACAATAACAAGAAGAATAATAAACCATAGTTCAAAGTTGAAAAGACTTAATAATAAAAAAGTCCACCGAAATTCAAGAAAAAAACGGCTTTGTTGAAATTGCCCCACAAATTAAAGTAATACTATCATGTCTATAATATAATAAAACTGTAACAGATCCAATTCTGTACATTGAAGATATTTTGAAAATTTTTATCGGAGGGCACTCTATAATCGATACTGAAGCCAAAACTGCAATTTTTTTCATTTTTGTCTGTCTGTCTGTCTGTCTGTCTGTCTGTCTGTCTGTCTGTCTGTCTGTATCTTGGCCGCGCATCACGCCGAAACTACTGAATGGATTCGAATGAAACTTGGTACGATTTGAGTTTATACTCCGAGGTAGGTTATAGGATACTTTTTATCCCGAAATTCAGCACGGTTCCCTTGGAAGAGGGGATAAAAGTTAAAACGTGTATTTAGCTGTAATTCATTAACGCGTTATTCGATTTCACTCATTCTTTTTCTGTTAGAAAGGTAGTACTTTAAGTATTGTCCCGTAAATATTTCAAGGTCATAGGTTTTTTAGTTTAGAAATGACAGACATTACAATCCCCAGTATTGGGTTCAAATAAATTAGGACCCGGATCTTTGAACGTACGGCTTATTTTAAACTGGTGTGCGTTTAAATTTATGTTTGTCGGTCTGTCTATTTATTCCAGCTAATCTCCGAAACGGCTGGATCGATTTTAATGGAACTTTCAATGTTATAAGGAGTAACTTAGGCTACATTTAGTTTAGGTACCTACATAAAAGAATTATGGGATCCGATCCGATCCGATCCTAACCTATAAACACGCGAACGAAGTCGCAGGGGTCAGCTAGTATCTAATAAATATAGAGGTATTTTATAGCAATTATATATTTTACTAGCGGTCCGCCCCGGCTTCGCCCGTGGCACATGATATATAGCCTATAGCACTCAGGGATCGCGTACATATCCAACGGTGAAAGAATTTTTGAAATCGGTCCAGTAGTTCCTGAGATCTAACGCGTTCAAACAAACTCTTCCGCTTTTGTACCTATAGATTTTTAGCAAAGCAAAGAGTTTTTATTTAAGCTTTTTTTTCTTATTTCAATTCACAATCGACAGTTTCTGAATCCCCACGGCTTAAGAATTTAGTAGGTACCCGGCAGCATCACGATTGAAGAGTTGGGAGGCTGAATTTGAAGTTTTATACTTGGTACCTACCTACCGACTTACAATATCAATTATTCAAAATCGACAGTTCCTACTTAAATCCTCTCAGTTTAGATAAACAGTAGCCCTGCAGCATCAGAGAAGGATAAGTGATGAATTTGAACCAGAATATTAATTTATGGGACCTTTTTTTTAGAAGTCGGTTAAAAGGTTTGATTTGTATTTTTGGACACTACACGAATAAAATTTAAATTATAATAAATCATAGAAACTCACCCAAAAAAACTTCATTTCCATTCTGACCACGACACTTTTGCACTCAAAGGTAAAATAAACTGCACTAAATTAATAAAAGCATGCTCGTATCTTTTTAAAGACTACCTAATTAACCATAGTCAATAATAATCGTTAAATATTTAATTACCACTTTGCATTAGTTAAATATTACACTGAAAAGCATAGTATATACTTACAATATACATAGGTACTCAGGAAGGTAATTACTTCTTAGTGAATAATACAAAAAATGAATTAAGTGTTAAATAATTAACATTTTAACTTCTAAGTAGATAGTGCTAAGCACGTAGGTACGTAATTAATAGTACTCAAACCAAAAGAAAACTTAATTTATCGTGTCGCATCGTCGTTATGACCAGTGGCGGAGCAAGGCCTAAATTTTATGTGGGCAAGATATATTTTGCGAGGCCCTCTGCCCGCACAAGATGATTATATAAAATGGAAAAAAGGGGGCGCGAGGCCCTCCGGAGCGCGAGGCCGTGGGCCTGGGCCCACGTCGCCCACGCCTTCCGCCGCCTCTGGTTATGACTCAAAAGTAGGCAAAATCCATTCAGACTATTAGTTAAATGCTCATCAGGATATTAGTGATTCCCACTATCCAGATATTATAAATACAAATACTTAAGTAGGTACGTATTACGAAAGTAGGTATCTCTGTCTGTGTGTTAAGACATTTTCGTATTTAATTTCGTGTTTTTGCGGCTAAATCGCTGAATCTTGAGGAATCTTGACGAAATCTGGCATAGAGATGGTTGGGATGGTTTTATGAATCTGGCACAGAGGTGGTTTGTATCCTGGTGACGGACACCAACTACTTTTTATCCCGGAATCCAGAGTTGCCACGAAATCTTTGAAAAAACCTAAATTCAGGGCGACGAACTACTACCTATATAGGTACCTAATATAAGTGACGCGGACGGTTTGAAATTAACGTACGAAAATAAAGCTTCCTCTTTTTTCTTCAGCCTGCCTTATATCTGATGATATAATAATCTATACTAATAAATAAAATTGAAGTGTCTGTCTGTAATTTCGAAATAACTACCACATATTAAGCTCATATGGTTATTTGAACGATACCATAACCGAATCACACGTTTTTAAAATTTTTGTCTGTCTGTCTGTCTGTTTGAACGGGCTAATCTTCGGAACGGCTGAACCGATTTTGACGGGACTTTCACAGACAAGTAGAGGATTAACCAAGGAGTAACATAGGCTACTTTTTTAACCGACTTTCAAAAAAGGAGTTGTGTTGAAATGTTAAAAAACGCCCTGATAGATATTTTCGCTGCGCGCGACGGCCGACGCTCGCGCTGCACTGAACTCCCCGCGCCGCGCCGCGCGCCACTGCGCCCTGCGCCCGCGCGCCGTACGCGGTACCGCCACACGCACCGCGGTACGCCGCCGCGCGGCGGGGGGCGGGTGGACCAGAAATGTACTTATCCCTCAGGATTTGTGAAAAACCGAAATTCACGCGGGCGAAGCCGCGGGCAAAAGCTAGTTATTAATAGGTATCGATAGATTTTCCAGCGCTTTTCGTTTTTAATTTGATAGCGAGGTTATACTTTGGGTTATACCTACATTGCTACTTCACAACTAAAAATAAAACTTATACCACAGAATCTACTGGTCTTGTGGTTAGTATATTCGACTTCAGGTCACGAATTCCCGGGTTCGATTCCCGAGTCGGGCAAATAATTGTTAGGTTAGGTTATGTTTTTCTTTCTCTTCGCCAGAAAAATTCTTAGTGCCAGCCCGGAGTTGGTAGCAGTCAGTCCCGGTTATTATCAGTTCATGTGACAATAGTAATTAGAGCAGCGTGGCGAGTCGAAGCTGTAAATCCCTGTCTCCTATGAAAGAGGACGCCTGTGTCCAGCTGTGGGACGTCAAAAGGCTGTAGTGGTGGTGGTGGTGGATACCACAGAATACTAAATTAAGGGAGTAGGTAAATAGGTACCTAAAGGTACAGCTTGACTTTCAGTTGGTGGTAAATTCAAACCATCAGTCAATTTAATTAAGTACGGTTATCTTTATTGAAATACTTAGGTAGTTTTATTGAAGTAGATAATATGCATTAATAATTATGTTTATACACTTTTTAATAGACAATAATAAATCAATGTTATGAGTTCATTGCTGAGCAGTAATTTAAATTAACAAAGGCTTCAAATGCGCCCTGATATGAGAAGACCAGGTAGTTAGGAGTTTAGGACCATGTTCGCTAACATTCTCCGTTCAAATAATTGAGAATTTCTTAATTTATAAGATTTAAAGTAAATGAGATTTTGTACAAGTTACAAAAATGCAAAAATAAAACCATAAATTATTGACTTTATTATTGTCAGTTACAAGCTACTAAAGTTACACATCTTCGTGAGAGTTACAATATACGTTTAAGATACATCAATTTACCTACCATAAAATATCTATAGCTAATGGAAGACATGATTTTAATAAAGTGCATACCTCTACAATATCATCCCTTAACAATCCATACTAATATTTTAAATGCGAGAATGTGTCTGTTTGTTATCATTTCACGGCTCGATCGCTGAACCAATTTTTCGCCAAACCAAACCTTTACGAATACAGGAGTAGCTGGCATCGGGATTTGCAGATGCGGGGTCACCTTCCTAGCGCTTTAGGATCCTAACGTCTATCGGTTCTTGGAGCTATGTGGCCACTTCAGCTTCAGTAACAAGACTCTATGAGCTATGTCGGTAAGAAGACTTTCTCTCCTACACTGAGAAAAATGGCAATCATAAATGCCGTGAATTCAGCTAACGGATCGATGAATTCACGTCAAGTACGGAGTATACTGATATCACCAAAAAGTACGATGATCCTACTACTTTAGTAGGATGCTGAATTACAATAATATTAATTCCTATTGTTTTTCCTACAATTTATCTATGCCTTCCTCTAATCTCAGATTATTTCCTATTATTTTTCCTACTATTTAATTATACCTTACTCTTATTTCATAGTGTTTCATATTACTTCCTCTTATTTCTGATGACAGCCTGAACAAGCCCAGATGGTGATCCCTCAAAGTGGGTGTCCGGTGTATTAAAACTCCCGGTATGAGCAAAGACCCATGATCAAGCCATGGTGTGGTCCCTCAAAGTGGGTGTATTAAATAAAACTCCCGGTATGAGCAAAGACAGTTAATCCAGTAAGTTTGAAACTACTTATGTTCGACAAATGAACATTTCGACAGTGCGAGGTAACCGACATACAACGCCATCTATCGATCGCTTTACACAACACTACACAACATACACTGAATACTGAACACAGCCGCACTAGCCATGTCACATATCGATCCTGTTTCTACAATTGCTAATGACTCGAAAAGCAGGAGACGCAGGAGATATTATAGTGCACAAGTGTGTACATACACAGGTGCACTCTCTATTCCCTCACTCTCATAGTCCGATGGGACGCTAATGCGACACGACCAACGATGGCACAATTATATGCAGCAAAACAATACCTAACTGGGCATGGATACGCACAGCACAGAACAGCGAGATTCACATAATAATACTATGATTTATATTTAAAAAACTTGATGCTTACTCTAGAAATAAGGTGATATGGCACATTATTGCTATCTCAGTACAATATGGTGACTTCAGCGTACTATTAGAGACGATCTTCTTATTATACTATGAAATATTTATAATATACGGCAACACTTTCCTTATGTTTTATAATTATAAACTTATTTCTAACTATCATCTAATTTCCTCTGAAAGTGTCTAATTTCCTATTATATAATAGTTCATAATACAGATGGTAATATTGTTTTTATGTGACAGTTTTTTACGGTGATGAGTATATTAAAATTCGATTAGTTCTTTATATGTTTTAATTATAGCATAACATTGACATATTATAAACTTATTTTAGATTTACGCACTTGCTTTAGACCAACGTCACGATATTTTATGATTACGCCAAAATGACATTTTTCTCAGTGTACGTATCTCTTTGATTCCGTAGGAAGACCCCGAGCATAGCTCTCTTCATCGCCCACCGAGTAACCATTTATCACCTTGACTATGAATCCCAAGTTAGCGACACTATATTAAGACCTGGCAACACGCACCCTTCGAAGACTTTCGAAGCACCTCAGTGCTTGAAGACGAGTCTTTCTCTCTAGATCCTCTAGTCTAGTCTTTCTAGATCCCTCAGGATTTCGCACGAGAAGATACCTTGAAGCTTCCCGAACGCTGTTTGACCGAGTTGGATTCGGGGGTTGGCAGTTTTGTTTTCAAAATTCAAACTTGTACGTGAAACGTGTGTTTCAACTCTCAGGTACCTACTTATATTATTTTCATCTATAATTTCGAGTGTCGATTTTTCAACGATTTCTGAGTGGAGCGATGAACTGCAGTGTAGTGTTTAGAGTTAGTACAGTGATAGGCTGGTTTTACAGTTGTGCGGTAGAACCGTGCGGTAGAATCGCCCGTAATATGGGAGACCCGTACGGGCAGCGCCCGCAGTGCTCTGAAACGAGTATTCAGTACGATACGGTTGCTAGCATCGTACGGGCTCTACGCGAAGCAATTCCCGTACGAAACAATCCGAATCGCTGTGAAACGATGTTCTAAGCACCTCACGCGTGTCTCCGTTCCGTGAGCCCATACGGGTCTCCCGTACAGGTGTGAAACCAGTCTTAAAAAAAAACGTAAGTTTTTTAGTTAGTTAGTTAGTTTAGTTTTAAGCGCACCACGGCACTTCGGCGTCGAAGACGTGTCGCGGGGGGTGAAGCGGGGCGTGCGGGGCGCGGTGCGGCGGCGGCGAGCCGTGCAGCAGCTCGCACATGAAGCCGATGTACGTGATGGCGAGCCGCAGCGTCTCGATGCGGGACAGCCGCTTCTCATACGCGAACGTCGGCACCTGACCGACAATTCACAATACAATACAACTCTAACTGCACAGAGCAATATCGTCATCAATCGATAGACGTCCACAGCTGGACATAGGTCTCTTGTGTTGACTTCCACACGCCGCGGTTTGGTACCGCTTGTGTCGAGTGGTTCACGCGTGTCCAGTGGGGTGTCACTGCGTGAGCAAACTTCTTATAAGTGGGAGGTCCCACGTTCGATTAAAGATAGGGGCAATTTGGGATTTTATAATTTCTAAACTGTCTCTGGTCTGGTGGGAGGCTTCAGCCGTCGCTGGTTACCACCCTACCGGCATAGCCGTGCCGCCAAGCGATTTAGCGTTCTGGTACGATGCTGTGTAGATCATCACTTACCATCATGTGAGCAGTCAAGTCAACTTGTACTTGAATTAAAAACAAGTATAAAAAAATTAAAAAAAAACCCATACTTTCGCCATTGTGTGGTGGCGGCCATCTTGAATTTGCATAGTGCTATTTTACTAGTCAAGCCCTTTCATTTGATACCCATATTGAGGGGGTTGTGCAAAATATGTTACCCGCCATTTTGTGGTGGCTGCCATCTTGGACTGATTTTCATCAAACATAGCTAAGAACACTCACGATAAATTCACCTTACGCTACGGGGAAACAGACAGATACACACACACACACACACACACACACACACACACACACACACACACAGACACGTTAAACTTATAACATCCCGTCGTTTTGGTGTTGGGGGTTAAGAAAAGTGCGTGGGCGAAGTCGCTCGTGTTCACCTTCCGGCGCAGCTTGTCGAACGCCTCGTTGAGGTTGAACATGCGGCGTCGCTCGCGGATGTTGGCGGCGCGGCGCTGCGCCACCGACGCGACGCGCCGCCGCGGCTTCTTGCCGCCCGGCGTCGAGCGCGCCGACGACGACCGCCCGCATCCCGCGCCCGACCACACTACAATTATTATTTAACAAGCTATATTTTAGGCCCCTATCCCACTGGTGTTATGCGAGCGTTAGCGTTTCTTCAACGTCTGCGCAGCGACTTGAACGTCGCTTTGACGCGACGTCAACGTTGAGAGTCTCTAATGGCAACCGTTCGCGCTTCGACTTCGCAACGTCAACTTCGCGTCAACGCAACGTTAACGTTGTGTTTATTGACAAGTACCTACAATAACGCGACGTTGAAGTTGCGTTCAGCGGATACGCAACGTTAACGTCGCGACAACGCTGCGCAGACGTTGGAGAAACGCCAACGCTCGCATAACGCCAGTGGGATAGGGGCCTTAGTAAAAATTAAACCGACTTTTATAATATAAAATAATTATACAGAAAATCGAATCAGTTTCAACTTTCAAGTTGCATAATTGCACATAGGTGTACGCATTACGAACATAACAAGACAAGCATTTTTTGATATACCTAGGTACTTATGTAAATTATACTGACAAAGTAAGCCCTTTCCGCACTTGTTTTTATTAATTATTGTTTATTACACTATAAAATAGAAGTAAAAACTCCGTAATTAAGCTCAAACCTTCACGTACATATCTCCAGTTCATATATTTTCTCGTTCACGTATAATAATAACGCGTAAGTTAGTAATAAAAAGTACCTACCTAGGTAGAAATTAAATGTTTTTATTTTGAACCTTAGGACTTATTTCCTCATTTTAAAAAACCTAGCAATCTGCGCCCGCATGAGAGAATCAGTCATCAGAATCCGGAGCCTCGAGATCAATTTTGTTGTCGTTTTAGAAGCAAGCTATACCTATTTTGGAAAAAATTAAACCGACTTATAGAGAGATAATATAGAAGAGTTCCCTCGTATTCTCCAGGATCCCATCGCCAGAATATCCTCACCTGATGACCATATTGAGTCCACCCCACCCTTTCAAACCAAAAGAAGAATTTTTCAAATCGGTCCAGGCGTCTTTTAAGTAATCAGGGAACATACATTAAAAAAGATTCCGACGAATTGTGAACCTCATCCTTTTTTTAAGTCGGTAAACACGTACAAACCCTAGTAAACACCGTCCGCATGACAGAATCGGTCACTAAAGAATCCAGACCCTCGAGTCTAATTTTGTTCAATTTTTCTTAAACAATCTGGGTGTAAGAAAAATTGACCAAAATTGCATTGACTACCTGCTAGTTACTTACCCAGGTCGGCGGGTGGAAAGGCCAGGATGTCGGGGTAGGGCACCGGCGCTGGCGGGCCGTCCCACAGAGGCCCGTACGGGGACACCTCACCACCCTGTTTTAACACTTTTATGTTAATGGTAAGTAGGTAATTATGTACATTTTAACCCTAGAACCGTACCCTTGGGGTACAAACGGAACCAAAATTTAAAAATCGTTCAGAACTTTTTTACTATAAGTCAGATATTTTAGCGCCTTAAGATATTCACATGGGGCGAGGAGAGGCACAAAGTCTTCAGTCGATCGTCGATCCTGCTACTTTGTAGATGCGGTATACTGACTGTTGGGGTACATCAGTACCCCACGGTACCTTAAACGTAAGTTTTTCATTTAAATTATTTAATGGTTTTTGTGCTGTTTGTCCAAAATATTTCATTACTATCATGTTACTATTATTATACAGCAACTTTATGCCCATATAGGTATCGTATTTATATTATTATTATAATATTAAAAGATTACAACGCGTTTTTTTGTTCTTAGTTTTCAATATGTACCTAGCTTGTACCTATCCACTTATTTGTATTGTTATTTCATTGTCATGAGGAGCTCATACTTTGTTTTACTTCTTTTTAGGTCTACTGCAAGTCCTAATTTAACTGAAAATGAAATTGAAAATATTCTTCTGAAGATACAATATGAAGAAGGTGTCGTTTTTGGGGATGATGGAAAATCGATTTATGTATCAATCTTTGCCGACGTACCTACAAATAAGTATTGGGGCTATTTTAGAAAAAACACGGTCACTTGTTGCTGTAATGCCTTCAGCTTCCAAATCTGGAAGATGTTTATTCTGCCCAAGGTCCAAAGACCACAAATCTCGTTCGCAATGTGCAAAGTGCAAAGTTTTTATAGCAACGAGCATCAAAACAAAATTTGTAAAAATTGCTTTAATAGGAACTAATTCTAACCTTAATATTGTATTAATTGAACCTTAAATTATTAATAATAAGATGATGTATGTTAATTTTTTCGTAAAGTTTATAATTTTTTCTGAAAATGTGTTTTTTTACAGGGGTACACTAGTACCCCAGGGTACCGTTAATCAAATTCTAATATGGGTACGGTTCTAGGGTTAAGCAATTAAAATCATTCATTCATCACTCGCCATACATCATCGCATACATCACGTGAAGAGACTGGCCTGCCTGAGAGTTCTCCATAATTATTCTCAAAGCGTGTGAAGTCTACCAATCCGCACTTGGCCGGCGTGGTGGACTACGGCCTGAAACCCCGCTCTGAAAAGAGATCCTCATCACGAGGTGCTGGGTTCGATTTCCGGATCGGGTCAGAAATTGTTAGGTAAATACATTGAGTTCTTCTGTCAAAAAATTCTCAGTACCTGTCTGGAGTTGCTAGTTGGTGGTGTTTCACACCCGTGCCTCGGAGAGCGCTTTAAGCCGTCGGTTTCGGTTATTATCATATTGTGACAATAGTCGTTAAAGCCCATTAACCCGCATTGGAGCAGCGTGGCGGGTTTAAGCTCTAAGAGGGTTTAAGCTCCTCTCTTATCGATCTTGTATAAAAGAGGAGGCAGAGGCATGCTATTGTAGGTAGCTGCAGTAGTGGTGGATACCTATTGAAAAAGTCGGAAAGTAAGCACTTTCCGACTTTTTCAATAGGTATCCCAGGTCTGTCAGTCACTTTTTACGGTCCTGCCGCTAAACCGATCTTGACGCTTGCCACACATACTTGCCACACATACTTAGGTACTTAAATGCAGCCTGGAGAAGAACATAGAATAGGTACTTTTTATCCCGAAAACTTAAAGAGTTCCTACGAGATTTAAAAAATCTTAATCCACGCAGACATCAGCTACCTAGCACTTAATATCTAAATTCTAATAGGAGAAAGAGAAATGAGTACATACAGACGAGCTACTCCAAATATGTGGCGTCTCGCTACTGTAGGACATCAGCGGGAAATGAATTTTGAGACCTGGATTTTACACTTCCTAGAAAAATCTACACTTCACTGCCCTCTCGCACTATTTCACTTCACTGCTAATCACTTGAACTTCTGTGCTACTTTAGCTACTTCCTGAGCTATCAAGCTATAGCCGAGACTGAGAACGGAAATATACTAAATCAAAATATTACATTTTCGTGTTAATCCAAAATATGAATGCGGATTTTATTAATATTCCGCGGCAAACGAAATACAGCTTTAGTGTAGGCAGTAACAGGGTTTATTTTTATCACCCTCGTAGGAACATCGCCCTTCGATACTGTTCCGCCAGATTTCTCGGCTGTGATTTGCTGAAATAAGGGTGGTTTAGGGGTGCGAGCTCCGATTGGCCGCAGCCGGTGCAGGGGGCGGGCGGTATCGACCTTGCATCTCGCAAGATGTCCTGAAATTACTGCGAAATATCACTGAAACGCCGATAAACATGACACACTAGGTGTAGGTAATAATCCGATCCATGGTTAGATATTACTTATAAGTTATATCCATGTTCAGATAGATAGGCATTTTTTAATTCAATTTTTTTTAGCTTTTTCTATTTCAAAATTTCCCTAGGATTATTTGGCGGAAAAAATCTGCGCGTAAGCTGAATTTGCTGACGGTTCAAACGTTTTAGAGCTTACGGAACCCTCAATATTTTGCTAACTGTATCAACCTATCTTTCTTTCCATCTTCAAGTCTTGTCGTCCAAATTCAATGCAAAGAGTATCTAGGTTCATACCTACTTAGATAAAATTAAATTAGGTATACCTACCTTTTAATCATTTATCTACAAAAAAACTGGTCGCTATATACCTACCAACCATCTCCCTGGGTCAATTTTAACTTATATTTTCAGCGAATAACCTATTAATATTTCGAAGAAACAGACATTGAGGTCCGGAGGTGCTGGATAGCGACCTCGCATAGGAACGCGTAGTGTTGACAGATCCCCCACTAGGTGGACCGACGATAGGTATCAGAGTAGTCGCAGGCTACAAGCGGCTCAAGACCGTGCCGTGTGGAAGTCCCTACGAGAGACATTGCCTAGCAGTAGCAGGACTGGTGGGAGGCTTAAGCCGTGGCTGGTTACCACCCTACCGCCAAAGCCGTGCAGCCAAGCGATTTAGCGTTCCGGTACGATGCCGTGTAGAAACCAATCAGGGGTATATATATATACCTCTTCCAAGTTAGCCCGCTTCCATCTTAGACTGCATCATCACTTACCATCATGTGAGATTGCAGTCAAGGGCTAACTTGTAATTGAATATTTAAAAAAAAGCAGTGGATGTTACAGGTTGGTGTCAATGCCGAGGACAACGAACCTAAACTTCGTAGGTAGGTGCTTACCTGCCTATCTCAGTATAGGAGTTATCTACTTAGAAGACTAGACAACTGTATATTATACTATCTATATTTTTAGATATAATACGGAACGGGAATACGCAAAATAAATTCAGTTTGTCACATTGTCACGATAGATATGGGACAATCAAACCGTCAGTCAGGAAAGTTAAATTAAGTCAAGGGGGAGGTAAGGGCACAAAAGAATTTGGACATATTATTAGCCATATTTGTCACTCATAGCGCGAATTAAGGGCATATGGAGTAAATCCGATATTAGTTATAGGTAGTTGCACGCTGCACATGGTTTTCCTAACGAAGGGAAAGAAGTAAGAACCATGGGATTTTAACTTCAATTTAGACTTGAGTAAGACCACTATCGCAACCCGTTGATCTGTAATGTTGTGTTTTAAATCCATAACTCAGAACGGTTACCTACTACGCGGCATCGTACCGGAACGCTAAATGGATTGGCGACAGCTTTGCCGATAGGGTAGTAACTGCCACGGCTGATGCCTCCCCCACCACTCCCACTAGACCAGTGACAGTTTAGAAATTACAAATTACGAAACTGGGAATCGAACCAGGGACCTCCCGTTTATAAGACCACAGCGCCAGGGAGGTCGTCGTCAACGGTAACTCTCGTTCTTCTACGAATCTATGTGATGTGTGAAAACCTATGTAGGTATAACGTAGGTATGTAATCAGAAATGATTAGATCACATAGGGAAACTCAGAGGTCTCACGTCTGCTGAGTGACTCTGAGCTTTCTTATGAGGACCGTATTGAGTAGCCGTATGTCGTTCGTCTGTCGAGTAGGTAACAACAACAAAAATAAGAAATAATTTAATCTGTGTCAAATTATGAGATTTAGCAAAACATGTCATCGGAATTACACGCTTCAATTACAAATGGGGCTGATATTAAACGCATACAACTCGGGGAAGGGGCCGATGCACGTGTTGCAGTCAAGGGGGGACGCGCAAAATATGTTTTGATATGATAACTAACTGTTCAGAATGCTATTGTTCTCTAATTGGCTTTAGATACGATGTGGAAGACGCGGCCGTAGGAACAAGTGATTGTGAATCGGCCAACGTTTTATTTGACAAAAGAAAGTTCGTAAAATATTTTTAAAACAATTTAGATATACTTATAATAATATATTTATTTTTACTTATATATAGGTAAATCCATTGCCCAATACTTATTCCGTTTTTTTTTATCCATACAAACCCTTTGGTTTTTTTTTTTTATTGCGAAAAAAAAAAATATCCTTCGTCAGTTTCCGTCGAGCCAAGTAGTCGATCGTCTTAAAAATGACAGCTACAGTGTCGCACAGTCGCGCAGTGTCTGTACAGGAACGCATTCACAATATGATTGGCAGACACTCTCACCACACGAATAGAAAAGGTACCTTTTCTACTCGTGTGCTCTCACTATTGGCTGATGTGCATTCCTGCAGTAGGAACATTATAAAGTCAATAATTATTTTACGCTTAATTCTGTTGCATGGTGTAGGTTTAGGTACCTAGTTCTTTCATAGCTACATACTATTAAGGACTTTCAAATGCGATCAAGATGTTATATAAGTACCTACTTAGAATAGTTAGGTACCTACCTATACCAAGAGCTGTTGTACAAAATACAAAACTTGATGCAACGCCCATACATCAAATTGTGTATGGCTTCACGAGCGATTTTCCGCTTTGGCGACGCCAATGCGATAATATAATTTTAATTAAACGGAACCGGAGCTGATGCGTGTGATGCGCTTCGCAGAATCACCCTATTTTGACTTGTGCAAGGGTGACCAAAAGAAAAAAAAATACAGGATTACACCGTCTATCGAATGTAGCAAGTCTCCATCTGCGTGGTATTCCTCGTTGCTGAAGGTTGAGACCTCTTTTTATTAATCGTACAATGATTGTAGGGGTTTTACTGCTATAATAATGCGGTGGATACCCAGATCCTTCCGCATATAGCCCGCGCCACGTACATCGAACGCTGAAGGAAACGTGGAGGGGATAGCTGCGCATGGGAACTGTCACGCACGTAGTACAATAGCTTACCCCCTCCACTGTCCTTCAGCGTTTGATGTACGTGTCGATGTTTATACCTTGAGACTCAACTAAGAGCGCGGGATTTCGATTTTAAAGATTGTTATAGGATGAGACTGGTTTTCAATTAGCTGACATTAGAATATATTCCAGCACTCTTATATTTTAGCACCCATGTCTCGGAGTCGTATGTCATCACTGGCAATACACACTGTTCCAATATTTTGGTCTTCAGCCACTGAGGATTTTCTTAGTGAGTTAATAATTAGCAAAAAAGTAAACAGCTTCAGAAAAAAAAAACGATTGAAAGAATTCTGGTAAAGAACCAATTTTATTGTCACCCTAATAGCTCAATGTCTAATATGTATTCTGAGCCAATATCCAGAACAACTGTGTCACCGCGGCTAAATAGCACTCTTTTCATCTATTTAACCAACTACGGAGAAGAAAGTATTTGTCGTAAGGAAATGCAATCCGTCTGTTAGACCCTGTCAAAGATAAGGTGTAGGAACTCAACAAAAAAATTCGATTGATTAAATGTGTATTTATTTTGAATCTCAAAATTACACAGACAAAATGTATTTACACAAACTTACATAAAAATATCGCCCGGAAGTCAATCTCATAGGTACTTCTAAAGTAGAAAAAAATATAGCCTAACATTACAAAAGTGATCTTTATTGCACGGCTATGCTATACTTTAATCGACAAGATTTACAGCAAGTCGCACCTTACATAGCCCTTAAGAGCCACATTACAGCTAGGCATTTACAAAGCCAAAGTTATTTTATTATGTAATTTATTATACATATACGAAGGTGCTTCACACTAAACTTCTAATTTACACAAGGATCATCAATCGTAATTTTCGAAACAACCACTTAGTTTTGTTAGATAATGTTGTTAATAAGTCTAGCATTGACCTTCAATGCGCAGAAGTCGAAAATGAGGTATCTCGGGGTGTGAGGGGGTCGCGGGGAGGGCGTGGGGATCGTTCGTAAGCACTGATTAGCTCTCGCGGATCCCTCGTAAGCGCTGATTGGCTCTCCAATCGTATTGTGCCCCGCTCACTCGTACGACGCTGCGCGCACTTGAAGGTCAGCGCTCGACTTACGTGCCGGGGGTTATAACGTGTTTCATTTGACCGGTAAGGGCTCCTTGAAGGCGGGCTTCGGTCTGCGCCTGTGTCACGAGCCCTCCTGCAGCTTGCCGTTCTCGTTCACCTTCGTGATGCGCTCCATCACCTCGTGGTTGTACGTGGAGTGCAGCATCAGGCCCAGTACACCCGCCCTGTGGACGACAAACAATAAGCGAATCATTCAGGGGACATATTCAGGATTTATGAATGAATGAAATAATGAATTATTTAACTAAACTTTATTATACACAATTAAACACTGAGACAATACATAAGAGAGGAGAATAATACAAGTGTAATATCAGACCGAGTACATCCGCCCCGTGGACGACAAACAATAAGCGAACAAGAAACTTTGCCAAAAGGCACACAGAAACCAGGGACATATTATAACTTTTATTGTGCATAACTTTTATTATTATGTAATCATTGGTTTCTGAAAAATAAAGGCTATTTTATTTTTATTTTATTTTATTTTTATAACATTAGACCGAGTACATCCGCCCCGTGGACGACAAACAATAAGCGAATCATTCAGGGGACGTATTCAGGATTTATGAATGAATTAATTAATGAAATTTATTTTACTGTACACCATTAAACACTGAGACATAGGTACATAAGAGAGAGGAAAAAATACGTGGATTGTAACATCAGACACTTGATACACCCACCCTGTGGACGACAGGGACAAACAGCGAATCATTAAGGGGACACATTCAGAATTTACGAATGAATTAATATGAATGAATTAATTAAATAAACTTTATTATACACAATTAAACACTGAATGAATGAAATAATGAATTATTTAACTAAACTTTATTATACACAATTAAACACTGAGACAATACATAAGAGAGGAGAATAATACAAGTGTAACATCAGACCGAGTACATCCGCCCCGTGGACGACAAAAAATAAGCGAATCATTCAGGGAACGTATTCAGGATTTATGAATGAATGAATTAATGAAAGGGGTTGTTTCATCTTGGGTTAGGTACTTGTACAGTATTCCAAAAAATAGTATAAAATCATAGAAATCAAAGTAAAATACGCTTTTTTGCAGTTTTACAGTGATTAACTTTCGCGATATAAAATTAATAATTGCTTACATAATGTAGAATAGCAACTCTTGAAGTGCGTCCATCTCATGAACCTATAGAAGAGGACTTGGCATAATGTCCTATAGAAAATAGTGGATCGGAAAATAGCTTAAGCTTATCAAAATTTTGATAAGTGTGTAAGAGACAACACTACATTTTTAAACATAACAATAAAACAGATCGTGGCAGAAATTTTATTGCAACTTCCCTTAAGATGGCCTCCCTAAAATGTATACATGAACACTCACACACGCACAACTTGAGACATCACAATGAACACGCGCCATTTTATGTTACAGGATTGTGCGTGTGTGAGTGTATTTTTGGCACGTTTTTAAGGTAGGTATGCCTACTCTACTTATTATTATTATCTCTATGGTCCATCTGCTTCTTTGTCTATGATTGTAATCACATTACGTCATCTTAATGTCATTTCAATTGTCAATGTCAAATGTCAATTGTAATTTCATAAAATATCTCGCGCTAAATAAGTAATAAAATATAATTATTAGTATCTTTTCCTGCGTATTTAAAGTGTTTTTTCGTTGTTTCTTTTGATGATACTGGATATTTTTCTAAAGACCCCGGCATTCCTTTGGACTTTTCGTGTTGCACACCCATTAACTTGGCTCGTATCTGTCTCAAACAAAACATTGGATCACCGTTTTGTTGGACTTCGTGTTTCAACGCTTTCACGCAACTATATTTATCAGGTATGTAACTATATTACTACAGGTATATTAATTACTAGATGATGCCCACGGCTTCGCCCGTGTGTATTTAGGTTTGTAAAAATCTCGTGGGAACTTTGATTTTCCAGAACAAAAAGTAGCCTATCTGTAGTAAGTAGTAACCCGTCCACAAAACAGAAAAATTCCGTGGGATCCTTACGATTTCGGAATGCAATTCCTTACAGCATCAGGGTTGAGGAGTTGGACATGTACCTACTCGAGGTCATTCAACAATAAAGTCTTTAATTGGTATCCCCAATATCAATTTAAATAACCGACAATGCCTAAATTCCATTAGTTTTGGGGATCAGATCCCCTACAGCATCAGGATTGAGGAGTTGGAATCCAAATTTTTTGTAGGGCGGTGTCGCAATGTTTCTCTATCGATTAAAAAAAAAATTACGCAAATCGGTTCAGAAATCTCGGAGATATCGGTGTACATAGGTAGAAAAACACAACTCCTCCTTTTTTGAAAGTCGGTTAAAAAAGTAGCCTATGTTACTCCCTGGTTAATTCTCTACTTGTATGTGAAAGTCCCGTCAAAATCGGTTCAGCCGTTCCAAAGATTAGCCCGATCAAACAGACAGACAGACAGACAGACAGACAAAAATTTTAAAAACGTGTGATTCGGTTATAGTATCGTTCAAATAACCATATGAGCTTAATATGAGGTAGTTATTTCGATATTACAGACAGACACTTCAATTTTATTTATTAGTATAGATTCTACTTAGATCACACTGCAAAAAGATAGATTCATGTAATGTTCTCAAATAGTAGGTTTAGCATATAATAGTGTCTAGTGGTTTGTTGTAAAACCAAATGATTTAAACTACCTGTATTATTATATAATATTATATATTTGATATATAATTATATATTTTGATAATCTGATTATGATAGTACTATCCACAATTGTATTGTAATACTAAATTAGTAGGTACATAACAAAAACTGTTAATGTAATACAAGCATTTTTGCAAAAACTGACTGTTACCAAGTTTTATATTGAATAATATTCTCCATTCCTCTCTTCCTAAGCTTTTGCTAGGGAGCAGGGACAAATAATAGTAATAGTAATAAGTAGGGATCGAACCTACATTCTAGTAGATTTTAGTCCCCCATACAAGCTGTCAAGTGCTTATGAGCACGAATAACTCAATATTATGTTTATATACAAACTGTAAATAAAATAAATAAATACATAATAATAAATAATGACTAGACAAATGACATGATAGATCCCCTATTGACAATGTAATAATAATTAAACTCCCCATTATGTAGATACTATAATGTAAACTGTATTTTAAGTAGATATTAATGGCATTATGTTTACTGCTAGAAATGAGACTTTCTGCTATAATAAAGTTAACCGGAGTTTAGATGAGCTATTTTTTCAATTAATTAATATTTTTCAGATTCCAAATAATGCATTAGTCTGTTAAAACTGCTGGTTGTATGTGTATCGACTCGTACAAGACAGGACAGGTGAACATACTGCATCTGTAAACACCTATGTGTGTGTATGGTGCTCAGCATCTTTAAACAGGAGATGACCTCATTTTTTCGCTGAAGGTCTTGAGAGAGATCTAATAGCAGAAATAATCACTCCGAGACAGGTAATTCTTGATTATTATTTTGTCCTTTTCATGAGTATTATGGTATGGTGTATGCATGTATACCACTTTACATGCCAGATCTGAGTACACATTTTCTCTATGAGGGTCCGACTCTATGAGGTGGGGAGCGCTCTTCCGTCGCATTACTGTTTGTGCAGCAAGGGCATGTGTACTCAATGTCTGCCCGGTAAGAAGTGCACTGCAGCATGTTGGACGTCTAGCCTTCGATACATGGCCCTCGTAATGATGATGATAGGTTGAGAAACTTACTTCTTCACGCGTCTCATGTTTGCTGATTAGTGGTCATTGGATTATGGAATTCTCAGTGTGGGTGAATTTTCAAGATGTAATCCATCTACCAGATTAAATTATATAACTTATCTTTTATTCTTTGTAGATTCCACTAAATAGCAGTGTTTGCTATGCATGTTGGGCGAGTGCTCACAGAAACGTACATCACCAACAAAGCAAGGAAACAGAGCAGTTGCAAAGACCAGGAATATCTAACCAGCGTACAAATGAATGCACATATTGTAGGGTATCAATAGGGTTGGAATAGTCCAACGACAAACATGTTTGTTGGGTGAAGGACAAGAGAGATATAGCGGGATGATGCGCATACAATGACCATAGTCTGGTACTTGAGCTGGGCTCAGCACCAACAGATAATTCATGCACCAGCTTCGTTCTTAAATGACAGCTTCGTTCTTAAATGACATATTATTAATAAGAGAAGAGAATGAATAAAGAGAATAATGTAAAAGTATTGTTTTATTTATTATTTTTATTATAAAATATTATACATAACCTGCATATTTTATCTATTTCAAAATGTTAATAATTAATTCATAGCAATACAAGTACCATATTAAACTCACTAATGACTCGTCTGTCTCAACCCTTTTTTACAATTACCCACTACTAGGCATAGGTCGCCTCAGAATAAGAAGGGTTTTGCCATAGTCCAACACATTGACAGGTTCGCAGGCTTCATACACATTTGGAACATAAATAACTCTCAGGTGTATCAAAATAAAATTACATTCACTCTTTCACGTTAGTTGCATAGTAGTCACTGCGACATTGGCTTGGTAAGTAAGTATAACAACCAACCAACCAGTAGCAAGCACCCGCTTGACTATTCTTTCGACATTCGCTTCCACTATGGACAACGTCATTTTCTTTTGCAGAGTACCTATTATTTATTACACACAGCACACAAATAGGTTAAAGTATTTAAGGTAAAACAATTATAACTGAGGCCTGAGGTCCCACAAAAGAATTAATTAGTTATTTGACAGTCTGATTGGGATATCTGCAAAGGGGATGACGCCTCTTCCACTATAGATATTTTTCATTATTCAACATTTTGAGAATACTCAAAACTCCGCTAAGTTGTAAAAATAAAATATTTTGATCGACTTGGTGTTGACGCCTTGGCGGTGACTTGGTGATTAGAGATGGGTAAGTGATGCGTATGATATTACAGAAGTAATGTTACTTGAAGAGGTGATGCAACATCACTCATTACACGAGCGCGCTAGCCATCACACATCACACATTACTCGCTTCCAATCACGTCACTTGGAACGGCATTCATAGCATTCGTTTCGTATCGGTTCGACTCGTGTATATATCACTCGGCACGGCAAGTCGGCACTCGGCAACACTCGGCCGGCCGGGCGCCGGCTGGAGCGGCGGCGCGCGCTGCGTAGAAAGAGACAGACGACTAAGAAAGCAATTCTTACTAAAAATGAGCGAGCTAAATATTTAATTCTGGGGTCAAGTATGAAGGAAAATCAACTTGATACTCATGCTTTATTAATTTGTCTATCTATAGTATACTTATTACAATACAAATACATTTAAAATAGGCACAATAATTCGATAACATAATCGCATACGCATAATATATGTATATACAAACAAAGTAATAAAATAACACACAATTGCATCTCGATTCTCGAGTCACATCAACAGTGTGTTTTCGCTCATAGTCGTAAATTACTCATTACATTACCCATTGCCTACACATTGCATTACTCGAATCGTCGAGTCGACGTCTCCGCATTACATGCAATGCAACATCTCAAGTGATGTTTGGGGTGATAGTGATATTACAGTGTAACATCACCTTTTTGGAAGTGATGAGTAATGTTGCATTACCTTTTGACGTACCGTTTTGCGCATGTCTATTGGTGATTCCTTATTTTTGTGTAAAATGTCATCTGTCAATGTCATCAAGACGTGTTGTGTTTATTATGTGCACAGAACATAACTATGTTTACGTCACTGTCAAAACGGACGCCATGATGTTACGTTTTTATTTGCAAAATAATTTCGCGTCGCGTAAAAAGGGCTTTTCCATGAGAAATAAAGAAAAAATAATTACTATTTCTTGACTCCGAACATTATAAAATACTGTACAAATACCTGATCCAGGCTCCATATAAATTTGAAACAACCCCTTTATTTTACTGTACACCATTAAACACTGAGACATAGGTACATAAGAGAGAGGAAAAAATACGTGGATTGTAACATCAGACACTTGATACACCCACCCTGTGGACGACAGGGACAAAAAGCGAATCATTAAGTGGACACATTCAGAATTTACGAATGAATTAATATGAATGAATTAATTAAATAAACTTTATTGTACACAATTAAACAAGAGAGGAGAATAATACAAGTGTAACATCAGACCGAGTACATCCGCCCCGTGGACGACAAACAAAAATCATTAAATGGTCATATTCAGGATTTGATTTGATTTGATGAACGAATGAATCAATAGAATATATTTTATTGTACACCATTTAACACTGAGATATACAAAAGAGAGGGTAAAAAATATGTGGAGTATAACATCAGACCATTTATACATCCGCCCTGTTGACGAGAGACAAAAAGCTAATCGTTAAGGGGACACATTCAGAATTTATGAAAGAATGAATGAATTAATTAAATAAACTTTATTATAATATACCATCTCTGGCACTTTTGCACCGGGAACTCAAACGACTAATGGACTCTTGGTACGCAAGAGAGGATTTTGGTGCCGCTTTTTCGTTTCATCGAATTTCAAATGCACAACAATACTAAGGAAGTTTCACTTCAAAAATTTCACCTGGACGCCATGGCGTGTCTGATGTTCCTCTCCTGCTCCACGAGCTCGTCCAGCCGCAGCCACTGTCGCACGCGCTCCATGTCGATCTCGGCGCGCCGCAGCTTCTCCCACTGGTAGTGCCTGAGGCAGGACACCTACACACTATACAGTTCACCTGGACGCCATGGCGTGTCTGATGTTCCTCTCCTGCTCCACGAGCTCGTCCAGCCGCAGCCACTGTCGCACGCGCTCCATGTCGATCTCGGCGCGCCGCAGCTTCTCCCACTGGTAGTGCCTGAGGCAGGACACCTACACACTATACAGTTCACCTGGACGCCATGGCGTGTCTGATGTTCCTCTCCTGCTCCACGAGCTCGTCCAGCCGCAGCCACTGTCGCACGCGCTCCATGTCGATCTCGGCGCGCCGCAGCTTCTCCCACTGGTAGTGCCTGAGGCAGGACACCTACACACTATACAGTTCACCTGGACGCCATGGCGTGTCTGATGTTCCTCTCCTGCTCCACGAGCTCGTCCAGCCGCAGCCACTGTCGCACGCGCTCCATGTCGATCTCGGCGCGCCGCAGCTTCTCCCACTGGTAGTGCCTGAGGCAGGACACCTACACACTATACAGTTCACCTGAACGCCATGGCGTGTCTGATGTTCCTCTCCTGCTCCACGAGCTCGTCCAGCCGCAGCCACTGTCGCACGCGCTCCATGTCGATCTCGGCGCGCCGCAGCTTCTCCCACTGGTAGTGCCTGAGGCAGGACACCTACACACTATACAGTTCACCTGGACGCCATGGCGTGTCTGATGTTCCTCTCCTGCTCCACGAGCTCGTCCAGCCGCAGCCACTGTCGCACGCGCTCCATGTCGATCTCGGCGCGCCGCAGCTTCTCCCACTGGTAGTGCCTGAGGCAGGACACCTACACACTATACAGTTCACCTGGACGCCATGGCGTGTCTGATGTTCCTCTCCTGCTCCACGAGCTCGTCCAGCCGCAGCCACTGTCGCACGCGCTCCATGTCGATCTCGGCGCGCCGCAGCTTCTCCCACTGGTAGTGCCTGAGGCAGGACACCTACACACTATACAGTTCACCTGGACGCCATGGCGTGTCTGATGTTCCTCTCCTGCTCCACGAGCTCGTCCAGCCGCAGCCACTGTCGCACGCGCTCCATGTCGATCTCGGCGCGCCGCAGCTTCTCCCACTGGTAGTGCCTGAGGCAGGACACCTACACACTATACAGTTCACCTGGACGCCATGGCGTGTCTGATGTTCCTCTCCTGCTCCACGAGCTCGTCCAGCCGCAGCCACTGTCGCACGCGCTCCATGTCGATCTCGGCGCGCCGCAGCTTCTCCCACTGGTAGTGCCTGAGGCAGGACACCTACACACTATACAGTTCACCTGGACGCCATGGCGTGTCTGATGTTCCTCTCCTGCTCCACGAGCTCGTCCAGCCGCAGCCACTGTCGCACGCGCTCCATGTCGATCTCGGCGCGCCGCAGCTTCTCCCACTGGTAGTGCCTGAGGCAGGACTTCTTGGGCGCGCGACAGAACTCGCCCGTCGGCTCGAACACGTTCCGCACGAGCGGACACCCGCACACGTCCGTGTCGCTCACTTTGGGATCCTTGAAGTGTTCCGGACACATCACCTACGAAAGGAAATAATTTTTAACCTGTTGGTAACTTTAACGTTACAAAAATTAATCGATACTTTAACGTTATTTTTCATAACCTACAACCATAATGTTTTAAAGTAACGAAACGCGGCCATCTTCTATTCATTCGTTTTGCGATTGTGCTAGGAAGCGGATATTATGTGCTCTTCCTTGTGTAAAATAATTATTTAATTTGGCTAATATATTATTTTTATCAAAATTTCTACTCAGTGATTAACAAGTTGTTTCATTCTTCTACACCTAATTTCCAATATAACCGACTTCAAAATAGCCCTTGACTGCGACCTCATTCGATAGTAAGGGTCGCTGCAGTCTAAGGTGGAAACGGGCTAACCTGGAAGAGGTAAGGCAGCGTTTACTAAGCCTAAGGGTCGCTGCAGTCTAAGGTGGAAACGGGCTAACCTGGAAGAGGTAAGGCAGCGTTTACTAAGCCTAAGGGTCGCTGCAGTCTAAGGTGGAAATGGGCTAACCTGGAAGAGGTAAGGCAGCGTTTACTAAGCTTATACCTTTGATGGATTTTTACCCGAAATCATACCGGAACGTTAAATCGCTTGGCAGCACGGCTTTACTAGCCACAACTGAAGCCTTCCACCAGACAAATCCAGGCTGAAGGAATGAAATGGAAATAGGTTGTTCTAGAGTTCTCACCCGCAGCCTCTTGCAGTACGTCATGTTGATGGGGTTGTAGTAGTCGCAGAACATGCTCTGTCCGTCGATGCGCGTGCGGTGGCGGCTGCCGAAGGACGCCTGCGCCTCGTACTTGATGAAGCACTTCTCCATGTGCTTGACGGCCGTGCGCGAGTGGATCTCGTGGCCGCACGTGATGCAGTACATCGACGTCTCGTCGTCCGCCTCCTGCACGACAGAACAGACAGGGGTCTAAGTGGCCCAAACTCCACCTATGTGGCCAAAGTCAACCTCACCTGCGCGCGGTGCACCCTGCCAATATGCTAACGAGGCCCTGACGCTCTCAGTCCCCTTTAAGCGTTGTTGTGCCTGATACCACACAACGTAATCAGGATGGTATCACTGCTTTGTGGTAGGATTCTACCCCGAATCCGCCTGGCTAGCGACCACACTTCAGCCGTAATCTGCCGCAAAGCATCCGTGTGTTCCGGCAGCGAGCTGAAGAGCCAGTCCCCTTCCTCAAAAGCCGGCAACGCATTCGTGGTTCCTCAGGTGCTGCTAATGTTCATGGGCGGCGGTAATCACTTAACATCAGGTTGCCCGCTATTCCCATAAAAAAAAGAAACCCACATGGGATCTTCGAATGTAACTCTTAACTTAACTTAACTCGAATCATTATTAACCCACTAGCTGTTCCTGGCATGCATTTTTTTATATGACTTGCGGGCAAACGAGCAAGCGGGTCACCTAAAATTAAGTGATTACCGCCGCCCATGAACATTTGCAGCACCAGAGGGACCAATGCGTTGCCGACCTTTAAGGAATTTGTTGATCCGCCTCTTGAATAACCCCATATCGAAGTTATGTGGAAACTATCGGAGGTAGTTGGTTCCACAATTTTAGTCCTTGGAAGAAATGATCTTGCGCAATGCATGGATATGGATTTGTGCAACACGCATAATGCATATGGATTTTTTGGGCCAGAAACCTTCGCAGACATATGCAGAATAATTCACCAAAGTTTTGTGTGGAGAATAATGAGTCCAAATATGAGTAAAATTAATGGAATCAAATGAATATTACAAATTATTACAATATCCATACATAGTTTTCTTGACTTCGTATTTACAAAAGTCAAACTTGATCTTAAGGCCGCTCTCTTCACGCGCTTCTCCATACAAATGTATTACGCCTATTATTCTAATATTTATCGCAATAGGTCTAAAGTTAAGCCAGATATCAATTTATATCTCCATTATCTATGCCATAAAATAAAAATATTAGTAAAATTATATTTATTTTGAAAGTTATGACGCTCGAAAAATCACTATTTTTGGGCAAATTTTGGGGCAACTTCGTGCGTAAATAAACTATATAAGAAATTAGAAAATTGAAAAACGACCGAAGTCTTATCATAGGTTATTCATAATAATTACAAATGTTTTTAGTTCATGTAAAAAAATTGCCAAATATTTGCTAAAATAGGCGAAATTCCAAACCTAGATTTGCATCTTTTTACTTTGCCGTTTTTCATTAACAATCATGATATCTCAAGCAAAATTTATTTATTTAATTATTTTTTTATTAATTTATGTATATATTTTTAGTACTCTTCTTTACTGAAGACGCCTCACTCTCTAAATGCAGAAATCACTGTTTTAGACTCCACTCACCAACGATTTGTCGCTGCCATGGAGAGGGCTCTTAAGATTTTTTTACATCTTTTAGCATGGGCAGAAAAAAACTGAGTTCAACTTTCATAATTTACCTTTTCATCAGTATGCACTATGGTTGCATGTTTGGCCCTGGCAATCAAGTTGTCCAAATCTACGTGTTGCTTGTCCAAGGCACGTAAAGCCGCCTGTGCACGCGCGAGGCCGCTGCGGACCACCTCCAACGCCTTGCGATTGTGCTGTTCTGCTATGCAACCTGACAGCGACCATTCTTGAATCCTTTGAGGTAAAACCTGTTAAAGGAACGAAAAAGTTTTGTATGAAAACCATAATTTTGTTTCAGCTATCGGGTGAGCTGAAACAAAATTATGGTTTTCATGCGTATGCGTGTGTATGTATGTGGGATTCTTTACACCCTCAAAATACACTGACGGCTGGATATCTGAGATGTCTGTCAATTTGTCTTAACTTTGCATTTGATGGGCCAGGTTGTTTTTATCATACACTTGCAAGTTGCAACCCAACATGCGTGGTTTAAGAACGCATAGGCAAGGTTTTCTTTCCATCATACACTTATAGCTGATGGTTTAAGAACACATAGAGAACCAACATACAAACATTCATTTTTATACAAATTTTTTTTGGTCCGGAACCTTCGTGGGTTTAGCAGTGCATACAGGACAACATTGATTTTTATTTATATAGACCTAGGTTTTTCTAATTACTTTATTCACGCTTCTTTTTACGCTTGCACTTTTTTTTTGTTTTTTTAATGCAGGATGATAAGCAACGATCCGGTCCAGGTTGGAGGTACAAGAAGTTACCTAGTATATCCGGGCGGTGGCGAGGCGCATGCCGCACTGCGCGGAGCAGTACTTGGAGCCGTACTGCGCGGCGCGCACGCACTGCGCGGTGCAGTAGGTTACCTGGTATATCCGGGCGGTGGCGAGGCGCATGCCGCACTGCGCGGAGCAGTACTTGGAGCCGTACTGCGCGGCGCGCACGCACTGCGCGGTGCAGTAGGTTACCTGGTATATCCGGGCGGTGGCGAGGCGCATGCCGCACTGCGCGGAGCAGTACTTGGAGCCGTACTGCGCGGCGCGCACGCACTGCGCGGTGCAGTAGGTTACCTGGTATATCCGGGCGGTGGCGAGGCGCATGCCGCACTGCGCGGAGCAGTACTTGGAGCCGTACTGCGCGGCGCGCACGCACTGCGCGGTGCAGTAGGTTACCTGGTATATCCGGGCGGTGGCGAGGCGCATGCCGCACTGCGCGGAGCAGTACTTGGAGCCGTACTGCGCGGCGCGCACGCACTGCGCGGTGCAGTAGGTTACCTGGTATATCCGGGCGGTGGCGAGGCGCATGCCGCACTGCGCGGAGCAGTACTTGGAGCCGTACTGCGCGGCGCGCACGCACTGCGCGGTGCAGTAGGTTACCTGGTATATCCGAGCGGTGGCGAGGCGCATGCCGCACTGCGCGGAGCAGTACTTGGAGCCGTACTGCGCGGCGCGCACGCACTGCGCGGTGCAGTAGGTTACCTGGTATATCCGGGCGGTGGCGAGGCGCATGCCGCACTGCGCGGAGCAGTACTTGGAGCCGTACTGCGCGGCGCGCACGCACTGCGCGGCGCGCACGCACTGCGCGGTGCAGTAGGTTACCTGGTATATCCGGGCGGTGGCGAGGCGCATGCCGCACTGCGCGGAGCAGTACTTGGAGCCGTACTGCGCGGCGCGCACGCACTGCGCGGTGCAGTAGGTTACCTGGTATATCCGGGCGGTGGCGAGGCGCATGCCGCACTGCGCGGAGCAGTACTTGGAGCCGTACTGCGCGGCGCGCACGCACTGCGCGGTGCAGTAGGTTACCTGGTATATCCGGGCGGTGGCGAGGCGCATGCCGTACTGCGCGGAGCAGTACTTGGAGCCGTACTGCGCGGCGCGCACGCACTGCGCGGTGCAGTAGGTTACCTGGTATATCCGGGCGGTGGCGAGGCGCATGCCGCACTGCGCGGAGCAGTACTTGGAGCCGTACTGCGCGGCGCGCACGCACTGCGCGGTGCAGTAGGTTACCTGGTATATCCGGGCGGTGGCGAGGCGCATGCCGCACTGCGCGGAGCAGTACTTGGAGCCGTACTGCGCGGCGCGCACGCACTGCGCGGTGCAGTAGGTTACCTGGTATATCCGGGCGGTGGCGAGGCGCATGCCGCACTGCGCGGAGCAGTACTTGGAGCCGTACTGCGCGGCGCGCACGCACTGCGGCCCGTAGCACTGGCGCGGCTCCGCGGTCTGCAGGTGCGCGATCGACTCCTCCGGCTCGTACACCTCGCGCTCGTGGTGCTTCTTCTTTATACGATTGCTACTGCCAATACAAATATAAATGTTTTACTTATATGTCAACCGCGTGCGCGACTAACCGTGCGGCTAGCTGCTTGTATAGAATTTCGTCGCAGTTTAGTGCGTACAAAATGAGCGTGCGTACATATAAAAATATAAAAGCGGCTAGCCGCGCGGTTAGCCGCACACGCGGTTGACCGCTAATGCGTATGAGGGCTAATAGTTTGATTAGCTACAAATCCCTTTTTTAAAGTTATGTGTATAATGAAACAGTATTTGTTTTAAAGAAAATAGTTTTAAATAGGGATTAGTATATGCATTAAAGTTAAGAAGATAACAGGTAAGAAGTAAACATTACCAAAATCATCTAGTCTGTTACATTACGGGGTTAGTTACCTTGATAACCTGGATGCCTTCTTGCTCTTGACACACAGTCTTTGACGACATCTCTGCTTCAGCTTATTGTTACCACCATATTTGAACATATCCTCACACGCATCGCAGCTGTAACAAACAAATAAAGATGACTTATCAAATTTTGACACTAAAAACAGACAAGATCGCTTCACTTTGAGTTTAGTGCCAGCACATAATATGAGTAGTGTTGAGATTGAGTTTTTTTAGTGGTAACAACTTATACAGCTTTATTTACTTAACCTCCGCAAAGTGTTGTATGGAATCGTCCATATTGTTGTAGGCGTTACAATCCATACTAATAATTATTATAAATCCGAAACCAGGGAAAGTTACTGTGTATCTGTTAACTTTCACAAGACGATAATTATACCATAAGTTTAAGACAGAACATAAATTGAGACAACACTCACTGTCCACAATCATGGATCTGCAAGCATCCAGGGCATTCTCCGCAGCCATCCTTGGCGGGTCTCTTTGATGATTTATTCTCAGAATGATCTTTCTCTTTACGTTTCTTCTTTATATTATCATCTCTCCCTGCATAGAAAGCAACAACGTATGTTAAAATTGGCAGTCTCTTTTCACAGTAATACAAATATCTCTAGTATGATGGGATTATAAAATAAACAACATCAATTTGATAGATATATTTTTATACCTGAATCTCCCTCGTTTTCTCTCTTCTGTGGCCTAAACCTTGTCTTGAGGCTAGGATCTTCTTCTCTGCAGCGATCACAGAAATAGTTCTTGATATATTTGGCCTCTCTCTCAGATATATTTATACAATCTCCATGGTACCACTCCTCACAGGAATCACAAGCTCTGCAAATAATATAATAAACAATAAATAAAATACAGAAATATTTACATAATATTACACTACACAAATGCTAATGCCTATAGCACACTGATGAATTTCACTGCATTTAAGTCAAAGGCATAAAAGTGTTAATCATTATGATAACATAAGTATTAATATGCTAAAGGCATAGTTAGTAGTAGTATGTACGACAGCCCTGGAACAAAAATTTTAGTGATTAATAACTTGGTGTTAAATATTTTGATTCGCTCGGGTGGGAAATCTTTCCACTACTAACTACATTTGTAGGACTATGTGGCCATTTCATTATACAAGTATTTACTAAGCTGCATACATAAAATCAGCTACTAGTTATTAATAATTTTTAACCATTTTTATAACCTCATTATTTGGAAATATTCGGAGTGGAGGATGCTGTAGAAAATGATTAATAACCAGCAGATTTTTTGTATGCAGCTTAATAAATACTTGTGTAATAAAATGGCGATATAGCCCTACAAATTTAGTGGAATGATTTCCCACCCGAGCGAATCGAAATGTTTAACACCTCCTTACTCGAGTAGCTACCTCCATCGAGAATTTTCATAAACTTGATTGTATCGTCGAAACGAACCACCTCACGAAAATATAGCTTGTTATTAATCACTTAAGTTTTTGTTCCAGGGCTGCCGTACTAGTAGTTTTGAGAGTCCTGCTGACTTCACGCACAACTTCGTTATGTTAGAAATATAATTACATTTGTGAGTGAAGCTAGTGGGGAATGTACCTGCCAGCATTTGATAAGGGTTTGAAATTTATTTTAAATTTTTGTGATGCTCTTTTTCTAGAGAAATGGTTCAACAAGGTTAGAGAAAAGTTACTTACATCATAAACCGTGAGCTATCAGATGAACGACAAATACAGTAAGCCTGGCCAGCTTGATTTAACAACGATGTGATCTTCGACTGCCTCTCAGGCAGGTCAAATTGTTTAGCAATATCTGCTTTCTAGAAAACGAAATTAAAGTTGAAGTGAAAAATTGTCGTAAAAAAAAACACTATCTTTTACATTTTACTCACACTTTGTTTAGATTTTTTATCTCCCATTTTATAGGACATTGTTTTATGAGTATGAACCAGTAGTTGGAAATACGAAATAGCGAAAATAATTTCTAAATAGGTATTTTTTTGTAATTTTTTTCACAATCATACAAATTACAATGCACACCACAGACTTTATATACCCGAATTACCAATTCCCCGGAATTCTGACAGCTGTCATTGTCATTTACAGATGAGTTATTTGTATGGAGAACAGGGTTAACATCTACGAAGTACGATTTTACCCCAAACTACTTTAATTCCCTGTCATCATAAAAAACCATTTGCCGAGTATTAATATTAGTCGTTTCGCCCTATATAAGATAATAGAAAACACCAAGAGTGGAAACTAGAAAGTGCACACTAACAGCAATAGAAAACAAAAGAAGCACATTGAAAAAATTCATTCAAAAGGGATGTCGAATGACATTCTCACCATGAAGTGTCTGTTAGGCATTTGTCATATCTACATGCGGCAGTTGATTTTTATTTGCATAAGTTTTGAATTTTTTATCTTTTTTGTGGGAATTGTTTTATCTCTGGTAACATTACAAAACGTCAGAATTCCGGGGAATTAGTAATTCGGGTATAGAGTCAATGGGGCCTGTCACACTATCAATACCGTATCACGATCCACGGATCGCGGATTTCAAGACCATCCGGAAATCCATCAGTATTGACGCAAAAAAGCGGCCAAACCATCAAAAATTGGATCGCGTATCGCGGATCGCGTGATAAATGGGGGGTGTTACACTATCAGTATTATCACGCGATCCGCGATACGCGATCCAATTATTGATGGTTTGGCCGCTTTTTTGCGTCAATACTGATGGATTTCCGGATGGTCTTGAAATCCGCGATCCGTGGATCGCGATACGGTATTGATAGTGTGACAGGCCCCAATGATAATACTGATAGTGTAACACCCCCCAATGGACTAGTTAGACCCAAGAAGGTTATAAGTATATTCTATTCAGACACTGGAGACTGCGCCTAAAACAAATGAAAGGTCATTCATTTGGGCTATTTTACTCTCTAGTTTTTCTATACCTCACACACTCTATCACACGTTCTCACCTACTTAAGTAGGTGAGAACGAGATAAAGCAACTTCAGACCTGTTCCAGGCCAAAGCTTCAACGACGCGTGTTTTGTTTGGACTTTGGAGCTCAGATTAATCCATAGGTTCTATGATTCTAGGTTAAAACTGTGGCTAGAACCCAGAGCAGTAAAGCCGTGGTCATAGAGATAATAATAATAAAATGGAGTTGGCATAATGTCCTATAGAAAATAGTGGATCGGAAAATAGCTCAAGCTTATCAAAATTTTCATAAGTGTGTAAGAGACAACATTACATTTTTGACATAATAATAAAACAGTTTGAGGCAGACTGAGCACTAAAGATGGCCTCCCTAAAATGTATACATGAACACTCACACACGCACAACTTCAGACATCACAATGAACAGGCGCCATTTTATGTGCTCGGATTGTGCATGTATGATACCTAATCTAAGCGTGTGTGAGTGTATTTTTGGCACGTTTTTAAAGTAGGTATGGCTCATAGAGATAATAATAATAAGTAGAGTTGGCATAACTACCTTATAAACGTGCCAAAAATACACTCACACACGCACAATCCTGTAACATAAAATGGCGCGTGTTCATTGTGATGTCTCAAGTTGTGCGTGTGTGAGTGTTCATGTATACATTTTAGGGAGGCCATCTTAAGTCACGAGTGTGCCGCAAACTGTTTTATTATTATGTCAAAAATGTAATGTTTTCTCTTTCACACTTATGAAAATTTTGATAAGCTTGAGCTATTTTCCGATCCACTAATTTCTATAGAACATTATGCCAGCTCTATTTATTATTATTATCTCTATGGTATGGCTGCTCCATTCATAGAGAAAATAATAATAAATAGAGCTGGCATAATGTCCTATAGAAATTAGTGGATCCGAAAATAGCTCAAGCTTATCAAAATTTTCATAAGTGTGAAAGAGACAACATTACATTTTTTACATAATAATAAAACAGTTTGCGGCACACTCGTGACTTAAGATGGCCTCCCTAAAATGTATACATGAACACTCACACACGCACAACTTGAGACATCACAATGAACACGCGCCATTTTATGTTACAGGATTGTGCGTGTGTGAGTGTATTTTTGGCACGTTTTTAAGGTAGTTATGCCAACTCTATTTATTATTATTTTCTCTATGGCTCCATTAGTCTATCTCTATGGCCGTGGTAAAGTCAGTTAAAAAAAATTTAACTGCAACTGTTGAGTGCTGCTGTCATTTGGTTACTATAGCAACATCTTGTTTATTTGCTAAAGATCTAAATAAAATATAGGTTAGATATTAAAAAGTTTTATAATTTAATTAGCATTAATGGATAACGAAGATACACCTCAAATAATAACTCACATAGAGCACAATTTAAATCACTGTTTATTTGATTGCAAATGGGTTCCGTGTTCGGCAAAATTTGTTGTTATTGGTTCGTTGCCGAAAGGAACGGGCACTTTAGAAATATTTGAAATTACTTCTGGAGAACTTAGCAAAGTGAAGGAAATCGAGAGGCCTATTTCGTTCAAATGTGGTACATTCGGAGCAAGCAGCGATGTGGAAAGACGTCTTGCTACTGGCGACTTTAAGGGTGCCTTAGAAGTTTGGTAAATACCTACTTATGTCCTTTTTTTGTATTTTCTGAAGAATATGTCACTTTTTGTTCTTAAGTGCTAATATACGATAAGTTTTATATTACTAACTATATTAACTACTGCTACTAGGTTAGCTATCAACTCGTCAACCAATAGACTAAAAAATATAAAGAGTGTCTGCCGTTTCACGGACAAACCAGTCATAAATTTGATAATGATAGTGTGTACATAGTTATTCTAGATACATAGGCTATCCTGGTCCAGTAAAAAATGTCTTTTGGCCAAATATGGAAATGTGTCTTAACAATAATTAATAGCAGTTTAAAAGCTAAGTGACTCTTTATTAACATTTGTTGTATGTTGAAAATCAGACAACCTCAAACAAAGTACATATTATAACAATATATTCTTAATTTGTTTTTCCTTAATTCACTATAATTTTTATGATTTTTTGTCTTTTTCTTTCAGGGATTTAGAGAAAAGTTGTCAGGTGTACATTACCAAAGAGCATACAGATATAATAAATTCAATTGATGGAATGGGGGGCAACATTGTTAATTGCGGAGCCCCAGAAATTGTCACAGGGAGCAGGGACGGTGAGCATGATATCAAATAAAACTATGATTTTAAAACAATTTGTCAGTTTGTTTGTAGAAAATCTTCAAACTAAATTTATGTTTTTATTTGATAGCCTTTGATGGCTTGGTGATAAATGAGGAAGCAGTCAAAGATAGAATCGGGCTATCTTTGAAGGGGTATGGTTGTTTAATCAAACCCATTCTAATCAAACACAGAAGTGCAGCACAGTATTAAAATAATGCAGACAAAATATAATAATATAAAAACAAATATTTAAAAAAGGTAATGATTATTTGAATATGTGCCTGCATAAATAGATAAATTCTCCATAAATATAATAGTAGTATTATATAAATAGGAGTTTATAATACTTATACAACATTTTTAAAACACTTATATCAAGTGCAATCGAGCACTTATTGATACATCTGAACTGCAATTTTGCAGTTGGCATGAGTTCAAATGCAGTCCGTTTATCCATACCAATTACAGGAACAGTTAAAGTTTGGGACCCGCGTCAAAGAGGCAAACCAGTGGCCAACATGCAACCCGCGCAAGGCGAAACCAGACGCGACTGCTGGGCCGTCGCCTTCGGTAACTCGTTCAACGATGCGGAGAGAATCGTCGTGGCTGGCTACGACAACGGAGATCTGAAGATGTTCGACTTGCGCACCATGTCTCTAAGATGGGAGTGTAATTTGAAAAATGGGGTAAAATGTTTTATTTTTATTTTCTATACTTTTTATTCATGCTTTATATTAGCTATGTCTATAACTTTTTATCAGTCTAAAACTTGCTTTTCACCCACTACATTACAACATGGTACTATCTACAGATAGTTACTTAACTGGTTACTTAGGACACGTTTGACTTGTCTCAGTGAATTCTTTAACAGTACCTACTTACCTAATAAAATTAAGTTTTTTTTATAGTGCGCGTCTTTTTAACTTTATTAAACTTATCTTATAAAATATATTTTTTTAGGTTTGCTTCACTGAATTCGATCGTAAAGACATTCCGATGAACAAATTAGTAGCAACAACACTAGAGGGCAAATTCCATGTTTTTGATGTGAGAACACAAAATCCATCCAAAGGATTTGCTCAGGTAATGAAATGTTAACTATCCCATAGTTTGTGCTACAGTATTTTTTATAGTACTATACATACGTTGCCTTATACCTTAGTGTTTCATTTCAATGAACACACTGACGAAATATTACATATCGCCTTCAAAATTTTATATCAGGTTTTAGATAATTCCTCAAAAAGTGGAACAATATGGGTGGCGCGTCATCTGCCGCAGAACAGAGACATATTCATCACATGCGCGGGCAACGGACATGTATCGCTGTGGAAATAGTAAGTTTGATGCATATCTATACTTGTACTTTAACCAATTAGCCAGCTGATGCCAGCCGGCTAATTGGTGAGAAAATAACTCCGAAAAGTTAGAGATGCGTGCCGTATTAATATTAACCACGCCTTGATGAAGTTTTCACGTTTTCTTAGTACCACCACCACTACAGTCTTTTGACGTCCCACTGCTGGGCACAGGCCGCCTCTCTCATAGGAGAGAGGGTTTTAGAGCTTAGACCCGCCACGCTGCTCCAATTGTTTGCTTGGAGCAAACAAGTGTTGGCGGGCTTTAACGACTATTTTCACATGATAGTGATAATAACCGGGACCGACTGCTTAACGTACTCTCCGAGGCACGGGGGTGAAACACCGCCAACTACCAACTCGGGGCTGGCACTGAGAATTTCTTGAAAGAAAAACCCAATGCCTAACAATAATTATTATTTGCCCGACCCGGGAATCGAACCCGGGACCTTTTGATCTACAGTCAAATATGCTAACCATTAGACCAACGAGACAGTTATAGCATAGGTCTTAAGTACGCCCTATTATTTTATTTTAGCGAATATCCGGAGCAGAGGTTCCACGTGGACGCGCAGGGCGCGGCGACGGGCGTGGCGGGCACACTGCGGCGGCTGCAGCGCATGGCGGTCAGCTCGCAGCCCGTCAACGCGCTGGCGTGGAACCGCGACCACACGGGGCTGGCCGTGGCCACCGCCTACGACCAGCACGTGCGCGTGCTCATCACCACCAACCTTAATTTGCAATGAACCGACTAGTCTAGACTCTAACAATGATGTTTTTCTTAAAATTTGCTCAATTGAAAATTTCAATTTAATGTAATTATTGAAGTGAAAGCTTTTCAGCCGCCACACACTGGGCCACTACTGGCGACGACTAGTGGCCGCCACAAGTCGCGGAAGAGATTTTTCATACATTTTATATGGTACCGACACACACCGAGCGCTGGAGTGGTCGCGTTCGAGCCACAAACTGCGGGTGTTGTGTGGTGTACTTGTGGCCGCGTCCTGCGTACGACTTACGAACTCAGTAGATACTCAGTAGTCAGTAGTACCGTACTGAGTGTACAATATTTTCTTCGTATAAATGCCAATGCATTCCATTCCATGCACATGGTTTCCATTTGCTCAAACAAACACTTCCAACTCTGGTCGAATAATAAAGAATACTGAAGGAAATCTAGCTACCTGTGACAACCACTAGTGGCCACTTGTGGCTTCGATTTGTGGCCGCGTCTGATAACTCAGCTTAGCCACAAATGGTGGCCCCTAGTCGTCGCCACTAGTGGCCCCCAGTGTGCGGGGGCTGTAGTCGCCCTGAGCACTTTATGTGGGTATCGAATGCGGCTGAGTCGTCACGCTCGTTCGGTTAGTCGAATCGAGTCGACTGAGTGAACTAGAGAGATAGTAAACGTGTCACTGCTATATTCGTTCGGCGACCGTTACACGAGAGCGTGACGCTACTAAAGCACACCTTGATGAAGATAACACTTCTGTCGTGTGGTTTTAAGCACACACTTTTTTTAAGAGGCGCGCGGCTGTAAAGCTGTCACGTCTCGTACGCTTTTGTCATCTTTCCAACTAGCGGAGGTCTACCTGCCATCCCTGCCTTAAGAGCGCGAGGTCGTATTCCGACAACTTAGGACCCCCACCGTATATCGGTTCTTTGAACTTTGTGCCCCAACCATTGCCACTTCAGCTTTGCAACCCGTTGAGCGTCGGTGACTGGATCTCCTCATTTCTGATTTGGTCAAATAGAGAAACTACCAGGCATAGGTAGACCTCTCCATTCGCTGAATGGCGGCTAAATTATGTGCACCATATACTTGTAAGTAAACTTTAAAGAATAAGCAAGTGAACTAAAAGATATTATGTTTTTATATGTCGTTCCAGACTTTGTGGCCGATCTAAAATTAGTGGCAGTTTTGGTGATCACTACACGGCCGTTGCTGTCTGTTTGTTGCAATCTGTACAGTCGGTGCGCCCAAGCGCCGCTTCAGATCGGTCAAACAGTTTGGAACAACATAATATATAATATATTAGCAATGTCAGAAATAAAACAACCCGTCAATTTTCTAACTCAAAAGAGCATTTTTATTAACCTAGCACTTATTATAAATAAAATTAAGGCTAGCATTCAGTTCTTATTTAGACTAACGTTAGAACATTTGATGCGTACCTACCGCTCACCAAACTAAATTCGTTCAACTCGTTAATTGTACCATCTCAGTGGGATTATTATTTGCGAACTTAGTTTGGACTGAGCAAAGGATCATCGACTAAACGCCGCTACACTCCTGTACGTTTTTCATGGCTGTATTGCGTCTAATCGAAAATATAATTACAATGCAATGGCATGACATTTAGGTATAGCTGGAGCGATGGATGTCGATGTACTGCTTTTAACCTATAATCTCTATACTAAATAAGCAATCGCATAATCGATAACAGATAGTGGCGACAAAGTTGCTAAATGACAAAATCATACAGAATAACCCCCGCGCCCTTTGTCGCAGTGAAGTGAATACAACAATCCAACTTTAATTTAAAAAATAAATCGGTTTGCCAACAAGCGATGAGAAATCTTGATTGATGCAACAAAACCCTGAAAAACGTACTCTTAAAAACCACATTCTAAATTAAATAATTCTAATTATATCAAACCACGTACTCAACGCAACGCAACTTAACACAGTAGTGAAGCGTAAATATAGACAGATATTAAGCTACGATGGCTTTTTAACTTTCATTATTATTAAACGCGTCTTCTATATTTTATCGGTCCAAATAAGCAACATTTCTGTCTTATTTTTTTTTATGAAGGAACACTAGAGGGAATAAAACTTATATTAGAATGGAACGGATTTTGACTACGGGTCGTCATTTTCGTTAGCGACGCATTTAGTGCCGAAGCAAGACTCGCTGATAATTTTTATAAGACCATTAAGGAAGTGCGTGGAACCCCCAAAAATAGGATCGCTTCTGAGACAGTAATATGAAAACGCTTGATTATCATAGCTTATTATCATTGAGAAATTAATAATATAGAGGCGCCCTAATGTCCTATAGAAAATAATGGATCGGAAAATAGCTCAAGCTTATCAAAGTTTTCATGTGTATAAGAGACAATACTACATTTTTAACATAACAATAAAACAGTTTGCGGCAGACTCGAGGCAAAAGATGGCCTCCCTAAAATGTAGGTATACACACGTACAACTTGAGACATCACAATGAACACGCGCCATTTTGTGATACCTAATCTAAGCGTGTATGTATTTTTAACACGTTTTTAAAGTAGGTATGGCGCCTCCATATTATTTTAATTTCTCAATGCTTATTATACCGTCAACTACTGTCAAACAAGCGTGTAACTCCAGCATACACGCATCCATCCGACTTTCACAAGACAGAGTAGCCTGGAAGTCATTATTCGAAGCGGCTCATGATGACCACGATCCTCAGCCATGAGGCAACGACGTAGAAGAAGATTATACCGTACCTACCTATTCAAACGTCACAGCTTGACACGTGCCGCTAACTTCACTCGCAAAACGTAACGAGTTGGGAGTGAAGTTAGCAGCAGGCTACGCGATCTTATTGGTGGAGTTCTCAGGTAACCCTCGAGGACATAAACAGCTACATTTATGTACCAAAATTGTAAGAAAGGAATCCTTGGAGTGTTTTTATTTTTTGATAACAACTTAAACTCACATCAGCCTTATTTACTCTGGCAGAGAACCAGAGAGGCGAGTTTTGTTTTCATTTTACCAATTTGACATATTGTATGCCAAAAAAAAATAAAGCTGAGTTTGAGTTGCAATCAAAATGCATTCACATTGTGTATCGCTTACGAAATTAACGACTGTATTCAAAATCCGTGCAGAATAAACGATTTCGGTCAGTAGCGTCAATCACCCGCGACGTGCTTATGATATCGGTCGTTAACACAACAATAATAATTATATTTACAAGCAACGTTAATTTAATTAATTTAATCCAAATATATATTATAATATATAAAAATGCTAACGGCTGAGTCAAACTTTTATATTTAATTTTTCTTTAAATAAGTTATATATCATTATTTTTAGTTCCATTCAAACTCTTCGACCCTAAAAATGTTCATATTCTTAAAACAAGCGCTTATTTACGCGGGATAATGCCTTCACGCTTACACACATGAATGAATAAGGAATGGTAGGTACAAATGGTGTCGCCACCTTGCTCCAACCCATCTGAAATGTATGAAATATTATAGGGCCAGGGACACATACAGGCACATAGTCGAATTCCGCTACAATGCGACATATTGAAATTCCGCTTCACGCGGAAGAATACCGCTCGCGATTTTCCACTTGATTTTTCCCTGGCCTAAGGCGTTATATTGCGCAGTGTTTCGCCCCGCCTAAACGCGCGTTTACCATTACAATAACAGACGATTAACATGTTATCTTAGCTTCAATGTCTCGTGTAATCACTAACTAGTGGATTCAAATTGTACAAAAACTAAATTTCTCCAATTTTCGTAAGCTAAATTCACTACAGTCTATAAAACTTACATTTATTTTTACAAGTCACCCGAACCGTACGAAATGATCGGGGGGCGCGTGTCGTCGTGCAAAGTCTTTGCTTATTTTGATGAAACTACTATGGTGAGATCGAAGCGTATGGAGTGTGCTCAAAAAACCTCTATGCTATAAATAACTCGGTGCTACTTTTTAACGAACAAAAGAATCAATTGAAAGAAAACAATTAAACACAATATTTATGTTACTATTGTAAAGCTTCAATAAAACTGAGCGAAATCTACGCGGGAATCCGAACTTGATTTATGTCACAATGTGGCCAATTCTGTTGTACACAATTCTCTAAAGTAAACTAAAATGACAGGTCTAAATTTATTCCTATCTCTTTCACAGTGCTCACTGCGGAAAAGGATAGCAATAGATTTAGACCTGTCATTTTAATTTAGTTTAGAGATTTGTGTACAACAGAATTAACCACATTGTCTACAAGTTCATTGACACAATCGGTGCTATCGATTCGCTTACATCATGCCGCACGGAATTTACTTTAGTTTGTCTATAGCTTTATAATTGCGATGACTGAAAAATATAAATAACTAAAAGTCCGAGATTATCTAGAAGCAATGACGTGAGTATGAGTTTTCTATGACACAAATGTAATTAGCATTTAATAAATCAAATTTTTAATTGAAAAAAATTGCAGCAGTCACATTTTTGATGAGATTGTATATGATAATTAAAATAAATTTCGAATTTTGGTTTTTCGATTTTTTGCATTTTCTGAAAACATTTACTATAGTAATATATTTTTTTTTTACACCATCGGAAAGTAGAGATTTCAACAAACAGAAAGCACACCTACTTTTTGAAAAAAGCTTACATTTTGACGGATGATTTTTCGATTGAAAATTAGGGTGCTTTTTCGATATTAAGTCAAAATAAGGAGAAATAATAAACATTTCAAATCAAATAAATTACAGTGTATTTGGGATATGAAAAGGTAAGTTTTCATCAAATTTCGTGAAAAAAAAATGTTTTTATAAAAGATAATATTAAAAAACGAAAAACATGGTTTTTTGAGTTTTTACATACATTTTGAGGTTAAGTGAAAAAAGTGAATATACAAAAGTTGTTGAACTTTTTATTACCTACAACTTTGCCATTTAACTTTTTTCCATAGGACTTGTAGTTTTGTCGGAAATCGAGATAAACCGTTTTTTACCCTTAAAACTCCCCCCATTTTTTTTCCCTAGCTCAGATCGCCCGTAAATTATTTTTCCTTTAATTCTTATTATATTCTCCTCCCTTTCCAATGGGTTTCATCCTACTGTGATTTTTCTTTGTTTCAAAAATTATCGACACTGGGCTAAATAGAAACATATCAGTTAAAAGGAGAGCACTTTGTACAAAGCCAACCACATTATATTCATATCGGTCTGAAAACCGTCACTGACTTGGCGGTTCCTAAATGTCAAGGGCGTTGCCAAGCGGGGGCAGCTGCCCCTCGCCCTAGAGGTTAGAAAAATATAGCCAAATGCAACCAAAGTCCTAAATTGACTCACTTGACTTATAAAATTAAGAAGAACTTATTCAAGAGCTACACTTGCTTTATATCTCTCGACTGAACCTAAAATTCATACTTTTTCCTTGACGACCTTTACTTACTCCACGCTATCAGTGCCCATACAATGTCGGATCTAACATCGGGCGTGGCCTTACACCGACACTAGATCAGAACGTGTGAAACCGTTCTAACACGCTCGCTTACAAACTAAAGTGTGTTTCCAATAGAAGCTGTACAAAAGATAAAAAGAAAACATGACTATACTATACTAGGTACAAAAGTTTTGTCTCCCATTTAAAATCTTCACCATTATGTCAGTAGGGTTATGCTGAGTTTGCACATTGCGACAACGTTGGTCGATTTCGAATAACGAAACACAATAACTTCAAAGTAAAATATACCTAAACTGGCTTGTTTTAAGGTTCGATCGATTCAAGTTCGTCCATACATCTACAGCCAGCGCCCCAAGCGTAAATTTTGCAATGAATGTACGACTTTAAAATAAGAGGCTTTAGGTCTATTTTACTCTGATATAGTTTTCGATATTCATAAGGGCCATAACCCTACAGTACCCTTATAACAAAAATTTCGTATGCACATTAACTACATCCAAGTTCAAGAACATCTACCTTCTGTCGTGTACATTGTACCGGAAAACAAAATTGGGAGGCAAAAGTTGTTCATGCGATCGCGCCCTAAAAGATGGTTTATCTACCTTTTGTACTGCATGTACCGAAACTTAATATATGTATAGCATATCACACGCTATGGAAAAAAACTGAACATAAATTAATCAACAAATATTTACATTTCATTTACTCTTATACAATTCTATTCAATTATATTCATTTCTAAATCATAGTATTTCATTCAATCAATATAATATAGTCGGGCATTTAAAAAAATTGCTGTTATTCATTGTCAACCAAAATATTATTACAGGCGAAATCATATAATTATATTTTTTTCTTTTAAATTATCATCTGGGTATATGATAAAAGTCGTATTTTATCTTTCTATTGCCTTTATAAAAGAGTGCATCAATTTACAAAGCTTTTAAATATTAATCATAATGCCAATGTTTGAGCGAACAAAACCTATACCTATTTTTTGTTCAGTGCATCCCGTTTCTCTAGTTCAGTCAGTAAAGGATAGTGGATTTAATTTTAATTTATGCCAGGTTCCTATATTGATAATTTGCTTAGCAACGTTGTTATCACACTAATATTATAAAGGCGAAAGTTTGTGTGTATGTTTGTTCCTCTTCTCCGCCGAAAACTGAACAGATTTGTTTTGATAGCACTGCTTTTAGGACCTGACAATTTAGTTTACGAGATCGAGCGCAACATAAAAAGTACCAATGTATAACCATTAAAAGCTCTCAAAACTAAATCCACTGAACTAAAATTGAAGTTAGTTGTCCGACGCGTCAAAACATAATTGTCCTTTCATAACCATATTGTTCCGACATGGTCAACATTGTAATGTATATGTATATAATTTCGTGTTTGTAATTCTTTTTCATTTCTTTCCATAAATACATTTTTTTTTGTTAGAAAATATTTTACTGCAATTTTAAATTAATAATAATCCCTTCAATGGTGCTAAGTCGGTTATTACACAATCTCTAATTAATGTCCTTTTCCGCACGAAACATTATGAAAAGGATAACACTATATTAAAGACCTGTCAATTAGTTTAGCGATTGTATACAACCGAAACAGCACCACTATTCTCTGAAATGTATAGGAATATATATTTATAATAATTCGATGCAGTTTTTTTTTTGTCTCAACCGTGTTTTTTTCCCCTCCATCAGTCGCAAATAGCCAGCCGATATATTGTGTCGGATATATCGACTTAGCTCGATTTCCTAGAACTTCCTTCACGACGATAAATCTGTTATCAGCTAAAGTCAATACATAATATGTCGGATATATCGACTTAGCTCGATTTCCTAGAACTTCCTTCACGACGATAAATCTGTTATCAGCTAAAGTCAATACATAATATGTCGGATATATTGACTTAGCTCGATTTCCTAGAACTTCCTTCACGACGATATATCTGTTATCAGCTAAAGTCAATATGTCGGATATATCGACTTAGCTCGATTTCCTAGAACTTCCTTCACGACGATATATCTGTTATCAGCTAAAGTCAATACATAATATGTCGGATATATCGACTTAGCTCGATTTCCTAGAACTTCCTTCACGACGATATATCTGTTATCAGCTAAAGTCAATAGGTCGGATATATCGACTTAGCTCGATTTCCTAGAACTTCCTTCACGACGATATATCTGTTATCAGCTAAAGTCAATATGTCGGATATATCGACTTAGCTCGATTTCCTAGAACTTCCTTCACGACGATATATCTGTTGTCAGCTAAAGCCGATACATTAATATGTCGAATATATCGACTTAGCTCGGTTTCCTAGAAATTCCTTCATAGTGGCGTACGCTTCATAAAGGCAAAAGGCATGCCTACCATATTAATTATATTGCGAGAACTACTTGCATACTCTGTTACAATGTTATTATATCATTTTTAACCTAATTGTTAAAGATGATTTAATATTGTAGTATTTTGGATGTGCATCAAAAAATATAGTTTTTTTAATTAAAAAAAAAAATAGCGCTGCACGCACGCCACTGCATTCCTGCACCATTTACACAATTTTCAGCATGATTATTTACATTTTCTTTTATATCATGTCATTCACATGCAATGACTCAAATGTGTTTCTACCATATTTCGCGATTATATTATGCATGAATCGTGTTATATAAAGCGTATTAACACAAAGTCTAGCATTTAGGTACTGACTACTTGTCGACGTTATTATATTTCCTATATATCACTTATTGTTGTCTCTTTTACACCTTCCGCACGCAAGGGCTAGTGTACCTGGAGAAGAAAGATCAAATTAATTTCACATCACTAAATAATTACTAGATGAAAACATTAATACCTATTTAGTATAAATGAAGATACATTGAAAGTTTGTAATTCATGCTAATATTTTCACTAACAACATTTTGACATGACAACACAACAATTTTGATCATTATTTTATAGGCAACAACAAAAACAATTAAAAAACCTTTGAAACTTTAATATCTATTTTTTGAAAATAATAATAAATTAAGTAATCTTCTCTATTCAGTGTGGTCGAGTGGAGAGAGAGTTTCAGTGGATAATGGAATGAAGACAAGTATCAAATCAGTGGTAGATTCAATTTGACGATTCAAAAGTACTTGTAAAAGTTTATTGGAATAAAAAACTTTTCTATTCTATTATAGTAGTGGCAACAAAAAGCGTCTCCTGTCTCCCTCTCTCGTCCTGATCCACTTGTGCGTGACGTCATACGTCACGCACAAGTGGATCAGGAGCGCGAGATTGTTTTGAAGGACATATTCCAGTTTCTGCGATGTACCAATCCAGTGGAAACAAAGCTGTTTGAGTCAACTATCTCTCGTCTCCTTCACTTGTTGTTACGTACCTGTGCGTGCGAGTGAGAGCGCGAGATTCAGTCGAGGTTGTCCTGGAAGATGAGGCGCACGTAGCCCGGCGTGCCCTGCAGTGGTGATGCGCAGAACGGACAGATCGTTAAAACTATCTACTGTCTTTCTCAATCGTTGGGACGTACCTGTGCGTGCGAGTGAGAGCGCGAGATTCAGTCAAGGTTGTCTTGGAAGATGAGGCGCACGTAGCCCGGCGTGCCCTGCAGTGGTGATGCGCAGAACGGACAGATCGTTAAAACTATCTACTGTCTTTCTCAATCGTTGGGACGTACCTGTGCGTGCGAGTGAGAGCGCGAGATTCAGTCGAGGTTGTCTTGGAAGATGAGGCGCACGTAGCCCGGCGTGCCCTGCAGTGGTGATGCGCAGAACGGACAGATCGTTAAAACTATCTACTGTCTTTCTCAATCGTTGGGACGTACCTGTGCGTGCGAGTGAGAGCGCGAGATTCAGTCGAGGTTGTCTTGGAAGATGAGGCGCACGTAGCCCGGCGTGCCCTGCAGTGGTGATGCGCAGAACGGACAGATCGCGTGGAAACCATTTGTACCGTGCGGTATGTCTACGCTCGCCCAATATCTGAGAGTAAAATATTTATAAAAATGTTAAAATAGCTCTATAGCTCGACAAAAGGTGCAGAAAAAAAACAAGATGATATAATATCGAACCAAAATAAGGTTCGCAGTGATAGATATAGGCCAAATTGTTCTTACAAAGTTTAATTATTTTGTACTATCGTTTTGAGAACGCTTTTGGTGAATTCTCCCAGGCACCTCAACTTTTTGAAATTTTGTATTTTAACGATGAAGGAATTTATTTGCACGCCTGAGAGTTCTCCATAATGTTTTCAAAGCCGTGTGAACTCTACCAATCATCTGCATTTAGTCAGCGTGGGTGACTACGACCTACGTATTCTGAGCGGAGACCCGTGCCCTGTAGTGGGCCGGTCATGGGTTAGTCATAGAAATATATTATCAAGGATACGGCCGGTCTTGTGAGAGCAAAACGCGTGGACAAAATGATGGCTGTGCTCTTTCCAAAATCACACTCGGTACGCACCGTGGGGTTGATAATGGTGATACGACGTAAACCTTTCTCATTCTGAGAGCAGACACGTGCCTTGGTAGTGGGTTAAGATGGAAGCGAGCTAACTTGGAAGAGGTATGCATACCCCTAATCGGTTCCTACACGGCATCGTATCGGACCGCTAAATCGCTTGGTGGCACGGCTTTGACGGTAGGGTGGTAACCAGCCACGGCTGAAGCCTCCCACCAGACCAGAGACAGTTTCGAAATTATAATATCCCAAATTGCCTCTGTCGGGACCTCCCACTTATAAGACCACAGCACTCACCACTGTGCCAGAGAGGTCGTCAAAATGATGAGATGATGATGATGATGATGATGATGATGATGATGATGATGATGATGATGATGATGGTGGTGGTGGGTTTTTTTTAATTGTAAGATAGGCTTACGCTTGACGACAATCATGCCTGAACAGCAATGATGAGGTTTAAGTTGGAACGCGCTTGCCTAGAAAATGCCTATTCACTCTTGCCTTGAAGGTACTTAAGTCGAACGAGGCCGGAAACACGGTGGTGATGAGACTCACTTGACGGTCCGCTCGGAGGCCATGTGTCCGCACGGGTTGAAAGCGTAGGTGGGCGGGCCCGAGTCCACGTAGAAGGCGGGCTCGATGCCCATGCACACGCGCACCACGGGCCCCGCCGTCAGGCACATGGGGCAGCGCCGTACGCCCGTCTCGCTGCCCTCCGCGCCCCAAGAGTGCTCCCCTGAACAATACCATTCGCATCTATATATATAAAAATCAATGCCACTTTTCGTTGTAATTTTATAACTCAAGAACGGGCTCACCTATCCAAACCAAATGTCTTGTATTTATTATTTTTCTTTCACGGGACTAGCTCGGAAGCTGTCTGTCTGTCCTCAGCCCGCCAACCCGCATTGGAGCAGCGTGGCGGGTCTAAGCTCTAAATCCCTCTCTCCTATGAGAGAGGAGGCATGTGCCCAGTAGTGGGACGTAAAAAAAAGGCTGTAGTAGTATGTAACCTTTAAACTTTGTAAGTTTTAAACTTTATGAAATTGTAGTCGGTAAAACGTTAAATAGTGAATTATTTAAGATATTATTATGAAACAATCAAACGGTCTTATGATTATAATTATAAATGAAATTATCATCACTATTGAGATTAGGTTGACAACATTATTTTACGGAGTGACATTTTGAAACGTCAGTTTACTGCATCGAATTAAAAGTCGGAGTATAGTAGCCACCACTTTACTTACTAATAAGTCAAACTCACCTTGCACATGTCCACAGTTGAGGTAGACGTAGGGCTGGTTGAGGTCCTGGTGCGCCGAGGACAGCTTGCGAGGGATCACCAGTGTGTTGAGTCCCACGGGGCACTGCGGCCGACCCGCGTTCAGTTCGTCTACCAGAGCTTCAAGGTCGCGTTTTGTCTGCAAAATTAACACTTTATTTTAATCCTGCACTATTGAAGGGCAATATTCATGATAGGCAAATAAAAAAAATAAACGGTCTCGGGGTTCCTCAACTGCGCCTCAAGAAAGCCCTTAGTGGGTATGAGTACGAAGTTCTGTAATAAAATTTCATAAACTAATCTTTAATTTGCCTTCCAACAAGTTACAGTTGAAGACTGTATAACTATAAATGATAAAAAAGCAAATGAATTGACATAATAATATTGTAATTTCAGTTTTTTTAAGAGAGCAACCAAACGAGTTTTTTGGCTGATTCTTCTCGATAGGAAGGGCATTCCGAACCATTATAAGATTCACTTGACGATTCGAAAAAAGCGAATTTTATTTATTTTCCACGCCTGAAAAACTATAGAAATTTTCATAATATATATAAAGCTACTTGAAGTAAGGTACTGATCACCTCCCCTGAACAATTTTGTATGGAACTTTTTCACCATACTTTCCGTGTATGTAAAATTAAAAAATTCTAGGTCAACAAAATTATAGAGAGAGCTGAACGTGGAAAACTGACTAGGGTGCCCTAAGGGATCTCAGAAACTATCAGTCGGAGAGGTACCGTCCCGAAACAAAAAATGTTCAGAACTTTGGGCCATTGGGTGAACCGGTGAAAAAAATATGGCCACCAAACAAAAAAAATTTTCGTCTCCATACAAAAATTTCCTAATTTTCAAGAGGCTCTCCAGAACAATTTTGTATGGAACTTTTTTCCCCTTACTATTTATATGCGTAGAACTTATAGGTCTTCTTTCAGGAAAATTATGAAACTTCATGAATGTGGAAAATTTATCAGAGTACCCCAAAGGATCTCAAAAACTATCAATCATAGAAACATGGTCCAGAAAGCAAAAATGTTCAAGACCTTGGGCTGTTTGGTGAGCCAATAAAAAAAGATAGGTACCGAACAAAAAAAATTTTTTCGTCCATACAAATTTTTTTTTTAATTTTCAAGAGGCTCTCCAGAACATTTTTGTATGGAACTTTTTTCTATCTCTAAGCGCATGCATAGAACTCATGAGTGTCCTTTCAGGAAAAATACGAAACGTTATGAATGTGGAATATTTACCAGGGTGCCTCATGGGTCCTCCAAAACTACCAATCATACAGACATGGTCCCAAACAAATGTTATTAAAAACCTTGGGCCATTGGGTGAACCGGTAAAAAAAAGATGGCCGCGGAACAAAAAAAAATTTCCTCCATACAAATTTTTTGTGTTCTTTTCAAGAGGCTCTCCAGAACAATTTTGTATGGAACTTTTTTCCCTTCACTATTTATGTGCGTAGAACTTATGGGTCTTCCTTCAGGAAAATTATGAAACGTCATGAATGTGGAAAATTTACCAGGGTACCTCATGGGTCCTCCAAAACTACCAGTCATACAGACATGGTCCCAAACAAATGTTATTAAAGACCTTGGGCCATTGGGTGAACCGGTAAAAAAAAGATGGCCGCCGAACAAAAAAAAAATTTCTCCATACAAATTTTTTGGGTTCTTTTCAAAAGGCTCTCCAGAACAATTTTGTATGGAACTTTTTTCCCTCACTATTTATATGCGTAGAAATTATGGGTCTTTCTTCAGGAAAATTATGAAATGTCATGAATATGGAAAATTTACCAGAGTACCCCAAAGGCTCTCAAAAACTATCAATCATAGAGGCATGGTCTCAAACAAATGTTGTTAAAGACCTTGGGTCATTGGGTGAATGGGTAAAAAAAGATGGCCGCCGAACAAAAAAAATTCTCTCCATACAATTTTTTTAGGTTCTTTTTCAAAGGCTCTCAAAAACTATAAATCATAGAGGCATGGTCCTGAAACTAAAAATGTTCAAGACCTTAGGCCCTTTGGTGAGCCAGTAAAAAAATAGATAGCTACGGAACAAAAAAAATTCGTGTCCATACAAAATTTAAATTTCTTTTTAATTTTCAAGTGGCTCTCCAGAACATTTTTGTATAACTAAGTAGGTCTTTTTTCCTCACTAAACGCATACATAGAACTCATGTGTGTCCTTTCAGAAAAGACACGAAACTTGATACCAATATTTCTTTCTATCTTTGAACTCTCCAGAATATTCTGGTATTTGGTATGGCCTCCCATTTCTTTATTTTACGAATATTGAAGAGACTACAAGGCCCGCGAGCTGCTTGCAGCTCGCGCACCGAGCGCAACACTAGTAATATATATAAACACAATCTTACCGGTGAATTTTTAAGTCCTTCAGCGCTTCTCCAAAGAAGTGTGGCGCCGCATAAGTCTATCATTGTTCCATCTCTAAGAACATTGGTCTCTGCTTGACACGGCAAACCCTGAAAACAATTTATTAAATCTGTTACAAATGAAGCTTTCATCACTTCAAACCTCAAAAACAAAATTCAGAAACATTTTGTTTTGCAAATATAATCACTACATAGTATAAAACAAAGTCGCTTTCTCTGTCCCTATGTCCCTATGTATGCTTAAATCTTTAAAACTACACAACGGATTTTGATGCGGCTTTTTAATAGATAGAGTGATTCAAGAGGAAGGTTTTTAAGTAGAAATTGGACCCGGTAGGTGGCGCTAATAGCGGGCAGGACGACGTCTGCCGGGTCCGCTAGTTTCGTAATAAATAAATAATAATGTCTATTTCATATCATTTCATTTCTGCCAAGTATAAGTTTGAAAATGTATGGAGATCTCATACAAGGCAAGCCTAGAGCGGGGCGCCCTGGATAAGCAGCGTCCCAGCGCATTAAACTGACATAAAGAGGGTGGCGGGATACCAGATGGATGAGGAAGTCTGAGGACTAGGTGTGATGAAACTCATTAGGGAAGACTCATACTGTGGACATCCACAGATTGATTTGGAATCAACAAGTAATTGTGAGTATTTCTAGTATAAAATGATCGACCTTCTGTTGTGCCGACCGGCTCTCCCGCAAGGAGAACACCGCTCCGCCGACCGAAGTCTCGCGCCAGGGCCCACAGGTGGCGCTTCCGCCGCAGAAGTCACCGCGTGGGTGCATGATCAGTACACCGTTTGTCGTTAAGCCGTCTATTTCGTGGTTCTCTGTCCATTTTGTCGCTTTCTCCTGCAATAAGGATAACATAAGCAATCAGACGAACCACAAGTCACAACATTTCGATAACACATGAAAGGCAGATTAACAATAGGTCCCAATTAAATTTGCCAAAAAAGGCGTGTAAAGTCTACCAATCCGCACTCGGCAGCGTGGTGGCCTACACTAAAACCTCTGAGAGGAGACCCGTGCCCTGCAGTGGGCCGGTAATGGGTTGATGATGATGATAATGATGACTTACACCAAGGAATATGTTCCTGGAGGAGTCGAAGCCGGCCGCGTAGATGCGGCAGTTGTTGACGTCGGTGCGGTCGGCGAGGATGCGGCACGCGAACCGCGATATCGTGCTCTGCAGCACCTTCGTGTCGCCGCTCTTGTCGCCCGCCACCGTGTCCATCACCACGAAGTCGATCGGGGACTCGGACGACCTACCGATCTGTGGACAAGTAAACAATCGCGTGAACATTGCGTTACATCACTCTCTGCGGTATATTTGTGTTCTTCATCGTTGTGGATGGTGAACTATACAACCCCACTGTCCCAGGAGACTTAGTTATATCGGATCTTTGCATTAAACTGCACAGTTTCTAGAATCGCTTTTTAATCGATTGCGAGGTTTGCGCAGATGTCGGATGTCGGTGTGTTGCAAAATTGCAGTTTATATCGAGTTGACACGCAGTTGGCGTGCAGTACCGCAGCCGGTATGCATTACTGCACGCAAAATACAATAAGTAGATTAAAATGGCATTTTAAATTTCGCATTTTTTTAACGAATACATACGGGGGGACGCTATCTTTAATCGGTAAGCTGCAATACATACTTCTTTATCGGTAGGACTATCTATGATCAGTAGACAAAATCTTCCTAAGTGATTTAAATAAAAACCTAGATCGGGATATTCGGGCAAGCGAACAATAGCAACTCGTCAAAATGAATCTAAGATAAGATATAAGATAAAGGTTAGAAGTTTACGAGCCAAAATAGTACGGTGGGACGGACGCTCATAACACTTAAAGTTGAAAAGATTTTATGAGATCCAATGTACTTTGACTTTGAATGAAGTTTATTGGAAATCCAATAAAGCGACAGCTATTAAAAGTACCCTCGCTCGGCTTTCGGCTCGCTTGGAGCGAATTACGCTCTAATAGAAACTCGCCTCGCGGATATCAAAGTTGGCAGTAGGCTCACTTTGTTAAATATCGTTTACACAAATAACAATTTATTATCATGGCAAAGGGAAAATATTGTTGTGAAAGTCGGATGGATTACGTTTACAAAACATAAAGTTATTAATTTACAGCTATACTTCAAATTAATTGTTCGTAATTAAACTGTGGAACTTCCAGAGGTATTCTCAGATTGCTTCCTCATTAACGGTTGTAACATCGCGGATATTAAATTTTCTTAGTTAAAAGGAAACTTCTGTTTCGGAAAAAATCTGGAATAAATACCGCCTCCAGTGCAGTATTAGAGTAGTTTTTTTATACAAGCTATATCTGCTCTGTCTGTCTAGCACAAATCTAGCAGGAAAACGCGCGCAAAATTCTGCTCGAATATGTTTTTAAATGTTTCAATATAATTTGTCACACTTTACAATACTTTCTTAGTATCTTCTAAGTAACTAGTAACTAGTATCTTCGCTCTCACTTCTCTTATAGCGCTCTCCAGTCGTTTCGTCATTGCTGAAGATCGTGGACCTGGCGTACTGCTCTCAAACGAATTAATCTACCGGTTTCTGTTGGTGGTCATTTGAGGGATATGATAAAATTTAAGCCTGTTGGACTCCCTCACCCAGTCGGACCACGCAGTTGGTGAGCGGACTTCTCTTAGCAATCAGTGCCGAAATGGCAATAGTGAAATTGCTTCATTATCCCGGCGTGTATAGCCTGCCGTTCAGCGTATTTGTATTAACAGGGCTATTGCTGGCGCAAGAGAAGTCTTATCAATGGGACATCAACAGAGCAAACAGACTAAGGGCCTGTTTCACCACCTTCTTGATAAGTGTCTCATAGCCTAAACGTAAGTTTTGTCGCTTTCTTCCTTTATTTCAAGTGACAAAGACAAAAGTCGTAGATAGCTTTCCGATACTTATCAGAAGGCGTTGAAACAGGCTCTAAGTAGTTGAACTTTAAAATACAATTTAGCTGTTCCACGTGTACTGAAAACCGGTCTATCTTTGCTTACAACTTCGTTACGTAACTTAACACGTTCAAAAGCTCTTAAACATTGTAAGCATTTTCAAGGTCACTGTTGTCTCACCCTTTCCAAGTAATCAGAGCGATACGAGCATTCAGCAGAACAGTCTGATGTAACAACGTTATCCGGTCATATTTTTATTCTTGGAGGAAATATTAGTGAAATACTCAGGAAATAATATGAGCTATCAAGATTTTATTAATTCTTGTTTTTCAGCTTTGCGTTCCTTATAATAACGACCGAGTACAATTAAGCACGATAACAATGCAGGGCGTACTCTAGCACGTTAGCCCGATGATATACATATTAAAATAGGTTCGCTGGAAGTGGCTAGATGAGAAAGGCCAACACATCGAGTTTTCAACTCGATGTGTTGGCGCTCTTTAGAAAAGGCTTATGTTCCATGGGTTGATGTGATGATGTTGCTTAATATTATCGTAGGACTTTAATGCGACTAAGTAAAAACGCGCAGAGAACATCTAGCGTTTGACGGAAAAAAAGTGTTATCGAAACTGCACATTTCGGCACCTAAGGCTATACATAATGTTTACCACTGGCATCGAACTATTACGCTTAGAATGGAAGTTTCTAACAAATTTCCGCTCGAAACGTAAGCTATAAACCAACCCATGTGTGCCCTGTAATTACATTTGCCGACACGCACACAAGCGCATGAGTACCTTGAGCACTGACGCGACGATAGCCTTTTAGGCTTGCTAAAAACGGCTTATCGCCGCGTCGACGACTGCCTTTCTTTACCTATTTATTCTAATACCACTGGATTATTTAAGTACATAATATATCAATTATTGCCATCGTCCTTACTCGATCCATCAAGTTAAGGTCAGTGCAGCGCCGGCCGCCTTCGAGACACGGCCGGCGTAACGCACCAGCTGTTCAAAAGGCCACCTTGCCTTATCATTTTGGCTAAGCTCTCACTTATTGTTATTATGTGAAACAATCCTACTAATATTATAAATGTGAAAGTGTGGATGTTTGTTACTCAATCACGCTGCAACTACTGAACCGATTTGGCTGAAATTTTGAATGGAGATAGCTTATGCCCTGACTTAAACTTAACTTAAACATGGGCTACTTTTTATCCCGGAAAAGTATTCCTGTGAGACTAAAATATATATAGACTTCCAAAAACGCGAGAGATGGCGTTGACTGTTCTTAGGTAAATCACTTTTCTGGAAAAATCCACAGTTCCCACGGGATTTTGATAAAACCGAAATATATATCTATAGCAGCTATAGCAAACTTCCTTGAAAGTTGGTATAAAGTTTGGAAAAGGGAGCGGGAACGGGAGCCGGAAATCCACGATTCTCTCGGGATTTGTGAAAAACCGAAATTCACGCGGGCGAAGCCGCGGGCAGAATCTAGTCAAATAATAAGTAATTAATGGGGGGCGACAAGGTTTGTTCAAAATTTTATGTTCATACTCAATGTTACTACCAAGTAGGTACCAACCCTTTGATCCAATCAATGCGAAAATTCGACTCCCAATTAGGGAGAGACTAGAGATATCTAACCAGCCTTAGAAAATAGAACATCCATACGAACCCATATTTAAACAGGCATCGAACTCTAGTTCCATAACGCGAGGCGAAGAGGCGATTTATTGTAACCCAATACTGCATCAGGAAGACAAACATTAATTAAAGGATGAAAAATAATAACATATCAGTGTTATCAATCGAAACACAATTGTACTAATTCTGTTATACTAAACTAAATGCCAGCCAATCCGCATTGGAGCAGCGTGACAGGTCTAAGCGCTAATTCCTTCACTACTATGAGAGAGGATGCCTGTGCCCAGCAGTGGGACGTTAAGAAGCTGTCGTCGTGGTGGAAACTAAATTGACAGCTCCAAATGTATGTATCCTTTTCCGCAGGGACCACTGTGATAAGGAAAGCACTATTTTTACATCTTTCAATTTAGTAGAGATTATGTACAACAGAATACTTGTATAAACACTTTGCTAAAACTAAGCCCTTCAACAGCCAACAAGACCAAAAAAACTTACGAGCAAATTTCTTGATTGGAAGCCAAATTGGACCGCTCAATGTTTCAGAGGTCATAAATTCATAATACTTACCAATAATTGAACTGTTTTACTTCTTTGAATTTCTAAATTGAATAGTTCTTTTGAAAATCGGAGCGGTCTACTGATCCATTATAACAATTCGTTGTAAGACAAACGTCTATGAGGTTAGACGATAGGTCATGCGTCAGTCAATTCCGACCATCATGACTTATGGGGCAGATAATGTTCTAGATGTCGGTCATGATCAATCATCAAATATCCGTCGTTCACAGCAGTGGTAGTGGTAACAGGTAAAACTTATAGTAAACCTATCGGCTAATGAGCGCCGACGGAAAACAATACTGTAGTCTTACCAAAAATAATTGAAACAAGCGTTTTTTTTAAACAATACTACAGTTTGACAGATTTGCAATACACAAACTGAAAAACGTCATACTTAATCAGCATTTAAACATTCATATTGAACTTAAAATTAATTTGAGCATAATTTTTTTTAACTAGTCTTATTAGTCTTATTAGTTCTTATGATTATTATCTACGTAATGTACAGAAGCCCTGAAAGTGATTTGTAAGTGATAAGGGTATGGCATGTTTCTGGAAAACATCGAAAAGACGACAAAGTTAAATACAAAAGAGGCCTTTCAAACTACTGTGCATCTACTATGCCCGAATTTAACATCATAAACCTATGAAAAAATACTTACAAAGAAACACTAATGTAGGTCATATCCTGGCGGCATCGCTCAAAATTCAAATTTATTCATGAAAACACTTTATACCACCATTTTTCAAAGACAATATCCATACCGCATGTCATGTGTTTGCGTCACAAAGAAAAGGTTCACTGTATGATAAATTAAGTGACTCCTGTAAATGTATTGTATGTGTTTAGGAATAGCATGATAGTCTCCTGCAGGCCTAAGATACGGCGAAAAATTCCACAGATAAGTAAAAATTACATTTATCTCTACTTGTGACGTAACGAGACGAATCTCGTGTGCCGCCATGTTAGTGACAGTAGACATATAGAGATAAAACGTGTAGAGATAATTTACTCGTGTGTCGCATGCTAGCCCAACTGGTCTCGTTACTGTAGTTTCCTTTGTGCTACGTCACACAGAACAAAAAGCTCTTACGATGAACTATGTATAACAATACCCCATTACACATTGTCCCTTCCGTGATTTCCGTGAAAACATATTTCATGAATTATTATCATCATCATTCCATTATTACCAGCACACTACACAGGGCACGGGTCTCCTCTCAAAATGAGAAGGCTGTATAGTCCACGACGCTGACCAACTGCGGATTGGTAGACTTCACACGCCTCCTTTGAGAACATTATGAAGAACACTCAGGCACGTAGGTTAAAGTAAGTGTTATTGCTGAAAACGCACATAACTCCAAAAATTTGAAGTGCGTGCCGGGGATCGAACTCGGTCCCCCCGAGAGGGAGGCCGAAGCCTTAACCACTAGGTTTTTCATGAAGATACAGTCTAATATAAGTCTTTAGACAAAAATTGTCAATTCCAAAATCAAATCTCTTACGGCATCTTCAAAGTTGTAAATGCTTCTTCAAAGTTCAAAGCTACAAGTCACAGCAAATAAGTCGACCGGTGACCTTCAATGCGCAGACATCGAAAATGAGGTATCTCGGGGTGTGAGGGGGTCGCGGGGAGGGCGTGGGGATCGTTTGTAAGCACTGGTTAGCTCTCGCGGATCCCTCGTAAGCGCTGATTGGCTCTCCAATCGTATTGTGTCCCGCCCACTCGTACGAAGCTGCGCGCACTTGAAGGTCACCGGTCGACTTACGTGCCGGGGGTTATATATTATAACACATAGAAAGTAAGGGATCACTTGACCCGGGTCCAAGAATCTGACCCATTTAATCTTTGAGGATGGATCACTACACTGAGTACACAATACAGTGAGGCAAAAGAAAAATCTCACTTCTGACATCAAATATCACACTACCGCGTACAGGACATTAGACAGGAGATCCTAAAGCCTCTCAGTATGCAGCTTAGGTGCGACCGAAATTGGTTTTATTTTAAAAACCTTGAACCGAAAATTTAAAAAACCTTGCAAACTGGTCGATCTCTCACAGAGAATGTCTAAGTAGTAGCTGCGGTTATTTTAATGAGTGCATCCCTACATATTCTAGATTGCTACACAAGGATATCGGGTATCTTTAGATTCTCCCGGAACAAGAAGGGGTGTCAACAGATTCTATTATAAGAATGCAGATTAGCGTGATCCGGGCCGCAATGCCGTTGTTGAATAAGGCCGGGTGGCGCCGCGGTGCGATGCTTGCGTCACCACGGCTTCAGTGTTGCATGCTAATAATATCAATCCATCGGTATCCCGTATCCATAAAACATTTTTAAATTTATTGACAGCTTGTTTACGTGATCCAGCATTTTCGAGCTTATTGACTTACTATGACTTTAGTCAGGTCCAGAGAATTGTGCTTGAAGCGCCTTCTAACCAGCATGCGCAAAATACGAGAAACCCCAGTAGGTACCACAAGCATCTAAAGGCATTATAATTGGAGATTCAACTAAGGGTTAATGGTACCTAATATTTATGTGCGAGTATACTTCCTAACGTTAGTTATAATATAGAGCCTCAAACTCTGGTGTTTAGGTACATTGCCTAATTTTGGTCCACTAAGGGCTTGTTTCACCACCTTCTGATAAGTGTCGGATAGCTGATTCACATATTTAGTCTTTGTCACTTGACATAAAGTAAGAAAGTGACAAAACTTATGTTTAGGCTATCCGACACTTATCAGAAGGTGGTGGAACAGGCCCTAAGTGTCGAGCCTTTCAGCTACAGTTTTGCCAATATTCGGGTTACATCAACTATATTATATGAAATGGTTTAGATTACACGCAATTTCTTACTGCCGAAAAATACGTAGATACGTTAAAAAGCCGACAATTTAAGTCAATCGAACACAATTTACCGAAATAAATAGTAATAAAGAACTTAATGGCGGAAATATTTTTCAATCGGCCACAAGGGCAAACTAGAGCGAAAATAAATCACAACAATTGCCAGTGAATGTTTCGAAGCGATCAATATTATGGATTCAGAGTCGTTTTTTCGGATCGATGGTTCCATTATTTATTTTGCAAGTCAAAGGAATAGAAATTCGTTCCAATAAATATCTTTTTATTTTATTAAGATGCAAAGAATTATATACCATGACCACGCCATCCAACATGGAATTCAACATCATTATGATATATTTTTTTGTAATTTCTTAATATCGAGCATTCAAACAGACGGATCACCAGATTTTAATTGATTAACGTCCGCGTCGCCATGAACATCTGTTAATGCATTGTCAGATGATTTTCCTTAAATAAACCCATATCCTTTTGAGGGAACCCTCCAGTCATATCAGTTGCTGAATATTGGTTTTATTACTGGCGTCTGCACACGGTGGAATTTAGCAATGGAGATTTGGTTGTACTAGTATGTACTACTGAAGTAAGTTGAAGTGGAAATGGGCGGGGCACATAGATCGAGGAACCGATAGACGTTCGAGTCCCAAGGTGCTGCAATGACCTCGTGACCTCGTGCGGGAAAGTGCAGTGTTGGCAGACCCTCCACAAGGTGGACTGACGACTTCTGACAAATCGCAGGAAGCCATAGGGTGAAGGGTCTAAGTTTCGAACGACTGCGACGTTTGGAAGTCCAAGAGTGGATGTATATCGGTTGACAACGACGGCGACTTAGAGTACACATAATAATTATGTTGTTGGCCGTGCTCCCAATCAATTATTCCTTAGGACTACTGTCCAAAATTTTTGTTGTATTATTTCCAAGAAAATTATCTTGAATTGAATTCCAAGAGTCTAAAGTCTAAATCAACCAGTCTGTGTTGTATTTGGATATTATGTAAAACTGTCTCTACATTGCCAAGACAAAATTGTGATTCGCACAAACAACTTCGCATGTCAACGTGCCTAGCGTGACTTCACTGGTATTACCGATCTACCAGTCGCAAGTCGCAACCACATCATGCTCTTACCTTACCAATCATTATTCTACACCGGCAAAACAAATAAAAGTTGTGCTATGGAATAACGGAGCAAAAAGCTGTTTAACGTTCTGCGGTTTCATAAATAAAACTAATTTGACTGCAGGACTAGTAAATTAAAAATAAATCTTCAAATCATTTCCTTATTGAAATCGAAATACGAACTGAGGTAAGCTCTTTTTGCTCGACCGAATCAATCGGAATCCACACCAACGAAATAAGATCAGACATAGCTAAGAATCGAACCCGGGACTTCTCACTTGAGGCTACAGCGCACAGTCCTGCATCAGAGAGGTCACGTTGCATAAGTTAGGATGCTCTTTATCGACATCGTATCACCAGCCGTATTATCCGTCATTATTAGTAACCTTCAAAATAATCAAATAAGAAACCAGCCCTTCAGGCATACTGCTGTGTTATTCTGTAACTTAGTTAGCAACTGAAAATAGTTGCCAACGAATTAGTTTGATATACATTGCTGCTTTACTGTGGGAAATATAAAGTGTTTTCATAATTTTACACAGTAAAGCAGCAATGTATATCTAACTAATTAGTTGGCAACTATTTTCAGTTGCTAACTAAGTTACAGAATAACCCCCCTGGTACGACCACAAACATAGTATTAAGTACTAATGGGCAGTGGGCACGGCACACAATAGTATTTTATTTTGCCTGTCAGTAGTTTTTTATATACAATTATACATATGCGTATGAAGAGAATAGGAACTTGTTAAATACTACCTACTTATCGAAGCTATGTAGCTACTAAGCTACCGATAGATAAAGGTCGATATGGCATAGAAATAACATCCGTAATAAGCATTTTCCATAAATTTTATTAAAATATAAAGGTGCGTCCAGACTTGAACATTTCACCGAACCGAACAGCGAACATTTCGGCGAACTTGTTACGCTCAATGTGGACGGCGCGCTTGGAGCGCTTGAGATGGGTTACTGCGTAACAGTTCGGCGAAATTTCGCCGAACTGTTACGCAGTAACCCATCTCAAGCGCTCCAAGCGCGCCGTCCACATTGAGCGTAACAAGTTCGCCGAAATGTTCGCTGTTCGGTTCGGTGAAATGTTCAAGTCTGGACGCACCTTAATTGAGTCGGTGTGCAATCATTTTGTTTTATTACTTCCACATAGACATACCCACCTCCAAGACTACGGAGTAGTAAAATTAACAAAGTGTATTAGTATTCAAATTGCATAATAGTGTTTATTATACAACAATAGACACTCCGTAGTCGTACGACAGTGTTATAAGACTTCCTACAATGACACGGACAAGTGACCGCAATAAATGAGATAAATTAAGTAAATAGCAAAACAATTTCAAATAAGTAAATTATTATATTAGCAAATATAAAAGCTGTGATAGCCTAGTGGTCAGGACGACCGACTTCTAATCGGAGGTCGTGGGTTCGATCCCGGGGCACGCACCTCTAACTTTTCGGAGTTATGTGCGTTTTAAGTATTTAAATATCACTTGCTTTAACGGTGAAGGAAAACATCGTGAGGAAACCTGCATGCCTGAGAGTTCTCCATAACGTTCTCAAAAGGTGTGTGAAGTCTGCCAATCCGCTTGGCCAGCGTGGTAGACTATGGCCAAAACCCTTCTCACTCTGAGAGGAGACCCGTGCTCTGTAGTGAGCCGGTAATGGGTTGATCATGATGATGATTATATAGCATAACAAGGAAGAAAATGTTTATTTATGAATAGAAAGTATGTATGTATATGTACCTAAAGGTGCGTCCAGACTTGAACATTTCACCGAACCAAACAGCGAACATTTCGGCGAACTTGTTACGCTCAATGTGGACGGCGCGCTTGGAGCGCTTGAGATGGGTTACTGCGTAACAGTTCGGCGAAACTTTCGCCGGAAACGTTCGGTTCGGTGAAATGTTCAAGTCTGGACGCACCTTAAAAAAATTGGTTGTCTGTAAAGTCGGTTTACGGACGATAATTTTACGTGATAACATATTATGAAAACATTGCCACTCTATCGCTTGTTTCGTGCTCTCGCTTGCACGCGGTACGTGACAATGAGTCATGCTTTTTCGTGCGTTTAGTTGGCGTTCATCGATTTATAAGACATTATCACGTCGAAAAGTTTCATGCGTATATTCACATTATTTGAATTTCATAACTGATCGAGGCCCCGATGCTTTGGGATTGAAAAGCAAGTAGAATAGAATAGAAAAGTTTTTTATTCAAATAAACTTTTACAAGTACTTTTGAATCGTCAATTGAATCTACCACAGGTTCGGAATGCAGTTCCAGCCGAGAAGAACCTGCAAGAAACTCGGCGGTTGCTCTTTTTTAAAAATAACATTATAAAAATTATTATTATTAATGTAGATAGATACTGTCCATAATACAACCACTTTTTGTATTATGACGATGAAAGATTGTGTTTGAGACAACGAAATTATAATGGAAAGATAATAAGACCAATTACAATTCTTAATATTTCCAAATAGGCCGTATCTATCATGGATCGAAGCGAAGATCTTCTTACAACAATAACGTAAGTCAATTTCGACAGGCTATATTTTTATCAGAGATCATATTTCGGGCTTGTGCCAGCGATATCTCGTTATATCGCTGTAATCCGGCAGCCCAATGGCTGCCTTAAATAAAATATCAAAAAGATGGAGGGTGACTTATTCAGGTCACACGGATTGTCTAAGAAAAGACAGATATATTTTGGAAGATTTCCTATCCTTGACATATTCTAAACACTAAAAAAGGAAGTTTGCTACAGGTATTTTAAAGTGAACAACCAACATAACAATTCGAACAGGTGCCATGGCCACCATATGACTTGAAATATTAAAAATAACTCCAAGCACTTTCCAAGCAAGAGATTCTTACCCAAAAACATCCAACTCGTTTTTGTCACATTTCTTTTAATTCCATCAAGTCACTTGATGCACATCAAAGTTTAACTTTGCCAAACACTTTTTGCATTCTTCATAAGACATGCCAAATTCGTTCGTTGTGTAAAAAGTTCTGCAGCAGCGGTGCCATATGATAATGGTTAAAGTTCCGTTTGCCGTATCGCGTGAAAGAAAAGGTTTCTGGTGCCATTGTTCAGCCAACACAATGAAAATACCCGTTAAGTGCTGGCGGCGTATACAAACGTAACTTCCTAGAAAGTTTTTTATTATGATGCACTAGGACTGATGCCAGATAGGGGCTGTAGTGTGCCGGTGTCGCACCATTTCAATCAATTTCCAATTTCAACCATTTCAACGCATTACGTTTATATGGAATCTTTGTATTTGTCACAAAAACATAGCTAGCCACCATAAAAAGATTTATATTGCAAAAGCTTAACAAACAATAAGATCAAGCCGAGATTAGGATCAAGATTTCAAGAATATGAATTGCAGTGAAATTACACAGTAATTACAGTTCACCCGGCATCACTGGTTATGGGCAGTTATGGGTATCTCCAATCCTCAAAACATTCAATATCCAGAATAAAACCTCTTATCAAATGTATCCGCATAATGTAGTCACAATATTCACCTACTACAGTTAACATAATAAATTAATTTTAAGACGGTCATAAAACAGAACAATAATAATATATTCTACAATTTTCTACAGTAGTTTTAACTATTTATTCAAATTTACTAAAGCGTATATACAAATTGAGAGCAAACGTTATACTTTTTCATGTCAATAAACTCATTAGAACGTAATCATTTCGTGCACAGATTGGGGGCTCGGCGTCTTGGGCCAAATTTGCTCCATCGTAAACCGTGGGCGGAGCGTGGGCCGCCAGAGTGTAGACGAAATTACCCGAGATTCGTCCAATAGACGTTCGTTGATTGCCCAAACTTCCTTTGTCTTTGTTTAGTATCTCTATTGGAGGTTCGTGATTTACTTAGTAATTTAAAACTGAGACTCCATGGCCTGAGGATCTCCGCGGCGAACTAAAAAAATACGAATATATAACTCTCAATAGTAAAAATAATCGTGCGAGATATTTCACCGCGGTTAATTGCCTCATCTGTTCACTGGTGGCAGAAGAACTGGCTGGTTTTTTACGCAAAAACCAGCCACTTCTTGGCTTGGTACCATTCCACGAAGAGCTTGACATGTACTGGAATTGGATTACGATAAAAGTTTTGCTGTAAAAATTTCAGTAAAAACTGTGAAATGATAAAAAAATTCAGATTCATTTGAAAATTACTTCAAGGTAGGTTATGTAGCTTACATTTAACTAAACATTAAAAGTTGTACTGCGGTTGGTTTTCCCCTTGATGTAGTCAGTTGTTCACACTCTTCATTTCCTACGAGCTTTTAATTCCAGTTGAAACGACCCTCAGTCAAGGAAGCGTATTGACACAATCTTGTCACCTGACGAGCTAGGAAACGAGGCCTTTACTGTGTGATATTTTTCTTCATATTTTCTCTGTCCTAAATTATACTGAAATTCTTTTCTAACTGAATATGAGACCCAACTTTGGAAGTTTATAAAGCTTAGTTTGCTTTGAAACGGCGTAAAGAAGCTTATTTTATTTTTTGGATACTGTACTCATGGAGGTGTTGAGTTTGGATCCTTGTCAGAAATACTGGATCCATGTCGGAAATTTAACGTTTACTGTCATTTGAATTGACAGAATCCTATTACGGCACATATTCATCGTATCGTTTAGAGATTGTTATTATCCATCTATTAAAATGGTTCTTGTTCCGTACATACTTAATCTCTGTTTGGCATTTGTGTATTCATGGGATACATCTTATAACGAACGTCCTCTTTCCTCTCTGAGATTTATTTATTATATCGAGCCAACATTCTTCGCCCAAGTGGCCTCAATATAAGCATTTCGCACATTATTTACTAACAGTGCACGTGTATCTTCACAATATACAACTGCTACCTACTAGCAGTTAGAAATTTTGGTGTAGATATGTGACAACGCAATCAGAATAGGCATATAGTTCTTATAGAAAATTCATAATTCAAATCTCGGGTAACGAATCCTAACCTAGCTTAACTTTTTATCTTTGTTTAACTTTTTTTTTAAATTTGAAAAAAAATATATATATTAGATACAGTTATTTCTTCGCAGGAAGGTACGGAAGCGATTAAAACTTGGCGGAATGATAGAAAAGTGGGCGAAATCGAAACCTTGTCTAGACAAGGTGCGTCTATTAGGTAGGTACTACATCACGATTCACGACAAAATGATATCCGATGAAAGAACACACGCAAACCCTTCGAATTGTCAAATAATAAACACTATTGTGAGCTTAAGCAACGGAATATTAAATGATAAATTATCAAAAATAAACTATTTATTAGCGTTCATTTGTTCACCGGCTTTTAGAAACATAACAGCTACAATATGCAGCGCATATACCGGGCGAGCACGTTGTATACTTCGTCCTACGCATCTACAAAATGGAACATCCTTTGTACCACATTCGCAGCGAATTGTTAGCAAACTCCCCGAGAGCAAATAGCACCGGTCCATAAATAAAAGTGAATGCATTCCGGTGAAGTATACTCCTAAAATGTAGTGCTGTTTTTGTCCTTAAAAAGGAAAATGTTCTCCAAAAACTATGTGCATCCACAATTCGTATCTTTTGCTTCGGGTACTGAAAAGAAAATAATACTAAGAAAATACCATATTGTTGCACATTTAAGAAAAATAGACAATACTGTTAAAAGTACAAAAATATCGCAGTCAATTCTTCTAAGATACGAGACACCCGGTCCCGATGCGTGAGTCTGATTCGTGCTTGGTTTTATTTTGTTACAAAAATCAACCTTTTTTAAGAAGCCTAATTAATTTTATCTCAAGAGTACCCAAAGTATATTAGGCAGAAACATGGGCGTGAAAATGGCACTTCAGTTGATTAGGAGTTTAAAAACCAGGAAGTAAATGAATTTATGAAGTACTATATCGCACAGATTCTGTATCATTTAAATGAAAGCAATAGTCGGTGCACGATAAAGTTTAAGAACTTTGTTTTTATTAATTTATTAGTTACAAGCGGAAACCCGCGACTTCGTTCGCGTGGATATTGGTTTTTAAATATCCCGTGGGAATCATTTTGTCTTTCCTAAGCTCCTTTGAGCTCATACCTTGCTAAAAACTGTCAAAAGTTCACTGGCGGATGTTTAGGTAGATCAAAATGTAAGCATCCGCCAGTGAAAGTCCCATCAAAATCGATCTAGCCTTTGAGAGATTAGTCAGTAATCCTTAAAGTATTTCCTTTCTAACAAAAAAAGAATGAATGAAATCGGACCACGCGTTAATGAATTACAGCTAAGTACACATTTTGACTTTCATCCCCTCTCCCAAGGGAACCGTGCTGAATTTCGGGATAAAAAGTATCCTATACTTATGTTACTCCGTAGTATGAACTTAAATCATACCGAGTTTCATTTCAATCCATTCAGTAGTTTTTGCGTGATGCGCGCACAAACATACAGACAAACAGACAAACAGATAAACAGACAAACAGACAAACAGATAAACAGACAAAAAGACAAACAGACAAAAATTTCAAAAATAGCATTTTTACGTTCTATTACTTATCCCTAACATCCCCCAGTTATTATTTTGCAAAAATCTTCAATGTACAGATACGGCAAGTCTACGATTTTATTATATGTATATAGATAGATTACAACTAATAAACTGTCATTTTGGATCTTAAATACATACAATCTAGTTAGAACAAAGACGTGCCAAATAAAGAAATGCGATGAGAAAATGAGATGAAAATTGGATGTGAAACCGAGCGGTTAATAAATTTACGAAGCACTTTTGGAGTGTTGATTCCCGCCTACGAAATATTACGAGCTTTTAACCCCTAATGAGTTGGGAATGAAATGAGATGGGACGAAATGGCTCAAGTGGGAAATAGGTTGTGCATGAATAATTTATTCTCCACGTGACGGCGGGGAAATACCAAACCATATTATATTTTAACCTTCAAGGCGTGAAGCTTCTTGATTGATCTGGACGAATAAACAAGGAGCAATTTCAATGGCCGCCATCTCAATCGTTGCCTCAACCGCTAGAGGTCCACTGCTGGACATAGAGGTCTCCTGTAAGGATCACCACAAAACACGGTAAAACTCAACAAGTACTGATATAGTCGGACCGATATTTAAAGTATTTGGGCGCAGTCTTATTGTAACTTAGTAAGATTCGATCCTGCTGCTAGTGATAATTGGGTGAATCGAATTGGATCAATGAAGTCTGAATTGGTGGATGATTTAAGAATACGATCAAATCAATGACCTCGCGACATCATGAGTAATTTTTGAAATCAGATTACCTTAATTGCCGTCGGTTGTAAACAGTAATAGACTGTACAGCCCTATTCAAGATTACGTTTATGGTACAGAGTACAGGCTCCACTATCGAAAACATTGTACATGCACTTGGGTCCAACATTTACCAATATTTATCTCTCAACTCGTGATAATACATGCATGCGACTCACGTGATATCTGGCGCGTACAATCAAGATGAGCTCGGAATAGAATAAAATCCTCTCACCGAGTCCAATGGGAATACAAGATCGTCTTCGACTGTGGTATTTTCCTCGTATGTGGTTACACCACATACATCATGGTTTTACCATATTTTTTTATTTTAAATAGGAATTAAGAGGCTGTATGTATACGAACGTTTTAGATAATTTAATGCCTATTCAATGAGCGCCAAATTAGCTCACAAATCACAATATCTCATCAGGTCACACTTTAGAAATAAATATAATGGACTCAAAATATGAACATGTTAATTTAAACAAAGAGTTTATTTCTTAAATTGCCATGTCCGTAAAATACCTGTAATCCAGTTTATATATCCCCATTAATAAAGTTAAATAACATTTTCAGATCAAAATGCGCTATTATAACTAGTCTACCAATCAGCACTTGGCCAGTGCGGTGGACTACGGCCTAACTCTTCCCATTCTGAGAGTAGACCTGTGCCCTGTATAATGGGCCGGTAACTGGTTGATAATTATGATGGAATTATAACAACTCACAAATATATATTTTTTCTTATACGCTGAATTATAGGGATATTTCTCAAATTCTCGAAGTAGGTATATAATTTGTACACGCGTTCAAAAATGGATCCAAATGATGTCAGCGGATGCGTGAACACTGCGGTAAATCCAAAAGCAGAGTTAAATTTCGAAGAATAAAATGGTTTCGTAGAGTGTACCATAAAAAACCAAAACGGCAATTATAATGAATGTATTTAAGTTAAAAGTTTACAAGTCATAACAATTCCCAATTATTTTGTAAAACCTAATTATTGATTTCCAGCTAGTTTGGGCGTATATAAACATTGAAAGATACCCCACTCAAAGATACATTCACTTGATGAACCATTCTAAGCGAATCGCAACCGCTGGATACAAGTGGCACAAGATCGTGTCTATGGATCGTGTCTGTGTTCAATCTTTGCAAGAGAGTTAGCAGTGTACATCTATCAGATGACGACGACGATGAAGATAAAATAATCAACAATTAAATTAGACTATGATTACCAATGTACTTAAAATACGCCCTTGTAAAATAAACAAACAAAAACTTATACTCATCAATGGACATTCCGCAAAGAATAGACGATTGTTTGAATGGCTGCGCAGCGCACATGTGTTCGGCGTTCGCACATCGCATCGCCTTGGTCTAGTCCCAATCCCAGTGGCCATTGTCCGTCTAACAAAGGCCGCAAGATGGCGGAAGATTAGTAGGTGTATACGTACATCGCTTTAGAAGTTCTCCCAACTTCGACCGTATAGACCACACGAGTAGATACATAGACTGTGAAGATGATAATTACATTGAAAATTACTTTGATCATCAGTTTGTTGTTAAGGATAACAAGATAGGTAGTAAAAAAACAACATATTTAACGGAAATCTGACCACGGAGCAAAATCGAACCACAGACGGATATTATTATACAAATTAATTAAATGCTAATATCACCGATTTTAGCGTTTGTACAAAATTTCATTTACGGTTAACATGCAGATAAGATTCAAACTTCATTGGTGTAGGGCTCACTCGAGAGTAAATCCTCTTAATAAAATAAAATCCGCCTTCTGATGTTTCCGCAATAAAGCGTAGATGGATCACCGATTCATCGTCCACACAATATATTTAACTCACGAGAAATAAAGCCAACTCATTCTACCTTCACCTTTGTATATTCGGAGTTCGGACCACTAGACCACAACTTGACGCTGTAACCGTGACCTTGCCCTTGTCACAAACAGCAGGAGTTAGCAGATGATTGAATTACGACGAAGTGGTAAAATTCTTATGTGAAAACCTGGGGATCGATTACCTATCTAAAAATTATTGCTAGTGTCGCGATCGCATTCACCTCTGATTGGCGGACATCCTTTCGCTAATGGTTAAAATGTATGTTGCATAAAGAATACCATTTCAGCTAATCATCACAATTGAGATTGTAGTAATGACTGATGCAGCTAATTACACAATCGGGGGCTGGTACGATGCAATAGACCAGAAACCGTAATTAAAACATAAGGAGGCCTGTTAGAGGAACATACGATATCGAATAACAAATAAAAAGCAGCCTGACACTCCTTGCAAAATAGGTACAGTCGTTTCGAGAAACATACAGACAGAACTAAAAAAATAACAAGTATCATGCAAGTATATGGGTTTTTATATCTAACGTCCAAATAACTGAATGAACTCAAAGGCAATTATTTCGTCACGGAATCCTAACTAAATAAATATGTGATATAGTCACTAGTATAGGTACTAGTATATGTAGTAGTAGGTACCCAACACAGCAGAACCCAAATGCAATATAGTTTGGTGACATAGTACTTCCAAATAGAAACATAAACCACCGACTTATAACTTTAAAAGGACGGAAGAACTGAGCCTAAGGGCAAAAACGCCCCAATTTCAATAATCCCTCAGGCGCCAAATGGCATTCACAAAGCCAACGGTCTGTTTCAAATTGAGATTATTTTGGTATTTGGCTGTCCTCTCTCCGGGGCCTACTTTAGAAATGACAATGGGATGTATTCAATCAATGAACAATTTTTACAGGCTAACATTTATCCTCAGGCAAAGATTTAAAGATGCATTCAAAATTGCATCAAAAGTAGAGCTCGTTTTAAAGAAAATCTTCAGAACATAACTTTATGCATAATTATGCTTTGTGCCTCGGGGCTCGGGAGCGAGCTTGTTTTATGCAAGCCCTTTAAGTTAAATTAGCAATTTCTTTGAAATGGAAATTTGTTGAACTTTTTTAATACAAATCTACTGCATAATGAAATTATTGCTTGCGTCGTTTTTGATTTAAAAAAAATATCTTAATGTGACTGTCACCAAGACTAATAGATTAGAATAATCATTGTTATCACATGAAACCACAAGCTAGTCGTATAAACGCAATTAATATCTGGTAATGATTTTACTAGCTAGAGGTTATGATGATGATACGGACGATAAAGTAAACCTTAATTGCATAAATCGTATAAAAAAAATTAGGTACAATCAAAACCTCAAGCTAATCACAATTAAGAAATTGATGTTTGATAACATGTAGGATAATATATTATGATCTCACAAATAATTAGAGTGTCTAAGAACTATAAGCTTCTATAGATTAAGCTCTAATAAGCTACTAATGATACCGGAAAGGAGCTAAGAAAACGAAGAAGTATAAGAAACTACACTAAAATCAGGCAAAAGGTAAATCGCCCGGTGCCTATACAGAGCCAGGATCAATCAAAAATATCCACTTGAGCTGTACTACTAATCACAACGCACATCACAAGGAGCAGTAAAGAGCTATCGAATGACAAATTGAGTCACAAAGGGGAGGTCAAATGCATCAGTTAGTTAATGGGCCAGTTAAAATGGCAACATAGTAACTTGTATACATTCAATGATTGAAGTACGTACCCTACTTAATTCAATCTTATAATTAGAAATGCGGTTATTACCACGAATGTTTGAAGTGTTCTTTTCTTATAAACAGCGTACAATTTTTAACTGTTACTGTATACTGTTCATATAAATCATCGGAGCATTTTGTGTAACAACACTTCGCATCAATTTTATGCGGTGCCTATGTCTTGATGGGAATTAACTAATTTTAATAAAAATATACATGATAGATATAATATATCAATCTCTATAATATTAGCATGTGAAATGTTATATTTTGCAAACCGATATAAGTAATGCTACATAATAAAATAAAAACATTTCTTTCCGGATTAGTCCAGAATCCGCGGCACTGCACGAGTTTAATTCGCTAGTGGCCGGTATTTTACCAGATTTACGTATCGCCTAATACGATTTGTAAAATGGGTTTTTGTCAGCCCCATTAACAGAGCATCGGTCTAGACGCGAGATATCAGTAAAATAAGATATCACCCTCCAATCCCCGGCGTCCGATGAACTGTCTCGCCACATCCCCCACCCATCGCTTCATTGCGAAATAGTTGCACGCACAACGGTTTTATTTATTTACGTTAGGAATGATTGATAGTCATCCACGTTATCGAAGCATCGATATTAGGTCCTCTAAATAAGATTTCATTAATATTACAGTTTTTACAGATTTAACTCTTCATTAGATGTCAGGTCCCAGTTTCATCAATTTTGACTTGACTAAAGAACTATGGCATCCATTAGACGTTAAGTTTTGCTGTTAGTTTCACCACAGACACAGCAGTGATGAAACCAACAGCAAAACATAATCAAATTGACGTGCTTACTGTTTCTTACTCAAAACTGTAGCAGGTAGGTACCTAAGGCATTTTATGAAGTCAGTTTAAAACTCTGCAGATCCTGTCGCGCTAGAGTCATCGCCTCTAGAAGTTCCACTAATTAGGTCAACGCTCAGCTTAATAACAATAATAAAGGAAACATTAATTAGCAGTCTACTCTCTACACAGCCAGCCCTTTGTTCTTGTAGCAGCATAGTTTACTGCAAATACAAATAGTATAACAACTCACAATATATCAAATAATGTATATTACTTACTATTTTATAGTTGTGTAGCAGAAAAACTATGTACTATGTACCTTATGAGTCTTTACTGTTAGAACTGTGAGAGAAGTTCTGACACTCAAGCTAGCCAAATACAACCTCCAAGCGTTCTACCAATATATCTTCCTTCCAATAAAAATGCTTACAATGCTTACAATTTTTTCAATACTATTAAACTTTAACTAATGAGAAATCTTTTCGTCGCTACCAAAGACACATACAACAATTATAAATGAACGTAACAGAAATGCTTAATTTGGAAAGTTTCTAATTGCATCAACTTTAGATAAGTTGTTACGGATCGTCTAAATGTATGCAAACCGCAAACCGGTGGGTATACAAACATAATTATCGCAACATCAAACGGAATGATCGACAGCTATCAGCGAATGCCATGAGAACCGCACATTGACCTCAATACAACTGTATAAACTACAAACACTGATGCATAAACTTCGGTAAGTATAGTTTGCATATAGAGTTTTCGTAACTACGAAGCAATAATTTTCGGAAAATTGGTCTATTAGAGTAGCATTAAATTAAAAGTAGGGTTAATTCCTGGGGAAAACGATAGCAAGTACAGATATCAATTTAGTTTAGAGATCGTTTATAGTTTAAAAAATTTAAACACCATGTTACTTACTAGTACCTAAGTACTAGGAAGATGCTTTATTAAAGACTTCACAGAAACTCCCGAGTACTCCCGAGAATTGGAGAACTGGAAACTAACAACGAGGTTAATTTATCGACTATAAGTCGTCATGTACTGCGTTAACGTAGAGAATAGCACAAAGTTTCTCAGAGAGAAAATCCGGAACGCAGTAACACGCGAAAGAACTTAAGTTGTAGATGTAGCTCTAAACCTGAAGTGATGATATAGGCTAGTCACGTTTGTCGTAGGACTAATGGCTACATCCGCAAAGTCCTAGAGACTACGTCTAGACTAGAACTTAGCAACTTCTGTGAATATGTTGCCATTCAATAATAGCAGTGACCGCATAATATAGTGGTTGTTATCGATGGTATGCGACAAGCAAAGGATGTAACGAAAAATAGCAATCAGAAACGAATTGACGATGAAATCTCTCATACGAAATACAAATAAATCTTTTAGCCACGTTGCTTTATTTCGTCTGTCAAGCTTCTAGTTATTGCTCTTCAATCGCCCTATATCGTCTCGAAGCATCAATGGTCCTCCAAGCGCATCATGTGTTATGGCATTGACAATGTTAGTTGTTCAAATAAGTTAAGATCAAAAATTACTTTCACTGGTAAAAAAGTCTTGTTGGACGCCTGCCAGGGCGGCATTCTCGGATGTATCGAATCGTGCACATAAAAGGAAACGTTTTGTAATGATTGAAATTGAAAAGCGCTTGAAAGCTTCTACGTACCACTTTCTGTATACGCGTTAGGAGAGGTCTTTTAAATATTGGCGTATATCGTGATACTTTGTTTGAAGAAAAATATATACATTATTGCGAATATTTTACTTATATTATGTTTACATAGTTGTTCGGTGTTTGCGGGGTTACGTAAGTTGATGTGCCGTAAACGAGCGAAAGCGCGAAAAGTTGGCAGCAAATTATACTTACTATATTACGTAGATATAATTGGTGGATATAAACTACAACAAAAAAACAAAATCAGCCAAGTGCGAGTCGGGCCTCGCTCTTTCAGGGTTCCGTACATAATTATGAACAATATAATATTTTGGGTCTAAGAAATATTTAATTTCCGAGCTAGACATCGCAACAAACCGTGAAAGAAAAACCCAAAAAAATGTTCGTTTATTTTAGTCACAGCTTATAAACTATTTAATAAATCGTTGTTTTCAGTATTTGTTGTTTAAATAGAGCATATAGTACATAATATACTGAAATATCATATTCCCAACTAGTTTAGTTTTTGAGATAGCCCCCGTCACAAAAATGGTCTAAAACTGACAACTTTGATGGCCTCCCATTCCCTTATTTTTTGAGATAAAAATTAAAAAAATATATATTTGTACTCTACTTAATGAGCTCTAAACAATGATACCCCACAAGCTAGGGTAAAGAAAAAAATTTTTTTTCCGGCTCCTTTTTCATGTATGGGAGCCCCCCTGAAAAATAATTTAATTCAATTTCTAATTCAACATTTGATTTTGGGTTAACGTTTTACACTAAATACCAAAATTTCAGGTTTGTAACTCATTTCGTCTGCGAGCTAGAGACCTGTGACCGGCGGACAGACGGACAGACAGACAGACAGACAGACAGACAGACAGACAGACAGACAGACAGCCGAGTGACATTAATAGGGCTCCGTTTTTTACCCTTCGGGTACGGAACCCTAAAAATGTAAATCATTTTGCTTTGACGATTAGATAGAAAAAAAAATCAGCCAAGTGCGAGTCGGGCCTCGCTCTTTCAGGGTTCCGTACATAATTATGAACAATATAATATTTTGGGTCTAAGAAATATTTAATTTCCGAGTTAGACATCGCAAGAAACCGTGAAAGAAAAACGCAAAATAAGTTCGTTTGTTTTGGTCACAGCTTATAAACTATTTTATGAATCGTTGTTTTCAGTATTTGTTGTACAAATAGAGCATATAGTACATAATATACCGAAATATCATATTCCTAACTAGTTTAGTTTTTTAGATAGCCCCCGTCACAAAAATGGTCTAAAACTGACAATTTTGATGACCCCCCATTTCCTTATTTTTTAAGAAAAAAAATAAAAAAATATATATTCGTACTCTAATCAATGAGCTCTAAACAATGATACCCCACAAGCTAGGGTAAGAAAAAAAAATTTTTTTCCGGCTCCTTTCTCATGTATGGGAGCCCCCCTGAAAAATAATTTAATTCAATTTTTAATTCAATATTTGATTTTGGGTCAACGTTTTACACCAAATAGCAAAATTTCAGGTTTGTAACTCATTTCGTCTGCGAGCTAGAGACCTGTGACCGGCGGACAGACGGACAGACAGACAGACAGACAGACAGACAGACAGCCGAGTGACATTAATAGGGCTCCGTTTTTACCCTTTGGGTACGGAACCCTAAAAACTGTCTACGCCGATAGAATTAGTTAGTAGATGGTTAATATAAATACATGATATATTTATTAAATCTTACAGATTTTATTCATATCGGAAACAAATCAAAAACTATACATATAAATTTTATCGCCGATAAACCATAACTCAAAAAATAGAATGGCTGAAATATGATTGGCATTTTTACGACCCTAATGGTCGTTATGAGTTATGTTACTGCTTTTTATCTTCGCAAAACGTTACAGACTATAATAAAATAATACGTCGTTTATTGTTCTTACAAAATTGTTATTAATCGCTAATGTTTTGTTTATTTTGTTTATTTTAAGTAGTAATAGGAAAGGCATATGAGTTACGACGAAGGAAGTCTTCGACGTAAAGTGTAAAGCTAATAGCAATAAAAAGAAAGTTTCGAAAATGGAGAAGAAAGCTATGTTATTTTGGAATGTTTGTCTGCATTGGTGCAGAAGCAAATCCAGGATAGAACTAGTCGCTGAACCCAATATAATTAGAGACCAAATATGCTCGACTCATCGCATTTGGAAACCTAGAGAGGATGAGGGAGGATCGTATTTTAAGTTGTAAGAAGAGCATACTTGGGCCGTTCTCTAGGAAAAACGATTTGCTAGAAGTCTTAGGTATCTACTGGATAGAAGAAGAGGGCAAAGACCTCCAAGCTTTCAGAAAAACAGATTGGCATGGAGCGACGCATGATAGGTGTGAGTGGCGGCTTCCAGTGTCAGAGGCCAAGAGGTCTCTTAGGGTCATTTAGCCAGTGCAGAAAATATCGATGTTGGAACCTATACACAATAACTTGAAAGAATAAAAATCACCGTCCTTCTTAGCAGGAATTGTTGTGAGACAAATGTCACTCCATTTAGGGCCTGTTTCCCCACCTTCTGATATGTGTCGGATAGTCTAAATATAAGTATTGTCACTTTCTTACTATATGTCAATTATTGTCAAGTGGCAAAGACAAAACTTGTGAATAAACTATCCGACACTCATCAGAAGGTCCTTAATCTCCAATTTTGTCTCTACTATTGTACCATACACAACGCTTATCTATATAAATTAAAAATACAGTTATCAACAGACCAGTGTGCAAATCTGAGTATTATCGAGTTAGTGCGGTATCGATTGGCGGGCTGTTGCTCGACGGTCGGCACGGCGACGTCCTTGGCTGAGCCGTCTCGCGTCTCCCCGCTGACGTCACGCCCCACCCCCCCACCCCCCGACACACGGACGGGTTACAAGTGACGTCACAGTCTCACAACAAAGATCATTTAATTTACGTTTCATAGTATTTTTTTCCGCAAAATTATAAAATTAAACTGCGATAGCCTTTCCAGTTGGATGCATCATCCCTTCTGGGCGGCTATCCGGTGCAATTGCAGTAAACGCTAACCCCTTTTTTCAATAAAAAAACGTCACCATCGGTCTCAAACTCAACTTTCACCAGATAAGCTTAGCTTAGTAATGTGTTGAGAGAAATGTTAAATGGAAATTAAATAACGCAGCAAGCTAGATAGGTATGTAGGGTGAATGTTCTATAAGTCGGCACTTTAAGCGTCGTGCCATGTTTAAAAATTCGTAGACGTGTCAAACGAAGCAATTTCAGTACAATGTTTTTTTCTTCTAATACTTCATGCTTTTGACTTTTAGAATAAATTTTTAATACCCGCTTTTTGCATAAAGAAGTATTTTTTTTAATTTATTTAAAAAAAAAGTACTGATTTGCGTAAGCTCGGCACCTTTGTCCCTCTCTCCGGCATTTGTGTTCTCAAAGTCGGCCCTCATTTTTTTATTGGAAAATTAGCTTTTACCCCCGATATTGTCCGCTACAATTTATGTTTTTTTTAATATTTATAGTAACTCTTTCCTCGTTTTCATTTTATTTCATTTTCCCGCCAAAAAAAAAATACACTTTTTCGAAATTAATAGAATTTTTAAAGAAATAGATATATAATTTTTTTTAACAACCTTGACAAACAATCAGACAATTTTTATATAGATAATATTAAGTTTATTCAATAGGGCCGACCTTAGGAACAACCCAAATTCTTAAGTCGGCACCCCCTGCCGATCTCAGGCACCTCATACTACTGGTTTTCCTTAGCCCGGCACCCCTGTTTTTTCTGTAACTACGCAAAATAATTGAGTTAAATCACTATAACACGATGTCAAATATTACGCAAAACAAATTAAATCGCAACAACAAGTCTTAAATATTATAATACGTAATTTATTTCTTACCAAACGACGCTCGGAAAGTAGCAATTTTGTAAGAAATTCAGCGATTTACGCACTCGCGCTCGTTCTAAGCGAAAATTGAGGGAAAGGGGTGCAAAAAAGTTCTGCCTTATTTTAGAACTATTTCCCCATTGGAGCAATACTAAATAAAAAAAATACCCATTGCGATTAAATGACACCAAAACGATAATATCGACAGAAATATAACGAAGTGCCGACTTAAGGGGGGGTGCCGGCCTAAGGAGCGTCCACCCTATGTAGGCGATAGTAAATATAGTAGTAGCTGAGCCATCCCATTACCTACTAACTTTATACTTATAATTAACGTTATTTGACCTAATAGTAGTAGTAGGTTGATATAGAAAACGACTAATTGTTTTTTAACCCCCGACGCAAAAACGACGGGGGACGTAAGTTTGACGTGTCTGTGTGTGTGTGTGTCTGTCTGTTCCCCTGTAGCGCTTAAACGGGTGAACCGATTTGAATGCGTTTTTCTTTGTTTGAAAGGTGAATTAGTCGAGAGTGTTATTAGCTATGTTTGATGGAAATCGGTCCAAGATGGCCGCCGCTACACAATGGCGGATTACATATTTTATCACAACACCCTCAATATGTGTCAAATGAAAGGGCTTGACTAGTAGAATAACACTATGCAAATCAAAGATGGCCGCTCCCAAAAACCTGAAAAGATCCATTTCTTGACTCACTTTGTGCGTTCTCAAGTCTCGACTCTGCTTTGAGGCCTTATTATTCTTATTATTTCAAGCGATACATTATATTTCACTTTTCAGGTTAGTAGGTCGTGAACTCGTGATTAAGACACTCCCGATTCCGCTGTGCAAACACGGAGGCGGGACGGAACCATTCATCACAAAGAGATGGGACCGTTCAACAAACGCGTTTCCAATACGAATTGTTTGCGTTCCAAACTTGTTAGACCGGATTTCGTGATTTCCAAGTACCGGCCACAAATTTCCTACTATTGGAACCGTTTAAACACGACCTGTTTGTTTGTTTGGTGTCACAGAACATCCTTACTATTGTTATAAACGCAGAAGTGTGTTTGTTTGTTAGTTTGTTTACCAATCACGCAGCAGCAAATGACTTGCTTTTGTGCATGGATATTGGATACAGTATAAGACCTAGAGAGTGACATTATAAACTTATTATAACCGGGGAAAACAAGACGACATTTATACGACAAAACTTATTTAAAGCAAAACATATCGTTTTCGATGTAAATAACATTAATCAATTAACCTTTTGCTCTTGGAAATTGTGATGCATAATATTTAAATATAGGTACTTAGGTACATACCTACCTACCTACATACTTGTTTCCTCTTCTACTTTATATTCAAGTCTTATTTCATATTACAATACAATAAATTCTTATAATACAAATGTAGTATAACAGAATTAATTAATTTTAAATTTTACTTGTTGATGCCTGCGACTTCATTTGCGTGGGTTTAGACGTTATTTACGTGGACGTTGGAAATTATTTAGCGGGCCAACACCAACTAGGTAGGTACAATGAGCTAACCGTCATCACGTCTGATTGGCTGACACACTGCTTATTAAAATTGAAATGCACAGTTCCACTAAGAATATCAATAAATAAAACTGCGATTTTCACAATTTGTATGGGTTCCAAAGACCAAAACCACGCGTAAAAACCACACCACACTTTTCATCAGAATTCCTGATTATTTTCAGGATTATTTTTTTTAGGATTTTTAGGATTATTTTCGAAATTAAGTATGTTTATTAGTCTAAACTCTGATTCAACATCGGCAATGAGAGATTGGTGTTTGGTCAGAAAGGGAAAACTCACTGCGTAATAAGGAAGTAGGTACCTACCTGGCTAATCGGACAACTTCATAACATGCAAAATGAATGACAGATAAAAATCTGTAGGCACCTAAGACAAAGTAGGTATCTCTCTTTTTCACACAAACGTCGTGAAACGTCGTACTTGAAACGATTTTAAGACGATAAAACTGTCTGATGTCTACGCAAATAACACTATTTATTTAGTATCTAAGTATTTACTTTCTCGTTGAAATATAAAACAATAACAAAGTGCGTACCAACTAGTGATTTGAAAGATAAAACGTGACTAGAAAGATAACATATTGTGGCTAATTCTGTTGTACACAATCTCTAAACCTAAACTAAAATGACAGGTCTAAATCTATTGCTATCCTTTTCCGTAATGAGCACTGTGAAAGAGATAGCAATAAATTTAGACCTGTCATTTTAGTTTAGGTTTAGAGATTGTGTACAACAGAATTGGCCACATTTTGTGCCTTAAGCTATCCCCACCTGAGATTAAACACAACTACCACCTTTAAACAGGCAAGCATATACCTATTTTACTCCTATTTTAATCCTATTTTAATCGCCTGTAAACTAGCATAATGTTTTTACTACTTTACAGGTGTTAAAATACACAGTACTACAGTACTAGTAAATACAGGTATAACACAGTACTAGTAAATACAGGTATTAAAAGATGGAGAATACGCATCGTCGCGCTGCTCTAAAACAAAAATATCAATTTACTCGTTTCCATTGCGGTTGGCGAACGCGGTTGTTGACAACAATGAATCGGCGGAGAGTGCAACACCGGAACAGGATGTGGCCACGGAGCGACGACCGCGACACAACGAACTTCGCTACTATCCCATAGGAATTGCTGGTGACTGAGGGAGACCAGTTTTAACCCCGAAATATCAATAAAATACGAGGCGGAATCGCGTACTTATGATTCCGTTTAGAATAACGATTTTAGGGGATGTTCGTGACATTTCGTGACATTCTCTGGTATAACAAACATCTCTACAAATTCATAAAAACGTTGTTGGTGAACATTTCTAAGGTTGTACGAGTATAATGTATTTGTATTTCTTTTTATAACTTACGCTAGGTTCGAGCCTGAAATGCTGCGAAGCCAAAGTTTTGAAATCTCTACCTGTACCATGGTTGGAGCTGAGACAGAGAGCATGACGCGTGCTGCTTGACTGCACTACCGCTTTGGATCAACACACACACAGCCGACTTCGATAAACTTATATGACGATATGTATATCCATATTATCATCATACAATGTTATTCTTGATAATATTTATAATTTTACCATAGCATTTTTTATAAATCAGGTATTGGGTATCTCAGACAAGATTATAGTAATAATAGGCGTCATTGGTGTCGATTTGCGAAATCAGTTTCAGGATTCAATCATCTAATTCCTTAGTGAACATTGAACATAGTATGATAATAATTATGCCACAGTAATTACTTTATTGTAATAGAATAGAAAAGAAAAGTTTTTTATTCAAAAGTAGGTACTTTTACAAGTACTTTTGAATCGTCAAATGAATCTACCACTGGTTCGGAATGCCGTAACTATGCCAATTCCGTTGAACAAAGCTCTAAACGAAATCAAATGACAGGGTTTTGATTTAGTCAAACGTGATTTGCTGTCCTTTAGAAAGTTTGGATCAGTCAGTAAAAAATTAAGATATATTCGGTGTACAAGTTACAGTTTATTTAATTAGCAACAAACAATATCAACAATGTCATTGTTCGTGTGTTTGTACGGCATATCAGCGCAACTGGCCATAAATTATATATCGGGTACAACAGGGTGTCCCAGACGAGATTACAGGCGTCACTCGTGTTATCGGTCGAGCCGCGTACGCTCATTGAGACGTCCCGACGGGTCGTTGTCATCCCAGCGCGTCGGTCGAAGACATACAAATATTAACAAGGATAGAACGGCCTTGTCGGAGGAAAACGCGTGCCAAACTTATGTACAGTTGTACACAAGTTCCCAAAATCGCACACAGTACGCACCAAGATTTCAACGTAATTTATTCGTAACAAGCGGATACTTCGTTCGCGTGGATATTGGTTTTTAAAAATCCCGTGGGAATCATTTTCTAAGCACCTTTGAGCTCATACCTTGCTAAAAACTGTTAAAAGTTCACTGGCGTATGTTTAGGTAGATTAAAATGTAAACATCCGCCAGTGAAAGTCTCCCATCAAAATCGATCCAGCTTTTCAGAGATTATCCGGTAATCTTTAAACTATCTCCTTTCTAACAAAAAAAGAATGAACGAAATCGGAACCGCGCGTTAATGAATTACAGCTAAGTACACATTTTGACTTTCACTCCCTCTTCCAAGGGAACCGTGATGAATTTCGGGATAAAAAGTATCCTATATGATACTCCGTAGTCCGTAGTATGAACTTAAATCATGCCAAGTTTCATTTCAATCCATTCAGTAGTTTTTGCGTGATGCGCGCACAAACACACAGACAAACAGAGAAACAGACAAAAATTTCAAAAATAGCTTTTTTACGTTCTATTACTTATCCCTAACATCCCCTAGTTATTATTTTGCAAAAATCTTTAGTATACATCTCAGCAAGTCTACGATTTTATTATATGTATAGAAGATTGATTTTATTTGCACAAAAATAACCGCGAAAGAGCCATTTTGCGCTATTTTGAAGTGTAAGAAGTTCAGAAATACATATAATGTCAAAAAAGGAGGTATTTCCTATCACACATAAGTGTTTATTTTGGCGTGAATTCTTAGTAAACAGTGCAGTGATCGCCGATCTACCCTATATATGTATGTCTGTGGTCGAGGACCAACGCATTGTTCCCGCTCCTGGGGGGCACTAACCCATGTGCGGCGATTAGATACGCGCTCCGGGATATGACGAGTAAACACGCGCTGCAAGCGTAAACACGTTTACGAAATTCTCCCAAAGATAAAACAATCATCTGGAGAACGTGACCGAAATATATATACGATGCTCGTGTTCGTTTCTCACCAAATATTTGGGGCTATTAGTTTTCACTGATTTATGGATCTAAATAAATTGAGTATTATTTTTTTACCTTGGAAATTTATTTTCCAGGATAACAGTAGGTATTAGCCTATACGAGGACAAACGCTAGGAGATACGATATAGGCATAGGCATACATAGGTATGTAAGTTATTTCTGTGCCAAATTCCGTCAATATCGTTTCAACGAGAACAAACAAATAGACACACTTCGCATTTATAACATTAGTAAGAATAGGTAATAGTCAATGGACAAAACTTGACTTGTAAAGCCAATTAAATGGTCTAGGATCCCACCTTAGAAATTTCTACCCTCATCTGTTATTTAAACGAATTATATGTCAAATGAAAGATTATTTTATTCTTAATCGAACCGTATTTGGTTGCCTGGTCAAAAGTGGTGCTAAATCATGGTTGCCTGGATTTTAAGATATAAAATGTTCGGTGCGAGTGTTGAAAGTGACAGAAAAGTGTTGCGCGCGCAATTTCATTTGACAGACAAAGATGCAGTGAGGCAGGCGTGCACTCGGCAGGTGCTTAGTCTATACATAGATTAAAACCATAGACTTTCTGTGCCTGTCCATTAAAGATATTTACAAAAAAATAAGTGAGTGACGTAAGGGATAAGTAATAAAACGTAAAAAAGCTGTTTTTGAAAATTTTGTCTGTTTGTCTGTATGTTTGTGCATGTATTACGCAAAAACTACTGAATGGATTGAAATGAAACTTGGCAAAAAATACACATTTTGACTTTCATCCCCTCTTCCAAGGGAACTGTGCTGAATTTCGGGATAAGAAGTATCCTATATGCTATTATGTAGTATGAACTTAAATCATGCCAAGTTTCATTTCAATCCATTCAGTAGTTTTTGCGTAATACATGCACAAACATACAGACAAACAGACAAAATTTTCAAAAACAGCTTTTTTACGTTTTATTACTTATCCCTTACGTCACTCACTTATTTTTTTGTAAATATCTTTAATGGACAGGCACAGAAAGTCTATGGTTTTAATCTATGTATAGACTAAGCACCTGCCGAGTGCACGCCTGCCTCACTGCATGTTTGTCTGTCAAATGAAATTGCGCGCGCAACACTTTTCTGTCACTTTCAACACTCGCACCGAACATTTTATATCTTAAAATCCAGGCAACCATGATTTAGCACCACTTTTGACCAGGCAACCAAATACGGTTCGATTAAGAATAAAATAATCTTTCATTTGACATATAATTCGTTTAAATAACAGATGAGGGTAGAAATTTCTAAGGTGGGATCTCCTACTAAAAGTATTTTACGCCATTACCATAAAAACGACGAACATCGATCTTAAATCATGGAGAATACACAGACATTTCAAAGTGACGACTAAAATATGTAAATATGTAATTTTATTCTTAAACACATTTCATCGTCTTCAACTGCAGCACCTTCTTTCAGCGACTGTGAAATAGGCAGCCGACAATCAAACACACAACAAATTCCATAATATACATAACTATATTTATTTGATGAAAAACAGATTTTTCAGATTCGAACGTGAGCCTTGATTTGCTGTGAAGCGTTCTCCGCTGTTTAGTTTGATGACGTATGTAGGAAAGTGTCGCAAACGAAGTGTGAGGCGAACCCCCTCAGCCATTGTTGCGGCGCCATTGTTTGACATCACACAACGCATTGTTTAACCGCTCCGCAGAGCAAACACGGGGCGTCTGCTCGCAGATAAGCGGAACAGAATGCAAGAACACGCGACACCTTTGACAACCACTGCCGCTATATCGCAATGTGCGTGGGTTGCGATTCCTTGTATCGCACTGAACTGGGGCGCACGAGTTTCTATGCCGATGACAATACAATGTTTTTTTATCGATGACATGTCGGAACGAGCGTGCGATCTCATCTTATCTGCGATCTATGGGCCTCGTCTAGACCATTTGGACTACAAGCCGCCTGCGAAATGGCGCATTTTTTAAAAATTATATAGACTAGCTAGCGTTTTCCTAACGCGCCTAATTGAAGATGGAGCCTAATGTAGAACGCGCTTGCTTAGAAAATGCCTATTCAGTATTCACTCTAGCTTTAAAGTTTAAAGGTATAAGTTATACTTGAGCGGAAAAACGAAAGCCGGAAGGGCATTCCAAAGCAAAAACTGCCAGGTAACTGCCGTTGTACTAGAACTGTACGTAGAATGCTCAGCAAGTCGACAGTTGCAATGTTGTTACGTCAATAAAAACTGCATCTAAAGCATAGACACAAAGGGTAACCTGAATGAGTATACCAGTTTAATACACCCATGGAGTCCATTGATCTTTTGGTAGGTGTTGTCTTTGAATTTTTTGTGAAAGATGAAATGCACTGTATCGTGTCGGAGTATCTAAGTCCGAAAACATTTGCAGTTTTTAGAAACGACGAGTGCGTATGAGAAATGAGGAAGCTCCCTCAGAATGACATAGGGATGCAAACTTTTCACGGTGTTTTGTGTTACAAAGTGAAGTTCCTAAATAGAAAGGTTCTAGATAAAACAGGACGTCTGCCAACCCTAAAAAGCGTAATGTCACCCTTTATCTCGACGATTAGGTATTACCACAGTTTTTATCTTCGCCTTTGTTTTCAATCGAAATGGAAAAACCTATCTATTTTACACAGAAAATAATACTTTGCACACGCCGGAATTTACCAAGGAAATCCGGTGTTACTAACTAAAAAACCTAAAAAATTGGATTTCAAAAACCCGAGTCGACACGGACTCGAAATAAGAAAGCTTATATAGTCCGTTTCAATAGAGTTGAGCTAAAATGTAAGCCAACACACCTTTTTGCTAAAAAACTACAGAACTTAAATCGTGCCAAGTTTCATTTCAATCCATTCTGTAGTTTTTTAGCAAAAAGGTGTGTTGGTTTACATTTTAGCTCAACTCTATTGAAACAGACTATACGTATTTATCACACATTCGAGAGTTAAAAACAATCTTTTTACCCTGTCGCAGTGGTAAGCGCTGTTGTCTTATAAGTGGGAGATCCCAGGTTCGATTCGCAGCAGTGGCAATTTGGGATTTTATAATTTCTAAATTGTCTCTAGTGTGGTTTTATTCAACCTACACCCCTGGTCTCCGATCAGGGGTATGAGCTTAATAAAACGCTGCAATACCTCAACCAAGTTCACCCGCTACCACCTTAGATTGCATCGTCTCTTACCATCAGGTGAGATCGCAGTCCAGGGCTAACTTGTAGATGAATAAAAAGAAAAAAAAAACTTACCTGGAACATATCTGTGTCAGGATCCTCCGTATACTCCACAATGACCGCCTGGCTGCGGCTGAGCGTGTACGAGATGGAGTGCTGGCTGGCGTCGAGGATGGCTTTGCTGCTGTGCGGCGTCTTCACGACGTAGTGTTTGGAGCGGCGCACGCCGTTCGCGGCCGGACGCCGGTACAGGACGAACTTGCTGCGGCGCCGGCCGCGCTCCCCCGCTGGGAGGAACCCGTTGTACCTGCAATCGAAAGGATTTATCTTAGCGATAACCCGTCTTGTTTCTTAGGATGGCAGGGGAAAATGGGTAAATGATGGCAGTATGATGAGTATTGAGTAGGGTAGCCGAATCTATACTTAATATAATAAAGTGGAAGAGTTTGTTTGTTTGAACGCGCTAATCTCGGAATCTACTGGACCGATTTCAAAAATTATTTCACCGTTGGATATGTACGTGATCCTTGAGTGCTATATATTATGCACCACGGGCGAAGCCGGGGCGGACCGCTAGTCATTGATACTGATACTATCACACTAATATTATAAAAGCGAAAGTTTGAGTGCATGTATATTTGGTACTCTATAACGCCGTAAGTACTGAACCGATTTGCTTGAAATTTTGAATGGACATAGATTATGCCCTAACTTAACACATAATTTTATCCTGGAAAAATCCACAGTTCCCACAGAATTTGGAAAAACCGAAATCTAGCTACAGCTATAGGTAGATTACCATAGTAAACTTCCTTGAAAGTACCTCATAAAGGTTGGAAAAAGGCGCGAGAACGGGGACCGGAAATCCACGATTCCCTCGGGATTTGGAAAAACCGAAATTCACGCGGGCGAAGCCGCGGGCAAAAGCTAGTTGTAACATAAATTTTTAACATGTTTTCTGCGAAATAAAGGATTGATTGAGGGCCATGTATGAAGTTATTAGCGCGCTCCAGAAAAGGTCTACGTTCAGCAGTGACTCGCGTCGTCAGCTAACTTGTGCTAAGGCTCGGCGAAAGCGCCGTCCACACTCGGAGTCCCCTCGAAGAATTTGAATAAGACATAAGTTTGGACACGACCAATTCTCTAAATGTATAGAAATCAGAACGACCAGAACGTTACCAAAGCTTTCGGAATAAACTCGTACCTGCATTGAATGTTCCATGATCACATACATCCTTTAGAATTCCTTCAAGAGTTAATTCGTTTATTAGGCGTAAATACATTTTACACGGATTTCGTAGGTCTCGTGATCAATTAGCCGACACAAAAATGGGGTGTGCTAAAATCGATCCTATCAGTGTTCAGAGTAGTCGTGCGTGCGAAGCGGGCTGGCTGGCGGGCGCGCGCGACCGTACGTAATTTGATTACCGGCTAAAATCATAGCCACTAATGCATTATTAGTTCAGTCGTAGGCAACCTTTTATTCTCTTCACAACCACTATAGCCTTTTAATGTCCCACTGCTGGGCACAGGCCTCCTCTCTCATAGGAGGGATTTAGAGCTTAGGCCCGCCACGCTGCTCCAGTGCGAGTTTAACGACTATTGTCAAATGATAGTAATAATAACCGGAACCAACTGCTTAACGTGCTCTCCGAGGCACGGGGGTGAAACACCATCAACTACCAACTTCGAGCTTCAGCCGGGCTTCCACTGAGAATTTCTTCCGGGCTGGCACTGAGAATTTCTTGACAGAAAAATCCAATACCTAAAAATTATTTGCCCGACCCTGGAGTCGAACCCGGTACCTCGTGATCTGCAGCCGAATATGCTAACCACTAGACCAACGAGGCAGTATTACGAGTTTATTCCCGCGGCTCATATTACTTTGGATACCTAAGCAATTTTAACGCATTTTGTTACATCACTACATAGTATAAAACAAAGTCGTTTTCTCTGTCCCTATGTCCCTATATCCCTTTGTACGCTTAAATCTTTAAAACTACGCAACGGATTTTGATGCGGTTTTTTTTAATAGATAGAGTGATTCAAGAGGAAGGTTTATATGTATGATAACATCCATTAAATAGTGGAGAAATACTGTTATTTTTGAGGTTTCTAATGTGATGTCGTAAATAATTACATTTTTTCCGCTTACATTGCAAACGCAGGCTGAACCCTACGAGATTTATCAATATAATGTACTAGTAAGTATTGTACACATTGAAAAGGTCTATAGAAAACTCCGCGATGGTATATGTCTATCTCTTATGGATATCTATATCTATCTATACATATAATAAAATCGTAGAATTGCCGTATCTGTACATTGAATATTTTTGCAAAATAATAACTGGGGGATGTTAGGGATAAGTAATAGAACGTAAAAAAGCTATTCTTGAAATTTTTGTCTGTTTGTCTGTTTGTCTGTTTATCTGTTTGTCTGTTTGTCTGTATGTTTGTGCGCGCATCACGTAAAAACTACTGAATGGATTGAAATGAAACTTGGCATGATTTAAGTTCATACTATGGAGTAACATATAGGATACTTTTTATCTCGAAATTCAGCACGGTTCCTTTGGGAGAGGGGATGAAAGTCAAAATGTGTACTTAGCTGTAATTCGTTAACGGGTGGTCCGATTTCATTCATTCTTTTTTTGTTAGAAAGGAAATACTTTTAAGATTACTGGCTTATCTCTGAAAGGCTGGACCGATTTTGATGGGACTTTCACTGGCGGATGTTTACATTGTGATCTACCAAAACATCCGCCAGTGAACATTTAACAGTTTTTAGCAAGGTATGAGCTCAAAGGAGCTTAGAAAAAACAAAATAATTCTCACGGGATTTTTAAAAACCAATATCCACGCGAACGAAGTCGCGGGTGTCCGCTTGTTCACTATAAATTGTCTACAATTTTACGGAGGTGTAAAATAGAGTAATATTAAAATAGAAATTGTAGGTGGAGGCTTAGAGAAGTGTTCGGATACCTACTTTGGCTTTGCGAGTTAGTAAATAACCGAATTTAATTTAATAATATGCAAAGTATACAATTAAACATATTATTTTGAGAACGAGAAAACAAACCCGAGAACTTTTTGCATTGGAACTTGTCATTTGTATTTTAAATTGTCGCATCAACAATACTGTGACCATTGTTCCTAGTGATATGGTTTTTTACCCTAAAATAGCATAGAACCAATCCAGTTGTCTATAGGTAGGTATATATGTATATGAATAGTAGTAAAAGTTTGTGTTTATAATCTAGCTCTGATGCGAGTTAAGTGTTAATGAATTTAACGATGAGTCTCATAATCTGAATTCTGAACCGCAATAAATACCTCTGCGCCGAAGGTTGAGTGTGCCTGCATTTATAGCATTAGACGAGCGAGCGGCGCAACATTTTCATGATCCACTAATAATAACACCGCTATTAAATTTAATTAAAATTTGAAAGCGCCAACTTGAACAAAAATAGATATTTCTTAATTAAATCTATCTTACGTAATTATTATTTTTATTTGATCTATATTTCTAACGACATGTTTCGACCCATTTTTAACCCCCGACGAAAAAACAACGGGGTGTTATAAGTTTGGCGTGTGTGTGTGTGTGTGTGTGTGTGTGTGTGTGTGTGTGTGTGTGTGTGTGTGTGTGTGTGTGTGTGTGTGTGTGTGTGTGTGTGTGTGTATGTGTGTGTGTGTGTGTGTGTGTGTGAGTCTCTGTCTGTTCCCCTGTGGCCGCTCAAACGGGTGGACAGATTTGAATGAGATTTTTTTTTGTTTGAAAGGTGTATTCGTCGAGAGTGTTGTTAGCTATGTTTGAAGAAAATCGGTCCAAGATGGCCGCCGCTACAAAATGGCGGATTACATATTTTTTCACAACTCCCTTAATATGGGTATCAAATGAAAGGTCTTGACTAGTAGAATAGCACTATTGCAAATCCAAGATGGCCGCTGCCACAAAATGGCGAATATTTGTACTTGTAAATACATCATTCACCATCTCATCTAGAGTTGCCATACTGTTGAAAACTGTTACACTTAATTTCGCTCTATAATATACATACCTACTATTTATTGTTCAATAAAAATAAAGTAGGTACCTAAAGTGATGATGAATTTCACCATTTCATCAGATGAAATCACTAATATCCAGAGCCATAAATAAAATATAAAAAAACGTATTCTAGTGAAAAGAAAATACCTACTGTTTATTTTTCCTCTCAGATCTTAATATACTATATCCACTGTATTTCTAGTAGAAAAAACCGGTCAAGTGCGAGTCACACTCGCGCACTGAAGGTTCCGTACTACAGAAGTATAAGTACAATCTGTTTTTCATTAATTTGTCTTAAAAGGTAAGGTGCTAATTAAGCTAGGCCTCTCAATTGTATGAGCACTCATACAACTCAGAGGTCTATCTTAATTGGCTCAACTATGTATGTATGGGGACACCCTTTAATTTCCAACTTTTTTTAGTTTTTGGAATTTCTCCTTTATTTATGCTGTAAGACCTGGCTTTTTACCAAAGGAGAATGATCATCCCTGACCCAAACATTTACACAAAATGTAATTTACTAAAAATTATCTTACGAATATATGACAATTTGAAAATTAATAATTATTAATGCTAAAGCTGCTTTTAAAAAAATGCAATAAAAAAGGAATTCAACCGTCTCTTCCTGTTCTCTGGCATGTCTGGTGGCCATTTGCATTACTTTCTACGCATACATGCCCAAACAAAAAGTTTTGTTACTAAAAAATCATATCACTTGAAATAAAACAGATATTTATTTTTAATACATTATTTTATTTGTTACTTGTTGTAAATCGTACAATATGATTAAAGTAAATAAGTAATAATTAATAATATTATTTTGTTATAATATTATTTTAACTTCATTGCGTTTTGTGCAATGGAATGGAATAGAACTACAACCTTCTTGATTTTGTGTAAAGAAACTTATTATATTTCAAGATGCCAATGTGACATGTCATTGTTTTAGTTGTATGTGACGCTAGTGACGTCTACTCTGTTTACATTTTGAATGTTTATTATAGCGCAGCGGAGACTATTAATTCTATGGTTTATTGTTTATCCTTACCAACGACTTTTGCTATACTATACGGATTCGATCTCGCCTACTCGCCGACTTTACGCTACTTTCTACGGATTCTGATTTTTGCTCGTGATTTGGATAACAATGTTGAGGTGTATTAATTGTCACTTGAATGTAAACATGATGCCTTTGATATGATGCTAAGACATGATGGGTCTTCGTTAGATTCTACATTGCAAACTACTCTCAACATGGACATCGTTGCAACAGGTATGTTAAGTATAGTGCGCGGAACAAATAATTCAAATCGGCAGGAACGATACACGGCTTTCCTTACTAGTTTAACAATCATAAACTACACATAACCTAGAATCATTTTCGAACTTAAACTTAGATTTATTCAAAAACGGCAGGACCTAGAGGTATTAAGGGCCGGCATACCTTGAGCGCGTAGTCAAAACTAGGCATATAACGCTACACACAGAGCCACCGTCGGCGCACGCACACATAGATACATTCAGCAGCGGTACTACGGGTGCGCGCACTCGATTCACGGCAGGCGATGTGCGAGCGAGTTCCTCACCTAGGCATACTTAGCTATCTTATTATCGAGATGTTTGTCGATATTATACCTACCGTGTAATAAAATAACAGCTACTACTACTTTACTGACTTATTAATATTATTTTTTATGTATCTTACTCTCACGTCCGTGTACAAAATGTTAATATTATTATTATTAACCTATTTGTTTCTAATCATTATGGGCGTAGGCGTTAGATTTAAAAAAAATCTAAATAATAGACACGGCTTTTGCAACTGAAATGTCTGCCACACTTTCATGATCAATGATCAACGTGAATTTACTGAAGTGTGCGTGAATTATTTGTATTGATTAAGTCGTATTTTGGCAGATGATGATGAGATGAGATGGCAGTGTAGGTATTTTAATTTAGCATAAAGTATTTTTTGCGCATTAATACATAAAACGTCGATTGTAAACTCTATTTTTTCTATGGGTTTAGGTATTAGGTAAATAGGTATTTCTTTTGGCCATTTAGGTATGGTTTAGTAAATGAAATTCAGATCTTTATTTATTTTTAAAGTGGAAATTTTATAGGTAGCCTTTGCCTTTTATGAGTACTAGCTTCTTCGACACTGCGTCATAATTCCACGAATTTAAAGATTGAGTATCAAGTACTTTCAAGCAACATGGGGTTGTGGACCATAGTTTTGGAGATAAAAGCTTTCAAAAATAATGGTTGATCTCGACTGACCACGCGATCATACAGACATCACGAAAATAAAAAGATTGAGTACCAACAACATGGGGCTGCACCCTATAATTTCGGATATGTAAGGTTTTAAAAATCTGACCACGTGAGCACATAGATATCGCGAAAATAAGAAGTTTGAGTACCAACAACATAGGGCTGCACCCTATAGTTTCGGAGATATAAGCTTTTAAAAATCTGACTATGTGAGCACATAGATATCGCAAAAATAAGAAGTTTGAGTACCAACAACATGGGGCTGCACCCTATAGTTTCGGAGATATATGCTTTTAAAAATCTGACTACGTGAGCACATAGATATCGCGAAAATAAAAAGTTTGAGTACCAACAACATGGGGCTGCACCCTATAGTTTCGGATATGTAATGTTTTAAAAATCTGACCACGTGAGCACATAGATATCGCGAAAATAAGAAGTTTGAGTACCAACAACATGGGGCTGCACCCTATAGTTTCGGATATGTAAGGTTTTAAAAATCTGACCACGTGAGCACATAGATATCGCGAAAATAAGAAGTTTGAGTACCAACAACATGGGGCTGCACCCTATAGTTTCGGAGATATAAGCTTTTAAAAATCTGACTATGTGAGCACATAGATATCGCGAAAATAAGAAGTTTGAGTACCAACAACATGGGGCTGCACCCTATAGTTTCGGAGATATAAGCTTTTAAAAATCTGACTACGTGAGCACATAAATATCGCGAAAATAAAAAGTTTGAGTACCAACAACATGGGGCTGCACCCTATAGTTTCGGATATGTAAGATTTTAAAAATCTGACCACGTGAGCACATAGATATCGCAAAAATAAGAAGTTTGAGTACCAACAACATGGGGCTGCACCCTATAGTTTCGGATATGTAATGTTTTAAAAATCTGACCACGTGAGCACATAGATATCGCGAAAATAAGAAGTTTGAGTACCAACAACATGGGGCTGCACCCTATAGTTTCGGAGATATAAACTTTTAAAAATCTGACTATGTGAGCACATAGATATCGCGAAAATAAGAAGTTTGAGTACCAACAACATGGGGCTGCACCCTATAGTTTCGGAGATATATGCTTTTAAAAACCTGACTACGTGAGCACATAGATATCGCGAAAATAAAAAGTTTGAGTACCAACAACATGGGGCTGCACCCTATAGTTTCGGATATGTAAGGTTTTAAAAATCTGACCACGTGAGCACATAGATATCGCGAAAATAAGAAGTTTGAGTACCAACAACATGGGGCTGCACCCTATAGTTTCGGAGATATAAGCTTTTAAAAATCTGACTATGTGAGCACATAGATATCGCGAAAATAAGAAGTTTGAGTACCAACAACATGGGGCTGCACCCTATAGTTTCGGAGATATAAGCTTTTAAAAATCTGACTACGTGAGCACATAGATATCGCGAAAATAAAAAGTTTGAGTACCAACAACATGGGGCTGCACCCTATAGTTTCGGATATGTAAGATTTTAAAAATCTGACCACGTGAGCACATAGATATCGCGAAAATAAGAAGTTTGAGTACCAACAACATGGGGCTGCACCCTATAGTTTCGGAGATATAAACTTTTAAAAATCTGACTACGTGAGCACATAGACATCGTGAAAATAAGAAGTGTAGTCATTTAGCTGCACTATATAGTTTCGGAGATATAAGTTTTAAAATATGACCAATTTAAAATATGACAAAAAAATCTGACCATGTGAGCACATAGACATCCCGAAAATAAGAAGTTTGAGTACCAACAACATTGGGCTGCACCCTCTAGTTTCGGAGATATAAGCCTTTAAAAATCTAACCACGTGAGCAATATAGACATCACGTAAATAAGAAGGTTGAGTAACATTAAGGGACCTATAGACCATGGTTTTGGAAGTAAAAACTTTCAAAAATCTGACTACGCGATCATACAAACATCACAAAAAAAAATTGGTTGTCTGAAAAATCGGTTTACGGAAGATAATTTTACGTGACAACATAACGAGAAAACATTGATGAAACCAAACACTTAGGAAGATCGTGCCTCTCTATAGCTTGTTCCGCGCTCTCGCTTGCACGCTCGGCTCAAGTGTCATGTTTTTTCGTGCGTGCAGCCGGCGTTCATCGATTTATAAGACTTTATCACGTCAAAAAAAAAATTAACACCAACACCATGGGGCTATGAGTCATAGTTTCGGCGATAAAAGCTTTCAAAAATGATTGATGAAATGATGACGACTGACTTAATAATTATACAGATATAACAAAAGTTAGAGTCCAAAAATTATGGGGTTGACAGGAAAAAAAAAAATTTCTCTAAAATAATAAATTGTGGAATTTCACATACACATAGTGCAAGAATTTGGTATATTTTACATTTTTTTAATTTTATCATTTACTGAAGTTAACTAAATAAAGGTTAAAAAAATCCTAATTTATAGAAAAATATTATAATCTCGCGCGAACTACGTAGGTAGCAGCCCCTCACAGCGGAGCTTCTCGTCATGGTAGGTATTTAGTCACGTGCTTTTGTCCAATGGTACCGCTCCAGCGAGTTTTTGTGTATGTACACGAGCAGAGATCGCAACAGGATTTTTGAAGCGACGAGCGCACCTTCCACCTTGACAGCCCGCGGGCGATTGAAACGCAAGCTTCGCGTTCCGGGAATATATAGGTTGAATTTTGCAGCGGTGCACGCCATAGTAATTTGTATGAAGAAATCGTGGATAAAAATGTGGTATGTTTGCTACCCAATTGCAAAAAAACTTAAAGTTGTATTGAAAAACAAATTTATTTATCGTGTTCCTTGGTCTTTTACCATTAATTTAAGACAATTTTTGTTGTTTTTATGTCTCAAACTAATTCAGGAGACTTCAAATGCGGCAACGCTATTTTAAAGTTTTCTATGAATTTCTCGATTTTTTTTCTATTATTAATATAAGACTTTATGACTATTTTTTTTAATGATCTTATACTTCATTTTATAGAGTAGTGCATAATATTTATTATGTTTAGAAATTTTAATATTTACTATTGTAAAAACTTAAAATGCTGGACCTTGTTTAACCCGATTTAGGTGTGCCGGTCCTTAAAATGGTGTGTTTGGTTATCTATAATATAATAAGACTGTAACAGATCCAATTCTGTACATTGAAGATATTTTGAAAATTTTTATTGGAGGGCACTCTATAATCGATACTGAATCCAAAACTGCAATTTGTTTCATTTTTGTCTGTCTGTCTGTCTTTCTGTCTGTCTGTCTGTCTGTCTGTCTGTATCTTGGCCGCGCATCACGCCGTAACTACTGAATGGATTCGAATGAAACTTGGTACGATTTGAGTTTATACTCCGAGGTAGGACATAGGATACTTTTTATCCCGAAATTCAGCACGGTTCCCTTGGGAGAGGGGATCAAAGTTAAAACGTGTATTTAGCTGTAATTAATTACCGCGTTGTTTGATTTCACTCATTCTTTTTTTGTTAGAAAGATAATACTTTATATATTGTCCCGTAAATATTTCAAGGTCATAGGTTTTTTAGTTCAGAAATGACAGACATTACAACCCTCAGCATTGGGTTCAAATAACTTGGGACCCGGATCTTTGAACGTACGGCTTAGTTTAAACTGGTGTGCGTTTAAATTTATGTTTGGCGGTCTGTTTATTTGTTCCAGCTAATCTCCAAAACGGCTGGATCGATTTTAATGGAACTTTCAATGTTATAAGGAGTAACTTAGGCTACATTTAGTTTAGGTACATAAAATAATTATGAGATCCGATCCGATCCTATATAAAACCTATAAACATGCGAACGAAGTCGCGGGAGTCAGCTAGTCAGGAATAAACCTGCAATAAATGCTGCATACAACACGCTTGTAAACGACTGGGTTACACACCCATAGATTTTGGGCATTCTCCTTTCGTAATTCTAGGTCAACTGGAACTACCATTTAGGTTTTCAACCCAAAAAATATAGGGTACTTCCGGTTGACCTAGATTTGTCAATTTTGGTCAAAAGCAAGGTCTTACAGATCAAGTAAAGGAAAAATTCCGAAAAGTAAAAAAAGCTAAAAATTAAGGAAAATTTTGGTAAAATTTGCCCATATCTTTTTATTGTGTGGACTCAGGAACTTAATTTTTATACACCTAATAGGGACTATAGACTTAAATATCTGGTATAAATTTCAACTTGCTAGGTCCGCCCGTTCCTGAGAAAATCGGTGGTGACACACGGACAGACGGACACACGGACAGACAGACGGACAGACGGACAAGAAAGTGATCTTAAGGTGCGTCCAGACTTGAACATTTCACCGAACCGAACAGCGAACATTTCGGCGAACTTGTTACGCTCAATGTGGACGGCGCGCTTGGAGCGCTTGAGATGGGTTACTGGGTAACAGTTCGGCGAACGCCGAAATGTTCGCTGTTCGGTTCGGTGAAATGTTCAAGTCTGGACGCACCTTTATAAGGGTTCCTTTTTTTTACCTTTTGAGGTACCTACGGAACCCTAAAAATTAGAAAATTTAAAACCCTCATCACTAATTCATCTAATTTATAAACTCCGCTAGTAACACAAACTAACAAACTAGTTGTAGGTTTGTCAGTTCAGATCAGTCACTGATACAAGAAACTCATAATATAATGTAGGTATTGCTTACCAATAAGGAAGCAATACATACAGTGTACAAGACAACGAAAAGGGTAATTCATCGCCTATTCGAAACTAATTATCTTAATACATAAAACAAAGTCGGGTTTGTTCGAACACTTATAACTCGAGAACGGCTGGACCGATTTTTGGTTGGTTCATGGGTTTCGTAACTGTCAAATATTCAATGTTCATCCCGTCGATACGGTAAACTCTCTCACCCATACCTATATAATTTTACGTGTGTTTGTATTGTTTATTGTACGTGTGTTTGTCACTCAACGGTTGGACAGATGTAGATCTAACCTAACCTAACTTGTAGATGAATAAAAAAAGCACGTATGTCAATCATACAGCATACTCTAGATGGCGCGACAAACGGCCATGGTTGTTTCCGACAAGTTTGCGAAGCGTCTGACACTTGACAGTAGAGAGGTAAGCGTCTCGACTGTCAGACGTTGCCAACTTCAACATGTCGTTTTTCGTGTCACCTTGTGCGCGCGCGCGCATCATACAAATTCACTCTCATAATTGTTTTCATAGCGCGCCTAAAGAAGTATAATTTAACAAAAAAAAAAACATTTCAACTAATCTACTACTAAACTAATAAACTACCGGACGTAATCGACGTCTGGCAAAGTTGAAATGTACGTACGCGACGACGTGGACGTGCCGTCGACAGTCGACACTCGACGCGTCGAGTGATGTCATGCACCGTACGACGTTTTTGTTAAATTGTAATAACAACGTGAGACAGTAACGGCATTTCTTGCTTGCTATTTTTATTCAGTTTGTAGCGAAGTGCAAACATTATGCTATTGACAGACACAGTGTAGCGATTTTGCAGTTGCGTGACGCTGCGTATCAATATGTGCTCTGAGCATCGAGTTCTAGGCAACTTATAGACATGTTGATGATCATACCTACTAGATGATGCGGTGGCTTTACAATAAAACATAAGTTTTGCCATACCATACAAATCCAGGAACACGTTATTACAATACATTATTGCCACCTTCTTTCTGTGAGTATGTGTAACTTGCCATGTAGCCCTGTATGTGTAATTTCCCAACTAGCACTGGAGCAATGTGGAGTTCTTATCTCCGCATCTATCGTTCCTATTGATAGAATGTTGCTTATCGTGTAGTTTTGCAAGATCAAATAATAGCGGTACGGCCGGCCGCGGCATTGCGAGTAGGTACTCTAACACCGGCGTCACTCACACACAGCATAAACATTTGATTTTTGAACACTTATTTGAAGTTCGAACACTTCTTTGAACACATGTGTGACAGAGGTCTTTGGTATTTGTTCAAAGTTTGAACACACATTTGCACTTTGCCATTCGGTATCGGTTTTTCGAGCGCACATCACAGGGTTTAAAGTTCAAATTCAAATGAAGCCAACGTATATTCTGCAAAGTTTGTCTGACAGGTAAGCAAACCTGTGCCCAAATGTGTGTTCAAATGTTTGTCTGTGTCTGGCGCCGGGTAACGCTACCAACTGTTCAATTCTTACACTGCGGTACTTGTGGGCAAGAAATGGTACAATGTCGAACGGTTCGCGTCGCATGGGAAGCCGAGCAAGTGCAGCTATTGTGTGCTATTGTAGGGTAGGAACACCGGTTTCCGGACACGCACCTGTTATCGTCCACCGAGCGGATCACTCTTAAGAAATGCTTAAAAATAGAAACATTATATGACTTACATAAAAATAATGCATCTCTATGCCAACTTGAATGTCTTATCAAGACACAGAGAAAGAAAAAAGTCTATTTCACTTAAGTTTCTTTGAAAACAAAGCGATCGAATTTTGAGTATGCAATTAAGGAATGAAAACGAGCCGTGTGGAGCAAAAAAATTAGTGGCATGCTTCAACTATCACGGGAAGTTATTAATCATTTTACTATAAGATTTAGTTTGATTCTTCCTTGTAGCACTTACTTATGTTTCATAAAATACTGTGAACGTGTTTTTTTACTTTTGATTACATTAGAATACAAATAAAAGGGGTGGACGACAACTAGTTAACTATTTTCTTAAGAAAACCTGTTATCGTCCGGGCGGTCAAACACAGGTTTAGCGTCTTAATTTTAGGTAGTCTTGTTATCAATCGAGGTGTGCACAAAATTGGAATTAAGTTTATTAATTCGAATCCTATACACATACACTAGTTAGTGACTAGTCTTCGTCCACTTTTTTCTCATTGTATATAATACTATGGGTCTTCAAAATCACGCGTGGACGATATCTAAATTTGCACTGAATAAATATTCTAAGATTCGACCACCAAGCTATTATTTGAAAATAAATAGATTTAGTAAAAATATAAATAATTAAACTTGTTTGACAAAAGAATTACCTTATATTTTATGTGTTTCTCCTTGGAACTTTGATATATTTATAAGTTAGATAGTATTGTCGATCATTATAATTTGTGGACGAAATTTAAAATAGAGAATCTGAAGTGCACCGGTTATCCGTCCACCTATATTTTAAACTGTATGAAAAACATATATTTTTTAATATTATGTTATTATTTAGGCGAATTTTGATTATTACTCATATCTATAATTTATTTTTTATTCATCTACAAGTTAGTCCTTGACTGCGATCTCATCTGATGTTAAGTGACGATGCAGTCTAAGATGGATGTGGGATAACCTGAAAGACGTACGGCAGAATCCGTACCCTTAAACGCTAAATGACTTGGAAGTAAGGCATACTAGACTAGAGACAATTTTGAAATTATTAAATTGAATTTACCAAATTGCTCTGCCGAGAATCAAGTAGAGGACCTTCCACTAATAAGACTTACCCCTGCGCCATGCCAGGGAGGCTGCCAAATTATATGCACCTACTTTTATATAATGTAGGTGCGATGTGGTAAAAGACGATGCAAGATAGATAAAGTAAAAGTAAGTAAAGTTGGTAAAGATATTATGTCATATTGTAGACTCTATAAACCGCGTTAACAAGGCAATAGTGTTTTTATCTGTTTTATTTTAAAACAAGCAGTTGACCGCTATTGCGTATGCGTAGAAAGACCACATCACTTTGTATAAAGTTCTTTATCACCCTGTGAAAGTTCTGTCAAAATAGGTTCAGCTGTTTTGAAAAGTAAGTATTACGAATAGACAAAAAATAGAAATCAATTTTTTCATAAACGGTTATGTGGCTTTTTAATAATGTATAAGTAAACATAAGTTCACTAATAAAAACCCATATATTTCGAAAAGACGGACAGGAAGTTAATTTTAATTGGTATAGATATTAAATACATATTAAAGTGGTGTTAATTTTTTATATTCATTATATTATATAATAATTAAAAAATAAAAATTCATAATATTATATAATAATTAAATAATATTCAATTACTTACTCATTACATGCATACTTTTTCATAGTAAATTTCTCATAGAAATCAGTGGACGGATAACAGGTACAAGGGTGGACGATAACTAGATTTAGTGGACGATAACCGGTGAAATCGGCATTTTCAGCTTTTTATTAGGATTAAAAAAAAACTAGTTATCTGACTAAAAAAATACTAACATGCAATGAAAATAGACTATACTAGAAGTATGTTTTAACAAGTTTTTGTTTAATTTTTTTTATAGAACATATATTTTCACCCTCTCAAACTCAGTAACTCCACTAAATGGACGATAACCGGTAAGAAAACCCTATAACCTCGCGTAACTGCATTGACATAATGTATTCTGATGTTTTCTGTATTCCGGCAAGCTGGCCGCACGTTGGTTGCCTGAAGGTAGACTAGACGAGAGTCGAGACGCTCGGCGGCGCGGGCTGCTCGACCGAACGGAATCATTTGAGTGTTTCACAGCTTCCGTAGAGGTTGTGAAACACTTCTTCTACTATGGCCGACTTCTTTTCTATGGCCGATAGAGCGGTAAGACGTTCCTACAATGATAGTCCAGCAGCCAATGTGCGCCCGGATTTAGGTGATGAATACCCACGACGGAACGGAGTCCGTATATAATATAAGCATTTATCATAAGAGGTTGTTAGTACGTTTTTTTTTTTGCTAGCATTTCCATGATAAACTACAGAGCCGATTTTAATGGTTTTTTTAATTACGTACGGCATAAGTATCATTCATTCGCATTTCAAATTTTTTATTAAATCTTTCCCGAACAATACTGGTTAAAAAATGTCGTCGCATTCTCAATTTAGAAACCAATATGATCAAAGTTAACGAAGGACAAAGCAGTAAAGAAATACCTAACCATTAGGTACTTTACTGCACCAGACGGCAGACTTAAAGCCAGACAGACATGTTGAAAGTAAACACTGTAATCGTACGTGCATAAACGTAACACTAGACCGCGAAATAGAGAGGCGACCGCTCGATACAACGCGCAATACCAGGTGCATTTGTAGACGCGCGTGTTGGCAAACTCAACCTTTTTTTTTTTTTTCGTGGTGGAAAGGTTTATGGCTACTCCCGTTCTTTGGGCAGAACGGGGGTTATGTGGGACTCCCCCTATGGATATACCCTAACTAAAACCACCACGGCTGTTCCCTCTTGATGACTATGCTGGACGCCTGGGGAACCCGTTGTATACGTCCCATGGCGTTCCGTCAGCTTAGCCGGCACTTGGCTGACTAAAGGCCAGGGCATACCAAGGGCGTCGAGGAGCAGCGTCTTTTAATGATGGAAACTCAACTATGAAAACGGAACGCCAACCGTGCTACGGCACACCGGGCGAGCCGGAGCGTGGTTCGTGTTTTGTTTTAGGTATAACCCGCGCCACGTACATCGAACGCTGAACGAAACGTGGAGGAGATAGCTGCGTATGGGAACTGTCACGCACGTAGTACAATAGCTTACCCCCTCCACTTTCCTTCAGCGTTTGATATACGTGTCGATGTTTATACCAAAACGTATCACTACATAGTATAAAACAAAGTCGCTTTCTCTGTCCCTATGTACCTATGTATGCTTAAATCTTTAAAACTACGCAACGGATTTTGATGCGGTTTTTTTTAATAGATAGAGTGATTCAAGAGGAAGGTTTGTAAGTAGAAAAATTGGACCCGGTATGTGGTGCTAATTATAGCGGGCAGGACGACGTCTGCCGGGTCCGCTAGTAAACTATAAAGCTGAGTTTAAATTGTTATCATTACCTACCGGCCGAAATGAATAACTTTATCTAATCCAAAATCTACGAATTGAAGTTCAAAAATATACCTAACCTAAGTAAAACCAATTATTGGTAAAACCAATTGCAATTTCAATACCTAATCACCTGGATTTATTAATGACACGCTTAACTATTATATCTGGATTAAATTTTCGGCCTTCACTTTATAGATTTAGATAGGATTAAAAAATAGGTTATTAACGGGCGTAAATGACTGCGCCTCGGCGCCAGCCAAATCCGCTGAGGTGCGTAGCGGGCTGACCTCGCCGCTCGCACGCGTGTTATGTACGTACGCGTCTATGTATAAGTGCATTTTATTATCGTGCCTATTGTTTTGTGATTACTTAGCGTGTACCCATAACATAATACGAGTACAGAACTAGACTATAATATAGAATACTAGTGGACCAGGCAGACTTCGTCCTGCCCGGTGACATACCGAAATCGGCACCACCTAGTGAGACCCCGGTAGGTTACCTATACTTGCCCGGTAATTGCGTTTTCAAACCATCCAGGAACTCATTGAAATATACACACAAAATTTCATACAAATCGGTCATTTCATACAAAAAAAAAAACATACGTACCGAAGAATTAGGTTGTTTGACAATTACGAATCCCTTGAACATTTTGTATGGGAAAATGTTTTTCCTCTTATTTTAATTTTTTTTCAATTTTCTAATGTTTTTAATAGTTATTATGCTATTCTGGACGGAGACAATTAATACAAAAAATCAAAAACCATGAAAATCGCTCCAGCCGTTCTCGAGTTATAAGTGTTCGAACTAACACGACTTATAGATACATATATGTAGGTATAAGATTTTTAAAATATATATATTTTCCGTAAAATTCCCCGTTGTTACCGCTTGGGAAAAACCAAATGTAGGTACTTACTGGAATTTTTTGCTTATTTGGAGATTCAACCACACAAATAAAATTTTTAGGGAAAATACTCTTTTATGCTGTTTGCCTATATGGATACAGAGATTAGATAAGGCCTCAAGCCTGATGAGAATTTTATTTATATTCGACACAAATGTATTAATTATATTAATTTTCACAATAATTATTGTATTAATTCCGTTCTTTCAATTATAATTAATAACCATACTGAACAGCAGTGATAGCTACTAGCTAGTTGCCCTACTGATAAAATAAATAATTTCTTGAGTTTTGATAAAACTTCTCTTTAATGGTATTCCAGTTCAGGTAAGGAATTACTTGAACATGTAAAATGTGTATTTTAAAATTGTAGGCGTTCAGTCCTTAAGTTAGCAAAACCTTTACTTGAAATAGATGTTATAATCGAATTAGTGGTGGTGGTAATATAACCCTAGCCAAGCCTCACAAGTCACAACTGACGGGATCGATGTAAGTAGCTTGCAGCATGTGGGTTTAAGGATGCCATACTAAATATCATAATAATATACCGAGGGAAAACAGAAGATATGAAAAATATAGATACCTATGTAAATATTCAACGCGAACGAAGTCGTAGGACAGATAGTTATCGTTTGACGGTGAAGTGTTTATAATTTAATAATAATTAATTGATCGAAATAGCTTCTATGGATAAGGAAGATAAAGCTAAATCAAATAGATTTTAATTCGGTTATCTTCAATACGAAAATGATAATAATCGTAGGATTTAGCTTATCGTTCAAAGGATATACGCCTAAACCAAACCTTTACCTATTTATTACTATTAATTTCCTTCTCATTCTGAGATGAGACTCGTACCCTGTAGTATGCCGGAAATTGGTTGATAATAAAGATGATGATGATTATTTTACCTTTACCTTTGTATTTATTGCAAAATTATATAATGTACTTAAAAGTACATTATATAATTTTGCAATAAATAAAAGGCACGCACCTCTAACTTTTCGGAGTTATGTGCGTTTTAAGTATTTAAATATCACTTGCTTTAACGGTGAAGGAAAACATCGTGAGGAAACCTGCATGCCTGAGAGTTCTCCATAACGTTCTCAAAGGTGTGTGAAGTCTGCCAATCCGCTTGGCCAGCGTGGTAGACTATGGCCAAAACCCTTCTCACTCTGAGAGGAGACCCGTGCTCTGTAGTGAGCCGGTAATGGGTTGATCATGATGATGATGATGATGATATAATGTACTTATCCCTTTATCTGCGAAGGACCGCGCTTCAGCATCGCTCGGCGTCACGCGCGTTTTCTTTTCTACAATTATTATAACAACTTTCCAGAAAAGCTTCTCTTTTGCGGGATATTTTTTGTAAATTAGAAAAAACAACAATATTACGAATATTTTTAAAAGGTCATTAAATTAAGAAACCAGAGGAGTCTTTGTCAGAATACAGGCTATCTATATTTTGATAAGCTTTTTTTTTTACGTGGGGAAATCCGTCATGGGTACCACCGTGCCCGGGGAAGCGCGGTGGTTATGTTGGACTTTACCAACTAAAACCCCACGGTGTTCCGTCTCGTCTTTTGGTTTGCTGGGTGCAGGAACACTTTCGTAAACTACTGCACCCAGCAAAAGATATTTATTTTGATAAGCTGCGAGAAGCTAACAAACAGTCACACAGGCACTAAAGCATTTATAATTAGTATAGAACGTAGATATGTAGGCATATTTTTTCACGGATAAAAATATCACATTTGAGATCCAACGGTACAGCATTTGAAGGAGAAAAAAATTTACTGTTAACTATCTACACATATAATAATAAAATTTAGTATATATTATATTTGTATAGTTGTGAAGTGTCATTGACCCTTCGCCGTAGCAAATACTTCCTCAATTTGTGCACCATTTACAATTATTGAGTGATACTAACGAACCCTAGCAAGCAGCCTCCGAGAGTGTTGAGTTATTGAGATGTCACTTATGTTCTAATGGATCATAAATTAAATTATTTCGTAGTTCGTACTACCGCACTTACTGAACATCGGAGAGGCGGTAGTGTAAATTGCTATATGTATGTATGTAGACAATAACACTAGTTTACAAAATTTAACTTTTTGTCTGTTGCCGAGAATTTTGTGATTGATAATGTTCACTTATGACTTGTTTTTGTCAAATCTACCCTCAAAATTTTTTGGACAGCTCGAGTTACTTTGTTTTGGATTCTTATCATTTAAGCGTATATAACACGTAACGTTAATCAATAACAGGCGTATTTTACTGTGTTAAAATTAGTATCTGAAGTTTTTGCGTCATGAGTAGTTCAAGAAGACGTTGTTTAAACAATCCAGATCATTTTTGCTATATATGCGGGGAATATGTGTTTCAACGATTGTAGAAATGTATATCAGAGTTGGTGAAAAATACCTATTTTGAGTATGTTGCTCTTGGATAAAAATGAGAAGTCTTGGACTTCCAACTGTGTTTGTAAATCGTGTGTGGAATATTTAAAATTATGGAAAAGTGGTAAAAGAAGTGCCTTTAAATTTAGAACACTGACTATTTGGTCAACAAATTGGTTACACTAAGTTTCCCTGTTTTATATGTCTTTGGGATCGTAGAACTAAACATGAGCATTGGATAAGAAGAAACTGGCCCTTGAGAGAAACTATGGAGCCTGGAAAGTAAAATATAGTCCAGAATTCATTAGTAGCTCCTGACAAAATTATCCTTCCACCACTACACATAAAGCTGGGCATCATGAAATAGTTTGTTCTTACATTTGCCAAAAATTTCCTCAGCTTTTTTCTATGGAAAAGATTAAAGCTGGTATTTTTGATGGCCCCCAAATTAGACAACTTCCGAAAGATATAACTCAATTTAGAAATTCTATGTCTGAGTTAGATCTACAGTCTTAGACAGCTTTCGTCTCTGTGATGCAGAATTTTCTCGGAAATAAAAAATCTGAAAATTATATTGAACTTGTAGAAGACCTTCTGCTACAATTAAAAAATATGGGGTGCAATATGAGCATAAAACTCCACTTCCTCCATAGTCACCTGGACAGGTTTCTGGAAAATTTAAGAGATATGAGCAAATAACTGGGAGAGCGTATGCATCAGGAATTACGTGTCATGGAAGAGCGCTACCAGGGTTTCTGGGACACGAATATGATATCTGACTATTATTGGTCTCTGATACGTCATTTTCCAAAGTCTATACATCAGAGAAGAGAGAAATCAATGATTAATTATTTTTTTAGTAAAGCTTTTCTTAGTAAAATACATGTTTTTTTCTGTTTTACACCTACATAGCTGAAACTCAAAAACTAGAGCTGATAAAAATCTTCTAATTATATTTTTGGAAATAGCATATTATATGTAGACAGCAACAGCTAAAATTTCTTCGGCAACAGATGTACTGTAAACTAGTGTAATTGTCTGCATGTACACCATCAATCGATCTACAAGTATCAAGTTCTCTCCAAGTGAATTTCCGGTTAATTTGAGCGTTGTAGAGCTTTTCACTAATTCTACCATTAAAAGCTCAGACCCCGGGCCTTAATTTGTTTTGCAGGAGCATCCATGATCAACTTATTATTAACTTATTATTAACGTTTTACTGATTTTTTAATTAAAGAGTTTTTTTTTTTCATGGTTTGGCGACCCCCCTAGACCCGAGGCCGCTGCTTCTGCCACCCCCCTCCTCCTTAGTCTGCCACTTCACTACACCCGTGCCACGAATGCGTTTCCCGTCGATCGATGAAAGTAAGCCAGAATGCGATCAATATCGACTTATGTAAGTGATCCTTTATCTGGTTCAGAGTATATTACTGATAGTTTTAAACCATTAACTAAACCTTATCTTGAAGATGGCGTGGATCACCTTCCGTCTTTTATGACATTCCAGTCTCTTGCGAGAGGGAAACTACTGTACGTATTCAATGATCAAATCTAGATTCGAGATGAAGAATGTGCCGTTGTCACGCACTTGGATTACATCAGAGAACTCGCGGCGGAAGAGCTGTGTAACGTAATGAAAACTATCGTAGAATCTAACACGATACAGTTAGATGGTAACGAGAAGTTGTTACTTGTTAACAGGTAATCGTAGTGAAAGCACGAAGTAACCATAAACGCATAAAATTGCTATTAAAATAAAATAATAATCAGTGATTCAAGTGGATATAAAAATAGGATGGAGCACATAGCTCATTGATAGACGTAGGGGTTCCAAGGTGCTCAGCTGGCAGACGCAGTGTTGGTAATCCCCACTAGGTGGATCTCAAGATACAATCGGTACAAGATCACGTTCTGTGCCGATTCTTGCAAGAGACTTGTCTATTTGACCTTAACAGGAAGAAGAACTGCCTGAGTAGAGGTGTGCGTTTTGAGATAAGGAGGATTGGAAGGTCCAAAAGTGCCATGTCACAGCTGCATAACACTTGGGACGATAGACTCGTACTTAAATGCCGTCTCGTCCGCATACTCATTTTCCCAATATTCATGCAACTGAGACATGGACATTAAAAACCGCTGGCTTTTACCGCAATGATGACTTCGAGCTGAAGGAAAGAAATTATGATTTACTTACCTTAGTATTTACGTTGTCATAAGGATAAGCAATCCTTAAATTGAGGATATTGCAACACAAAGGGCGATTACCTATCAGCTATTTTGAGTGCGCGTCCTTACGTGAAGAGCCAAACAACAATCACAAAAGGAATGCGACTCGCGATACGGGAAGTCCGCAAAAGATTAGGAACGCAAACAAGCGATATCAAAGCGACGTTTGACAGTCTTTGACAAAGGAATAGCACAATTACAAGTCCTAGAGTTTAGGGCTAATTGAGAGAAATTCTCGCGGATCTCAAATATAATGTAAGCGCTCTTCATTCAAGCCCGAATCGCAATTCTACACGGCTGTTGCTATGTAAATAAAGAACAGATAATACGAACTGTAGGTAAATGTGTATTCGATTAATAAAAACGTATTATCATTATCACAGAGTACAATTCAAATGTCAAGTGCCCTCATTAAATAGCGTATTGTTTTGCTTCAAGAATTTTACAAACTAAGCGACTATAAAGAATACGAATGAAGATAAATTACATACCAAGTAACTAACTTTGATGAATGATGGAATTTGATAATAATACTTGAAGTAGATTGAAGGTTGTCGATATTTTAATGATACTACATATTTTCGTCTTTTATACATGGATATTTTTATACATATAGAGAAAGGGTAGGTCTTCTTTTTCTTCTATTGCCGTTGCCCCATTTCAATTGTTGTCGAGCTTTCAATTGTACGTAAGCGTAAGGACTTTGTATCCTGCGTTGTAAAATGGGGAGATGTCCTTTGATGGTTTTAACGTCTTTCTCGAGGTAGACATCAGACCACCATGCTGGCTGGGGTCTGCCTCTGCCTCGTGGTTTTGTAGGGGTATTCAGCACCTTTCTTTAGTGAGTAGTCCTCTTCTTTGCTTTACACAGACGAATCATCGAAGCCTACTTTACTCTCTTTGTTTTTTGGCATCGGTGCTAACTTATTTTACTCGTGGCGAATTTTGCCTGAACGCATCGCATCCAGCGTCATGGATAGAGTTAAAAGTCAAAGTACCTAACGTTACGGTATTTTCCCTATTTGAAACAATAAAAATAGCTTACTAAGGATAAAGGAATTACATTAATTATATGACAAATAAAGATATGTAACGAATAAAAAACCTTGAACACGAACAATAGTTTTTCTTGATAACTTTAACGGCGTGTTTTTATGACCGTTAATAATTTACACGGTTTTTAACGGTTTTCGCTGAACGACGCAAAACAGCTGTCAATTTCGTATCGTAGTACGATGATTCTAAATATTTATGAGTTCTGAATTCATTCAATCAGGAATTGATGCTAGTAAAGTTTGAATTTTAAAGGAATTATATGCCTCAAACTCTATTAATAATAATTAACGTAGCCATACCGGCAAATAAAATTGTTTGAACACGCTCGATTATTTATCCTCTCGGCTTATATTGTTGCCTCAAATGTACGTACAGGCTCCAGCTTAGCGAGTTCAGAAGCGAGCATGCTCGAACAACTTTGCATCTATAGTTTAGAGATGATTGTATAGACTGATGACCAAAGCTTCAATTACAACAGGTTTCTATGCCTCGTGCTCAGTTTGGCATCTCTACAGTTGGACATAAATGTTACTGGCACTCGTCCAGCCCATTCTTTAATGTGTAACATATTAGCTCGCCTATAAAAACGTTCCAAAATAAAATTAAAATAATCGAATTGGCTTTGGCTGTAGCTTCCAAAATATATCCAAGTATTACATAAATAAATGCCATGGCGTGACCTACTATTAGGTCTACTAGGATTATTTACTGCGATTTCACTAGATTATGATGTTACAAGAATGAGAAATCGCTAACCTGGATGAAGTATGGCTTTTGTGTAAGAGCAATGTACCTATCTAATTGGCTGTACACAACATTCTACCGGTTAATGAATAGAAGCGATTTGCGGCCAGTACTTTCCACAAGAATACGATTTACCCTAATTTATGTACGAGTATATAAATAATTTGTGAAGCAAGCAGCCCGTCCGCTCATCGCATCATTATATCCAAAACGAAAATCGAGGTTAACGTGGTCGGACGTACGGTGAACCGTAAACAATCCATCTTGTCCTTCCTTAACCGATCTCTCGCCATATACGACAGACGGTACGTGATGTTAAAAGCAAACAAAATACGCTGATGAATGTATACTAAAAGCGGTATCCCAAGAACTATAAAGCCTTACGCGCCTAACGCAACAGATTTTGAAGCACTTAAAATGCGATGATCACGATGTCGTGATGATGACATCAGTAAGCAGTACGCGATTTCATCTGCAAAGTTATCTTTAGCACTGCCTCTTTGGTCTCGCAGCCACTAGCAAATTCTGCTGCGGATTATGGTCACGAGGATCGGGCCAAAAATCAGGTTTGTTCAAAAAAGCAACCAACCGGTTGCTTTTTTAGTCATTTCAGTAGCCCGCCCGTATTTAGAAAACTGGCGGTGTTAAACTCCCGTGTCTTGAAGAGCACGTAAAGATGTTGGTTCTGCGCTCTCTTTAGCCGTTTCAGATTTCCAGCCTATCAGACTATGAGACTAATAAGAGGGAATATAGCGTGCACCTGTGTTTACACACCTACATAGGTACTTGCGGTAAATTGCGTTAAAACTGGCTGCCGACGACGAAATTCGGTCAGGAGAACATTAGTATCTTCAGCACGTATATACCACTACTACCGTTGACGCATGCGCATTTCCTGTCTAGCCATTTCGTACGGAAAAATGCGTTGCGTTCAGCGTGTACGACTCAGTACGATTGAGGCTCTACTAGTGTGTGATCAGCTTTAAGTGGTATTTATGCGGGTATGTTAACAACCTTGGTCCCGACCACTGACACTGGTTTCCAGACACTGCAACGTACTTACAATGGAAAATTTAAATCATTTCCCAACCATTGGAACGGTACGACAAAATAACATTGCACTACATTGGAACAAGATTTCACCTTATGATAAATTATGCTTAACTTGTAAGATTTAACTAGAACTTATTAGAGTTAGAGCATTTTGCCGAAGCCTTCTTTATTAATTTCCTAAACTTCCTTTTGCCTGCAATGCAAGCGTACGAACCGTTTTAGAGGTCGTCAAAACCGGTAATTATCATTATCATTACATCATATTTAAGTATTACGCCATCTCATAGATACTTTATGCGTAATCACAGAAAAAGATCTAGTTTAAGGTCAGGCATACTATTAAGCATTGATGAAGGTTCCTGCACTTCCCCGAGTATGACAAGTTTGCTATATATGACGAGGGGTTAGGCCTTTTCACCTTTTGTTTCGAGACAGTCGTCATCTCAAGCATTACTTGTTGCAGATTTAACACCCGGTGGAAACATTATATTCCAAATCATATTATTTCCGCAATATAAATATCACGCCATTTCAATCATATTATATTCTCTACCGTGATATATCTAGCTCAATCACATAAAGTGATTTAGTTTAAGGTCAGTTATGCTATTAAGCATTGATGAAGGTTTCTGCACTTACCCGAGTATGACGAGTTCGCCATATTTGACGAGGGGCTTCGGCTTTTGTTCCGAGCCACTCTCGCCAGCCTCCTCCAGTATTGGTGAATCCGCACTGTCCGCAGCACTGCAAAGACAGAAATATAGACCTTAATAACAATACATGCCAAGACTTCAACACAACACTGTGATAGCTCCACTAACAACTACTGTATTATAGTCACGGGTTCGTGCTTTGCGAATCTCACAGCCTTATCAGACAAATCACATAACTTGTCTCAGTCGGTCAGGAGATTTTTACACAGCTCATCTCTCAAAACAAAAAAAAAAGTACAACTATTAGTACAAAATATATAATTTTTTTCAAAGAAAAATGAACCGACTTCAAACCATTCGAACTAAAAAGTTTAAAATAATTTTTTATTCATTTAGATTGACGATTAAACTACCTAAATCAAATGATATATAATTTTTTGAAGTCGGCGCCAAATGACTCATACTTTTCAAGTCGAAAATATGCTCCCCGAATTCGATTCCGACGAATTGAATGTGGTTTGGCGCCGACTCCAAAAAATTATATATTATTTGAGTTAGGTAGTTAAATCGTCAATCTAAATGAATAAAACATTATTTTAAACTTTTTAGTTCGAATGGTTTGAAGTCGGTTCATTTTTCTTTGAAAAAAATTATTTTATGCTTTTTAGTGATTTGTTTTCTTTATATTAATAATAATATATGTAAATGAGAAGTATGTAAAATAGATTATGACCTATATATTATTAATTTTATTATTAAATATCCTGTGACATATTACATACATTTTATGTGTCATACTAAGTATAGGTGAATGGTTTTATAATGTTCTAACCCAACCTAACCTAACTTCCGATCTATACAAGATTAGTTTGTATGCGTACTACTCTTGTATAATTTGGAAGACCTTGATTAAAAAGTAATTTACAATCTATACGCGACCAGTTTCACACCCTTGCGGTTTGGCTTTGTATAGGATGGAAATACACGTAACCGTGCACTAACTCCAAGGAATCACTCTATAGTACCTACAGCTGTACTGACCTCGGCCCAAAAGTTTTTGCAAAAGGTCAATGATACGTAGGCGTAGCAGAGTGAAGTCTTTGGACAGAATAGGTATATTAGACTTCAGCAAATGTCTGGCAATATCAGAGAACATATTAGTGACATATGTATACATTTGTGGTTATAACTTCGTATGTAAGAATGACAACTCAATGTGTTATATACTAAAACCTTCCTGAAAGTATGTAGATTACGATAGTGAAACAATCATCAAAATCGGTTCATTAGTTGCGGAGATAATCGCGAACATACTTACATACATACATACATACATACGGGTCGAATACAGAACCTCTTTTTTTTGAAGTCGGTTAACAAATATATACTAATATAATAAAGCGGAAGAGTTTGTTTGTTTGAACGCGCTAATCTCGGAAACTACTGGACCGATTTCAAAAATTCTTTCATCGTTGGATGTGTACGTGATTCTTGAGTGCTATAGGCTATATATTATGTACCACGGGCGAAGCCGGGGCAGACCTTTAGTTAAGAAGGTATATGGCTTTTGTAAGTGTAGGCATACGAAGTACTTAACTGGGTACGTTAGAGTACAAAATAATAAAATAAGGTGACTAACTATGGTGTCGACTCTGAGTATCTGACTACTAGCAAACTAAATTTTAAAAGGCCTAAAACCCACGTACCCCACGGTCGGTCTAACAGGTGTTTTTTCAAGTGTATTAGTTAGGTACTTAGTTATATTTGTGTACATAAATGTTTAATCGTAGTTAATAATATAGTTATTTTTCAAGCTTTTTTAAATAAAAAGACAGTCGTATCTCATTCAACAAAATGTTGAAGGTATTATGTAACTAATGTTCTATTCATCAATCATTTCAATCATTTCAAAATTGGCAATGACTAATTCAATCATTTCAAAATTGGCAATGACTTAGCTAATAATATCTTAACAAGATTACAGAGAGAGGAATGGGAACTAGCTCGACAGCTAAAGCCTCGACTAATAGGTGCACCACTAAATTCCTTGGTGATTATGCCAACTGACGAGACGGAAATTAAAAACATATTATTAAATTTAAAATCAACTGGATCTACTGGTCCTGATGGCATATCCACATCTCTGCTCAAAAAGGGAATAAACATTTTTACGTTACCCATATGTATTATTTGTAATCGCTGTATAGATGATGGTGTTTTTCCTGGAGCACTAAAAAAGTCCATTGTAGTTCCCATTTATAAATCTGGAGATAAAGATGTGGTTTCTAACTACAGACCCATTTCGCTTCTGTCCGTTCTTGCAAAAGTAATTGAAAGAGTAATTAACATCAGATTAAAACACTTCCTGGAATCTAATAAACTACTGTCACCAAATCAATTTGGGTTCAGGCAAAACAAATCGACGGATGATGCCATACGGGAAGTAACGTCTTACATAGTAGAGAACCTAGATGCAGGACAGAAAACTATTGGAGTATACTTGGATCTAGCTAAGGCTTTTGACACCGTGTCCATTCCAATTCTAATCAGGAAACTTGAGTACATTGGCGTACGTGGCCAGTCATTGCAATTATTAAGGGACTATCTCTCTAATAGACAACAGCAGGTAAGAATTGATCAGTATGTAAGTCAGGAAGAATGCATTAAAATTGGTGTGCCACAAGGAAGCGTTCTCGGCCCGACATTGTTCCTGGTTTACATAAATGACTTATGTAATATGAAATTAACGAATGGAAAGATAGTCTCTTTTGCAGATGACACAGTATTGCTTTTTAGTGCTAAATCTTGGCAAGAAGCTAATAAATTGGCTAATCAAGGCCTTAGAATGGTTACCACTTGGCTGGATCATAATCTACTCACGCTAAATGTAGAAAAAACCAAGTTTATGACCTACAGTATTAAAAATAGAACACAACCCGAGCAGAATGCAATTTGCATTAAAGTCCATACATGTTCACAATTAACTAACTGTTCATGTTATAGTATTAAAAAGACAAACGTTATTAAATATCTCGGTGTATTAATTGATCAAAATCTCAATTGGAAACAGCACATTCAAAAATTAAGCAGCACGATAAGAAAACTGATCTATATCTTTAAAATACTCAGGAATGTCTGCTCAGCTAAATTACTTCTAAGTACCTATTATGCTCTGTGTCAATCTATTATCATTTATGGAATAAAAGCATGGGGAGGCACATCTAAAACCACCTTATTAACTGTAGAAAGAGCGCAGCGCGCTGTACTTAAAGTAATGACTTTTAAGAAATACACTTATCCTACACATCTACTATATACTGAACTAGAGGTACTCACAGTACGTAAATTATTTATAAAACATGCAATTGTTACACAACACAAAACTCAACCAGTTTCCACAACAAGGCGTAGAATAGATAAAGTATACGATATCCCTCAACAAAAAACGGTTTTTGCTCAAAAATTCATAAAATATCTCGGTCCTAAACTATATAACGCAATAAGCAGAAATATAACGTTAAAAGACTTTACATGCAATAAATTGAAAAAGCAATTAATAAATTATCTAAATACTCTAAATTACAATGAAACAGAGGATCTTCTGATTAAAATAATATGATAAAAACTAACCAGCAAACATGTAGAAATAAACTAGCAACACACAATACACACACACATACACACACACACACACACAAACAAAAACACAAACGCGTTCACCACACATACACACATACATACTGGCAAACATGAACACCTCAAAAATCACATTTAAGCGTACATAAACGATAACATTTTAATCTTCCTAATATGTATAATATAGTACTAACACATGCTACAAGAGATATAGGAAATACTCGTAGCAAATTAATACGTAATAACTATATCTAATAATAACTCGTAATAACTCGGTCTCTAAAAACTATCAACTCAATGCGCCTATAAAAAAGTGGCGGGTAGTTGGATAAGAGCTCACAACAACACAATGTGTGCGTAACTCACTACCTACCTCTATTCAAATAATAGTATGTTTAGACTTTAGACTGGTTTAATCGTTTAATGACATATTGGATATTAATATACCTACTGTATATTGTCAGACCATCGCGCACCTTATTCATATTATATTCAATTAAGTCCATAGGAATGGGGAAGTCAGCCCACTGTAACACAGTTTTCACTAGTACAGGGGTTGTCATGCCTATGCCTATAAGCACTATAATTATTATAACCTAGACACATGACCTAGACACCTAACCTACCTTACTATTTAAGTGATCTTTTTGTTTATAATACTCAGCTATTAAACCATTAAGTTGTTAAGTTGTAAGAATATGAACTATGTAAGTATATTGTATAGGTATAATAATAAATAAATAAATAAATAAATATTAAGTATATATACGAAGGTAGTTTGTTTACATTTTACAAAAATACTATGCGTGGGTTTTAATATAATAATAACACTACCATTAATAACTCAGACGAATGCAATAACCCTTCAGAGAACAAGAGGATTCACTTAGATAAAAATAAAAATGGATTCATGAATCATGATAGCGTCGGCGAAAAGGCCCTGATAGACATATAGTGCGATAGCAGCGACGAGCAATGTTGTTATTAGACAGTTGTTTTAACATGTACAAGGGAGTGCGTAGGAACTGTGCTACCGCAGGCACGCGTCGTCGCGTTTTGCAGTGTTAAGTTCGCTCACACTCTCGTACGACGTGCCTTGAATTACATACATTGAATACAAGCCTTCAACTGGTCGGTCGTCTAAAAATGTCAGCTACAACGTAGAGAAAACAGCAGTGTGCTGTGTGACGATCGCATACACCTCTGATTGGCTGAAATTCTTTTGCTAAAAGGCTAGGGTGAAGGCTAAAAATGCATTGTGGCAGCAATAACACCATGATTATTCAACCAATTGTCACAATTGAAAGTGTCAACGATAGTTGCAGCTTTTAGACGATCGATCGGCTGAGTTCATTCTGCGCGGGCTGCTACTGTCGCGTCGCGATGTATGTGTGCAGGCCTTAAATTACCGCCCACCATTTCACTTCCGCTCCAAGCTACAATGAGACGAGCGCGGGTCAAGACTAAGATCTTTATGGAAACTGGTTCGAGACAGCTGTGGGTCAAGATTAGAGATTATAGTGATGTAAATTATAATGACCGTTGGACAAACCGGTTGGGTCAGATGCAGCGTACGACGAAAACCTATTTCAACCGAACAAAACATGGGCAACATGCGTAGTTGTTTATTTTCTGTTCTTCTAGGAATTATTGCGTTTCTAAATTTTTGTCTGATATTGGGAACTACTTTGTTTTTTTAACCCCCGACGCAAAAACGACGGGGTGTTATAAGTTTGACGTGTCTGTGTGTGTGTGTGTGTGTGTGTCTGTCTGTTCCCTTGTGGCGCTCAAACGGGTGGACCGTTTCGAATGCGGTTTTTTTTGTTTGAAAGGTGAATTAGTCGAGAGTGTTGTTAGCTAGGTTTGATGAAAATCGGTCCAAAATGGCCGCCGCTACAAAAAGGCGGATTACATATTTTATCACAACACCCTCAATATGGGTATCAAATGAAAGGGCTTGAGTTGAGTTGAGTTGAGTAGAATAGCACTCTGCAAATCCAAGATGGCCGCCACCACAAAATGGCGAATGTAGGGGTTTTTTTTAATTTTTAATTTATAATATGTATAGTATGTAAATATAGTCACGTATAGTCAAATATAGATCACGCCTGAGTCCGAGTAAGTGAAGATGTAGTCTAAGAGCGCGTTATGCTATCGTCGAAATCATAGACCGATGTTTTTTCTGTCTTTATCAGTTCAAAAAATCCCTTGAGCTTAATAAAAGTCAGTTATTTCAAAATCACACAGATAGACACTTCGTTATTATTTTATTACTTCAATTTTATTTATTTGTTCAGATGGTTAAAACCCGGTAAAAACATTGATAACGAGAAAACTTTACCATAAGTCAACGTCAAGAGTCAAGAGTGTTGCTATATGCTGTAACGGTCTGAAAACTCACCGAATAGTATCCCAAGAAAACCCCCATCAGCAATGAGAAATATCACGCAAAGAAGCAGCACAAGTGTAAATTCTTGCACGATAGAGCATGTTGGGCAGTTGGTACCTAACAATAATAATTGCGCACAATTATATTGGCCATTATCACACAGAACTCGTTAGTCTTGACTCTTAACCCATGTGTTAACCAGTTTGACCCATCGATAAATATTCATTTACATTGATAGTAACAGCTTTAGTAACTACAATTTCATGGTTTACTGTACACTTTTTCCAAACTAAATGGGAGAACGATTTTTACAGAAGCTGGGCATTGGTCCTTATTTAAAAACTAGATGATGCCCACGGCTTCGCCCGTGTGGATTTAGGTTTTTAAAAATCCCGTGGGAACTTTTGATTTTCCAGAACAAAAAGTAGCTTATCTGTAGAAACCCGTCCCCAAAACGGAAAAATCCCGTGGGATCCCCACGATTTCGGAAAACAATTCCTTACAGCATCAGGATTGAGGAGTTGGATATGTACCTACTCGAGTTCATTCAACGATAAAGTCTTTAATTGGTACCCCCAATATCAATTTAAATAACCGAAAGTTTCTAAAACCCATTAGTTTTGGGGATCAGGTCCCCTACAGCATCAGGATTGAGGAGTTGAAATCCAAATTTTTTATAGAACAGGGTCGCAATGTTTCTCTATCGATTAAAAAAAAAATTACGCAAATCGGTTCAGAAATCTCGGAGATATCGGTGTACATAGGTAGAAAAACACAACTCCTCCTTTTTTGAAAGTCGGTTAAAAAAGTAGCCTATGTTACTCCCTGGTTAATTCTCTACTCGTATGTGAAGGTCCCGTCAAAATCGGTTCAGCCGTTCCGAAGATTAGCCCGTTCAAACAGACAGACAGACAGACAGACAGACAGACAGACAGACAAAAATTTTAAAAACGTGTGATTCGGTTATGGTAGCGTTCAAATAACCATATGAGCTTAATATGAGGTAGTTATTTCGATATTACAGACAGACACTTCAATTTTATTTATTAGTATAGATTGTAGAACTACCGAGTTATGGACTTATTTGTTCTAATGAGTAGATAACTATATACTTTTGATCGCGAAGTTTTTTACATCTAATTTACAAAGAAATGAATTGAAGTAAAGGTGAAAAGTAGGTTTGTATAATCCAGGTTGTAAAATGCAATTTGTTCTCATAAGCCCTCGTACTTTTAAGTGGTTTATCGATCGTAAACACGATAAGCTATCGGTCTGTCCATGCTGCACTCAGTCCACAATAGAACTGGGTCACCCAAGCACTAAATACATGTCATATCCACTTATCTACATGTCGTGTAAGTAGAGATTGACATTAATAACTAAGTTGTGTTTGCGAAAGAAACAAACAAAGGAGGAACGAGAGTCTTCTTTGCAATGTTTCTATTGCTACATGATAGAAAGTTTAGTCATAAAACGGGCGATATGGAAGTCGCAAAGCAAAGTGCCAATGGCACCAATGCCATGCCAAAACACATAGCTAGTGGACGTTGGGATTTAAAAGTGCTGCAATGGTGACCCCGCACCGGAAATCTTAGTATTGGTAGATACTAGATACTTCTCTATATGGATGGACGACATTCAAAGATTTGCATGGAAACGCTGGCCACAAGCAAAGTTGTGGAGTTTGAAAAACCAGAGAGAAGGCCTTATGCTAGGACACTAACTAGTAAAACTCAAGGAAATGGCAACCGAGCCCCCTTTGTAACACGGCATCGTACCGGCTGGTATTCGTACTTGGTTTACAGTTAACAATTTTTAACATCTTTGGCAACCTAGCAACGAAATCATGGGGTAAGAATGACGAAAGTTAGGATGCGTAAGATCAGAGATCACAGAACATTCTGAATTACATGGACAATAGAAAAATAATCCCACATAATCTGTTCATTTCTTTCGTGGATACTCGAGAGCCGGACTGAGGAAGGGATGATGAAATAAATGAGAGATTTGAAGGCCGTTGAGGCTTTTTCGTTATGCTCGATGGACTAAAATTGTATCGGCCTTATTTGTAACCAATAACTACAAATGTAATACCGAACACGCAATCGCTAGAAATTGAAATGTGGAAGTTCAAAAACTCGCCGCCTTTCCCATTTCTCCGGAATGCCCCAACGAAATTGCCTTTAATTACTGACTATACCGACGATGACGGTAATAATTATTATGGAGGAGCAATATTTCAGAATATGTCTGTAAATTGTAATGTTCCATTAATTTATAGAGCACAATGGGGATGCTTTTATGAGTCGGATCTTTGTATATCTTGCGTGAAAATCCACTGAATGTAAACACACGGAAAATATTGTGGTACGATCAAAAAACAAGGTTTCTGGGCAGTGTTTGGATTATTTTCATAGAGAAAATTGTTTCCAATCTCTTTTCTAGCATTAAATGTGAATATGAAAGTCAATGCCTGTCTTTGTTCTGTAGTTCTCAAGTTGTAGCTTAACAAAAAATCATGGAAATCCTTTAATTATTATTGTTTTTTACTTTCAAAATTGTTATTTTATAGTTCTTTTTTTAATTGTATTTGGTTATGATCTTGTACTGATCTTGTATTAACGTGTAAATTGACATTCGTAAGAGCTTACACAAGACTAAATCGAAAATAAAGATATATCGAACTGAATTGAATTTATTATGATGACCTCTCCGCTCTGTTGTCTATGATATTGACAATGTTTCAAGTTCTTATGCGTAAATGAACGCATGATGTATGCATAAATATAATATGTATGTAGTATAACTACTTGTTGTTAATGTTAGGATTACGCAACCTCTGATCACGGCATACCGTGATAATAGCAATTACATGTACTATATCTACGTCATGTAGCTAGTTTTAATTGCACCGCTCGCTGTCGCAAGTCTCGGCTTTGTCTGCTTCCCTGCTACCACTTCATTTAGATCGTTTAAAATTATTTGACATAATAATCGAGGAATAGTAGGGCTTTCTATGTCGTCTCCGTGCTCTAGAATTATAGGGTGACCTATGTCGTCTCCAGACTCTAGTAATTTTTAGGGCGATCTGTCGTCTCCAGACTCCAGAATTGTAGGGCGATTTATGTCGTCTCCAGACTCTAAAATTGTAGGGCGATCTATTATTGTCTCCAGACTCCAGAATCGTAGGGCGATCTGTCGTCTCCAGACTCCAGAATTGTAGGGCGATCTATGTTGTCTCCAGACTCCAGAATTCTAGGGCGATCGATGTCGTCTCCAGACTCCAGAATTCTAGCTATATCTGTGCCTTTCAGCTGTTATGCCGTGAAAAGTTAACAGACAGACACATATTTATTGCGTTAATATAATTATATGGATTTTATTTATCAATCAAATCGTATTTAAGCTCTTTCATAGTAAATACAATGTAGAGGCTGCATAGTTCAATACGTAATATTAATTTCGTTGAAAAGTAATCTAGTTCACTGGAAATATCGATAAACAAGAACCGGTAGAACTATTTGTATTAATCATATTAAGTTCTTAGCAGTTCATTTAAATATCAGTGAATGAATGAATTACTTATTATCATGTACGAACTACTGACTACGAGTATGTTATCAGATCACAGACATTAAAAAAATGTTTGCTGAACGTCCAAATACTACGAACTGTGAATCCGTAGTAACTAGTAGGTACGTCATCAAATTATACGTCACAGTGATGATAGTAAGACTACTTAGGTCTGGTCTAAGTAGTAGGCATCTTACCAAAACTTCAAAACAGTTATCAAATACTGCAAAGGTTCTATCAAACGATAACAATAATATTGGTAAGGTTGAAACAACCTTGAAAATCATTATGAACCCAAACTGAACTTGCACGGTTTCTGAATTCTCTTGAGGCATTTTTTCTTTGCAAAAAAAAATAGGTAAGTATATAATTATGTAACTATTTAAAGATCATATACCTATATATTTTTGGGTGTTAAGTAAAATTAAGTATCGGAGAATCTAAAATAAATGTGACATACAATGGAATCTTTTTAATATTTTACTTTACTAAGAGTCACGTACCAGAGTGGTATTTTCGATATCGGTATTTTATTGTGCACACACGCACATCTCTAAATAAACAAATAAAGATAAGGCTTCTATGCGTCCGGTGTGTCGGACTCGCCTACCTGTACGTTTGTGGGAATGGCGGAAGCTTACACGTAATGCCTCCTACACGCCGGAATTCCTTTGATTCATCATGACGTCGAAATTGCCTTCTTCGTATTACAAGGTTTGTCCAAATATAATACCTACTCTAGGTATTTTAATAAAAACTTTTATTTATCTGTAGAAGGCCCATAGCTAAGACACAAGTAGACCATAATATATCTAGTGCTAAGAACATGCTAAGAACAAATTAAACATTAGGGTGCCAAGGTACCTACTGGAATGGCGATCTCACACTGGAAAACGCAATGTTGACAGATTAAGTGGACAGAAGGCATCGGATGAGGCGCAGGGATCTGCTGGATATAAGAGACGCACGACCAAGACGTTTGAAAGTCTATACAAAAATCTACTTATTTCCAACAATAGACGTCTCTCAGTTGAGGGAGAAGAAATTAAAATATTTTTCGGAATTAAAAGCAGCCCTCGGATGCACGCACTTTGCGTTTCAGTCAAGATCGATTATGTTTTGAAAAGAGCAGACACGCACGCACAAGTCTAAACAACTGATGATAAGGTTTCAAGTTTGTGGGAACAGCGGAATCATGGGAGAAACCACACCCGAACTCGCTGCGATTCCATGCGAAATCACAGCAATCACGACGAAATTGTGACGTCAAAATGCAGTCTTATTGTATGCATTGTTTGTCCTAACAAAGGTAATTTACCACAGCATCTATCAATACCATACGTCTATTTCTGTTATCATATTATTATGATGATATTCTAAACTAGACTTATCTACGCGTCTTTTCGGTCCATTTGATATTTGATAAGTAGATCTGAAGTATTTCGGGTTAAACATAACGATCTCTATAAAACTAAGCTAATTGCTAGTTCGAAGTACAGTTATGGTCATTGTAGACTGTAAAAATTACATCATAAATTCATAACAGACTAGCTACTTTATTCAATTTGGTATCATAATTTTATGGGAACTGCTTAAACGTGACATAACTTTAAATAGTATTTTGTATCTTAAATGTGACTATACAAACAACCGTAGGTTCAAAAATACAATGCAGATGGTTGCATAACCTACAATCCCTTGTTCTTGTACTTTCCCCGTTCGCACGGTCACGATCTTGGGGGCAATTCGTCTAGCCTCACTTTCTATCTGAATTGCGGAGTAGGTACCAGTCGGCGACCTACCAGTTACCTTAGGCAACGTTCAGAACCCTAAGTTATCGAGTAAACAAAACATGAGATTGCCTAACGATCATTAACCTTTAAGTACCGACGTGTGGTCTGACAGACACCTCGAGAGGTCGAAAAGTCTGATTACCTATGTTAGCGAAAAACTATCCTACTGTGCTTCTCTCTACCCCTCGGGAAGTCGCCCAGCAGCGTTCCTGCAGAGTGGCAGCGTCGGCGCGTACGATTTCGGTAAGTTTTGATTTTTATAAGATCACGAGTGGTCTGTCAGACCACTCGTCGGTACTTATGTAACTTTTTTTGGATGCGGCTTTTTTCAGATTATATTGTTTTCTCTTTTATTTTCAGTCAGTTATAACAATGGATTAGCCAGGTTCTTCAGACATGAAACGGGCAGCCATAAATAAAAATAAAAGTGTTCCTGTAGATGAGAAAAGATATCAAACACTGCTTCAATATAAAGACCACCAAGAACATTTAGTGGAATAGCTAAATGAGAGTTCAGAGTCCGAATCTAAGGATATCTACCCAAATTTTATTGCTGGAGAGTGACCATAATTCAGCACCTGAACAGACTGTGATACTTGTATGAAACACGTGTGCCTACAATGCAGTAAGTCTATGCAAAGACTGTTTGTAAACTTTGATAGTTCCTGCAATTTGATACCCTGTGATTTTTGAGAAAACGGTTGGTTATTAAGGTTTTTTATTTTTTTATTATTTATGTAGCTATTAATCTTTAAGAAAAAATTGTGTTTAAGAAAAAATAATAGTATTACTGATACATATGAATTATTAAGATAAAAGTTAATTTTTTCAAACGAAGAATCTATGAATGCTATATTAATGCTTATAATCAGTAATAAATGTGAAAACTTCTACATTTTGTTTTACTTATACAATAAGTAGATATTTAACAATGCATAGAAATATTTTTTTAGAAGAATAATAAGAAACACAAAAGTTTTCGATTGGAAAACTATGGTGGTCTGGCAGACCTCACGTCGGTACTTATGTGACTAAAATAGTACGTCGGTACTTAAAGGTTAATAACTTAACTAAGTCAAAATCTGCAAATTGAAGATCGATTGAAATCAATTATGTAGTATGGTAGTAAAGCTTATTAGTAATAAATCTACGTTTTGAGATTGCAATTTGTTTTGAAAATAATTCAGTTTTCACAAATAATTAAGCAACTAAATTTTAACCTGTTTTTTTTAATCTTGATAGCTGTTCATTACAAGCAAATAGATCATTCTGATCATAAACTAATGGCGCAGTAGTTGGTTATAACAACATAGTTAATTAGTTAAGTATTTAATATAAATTAGGTAATTTAGATAACTACCACAACAACTAGTTTCTTTGATTTTCCGATATTACACGGATCCATTGTGAAGTATCTCACAAGTCACATGATACAAAAATGAAGTAGCCATAAGATTTTGACTAGTACCTATATTGTAGTTATGGGAAATGTTGGAGCAGGGTGTACCGTTTTAATTCGGATAAACGATATATATATATATATATATATAATATATACAGCTATATATAACATGTTATTATGGTAATTTTTTAGCTATTCTAAGGTGGTCAACTCATTCTTAGCATAATTTACACATTTGTGGTTACATTACAAGTATTATCAATGAGGAAAATTAGCATAATACGTAAATACTTAAGTACTTATAGTGCATAAAAAGCGTTACAAAAAAATAGCTACAGATAAATAAGTAATTAACCTTTAAGTACCGACGTGTGGTCTGACAGACACCTCGAGAGGTCGAAAAGTCTGATTACCTATGTTAGTGAAATAGTATCCTCCTGTGCTTCTCTCTACCCCTCGGGAAGTCGCCCAGCAGCGTTCCTGCAGAGTAGCAGTGTTGGCGCGTACGATTTCGGTAAGTTTTGATTTTTATAAGATCACGAGTGGTCTGTCAGACCACTCGTCGGTACTTATGTAACTTTTTTTAGATGCGACCTTTTTCAGATTATATTGTTTTCTCTTTTATTTTCAGTCAGTTATAACAATGGATCAGCCAGGTTCTTTGGGCATGAAACGGGCAGCCAAAAACAAAAATAAAAGTGTTCCTGTACGTAAAAAAAAATTATCATACACTGCTTCAATATAAAGACCACCAAGAACGTTTAGTGGGATGGCTAAATGAGAGCTCAGAGTCCGAATCTGAGGATATCTACCTAAATTTTACTGCTGAAGAGTGACCATAGTTCAGCATCTGAACAGGTTGTGATACATGTATGAAACACGTGTGCCTACAATGCAGCAAGCCTATGCAAAGACTGTTTGTAAGCTTTGACAGTTCCTGCAATTTGATACCTTGTGATTTTTTAGAAAACGGTTGATTGTTAAGGTTTTTTTATTTTTATTATTTATCTAGGCTATTAATCTTTAATAAAAAATCGTTTTTAAGAAAAAATAATAGTATTGCTGATACATATGAATTATTAAGATAAAAGTTAATTTTTTCTAACGAAGAATCTATGATTGCTATATTAATGTTTATAATTAGTAATAAATGTGAATACTTCTATATTTTGTTTTACTTATACAATAACTAGATATTTAACAATACATAGAAACATTTTTTTTAGAAAAATATTAAGAAACACAAAAGTTTTTGACTGGGTAACTATGGTGGTCTAGCAGACCACACGTCGGTACTTATGTAACTAAAACAGTATGTCGGTACTTAAAGGTTAAAAAAGTTGAGGTGTGGCAAATAAAATAATTACTAAATTATTAAGTTACTAAGTAAATCCCAATATTTGAATCTTTAACAAGAGAGATCCGTAGATTCTTGCTAGGACAGTAAATTGAACTAGAAGTAAAACAATCGAACCTTATCATTCAATAACATTACCTACTATAAAAAATCCTTAGTTGAGACAGTTTTTCAATGTAATCTGAGCATCAGCATAACAATGGAGTGCTATGACTTATAAGTTCAGATCATGGACCCCAGTCATGCAAAAACTAAACATTATTGAATTGCTACATGAAACCTCCCTCCTCCTCCCTACTACAACTGCTGTGCCTCTACTGTGCTGGGGCTCCAATATGCATATGAACATTACCATGATTTGTTAAGATTTAGAAGAAGAATCATTGTAAATCTATACTAATAAATAAAATTGAAGTGTCTGTCTGTAATATCGAAATAACTACCTCATATTAAGCTCATATGGTTATTTGAACGATACTATAACCGAATCACAAGTTTTTAAAATTTTTGTCTGTCTGTCTGTCTGTCTGTCTGTCTGTCTGTCTGTTTGAACGGGCTAATCTTTGGAACGGCTGAACCGATTTTGACGGGACTTTCACATACAAGTAGAGAATTAACCAGGGAGTAACATAGGCTACTTTTTTAACCGACTTTCAAAAAAGGAGGAGTTGTGTTTTTCTACCTATGTACACCGATATCTCCGAGATTTCTGAACCGATTTACGTAATTTTTTTTTTAATCGATAGAAAAACATTGCGACACTGTCCTACAAAAAATTTGGATTCCAACTCCTCAATCCTGATGCTGTAGGGGATCTGATCCCCAACACTAATGGGATTTAGGCACTGTCGGTTATTTAAATTGGTATTGGGGATACCAATTAAAGACTTTATTGTTGAATGACCTCGAGTAGGTACATGTCCAACTCCTCAGCCCTGATGCTGTAAGGAATTGCATTCCGAAATCGTAAGGATCCCACGGAATTTTTCCGTTTTGTGGACGGGTTACTAGGTACTTACTACAGATAGGCTACTTTTTGTTCTGGAAAATCAAAGTTCCCACGAGATTTTTACAAACCACACGGGCGAAGCCGTGGGCATCATCTAGTAATATAATATATTGGAATGCATTTAATAAATAAATAAATAAATAAAAAATAGCTGTGATAGCCTAGTGGTTAGGATGATCGACTTCTAACCGGAGGTCGTGGGTTCGATCCCGGGCACGCACCTCTAACTTTTCGGAGTTATGTGCGTTTTAAGTATTTAAATATCATTTGCTTTAACGGTGAAGGAAAACATCGTGAGGAAACCTGCATGCCTGAGAGTTCTCCATATAACGTTCTCAAAGGTGTGTGAAGTCTGCCAATCCGCTTGGCTAGCGTGGTAGACTATGGCCAAAACCCTTCTCACTCTGAGAGGAGACCCGTGCTCTGTAGTGAGCCGGTAATGGGTTGATCATGATGATGATGATGATGATGAAATAAAAACCCTTTTATTTTTACTTACCCATAGTTGAGTAGAAATAAAAGGTCGTTAGTTGCGAGTACAACACGATCACCACAACCTACTTTCATTTCTGCTCCATTTATACTGTTAAATCGATCAAATCCGAAACGATCGTTTAGAGTGATTAACTACCCACAGTAAACACATTCTGTTACGTGATTAGGAGACTTAGGAATATTAAACAAAGTAGGTAACCACAAACAAAGAAAATTGTGTGAAGCTAGAAGTTCTTGTAACTTTATACTAGTAGACCATTAGTAGGAACCAGGAAGTAAAAACAACTAGAGCTTGAATCTATGTAAACCTGGTGCAGTGGCGAGCACTGTGGTCTTATAAGTTGGAGGTCCCGGGTTCGATTCTCGGCAGTAGCAATTTGCGATTTAGCGTTCCAATACGATGTTGCGAAGAAACCGGTCCGAGGTATGGGCTTAATAAAAACTGTCATTACTCTTCCAAGTTAGCCCACTTCCACCTTAGACTGCATCGTCACTTAACATCAGGTGAGATCGCAGTCAAGGGCTAACTTGTAGATGAATAAAAAAAATTGTATGACATATGATTTTCTGTTACGATATCCGTACTTCGTTATGACATTCAAAAGATTCAAGATTACAGAATTATGTTATTGGTTTAAATATTTAAAATCGCTTTTTTAATATTGTACCCAAATGAGAATAGCCAAGTTAAGGAAATTACAATTTCATTTAAACTGAGCTACGAGTCAGAAGCGAATTACGATCCTTAGTCATCACCATCAGTCCAACGGCCATTTTTTATAAGAACGCCGGAAATTAAAGCTGAATCAACGCTCAAAGCGAATCCGGATACGAAGCGTTTAACGAACTTTAACGCTCGTTGTATGCTTGAATTTGTTTATGATTTTTGACGACCTCTATAGCCTATGGCGCTATCGTGAGTGCCGGCCGTGGTCTTATAAGTAGGAGATTCCACATTCGATTGGCGGTAATTTAGGAATTTAAATTTTTTAAATTGACTCCGGTCTGGTGAGTTTTCGGACGCCCTTTACCAGAAATTTAGCATTTCGGCACACAATTGCACATAGGCGGTCAAAGTTAAGTTACCGTTAAACACACTTTCGAGTCAGTATTGTACCTCCATTATTAAGATTTATTGCAAAAAAGTTAAAGAACTCTCATTTGAGCAACCCATGAACGTTTTTTGTTGTTCTTTGCTTTTTGCATTTGCTGATGACTTACTTTAACCGTCTGATGTGCATCTGTGCCTTACGCCGGAAACACACTAAGGGACCGTTCAGATAGACCGGCGCGGAGAGCATCGGAGAGCATTTCTTTTTTCACACAGACCGGCCGTTTAAGTTTGCTCTGCTCTCCGCGCCGGTCTGTGTGAACGGACACGCGGATGCGTTCGGAGCCGAGAATACGCTCTTGGGCCGGATGGCAGAGCAATTCGGCCTACGGTCGGCTGTGCGACCATGAAAGAGCACGCGAACGGAGCCGGTCGGATGCTCGAACACGAAAGAGCACGAGCATAGAGCAGCCGACCGGCTCGACGAGCAGCCGAGCGGCTGCTCTTAATATTTCACACAGAGCGTATTAGGAGCATCCTCGAGCATCCTCTTATCATAAAAGAGATAAAATGTAAAAATAAAGCTTATGTCAATGTCTTAAGATTCTATTTTAAATGCGATTATTTGCTCTGCTCTCCGCGCCGGTCTATCTGAAAGGTCCCTAAACGTGTCGTGGCGTGTCATGACGCGCCAGAAGCTTATTAGTTTCATACAATATTTAGTATGGTTACACTAGCGGCACGCTATGATGGCCGGTTTGACACATTACAATAGTGATGTGGAATGTCAATTTATTCTCGAACAAAAAACAATTAAGTTTTGTTTTTGTACCTGATTAAATAGGTTTAATAAAACAAAAATGTATATGTTTATTTAATTTATTTGAACGAACTGAATATTTGAACGAAAATGAATATACATACTTTATATGCACACAAGAAACATATGAATACAAAAGATACCAAAAAAGGTGCCACAAAAGGCCATAATTAATCAGATTCGTCCATACTACTATTTTCACTGTCGTCACTGCTATCATCACATACATTAATAATTATATGTTCGTTTTCTATAATATTATCTATTTTCACATCTCTTTCATAATCTTCCCTTATTAATTTAACAGTTCTATTCACAACCTTTTCCCAGTCTCCTTTAGTCACATGTTCACAAGCTTCTTCTAATAATTTTAGCATTTTTTTTGTGGTAAATGGGGGTTCTGTATTGTGTCTTGCAGCATATCCCTTAATTTGAGCCCACACCAACTCAATCGCATTATACTCACAATGGTAAGGCGGTAACCGTATAACTCTGTGCCCATGTTCTAATGCTATTTCGTCAATGACGTATCGGATCTTGGTTGGTTTGTTTTCTTTTAAAAGACGTACTAATTCCGCTTTTAACATATTCATGTTTGCATCTACGCCATTTTTACGAAGCCATGCGACGATATCAGCTTTCTTTTGGGATTGGGCAGGTGGCTTGTCAATTTGCATCGAGTGGTATGGGGCGTTGTCCATAATTATAATAGATGGTTCAGGGAGGCTACACAACATTGAGGTAAACCATTCAGTAAACTTTTCTCCATTCATGTCTTCATGATAGTCTCCAGTGGTTTTTGACGCAAAAGCCATGAGAGAACCTTCGACAAACCCGTTGATGGTTCCGGCGTGACAAATTATAAGTCGCGATCCTTTTCCTACAGGAACTTTGGAAGTAGATGCTGCTGTGTCATCGTTCCAAGAACGGCCTACAGTATGGTTAGCATTAAGCCATGTTTCATCCAAGAACACAACATTTTGCCAATTTTTGATTTCTTTCACTTGCCGTAAAAAAGTATACCTTGCCATCGCTATATCAAATCTTTCCATCAATATTTTGCGTTTGTTACATTTTTTGTATCGAAATCCAATGGTCTTCAAAATCTTCGTTAAAGAACTTTCCCCACCGAAGAATAATCCAGCTTCCTTCAGTGAATGCACCAACTTTTTTCTTGTTGGATACTCCTTCTGTAAATAGTAGCCGTAAACATGTCTTCGGATAGCATCGGCATCAAAGCTATCGATGCCTACGACTGGTTTTGCTCGTTTTCTCTTTTTTGGTGTGTGAAGTTTATTTTCTTCTGTGCCAGTCTCGCCATATTTTTTTTTAGTTATCCGTCTAACAGTTCGTTGTCCAATATTAAGCGCATCAGCTACGCGTTCAACCACTGACGTTATAGGTAAAATTGGCCCTCCATTTTGAGCTTCACGATCGAAATAGTTACGAAGGCGTATTACGAACTCACGTGTCTGACTATTTAGAACAGTTCTCTGCGTACGTTCGGTCATATCGACGAAATCCACAACAAAGGGCTTGAACAGAGTCCAAATTAACGAGCAAGGGTCAACAGTAATGCAGTATCAATATTTGAAATCCAAAGCCAGGTCAAAACTATATCACAATCGCATTGCACTGACAGTTTATACTTTTCGAAGCAACGTCAATTCGAAACTGCTTTGTTTTGCATTGAGCATTGACGCGAGTTTGCCGGAGGTAGTAGTTGTGCTAGCCAGCGATCCTATGTGACGATCGTATTAGATTCCATTTTTAAAAATTTATTGATATTTTTTTGCGATTTCAGAGGTTTGTCCACATAGTGAAAATTGTTCATATTCACAAGTACATTCACCCCTTAAATGGTGCAAACTGATTTTTCTACACTTGTATACATTTAAGAAATCAATTTAATAAATAAATTTTGAGTCCTAAACCTAAAACTACATTCGATAAAATTTATGAATCTCTGCACATCACTATCGTCAATAAAGTAATACAATTATTTCCTTCAAAGTCGTTATCAATTAATACGGAACTTCATGAGCGGACAAACGTCAAACCGGCCATCATAGCGTGCCGCTAGAGTAGGGATACATTTGTAAGTTGTATCGTGTCTCCTAAATGTATGAAACTGGCGCATCTCGACACGCCAAAACACGCAAGTGTGTTTCCGGCCTTAGACTGCATCGTCATTAAACAAGCCATTTAGTTAAACCCTTATTCCCTTATCTGCGGTTAAACCAATACTCCTTTATCGGTTTCTATCGTTCCGTACCATATTGTATACTTTGGTGATGATAGCCTCGTTGGTCTAGCACTAGGTTACTGGTTAGCATATTCGACTACAGACCACGAGGTTACGGGTTCTATTCCCGAGTCGGGCAAATAATTGTTATAGGTATTGGGTTTTTCTGTCAAGAAATTCCCTGTACCAGCCCGGAGTTGGTAGTTGGCGGTGTCTCACCCTCGTGCCTCGAAGAGCACGTTAAGCAGTCGGTCCCGTTTATTATTACTATCATGTGACAATAGTTGATAAAGCCCGCCAATCCGCATTGAAGCAGCGTGGCGGGTCTAAGCTCTAAATTCCTCTCTCTTATGAGAGAGGAGGCCTGTCCCCAACGTAAAAAGGCTGGTGGTGGTGGTGGTAGAGAGGATAAAAGTTTGCCTACGATTGAACTTGCACTAGTGGCTTTTTTTCGTGGTGGAAAGCTTTATGGCTACCCCCGTTCTTTGGGCAGAACGGGGGTTATGTGGGACTCCCCCCCTAGTGGGGGTATACCCTAACTAAAACCACCACGGCTGCTCCCTCTTGCTGACTATGCTGGACGCCTGGGGAACCCGTTGTATACTTCCCAGGCTGCACTAGTGGCTATGATTTTAGCCGGTAATCAAATTACGTTCGATCGCGCGCGCCCGCCAGCCCGCCCGCTTCGCACGCACGACTACTCGTAAACACTGATAATGGAATAACACAACTAATTGATTATTTATTTATTGATAAACACCAATATCCTTGCTCCGCCACGCGTATTCCATGTATTAAGGACAAGGCCCGCGTTGTTCGCAACGCAATAATGCTCGCGTGCGGAGGATGTATTAAATTCCTCAGAGCGTATGAAATTCTAATTCTCGTTCGTTGCGCAGTTACCGCGATTCGTCATTGCACATTTGGAGCGTTATGTAAAATGCTTCAGATGGCAAGAACCTCGCGTAATAATAGTTTTAGTGATCTAGCAGAATCTAGAAAAAAAAACCTTGTGCTTCAGTCTAAATTACGCTAGACATTTAAGACTTGGAATCACCTTAGTTATTGTCTTCAGTTTTCCAAAACTAAACAGAACTATTTCCAAAACCTAAGTTTTTGCTTCATCAGTCAGTAGCTAGTAAGACGTGCATTCACGTCAAGGGTCTTTTCCGTATAGGTACCAATGAGGCCGACCACTAAATCGCGGGTCGACGAACGCGTTATTTGTATGCGTACTAGCTGCACCGGAGGGTTGACCTCCCGGGTTACACGACCAATAAAATCATCCACATCGCGCTTTCAAGAGCCGTGGAATCGAGTTATCATTAGAATCGGGTCGGGTAACGTTCGAGGCACGTGCCCCCGAAGAGTTCTAACTCCTAAGGAGGGTACGGGTTATTGAATAATTTATTGGGATTCCTTATTGTGACGCCACACGCCGCGGCGTCGGATATGGGTAAGCGGTTAGGTATGTGGTGGTTTTTAGGGTTCCGTACCCGAAGGGTAAAAACGGAGCCCTATTAATGTCACTCGGCTGTCTGTCTGTCTGTCTGTCTGTCTGTCTGTCCGTCTGTCCGCCGGTCACAGGTCTCTAGCTCGCAGACGAAATGAGTTACAAACCTGAAATTTTGGTATTTAGTGTAAAACGTTAATCCAAAATCAAATATTGAATTAGAAATTGAATTAAATTATTTTTCAGGGGGGCTCCCATACATGAAAAAGGAGCCGGAAAAAAAATTTTCTTTACCCTAGCTTGTGGGGTATCATTGTTTAGAGCTCATTAAGTAGAGTACAAATATATATTTTTTTAATTTTTATCTCAAAAAATAAGGGAATGGGAGGCCATCAAAGTTGTCAGTTTTAGACCATTTTTGTGACGGGGGCTATCTCAAAAACTAAACTAGTTGGGAATATGATATTTCAGTATATTATGTACTATATGCTCTATTTAAACAACAAATACTGAAAACAACGATTTATTAAATAGTTTATAAGCTGTGACTAAAATAAACGAACATTTTTTTGGGTTTTTCTTTCACGGTTTGTTGCGATGTCTAGCTCGGAAATTAAATATTTCTTAGACCCAAAATATTATATTGTTCATAATTATGTACGGAACCCTGAAAGAGCGAGGCCCGACTCGCACTTGGCTGATTTTATTATTTATTTATTTTTCTTTCAAATCATATTAGAATCATATAGGAATCTTAAAGGCTAAAAAACTTAAGAAGCTTCTGTACTAACTAGGTGGTATAATCAAGTTCTATTGTACGCTATCGCTAAATTAAACCAAATGGACAGGTCTAAAAATAAATACCATCCTTTTCACAATGTTCCCTGCGAAAAGGGATAGAGCTATCAATTTAGCTTAGTTTAGAGATTGTGTAAACAGAATTAGAACCATTGTCGAGGCATTATGAAGCCTCAATAGCGCAATGTGGTTGGGTGCGGATCGAAAACCGAAAGGTCGAAGGTTCACAACCCACCCGTTACACTATTGTAGTCATGATCAACCCATTACCGGCTCACTACAGAGCACGGGTCTCCTTCTCAGAGTGAGAAGGGTTTTGGCCATAGTCTACCACGCTGGCCAAGCGGATTGGCAGACTTCTCACACCTTTGAGAACATTATGGAGAACTCTCAGGCATGCAGGTTTCCTCACGATGTTTTCCTTCACCGTTAAAGCAAGTGATATTTAAATACTTAAAACGCACATAACTCCGAAAAGTTAGAGGTGCGTGCCCCGGGATCGAACCCTCGACCTCCGATTAGAAGTCGGTTGTCCTAACTACTAGGCTATCACAGCTTGCACAGATGCCTAATAGATACATTATATTTTATTAGAAATGCATTTTCTGTTCATTAGAATTTTCTTTTGAATCACAAAAATAAATTACATATTAGTTTTGACAATGGACAAACAATATTAATATATATATAGCTGCTCGTGCTGATTCATTGACTGACTCACTGATTGATCACCCCTCCTGTAAAATTTTGTATGAAAAATTTTTTTTTCACTAATGGTTTCGTATAGACGACAAAAATTCATTCGGAACAAAAATATGGAGAGAGCTGATGATTGAGGATTTCAGAGACGAGCGAATGGCACGCTTAAGGTATTGAAGATAGGTGGGGGGTGCTCGAGCAAATGTCACTCGAAACATCATCCAATTGGCAGTGAGCTGAAAAAAAATTCAAAATGGCGAAAAAAAGATGGCCGCCATACAACTTTCGTCGGTCTCCATCTCGGAGGGTATAAAAGATGGAAGAGTGGTTTCTTCGCAAAAGATGATCAAAATCCAAAGGTCTACTCGATGAATAGAAAAAAAATTCAAAATGGCGGAATTTATTTTTCCATAGAAAATGTATGGCGAATATTGAAGAGACTACAAGTTGTAAACTATGCAAGGCTTTGATGCGGTTCTTTGGAGAACTCTCAAAGAAAAATATGGGAAGACATGATGATTGAGGGTTTGGAAGATGGATGAGGAGCCCGGGCAGGGTATTGTAGATAGATGGGAGGTGCTCAAACAAAAATTACTCAAAACCTCATCCAATTGGCACTGAGCTGAAAAAAAAAACAAAATGGCAGATTCAAAATGGCGGCCATACCGTCAGCCTCTATCTCACTAAGCATAAAAGATGGAAGAGTGGTTTCTTGGCAAAATATGATCAAGACCTAAATTCTACTTGATGAACAGAAAATAAACCGGTCAAGTGCGAGTCAGACTCGCGCACCGAGGGTTCCGTACTCCAGAAGTATAAGTACAATCTGTTTTTCATTAGTTTGTCTTAAAAGGTAAGGTGCTAATGAAGCTAGGCCTCTAAATTGTATGAGCGCTCATACAACTCAGAGGTCTATACTGTACTGTCTGTACTGTACTGAAAACTGTACTGTACTGTCTGTTTTGGATAAAAATCGGGTTTAAAAAGCATCAACAACTTTTTATCATTTGGTTTGTATTTTAAATTGTTTAGTCAACTCTCCACCACCACCATCACAGGTACAGCTTTTTTACGACCCACGGCTGTGCAAATGTCTCTTCTCTCATAGGAGAGGGATTTAGAGCTTAGAGCCGCCACGCTTCTCTAATGTGGGTTGGTGGGCTGTAACGAATATTGTCACATGATATTGATAATAACCGGGAACGACTGCTTAACGTGCTCTCCGAGGCACGGGGGTGAAACACCGCCAACTATCAACTCCGGGCTGACACTGAGAATTTCTTGATAAAAAACCCTACAATAATTTGCCCGACCCGGGAATTGAATCCGGGACCTCGTGATCTGCAGTCGAATATAATACCCCTAGACCAACGAGGTAGTAAGTCACCTCTAGGAACACCTAATTTCACATCTCCGGTACCTACTTATCAATGTTACCCATGTCTACTGTATATACCCATACTACTCAATTCAAAAAATAAAAATAGATTCAATAATTTATTTATGATTTTAATCTGTGGTTTTCTACCTGTACTTTTTAGCAGTGCAAAGCTGTAAGAAGTTTTTATCATAGACCACGAAAAATAAGGTTTTTACTGTATTTTTTACTTTGTACGGATTAAGTACTAAAGCGACAATTTATGATAATTATTCAGAGAGCAAAAAGTGTCAAGATGATTTCGGAAATCATTTTGTTTTAATAATAATAGAACAAGATAAATGTAGTTCTTATAAAAAATAACATTACTTAGTTATATATATAGTTTTTAATTCTTATTAATATTATGTCAAACTTTTTAGAGGAGTTTGGCTGATGTTTTTTTTTTAAATCCGTAGACTGAAAAAAAAAAAACAAAACAAAAGGCGGTAAAAAAAAATATGTTTTACCTTTCTTTCTACGTTGCATTCCTTCTGCGTAGAGTGATTTAATTGTTCTCAACATATTTTTAAAGATTTTCAATCTTAAAATATATATTAATATTTAATTACATATTTCAGACTGTATTAATCTATTAAATTAGTCTTAGTAATTAGTATTAAAGTTAAGTTACTATTGTTAAGTTAAGTGTTTAGCCGATTTCCTGGTAAGTGACAAAATTTTATTACTGAGATAGAATTATGGCGTCTTTTCTTCGCACCGTGCAAGTCAAGGAAACTGCTAATCTCGATGCACCTACTCGAGAAGTTCTCTTATATAATATTCCCGGTGACGGGAACTGCATGTTTTCAGCTCTGTCTTTTCATATATACGGTCATATAAACCGATCTCAGGAAATACGATCGCGTATAGTTGGAGGGATTGTATCGAACTGGGATCGATATGGCATGTTTACAATGCGTCGTGACGAAAGCCCGTATGTGTCAGCTGAAGAATATTGCAATGAAATGATGCAAAACGGAATTTACGGCACTACCACAGAATTGTCGATGGCAGGGGAAATATATAAAGATTATATGTTTAAACTGTATATAGATGGTGTTTATGCGCAAACATTCGGCACCGGACCTATAGAAAAAATGATCGGTTTTACAGGGCACCTCACGAGCGGTCATTTTGATGTTTTCATCGAAAAGAACGTAAATCAGGTCCCTTCACAAAATAGTAATTATAACGATATCCATTTGCCCAGCAGTGGGCAAATCTATAGGGCTGAATCTCCAACGTTTACGGAGTCACAGTCCTATAGTTTACATCTGAATAGTAATACTTTAAGCAATGAATCATTAATGACTATTAGTAATACAGAATGTTCTTTGCCAATTAGTAAGCATATACTGATAAATGAAAGTATAATATCTCCTACTTTCACGCAGTCGCAACCCTATTGTTTAAATGTTAATAGTAATAGTTCTGGCAATGTCTCATTAATCACCATGGTTAACGAAGAACGTTCTTTGGCAAGCGATGGGCAAATACTGATAAATGAATTTGCATCTCCAACTTTTACAGACTCGCAGCTTAGTAGGATAAACTATAGCCTTAGTCCATGTAAAGTCGTATTAGAGCAATTGCCTGTTGATAACCTACACGTAACAGAACGATTACAAAATAAAACTAATAGAAACGATATGTATCAACAAAACTGTAAACGTTCACGTGGTAGGCCAAAAAAGCAAGTAACTGTAGCTGAAAAAAAACGTAAGCATTTGGAGGCTGTTTTGCGTTACCAAAAACATAAGCCACAATCTCACAGGAAAGCCGTGCATCGGTATACAGCTGCACATCCCGAAGTGAACCAAGAGGCAGTACATCAATATACAGCCGCACACCCCGAAGTGCACAGAGAAGCTGTCCAACGGTATACTGCTGCACACCCCGACGTGCACCGAGAGGCCGTACAAGTATATAACGCTGCGCATCCTGAAGTAACTCGACAGGCTGCGTTAAGATATCAAAGCTTGCATCCTCAAACTCATCGTGAATGTGTTAGTAAATATTCTAAAACACATCGAGATGAAATACGTCGAATCAGAAATATTCCTTTAGAAATACGTGGGCTGGGTTTAACGGGTGCACTGAAAGGTAACGATTTAGATAAAATTAAACCGATTCATTTAAAATATTCTCTTATGTGTGAAGAAACTTATAAATGTATTTACTGCAGTGCAAGACTTTTTGATGAAGAAAAGTCTCGCACAAAGTGGTGCTGTGGACAGGGCAAATATAACGTTGACCCACTCGGACCACTAGATGCCGAGTTTTACGCAAACCAAAATTTTTTAAAAAACGCTAGAGCATATAATAATCTGTTCAGTTTTTCAGCGCTAGGTACAACTCACGGCTTTCAAAGACCTGCGGGTCACGGTCCTAACTTAGTGAAAGTTCAAGGGCGTATTTACCATCGCGTCTTTGATTTGGCTTATAGTGGTAGCACAAATAATACAGCATTATATATACACGACGGAGAAGAGCATCAAAGATTAGGAAATCAACAAAATTTGTGCCCCAATCTTATCAAGGAGATTTACGTGTACTTAAAAAATAATAATCCCTTGATAAAAGATTTACACTTATTAAATAATCACCCAAGTTCAGAAGCTCGATTAATTTTTCAAAACACAAGTCGACGTACTCATGGACCGATATTAGGAGATAGACCGGTGTCGAATGAGCTTGCAGGTTTGATTGAAACTTCAAACGAACATCACCCGCGAGCAGTAGTAATATGGAAAATTGGTGAAGCAAAACCACACACAGTACACTACTTACATCCCGCATATGAAGCGTTTCAGTATCCTTTACTGTTTCCTAGAGCTCCTGAAAGATATTCCATTGATATTAAAGATAAAGCTGGCAATAAACTAAGCCAAGTAAAATACTATCGTTGTCAACTCTTATCTGAAGAGCGGTTTGCGATCTTACGACGCCTTTCGCAAGAATACTTTGTTGACATGTGGTGCCGTACCGAAGAAGAGCGTCTACAATATTTCAAAGGTATTCAAAGCGAACTAAGAATTGCAACCCGACGTGAAATCGACGAAACGATCGCAGGTGAAGGCATACGACCCGGTAAAGTATATTTACCGGCGAGTCTTACGAATAGCCCACGTTATATGCAGATCAAGTACCATGATGCTATGGCCATTGTTGCACGGTTGGGAAAACCAAGCTTTTTCCTCACTGTTACATGTAACCCGAAATGGCCAGAAATAACCAACAGTTTATATCCCGGTCAACAGTCAACAGATCGCCCTGATTTGTGTGTGAGAGTATTTCAACTAAAGTTGTCAATACTGTTGAAAAAAATCAGATCAAAAGACTTCTTTGGTACCATTGTGTCAATTCTACATGTTATAGAATTCCAGAAAAGGGGTTTACCTCACGCACACATTACGTTCCGTGTAGAAGGAGGAGGGCCCATCGATAGTATGGATATTGATAAATTTATTCAAGCAACTATACCTCCACCGGAACAGGGACGACTGAGACAACTGGTTTTGCAACACATGGTGCACGGCCCATGTGGAACAGAAAGGTCACCCTGCTACGATCAAGCTGCTGGGAAATGTTCGAAAAAATGTTCCCTAAAAGTTACACTGAAGTGACGTACACGGATGAACGAGGCTCAGTACACTACAAACGTCCAGCTGGCGAACAGCCGGCAATTCGTGAACGAAATCAAACTTCAGTCACTAACAGGTGGATTGTGCCGTACAACCCGGCGATACTATTGATGATGGAGTGTCATTGCAATTTGGAAATTGCATCCACCTCCAAAGTGGTTAAATACCTTTACAAGTATCTGCACAAAGGTCCCGATCACGCAAAAGCGGGGGTGACAGAAGTATTCGACGAAATAGAACACTACGCTCAATATCGATATGTGAGCGCCTCAGATGCAATGTGGCGTCTATTGGAGTTTGACATCAGCTGCAGATACCCAACTGTTGTTGCACTACCGGTACATTTACCCGACGGAGACGCGATTGTTTTCCGTACCGGAACCGAGGCGCAAGCATCAGAAAATTACATGTCCAAATTGAAAATTTACATGACGAGGCCTCCAGATCCTGAGTTGGATGAATGTACTTACATAATGTTTTATGAAAGGTACAATGTCGAAACTCAGGTCCGGCCTAATCCAACTGTAAAAGTGTTGGCTCATGAATCTGGAAAATATTTTATTACAAAAAGAGTACGAGGCGAAATCGTGGCTCGAATTGTCTTTATATCTCCTACACTCGGTGAACTTTATTTTCTGCGAATGTTACTCATGCGTTATCCGTGCCGGAGCTACGACGAACTGCGAACTGTCAACAATATAATTTACGACACTTTTCAAAAAGCAGCGTTCGAACGTGGTATTCTGAACGATAACCAGGAGTATGAATCGGCAATAGAAGAGGCAGCCGGCTTCAAGACCGGCAAAGGTTTACGTCAGCTTTTCTTCGCACTTATCATGGACGGTGCCCCAGCCCTTCTGTTATGGGATAAATACCGTGATCATTTGTGCGATGATTATCACAGAGGATGTGAATCTGAAATAGAAGCCGCTTACGACCACGGCCTTAGAGACATTGAACAAATGTTACGTGCTCATGGTCGCTCGCTGTCAGATTTCGGTTTGCCAGACATAAGACACAGCATAACCGAGCTTGACAGAGAAACTGGAAGATGGAATGATGAGGCGACTGCCATATTAAATGAATGGGAGTCCAAATTAAATTCGCAGCAACGGGCTATTTATAACACAGTCATATTACTTACTGAAGATGATTGTGAAGATACGCACCCGGTTTTCATCGACGGTCCCGCTGGCACCGGAAAAACCATCTTGCTTAACGTGATTGCTGCAAAAATTCGTTCTAATGGACATATTGCCCTATGTACGGCTTCCACGGGTATAGCTGCACTAAATCACGATGGAGGTGTCACAGCACATTCAATGTTTAAGCTTCCGTTAGACTTTGAAGGTGGTAATGCAGTGTGGGGAATTTCGAACAACTCTCAAAGAGCAGCGTTGATCAAAGCAGCACGTCTTATCATTATCGATGAGGCACCAATGGCTCACAGGTACCTGCTTGAAACAATTGACCGCGGTCTCAAAGATCTAATGGAATGCAATACCAAACCCTTTGGAGGCAAAGTGTTAGTATTAGCTGGTGATTTTAGACAAATACCACCAGTGATAACAGGAGCAGGAGAACGTGACATATGCCGGGCCTCAATAAAAAATTCTGAAATTTGGCACTACGTTCAAAAATTCAAGTTAACTGAAAATCAGCGTGCAAAAGAAGACCCCTATTTTGCTAACTTTGTATTGAGTATTGGAGAAGGTGAAGCTGAAACAACTGAAGAAGATTTATTAATTTTAAAAAATATCAATTACGTAAATAGCTTGCAACAATTAATTTATATTATATATCCAAAGTACGAAGTCTGTGACCCAGAAAATATATGTAAAAGGGCGATTCTATCGGGAACTAATGAAAACATAAGAGATATTAATCAAAAAATACTTGAATTGATACCTGGACCAATGACTATCTGTTACAGTGCCGACACTACTGACCACCTGAATGACAACTCAGCTGAACGATTAGAAGGCAATGTTTTAAATTCTATCACAGCACCCGGTGTGCCCGATCATGACTTGAAACTGAAAGTAGGCGCGGTCGTAATACTTATTCGAAATATCAGTTTCACACACCGTTTAGTTAATGGTACTAAATTAATTATAGATCAAGTCTCAAAATTCACTCTGTTAGCGCATCACCCAAATAGTAGTGAGCCCATCGTCATACCTCGCATAACTTTTAAATTTAAAATAGGGCGAAACGGTGTAGAAATGACACGCAAGCAATTCCCTGTCAAGTTGGCTTATGCTATGACGTTCAATAAATCTCAAGGGCAAACTCTTGATCGTGTGGGAGTAGATCTAAGAAGTGATGTTTTTTCACATGGACAACTATACGTTGCTTTGGGCAGAGTGCGGCACAGTCACAATTTGCAAGTCTTGGTCCCGCCAGAAAGAGTTAGCAGAAATTACGCTCTTACTAAAAATATAGTTTATAAATCACTACTGACCTAAAATTCAAAAGAAAATCGGACAAAAACAGTAATATGTAAATAATATTATGTAATGTGTAATATAAGTAGGTAGATAGCGTTGTAATAGAATATACTTAAACAATATTATGTTCACTTTCTATACTTTTCTTTGTGTTATTATTATTTTATTTCAATAATTTTAAATGGCTTAATATACCAAACATTAAATTTTCAATCATAATACCTTACTTTATTCTTACTTCACAAATACCCCCAGTCAGAAACTTAAGATGTTACAGTAATATAAGGGTTTTTTACTATAACACATCTGAATCACAGGGATCTTTTGTTTCATATATCAAAACATATTTTTAAATATGTAAGTCATTATTCTAAGATGTAAGTAGATATTTTTTTAATTATGCTGTTTTTCATATTTATTTAAGGATTAATGCTTAATAACGACACAATATTTGTTTTAATGTTTATTTTAAGTATTTATTTATGTATCGTGGAGCAAGGTGGCAAAAATATTTAAATTTTTGTAATATTTTTGCTAAATTGCAATAGGTCTCATTATTCAGGCATGCAGAATATTTTTTACCCGATTACGTTAAAGCCAAAAGTAACGGTTATGATTTTAGCAGTCTATGTACATATGTTTATAGTTAAATTTTAATTCTGTTTTAAATGTCTGTTAATGGGAGAACCACGTAAAAAAAAACGAGCTGATGCCATACCTCCTGGGTGGCTTGGAAACTGGCCCACTACACTTTTTATATTATAAAGTAATACGTACCTACACGAAAAAGTTTATACGTATTTATAATATAAAGAATTATAGTGAGCCAGTTTTCGAGCTACCGAAGCTAATTTCACTGTTTCAGATATTCATTTTGTTGCTAAGTTTCTTTAGTGATATGACTCCCAGGGTGATGTGACCTGAAGATGATGACTAAATTCTTAATACAATATACCTATACCTACTAAAAATCAAAACGGTTACACACCAAAGCTATAAATCCAAGCGGACTCCTGTTTCTGTTGTTTACTCGGTCCGTCCACGCGGTCCGCTTTAGCGGGCCGCGCACGCACGCGCCGTACTAGTTATATATATAAAGCTACTTGAAGTTACGTACTGATCACCTCTCCTGAACAATTTTGTATGGGACTTTTTCACCATACTTTCCGTGTGTGTAAAATTCAAAAATTTAAGGTCTACAAAATTATAGAGAGAGCTGGACGTGGAAAATTGACTAGGGTGCCCTAAGGGATCTCGAAAACTATCAGTCGGAAAGGTACCGTCCCGAAACAAAAAATGTTCAAAACCTTGGGCAATTGGGTGAACCGGTGAAAAAAATATGGCCACCATACAAAAAAAATTTCGTCTCCATACAAAAAATTTCCTAATTTTCAAGAGGCTCTCCAGAACAATTTTGTATGGAACTTTTTTCCCTTCACTACTTATATGGTAGAACTTATGGGTCTTCCTTCAGAAAATTATGAAACGTCATGAATGTGGAAAATTTACCAGAGTACCTCATGGGTCCTCCAAAACTACCAGTCATACAGACATGGTCCCAAACAAATGTTATTAAAGACCTTGGGTCATTAGGTGAACCGGTAAAAAAAAGATGGCCGCCGAACAAAAAAAAATTCTCTCCATACAAATTTTTTGGGTAATTTTCAAGAGGCTCTCCAGAACAACTTTGTATGGAACTTTTTTCCCTTCACTATTTATGTGCGTAGAACTTATGGGTCTTCCTTCAGAAAATAATGAAACGTCATGAATGTGGAAAATTTACCCAGAGTACCTCATGGGTCCTCCAAAACTACCAGTCATACAGACATGGTCCCAAACAAATGTTATTAAAGACCTTGGGCCATTAGGTGAACCGGTGAAAAAAAGATGGCCGCCGAACAAAAAAAATTCTCTCCATACAAATTTTTTGGGTTCTTTTTAAGAGGCTCTCTTAGACATTTTTGTATAAAATTTTTCCCTCCAATACACATATATAAGTAAATAGAACTTAAAGATTTTTTTTTCACAAAAAATACAAAACGTACTGAATGTGGAAAAATTACCAGAGTACCCTAACGGCCCTCAAAAACTATCAATCATAGAGGCATGGTCCTGAAACTAAAAATGTTCAAGACCTTAGGCCCTTTGGTGAGCCAATAAAAAAAGATAGCTACAGAACAAAAAAAATCGTGTCCATACAAAATTTCTTTTTAATTTTCAAGTGGCTCTCCAGAACATTTTTGTATAGATCTTTTTTTTCCACTAAACGCATGCATAGAACTCATTAGTGTCCTTTCAGAAAAGATACGAAACGTGATACCAATATTTCTTTCTATCTTTCAAGAGACTCTCCAGAATATTCTGGAATTTCTTTATTTTATGAATATAGAAGAGACTACAAGGCCCGCGAGCTGCTTGCAGCTCGCGCACCGAGCGCAACACTAGTTTTAACTAAATTTTTAACACTATTGTAGTACCCATCCCTAACACAAGCTTTCGCTTATTAAGAGGGGAAAGGGGAATATTAGTCATGCCCATCATCCATTTATATTATAAATGCAAACGTGTCTGTCTGTCTGTCTGTCTGCTTGCTTTTCACGGCCCATCAGATTAACCAATATGGATGAAATTTTTTACAGATTAGCTTACATCTCGGGGACGGACATAGTCTACTTTTATCCCGGAAAAGCAGACTTCCCGTGGGATTTTTGAAAAACCTAAATCCACGCGAACGAAGTCGCGGGCATCATCTAGTGGCCACCACCACCACTACAGCCCTCCAACGTCCCACTGCTGGGCACAGGCATATGAGAGAGGGATATGAGGAAGGAGCACTGGTCTCATAGGAAAGAGGGATTAGAGCATAGACCCGCCATGCTGTTCCAATGCGGGTTGGCGGGCTTTAACGACTATTGTCACATGATATAACTGCTTAACGTGCTCTCCGAGGCACGGGGGTGAATCACCGCCAACTACCAACTCCGGGCTGGCACTGAGAATTTCTTGACAGAAAAACACCTAACAAATATTTGCCCGACCCGGAAATCGAACCCCGGACCTCGTGATCTGCAGTCGAATATGCTAACCACTAGACGCGAGACAGTCTGCAGCAGATCTAGTGGCTAATATTCTTAAAAATATATGTGGCGTCTTGTGTCCCGAGTCCCGACATTATTCCCACTTCAGTAAAAGGGATAATAGTCGTACGGCCGACGGCACATCTGCCGAGCAGGTGTCGGCTGGCGGGGAAAGGCAGGTGCTGCCGTTCAACGGATGTTACGTCACCTGCGGCATTGCCGAATGTGTAATGTGCTCCTAGCGGATCTACGGCTAAGGATCGGGGCTCGTAGGATGTTTCGTTTGTCGGTCTACTTGTACGACAGATAATGTTATGTTACTTGGAAACGGAACTTCAAGGACTGTTTCATACTTTATCTGACGCATTTGCAAAATGTATGCTCCTCCGGTAAGGATTTGGGTGGCCCCAAATCTTTCTCAAGTCTCGCATGTTTTATAATCTACTTAACTTTCTCGAATGTGATTTTAGATGTATCCGTAAAAATCCTGGAATTTTCGAAACTAAATATTTTTCACCCCCGACGCAAAAACGACGGGGTGTTATAAGTTTGACGTGTCTGTGTGTGTGTGTGTCTGTCTGTCTGTTCCCCTGTGGCGCTCAAACGGGTGGACCGATTTGAATGCGGTTTTTTTTATTTGAAAGGTGAATTAGTCGAGAGTGTTGTTAGCTATGTTTGAAGAAAATCGGTCCAAGATGGCCGCCGCTACAAAATGGCGGATTACATATTTTTTCACAACTCACTCAATATGGGTATCAAATGAAAGGGCTTGACTAGTAGAATAGCACTATTGCAAATCCAAGATGGCCGCCGCCACAAAATGGCAAACGTCGGGGGTTTTTCAAATTTTTAATTTATACTTGTTAAACCAATTTATTAGGAATCCCACCCGCTACACAAATTCCTTGTGCGTGAAATACTCAGTCATAACATAACCATGCGTTTTCTTTTAAAATTGAATCACCGTTCATTATCTCGGCGCGACAGCCAGGGGGGTTTTACGATTGGTCATAAAACCGCGGGCTTCTATAAAAAGTTCGCCTACGTCGTAATGTTCAAAAGCCTCGTTGTGATAAACGTATTGAATGCGCATCTGCTTCTTCAACTTGAGGCAATGAAGATTTAATCATATGAAATATGAAAATCAAATAGTATAAAAAACCTAAATACAAAGTCGCTTTCTCTGTCCCTATATCCCTATGTCCCTATGTATGCTTAAATCTTTAAAACTACGCAACGGATTTTGATGCGGTTTTTTTTAATAGATAGAGTGATTCAAGAGGAAGGTTTATAAGTAGAATTGGACCCGGTTGGTGGCGCTAATAGCGGGCAGGACGACGTCTGCCGGGTCCGCTAGTTTACTTATAAATATGTCTTCCTTGAGTATGTCTTCTATGGTTCTATGGGTCGCCGTCGTTTCAACGGTTTCATCTCAACCGATAGGCTCGGCGCACACTGAGCGCAGCGCAGAGCAGAGCATTTTCTGAGAACACTGAATAATTAACTTTATGACTATTGACATACGGTCAATAATTATATTCCAAGACAAGGGCGTTGCCAAGGGGGGGCAGGGGTTGGCAGCAATAGCAAATACAGCAAATTAATATCCGCAAATGCAAGATTTGCCCTTTTTGCATAAGACAAAAAAATTACATATCCAATCTACATTAAATTACTCAGCGGGTTTTCCCTTAGTTAAAAGGAAGCTCTTTCGGAACTCGGGCGAGATATCAAGATTGAAGAATTCTGAGAAACTTTTTTGGGTAGGCTAACAGCACTGTAATAATAATAAAATTAATGATAACATGAGAAGTTCAAAAATAAATGGTAAAGTGTGTGTCAGACCACACATAAGGTAGGGTTTCATAGTTGTATTAGTAACTAGCATCTGCCCGCGGCTTCGCCTACGTGAATTGCATTTGTACAATGAACGATTTTAAACAAATCCCGAGGGAATCGTGGAGTCCGGTTCCCATTCCCGCTCCCTTTTCCAAACTTTATACCTACTACCAACTATCAAGGAAGTTCGCTATAGTAATCTACCTATAGCTGTAGATCATATCCTAGCTGTAGTCCTCGGTTAATCTCAGAGACTATTAGTGCTAGAAATCCGTAATTTGGCATGAGTATAAATATTAATCACGCCGACAAAGTGGTGAAATAAATTTTTGATAAATATTTTTTTTTAGGGTAGCTCCCCTACATGTAAAGTGGGGATGTATATTTATTCTCGTCTACCCCATAGTGTGGGGTATCGTTGAATAGGTTTTTTAAAAATATTGTGGGTGTGGGAACATCATTTTTCGATTTCTAGATCCGTTTGTAAAATATGATGTTTTAAAGTGCAAATTATTAGAGTCAAGTGTCGTCCCCCCCTCTATCAGCCAAATGGCAGTAGGTATATAGGAACTTGAAAAAATTCACAACAGTAGGGTATATAATCAATTTTAAAGGAAAACTATCACGGCTAAGTAGGGTTCACAGGTTAAGGAGTTATATCTGTTTTTCGAGGATTGTGACTACGGAACCCTACACTGCGCGTGGCCCGCCACGCACTTGGCCGGTTTTTTAAAGAACTTTTGCTGGCTTTGTACAGACACGACCGTGAATCGCGACCAAGCTCTATGAAAGTTTAATGAGAGGGTTCCGCAAGCATCAACGGCCTTTGTTCATTGGTAAAGGTTAAATTAAACATAAAAAAATCATCAGGTTGCCTGAGCTTTGGGTGACAGTGGAGGGGATTTAAAACAAAAGGTTGACTGAGAAACCAATAGCATGCCGGACACACCCTATATTCTACGTTGCACCAACTTCGTACCAACCGGTACAAGATCAGGATTCTTTTCATCTGACACTATCACCTATATATTATACTAGCGGTCCGCCCCGGCTTCGCCCGTGGTACATAATATATAGCCTATAGCACTCAAGGATCACTTACATATCCAACGGTGAAAGAATTTTTGAAATCGGTCCAGTAGTGCCTGAGATTAGCGCATTCAAACAAACAAACTCTTCAGCTTTATAATATTAGTATAGACAAGCGGACACCCGCGACTTCGTTCGCGAGGATATTGGTTTTTAAAAATCCCGTGAGAATCATTTTGTTTTTCCTAAGCTCCTTTGAGCTCATACCTTGCTAAAAACTGTTAAAAGTTCACTGGCGGATGTTTAGGTAGATCAAAATGTAAACATCCTCCAGTGAAAGTCCCATCAAAACCGGTCCAGCCTTTCAGAGATTAGCCAGTAATAATCTTTAAAGTATTTCCTTTCAACAAAAAAAGAATGAATGAAATCGGACCACCCGTTAACGAATTACAAACATAAAGACAAACAGACAAACAGACAAAAATTTCAAAAATAGCTTTTTTACTTTCTATTACTTATCCCTAACATCCCCCAGTTATTATTTTGCAAAAATCTTCAATGTACAGATATGACAATTCTACGATTTTATTATATGTATAGATGTATAGATAACAGAAGTGGAATGCTTTTTACTATTATTATTTTGAAATCTTTAGTGTACAAACTTGTATGCATACAAATGAAGCTGCCAGTTATCTACCAAAATAAATTAACCTTTAAAGTCACAGAAGGTCAATGGTATAATTTCATAGATTATGTAATTTATATAAACTTAGAAATCACAATGCAATTAAGATTAGAATTTAAAAAAAATTGTCTTATTTAATTTCAATTGCCACTTTCAAAATCACCAAGTCAGCAAGCTTTGGCCAAATGCGTCCAATGTATGCCAAGTGGTCATTGTATATGAGGCTCTTGCACCTTCTCTCAGCTGACACCTTCCCGCAATCCAAGAACCTCTCCGTTGAGCGCAATACCTATAGATACTACTTACAGATATATCCAAAAACCTGTTGTCTTGTTATTTTATCTACATCTGACAAACACAATGATTATGTAGGTTGACCTTCATAGAGTTGTGTTGATATGGTCCCATAAATGGGAGCTCCAGGTATTGATGGTAAGGGTAATAACAATAATTGAATTAAATATAAATGGTCTCTGCAGCCTTAAAAATCAATCAGGACAATGGGTTTTTATAAAAACTGCCATACCCTTTTCAGTTAGGCCCACTTCCATCATAAGCTATTCTATTCTATTCTATTCTAAGCTGCAAAACTAAAGAAATAGGAAGATATGAATCATATGGAGCTTCTAAATACAAACAGTGTAAGACCACAGCATGTGTAAATCGTGACAAGAGACCTACATCCATTAGTTTATCTATCCATTAATGACCACATCGATGGTTAACTTCACCATAAAAATGTCATTGATGTCTCAAGCACTGACATCTCCTATTGTCTCTTGCAAGTATAGCCACAGAATGTGATCTAGAACATCTTGTTATTGTTCTGTGTTATGTAAATCTATTACATAAAATAGGAGGCTCAAAAGGGCTAGAACCCAGAGCCGTAAAACCAGTTAAAAAAAAAATTACATAAAATACAAACAAATAAAAACAAAGGGAAAAGCATTATATAAAACAATGCACACAGGTACTACTAACATGATAATTGTCTTTTTTCCCATGGCAACCACATTTTTTGTACCAGAACCTTGATGCATTCAATTCAGTTATGAACTCTTTTAATAATGTGATGTACTTTGTATAAATTTAAATAAAATATATTATTAATAATCTATAATAATATAAAGAGGCTTGTCCTGACTGACTGACTGATCATCAACGCACAGCCTAAACCACTGAACCTAGAAACTTGAAATTTTCACAGTAGCTCAGTCCTTATAAGGTGTAGGTGCACGCTAAGAAAAGATTATTGCGAATTCTAGCCCTAAGGGGGTTAAATAGGGGAGGAAAGTTTGTAAGAAAGTCTGTCATTTTTCAAGTTATATCCATGAAAATTGGTGACAAAAATTAAAAAAAATGACATCTGGCAACCCTGCAACTATCAAACTTTGCCGCTAGCCCCTTTTGGTTAGGACCCAAACAAACATAAATAATATGCCATTGTGCATAGTTGTATTGTTGTTTTAAATACCATAGTAAACAATCAAAATCTAGATGAAAAAACTCGTCTTATCAACATTTCTACTCAGAAATGTTGAATCTTCCCTGTTAGTTTGTGATTTATAGAAATTAACATACTGAAATCTGATCACAATCACAAAATCGATTTTGTGGACAAAACGAAATGTAAACAAAGTAATCTATGACACAAAGAGAGATAAGAAATAAACTTAACAATCTAATGGAAGAGATTAGTATAATTGTTTGAAAATTCTGTAAACAAAAACACGAAACACTGGTTTACTTCGTAAAATTTTAAACTTTGCTGCTAAATGTAAATGAGAATTGAGACGTCACTAGTTTTTTTTTCTCGGCTTTGCCATTGCTGTAATAAAAATGTCGATAAAATAATATCAAATATATTTAGTACACGGGTCATAGCGAGCGTGATGACAAAACACAAGATTTTTTTTTGTCACACCACGTTGTAACAAGTTAGAACAACTTACCGTTTTACGACCATGGTAAAATCCGTCTCCTCGGTTGTGGACCCTATGATTCGAACTATAATTTACAAACGACACGGACAATATTGGAAACACCATGAATTAAATATGAAAAAACACTATCAATTCAATTCACACATCGCTACAAAGCGATAAATACACTACTCTCCATTATTTCACTAACTCCGTAAAACTCGCACTTCACTTTAGGGGACATGAATTATTATGTCGGGATTTCGTTTGCGTTTCTTAACGTGGGGGCTTCGAATAAAGAAATGCTAATGAATACAACAATATACTGAAAAGTGGTGTATGAAAGATTCCTTGTAAACACAAACTAAAATACAGCGTGAATACAACAATGCAAATTGTTTTACTTGGAATAAACTGTGGCTAACTTCATGTAATACGAAATTCGAACAGAACCACAGATAAACAACCACGAACTTAAAACCATAGAGTTTTAACCACAGAAAAGATCGTATAAATCCACAAATCATAGATAGAGAATGAATTCCAAGTCAAAATCTGTGTTCCAAACTAAGAGAAATTATACCCTCTTCTTCCTAGAGAACGCTTATTTAAAATGAATAAATACTTATTATATCTTTCGTTTTTGCTTAAGTCAATATGCACTGTCAAAAAAAAGATCGCAATATAATTTCAGTGTCATCTTGAAAGACAGATTGTAAATAATTTTGTTTGTTTTGTTCACCACCGTAGTAACAGTTCAGCTTGCGATAATTTGTGATCTTTTAACTTCTAAGTGCTTTGTTGTGTGAAATATTTTGACTATTTAATATTTTAGTAATCATGATTTGTGTAGCCATTGGCTGCAAAAGTCCGCTCAGTGTATTACGTGAGAAAAATATGCGTTTATCTTTGCATCGGTAAGTATTATATTGAATTCTGATAAGTTATCACGTTTAGTTTATTATTATTTTGCTGTAGTCATAACGAATGCAATATTAAACCATTTTGATAAATTTATAATGACCGTATTAGAATTATATTTCTTTATTTTGATAAAATTTAATTTTTCATACGAGATTTCATGCCACTAGTGAAGCGCATTGTCATCTCATATCGATATCGATAGTCGTGTAGTATCCGACATATGGCAATAATTGAATGGTCTCAAACCACTTTAGTAAAATATTAACTACCCACACTATACTTCCGTGAGTTCCTTACGTACTTAGAATTTTATTTCCGTGGAATTCTGACGTAATGTTACCAGCGATAAAACAATTCCCACAAAAAAGATAAAAAATTCAAAACTTACGTAAATAAAAATCAACTGCCGCATGTAGATATGATAAATGCCTGACAAACACTTCATGGTGATAATGTCATTCAACTTCCATTTTTGAATATTTTTTTTTCAATATGCTTCTTTTTTTTCTATTGCTGTTAGTGTGCACTTTCTAGTTTCCACTCTTGGTGTTTTCTATTTTAGGGCGAAACGACTAATATTACGCGGCATATAGCTTTTAAAGATGACAGGGAATTAAAGTAGTTTGAGGTAAAATCGTACTTCGTAGACGTCTACCCTGTTCTCCATACAAATAACTCATCTGCAAATGACAATGACAGCTGTCAGAATTCCACGGAATTAAAAATCACAGTGTATAAATGCGTGTATAAATGCGAAAGTGTGTCTGCCTATTTGTCTGTCTACTAGCCTTTCACGGCCCAACAGTGTAACCGATATTGATGAAGTTTTGTGCAAAGGTAGCTTACATCCCGGGCAAGGACATAAGCTACTTTTTATCCCGGAAAATTAAAGAGTTCCCACGAGATTCTTAATGGTCCATCCGCTTATACGAAATATGGTACAGAGGTAGCTTGCGTCCCGGAAATTTACATAAGCAACTTTTATCCCGGAAAAGCAAATAGTTCTTAATTATATATCTTATTTCACAAAATTAAAAAAAAACTAAATCCACGCGGACGAAGTCGCGGGTGTGAGCAACGTGTAGTATTTATGTATCTATATAATTGTATATAAACAGTGGAACTAATGCGTTTTGACGAGATAACTTGCATAGTAATTTAAACTTAATTCAAATGAAGTAAAATAAAAGAACAAAACACTCTTTTAAAGTATTATATTTCAATCTCTTATTACTTTGTTATTGAATCTACCACCATTTCCAAGGGGCTTTTGTCTTAGAGAAGAAATGGCGAAACAAACTCTAGAGCACCATCTTTTGAAATAATTCACATTTACAATCACATCACAATAACAATAAATCATCATCATCATCATCATCAACAAGTCATCAGGAAAAATCAACAGTTCCCGCGGGACTTTGAAAAACCCGATATCTATATCTACAGCTATAGGTAGATTACTATAGCAAACTTTCTTGAAAGTAGGTATAAAGGTTGGAAAAGGGAGCGGGAATGGGAACCGGAAATCCACGATTCCCTCTGGATTTGTTCAAAACCGAAATTCACCCGGGCGAAGCCGCGGGCAAAAGCTAGTTAGATAATAAAACAAGCTTGGAAAAGTCAAGCTAATCTTTTTATCTGTTAGCATTCTTATATGAAGTCATCTTAATCTGGCCTAGGTATGTACTCTTATTCAAGTAGGTACTCATGGCTTCACCTGGCTTGGCATGGCTTTTTTGATGAATCTTGACTAAACCAATCCTTCAACAATTTGTATCTAAATTAAATCATAAAGTTACCTGTAATATATATATGTAAATAATAATTATTAAAGAGTTATGAAAAAGTAAAATCATAGTCAATATTGTTCATATACTTATTGTACGCCATAATGTAATTTTTACTATTTACCCGACTGTTACCATATTCATAATACTCTCTTGTACCTACAAAATTACAATAAAAGTGATTTCTATTTCTATAATAATAATAATAATAATAATAATAATAAATACTCACACATACACACACGGTCGTCTGTTCCTAAAGTAGGCAACTTAATGCCTGTGTTATAGGTAACAGCCGACTGATAGACATCTATAATATAATAAAACTGTAACAGATCCAATTCTGTACATTGAAGTTATTTTGAAAATTTTTATTGGAGGGCACTCTATAATCGATACTGAAGCCAAAACTGCAATTTTTTTCATTTTTGTCTGTCTGTCTGTCTGTTTGTCTGTCTGTCTGTCTGTCTGTCTGTCTGTCTGTCTGTATCTTGGCCGCGCATCACGCCGAAACTACTGAACGGATTCAAATGAAACTTGGTACGATTTGAGTTTATACTCCGAGGTAGGACATAGGATACTTTTCATCCCGAAATTCGGCACGGTTCCCTTGGGAGAGGGGAAGAAAGTTAAAACGTGTATTTAGCTGTAATTCATTAACGGGTAGTTCGATTTCACTCATTCTTTTTTTGTTCGAAAGGTAGTACTTCAAGTATTATCCCGTAAATATTTCAAGGTCATAGGTTTTTTAGTTCAGAAATGACAGACATTTATTGCGTTCAAATAACTTGAGACCCGGATCTTTGCACGTACGGCTTATTTTAAACTGGTGTGCGTTTAAATTTATGTTTGTCGATCTGTCTATTAGTTCCAGCTAATTTCCGAAACGGCTGGATCGATTTTGACGGAACTTTCAATGGCAGATAGATGATGTTATAAGGAGTAACTTAGGCTACATTTAGTTTGGGTACATAAAATAATTATGGGATCCGATCCGATCCTATATAAATCCTATAAACACGCGAACGAAGTTGCGGGGGTCAGCTAGTATTTACATATAAATACATATATATTTTTAATAAAGGTATACATATATACATATTATTATAAATACACCCAGACTCGGAGCGGGAATCAAACCCGCGACCCCGGAGCGGAAGGCAGGGTCACTGCCAACCGCGCCAACGGGCCAGTCAATTTCCATAATTATTATCGATACCTACTTAAATTGTCATCCCTAGTTTATACTTGCTTAGGTCAAAACCGCACTGGTAAGACAACACGCGCTGATGCGACAGCGATTCCGTTAAAACAAACTCCTATGAACTTATGGGACTGGCCACATAACTTAAGCGACGTGCGCCATATTTTATTTGTTTAAATCATTCGTTATCTATATTCTATACATAATTATAATAAAATCGTAGAATTGCCGTATTTATACATTAAAGATTTTTGCAAAATAATAACTGGGGGATGTTAGGGATAAGTAATGGAACATAAAAAAGCTATTTTTCAAATTTTTGTCTGTTTGTCTGTCTGTTTATCTGTTTGTCTGTATGTTTGTGCGCGCATCACGCAAAAACTACTGAATGGATTGAAGTGAAACTTGGCACGATTTAAGTTCATACTAAGGAGTAACATATAGGATACTTTTTATCTCGAAATTCAGCATGGTTTCCTTGAGAGAGGGGATGAAAGTTAAAATGTTTACTTAGCTGTAATTCATTAACGCATGGTCCGATATCATTCATTCTTTTTTTGTTAGAAAGATTACCGGCTTATCTCTGAAAAGGCTGGATCGATTTTGATGGGACTTTCTCTGGCGGATGTTTACATTTTGATCTACCTAAACATCCGCCAGTGAAATTTTAACAGTTTTTAGCAAGGTATGAGCTCAAAGGAGCTTAGGAAAAACAAAATGATTCCCACTGGATTTTCAAAAACCATCCGAACCACGCGAACGAAGTCGCGGGTTTCCGCTTGTCTATACATATAATAAAATCGTAGACTTGCCGTGTCTGTACGTTAAAGAAATTTGCAAAATAATAACTAAGTAATGGGACGTAAAAAAGCTATTTTTGAAATTTTTGTCTGTTTATGTGTTTGTCTGTATGTTTGTGTGCGCATCACGCAAAAACTGCTGAATAGATTGGAAAATGTATACTTAGCTGTAATTCATTAACGCGTGGTGCAATTACATTCATTATTTTTTTGTTAAAAGGAAATACTTTAAAAATTGTTCCGTAAATATTTCAAGGTCATCGGTTTTGTAGTTCAGAAATTACAGCCATCACAACCCTCAGTATTCCATATTACTTGGAACCTGGCTTGCACTTGTACCTTTGAACATCCGGATTATCATGTGTTGCATTAAAATTTGTGTTTGTCTGTCTCCGAAATGCTGGACCGAATTTGATAGAACTTTCATTGGGAAAACCATAGTGATGGGAAAGAGATATTAAAAAATTAACACTTATTAGTATTACTGTATGTAGTTCCATTTTAATGCCCAAGTTCCTTTTTAGTGTCTATTGAAAATGTGAAGGTATTTACCTATGTACCTTGTTCAAGCTAGATAGTCTGTTTAGATATCCAACTTTAAATCTAACATCTTGATTTATTTCATAAGCCTACTTTCTTTTAAATAATATAAGAAACGAAATCTCAAAGAGAAATATGTTATAGGGGTTGAACAAATCCTTAAGTACACGTAGCCCACGTAGGGTACATTTTCTACTATTCGCAACACAAACTGACACAAGTTAAGTGAATGTTCCCTATCCCATTGTTCATCGCCGCCGTCTTTGAGGCCCGAGTCGCGATGTTGCGCCTTACCATGCGGCCTCGGCCTAAGTATATATAAGTATAACAGTTGAACTACATCAAACTGGTTATTTTTTGTTTAAAGTAGGACAACTGATAGTAGCAGACTTCTCTTTCTTTCTTATGCTTAAAATCGGTACAAGTGAGTGAGTCAAAGAGATGTTTGATTTCGTCTAAAATATCTCGTTTCCATAGCTACTTGTTCCTAGGTTCCAAATAAGCAACACTAAATAATTAATCGCCAGGCTATAATTTCCGTAAGTAAATAAAATTGATAACATTAACTGCGCTCAGCAGGGTAAACGTTAATATAAAATAACGGTATTTTTGGTAGGTATTACCGTTAAATCTTCACTGCTACTTCCAAGTAAGTAATCTATCAAGTAAATAATTTTCGAGAATTCATTGAAAAGCACGTAAAAAAAGAAATTAGTACTTTAGTAAAGGGTGTAAAAATATAATTTAAAAACTATAAACGAGCTTAGCATTATAAAAATAATTAAAAATGTTCTTCTTGTCCATCGTCCTAGATACACTTGAAGTGGGTAGGAAACATTGGTAACACGTCAACACAGGTCAACACAACAAACTTGCCTACCGCACTCGCGTCGATTTCGAACAATAGCAATTAAGTTTCCGAACGTTAAATCCGCTTATAATTTGGCGGCAAATTGCAAATCAGAATACCCAAATGGACACAGTAAAAATTAGTACCTAACTAATTTCAAATTAATTTGAAATCAAAATAAAAAAGATTGTACAATAGTAATAAGAATATTTTATTTAAAGTTGTATAGGCAGAATACAAAAAGAAATATGTTCGTAATTTTCTTAACAAGAAATAAAACTGACGTCAACTCACCTTTTAAGAAATCTTTTTTTTCGTAGCTCAGTCATCAAGGTCCAACAGGGAATATACCAAGGAATTCTGCCCCTCTTAGAACGTAAGTATACTTCTAATCTCAATATTTCTATCAATTTGTTGCACTTTATGTTTCTCTTCTTTCGATCTTGAGTGTTACACATAAAACCCATAATTTAATTGTATTACCTCTTGTTTTAATAATTTAGAATATATTAATTTGAAAATAAATAAAGAAAAAATAATACTATTACGACTAGATTGTTAAAATCACGAAATCAGCATACAACTCACAGATTCGCGGCGTACACGAGTGTTTTTATAGTACATTCGACTTGACTCTTGTTGGAACTTGGATGCTTGTTGGTCATTACATCGTACTCGAGCCGCGAGCGTGTCGAGACAAGTTCGCGCGCGCTGTTTTGTAGTGATGTTCCTTTTTGATACGGCCTATGATTCATGACTTCTCCGTATCCATTATCAATTTATAAAGATAGTTCTATTAATAACTGTATTTATATGACTAAAAATAGCTATACACATAACCTACTTAAAACTTTGGTGGTTTTTTGAATCCCTTGGGAACTCTAATTTCCCAGAGCAAAATTTTCTAAAACATCTGTTAGCTTATGCTATCGAGGCAGTTATTTTGGAATCATAGACAGACACTTCGATTTTATTCATTTGTATAAATGTGTATTGTGTATACTTAAAACCTGTCTAATTTATTCTTATTTAACTTTCTCTTGTAAACAGGCAGGTATTTGTCGATAAAGAGCGAACAACACTATTAAGTTATAGGGGTATAGATATTATCTGAAACACATATAATATTATGTAGGTAACACTTTATGTTCAAGTGTAAACTTGCATTCTTGTTATGCAGGCCCCACAGGTCTTGTCAGGAGTTCATGTCAATATGAAGCGTATGTGTATACTTAATAGAGCCACATTGTATTTAGACTGCAAAATTGCAGCATGGATTGTAGTTTTAATGCAGTTGGCATAGCGGCACCGCAACTGCAGACCTACAGTCTGTTTATTTTTTCCATTGCTGCAGAACCGATCTTGACGGTATTTGACACAGAGACATCTTGTATCGTGGAAATGCACATAGGATACTTCTTGTTCCAGAAAACCAAAAAGATCCCGCGGGATTTCATAAAAACCATAATTCACGCGGACGAAGTAGTGGCCATACTTAGTTAAAAAATAAAAGAAACTTTATTTCTATACATTTATTTATTCGATTTAAATAAAAATTGGAGATCCTAGCTGGTATAATATATACAGCTTACATAAAACAACTAATTCTATTATAATTTAATTGAACCTACATATCGACGCAAGAAAACGTATAAATTTAAAACGATTTTAAAATTAGAAAAAAAATCATAACTTCTTAATTATCAGTGACAGAAAAACGATTTTTTATACATAGTTTTACTAAAGTACTAAAATAAATTAAAATATTTTTCCTAAAGTTATAAGAACTAGGTTTTTCGCTACTTACAGCAATTGACTTATCTTACAAACCTGAAGAATGTCGTATTTTATTTTTTCTATGGAAATGGCTGAGTTCCATGTTTTACAGGCGTAAAAAATGATTCACATATTATCACTTTTGCTGTAAGTAGAAACACACGAAATAAGTGTGAAAAACACCCTTTTTTAGGACACTTACAACAATTTGAACTTCAAAAATGTTACCATATTACAAATTTTTTTTCATTGTAGCGGTATGAAACCCAAGACCATTCGATGCAGAAAAAAAATCTGATTCTGTGTTTTCAGTCTACTTACGCCATTTTTGCTACTTACAGCAAATACGTTTTCTTGCGTCGATATTATCTCATCAAATAGCAGAAAATAAATCGAAAATGATGCATACTGATTTCAAACAGATTTTCAACGCACTTAAAAGATTGATGTGACTGGTTTTAAGTTTTAACAAAGAATTGTACATAATATTGGCACACGAGTAGATAAGTACAGAGGGAAAGCTTCTGCAAGCGGCCCGCTGTAGGTACACTCACACATATGCGCACGTTTGTCACCCAACTGTACCAGTTGGTAGACCGAGCGCGCGTCCGTGAACCGTTGATGAGTGTGTTTGTGTGAGTGTACCTACAGCGGGCCGTTTGTATGAAGCTTGCTCTCTGTACCTATCTACTCGTGTGATATTGGGATTATCCTGAATTTTTACCCAATGCAAAAAAGATACATGTCAGATATTACTCTATACCATAGAGATTTCTTTGTTTTAGAGGATTACAGCAAAAACATTTTTTTTTCTTTGTTAAACGTACTATCCTTTGTATAAAAAGATCTTTTAAGTTTGAAATCAGTATGTATATGCCATTTTCCATACAAAAACTGACCCCGTTTCGATTTGTTTGCTACCAAGAGTCGTGCGGTGCACAAGGGCGTCGCCAAGGGGAGGTAGGGGGGAGGCAGCTGCCCCCCCTAAGATTTACAACATATAGCCAAATTAAACCAAAATCCTAAATTCACTCACTTGACTTATAAAATTAATAACGTCAAGTCCTGTCAAGAGCTGCACTTGCTTTATAGATTCCTAACCTCTCGATAGAACCTGAAATTCATACTTTTCCCATCCTCCATATCCGCTGTTACTAGTGCACAAGTTTGTGCACAAACACGTAACATGTTTCTATCAAGCTTGAACTGTGCAATGCAAGCAAATTTTTAAACATATTAGATACAATCTTATGAAATTCCACAATTTCTTAATTACTAGATTCTGCCCGCGGCTTCGCCCGCGTGAATTTCGGTTTTTCACAAATCCCAAGGGAATCGTGGATTTCCGGCTCCCGTTCCCGCTCCCTTTTCCAAACTTTATACCTACTTTCAAGGAAGTTTGCTATAGTAATCTACCTATAGCTGTAGATATATATTTCGGTTTTATCAAAATCCCGTGGGAACTGTGGATTTTTCCAGGATAAAAAGTGCATACGCATACAGATGTATGCAACTATTGTAATAATGTGCTAAGTGAGCGTGATTTACCTAAGAACAGTCAACGCCATCTATCGCGTTTTTGGAAGTCTATATCTATTTTAGTCCCACAGGAATACTTTTCCGGGATAAAAAGTAGCCTATGTTTTAAGTCAGGGCATAAGCTATCTCCATTCAAAATTTCAGCCAAATCAGTTCAGTAGTTGCGGCGTGATTGAGTAACAAACATCCAAACATCCAAACATCTAAACATCCAAACATCCACACTTTCACATTTATAACATTATAAGTTAAGTTGGAAAAGGGAGCGGGAACGGGAACCGGGAATCAACGATTCCCTCGGGATTTGTTCAAAACCGAAATTCACGCAAGCGAAGCTGCGGGCAGAAGCTATCACACATAATCACAATACCAATCCACACTTTCACATTTATAATATTATTAGTAGGATAATTAAGTTAATTTTGTCGTGAAATACGTGTGACGGTATAGGGACATCTTACGGACCGAGCTTAAAGGGGGAAGGACTTAAAATATTATTATTATGATTGTACGGACTTAAAATAAACGACTACATCATAAATCTTAATGCTTATAAATAAAATCATAATTTGTTACCAAATAAAAAACAATCACATTGTAGGAATATAAATACATTCTTTTTATCTATGGAACCGTTATATAGGTCCTTAGACACACACACACACACACACACGGCAGAAGCTTATATTATTCTAATTTTTCGAATGCTCCAAAATGTTATGTAATATTTGTAAATATTATCTTTAACATTAAAACCTTGTTTGTTTTTGAAATAAAATTTGGGTTCAAAAACGGAACGTTGGCGGAGAGCGGTCGTCATGGAAACCGACTTGTATTCTATCTCATTCTCTCGCAGGCTATATCTTATTTGAATATGTATGTTTGTCCCTCTCTGTCGCTTATGAACTCCTGGTACGCAAGGGAGGATTTTGGTGTCGCATTTTCGTTTCATCGGTTTTCAAATGCACAACGATACTAAAGAAGTTTACTTCAATAATTATTATACTATTAATTATTTAATTAAGTAGTTATCATTCATTTATGGGTGGGTTGCACATCATGAAGTTAAAGGTTACAGTCAAAGTAAATTAGACCACTGAGAAAAAGCTTTTGATTGCAAAAGTTAATTTTAAACTTAATCATGAAGATACAATTAATACTGTTTCATAATAAACTAGTGTTGCGCTCTGTGCGCGAGCTGCAAGCAGCTCGCGGGCCTTGTAGTCCCTTCAATATTCGTAAAATAAAAAATGGGAGGCCATACCAAATACCAGAATATTCTGGAGAGTCTCTTGAAAGATAGAAAGAAATATTGGTATCACGTTTTGTATCTTTTCTGAAAGGACACTAATGAGTTCTATGCATGCGTTTAGTGGGAAAAAAAGATCTATACAAAAATGTTCTGGAAAGCCACTTGAAAATTAAAAAGAAATTTTGTATGGACACAAATTTTTTTGTTCCGTAGCTATCTTTTTTTACTGGCTCAACAAAGGGCCTAAGGTCTTGAACATTTTTAGTTTCAGGAACATGCCTTTATGATTGATAGTTTTTGAGGGCCGTTGCCCGTTAGGGTACTCTGGTAATTTTTCCACATTCACTACGTTTTGTATTTTTTTGTGAAAAAAATAATCTTTATGTTCTATTTATACGTGTAGTGGGGGGAAAAAGTTTCATTCAAAAATGTCTAAGAGAGCCTCTTGAAAAGAACCCAAAAAATTTGTATGGAGAAATTTTTTTTTTGTTCGGCGGCCATCTTTTTTTTACCGGTTCACCCAATGGCCCAAGGTCTTAAACAACATTTGTTTGGGACCATGCCTGTATGACTGGTAGTTTTGGAGGACCCATGAGGTACTCTGGTAAATTTTCCACATTCATGACATTTCATAATTTTCTGAAGGAAAACCCATAATTTCTACGCACATAAATAGTGAAGGGAAAAAAGTTCCATACAAAATTGTTCTGGAGAGCCTCTTGAAAAGAACTCAAAAAATTTGTATGGAGAAAATTTTTTTTTGTTCGGCGGCCATCTTTTTTTTACCGGTTCACCCAATGGCCCAAGGTCTTTAATAACATTTGTTTGGGACCATGTCTGTATGACTGGTAGTTTTGGAGGACCCATGAGGTACTCTGGTAAATTTTCCACATTCATGACATTTCATAATTTTCTGAAGGAAAACCCATAATTTCTACGCACATAAATAGTGAAGGGAAAAAAGTTCCATACAAAATTGTTCTGGAGAGCCTCTTGAAAAGAACTCAAAAAATTTGTATGGAGAAATTTTTTTTTTGTTCGGCGGCCATCTTTTTTTTACCGGTTCACCCAATGGCCCAAGGTCTTTAATAACATTTGTTTGGGATCATGTCTGTATGACTGATAGTTTTGGAGGACCCATGAGGTACTCTGGTAAATTTTCCACATTCATGACATTTCATAATTTTCTGAAGGAAGACCTATAAGTTCTACGCACATAAATAGTGAAAGGAAAAAAGTTCCATACAAAATTGTTCTGGAGAGCCTCTTGAAAATTAGGAATTTTTTTTGTATGGAGACAAAAATTTTTTTGTATGGTGGCCATATTTTTTTTACCGGTTGACCCAATGGCCCAAGGTTTTGAACATTTTTTGTTTCGAGACAATACCTCTCCGAGTGATAGTTTTCGAGATCCCCTAGGGCACTCTAGTCAGTTTTCCACGTCCAGCTCTCTCTATAATTTTGTAGACCTTAAATTTTTGAATTTTACACACATGGAAAATATGGTGAAAAAGTTCCATACAAAATTGTTCAGGAGAGGTGATCAGTACGTAACTTCAAGTAGCTTTATATATATAACTAGTATGGCGCGTGGGTGCGCGGCCCGCAAGCGGACCGCGAGGTTTTGTTTTCAGGTATTTTTTGTTTGAGCAGCCTCCACCTATCTTCCCCCATATTCCTAACCCTCGATCATTATCACTCTCCATATTTTTTCTCCGAATAATTTGTCAGAATGAGAGTTTTTCCATAAAAAAAGATTTTGAAAAGGAACTGTATCAAAGTCTTGCATCAGTTCCTAACTTACATTCTCTTCAATATTCGCCATATATTTTGTATGGAAAAATAAATTTCACCATCTTGTTTTTTTCTGTTCATCAAGTTAACTACGTCTAGATCATCTTTTGCCAAAAAACCACTCTTCCATCTTTTATACTCAGTGAGATAGACACCGACGAAATTTGTATGGCCACTATCTTGAATCCGCCATTTAGGAATTTTTTTCAGCTCAGTGCCAATTGGATGAGGTTTTGAGTAATTTTTGTTTGAGCACCTCCCATCTATCTAACATACCCTGCCCGGGCTCCTCATCCATCTTCCAAACCCTCAATCATCATGTCTTTCCATATTTTTCTTTGAGAGTTCTCCAAAGAATCGCATCAAAGCCTTGCATAGTTTACAACTTGTAGTCTCTTCAATATTCGCCATACATTTTCTATGGAAAAATAAATTCCGCCATTTTGATTCTTTTTTCAATTCATCAAGTAGACCTTTGGATCCTCATCATCTTTTGCGAAGAAACCACTCTTCCATCTTTTATACCCTCCGAGATGGAGACCGATGAAATTTGTATGGCGGCCATCTTTTTTTCGCCATTTTGAATTTTTTTTCAGCTAACTGCCAATTGGATGACGTTTCGAGTGACATTTGTTCGAGCACCCCCCACCTATCTTCAATACCTTAAGCGTGCTGCTCACCTGTCTCCGAAATCCTCAATCATCAGCTCTCTCCATATTTTTGTTCCGAATGAATTTTTGTCCTCTATACGAAACCATTAGTGAAAAAAAAATTTTTCATACAAAATTTTACAGGAGGGGTGATCAATCAGTGAGTCAGTCAATGAATCAGCACGAGCAGCTATATATATATTAATTAGGATAGAGCAGGGTGAAGCTACTTGAAAGAGGCCTATGTCCAACAGTGGACGCACTGGCTGAGAATGAATGATGATTACGACATTTTACTATAGATTTTTAAGACATTATAATAGCAATTCCCACTAAAAATGTTTAATCTCTGGTATGGTAATTGAATGTCATTTTAAGGGACCTTTCAGATAGACCGGCGCGGAGAGCAGAACAAATTTTAATCGCATTTAAAATAGAATCTTAAGACATTGAAATAAGCTTTATTTTTACATTTTATCTCTTTTATGATAAGAGGATGCTCGAGGATGCTTCCCATACGCTCGGTGTGAAATATTAAGAGCAGCCGGTCGGCTGCTCCATGCTCGTGCTCTTTCGCGCTCGAGCATCCGACCGGCTCCGTTCGCGTGCTCTTCCATGCTCGCGCAGCCGACCGTAGGCCGACTGGCTGTACAATCCGGCCCAAGAGCGTACGCTCGGCTCCGAACGCATCCGCGTGTCCGTTCACACAGACCGGTGCGGAGAGCAGAGCAAGTTTGAACGGCCGGTCTGTGTGAAAGAAAAAATGCTCTCCGACGCTCTCCGCGCCGATATATCTGAACGGTCCCTTATAATCTCCTACTTATAGTATGGGCATGGGAATGTATTTTCGAAAAATTTAATTTTCTAGATACAACTACAAATAATGTGCATCGGAAAATATCGGAAACGATCGTATTGTACATTACAAAAACGATTGACGATAGTAATTTATTCCTAAAATCACTCGTAATTTTTGACAAACTATAACGTGCTATATGTCAATATATAATTTCCAAGAACAAGTATACAGTATACAGGCTAGTATTCATCTTATTGGCTAGTATTCAACATAATATTGGCTACTATTCATTGTATTGGCCCATATTCATCGTATTGGCCAGTATTAATCGTAGTGACCAGTGTTCATCGTATTGGCTAGCATTCATCATTGGCTACTATTCATCGTATTGGCCAGTATTAAACATAGTGACCAGTAATCACCGTATTGGCCAGTATTCATCATATTGACCATGACCAGTATTCATCATATTGACCAGTATACATCATATTGGCCAGTATTCATCGTATTGTCTAATACTCCTCGTAATCGTAGTAGTCGTCATCCGCTCCGTGTTGCAGCATGGCGGCGAGGGACAGCTCGCTCGCGTCGGGCGCCTCAGCTTCCAGCTCCTCGTCGTAGTCTTCCACGGCATCTGTCGACGAGTCATATGAGTACCATGTGTGTCAGCGTGTGACAAACGCTGTGATAGCCTAAAAGCTGTGATAGGTTAGGACGACCGACTTCTAATCGGAGGTCGTGGGTTCGATCCCGGGGCACGCACCTCTAACTTTTCGGAGTTATGTGCGTTTTAAGTATTTAAATATCACTTGCTTTAACGGTGAAGGAAAACATCGTGAGGAAACCTGCATGCCTGAGAGTTCCCCATAACGTTCTCAAAGGTGTGTGAAGTCTGCCAATCCGCTTGGCCAGCGTGGTAGACTATGGCCAAGACCCTTCTCACTCTGAGAGGAGACCCGTGCTCTGTAGTGAGCCGGTAATGGGTTGATCATGATGATGATGATGATGATGATGTATGACAGCGTGGCGATCGGCGGCATAATATACGGCCAACTTAAGGAGGTCGCGCGGCCAAACCGGTCGGCGTATAACCCGACCGGCTATAGCGGACTCGTAAAAATTATTGTCGGGTAACCTCATCAAAATGGTGTTCTCACAATAAAACCTAATGAAATACAGTTCACAAGTAATACCTGCTTCTATTCAACATAGAAAATGCCTATCACTTGTTTACTTTAAGTCTGGCAGATTTCAACTACAATTAAAACCGGCCAAGTGCGTGGCGGGCCGCGCGCAGTGTTGGGTTCCGTAGTCACAATCCTCGAAAAACAGATATAACTGCTTAACCTGTGAACCCTACTTAGCCGTGATAGTTTTTCTTTAAAATTAATTATAAATACCCTACTGCTGTGAATTTTTTCAAGTTCCTATATATACTGCCATTTGGCTGATAGAGGGGGGGGGGGGGGGGGACACTTGACTCTAATAAAAATTTGCACTTTAAAACATCATATTTTACAAACGGATCTAGAAATCGAAAAATGATGTTCCCACACCCACAGTATTTTTAAAAGACCTATTCAACGATACCCCACACTATGGGGTAGACGAGAAAAAAAATATTTATCAAAATTTTATTTCACCACTTTGTCGGCGTGATTAATATTTATACTCATGCCAAATTACAGATTTCTAGCACTAATAGTCTCCGAGATTAACCGAGGACGGACGGACAGACAGACGGACGGACATGGCGAAACTATAGGTATAGGTACTAAGGGTTCCTTGTTTACTACGGAACCCTAAAAACTGCCCTTTAGCTATACATCGTGTTAAGACTGCGTCGAGCATACGAGTGTTACCATCGAGTAGATTGCCCAACTGCAATCGGATTAAGGGGATTATTTATCATTGCGATGGAGTGTCGGAAGATACCTAATAATATGTAGAAAGTTAGGGTGTTGGACTTATAAATAATAAAATTATAATTTTTGGAAAGTTGCTTTACTTATTGTGGACGCGATAGATAAGGGTGGGGGTGATAAGGGGAGAAAGAGTGGGGAAAAAATAGGGAGGGATATAACGTTATATTCTCTCTCTCTCTATGTACAGATATAATATACGTACCTTGTATCTGCGAAGGCGTGGGCGGTGCGGGCATTGTGGGCGTGGGCGGTGCGGGCGTTGTGGGCGTGGGCGGCTGAGGGGTCGCGGGCGCGGGGCTGGCGGGCACCGTTTTGAGTGCGGGGGTCGCCTTCTTCTTCTTCTTCTTGGGCACGGGTGACGCAGGCACCGGGGTTTTCACTGGAGTCGTTGTTTTTGGTCTGCAAAAATGGCGAACAAATATTTGTCTGCTCGAGGTCAGCTTTTAGAGCGTCAATAGCTCAACTGCCACTGCGGACTGAAATCCGAAAGGTTGATTCGTTATTTCTTCGAACTATGTGTCCATTTATCATTTGACCTTCGCAGCTTTAATTTCAGCTACGCCAGTCCTAACATTCCCTGGTCTAAGACACCCACAAAAATCTCAGCCGGGTATTCTTTCTATTAACTACCACAAGAACAACGAGATAGTAAAAAAAGCCCTACTTACTCGTAATCACACTGAACAGCTCGAGCGGCCCTTTAGGGTGTAGAGGGTGCACGTAAGGGCGTCCCGGGCTGATCCAAGCTCTTCAATATATCGTAGTTGATATTCGTGCTCATTTTATTCTCAACAAGAATCTTCCATATCACCTCTCTCCACACCACAAAAAACTCAGCCGAGTATTATTTCCATTAACTACCACAAGAACAACGAGGTAGTAAAAAAAAGCCATACTTAATATCACACCGAACAGCTTGAACGAGCTTAGGTGTTCCACTACTCACCACCACTACAGCTGTTTAACGCCCCACAGCTGGGCACAGGCCTCCTCTCTTATAGCTTACACTAATATGTACTGGGAGCGCCCAGTAGTAAAACGACCCGTTCGACGAGGACCTATAGGTATCGCTGGATGGATGAAGTGTTGCGCGACCTGCAAACCCTCGGAAGAGCTGATATTGGCATGAAGTAGCGCAGGGCAGGCATGAGTGGCAACTTCTGGTGCCGGAAGTCAAGGTCACTGATCCAGCAAGTAAGTAAATAGTAAGTAATATGTAGTATCGAGAAGTTATACTTACTCAATATCACTCTGAACAGCTCGAGCGGGCGTGGAAGGCGTGGAAGGCGTAGAGGGTGCACGCAAGGGCGTCCCGGGCTGATCCAAGCTCTTCAGTATGTCGTAGTTGATCTTCGTGCTCATTTTCTTCTCGGCGAGCATCTTCCCTAACGCCTCTCCGGCCGTGGACGCGTTCAACGCAACTTTCTTCTTGTACGAGCCGCGTATTTTGCGCTTCCGGTCTTTCCCCTCTTCTTTTTCTTTTGCGCGTAGTTCCTCTTTAACTGTGAATGTAAAATAACACTTGATATCCCAAAACAAAGCCCCCCGTCACGTCTGTCTGTCTGTTTGCGATAAACTCGAAACTACGATAGGAAATTTATATAAAAGTTTCTCATTTTTCAAGTAGTCTCTATGTAAGTTGGTATTTAGGCTTTCGTTTAAAAATAAAGAAATACTTACGTGTTTCAGAATTTTTGAAATTCCACCCTCAAGTTTATTTTTCAAAATATATTGAATCATCATCATCATCATCATCATCATCATCCTTTTTTGGTCCTTCAAATAGTCCGCGTTGATCTTATTCCATACCTTCGTCTTGATGCGCATCTCCTCGCTCATGATGAGGGAGTCTATTTACTCCTCGTCGGCAGCGCTGAGCGCACCCGGTCCTCGGCGTCGTGCAGGTCCTAGTTGGCCTGCTGCTTGGTTAGGAAATACTACCCTCACGTGGGTCAAATAGGGGACGAAGATTTGTATGAGATTTATAACAATCCGTGCGGGCGAACTCACTAGCATCGGCTAGTTAGGGATATTAATGCTGCAGAAAATGTTTAACCTACTTTTTTGATTCTTCAAATAGTCCGCGTTGATCTTATTCCACACCTTCGTCTTGTTGCGCGTCTCCTCCTCGGTCATGATGAGCGAGTCTATGTACTCCTCGTCGGCGGCGCTGAGCATCAGGTCCTCGGCGTCGTGCAGGTCCTTGTTGGGCTGCTGCTTGGCCTCGGGCTTGAGGAATGTGTCGGCCTTGTCCTCTTGCTGGCCTAGCCCTATGACGGCTAGTTCTGGCCCTGCGAGGAATTATCACCATGTTACACTTGTAATGGGTTTGATCATCAAGTAAGATATTTGTTAATATATATTGTGTAGGTTTTATAAGTGCGAACAGTCGCGTGTATTCGGAAATTAAGAAAAGTGTATAAACTTCTGGCAGTCATAACTTCAGAAATACTGCATGTATGTAAAATAAAAAACTAGTGTAATGTATACTCTGATTTTTAATTCCGTGGAATTCTGACGTTTCGTAATGTTACCAGAGATAAAACAATTCCCGCAACAAGTATAAATTTAAAATTTAAAAAAACCCCCGACATTCGCGATTTTTTTGGCGGCGGCCATCTTGGATTTGCATAGTGCTATTCTACTAGTCAAGCCCTTTCATTTGATACTCATATTGAGGTAGTTGTGATAAAATATGTAATCCGCCATTTTGTAGCGGCGGCCATCTTGGATCGATTTTCATCAAACATAGCTAACAACACTCTCGACAAATTCACCTTTCAAACAAAAAACCGCATTCAAATCGGTCCACCCGTTTGAGCGCCACAGAGGAACAGACAGACAGACACAGACACACACACACACACAATCAACTGCCGCATGTAGATATGACAAATGCCTGACAGACACTTCACGTTGATAATGTCATTCGACTTCCATTTTTGAATAAATTTTTTTAATGTGCTTCTTTTGTTTTCTATTGCTGTTAGTGTGCACTTTCTAGTTTCCACTCTTGGTGTTTTCAATTTTAGGGCGAAACGACTAATATTATTACGCGGCATACGGCTTTTTATGATGACAGGGAATTAAAGTAGTTTGTGGTAAAATCGTACTTCGTAGATGTTAACCCTGTTCTCCATACAAATAACTCATCTGTTAATTACAATGACAGCTGTCAGAATTCCACGAATTAGAAATCAGAGTATATTGTTACGAATGAACCTTATTTCTAGAGCATTAAGGTTCATAATTGCTCGTCACCTAATAAATACCTAATCACCCATCGACGTAAACAACCCATAATGTAAACAACAACAACGCGGCTTTTCTAGAATAAACATCGATAGGGGTGGAACTTTCTAGAAAACGCTTAGTCACGCGGTAACGGGTATATAAAGGGACCGGCGAGCTGACGGAGGGCAGTTCAGTTCTGAGAGCCGAGCGAAATACAAGCGAAGGAAGCGATCGGAAGTGAAGAGGATTGGAAGCGAACAAGCGAAGAGGAAGTCTACAAGAAGATCAGGAGTACCAAGTGGAATACGGAAGTGCGGAATAAAGTCTGATCAAGGGTCACCAGGTGTTTTATTCCAAATCTTCGAACCCCAGCACGTAACAATTGGTGACAGAAGTGTGATTTGGAAGCTATGCCATTGACTCCGAGAGACGACTTCGGCAGCGAGGGTGTCAAGACCAGGGCCCAGCGTGCAGCGGAATCCAGCCGAGCACCTGTGGAGGAGCACCTGGAGGAACCAGCACCTGGTGGGTCCCCCCAGCTGGCCCCGCCCACTGGCCACACCCACCAGGCCACGCCCCTTGAGACCACGCCCACCCAATCGGAGGCCCCGCCCACTGGCCACGCCCACCAGACCACGCCCCTTGAGGCCACGCCCACTCAGCCGGAGGCCCCGCCCACTGGCCACACCCACCTGGCCACGCCCACTGAGCAAGCCACGCCCACCGTTGACTTGTCGAGTTTGATGCGGATAATGCAACAACAGTTTGCAGCGATACAGGAAAATCAAGCAGCGATACAGGAAAATCAAGAAGGGGTGCAGCGGAATGTTTTGTCGGCCGTTCACGAAGTTGGCGGCATGGTGGCTAAATTGCGAAAAGAGTTGGACCTCATGGACGAGCGAGTCACCTGCCTAGGAACGGACATGGATGGTGTGAAGACTGGCCTCACCGAGCTAGAGAAAAAGGTGATACGTCTTGAAACGACAAGACTAACGTCAAGTGGAGCGATGGGCGCAGTTCAGGGACCTAATGTTAAGGTACCCCCATACGACGGTAGCACCTCCTGGCCCGCGTACCGGCAACAGTTTCAGACTGTTGCTACTGCCAACGGATGGACGGACGAACAGTGCTTGACTGCCCTCACTGTCGCATTGAGAGGGCAGGCTCTAACTGTTCTGGAGGCCTTTCCTACTTCAGGCTGTGGATACAAGGAACTGTTGGATGCACTCGAATCCAGGTATGGGGAGCGACATCTGGAGCATGTGTTCCGCGCCCAGCTGCGCGATAGAGTCCAGCGATCTGGAGAGGGTCTCCAGCAATGGGCGTTGGAAATAGATAAGCTTGTGCGGAAAGCTTATCCATCGGCCGACGATAAGATGGTAACCGCAAACATCGTGCAAGCTTTTGTCGACGGAATCAAAGACCTGGAGGTAAGAGCTGCCGTGAGGCTTCGTCACCATGCCTCATTAAAAGAAGCATTGGCGCATGCCTTAGAGGTTGAAGCAGTTCGACACGACATTCGGCAGACTCACAGACTACGTGAAGTTGTCGAGGAGGTGAAAGAGGTTAAGACCTCATTCAGGAAGAACTTTGGCGCTGTGTGCTATAGATGCGGTGAGAAAGGGCATTTGCAGCTGAATTGCCCACAGAAAGAGTCGCAGATGTCCCGACTAACGAAAATAGAGGAACGGTTGGAGGAGCTTGCGAAGAGAGGTGAGGATGCAAGGTCTCCTCAAAATCAGGGAAACTAGTAACAGCCAGGACTAAGGGGCGAGTACTGGCTGGCACGGAGGGAGCCCCAGCAACGGTTATCTCACAAGTATGCGATGGGAACAATTTAGCAATACCAGGCACCATAAACGGGATCGATTGCAGGATGACATTGGACACTGGGGCCTCCAGGACAATAGTCCGGCCGGACCTATTGAAATCTGTGTCGAGGTACAGCAAGCAAATCAACTGTCGACTTCTTTCAGCCTCCGGTCAGCCAATACCCGTCCTGGGGGAAATGACTGTTACAATGTACTTAGGGGAGACATCTTATACGCACAACGTGATTGTGGCTGAAATTATGGATGACTGTATCCTTGGTCTAGATTTTATGAGGACACACGACTGCAGAATTAATGTTGCTGACGGAGTATTTAAGTGTGGTACGGAAGAAATCTTCATTCTCGGAGGTGCTAATGGGAAAGTGACATGTCTTAAGGAAATCGTCATCCCTGGACGTGCAGAGGCTCACGTGATGGTAAAGCTGCCATGTACTAATAACACCAAGGAAGGCAGATGTGTGCTGATTGAGGACATTTCCCAGAAGACAGCCTCTCGAAGATTCATGACAGCAAGAACTCTCGTCAATGGTAGTACTAAAGCTGTAGTAAAAGTTCTAAATTTGGATGATCGCGAGATTTACTTCAATAAGGGGGACATCGTCGGAAAGTGCGAGGAAGTTGTGTGGCTGAAGAAATGCACTTCAATGCCAAGCACGGATAAATCAGGTTCTTGGAAGGATCCTACAGTCTATGAGCTTCTTAAAGACTGCAAAAGCAACCTGACTTATTCACAAAGCATCAAGGCAAAGAAGTTTCTATTACGCTACGCGGACATCTTTTCTAGTCAAGAAGGAAACCCAGGGAGAACATCGTTAGTGCAGCATAGAATCGATACCGGAAATGAGGGACCCATCCGCCAGCGGGCGAGACGGCTACCAATCGCGAAGGAAAAAGAAGTCGAGGATATGCTGAAAGAAATGGAAAGGAACAAAATAATAGAAACATCCGCAAGTCCCTGGTGCTCACCGGTTGTGCTTGTGAAGAAGAAAGATGGAAGCACACGGTTCTGCGTGGACTATAGGCGGCTCAATGACATCACAAAGAAGGATAGTTACCCGCTACCTAGAATCGATGACACTCTGGATACCTTGAGTGGCATGAAATGGTTTTCGACTCTAGACCTAAAATCAGGTTACTGGCAAGTAGAAATACATCCAAAAGACAAGGAGAAGACAGCGTTTTCAACGGGAAAAGGATTATGGCAGTTTAATGTTATGCCTTTTGGATTGTGCAACGCACCTGCCACCTTCGAACGACTCATGGAATGTGTGCTAGCAGGTTTAGTAGGAGATGCCTGCTTGGTGTATCTAGATGACGTCGTTATCATGGGTCGAGACTTCGATGACCATTTGCAAAACATGGAGCGAGTCTTCGCCAAAATACATGGGGCAAACTTAAAACTTAACCCGAAGAAGTGTCAGCTATTCAGGAAAGAAGTGAATTATCTCGGCCATGTCATCACAAGTGAGGGCATCCAGACTGACCCGGCGAAAGTTGAAGTGGTTAAAAAATGGCCTACCCCTAAAGACAAGACAGAGGTAAGGGCATTTTTGGGTTTGTGCTCTTACTACAGGCGTTTCGTCAAGGGGTTTTCTGAGATCGCAAAACCGTTACATAGACTGACGGAAGAGAAAAGACCATTTTGTTGGGATGAAGCCTGTGAAGATTCCTTTTCAAAACTGAAGAAATACCTATGTGAAACACCAATTCTGGGATACCCACAACCGGAAGGCCAGTTTATCGTCGATACCGACGCGAGCAACACTGCGATTGGAGGAGTGCTATCCCAAAAGCAGGGAGATAGAGAAGTCGTTATGGGGTATTTCAGCAAATCACTGTCAAGACCGGAACGGAACTACTGCGTGACACGGAGGGAACTTTTTGCCGTGGTAAAAACATTGCAACACTTCAGCAAGTACCTAATCGGCCGAAAGTTTTTACTACGTACGGATCATGCAGCATTGAAATGGCTACTGCAATTTAAGAATCCCGAAGGTCAAGTTGCTCGGTGGATTGAACAGCTCCAGGAATATGACTTCGAGACTCAACATCGCAGCGGGAAGTCACATGGAAATGCAGATGCACTTTCTCGGAGGCCATGCCCGGAAGAATGCAAACATTGCATCAAACAGGAGTCGACGGAGCTATCATTGAAACTTACCAGGACGAGTTCCTTAGGACCCTGGGAGGATGATGCAATGAAGATGGCTCAAGAGGGTGATGAGGATCTACGGCACATCATCGTGTGGAAGAAAAGAGGAGACGCCAGACCAACATGGAGTGAGGTTGCACCTATGAGCGTTATCACTAAGGCATACTGGGCACAGTGGAGCAGTCTTACTCTACAAAATGGAATACTCTACCGAAAATGGGAAAAGACTAACGGTAGGGAGTTCCATCTTCAGGTAGTCGTTCCGAGAGCCAAGGTACCCGATGTCCTACGTGAAGTGCATGACGGAGTTTCGGGAGGTCATCTTGGCGTCAAGAAGACACTAACGAAAGTACGGGAGAGGTTTTACTGGCTCCATTGTCGGGAGGATGTGCAGGACTGGTGCCGTAAATGTACCATTTGCGCTGCCGTGAAGGGACCGCAGACAAGGAGTAGAGGTAACCTGCAGCTGTACAATGTTGGTGCACCCTGGGAACGTATAGCTATTGATGTAGCCGGACCATTCCCTGTGACTGAATCAGGGAACAAATACTTCATGGTTGTTATGGACTACTTCACTAAGTGGCCGGAAGTATTCGCGATACCTAACCAGGAAGCTACAACTGTTGCAACTAAGCTCGTTGAGGAGGTTATATGTCGCTTTGGTGTACCATTGGAAATCCACTCAGACCAAGGAAGGAACTTTGAATCGCAAGTGTTTCAGGAAGTATGCAAAATTTTAGGTCTGCATAAGACACGCACAACTGCATACCACCCGCAGTCTGACGGAATGGTTGAAAGATTCAATCAGACGCTTGAAAGGCATTTGGCAAAGTTGGTTGACGCCCACCAAAGAGACTGGGACAGGTACATTCCACTGTTTCTCCTCGCCTACAGGACTGCAGAGCATGAGAGCACAAAGGCAACTCCGGCGTTAGTCAATTATGGCAGGGAACTACGGTTACCAGTAGACTTATTGATGGGAGGGTCACCGGATGAACCTTGCACCGTACAAGACTACGTCGCCAATCTGAGAGAGAAAATGCAAGAAATACATGCTACAGTTCGGGAAAACGGATTGCAATCGAGTGAGAACATGAAAACCAGATACGACCGGAAATCGAACACGAGCGGATTCGAGGAAGGTGCCTTAGTCTGGCTGCATAATCCGACTCGTCGAAAAGGGAAATCTCCAAAATTGCAAACCAGATGGGAGGGTCCATGCAAAGTGGTTACCCGTATTAACGACGTCACGTATAGGATTCAACGTCAACCAAGAGGAAAATTTAAGGTTGTGCACATCGACCGCTTGGCAAAACATTACGGAAGCAACAGTGATGCTCGGGACGAGCATCGCTAAGAGGGGGGCAGTGTTACGAATGAACCTTATTTCTAGAGCATTAAGGTTCATAATTGCTCGTCACCTAATAAATACCTAATCACCCATCGACGTAAACAACCCATAATGTAAACAACAACAACGCGGCTTTTCTAGAATAAACATCGATAGGGGTGGAACTTTCTAGAAAACGCTTAGTCACGCGGTAACGGGTATATAAAGGGACCGGCGAGCTGACGGAGGGCAGTTCAGTTCTGAGAGCCGAGCGAAATACAAGCGAAGGAAGCGATCGGAAGTGAAGAGGATTGGAAGCGAACAAGCGAAGAGGAAGTCTACAAGAAGATCAGGAGTACCAAGTGGAATACGGAAGTGCGGAATAAAGTCTGATCAAGGGTCACCAGGTGTTTTATTCCAAATCTTCGAACCCCAGCACGTAACAATATGTATGTGATCTAAGCTCCGATTACCGATATTAAATATATTTCAATGTAACATTTTAAAACATTGGTATTCGCGAATGAGCAGCAAGGGTTTTCCTTCCCTCCGTGGCTCGGAGGGACAGTACTCAACTACTCACCGAGTCCCTTCTCCAACTTGGCAGTTTCACTACTGGTCGACGCGGTGGTTTCCGGCTGAACGTCTCTAGCTATTTCGCCGATCAAGGACAGCGTGTCTTGCGCCGCGAACCTGGAAGCCTGCTCATCTTCAGCCTCTGTTACCTCGTCTGAAATATTTTTATGGCCTATTTCACCACCTAATAAGTGTCGGATAGCTTATTCACGTATTTTGTCTTTGTCACTTGACATAAAGTAAGAAAGTGACAAAACTTACGTTTATCCGACACTTATCAGAAGGTGGTGAAACAAGCCCTGTCTCCAAAATGGGGGAAAACCCTGAGCCTTACTCTCGCGAGCATGTTTTCCGCGAACCTCGGATTCACACTCCCGCGCGCATGCCTTTTTGAGGTGGTGGCAAGCGCAGACCTCGCGAGCGTTAGCCGTATGGCGTATACATTCTCCATTTATTCAAGTGTCAGAATTTGAATATATTGCAATATCTTAGTTTGCATTTGCATTGATTTGCATTCGTGTCAGCAAAGCAAACTAAATTTTTGACGTGATAACGTCTTATAAATCGATGAACGGCTACACGCACGGAAAAGGATGACTCATTGTCACGTTCCGCCTAGCCGAGCGTGCAAGCGAAAGCGCGGAACAAGCAATAGAGAGGCAATGTTTTTCTTTTACCGTCCGTAAACCGACTTTACAGACAACCAATTTTTTTCGATTAAAATTATTGACACAAAAAATGAAATAATTATGAATTAAAAGAGCCATTTTTAAAAAAATAGACTTTTTTTTTCAATATATTTACTTATACCTACTTCATGAAATTTGTAAAATTTAATTTAAGGAAATATATTAGGAATACGGAATTTTTAATGCCTTTTATCAACAAAAAACCGGCCAAGTGCGTGGCTGGCCACGCGCAGTGTAGGGTTCCGTAGTCACAATCCTCGAAAAACAGATATAACTCCTTAACCTGTGAACCCTACTTAGCCGTGATAGTTTTCCTTTAAAATTGATTATATACCTTACTGCTGTGAATTTTTTCAAGTTCCTATATACTGCCATTTGGCTGATAGAGGGGGGGGACACTTGACTCTAATAAAAATTTGCACTTTAAAACATCATATTTTACAAACGGATCTAGAAAAGTGAAAAATGATGTTCCTACACCCACAGTATTTTTAAAAGACCTATTCAACGATACCCCACACTATGGGGTAGACGAGAAAAAAAATATTCATCCCCACTTTACATGTAGGGGAGCTCTACCCTAAAAAAAAATATTTATCAAAATTTTATTTCACCACTTTGTCGGCGTGATTAATATTTATACTCATGCCAAATTACGGATTTCTAGCACTAATAGTCTCTGAGAATAACCGAGGACGGACAGACGGACAGACGGACGGACATGGCGAAACTATAAGGGTTCCTTGTTTACTACGGAACCCTAAAAAGGCACAGTCCAAACTACAAAGCAGAAAGACGCCGTCGTCGGTAGACACGCGACAAATTAATTATTATTAGATATCGTAACCTTCAATCATTGTTACACGTTTTTATTAATAGTTGATAACACGTGAAGTAAAAACGTGAGAAGTAGGATAGATGTATGTATTTAATTGTTTATTATTTTAAACGAAACAGAAAAAAACAATCAAAATATAACCTTGTAGACACAGCATCAAAATAATTGGTTGTAAAATATATCTTACCAGCAAGTGGTATAGAAGTGGCGATATTATTCCTCTTTCTTTTCTTGCTGCATTCTCTTTCTAGTTGCACGTCTATTTCTATCTGCAGTTCAGTCAATTCCTTTTCGCCGTCTTCTTCTTCCATCAACTGCCAAAAAAAGGAAAAATATCACAACATCACAGAATTAACCACAATAATTTATTTTATTCTGTTTTTTAGTATTTGTTGTTATAGCTGCAACAGAAATACATCATCTGTGAAAACAGCTGTCGAACATCTGTGAAAACACCAGATACAGCCTGGTGACAGACGGACGGACAGACAGACAGACGGACAGTGAAGTCTTAGTAATAGAGTCCCGTTTTACCCTTTGGGTACGGAACCCTAATTAAGAAAAATAAATGTAACTGAAAAAATACATTTGAGGAAGATGCAGATAAATAAGGAAATAAATGCAAAGGTACAGAGTACATAAATAACTCGAGGCGTCAACGACCTATGAACACCTTCGGACGACTTCCTCTTAGTAAGAACATTGCCCAAGCATTTTTAAACATTAATTAACTACTAACTATTAATTAACTAGCTGTCCCCGGCATGCGTTGCAATGCCACGCAAAGTATGGTTTAGGAACGCATAGAGGACAAACAAACAAACATTCGTTTTTATATAGATTTTTTGAGTCAGGAAGCTTCGCGGGCTTATGAAGAACAACTCACCAAAGTTTCATCATAATCGGGTGAATACTTTAGCAGTGCATAAGGGACATAAAAGCTGTGATAGCCTAGTGGTTAGGACGACCGACTTCTAATCGGAGGTCGTGGGTTCGATCCCGGGGCACGCACCTCTAACTTTTCGGAGTTATGTGCGTTTTAAGTATTTAAATATCACTTGCTTTAACGGTGAAGGAAAACATCGTGAGGAAACCTGCATGCCTGAGAGTTCTCCATAACGTTCTCAAAGGTGTGTGAAGTCTGCCAATCCGCTTGGCCAGCGTGGTAGACTATGGCCAAAACCCTTCTGACTCTGAGAGGAGACCTGTGCTCTGTAGTGAGCCGGTAATGGGTTGATCATGATGATGATGATGATGAAGGGACATACAGACAATAGCGACCCACCGCGGGTCCGCACGGGTAGTAATTACCCGCTACTATCCTACCATACATTGTAGGTAATGTTATATCTCAAAGGGATTAAGCGGCGTTTTCGATGAAAACTCCCAGACGGCTTAACTTTTCCGACATTAACTTTTCCACCAATTATTATTATTACCGTCATATTACAACCTATTTAAACAAAACCTTACCAAATTATACACCTAAACCTTCCTTCTATCACTCTGTCTATTAGTGAAAACCGCGTGAAAATCCGTTCAGTAGCTTTTAAGGAACAGACAGACACGGAGGGCGACTTTGTTTTATAATAATATAATATGTAGTGATTAAACATATTATTATGATATTACACAAGTTAATTTATACCTGCACCCACTCACCTTCTGTAACCGATCTTTGTCCCTCTTCCTGGCGGCCTTGAACGCGGGCGGGTCCTGTTCCTCCTCCAAGTCCACGGTCATGAACTCGTCGAGGGTGAGAGCGCTGGAGGGGGTCTCGCCGAACTCGAACAGGCGCTTACGCAGCGTCGTCTCGTGGATCTTGACTATGCGCACAACGTCTGCCGGCGTTCGCGAAAATTCGTGCAGACGCGCCGCTATAAGAAGTGCTGGAATGAGGAGAAGATATATTATTTTATACACATGTCATCATCATTATCAACCCATCCCCGGCCCACTACAGAGCACGGGTCCTCTATATACTATACGGCCTAAACGGTCCTCACAGAATATGTTTAGGCCGTATAGTCCACCACGCTGGCCAAGTGCGGATTGGTAAACTTCACATGCATTTGAGAACATTATGGAGAACTCTCAGGCGTGCAGGTTTCTTCACGATGTTTTCCTTCACTGTTAAAGCAAGTTATATTGCTTAAAAAGCACATAACTCCGAAAAGTTAGTTGCGTAAGGCCGAAGTCTTAACTAGGTAGGTACTAGGCTATTACCGCTGATACACATATACCTACCATTTGCGTTTACGACTTTTCCGGCGTAATAGTGAGTACTGTCTTATAAGTGGGAGGTCTCGGATTCGATTCCTGGCAGGGGTTAGTTGGGAATTTATAATTTCTAGATTATCTCTGGTCTAGAATAGAATAGAATAGAATAGAAAAGTTTTTTATTCAAATAAACTTTTACAAGTGCTTTTGAATAGTCAGATGAATCTACCACTGGTTCGGAATGCCGTTCCAACCGAGAAGAACCAGCAAGAAACTCGGCGGTTGCTCTTTTCCAAATTTACAATATCAATATAACAATTTTATGGTAAGTACATGATTGAATTGCCGTCTCGCGCATTGCTGGAACGAGTCAAATCCACGCCTTTTTATCATTTATATAAGTAATCATAATTTTATTCAGATAAACTTTCGGAAGCGTTTACGAATCGACAAATGAATCTACCACAGGTTCGGAATGGTGCTTACAATTCTACACATGTGAAGAAGGGCAGACAAAAGTAGCCCCATTTCCGACGGTGGCACCCGTTCACGAGCATGACGCATGATCCAGCCATTGCTTCGCTCAACCATATTCGAGGGAACGTAACAACCCGCACCACACGACACCACCACAGAAATGTTTAAAGAGAGCGTGACATACTTAGGCTACCCATGATCAAAGCATCGAATTGAACACCAATAATCAAATACTCGGTTTAAGACATTGAGAAATTGCTCCATGCTTTTTTATCATTTATATAATCTTCAATTGTATAATATGCTTTTTTTATGAGCATATTTTTAATAGAGTTCTTAAACTTGTGTAAAGGCAAGTCTAAGATTGCTTGTGGAATTTTATTATAGAACATTACGCCCATTCCCACAAATGACCTTTGGACCCTTTTGAGGCGTAACTGAGGAATCACGAGCCTATTTCTATTTCTTAATTGCCTGTCGTGTATGTCGTGTATGCCTGTGTGTCTGGTGGACAGTTTGTCAGACAGTCGTGGCTGGTTACCACACTACCTCCAAATGAGTGCCGCTAAGCGATTTACCATACGTAGGTATATGTATCGGCACGTAAGATTGAATGAACACTGAAGGAAACGTGGAGGGGATAGCTGCGTATGGGAACTGTCACACACGTAGTACAATAGCTTACCCCCCCACTTTCCTTCAGTGTTCAATCAACGTGCCGCGGGTTATACCGGATATATGGACATGTCTCACCCCTTAATCAATCCTTAATCCCGACTTACCCCTTCTAAGTTAGCCCGCTTTATCTTAGACTGCGTCGTCACTGACTTGTAGAGGAAATAAACGCTTGATGATGAGCTGCATATAGCTGTTTATATCAATCAATACATATGCATGAGGCTACGAGGTTTTATGGCCAGCTTATACCTACCAGTGGCGGCGAAACGTAATGTAGGTATATACTTACTTTAGTGATAACATCATTAAAATCTTTCATTAAAATAAAGAATATATAAATAATAATTTGCTCATTAGAATGTAAGTGGTAAACAGTTTATTGACCGACATGAACCTAAAAGGAAGAGATTCTCAAATCAGCGCGTATTTTATTTTTATATCTTAGGATTTAGACCCTTATTTTAATCCCTTCCCCTTACCGTTCTTTAATCATCCTTCAGGAACAAATATTTGATCATCACCATCATCATTATCAACCCATTACCGCCTACCGGCCCACTACAAGGCACGGGTCTCATCTCAGAATGATAACGCCGTAGTCCACCACGCCGCGCTGTCTGAGTGCGGATTGGTAGGTACATTTCACACGCCTTTGAGAACATTATGGAGAACTCTCAGGCGTGCAGGTTTCCTGGCGATGTTTTCCTCCACCATTAAAACAAGTGATATTTCATTACTTAAAACGCACATAACTCCGAAAAGTTAGAGGTGCGTGCCGGCGATCGAACTCGGTCCCCCTGGAAAGGGAGGCCAATGTCTTAACCACTAGGCTATCAGCCTGTGCGTGAAGTCAGCTTAAGAATTATCATAGTTACTTCTAGAAAGTTTCTTTAATAATCCTTCAGGAACAAATATCTGCTACACGTGGGTAAGTTCAAATTGCCTTACCAGCACCACATATGCCAGACGGTCGTCGCCCAGAGTGTATGGAGTCCCTCTTCATCCTCTGGACAAGTCGCAGCGCAGTCATGCTGACCTCGTGCTGTTTTTCTTCGAACTTTAGTTGTGATGCGAATCGGAGTATGTAGAGGCAGGGATCTGTAACAAGTCATTTTTTTTTCTTATAAACTTCGTAACTTTTTCTAAAGGCGCCTCTACACGTTGGCCAACATGATGGCGGATATGTTGGAAGGTGTTGGGGGAGGAGTTTGTGTTCGCGTCCACACGTTGGAAGGTCGTTCAGTATGCTCCGGGCCAACCTGCGGGCCAACTTGCGGGCCATCGTTCCAATACCTTCCAACTCCCGCTCTACACGTTGGGCCAACATATTGGGCCATAAGATGGGCCAGCATGTTGGCGAACGTGTGGATGAGCAGTAAGTATAGTTATAAGGAAAAAGATACTTTACATTTTGTAGAGGTTTTTAGGTACGCACGTTAATAGCTACTACCTATTCTGAATTATCTATACTAATAAATAAAATTGAAGTGTCTGTCTGTAATATCGAAATAACTACCTCATATTAAGCTCATATGGTTATTTGAACGCTACCATAACCGAATCACACGTTTTTAAAATTTTTGTCTGTCTGTCTGTCTGTCTGTCTGTCTGTCTGTCTGTCTGTCTGTCTGTCTGTTTGAACGGGCTAATCTTCGGAACGGCTGAACCGATTTTGACGGGACTTTCACATACAAGTAGAGAATTAACCAGGGAATAACATAGGCTACTTTTTTAACCGACTTTCAAAAAAGGAGGAGTTGTGTTTTTCTACCTATGTACACCGATATCTCCGAAATTTCTGAACCGATTTGCGTAATTTTTTTTTAATCGATAGAGAAACATTGCGACCCTGTTCTATAAAAAAATTGGATTCCAACTCCTCAATCCTGATGCTGTAGAGGACCTGGATCCCCAAAACTAATGGGTTTTAGAAACTTTCGGTTATTTAAATTGATATTGGGGGTACCAATTAAAGACTATCGTTGAATGAACTCGAGTAGGTACATATCCAACTCCTCAACCCTGATGCTGTAAGGAATTGTTTTCCGAAATCGTGGGGATCCCACGGGATTATTTCCGTTTTGGGGACGGGTTTCTACAGATAAGCTACTTTTTGTTCTGGAAAATCAAAAGTTCCCACGGGATTTTTAAAAACCTAAATCCACACGGGCGAAGCCGTGGGCATCATCTAGTTTGTATTATGGTAGAGCTAACGAAGGAGGTAAAAAAAAAAAAAATGTTTTAAACTACATTTCAAAATAGGAGGTTCTGTATTCGATCCCTATGTTCAGGATTCTTTCAAAAACCAATTAACCGATTTCGATGATTTTTTCACTACCCTAATCTACATACTTTCAGGAAGGTTTTAGGTTATAACACACCTAGTTATCATTATTATGTACGAAGTTACATGCATTAAATTTATTTACCCATATGCCACCCCCTATATTAAAGAAAGAAAAAAAAATTTAAATCGGTCAAGCCGTGTCTGGGTTTTAGCGAGACTAACGAAAAACAATTCATTTTTTTATATAAGTAGGTACAGAAGATAAAATTTTATCTTTTATATCTACTTTTATAAAAAAATGATTTACTGATTCTGGTTTTTTTCTAACTCTGTGCAGACTAATTAGGATTAGGATTAGAATAATTACATGCATGATGTTACATTGCATGATGCAGCGTGAGCAAATGTAGTAATAACATGGGTAATAACAAAAAAACCTCTTCACTTCAAAATGGTTCAAAAACGGAATTTCCTACAGCAAGTAACTACTACTACCTATAACTCTTGAGTCTACAAGAGCTATGAAAATTCAAATTAAGAATTGGATTATACTATGGGTACCTACTAGTTGATACCCGCGACTTCGCATGGATTTTGACTGTTGGTTTTTCCGGGATAAAAAGTAGCCTATGACCTGCTCCAAGGTCTAGTACCAAATTTCGTTAAAATCGGTTCATCGGTTTATGCGTGAAAGCGTAATAAATAAACACTCTCTCGCGTTTATCTACCTATACTAATACTAATCTATACTTTTAATATAATAAAGCGGAAGAGTTTGTTTGTTTGAACGCGCTAATCTCAGGAACTACTGAACCGATTTCAAAAATTATTTCACTGTTGGATATGTAAGTGATCCTTGAGTGCTATAGGCCATATACTTATGTACCACGGGCGAAGCCGGGGCGGACCGCTAGTATTTTATAATATTAGTTAGGATTATTATTAGGTATTTAATAATATTCATAAACTCACGAAGAGGCCGCGCTTTCCTATACCTACTTACATTAGATAATATTTTGTTTACCAATTAAAGCTTTTTTGTCTTTGTATGTACCACCTGTGAGTAGGTACATACTTTTAGTATCAGTCTTAATTATCACAACTGAATCGGTGATTGAATTGAATTACTTCTAACTCTTATAATTTGTATGAAAGTTACTTCAATTAGATGTTTTGTAGTCATTATACCTATACTTAACGCTATTATTATACTACCTAAGCACTATGTTTAGGTCCTTCTCCAAGGTCTAGTTTATCTCTGTACCTTTCGTCAAAATCGGTGCAGTGGTTTAGGCGTGAAAGCTTAACAGACATACAGAGTTACTGTCGCATTTATAATATTAGTAAGGATAAGTATTTCCTCTACAGTTGTAACTTAGGTATATATTTACATACATACTTAGTGCCATAGGTTGTGCGTTTGAGCCGTGAGAAGGTACCTACTTATATCAGACAGACAGTAGTTACTTTCGCATAATCTATCTATCTATAATATATACCTAATAAAACTGTAACAGATCCAATTCTGTACATTGAAGATATTTTGAAATTTTTTATTGGAGGGCACTCTATAATCGATTCTGAAGCCAAAAATGCAATTTTTTTCATTTTTGTCTGTCTGTCTGTCTGTCTGTATCTTGACCGCGCATCACGCCGAAACTACTGAATGGATTCGAATGAAACTTGGTACGATTTGTGTTTATACTCCGAGGTAGGACATAGGATACTTTTTATCCCGAAATTCAGCACGGTTCCCTTGGGAGAGGGGATGAAAGTTAAAACGTGTATTTAGCTGTAATTCATTAACGCGTTATTCGATTTCACTCATTCTTTTTTTGTTAGAAAGGTAGTATTTTATATATTGTCTCGTAAATATTTCAAGGTCATAGGTTTTTTAGTTAAGAAATGACAGACATTACAACCCTCAGTATTGGGTTCAAGTAACTTGGGACCCGGATCTTTGAACGTACGGCTTATTTTAAACTGGTGTGCGTTTAAATTTATGTTTGTCGGTCTGTCTATTTGTTCCAGCTTATCTCCGAAACGGCTAGATCAATTTTAATGGAACTTTCAAGGAGTAACTAGGCTACATTTAGTTTAGGTACATGAAAGAATTATGCGATCCGATTCGATCCTATATAAAATTTATAAACACGCGAACGAAGTCGCGGGAGTCAGCTAGTTTATAATATTCATATGGACAAGAAACCGTTTTAAATAAAACTCATTGTCAGATTTCCAATTGCGGTAAGTAGTTATTTTTGACATAAATACCTCAACAAGTTTAACGCAAAAAAATCGTAAAGGCGTTGGAGCATTGCAATCAACAAAGTGAAGTATTAAGATAAATAAATATTAACTTCACAAAAATTGTCGAGTTTCACCGAGTAAGTAAGTATAAATGGTTATGTGGGTCAGGGCCTGTGGTCAGGGCGAACCCAGCCCCCACCGTTGCCAATTGAAAGACTCGAGTTAAAAATAGTCCCCGCACAGTATACTATAAGTATACTATTGATCGAATCACAAATGACTTCAGAGCAAAATGAACCCAAAGACTCTTATTTTAGGTCCATTTTACTTTGAAGTCATTATGATTCGATCAATAGTATACTTATAGTATACTATAAAGTTTTGGAGCGCTCCAAACTGAGACTAAGCACTCTGTTCTGTGGACTGAAATTATACGATTAGATACGTGTAACATTATTACGTCTCCTAACAAGTTAGCCGTTAGTCGGTTTATGTAATAAGTTAAGTAATTAGCGGTTAATGTAAAATATAAAATCAAATCAAATCAAATAAACTTTATTCAAAATTGGTACACTGTACACTTTTTGAACGTCAATTTAGGAACAGGCAATGGTGATAATTACTTACGGAAACTTAAAACTAAAACTACGAGGGTTCCAAATTATTATTACTTACATAGAACCTGCAGGCTTCACTTTTCTAAAGATATATAATTACTCATACGATGACGAGATAAATCTATACCTATGATATTAGGTGAGAAGCTGTGATAGCCTAGTGGTTAGGACGACCGACTTCTAATCGGAGGTCGTGGGTTCGATCCCGGGGCACGCACCTCTAACTTTTCGGAGTTATGTGCGTTTTAAGTATTTAAATATCACTTGCTTTAACGGTGAAGGAAAAGATCGTGAGGAAACCTGCATGCCTGAGAGTTCTCCATAACGTTCTCAAAGGTGTGTGAAGTCTGCCAATCCGCTTGGCCAGCGTGGTAGACTATGGCCAAAACCCTTCTCACTCTGAGAGGAGACCCGTGCTCTGTAGTGAGCCGGTAATGGGTTGATCATGATGATGATGATGATGTTAGGTGCAGAAGATTTCGCATCCCCGCCATCACTCTACGAAAAACAAGCAATACACGTAACCACGCAACATCACATAGATCCTTCAAGAGACACCTAGGCACATTCTCAAACACCGGAATATCTTCCGGATGAACTGTGTCTAAAGCACTCAAATCAAATCTTGTAGAGCAAATTTGCTCTACAAGATTTGATTTGAGTGCTTAGACACAGTTCGAATTTAGCAGTCAAACTACTGTGTGCAGCCAGTATGCAATTCAATACCATTCCGTCTTTCTAGACACTAGAGTTCTTCTTTTTTGGTTAGTTATTGCTAAGACTATGTATGCATTGTATTACGTAGTCTCTTTTTGTTATGTCCAGTCGGTACAATGTGACTTCGTCAATACAAACTTACAATGTCGAGCCTACCTACTTGGAGAAAACATAAAAGAGTTTGCACGATCTTTTCTTTGGACCTTTTCGATGGACCTAATATTCTTGATATAAATTTCAACTTGCTAGGTCTACCTGTTCCTGAGAAAATCGGTGGTGACACACGGACGGACAGACGGACAGACGGACAAGAAAGTGATCTTATAAGGGTTCCTTTTTTTTACCTTTTGAAGTACGGAACCCTAAAAACTGCCAAAACTACAATAGAATTATATTTTATAGATCGTCTTAAAACCAGAAGAATATTGCAAATCTCATAAAGACAACTCTTTCATAATACACCGAAGGTTTCTTAAAAGTCTGCTCACATTCAAACCAGTTGATCGGCCCAGACCGAAATGTAACCAGTTTATGAGTTTGATCTTCGTCGTTATGTCATTTGGAACAAAGAAAATGATGATGTGGTATTTGTCGACACATTTTATTTTCATTTACATAACATACTTCAAAGACGACAACTTGTGTATATTTGTGTATTTGTGTATTTGTGTTTATATTTAGCATTGTTATGTTATAGTTCAGCGACCGAGTTCAGCGCTCCTAATCGTGGACCTTGACATATCGGCTTACCATTACTTCTTCTTACGGCCAATAAAATATAATAGTTAATTTTATTTTTCACAGGAAAGAGTTAGTTCTTATATACAAATATGCAAAATTTTAGTCCTTTTAAATTGAGCAAGAAAAGAGTCAAAATATACAAAGCGCCTATCAACTCATTTAAAATAACTTTCCGAAATTACCCGTGATATTTATTTGCAGGTTTCGTAACGTTACGAAGTCAACAAACTCTTGTAGGTGAGTAAGTTATTTCACGATTAACTACTTTCTAATTTCATTGCATTTAATTCAAGCCGTTGGTTTTGATGAAAAATATCTACCAAAGTACCTATTAGTTTTTTTTTAGTATATTTTAAAAACTAAAAAAAATATTAAATACTAGATGATGCCCACGGCTTCGCCCGTGTGGATTTAGGTTTTTAAAAATCCCGTGGGAACTTTTGATTTTCCAGAACAAAAAGTAGCTTATCTGTAGAAACCCGTCCCCAAAACGGAAAAATCCCGTGGGATCCCCACGATTTCGGAAAACAATTCCTTACAGCATCAGGGTTGAGGAGTTGGATATGTACCTACTCGAGTTCATTCAACGATAAAGTCTTTAATTGGTACCCCCAATATCAATTTAAATAACCGAAAGTTTCTAAAACCCATTAGTTTTGGGGATCAGGTCCCCTACAGCATCAGGATTGAGGAGTTGAAATCCAAATTTTTTATAGAACAGGGTCGCAATGTTTCTCTATCGATTAAAAAAAAAATTACGCAAATCGGTTCAGAAATCTCGGAGATATCGGTGTACATAGGTAGAAAAACACAACTCCTCCTTTTTTGAAAGTCGGTTAAAAAAGTAGCCTATGTTACTCCCTGGTTAATTCTCTACTCGTATGTGAAGGTCCCGTCAAAATCGGTTCAGCCGTTCCGAAGATTAGCCCGTTCAAACAGACAGACAGACAGACAGACAGACAGACAGACAGACAGACAGACAGACAGACAAAAATTTTAAAAACGTGTGATTCGGTTATGGTAGCGTTCAAATAACCATATGAGCTTAATATGAGGTAGTTATTTCGATATTACAGACAGACACTTCAATTTTATTTATTAGTATAGATTCCACGAGCAAATACATATAAAGTACCTACCAGTAAAAGGCAGACTTCTATATTTTGAAAACTAAAAAAAAAATATTAAATATTCCACGAGCAAATACATATACCGAGGGCATCGATGTATACGAGGGCCGGTGCATACATTATTACTAGAGATGGGCCGACTATTCCATTTGCCGACTAACTAACTAGCCGACTAATCGATTTTTAAATAGCCGATCAGTCGGCCGACTAGTCGGCAATGCCGATCATTTTAATACTAGCTTTTGTAACTTTCCTCGATCCAAAGTACCAACTTCAGTTTTTTGATAATGACAGTAAGTAAGATCACAGTTTTTGCTGGAAGTTTTAAAGAATAGTATGAGTGACGATGATGAATGTTTCGTCCTGGTATTTTTTACAACAGAATAATGAAAAAAATATACTTAGTAAAAACCAAGTAGGTACCTAAGTTGTTTTTGATAATAAAATAAAACAAATTAGTTTTATTTTATTTATTTCGCCGATTACTTATCGCCGATTATAATCGGCATATTTTGCCAATTAGTAGCCGAGTAGTCGGCCCATCTCTACTTATTACGGTAGAGGTTAACAGTGCGTTTACCTCCACACAAAAGTCTGATATAGAATAGAATATAAGGTCAAATCTAGCGATACTTATTATGCAATAGCTCGCTCATAGTCATAATAGCTTGTAAAGAATAGGTACCTACTTACATAGGTATAATAATATAAGCGAATCCATAAGAGGAGAAACCGGTTGAAATACAAACTTTCGCTTATAATAATAATATTGAACAAGTTTTTATATTAATAACAAAATAAAATATCCAGTAAAATAAAGTTTGTTTTTATATTTTCAGCAATTTTTGTTAGACAAAAAATTAAATAGTTTTTATCTTTAATTTATTTTTAATCCATCTTTAATTCGTATCCGTAATCTACATAGAGTGGGAGAGCTAGCTTTTTACCCTGCAATTTGCAAGATAAAATATTTAGTACCTTAGCAACAGTGAGAAAATAGTGATATTAAAGAAAATATAATCACATGGCAGGCCTCAACCTACTTCTAACAGCAATTAAATAATAAATGCTATAAGTAATATAATCTAGCTATGCGAGTAACTCAACACTGTCTATTTCTATTATATATAAGATAAATAATAAAGGCGCATGGGGAAACCACTAATTATACTTAATGCTTTGTCCTCGAGATCAGCATAACACATGTAGTCACACATACGGTGTTGCCATCGCGCACTGAAAGTTGAAAGCCCTAAACTAAAAATTAAAAGTTTTTTATATTTATTAGGTGAGGGTACACACACCTCCGGTCTATATATACGTCGGTATTGTGTTCCGTTGCTCATTCACATTTCAGTGCTCTGCCGGAGCGCACGTATTTTAAAATAATTTCAAATAATATCGTAAATTATTAAATTATAAATTTAAAAGTGTTTAGTGTCACGGAGAACGGAAGTAATCATGACAACTTAAGAAAATTGGAGAGAAAAATCTTCGATCAACATCGAGTTTCAGAGGTTAGTCAAGTGTTTTTCAATAATATGTATACAGATGAAATTACTTACCTACTAGCTTTGATGCGGTTAACTTTTGGGGTTAACACTTCAAAACACAAGCTATAGGTAAGCGCGTTTTTTCACGGGCTGGGCTAATACTGCGAGCAGTTTATGGGACTGTTACTTTATTAGTATATGACGTGAACCCATACGAGTGATGCGGGCAGTCTGTGGGACTGTCACTTCACCGTAAACGCGATATACCGCCCGACAAGTGTTATCACTTTAAAGTATACGCGAGGCCAGAAGAGGCCATATCGCATTAAATCTTCACGTGTAAGACTAATACTGCGAGCAATTACAAGGACTGTTACTTTATTAGTAGACGTGAAGCTATACTAGTGATGCGGGTAGTCTGTGGGATTGTCACTTCACTGTATACATGGAATACCCGACAAGGATTGTTACCTTATTAGTATACGTGAGACCATACAATAAGTTAATATGCCGGCACACCGGCATTGATATTTTTACTGTCGCTGTAATGACAACGTCAGACAACGATTTAACCGTTACTAAAGAAAAATAAATAAATAAACAATCCTTTCAAAGAAGCACTCAATCAGAACCAAATGTGGTTATTAGCTCATCACGACCACAGGTCACAACCGTGGTAACAGAGGCCCTGGTCCCAACTGATGACGTACCTCCGATTATCGAGCTGGACTCTGAAAACTTATGGAGATTTGGGAATGACCCATCAGTAGAAAACTATACGAAAGGGAAATCCAAGGCCTTGCTATTTGTTTACAACAAAGGGCGTACCAGATGAACTATGCAAGGGGTTACGGTAAAATACCTATTTCCTAGTAATTGCACGCCACACGCTAGTAGATGCGCCAGCGGCCGCGCCCAAATCGGAAATATATATGAAAATAGGACCACTATTTTGGAAAGCGACGAAATGAGCCAAAAGCAACTGGGCTAGTCTATTTCCTGTCTAGGAAGTACTATTGATAATTACACTAATAATTGCTAAAGAAGACAGGGACACACAGATAACTATCAAATCTCTGTGGGATTCTATTAACCAATTATCAAAATCAACATTCCGATTCAATAGTTCGTCGGAACTTTATTCTCCACGAGACGAGAAGACTACGTCGAGAACTCCGCCTGCGAGTAAGTTTGGCAGTGGACAGCATCGCACGAGTCTTTTTGGTGCAGTCCTGGTACGGGTTCCGAGGCCTGGCCTCTTTGCCCGGGTGGAGCGCGAGATTACTCTGCGCCCACGCTGATCTGCAGCCACCACAGTCGTCGCTAGAGGGCAGGGTAAGCAACAACGCTGGGAGACTGGCATTTTTTATAAATCTTGGTCCCTAATGTAAGTACCCACTTCGGGTCCTATTATATTATGTTGGCTATAAAATACCCTTGTCATCACGTGTTATACAGAACACGATCCGTGCAACGAGCGCTTTATATCAAGCATATTCTTGATACCGAAGCCAAACGGTAAAAACATTCTTAAATTCTTAATTTGAAATTTAATTCTTAAGAAAATTATATAAACAACATTTCAACAACTAAGCTTGTTTCAGTGAAAATTTTCAGGGAAACAATAAACTTAAAAGATCCTTAATTTATAATTAAAACTCATAATAATAAAAAATATCTAAGGGTGCGTCCAGACTTGAACATTTCACCGAACCGAACTGCGAACATTTCGGCGAACTTGTTACGCTCAATGTGGACGGTGCGCTTGGAGCGCTTGAGATGGGTTACTGCGTAACAGTTCGGCGAAACTTTCGCCGAACTGTTACCCAGTAACCCATCTCAAACGCTCGAAGAAACGACCGTACATGGCATAGTTCGCGAACATTGTTCGGTGCGGCGAGTTCAAGTGTGGACGGTGATTTCTGAAATGTTCGGAGAAAAGACACGTGTTCGGGCCGATCCATTCAAAGTCGGTCTTTTCAAAGGATTTCCGCTAATACCTACGTAACTACGAGACATCCACACTTGTACATATTTCGTCACGTGACCATGTGCGCCTGTTGTTACGGTGCCGTACTTTGACCTATGACCGTATATCATGGGATTGTTGGATATTGTCACGACTCACGACTCACAAGTCACAACACATACCTACTCACCCACTCCTCCGTCATTGCGTGAGTGCATCGTGCATCGTGCTCATTCGCGCAGAGGCTCTTGAGCTTATTTTTAACAAACTTCAAAAAAGGAGGTTCTGTATTCGACCTGTATGTATAATATGTATGTAAATGATTATGTATGTAATTGTAGGTTTGCGAATATTTCGAAAAACAATGAACCAATGATTTTTAACCGACTTCCAAAAAGGGAGAGGTTCTCAATTCATCGCGTATTTTTCTATGTCTGTTCACCGATTACTCTGCGATTTCTGAACCGATTTGCGTAATTTTTTTTAATCGACAGAAGAAGTTTGCAAAACAGTCCCATAAAAATATTTTGCTCCAACTCCTCAATTCTGATGCTGCAGGGGTACTGCCCACCTAAACTATATAAGGAATGGGGTCATGTTCATTATGAATTCATATTAAAGGTATCAAGCATAGACTGCATCATCAAATTCCATGTCCCAGCTCTTCAGCTCTGATGCTGCAAGGTACTGCCCACCTAAACTATGGGGATTGTGGCAATGTTCATTATGAATTCATATTAAGGGTATTAAGCATAGACCGTATCATTAAATTTCAGGTCCCAGCTGTTCAGCTCTGATGCTGCAAGGTACTGCCCACCTAAACTATGGGGATTGTGGCAATGTTCATTATGAATTCATATTAAGAGTATCAATCATAGACTGTGGTGTTAAATTTCAGGTCCCAGCTCTTCAGCTCTGATGCTGCAAGGTACTGCCCATCTAAACTATGGGGATTGAAGCAATGTTCATTATGAATTCATATTAAGAGTATCAAGCATAGACTGTATCATTAAATTTCAGGTCCCAGCTGTTCAGCTCTGATGCTGCAAGGTACTGCCCACCTAAACTATGGGGATTGTGGCAATGTTCATTATAAATTCATATTAAGGGTATTAAGCATAGACCGTATTATTAAATTTCAGGTCCCAGCTCTTCAGCTCTGATGCTGCAAGGTACTGCCCACCTAAACTATGGGGACTGTGGCAGTGTTCATTATGAATTCATATTAAGAGTATCAATTATAGACCGTGATGTTAAATTCCAAGTCCCAGCTCTTCAGCTCTTATGCTGCAAGGTACTGCCTATCTAAACTATGGGGATTGAAGCAATTTTCATTATGAATTCATATTAAGAGTATCAAGCATAGACTGCATTATTAAATTTCAGGTCCCAGCTCTTCAGCTCTGATGCTGCAAGGTACTGCCCACCTAAACTATGGGGATTGTGGCAATGTTCATTATGAATTCATATTAAGAGTATCAAGCATAGACTGTATCACTAAATTTCAGGTCCCAGCTGTTCAGCTCTGATGCTGCAAGGTACTGCCCACCTAAACTATGGGGATTGTGGCAATGTTCATTATGAATTCATATTAAGGGTATTAAACATAGACTGTGATGTTAAATTTCAGGTCCCAGCTCTTCAGCTCTGATGCTGCAAGGTACTGCCCACCTAAACTATGGGGATTGAAGCAATGTTCATTATGAATTCATATTAAGAGTATCAAGCATAGACTGTATCATTAAATTTCAGGTCCCAGCTGTTCAGCTCTGATGCTGCAAGGTACTGCCCACCGAAACTATGGGGATTGTGGCAATGTTCATTATAAATTCATATTAAGGGTATTAAGCATAGACCGTATCATTAAATTTCAGGTCCCAGCTGTTCAGCTCTGATGCTGCAAGGTGCTGCCCACCTAAACTATGGGGATTGTGGCAATGTTCATTATGAATTCATATTAAGAGTATCAATCATAGACTGTAATGTTAAATTCCAAGTTTAATGATACAGTCTATGTTTGATACCTTTAATATATTCATTATGAACATTGCTTCAATCTCCATAGTTTAGGTGGCCAGTACCTTGCAGCATCAGAGCTGAAGAGCTGGGACCTGGAATTTGGTGATACAGTCTATGCTTGATATCCTTAATATGAATTCATAATGAACATTGCTTCAATCCTCATAGTTTAGGTGGGCAGCTGTACCTTGCAGCATCAAAGCTGAAGAGCTGGGACTTGGAATTTAATGATACAATCTATGATTGATACTCTTAATATGAATTCATAATGAACATTGCCACAATGCCCATAGTTTAGGTGGCCAGTATCTTGCAGCATCAGAGCTGAAGATCTGGGACCTGAAATTTAATGATACAGTCTATGCTTGATACCTTTAATATGAATTCATAATGAACATTGCCCCAATCCCCATAGTTAAGATGAGCAGTACCTTGCAGCGTCATAGCTGAAGAGCTGGAACCTGGAAATTGATAGTACAGTCTATGCTTGATACCCTTAATAGGAATTAATAATGAACATTGCCCCCAATCCCCATAGTTCAGGTGGGCAGTACTTTGCAGCATCAGAGCTGAAGAGCTGGGACCTGAAGTTTAATGATACAGTCTATGATTGATACCCTTGATATGAATGGATGGATGTAAAATACTAAAATGCTTAAAAAAATTCTTTTCAAAAACCGACTTCACTACAAAGTATAAAAATAATTTTTGTTTGTACACGTATGTTGAAGTCGGGCATAAGACGAAACGACGAAACCGAGCGCAATGCTCACCTTTATCGAAATACTAGTGCATCCGGCAGACTTCGTCCTGCCCGGTAGTGACATACCTACTGACATCAGCGTCACCTACCGAGACCCAGTAAATTACCTGTACCTACCCGGTAATTGTGTTTTCAAACCATCCAGGAACCCATTGAAAAAATTTCATCCAACTTGATCCAGCCGTTTAGGAGGAGTTAGGTGACAAACGTACAGAAGAATAATAATATATGTATGTAGGTACGGGTAAGAGAGTTTACCGTATCCAAGCGACGGGATGTTTGACAGTTACGAAACCCATGAACATCTTGTATGGGTAAATACTTTTAAAAATTCCTTGGGAACTCTTTAATTTTCCGAGATAAAAAGTATCCTATGTCCTTTTCCAAGGCCTTGTCTACCTCTACACCAAATTTCGTCCAAATCGGTAAAGCCGTTCTTGAGTTATAAATAGTATAACTAACACGACTTTCTTTTATATAGATTATCGTAGTAAGGAAGTATTGTAGAGTAGGTAGGTAGAGTAAACGTGAATCTATAGTATAGTCCGTTCGGTAACATAGTGTCGGTACAGGCGCAGGTGCTCTTAGTATTCTGCTTTTATTTTAATTTTATTTTTTTCTGTTTGTAATTTTTTTTCTATTCTAACAGAATCTCTGAATAGTCTGCCAATCCATACTTGGCCAGCTTGGTAGACTATGGTTACAATCCTTCTCATTTTGAGAGAAGACCCGTGTTCATTATAATATTATATTTTATGTTTATGGTTATATTGTAATAAAATACGAATATAAAAAAATATAAAAAGGAAAGAGAATTTTAATATAAAAATATGAGTAGGTATAAAACGAAAAAACCCCTTGTACCTGTACACCCCGCGCGGCATCTTTTGAAGTCACAGGCGGTCCCTTTGGCAAGACGCCGCGCGTACCGAGGCGGCGCGATCAAAGGTGACCGTAAGTAAATGGTTTGTAAAAAGTAAATGACTTTATGGTTAATGGGTAAAGATACTATGTAGGTACAGTCACAGAATATATAATAGTACTACGTAGTACAGTTCAGCGTTGATCAGGAATTCCTTGTTTCCTTCTGTGCTACTAGTGTTGCCAACTGCTAGCTTTACCCAGTTACTAGACTTTTTTAAATGTTGCGAATTTGCCATTTTTTTACCCCAAGAATAAAATACACGTGCAGAACTGTCATTTTCACACGTGTAAATGACACACGTTCCGCACTTGTATCAACAAGTATAAATTAAGAATTAAAAAAACCCCCGACATTCGCCATTTTGTGGTGGCGGCCATCTTGGATTTGCATAGTGCTATTTTACTAGTCAAGCCCTTTCATTTGATACCCATATTGAGGGCATTGTGATAAAATATGTAATCCGCCATTTTGTAGTGGCGGCCATCTAGGACCGATTTTCATCAAACATAGCTAACAACACTCTCGATTAATTCACCTTTCAAACAAAAAACCGCATTCAAATCGGTTCACCCGTTTGAGCGCTATAGGGCAACAGACAGACACATACACACACAACACACACACAAACACACACACACACACGTCAAACTTATAACACCCCGTCGTTTTTGCGTTGGGGGTTAATTAAAATTAATCAATTAAACAGGAAGATGTCGATGGCTGGGTATTATAGTAAGTAACCTGTCGTCGTTCGTCTTCTCGTTAGAGAGTCGAGTATATTCTTAGAATTAATATAATTAGATATTATATTAATTCTAATGAGATATATCTTAATGAAATTAGAGAATTTAATATAATTCTTAATGAAAATAAAAATGATTGACAGAATTGTCATTTTATTGTAACCTACCTACCTAATATAAATTAATATTAAAGTAGGTAGGTAGACACCTACCTAATTTAATATTTAGCTATAGTCTAATTTTTTAAATAGAATGAGTTATTTGTATGAAAAACAGGGTTAACACCTGAAATTCGATTTAACCCTAAACTAAAGTACCTGAAGTACTTCTGTCAGGCATTTGTCATATCTACATATTATTATTATGCGGCAATTGATTTTTATTTATATAAATTTTGAATTTATTATCTTTTTTGTTATAGTTGTTTTTAGAGTTCTGTACCCAAAGGGTAAAAACGGAACCCTATTAATGTCACTCGGCTGTCTGTCCGTCTGTCCGCCGGTCACAGCTCGCAGACGAAATGAGTTACAAACCTGAAATTTTGGTATTTGGTGTAAAACGTTGACCCAAAATCAAATATTGTATTAGAAATTGAATTAAATTATTTTTCAGAGGGGCCTCCCATACATAAAAAAGGAGCCAGAAAAAAAAAATTTCTTACCCTAGCTTGTGGGGTAACATTGTTTAGAGCTCATTGAGTAGAGTAAGAATATATATTTTTTTAATTTTTTTGTTCAAAAAATAAGGAAATGGGGGACCATCAAAGTTGTCAGTTTTAGACCATTATTGTGACGGGGGCTATCTCAAAACCTAAACTAGTTAGGAATATGGTATTTCGGTATATTATGTAACATATGATCTATTTAAATAACAAATACTGAAAACAACAATTTATAAAATAGTTTATAAGCTGTGGTCAAAACAAACGAACATTTTTTGGGTTTTTCTTTCACGGTTTATTGCAATGTCTAACTCGGAAATTAAATATTTCTTAGATCTAAAATATTATATTGTTCATAATTATGTACGGAACCCTAAAAGAGCGAGGCCCGACTCGCACTTGGCTCATTTTTATTATTTAGTATTTCTATTTCTAAAAAGTTCAGTTTGCCACCATCGCGTCGCCTCCTTATCTTCCCTTTTTCTTTTTTTTTAAAAGAAAAAGGGAAGATAAGGAGGCGGCACAAAGTAATAAAAGATGCACTAGCATAAGCTAAATTAAATTAATTTCTGCAATTTCTTTAGCAGACGACATGATGCCCGATGAACGAAACTAAAATAAATATCTCTTAGCGTAAACAAGTTCGCGGTAATGTTACAAAGCTCGGTTCGCCGGCCGTCCACATTGAGCGTAACAAGTTCGCCGAAATGTTCGCTGTTCGGTTCGGTGAAATGTTCAAGTCTGGACGCACCTTAAGATTCAAATTTAATAACAACTTGGTGGTGTAAATTTTTTCTTTTTCGTTCAGTTTGAACACTGCACATTTTGTATTCAAAAAATAACGAAATTGGTTGTCGCGCGCTCAGATCCTGTGGTTGTCGTCATCATCATGATGAGCCACCTAGCCGGCCCAACACAGGACACGGGTCTCCTCTCAGAATGTGAAGTCTTTAGGCTATAGTCAACCACGTTGACCAAATGCGGATCAGGGGACTTCACATGTCTTGAGCATCATTATAATAAACTCAGGCATGCCTCACGCTGTTTCTGTCATCATTAAAGCTAGTGAAGTTTAATTGCTTATGAAACGCACATAACTCCGAAAGATTGGAGTTGCATGCCGAGAACCGAAATCGGTTTCTCCATAATACCTAAATGCTATTTGGTACCGTACATCTTGCATGTAGGTTATAAACTTTACCGATAGCTGTACATAATATGCAAGTTTTACTTTTAAAAATAGCCAAGAAAACTATGACTATTTTATGAAGATACCTAACATCATTTACCTACCGTCCGATTTCAATCGAGGGTTAGTGCTAATAAATAAGCCTATTAGCTAAAACTAGATACGATGAGTATCTACAGTTAGTAATTTTTTTTTTGCGATAGTTCAACTACGGGGTAGCACGTAGGGGTCACGACTAATGGAGCTTAGACAACCGAGGAACGCTCTTATCATATCGACTGTTTAGAGCTTGTTTTAAATTTTTTTTGTCAATAAAATAATAAACAACTGACAAATGATATTATACACATCAACAACACTACTGCCAGAACTTGGGGACAACAATTATCCCCATCTAATTTGCATAACCAAAGAAATTTAAAAAAGGTGTCAACCTGGAAATATATTCCTAATTCTATTAATTGGTTTAATATTCATTAATATTACTTCGGCATATGTGGGTCATTTACATACGCATATGTTTGGCATACATTGTAGTAGCTGACGCATACCTAATCGCGTAGAATTCATCCAGAAATCAAAAATGGGAATTGAGCGATTCTGTTTTTTCAAACAAAATATATACAATAAACACGTTCCTGTTTCCCGGTGTAGATATTTTCAATTTATGTCAACACAAGTGTTCTAACGATACATAGGTACATCCTGGTTTAGAAATCTTGACACTATAGCCATAATAGGTTATGCAGTTACCTTATCAAGATCAGAAACGTTTTATCTACCTACGGGTTTCCTCCTTTTTACTCTACGGTCCTAAAAGCGTTACAGAATATTGTATAAAGTGTCAGGTTTTGTAGTGGTCCCTTTTATGGCCCACCCAACCTTAATACCGCTTATTTAGAAAGCTTCTTGTTTTCAAAAATTTGGTCCAAATAAACAAATTATTCTATTCCCCTCCAACAACCACGTACGCCGTCAATTTACCCTGTCTACAGGTCTCTTATCCGGGTCTTGTTGTTGTTGGAAAAGCGTCCCTTCAGCGGTTTTTAACATTATGGTGGCTTCATTCTCCAAATCATCAATAAAACAATACTTAAAAAACCTAAAGAAGTGACAAAAGTTTTTGTTCATTTGGAAGTGTTAATGCTTTAATGCCTCAGTCAGCAAAGTGTTGTTATTCTGACTACTTTATTCAAGGCAGGTGCCCAATATGGCACTATAAGCAGCTGATGATCATCAGCCTTAACCCGGTTTTTTTTTCCACTATATTTAAGCGACAGTGAAGCTGAAAAATGATTTTTCCGGAAACGGTATTCCGAACCAATGGTTTGATGATTCAAAAGTACCTACCTACCTACTTGTGAAAGTTTTTTTCTTTGAATAAAGAACTTTTCTATTTTATTTTATTCTAACTAAAGGTATCCTTAGATTTCGCTTGCCCTTACCGAAGTATAATATCATTACTTAGAAGACATCTGAAGTTTTTAAAACAGATTGTCCTTGTGGTCTCCTAACGATAGTTTAGGGTTATATAAACCATTCACGAAAATAAGTCCCTTTATTATCCCTGGTGAGAAGTAGCACAATACTTGTGAAATAATAAAAACATTAAACCATATCTCATCTCCCCACTTTTTGGCAAAAGATCAGATATTTACCTAGTCTTAACAGTATAAGCATATCTTAATTTTACCAGTTCACTTCGAGACAATGTCCATAACCTGTTTATCAACCTAACGAAATCACAAAAATTACCTACTTTCAGCTTAGACATTGGACCGCTGGTTTAACCAGCTGCTTACAGAATGTGGAATACATAATATTATACCTAACGTATTTACACAGCGCAAAGCACCCGAGATGCTGTCGAAGCGCGCAAATTAGGATTGATTTTTAATTGATTAGAAAAACCGCGCTGGAGCGGTCTTCTCAAGTAGGTACTTATTTGTTAAAATTGACAATAGTGTGTACCTACATTGTGGTAATAATGATTCCTTTACAGGTCAATTCTAAATAACAGTAATCTAGATGAACATTGTGGTAATAATGATTCCTTTACAGGTCAATTTTAAATAACAGTAATCTAGATGATTATTAATTGTTATATAAATGCATAAGAATATCTTACATAATTATTATACATTACAATCCTAGAAATCATTAATTACATTGTATCTTACAATATTATTGCAATCAATTATATAATCGAGCATCATAAGCCAGTTCACGTAGTAGTTATTTCTACTGTAAGATAAACTGGCTCAAGTAGATAATTATTATTAATAAATTTTTTACCTACATTATTATTAATAAAAAATATAATTAATAATTAATTTAAAAATAAAATCATATAATTGCTTAATGTTACATTAAAGAATGTTACATTATCTGGTGAATAATCACAATGATTGCAATACATTTTGATTAAGGATTGTGATATTTCAGAAGCTCTCAAAGTCTACATGTGTTATGCTGATCTCGAGGACAAAGCATTAAGTATAATTGATGATTAAACGAACTTACCTGTAAGTGAAGTTCTATCATAATTATACGAAGGCTTTGTCCGAAGAGATCAGCAACCCACCCTCCCACATTTTTTCCCCAAAAAATAATCCCTTCAATATCTCCTGAAATATCAAATCAGGAATGAAAGATCGAGGCTCTGAACTAAATGAGCAACGGAACACAATACCGACGTATATATAGACCGGAGGTGTGTGTACCCTCACCTAATAAATATAAAAAACTTTTAATTTTTAGTTTAGGGCTTTCAACTTTCAGTGCGCGATGGCAACACCGTATGTGTGACTACATGTGTTATGCTGATCTCTTCGGACAAAGCCTTCGTATAATTATGATAGAACTTCACTTACAGGTAAGTTCGTTTAATCATCAAACATATTCTATAGTCATTTAAATATAGAGCATTTGAATTAAAAGCAATTCTATTCTAGAAGAATGGGTCGGGGATCAATAGCGCTGTTTTACAAAAAAACAATGAAGTCTTTCGTAACCTCATTACGCTAGGTCTCCACGTGCGAACATGATCGGCGTTTTTCATTTAATGTGATATAAATTAATGCGGACGCAATTTCTAATATTCCTATAATATGCTCCATGAAGCTTGCTTGTCGAGTACAGATTGTATCAGATGTCAGATAAGAACAACTCTGACCTATAAACCTGCGCAAAAGGTGATTTATACATCTGATTCGATTTTCGTGGTACGAAGGAAGCCAAGACGGCGCGGCCAGGGTGTCTGTTTCGCCATTCTAATGGCTCGTCAGTCATCCTTTCTCTACCAGCGCTGTAGGAAATAACAGTTTCGTCCCCTCGATTGTCTAATCTCGTTACCTGACGCACATCATGGCAAACTCTACTTTGCTGACGCACATTATGGCTAACTCTACAAACTACTCTGGTAGGTGCTCTAAAACTCTAACTTAAAACTCTTAAAAGTCTACCTTAGCGTTCGTGGCGGGTTTATATCTATACTAGTGGATCCGGCAGACTTCGTCCTGCCCGGTGATAAACACACGCACAGAAGATATATTACGTACTGTATGAGAGTGAAAGTTTACCGTATCGAAAGGATGACAATTAAATGTTTGACAGTTACGAAACCCGTGAACATTTTGTATGGGAAAATGTTTTTTCTTTTATTTTATTTTTTCGTCAATTTTCCAATGTTAGTTAGTTATAGTTAGTTAAAATAGTTATTATGTTACTCGGGACGGTCCCAAATACAACAAATCAAAAACCATGTCCCTCCAGCCGTTCTCGAGTTATAAGTGTTCGAACTAACACGACTTTGTTTTATAGATTAGGTGGATAGAACTGCTTGAATGACCATTAATCGTCTGATGACATGAAACTGTGCAGTGGAGTTACAAAGAAAAATTCAAAATTCGCAAAAATTTATTACATGAAGGCCGGCTTTTTGTAATTTTTCCGAAAACTTTTCTCGCCTGCGTCCCATTAGATCCCGGCAGAGTAAACTGCTACTGCATTGCTATGCTGTATGTAATATGTATTCACATGTGAACTTACCTACTCGTTAATTAATATGTACTCCTACTTGATACATATTTACAAACGTACTCATACATATTTACATGCATACTCGGCTTTTAATTATGCTCTTGTGTGCATAAAGCCCTTGCGAAATATTAAGCCACCAACTGTTCGAAAGAATTTGGTAATTTCGAAATTTCAGAGTCTCATTTACAAACAATTAATTATTGTAACGACCTTGCAATTTCATTAACCACATCACTCACATCACATGCATTGTAATTGATACTATTTCCTTAGTTTCCTATAATAAACCCAGTTCTCACGGTCAAACATGAGAAATTCCATTGGCTCGTGTGAATTTATATTTGCCAACTTTAGGTAACTGATTTGTCGCCATTGATTTCACATGAAAAACGTACATGTAACAACAGTCCACGTTTGTATATCTAACCAATTTCAGTATAGCTTTACAAAAGGTATATTTTTGTGGAAATAGTGGTGTGAAACCCTAGAACGGTTTCGTTGTTCCCGACCGTTTTTCGTGAACGAAAATGTGAAATTTTTTTTTTTTGAAAAATTTGAATCTGAAAAAAAGCCGACTTCGGGAATTATGTATTTCCCGGGAATTCCCGATTACTAGGGTATCTTTCCAGGGAACCGCCCCAAAAACTATTTAAGTAATTTCGCTGAAATCACAAAAAATTATAAACTAAAATACTGCTGGTGTAAGTCGGATTATTACAATACCTAATTAATTCGTTGTTTAGTTACAGCTCTTCAAAGCCGTACCACCAAGTGATGTCTCCAAGAAATATTCTATTCCAATAATTTCATCTATAATCTATAATCTATATTCTATATTTTATTTTATAATAAATAAAATTGAAGTGTCTGTCTGTAATATCGAAATAACTACCTCATATTAAGCTCATATGGTTATTTAAACGAAACTATAACCGAATCACACGTTTTTAAAATTTTTGTCTGTCTGTCTGTCTGTCTGTCTGTCTGTCTGTCTGTCTGTTTGAACGGGCTAATCTTTGGAACGGCTGAACCGATTTTGACGGGACTTTCACATACAAGTAGAGAGTTAACCAGGGAGTAACATAGGCTACTTTTTTAACCGACTTTCAAAAAAGGAGGAGTTGTGTTTTTCTACCTATGTACACCGATATCTCCGAGATTTCTGAACCGATTTGCGTAATTTTTTTTTTTAATCGATAGAGAAACATTGCGACACTGTCCTACAAAAAATTTGGATTCCAACTCCTCAATCCTGATGCTGTAGGGGATCTGATCCCCAAAACTAATGGGATTTAGGCACTGTCGGTTATTTAAATTGATATTGGGGATACCAATTAAAGACTTTATTGTTGAATGACCTCGAGTAGGTACATGTCCAACTCCTCAACCCTGATGCTGTAAGGAATTGCATTCCGAAATCGTAAGGATCCCACGGATTTTTTCCGTTTTGTGGACGGGTTACTACTTACTACAGATAGGCTACTTTTTGTTCTGGAAAATCAAAGTTCCCACGAGATTTTTACAAACCTAAATACACACGGGCGAAGCCGTGGGCATCATCTAGTGGAATATATAATTTCAATCCGGAAAATCTTTGTTAAGCAGTAATCTTTTCTTTGCAGCTTATCAAAATAAAAAAAGAACGAAGAAAAAAATAATCCTCAATAAATAAGTAAGTATTTGTAATCAAGATTTGATAACGTTAAAGTTGTTCAATTAGCATAAACGATATCTATTTTTTGTGACCTTTTGCACAAAAAGGTCATGACGTCATGACTCATGGCCCTAAGATTTTTGGTAAGACATGTTAAATTGCAAGGATATAAAATTATTCACATGAATCAAACTGCTTGCGCACTTAGTCCCTATCTCTAGCATAATTTAGTAGATTCGGAAAGAACAAATATGTACTTACTTAAAATTGAAACATACCCTCTAATTATTTATCTAAGGGCCTGTTTCACCACCTTCTGATAAGTATCGGATAGCTATCTACAATTTGTCTTTGTCACTTGACATAAACTAAGAAAGTGACAAAACTTATGTTTAGGCTATCCAACACTTATCAGGAGGTGGTGAAACAAGCCGTGAGAGTTGCATCAATCATTGCTACAATCTCAACTGTGGTGTTTGGATGAATCTATGGTATTGGACAATGCACTCTAGCCAATGGCAAGAGAGTATCGGCCAATCAGAGCTGTATTCGATCGTTACACTGTAGCTTTCATATATATACAACTAGGTTTTGCCCGCGGTTTCGCGCGCGTGAATTTCGGTTTTCCACAAATCCCGAGGGAATCGTGGATTTTCGGTTCTCGTTCCCTTTTCCATCTTTTATACCTACTTTCCAGGAAGTTTGCCATAGTAATATACATATAGCTGTAGCTGTAGATTGCTATACCTAGTAAACGATTTATTAAAAATCCCGCGGGAACTGTGGATTTTTACAGGATAAAAAGTAGCCTATGTGTTATTCACGGTTACAAGCTATGTATGTCTTCAGACAAATCGGTTTAGTACTTTTTGCTTGAAAGAGTAACAAACATTCATATATCCATACATATAAACTTTCGCGTTTATATTAATATTAGTAAGATTGACACACTGATATTTAACCAATTTTTACAGCAGTTACGAGGTCATATTCGATATAAACGGCTTGTTACTTCAAGCCGTTTTATTTCCAAGGAAAGGGCTTTGACACACGGCAAAAAAGTGATTTTTAGGGTTCCGTACCTCAAAAGGTAAAAAAAGGAACCCTTATAAGATCACTTTCTTGTCCGTCTGTCCGGCTGTCCGTCTGTCCGGCTGTCTGTCTGTCTCAGGAACGGATGGACCTAGCAAGTTGTTTATACCAGATACTAAGGTCTATGGTCCCTATTAGGTGTATAAAAATTAAGGTCCTCAGTCCATACAATAAAAAGATATGGGCAAGATTTTCACGAAAACTTGTAAGTACCCTGTGTGTAGTGTAAGTAGTGTAAGTTTCCTGACACCTATAACCTGGGTATCTTTAAAAAGAGAGTGAATAGGCATCTCCTAGGCAAACGCGTACCATCATAGGCCACATCATCACTTTCCATCAGGTGTGGTAGTGGCCAAGCGTATGTCTATACTGAATAAAAAAAAAAAAAAATTTACCTTAATTTTCAACTTTTATTATTTTTCGGAATTTTTCCTTTACTTGATCTGTAAGACCTTTCTTTTGACCAAAATTGACAAATCTAGGTCAACTGGAAGTACCCTATATTTTTTGGGTCTAAAACCTAAATGGTAGTTCCAGTAGACCTAGAATTACGAAATTTGGCAAAAAGCCAAGTCTTACAATATAAATAAAGAAAAATTCCAAAAACTAAAAAAAGTTGGAAATTAAAGGGTGTCGCCATACATACATAGTTGAGCCAATTAAGATAGACCTCTGAGTTGTATGAGTGCTCATACAATTTAGAGGCCTAGCTTAATTAGCACCTTACCTTTTAAGACAAATTAATGAAAAACAGATTGTACTTATACTTCTGTAGTACGGAACCCTCGGTGCGCGAGTCTGACTCGCACTTGACCGGTTTTTCCATTATGAAGTAGTATGGAACCTAAAGAATAAGAAAATCTCCTACACTGGAAAAACGACTGACTCTGATGATTTGTTTGTATATAGATACGCATGTGAAATATGACATTATCATTGAAATCTTAATTATATTAAAATAATACGCATTTTTAATAGTACAATATCAGTATCAGTAATAAAAGGTGCCAAATCCAATTTTACATACTTATTTAGAGTAATATGTTTCACAAATAGTATTAAAATTGGCCGATTAAAATAAATCAAAACTTCAAAACTAGCCAAATATTTTATAATATTAGGATAATATTCATAATTATTGTAAAAATTGGCTAATTAAAAATTAAGTAGATACTCATGTATCCTGTATCCATGGCAAAAACATAGAAACCTGATTTTGTAAAATTTTATTTAAAAAAAATAATGTTTTTTGACTTCTGGTCGTCCCCGACTCTATCCACATCCTAAATAATTTTGACGGTCATAGGAGGCAATGAAAAAAATAATTAGATACACGTGTAATTTATTGCTATTATAAATCAACAAAATACTTTAATGCATCTCAAAATACTCGGTCACGTTCAAAATCAATAGATTGCCTTGGTTACGCATGGATACAGAAAATACGCACTCCCACCACAAAAATCCATAGAGGGTAGCCGGTAGATGGTTAACGTACTTTATGAACGTTTCACTCCAACACTAGAACATATTCAGGAGATGATGACTCTACAATATTATAAAATCATTGAAGATTTCATAAATCACAAAAAAGCGTGGATTTAACTCGATCCAGCAATGCGCGAGACGGCAATTTAATTCTGTATGAAACATAATATTTTTATTTGAACTTATTAACTTATAAATTCATTTATTTCATTGACAGATTCACTTGACGATCCACGAAGCACTTGTAAAATTTTATTTGAAAAAAAAAAAATCTATTCTATTCTACTGATGCATAATTACAAATTGCGAATGCAATTTTGCATAATTATATAGAGTCAACAACAGCATTTTATGAAGACGTTCCGGTGCAGTGAATGTTGGGCAGAGAGTTCTTATTAGTTTCTTGGAGGATGCGAGCTAAGGATGTCAGCTAAGGACAGTGGCGTAACTATACCACTTGAGGCCCGTGGCAAATTATCGGTAGGGGCCTCTCCTCCCCATTTATAGAAGCTCAAACAACGTCAAAACTGTAACAGGAAGATATTTTGAATTTTTTTTCGGAGGGCACTCTATAATCGATAGAAAGCTAAAACTGCAATTTTTTCATTTTTGTCTGTCAGTCTGTCTGTCTCTTTATCCCGAAATTCAGCACGATTCCCTTGGAAGAGGGGATGAAATTAAAAATCTGTTGTGTTAGGATGCTCCTATGGTCACGGCCCTCTTGGGCCGGGGGCCCCTACCGGCTGAAGGCCCGTGGCATTTTGCCGAAATGCCATCATAATTATAGTTACGCCACTGGCTAAGGATACGAATTAAGGATGCACGAGCAGTGTAAATAGGTGAAGTACGGAGCAGAGGTCATTAGACGGATTTGTAAATTGCACAATAAACCACGGGTACACGTAAATATTGACCTGAATTATATATTCACAGCTGCTAATATTTGGGCTAAGCTAGGAATGCCGTGATCGGTTTCGCAAGAATACGGCAAGGTCGTTATGATACACGAATTATTACAAACCAATTCATATTCATGATTTGAGCAACAATAAAAAAAAATTGATTATCGTTCGGGATCTGCGCATGACATCAATTAATATTATTTTAGTTTGGTTCTAGATTACGTAATATCGATATAAATATCTATGGATAAACAACTTCATACGTCAGGCATCGCAAAACGTCCGCGCCAAATAATGACAATGACATAAGCTTAGATTTTCAACTAGCCGATGCCCGTTAGATCGTTTACTTGTATTTAGTTTTTTTTTAATCCCTTGGGAACTCGTATGATTTTCCGGGATAAAAGTAGCCTATGTCCTTCTCCAAGGTCTAGTCTATCTGTATGTAAAATTTTGTCCAAATCGTTTCAGCGGTTTAGGCGTGAAAATGTAACAAACAAACAAACTCACTTTCGCATTTATAATAAGTTAAGATCTATCAGCAGCTTAACTGCTACTACCGTAAGACTGGTTAATCCATCAGGCATGTATTTATAATGACCGAATATAGCACCGATTTTTCGGACATATTGGGTGGAACTCACGAATCGAACGAACGAAATGGCGCAAGACATCTGATATGGTTACTGGAATGGAACACGTCATAAACTCATACAATTGTACATATTGTTATGAGTTTATGACGTGGCATGGTTCGAGGATCTCGCTCAAATAAATAATTAGACGTTATATTACCGATTTTCTAGACTGCTAATTAAATCAGCTACTCAATTTTTATAAAAATAATAATGGGTACAGTTTCATTTTTGATAACAGGACATAAGTAGTTTACATTGACACCCCACAGGCGGCCATCTTGGATTTGCAATAGTGCTATTCTACTAGTTAAGCCCTTTCATTTGATACCCATATTAAGGGAGTTATGAAAAAATATGTAATCCGCCATTTTGTAGCGGCGGCCATCTTGGACCGATTTTCATCAAACATAGCTAACAACACTCGACTAATTCACCTTTCAAACAAAAAAAAAACCGCATTCAAATTGGTCCACCCGTTTGAGCGCCACAGGGGAACAGACAGACACACACATACAGACACGTCAAACTTATAACACCCCGTCGTTTTTGCGTCGGGAGTTAAAAAAAACTGCCGTATTTGGCAAACGTTAATGCAATTAACGCGATAATCGCAATAATTCCGAGCAGCAAACGTATCGTGAAGTCTGGCAATCACATCAGTTGCGACGATCGCAATGTTATCACAACATATTATGAAACAAAGTCGCGCGCCGCGTCTGACTGTCTGTTCGCGATTTACTCAAAAACTACTGAACGGATTTTCCTGCGGTTTTCATCGATAGACAGAGTGATTCATAAGGAAGGTTTAAGAATATTGAAACAACGATAAATAATATAATTGTTGAAAATGACGGAAAAAGTCAAGCTTTCATCGAAAACGCTGCCTAATCTCTTTGAGATATATAACAAAAAAATGCATGGTGGGATAATAACAGATAATTACTACCAGTGCAAAGTCGGGAACGGTCGCTAGTAATGTTATAATCGTCAGTTTGAATCATCAGGTCTACTATTATATCTATTGCTTAAACTTAGTATTACTAGCGTATTGTGAAAAAGCTGCGTCAACCATTAATTAATCACTGTACACTGTTCCATGAGACAGTCGATAAAGAAAAAAGGTAGACAGTTCAATTATACTATGCTATCGATAAAAAGCATTAGGTATTTATTGTATGAAAAAATGCAATTGCGGAAGAGTTTAGAAGTAGATGACGATGTAACGACAAAATGTTACGTCAAACTGGGTGATCATATTGTGACAAGTCGAGAGATGCTTTTAGAGCTGACAGTATATCATAGCTATCCAGGATTCGTTTGGACTCACGGTTCCACTTGCACCACCACCACCACTACAGCCTTTTAACGTCCCACTGCTGGGCACAGGCCTCCTCTCTCATAGGAGACAGGGTTTAGAGCTTAGACCTGCCATGCTGCTCCAATACGGGTTGGCGGGCTTTAACGACTATTGTGACATGATAGTGATAATAACCGGGACCGACTGCCTAACGTGCTCTCCGAGGCACGGGCGTAGAACACCGCCAACTACCAACTCCGGGCTGGCACTGAGAATATCCCTAATACCTAACAACAATTTGCCCGACCCGGGAATCGAACCCTCGACCTCGTGATCTGCAGTCGAATATGCCAACGAGGCCACTTGTACCAAACCGCTTTATCTGATTTAGTTCATTTTGTAATTATTATTATTTTTGTCATGAAAAGGATAGATAAGTATAGAAAACTATACGGGTCGTGAACGTGGATGTCCATGGATGACAAAACGATAAGTTATATGCAAAATTATGTATAGTTACGGACTTATTTTTGTCAGCCCTAGCACAGACTACGGTCTATTTGGGGTGCAAATTGTCAACATCAATCATATTTTCTGTTCAAATAAGTAATTAAATAAAAATAAATAAAAAAAAAACTTTAGAAATTAGGAATAGGAAACACATAGCAAAATCAAAAGAACTTTTTGTAGCGCCGATTTTTTTATTTCAAGGTTTTGTAATATTTATTCAATGTAATATCTATTCTTGTTATTTATTACTTGCAATATTTCAACGTTTGAAATTATTTTTTCGTTCATAATAACTTGTATGATTATGATTAACAATCTATTGCAAATATGGTGGTAGCATAGCAAGTATAGTTTAAGCATATTTATAAACAATATGGCTCTAACTTGTAATAATTAACATGCATCGATAACATATCTTTGAGACTGCAATAAATTGTGTTGTAGTTCTGCAAGTGAATGCAGGGAAGTATATGTATTGGTCCTATAAATAAAATTATTCGACATTTAAACAGGTTTGGCCTCGATTTAACAAGATTTTTATTTCTCTTCAGACATTTTGAACCATAAATTAATTTTCAGATATTTAAATAATTATCATTTAAAAGTGATTCAACCTTGAGAAAAACACAATATACCTACGCGCCGAATTGAGAACCTCCTCCTTTTTGGAAGTCGGTTAAAAAGACGGATACGGGAAGAGATTGCAGCGCAGGGGGCTTACCACCATCTTTGACGAAATCAAGTGAATGAATTGATGACGTCACAAAACTACTCGGCAGAACAAAATTGTAATAAGCTTACTTTTATGGATTTTAAGGTAAGCATGCATCAAAACAATATTAAAATTTTACTGCTCTAAGCTTTGGTAGTAGGTAGGTCCCTAGACGAGGCGGTTTTAAATCGTAAATAAAAAATCAGGACTAGTCGTGTGCCTGTTTGAGGCTGCATATTCATTCCTCCTTACCGACGAAGCCGACGTGGTGCGCATACTAAACGGGATTGATTTGTGCGTTCGTTCCACCATTGTGCATAGAGCATAGTAAAGATACAATACAAATAAAACGGAATTGTTGTTGTATTTTATCGTACCATGGATATTGAATCAATGCTGGAGTATTCACTATTCATCAACTGTTCATCAACATATTCATCAACTATTCATCAACATATAACCTGCCTCTAGGCTATCACTGCTATCACAAAAGCTGTGATAGCCTAGTGGTTAGGACGACCGACTTCTAATCGGAGGTCGTGGGTTCGATCCCGGGCACGCACCTCTAACTTTTCGGAGTTATGTGCGTTTTAAGTATTTAAATATCACTTGCTTTAACGGTGAAGGAAAACATCGTGAGGAAACCTGCATGCCTGAGAGTTCTCCATAACGTTCTCAAAGGTGTGTGAAGTCTGCCAATCCGCTTGGCCAGCGTGGTAGACTATGGCCAAAACCCTTCTCACTCTGAGAGGAGACCCGTGCTCTGTAGTGAGCCGGTAATGGGTTGATCATGATGATAACCTGCCTCTAGACCTAGCGGTTAGCACGTTCGACTGTGAATCACGAGGTCCTGGGTTCGATTCTCGGGTCGGGCCAAAAAGCCGTCGGTCCTGCGCCTGATATCTGCGGTCGTATCGCATTGGCGTCCCATTGGACTATAAGAGTGAGGGAATAGAGAGCGCACCTGTGTATGCGCGCACACTTGTACACTATAATATCTTCTGCGTAGTTGGCTAGTCTCTGCTTCGGTTGATATTGGCCGCCGTGGCCGAAATTCAAAAAATGGCCGAAAAACACAAGTCAAACAGAATACTGTTTGATTGATTAAAAATTTTTTTTATTTCACAATACGCTTTAATGTAAAAAAGCGAACTTAGTTCGTAGAGGTATTCTCTTCCCCTCTATTTCTATTCTATTCTATAAGCACGAAGTGCATTTACCATAAGGAGATATCAGAGACAAAATAATGCAAAACCTATCATTAAAATAAACACATAATTTACTGCGGCTATCATCATCACCTGTAAATACCTAGGCCCTGTCTACTCAGTGGTTTTCCTTTACCCGAGACAACTCTTAATTGTAGTAACCACAATATAGGTGGGAATAAGAAATTGTGTAAGAATTAAATGTTGCAGTCTTGGCCTATTACTTGACCCGCCCGCGCCAGTTGGAAAAAGTAATGAGCAATACGTAAACTACGCTACAACTGCAACCTAAATGTAAAGAGGTCAATCTACTCTACCTCAGATCATAGAGTAATTATTGTACTCTCCTTTCAGCGCTAGACGTATGGATTCGCGAAAAATATTTTATGCCAAATTTTGAAGTACCCTCCTTTCCCACACGCGCATATTGTGTACACTGACAGAATCAAATCAAAATCAAATCAAATCAAATAAACTTTATTCAAAATTGGTACACTGTACACTTTTTGAACGTCAATTTAGGTACAGGCAATGGTGATAATTATTTACGGAAACTTAAAACTAAAACTACGAGGGTTCCAAACGCGCCCTGGTCTGAGAAGAGCCCACAACAAACTCAGCCGGGTTTATTTTTTTTTATTATCACCATCTTACAATATGGTATAATAGCCATAAAAATGATTTGAACTGTTGGCTTTTAGAGCAATCTATGTCCATGGATTTTTGTCATTAAAAAAATCTTTTAAGCTATAGTAAGACTTTTCAATTAATTTGCGTTTAATAAAACCTTTGAACTTATTGAGAGACATATCCAAAATGTTCTCTGGCAACATATTATAAAAAAGTACAGAATTACCAACAAATGATTTTCCAACTTTTCGCAGCCTAGTAGTGGGCAACACAAGTTTATCTTTATTTCTAAGATTAATGTTATGACAGTCACTTTTTTTCTTAAATTTATCGATATTTTTGTGTACATATATTAAATTTTCAAGAATATATTGGTTATAAACTGTCATAATTTTAACTTCCTTAAACTTATTTCTCAGTGACTCTCTGGGTCCCATATTATATATGGCACGAACAGCCCTCTTCTGCAGCACGAAAATGGAATTAATATCAGCAGCATTACCCCATAAAAGTATGCCATATGACATAATGCTGTGAAAGTAACTAAAATAAACTAACCTCGCAGTTTCAATATCAGTTAGTTGGCGAATCTTTTTAACCGCATATGCAGCAGAATAGAAAATGTATGTCACTACGATGGAATACACGAACAATGAATTATAATGTAGGTAATGCAGGTAATGAATTATTTGCGCCAGGCTATTTAGGCTGGTCCATTTTTTTTAAAGAAACATTTTTTCGATCTACGCCTCAATTATGTAGTTGCGAAATATGTTGAACATTTTGCGCATGAAAAAATAACTAGTATCCAAACGTACCTACTTCCGCATTTACAACAGCCTTATACTTATACCCCTACTCACTATTATAAATATTATTAGTATTTTGTTTATTTGCTTTTTTATTTATTTAGGTACCGAAACCACGCAAAAATAATTGCATCGATTGAGACTAAACTTTCATGGGAAAATCTATTTACTGTTTAGTTAAGCAAGACTAAGAACTAAAAGGTTTACATATAAAAACCACGACAACCCAACGCAACGGTGCAGATAAAGACCTGTTTCAAAGTGAGTAATCGTAATACAAATTTTGAAGTTACATATTACGATAACGATGTGACACCACTGCACTTTCACGATTCACTCTTTGCTCCGGTGGAGACAGGTGTCCCTAGCCGACCTTGCGTAAGAGCCGTTCTCGTACGGCAGGCCAAACACAGAACGTTTCTCAGTTGAGTTTGTATGCGCGCGCGCACCGTATCGCCAACCCGCGTTATAGTTTTAATAGTCGAATTTGTAGTGCTTATGTGATCTGTTTTAAGTGTGACACTTTGTAACGGATATGCTTGGAATCAGTGTCGAAGGATGAGATGAAGGGCAGAGCCACGCGGTCGCCCAGGATACTGCCTGTTGTATTGGGGAAAATTTTCCTGCGCTGGGTGTTCACTAAAGCCGACTTGGTGTTTTTCATTTACCGGTTCGTTCGACATATTTTTTCAAAAAGTTAAGCTAGAAACTAAAATTCGACTACCACTAAGTATTAAAACTACCACCTTTTCATGATACTTCTGTATACAAACTAGTTATGTACCCATATCCCATATGTCACTATTATTTTTGATTGGTACATTAATGCCACTGAGACTACTGGGCCAAAGTTGGTTTAATTTTTCCTAAGATATGCTAAGCGTTAGAAAAATAAATTCGATCTACGTTCATTTCATAACAAAATATAAAGCGTGTAAAAAGAGATGGGCGCCGGCCGCGGCTAAATTTTGAAGCGGTATGTCATATCACTGGCAAGTGGCAACACTGATCTTTAGACAGTGAGATATTTTGACGTCAGGAAGAGATTGACCTCTTTCTCGAAATTGGGCCTACCTAGTTAGACCATATGTCCCAGGTATACATACTCGATTTCGAGTGCATAATTTTGAAAGATTACTGGAAGGGGGAATTCATTCATCATCTCATTCATGTTCATTTTGAGGGTCATCCGTTGAGGAATTTTGTCCTTTACGTCCGATAATTTCAATGAAATAAATTAGTATCCAAAGGACAAAACTAACTGAAAGAAGACAAAACTAACCGTAAGAAAAAACAATTATCAAAATCGGTTCAGATTCGACGCAGTTATGGCGTAACATTGACAAAATCTTTCATACCCATATCCCCAAAGAACCCTATTGTTTATCGGGATTCGTTAAAACTTAAAACGTAATACCTAGATACCAAATTGCATCATTCAGATTCATGCAGTAGTTTCAGCGTGATGTTCGACAGACAGACACACAAAAATTTAAAAAAATGCTATTAAGTATATTCCACTTAATAAATAATTAGTCGGGTAAAAAATTAATTAAAATACAATTCAATATTTTTATGCGTAGCTTAACTGCCTGTTGATTCATTTTACTCACAAAAATGAAGTGTACCGAAGTCCTACCTATAATTAGCTAATAAGGATAACAAAACTTATATTTATATTAACTACCTACTAAAATAAAGTAATTAGGTTAAGTAAATATTATGCTCAACGATATAGCAAAAAAGATCTTATTAAGCACTAGAGGATGCCCGCGACTTCGTCCGCGTGGATTTAGGTTTTTGAAAATCCCACGAGAACTTCGTTTTTCCTAAGCTCCTTTGAGCTCATACTGTTAAAAGTCGAGCATTCAAATGGAACTACAGTAATGTGTATTAATTTTTTAATAGCTCTTTCCCATCACTAAAGTTTTCCCAATGAAAGTCCCATCAAAATCGGTCCAGCATTTCGAGACAGATAAAACACATTTTAATGTATGATGATAATCCGGATGTTCAAAGGTTTCTGTACAATCCAGGTTCCAAGTTATATGGAATACTGAGGGTTGTGATGGCTGTAATTTCTGAAATATTTACGAAACATTTTTTTAAGTATTATTTTCCTTTCTAACAAAACAAAAGAATGAATGAAATCGGACCACACGTTAATGAATTACAGCTAGTACGCATTTTGACTTTCATCCCCTCTCATCAAGGGAACCGTGCTGAATTTCGGGATAAAAGTATTTATATGTTACTCAGTAGTATGAACTTAAATCTTGCTAAGTTTCATATCAATCGATTCAGTAGTTTTTGCGTGATGCGCGCACAAACATACAGACAAACAGATAAACAGACAAAAGTTTCAAAAATAGCTTTTTACGTTCTTATTATCGTTATCTTATCTTATATCGTATTCGTACTTCTAACAACCCCCAGCTATTATTTTGCAAAAATATTTAATGTACAGACACGGTAAGTCTACGATTTTATTATATGTATATAGAATTTAACATGCCTGGAGCAATCCAATAACGGTAAATATTCGAGAAATGGATACTTTCAAATTCAAATATACGTTTACTATTTAGTGTTTATTTATATTTTATAGAGCTGTTATAACGGGTGTAAGGGGACCGCTATCGGAAACGAATACAGGTAATCTAATAGTAGTGATGATTATTATTGATAAGATACCACAAAAAATCCTGTATTTTTTAAAAGTTCGCAATATAATGTTAACGAAAATTAGTTGAATAGGGTGAATGTTCTTAATAAGTCGGTACTTTAAGCGTCGTGTCATGTTTAAAAATTCGTAGACGTGTCAAACGAAGCAATTTCAGTACAATGTTTTTTCTTCTAATACTTCATGCTTTTGACTTTTTGAATCAATTTTTAATACCCGCTTTTTGTATAAAGAAGTATTTTTTTTTATTTATTTAAAAAAAAGTACTGATTTGCCTAAGCTCGGCACCTTTGTCCCTTTCTCCGGCATTTGTGTTCTCAAAGTCGGTCCTCATTTTTTTGTTAGAAAATTAGCTTTTACCCCCGATATTGTCGGTAAAAATTTATGTTTTTTTAAATATTTATAGGAACTCTTTCCTCGTTTTCATTTTATTTCATTTTCTCGCCAAAAAAAATATACCCTTTTCCTAAATTAATAGAATTTTTGAAATAGGTATAGAATTTTTTTTAATAACCTCGACAAACAATCAGGCAATTTTTATATAGATAATATCAAGTTTGTTCAATAGGGCCGACCTTAGGAATAACCCAAATTCTTAAGTCGGCACCCCCTGCCGACCTCAGGTACCTCATACTACTGGTTTTCCTTAGTCCGGCACCCCTGTTTTTTCTTTAAATACGCAAAATAATTGAATTAAATCACTATAATACGATGTCAAATATTACGCAAAACAAATTAAATTGCAACAACAAGTCTTAAATATTATAATACGTAATTTATTTCTTACCAAACGACGCTCGGAAACTAGTAATTTTATAAGAAATTCAGCAATGTACGCACTCGCGCTCGTTCCAAGCGAAAATTGAGGGAAAGGGGTGCAATAAAGTGCTGCCTTATTTTAGAACTATTTTCCCATTGGAGCAATACTAAATGAAAAAAATACCCATTGCGACTAAATGGCACCAAAACGATAATAGAAATACAACGAAGTGCCGACTTATGGGGGGGTGCCGGCCTAGGGAGCATCCACCCTACCTACCTAAAGTTGTCGCCGCGTTTTGCACGTAAAATACTAAATAGCTAAATACTAATATATTACTAAAAGTATTAATTAAATACTATAAATTAATACTAATATATTACTATAAGTATACTAAGACAAATGGTTATTGGTATTGGATTGTGTTTAGGTAGTATAATAATAGCGCAAAGTATTCGATAGCGGTCCCCTTATACCGACTTCTTTTAGTAGGTAGGTATATGCAGACTTATTTTAGTGGGGAATGCTATCCAGTAAACGATATGAAAAACTTCACTTGATAAAATAAACCGCATGCCAAAGTAGGTATCTACATTAGACTTATAGACCAGTGTCGATAATTTTTGAAACCAAAAAAAATCATAGTAGGATGAAACCCATTTTACACCATCGAAAAGTAGAGATTTCAACGAACAGAACGCACACCTACTCTGAAAAAAGCTGATATTTTGACGGGTGAGTTTTCGATTGAAAATCAGGGTGCTTTTTCGATATTAAGTCAAAATAAGGAGAAAAACTAAATATTTCAAATCAAATAAATTACAGTGTTTTTGGGACATAAAAAGGTAGTAAGTTTTCACCAAATTCCGTGAAAAAAAAAAATATTGTAAAAGATAAAAATAAAAAACCAAAAACTTGGTTTTTTGAACTTTTCACGTTTTTTTATTACCTACAACTTTGCCATTTAATTTTTTTCCATAGGAATTAATAATGTTTAATCATTTTTATAACCTAATTTTTTGGAAATATTCGGAGTGGAGGACGCTGTAGAATATTATTAATAACCAGCTGATTTTTTGTATGCAGCTTAGTAAATACTTGTATAATGAAATGGCTACATAGTCCTACAAATTTAGTGGAACGATTTCCCAGCCGAGCGAATCGAAATTTTTAACACCTCCCCACTCGAGTAGCTACCTCCATCGAGAATTTTCATAGATAAAAAGTTGTTTGTCTCGACGAAACGAACCTGCTCACGAAAATTCAGCTTGTTATTAATCACTAAAATTTTGTTCCAGGGCTGCCGTACCAAGAGACCTGTGACATTAATAGGGCTCCGTTTTTACCCCTTGGGTACAGAACCCTAAAAAAGATCTCTTTTGCAATGAAAAAATTGGTTGTCTGTAAATTCGGACGATAATTTTACGTGATAACGTCATAAGAAAACATTGCCTTTCTATCGCTTATTCCACGCTCTCGCTTGCATGCGGTACGTGATAATGAGTCATGTTTTATCATGCGTGCGGGCGGCGTTTATCGATTTATAAGACGTTATCACGTCAAAAAAAATTAATTTACCTATTACAATAAAAGTGAGCAAGTGTTAAAGATTTTAGACTTAACCAACTTCAAAACGGAGGTTCTTAATTCGACGCATGTTTTATTTAATTTCCAGGGTAATTTGGTATGCGTTCCACATCCGGTCACCGATGAACAGCAGCGTGGACTTCTTCGAGAGCCTCATCGACGAGGACGGTCGGTTCGCCGAGCTCAACTGCCAGGAGACGTCACAGCGCGCTCCCAGGCGGCGGACCAACGCCGTGCCACGGTCCAGACCGTTGGTGCAAGGTAATCTTGCCTACAGTCAGGGAGGTTTGGGGAGTTTACACTCCCCCCTTTACCCCCCCCCCCTAAATCCCAGACAGTAAATTATTTTTAAAATGTTGAACTAAGTACTTCTTGTAAACCTACTTACAATACCCATCATTTGTATAATCATAATAATATAGTAAATAATCATTACGCTTGAACATCTAGTTATTTATTATTTATTTCCATCTCACATTGAAATTAGAAAAAATTGTCATAAGATCAAAATCAGCTTTCGTTTTAATAGGTATCTATTATTTTTCACCATCCATTTTCATTCAACCATGTAATGCAAAAACTAATTTTCGAGCTCGCTATACTCGCGCTTGTTTGATTTTCTATATAGGTAGGTACTATAATGATGAAAAAAAACCGGCCAAGTGCGAGTCAGACTCGCCCACCGAGGGTTCCGTACTCCAGAAGTATAAGTACAATCTGTTTTTCCTTAGTCGTCTTAAAAGGTACAGTGCCAATTAAGCTAGGCCTCTAAATTTTATGAGCACCCATACAACTCAGACGTACTATCTTAAGCCCTCATACGCATTAGCGGTTGCGGTAGCGGTGCGGCTAGCCGCTTTTATATTTTTATATGCAACCGCTACCGCAACCGCTAATGCGTACGAACGCTTAGTGCGTACAAAATGAGCGGTTGCATATAAAAACTAGTGTTGCGCTCGGTGCGCGAGCTGCAAGCAGCTCGCGGGCCTTGTTGTCTCTTCAATATTCGTAAAATAAAGAAATGGGGGGCCATACCAAATACCAGAATATTCTGGAGAGTCTTTTGAAAGATAAAAAGAAATATTGGTATCACGTTTTCTGAAAGGACACTAATGAGTTCTATGCATGCGTTTAGTGGGAAAAAAAGATCTATACAAAAATGTTCTGGAGAGCCACTTGAAAATTAAAAAGAAATTTTGTATGAACACGAATTTTTTTTGCTCCGTAGCTATCTTTTTTTTACTGGTTCCCCAAAGGGACTAAGGTCTAGAACATTTTTAGTTTCGGGACCATGCCTCTATGATTGATAGTTTTTGAGGGCCGTTAGGATACTCTGGTAATTTTTCCACATTCACTACGTTTTGTATTTTTTGTGAAAAAATCTTAAAGTTCTATTTATACGTGTAGTGGGGGGAAAACGTTCCGTACAAAAATGTCCAAGAGAGCCTCTTGAAAAGAACACAAAAAATTTGTATGGAGACGATTTTTTTGGTCGGCGGCCATTTTTTTTTAACGGTCCACCAAATAGTCCAAGGTCTTTGACAACATTTGTTTGGGACCATGCCTGTAAGACTGGTAGTTTTAGAGGACCCATGAGGTACTCTAGAAAATTTTCCACTTTCTTAACGTATCGTATTTTTCCTGAAAGGACACTCATGAGTTCTATATATGCGCTTGGTGGGGGGAAAAAAGTTCAATACAAAAATGTTCTGGAGAGCCTCATGAAATTTAAAAAAAAATTTGTATGGACACGAATTTTTTTTTTGTTTAGTACCTATCTTTTTTTTACTGGCTCACCAAAGGGCCCAAGGTCTTGAACATTTTCAGTTTCAGAACCATGCCTCTATGATTGATAGTTTTTGAGAGCCGTTGGGGTACTCTGATAAATTTTCCACGTTCATGACGTGTTATAATTTCTTTGAAGGAAAACTCTAAAGTTCTACGCATATAAATAGTGATAAGAAAAAAGTTCCATACAAAAATGTTCAGGAGAGCCTTTTGAAATTTCAAAAAAAAAATTTTGTTGGGCGGCCATCTTTTTTTTGCCGGTTCACCAAATTGCCTAAGGTCTTTAACAACATTTGTTTGGGACCATTCCTGTATAACTGGTAGTTTTAGAGGACCCATGAGGTACCCTGGTAATTTTTCCACATTCAACTACGTTTTGTATTTTTTGTGAAAAAACCTTTAAGTTTTATCTATACGTGTAGTGGGGGGAAAAATTTTCATACAAAAATGTCCAGGAGAGCCTCTTGAAAAGAACCCAAAAAATTTGTATGGAGTAAAAATTTTTTTGTTCGGCGGCCATCTTTTTTTTACCGGTTCACCCAATGGCCCAAGGTCCTTAATAACATTTGTTTGGGACCATGCCTGTATGACTGGTAGTTTTAGAGGACCCATGAGGTACCCTGATAAATTTTCCACATTCATGAAGTTTCATAATTTTCCTGAAGGAAGACCCATAAGTTCTACGTATATAAATAGTAAGAGGAAAAAGTTCTATACAAAAAATGTTCTGGAGAGCCTTTTGAAAATTTAAAAAAATTTTTGTATGGACACGAAATTTTTTTTTGTTTGGTACCTATCTTTTTTTTACTGGCTCACCAAAGGGCCCAAGGTCTTGAACATTTTCAGTTTCAGAACCATGCCTCTATGATTGATAGTTTTTGAGAGCCGTTGGGGTACTCTGGTAAATTTTCCACGTTCATGACGTTTCATAATTTTCCTGAAGGAAGACCCATAAGTTCTACGCACATAAATAGTGAGGGGAAAAAAGTTCCATACAAAATTGTTCTGGAGAGCCTCTTGAAAATTAAGAAATTTTTGTATGGAGACGAAAATTTTTTTTGTTTGGTGGCCATATTTTTTTCACCGGTTTACCCAATTGCCCAAGGTGTTAAACATTTTTTGTTTGGGGATAGTACCTCTCCGACTGATAGTTTTCGAGATCCCTTAGGGTACTCTAGTCAGTTTTCCACGTCCAGCTCTCTCTATAATTTTGTAGACCTAAATTTTTTGAATTCTACACACACGGAAAGTATGGTGAAAAAGTCCTATACAAAATTGTTCAGGAGAGGTGATCAATACGTAACTTCAAGTAGCTTTATATATATAACTAGTATGGCGCGTGGGTGCGCGGCCCGCTAAAGCGGACCGCGAGGTTTTGCTTTCGGGTATTTTGGTTTGAGCAGCCTATCTCTGCCATATTTCTAACCCTCGATCATTATCACTCTCCATATTTTTCTCCGAATAATTTGTCAGAATGAGAGTTCTTCCATAAAAAAAATTTTTAGAAAAGCAACTGTATCAAATTTTGCATAGTTCCCAACGTGTAGTCTCTTCAATATTCGCCATATATTTTGTATGGAAAAATAAATTCCAACATCTTGTTTCTTTTCTGTTAATCAAGTAAACCACGTCTTGATCATCTTTTGCCAAAAAAACCACTTTTCCATCTTTTATACTTAGTGAGATAGACACCAACGAAATTTGTATAGCTGCCATCTTGAATCCGCCATTTTGTTTTTTTTCAGCTCAGTGCTAATTGGATAAGGTTTTGAGCAATTTTTGTTTGAGCACCTCCCAGTCCCATCTATCTACAATACCCTGCCCGGGCTCATCAACCATCTTCCAAACCCTCAATCATCATGTCTTCCCATATTTTTCTTTGAGATTTCTCCAAAAAACCGCATCCTTGCCTTGCCTAATTGAAAGCCTTGCATAATTCACAACTTCTCTCTCTCAATATTCGCCATACATTTTCTTTGGAAAAATAAATTCCGCCATTTTGATTTTTTTTTCTACTCATCGAGTAGACCTTTGGCTCCTGATCATCTTTTCCGAAGAAACCACTCTTCCATCTTTTATACCCTCCGAGATGGACACGGACAAAATTTGTATGGCGGCCATCTTTTTTTCGCCATTTTGAATTTTGTTTCGGCTCACTGCCAATTGGATGACGTTTTGAGTGACATTTGCTCGAGCACCCCCCACCTATCTTCAATACCTTAAGCGTGCTCTTCACCCGTCTCCCAAATCCTCAATCATCAGCTCTCTCCATATTTTTGTTCCGAATGAATTTTTGTCCTCTATACGAAACCATTATTGAAAAAAAAATTTTTCATACAAAATTTTACAGGAGGGGTGATCAATCAGTCAGTGAATCAGCACGAGCAGCTATATATATATTAACTAGTAGGGCGCGTGGGTGCGCGGCCCGCAAGCGGACCGCGAGGTTTCGCTTTCGGGTATTTTGGTTTGAGCAGCCTCCACCTATCTCTCCCATATTCCTAATCCTCGATCATTATCACTCTCCATATTTTTTCTTTGAATCATTCTGCTCATCAAGTAGATCTTTAGGTATTGATCATCTTTTGCCAAGAAACCACTCTTCCATCTTTTATACTTGGTGAGATAGACACCGACGAAATTTGTATAGCCGCCATCTTGAATCCGCCATTTTGTTTTTTTTTTCAGCTCAGTGCCAATTGGATGAAGTTTTGAGTAATTTTTGTTTGAGCACCTCCCATCTATCTGCCATACCCTGCCCGGGCTCCTCAACCATCTTCCAAACCCTCAATCATCATGTCTTCCCATATTTTTCATTGAGAGTTCTCCAAAGAACCGCATCAAAGCCTTGCATAGTTCACAACTTGTAGTCTCTTCAATATTCGCCATACATTTTCTATGGAAAAATAAAGTCCGCCATTTTGAATTTTTTTTGTATTCATCGAGTAGATCTTTGGATCCTGATCATGTTTTGCTAAGAAACAACTCTTCCATCTTTTATACCCTTCGAGATGGACACCGACGAAATTTGTATGGCGGCCATCTTTTTTTCGCCATTTTGAATTTTTTTTCGGCTCCCTGCCAATTGGATGACGTTTCGAGTGACATTTGTTCGAGCACCCCCCACCTATCTTCAATACCTTAAGCGTGCTCTTCAACCGTCTCCGAAATCCTCAATCATCAGCTCTCTCCATATTTTTCCTCTTAATGAATTTTTGTCCTCTATACGACACCATTATTGAAAAAAAAAATTTTCATACAAAATTGTTCAGGAGAGGTGATCAATGAGTGAGTCACCCAATCAGCACGAGCAGCTATATATATATTAATATAAAAAGCGGCTAGCCGCACCGCTACCGCAACCGCTAATGCGTATGAGCGCTAAGTGGCGTCAACTATGTATGTATGGGGACAGCCTTTAATTTCCAACTTTTTTATTTTTTTGGAATTTTTTCTTTATTTGTGCTGTAAGACTTGGCTTTTTGCCCGTATTTTAGGTCAACGGGAACTACCATATAGGTTTCGATCCAAAACCTATAGGGTATGTACTTCCGGTTGACCAATAATTTTCAATTTTGGTTGAAAGCAAGATCTTATAGCACAAGTAAAGGGAAAATTCCTAATTTTTGGAAATTGTTTTAAATTATTATTTATTACTTAATAAGCACACTACATTGATATTTTTCGGAATATCTACGGCATTAAGAATTAAAAATAAAAAGAATTTAAAAAAATGATAAAGTTTAAGTTTTGAAAACCGCGCCAAAAACGACATTTTTGTGCTAATGGCGCTGGTCACATGATACGTGTGACGTCACGTGACAGTTCACGTTCACAGGTTCACACACAAAGTATGGGTTCACGTAACCAGAAACCACAACAAAACAGCGCAGCTATCCAGTAACACAAATTAAATAGTTCAATACAAATTAAAAGTAATTAAATACAATAAATAGCAACTTAAATACAATAAATGGAATGCGGGAGAGGAAACAATAAAAATAACAAACTTTAATTAAGTAAAGAGATTATATTATTATTATATTACCTACATAGAAAAATATTAGCATCATTGTCAATCAATCGAGGAATTCTTTTTTGCTATCAAGTGACGACACCAGAGTTGCAACCAATCACAGGGCGTTCACGTCACTGATAAAATTTCAAAAATTATTGTTTTATTTCGTGCAAAATATCGCGTAAAATTACATAATTTAGTTTGAACAAGTGAAATATGTCTGTTTTAGGCTATTATATATATAAAGCTACTTGAAGTCAGGTACTGATCACCTCTCCTGAACAATTTTGTATGGGACTTTTTCGCCATACTTTTTGTGTGTGTAAAATTCAAAAATATAAGGTCTACAAAATTATAGAGAGACCTGGACGTGGAAAACTGACTAGGGTGCTCTAAGGGATCTCGAAAACTATCAGTCGGAAAGGTACCGTCCCGAAACAAAAAATGTTCAAAACCTTGGGCCATTGGGTGAACCGGTGAAAAAAATATGGCCACCAAACAAAAAAAAATTTCGTCTCCATACAAAAATTTTGCTAATTTTCAAGAGGCTCTCCAGAACAATTTTGTATGGAACTTTTTTCGTCTCACTATTTATATACGTAGAACTTATGTGTCTTCCTTCAGGAAAAATATGAAACGTCATGAATGTGGAAAATTTACCAGAGTACCCCAAAGGCTCTCAAAAACTATCAGTCATAGAGACATGGTTCTGAAACTGAAAATGTTCAAAACCTTGGGCCCTTTGGTGAGCCAGTAAAAAAAAGATAGGCACCGAACAAAAAAAATTTTCGCGTCCATACAATTTTTTTTTTAAATTTTCAAAAGGCTCTCCAGAACATTTTTGTATAGAACTTTTTTTACCTCACTAAGCGCATGCATAGAGCTCATGAGTGTCCTTTCAGGAAAAATACGAAACGTTATGAATGTGGAATATTTACCAGGGTACCTCATGGGTCCTCCAAAACTACCAGTCATACAGACATGGTCCCAAACAAATGTTATTAACGACCTTGGGCCATTGGGTGAACCAGTAAAAAAAAGATGGCCGCCGAACAAAAAAAAATTTTCTCCATACAAATTTTTTGGGTTCTTTTCAAGAGGCTCTCCAGAACAATTTTGTATGGAACTTTTTCCTTTCACTATTTATGTGCGTAGAACTTATGAGTCTTCGTTCAGGAAAATTATGAAACGTCATGAATGTGGAAAATTTACCAGAGTACCCCATGGGTCCTTCAAAACTACCAATCATACAGACATGGTCCCAAACAAATGTTATTAAAGACCTTGGGCCATTGGGTGAACCGGTAAAAAAAAGATGGCCGCCGAACAAAAAAAAATTCTCTCCATACAAATTTTTTGGGCTCTTTTTAAGAGGCTCTCTTAGACATTTTTGTATGAAACTTTTTCCCCCCACTACACGTATATAAATAAAACAAAGATTTTTTTTCACTACGTATCATTTTTTGTGAAAAAAAAAATCTTTAAGTTTTATGTGGAAAAATTACCAGAGTACCTACCCTAACGGCCCTCAAAAACTATCAATCGTAGAGGCATGGTCCTGAAACTAAAAATGTTCAAGACCTTAGGCCCTTTGGTAAACCAGTCAAAAAAAGATAGCTACGGAACAAAAAAAAATTCTATTTTTAATTTTGGTGAACCGGTAGCCAATATTTCTTTCTATCTTTCAAGAGGCTCTCCAGAATATTCTGGTATTTGGTATGGCCCCCCATTTCTTTATTTTTTTATAAGATAAACATAGAAAATATATGACAAATAATAACTGAAGAGACTACAAGGCCCGCGAGCTGCTTGCAGCTCGCGCACCGAGCGCAACACTAGTTATCTGATATGATGACCACAATCAATTGTATATTTTCAATGTTGTTAAATAGCCTATGGCACAGGACCCAGGTGCGTTCGTATGCTACTTCGTGAAGTCAGATCTTTAGATTTTGTCCCATTTAGATAAAAGCTTATTTGCAATATCTCACTCTTCATTTGTGTCGTTTTACTTTTAGAGACTAATCTATTCTTAATTTCGGGTTTAATTATATAAATAGAGGCTATCGCCGCAGTGATCTATGTACGTACAAAAGCAAAGTCATGTGAGTGCAATATATAATAATAAAAGCTATAATAATTTTATTAAGTATGTAATTACTTATTCAAAGTGCAGTGTAGCTGCTGGTGATTATGCTCTTTTCCGCAATGCAATAAAATCAGAAGACAAAAAGTCTTAAATTAGTTAGTCATTTTTTAACTCCCGACGCAAAAACGACGGGGTGTTATAAGTTTGACGAGTCTGTGTGTGTGTGTGTGTGTGTGTGTGTGTGTGTGTGTGTGTGTGTGTGTGTGCGTGCGTGCGTGCGTGCGTGTGTGCGTGTGTGTGTGGCTGTCTGTCTGTCTGTTCACCTGTGGCGCTCAAACGGGTGGTCCGATCTGAATGCGGTTTTTGTTTGAAAGGTGAATTAGTCGAGAGTGTTGTTAGCTATGTTTGATGAAAATCGGTTCAAGATGGCCGCCGCTACAAAATGGCGAATGTCGGGGGTTTTTTAATTTATACTTGTTTAAATTCTTATTGCAGAATGCATTTTAAATACAATTATTGCCTAATTATTCATTTGGATATAAAAATAAATTATTATTATTCAAAATACAAGGTTGTTTCGCGAAAGAATATTAGTTACCTCGAAAGACCAAAATTTCGTACTCCAGAGTACTCTAGGCCTCTAAATTGTATGAGCGCTCATACAACTCAGAGGTCTATCTTAATTGGCTAAACTATGTATGTATCCCCGACACCCATTAATTTTTTTAGTTTTGGTAATTTTTCCTTTATTTGTGCTGTAAGACCTGGCTTTTTGCCAAATTTCGTAATTCTAGGTCAACTGGAAGTACCATTTAGGTTTTCGACCCAAAACCTATAGGGTACTTCCAGTTGACCTGGATTTGTCAATTTTGGTTAAAAGCAAGGTTTTACCGATCAAGTAAAGGAAAAATTCCGAAAAATAAAATAAGTTGAAAATTAAGGTAAATTTTGATACTTACAAGTTTTCGTGAAAATCTGCCCATATTATCTTTTTATTGTGTGGACTCAGGACCTTAATTTTTATACACCTAATAGGGACCATATACCTTAGTATTTGGTATAAATTTCAACTTGCTAGATCCACTCGTTCCTGAGAAAATCGGTGGTGACACACGGACAGACAGACAAGAAAGTGATCTTATTTCCTTTTTTTTACCTTTTTAGGTACGGAACCCTAAAAATGAACTCTGTCTGTTCTACAACGGACCAAAACAGAAACACGTCTCATGACAGTTATAACTTGGCTGCTCATAAAAATTAATAGGGAAAACGCCAATCGTACATGGCAACTCGGTAGGACGTTATTTTTATTTTTTACGTTGGCAGTATTGACAGTTTGCATCTGCGACAAAATGGCAGTGCGACGTATATTTTAGTGCTCAGGTGTTTTTGTTTTACATTTTAAAACTGGAAATAATAGTAGAAAGGGTGATAAAATGTCCAATTTGTGTTCGAGAATCGGTTCTAAGCCTCCGAAAAGGCTGACAGAGGCCAGGGATAGCATGTCGGTAGCTCAAACCAATGCATGGATGAATGGTAAGGATAGGAATTTTGCAGTAAATATTGATTTATTCAAATCGTTTGAACTATGTATTTTTTTCACGTATCTTACGGGATTGAGTTCAAAACAGGTTATTTAGCATTGGCGCGAGGGTTTTTCCATTAACAAAGTATTTTATGTATGCTAATTAATTATTCTATACACAAATTGGCAGGGCAAACAACTTTGCGAGTAACTCATTTAAATCCTTCTTTAGCCTCGGGATTTCTTCCGATATATGTAGGTTTCCTCAATGTTCTTCTTTCCGAAAAAATAATGAATTGTAAATGTTATGCACAATTTTGCTTACATAGTTAAACCCAAATGTTTTGAACCTGCAAGTGATATTAAAAATTCAAGGGGCTCTAACCGCTACGCTTTACAGCTCTTTCATATTTAATAAACTAGCTAACTCGATACATAAATTCATTTCATTTTATTTTCTTTTAAATGTTAGGTGTACTCGTACATATATTATTGGCTTTTATGTAATTAAGAAATTGTAATTTATGGGTTCTGTTGCCTGAAATAAATAAAATTATTATTATTAATTATTATTATAAAACATCAGTTGCTTTACATTTAATTATTCTTTGTATCATTATTATTTACAGCGGAGAACGTCAACAATGGTGGTGGTTTATCACTGTCGCCTCCACACACAATATCGCAACGAGAAACAGGCACTCAAGTATCACAATGTTATAGCGGGCCGCCTTCCCCAAGCGGGTCAACAAGCTCCGCTCCTTCACCCACAGTGTCACCAGCCCCGCCTCCTGGAACAGCTACGTTAGACCCCAACTGGCAAGCGACCAAACCTACAGTCCGAGAACGAAATGCAGCAATGTTTAACAATCAGCTAATGGCAGATATAACATTTATAGTTGGGAGTCCAGGTAGTTCAAATTTTCTCAATTTTTTTTTGTCTACAAAACTTTATTAGTCAAACAAATTACTTAGTGAAAAATCTCCAACTTTTGATCAGAATCAATCCACCAATTCAGCTCAACAGGACATCTATACTAATATAATAAAGCGGAAGAGTTTGTTTGTTTGAACGCGCTAATCTCAGGAACTACTTACTGGACCAATTTCAAAAATTCTTTCACCATTGGATATGTATGTGATCCTTGAGTGCTATAGGCTATATATTATGTACCACGGGCGAAGCCGGGGCGGACCGCTAGTAATAAATACAACTTGATTAGAATTTTGCTTTGACAAAGCATATTTGAATAGTTAATTGTTATTGTAATGCATTATAGTTGTTTATATGTATAAATATTTAGATTTATGTATGTGTATGTAATTACCATCTATATTTTAATGTATTGTTTTAAAATACATTGTTTTACTTTCCAGGGCACACACAAATCATACCAGCACATAAATATGTTTTGGCGACTGGTAGTTCAGTATTTTATGCTATGTTTTATGGGGGCTTAGCAGAATGTAAACAAGAGATAGAGGTCCCTGATGTGGAGCCATCGGCTTTCCTTATATTACTAAAGTAAGATATCTTTCACAATAATTATATTAACATACATTTAAGGGCCAAGTTGCACATCAGGGTTAACTACTGTTAAAGTTAAATTTTACCAAAAAAAGCTACTTTATATTGCACAAAACCTTTTACCGTAATTTAACCTTGAGCTTGATTTAGTGGACAAGTTTAACTTTAAGTGTAACTAACCGCCAAATGCAGTTAGACTTGTCAATAGCAGATATAAAACTTCAGTATTGGTTTTTCTTTACAGGTATTTATATTGTGATGAAATTCAATTAGAGGCGGACACAGTACTGTCAACATTGTATGTTGCAAAGAAATATATTGTACCACACTTAGCAAGAGCCTGTGTTAACTACTTGGAAACTAGTCTAACAGCCAAAAATGCATGCTTGCTCCTAAGCCAATCACGCTTGTTTGAGGAGCCAGATCTAATGCAGAGGTGCTGGGAAGTTATTGATGCGCAGGTATGTGAGTCGACAGAAAACCTAGCAACCGTCTGCCTAGAACCATCATCATCCTATAGTAGTCTCTTCATGGATCTCTCTGAGTCTTCCAGTCGCAATTTTTCAAGTCCCGAGAAAGAGCTATCAAATGATAATTTGCACAATTTTTACAATTAATTGCAATTAGACAAAATTTGTCTAATTGCAATTAATTTGCAATTAATTATAAAGTCAATGTAATACTCATTTTTATTGGTTGTGATTTAGATTTAAGGGAGTCAGAAATCTCAGTTTCATTCCAGTTGAAGTGTCTGTATATAATCTAGTCATTTATTGAATTTGAAACAATAGATAGTATGCATTGATTATAATTTCATTGTTAATGTAGATTGACTGCAATACATTTTGTGTAGTTGTGTTATTTGCATGTATAATATGAAGCATGTGATGTCTGTTTAAATGATCTGTAAACTTTGTAAACTAAAGAATTTTTATTTACGATTAAATATGTAAATAAACTATTGAACAAATTGTATTGCAGTTTTATTTGAATCACAAACTCATTTCACTATTTCTATTGTAGGCTGAGATGGCCCTGACGTCTGAAGGTTTTGTTGACATTGACGTATCTACTCTTGAGTCAGTGTTGGCGAGAGAGACACTCAATTGCAAGGAGATAAATTTATTTGAAGCTGCATTAGCTTGGGCTCATGCTGAATGTGTACGTAGAGAGGTTGACATTACTCCAGCCAACAAGAGAGCCATGCTCGGCAATGCCATATACCTAATCAGATTTCCAACCATGACACTGGAGGAGTTTGCCAATAGTGCTGCTCAACTTGGCATATTAACCCCTCAAGAGACGATTGACATATTTTTACACTTTACTGCAGCTAGTAAACCACAACTATCCTATCCTATAAAAATAAGAGCTGGTCTAAAAGCTCAGGTAATTGAAGCCTTACTATCAATATTGTATTAAATAGTTACTGTAATTGTTAATAATTAATAAGTTATATTTTCTTTTTTAGATTTGTCACAGATTTCAGTCATGTGCATACAGAAGTAACCAATGGAGATACAGAGGCAGATGTGACTCAATACAGTTCTGTGTTGACAAGAGAATATTTGTCGTCGGTTTTGGACTTTACGGATCATCCAACGGTGCAGCCGATTACAATGTTAAGATTGAGTTAAAGAGATTAGGACGAGTGTTAGCTGAGAATAATACGAAATTCTTTTCCGATGGATCCAGTAACACTTTCCATGTGTACTTTGAGAATCCCATACAAATTGAGCCTGAATGTTTTTATACAGCTTCTGCTATACTAGATGGGAGCGAGTTGAGTTATTTTGGACAAGAAGGACTGAGTGAAGTGTACATGGGAACAGTAACATTCCAATTCCATTGTTCCTCAGAGAGTACTAATGGAACAGGAGTTCAAGGTGGTCAGATTCCGGAACTAATTTACTATGGACCTACAGTTAATAATTCCTTGACCAATACAAATACTAATGAGGACTGACAACTGATGAGTAGACTGCGATCGCTAAATTATTATTACTCTGTATAATTTTAAAAATGCATTTCATTGAAATTCTAGACAAAGATGTCTATTCTAAAATATTTATAAGATTTTAATATTTAAATCATTCCCATGTTAAATTATTTTGTTGAATAGAAAATTCCTGTGTATATTGTTGAAAAAGTATAGAAGTACCTTGAGAATGTGATATGGGTGTTGTAAAGCTCTCTAGAAATTTGTAGATTTAGAAAATTATTAATAATGATAATAACACTTAAAGATCATTGCAATAAATTTAAAATAGCTTAATATTTTGTTTTATTCCGCTCTCAATAAAATGGGACCTTTTAATTTATCAAAATGAATTTATGTGAACCTAGACCTGGAATAAAATACAACATCACATCTGAAAGCTAAATTGTTTGGTAATACAAACTAACAAAGGAAATTGAAACCTTCCAGAATATGATTCAAAGAAACATTATGTACTTTCAAAGTCATAAGCGCTCATAATTAATATAATGTAGTTTAAGTAAAGGTTTGAAATAGTTTTTGTTTTGTAAATCAGAATGAAAATGAAAACTTATTCCTTTTAGCACAGTTTTCTATTCATTTGAGCATGGTGAATGCTAATGAAGTTATTCACGATTCAGTGGTGAAATAAGAAAACTTGCAGTTGCACCATACTTAGAGCATACCTCCGCCACTATGGTTTACAGCATTTGCATTTTCGCCATGACTTGTTTATTGCATGACATGCGGCAGGGATAAACGGACATATCTGATATCAGTGACGTCACCGCCATTTAGGTGCGGGCAGGGGAGAGACAGCAAGATGTTCGCCTCTCACGCCTGCACTCTTCCACATGCCTTCATATTAATTTCTGCCTTATTTTATAGTCCTACAAACTTATCTGACCCGGTTGCAAAAAGTGGAATTAATGACGCCACAGCGAAAAATTCTAAGTCTATAAACGCCATTTTGAAATTGACAACATTTAATGTGCGGCGAGAGACGCTGTCACCGGGTTAGGTATGTTTTGTAGGACTATACAACAGTTTTGATACTATTTAGTATTTTAACAGAAAGGTTTCGTTTTAATTGTATTTATTGTAATAAATAATAATCAAAATAATACACAGGCATATTAGGCCTAGCCCGCACTGCGAAATTTATTAGCACAGTTTATTTCTCATAGTATTTTTTTCACGAATGTTGAATCGCAAGTGGGTGCAGCTTCAATCATTTCCATATGTCACATAATTCTGTGAAAACAATCACACTAATAAATTTTACAGTGCGGGCTAGTAGTGTGCTAGTAGTCCTTATGTCGTATTATTAAGGTTAGTTAAAGAGTAACAAACATACACAAACATTTATAAACTTTCGCCTTTATAATATTAGTGTGATAGTGTGCTGGGCCAATAATGAGGGAACCCGTTTGGTAAAATTTAAAGTCTAATGGCGAAATACGTGCTGTACCTCTCTAAACCCCCGAGTCACTACAGTCAGTCAGTCAGTTAGTTAAGGATAAGTAATTAACAACTAGCACTTACCAGTTGGTGGTATGTTGATGCAGAGCGCCCGAGACAACTTGAAGTAAGTGCGTCCCAATTGGTAGCAGCAAACTTGTATGGCGTCACTAACATCTATCAAGAGATCTGAATTGGTTAGTCAAGGATAATATCTACCACCACTACAGCTCTATAAAGTCACAGTTGGGCACACACCTTATAGGAGAGGGAGGGATTTAGAGCTAAGACCTGGCACGCTGCTCCAAAGCAGATTGGCAAGCTTTAATGTCTATTGTCATATGATAACCTGAACTGACAGTACTGAGATTTTCTTGACAGAAAACACAATTTTTGACCTGACCTGGGAATTGAACCCAGGACCTAGTGATCTGCAGTTGAACAACTAGAGCAACTTGGCAGTATATCATATATGGATAACTTATTTATCAGATACTAGCTGACCCCCGCGACTTCGTTCAGGTGTTTTTCTTTGTTATAAACCTCACGGAGCCCGAGACCTTTCCAACGAATGTGTTCTGGAGTTATAGCGTCAGGAAGGAAAACCCGACTTATTTTTATATAGTAGTAGATTAATAAAATGAAAAATATCTCTGTGCCTTTCACCAAGAACAGAGCAACCATTGTGTCATGAAAAGGTAATAGAAAGAGATTACTTTCATATTTATTTATAATATTAGTATGGATAAAAACAAATCCAATCAATATGGTTGTAAAAAAAGGATACGCGCAGTGCCTTCTGTCCTGCAGGTCATGTAAACACATGCAGCATGTGTAAGAGAGGAATGTCGACCTATCGTCAAATGTCTTGTTAGAGCCATCTTGAAGAAGTTGCATGCAATGTCGATGCACTGCTGATTCAGACGCAACTGTTGGCACAGTGATGTGATGCCATCTCTTGCTTTTCTTAATGTCACTTCACGAGATTCTTGTCCAATACCAGCGTGGAAAGCTGTAAGACAAATAAATAAATAATATAAAACATGTCTTACAGCTGCTTGTACTGCAATTTTTACACATATTTTGTTGCTTCTCTATGGACCTTTTTACTGAGATTGGGTCTGCAATTATAGTTTGACAAACTGTTATGAAAAAGACAGCATGATGTTTGTATGCTTATTCACGCATAGCAAAAGAATTTGATAACCAGTACACAAAACCTAAGCACAAAACACTGCATAATATGCATATCTTATTACCTGTCTTTCTCTATCTCTTTTTTCTGCATGGTCTATCTATTTACACAAACATACTTGCAACAGTTATAAATTGCATATTTGATGACAATGGTTTTGGTGGTTAATGATAAAAACAGGTTTGTGTCACATTGCTTTTAAAAATCTACCTTACCCATTTTATATTTTATTGATAGATATAATATAATGTCAGCTCCGGACTATCGTCCAACTCGCCAACATTGACCGACATGTTATACTTATGCACTCTTTGGTATGCTGTGGTAACCGATTGATTTTGCCATGTGTACTAAGTTTTCAAATATTAAAAGCTTATTCCTTAGTGTCTTAACAAGACAGACTGCAAGACAAATGCAGTTTGGATGTACTTCTATTACAGTGAAAACAATGACGCAGGCAGTGCAGTTTTATTACTATGAACTACATTTGAACTGCTGTCTAGTCTTTTTTTTTCTAGATCCTAATAAAGTGTTATAATATAATGTATTATGTATTACCTCTTCCGAAACCTGATGCGCCTCCTTTGGTCTCCGCGGAAACGAACTGGCCGATTGCTGAAGCTCCACCGTGTGAGTTTTCCTGGAACTCTATCTCAGCAACTATAATATTGTCTTCCAAAACTGAACCGCAGTTTGTGCACACGGCATCGCCTCTCGCAGGGTCTACTTCTATTTCTGAAGACCCGCAATGATTGCATTTCTTCCCCGTCATGGCTTTACCAGTTTATCAGAAAACTTGTAACTAGCGAAACGTAAATACCGACGAAAAACTATAGAGACTAAAGAGTTTTCGCTAGAAAGAAAGAAGGTTTTAAAGAATGGCTTATTAGCTTGTCTTTAAATGTACGGCGAAATCTGCTGGGTAAGCAATTTTATAATTACTGAGGAATTGTTACAAATATATTATTATTTTCTTATGATCGCAACTTCGCAAGACGAATTCATTTCATATTTATTATTTCCATTTTTTAATCACATCCAAATTCCAAAATTCCATTCACTGTCCAAGTGTCCAAGTCAAATGTCAATGTCAAGTCCACAGACCAATAACGTCAAGTCAAGTCAAGACAGCAATTATTCACAGCAGGGACTGAAAGCGGTAGAGCATACCGGTACATACCACCGTTATCATACCGGTACAAAATAGGTACCAAAATCTCAACCTTTATAAAAGATACCTTTATTTAACCGCTTTGCGATTTCGGTACCGAAAAAATACGAAAAAGTGCGCGCGCGGGGAGAATTTGGCCACGTGCCGCGCGTCCCCCGCTTCCCGTCGGTTCCTGTGTTTGTTAAAACGTAAGGATTTTAAGAAATTCCAAATTCTAAATCTAAAAATAAGAATATTAAAGAATAAAGAATGCCGAAGTGGTGGGATTCATTCAACGGCACATCAAAGTAAAGCCTAATTAGATAAAAATATCGATATAAATAGTGGTACCGAAATAAAAGTACCGTTTTTTATTTCGGTACCGCTAAACTGAAATATAAAGGTACAGAAATAAAGAGGTACCGAAATGAAGCGGTACCGAAATTATAGGTATTTAAACATTTCGCTACTTTTATTAAAAGGGTAGGCCCATTACCGCTAAATAAAACTACCATTAAATTCCGGTTATTCAGTCCCTGATTCACAGTAAGAAGTAACGTTAATAGTATTCATAATTATTTATTAGCATCATTATTAGCTCATAATTATAAAGGTTTTTATACTGTTAGTGCTTATACGCATTAGCGGTCAACCGCGTACGCGGCTAACCGCGCGGCTGCCGCTTTTATATTTTTATATGCAAGCGCTCATTTTGTACGCACTAAACCGCGACGAAATTCTATACAAGCAGCTAGCCGCGTGGTTAGCCGCACACGCGGTTGACCGCTAATGCCTATGAGGGCTTATTGTTACCAATTAACTTTAGTATTTTTGCAGTATAGGTACATCAATATTTTTACAGTATCACTTTTAAATAAACCTTAATTAACGTTATTTACTTAATTATGATGAGCCCTGCGACAGACTTTTTTTCAATAAATTATTCACCATATCCACAGAACGTATGTATTACGTGTTGTAGATGTCAATAATCTCGTTAAACTTTCCTTCTTGACCTCGTACTCCTTAAAAAGCGGGGCATAGTAACGTTACCAAGTTTAAAAAATAACGTTGATTAACGTTAATTTTCAATTAACGATTTTCAGTAACGTTACTGAGTAATATTTTTTAACAGTGTGGCCAATTCTGTTGTACACAATCTCTAAACCTAAACTAAAATGACAGGCCTAAATATATTCCTATCCCTTTCACAATGCTCCCTGCGGAAAAGGATAGCACTATTTTTAAACTTGTCAATTTAGTTTAGGTTTAGAGATTGTGTACAACAGAATCGGCCACAATTATCCCACCAATCACCATACATTTTGTTTTGTTAAAATCTCAAAGGAATTAGCCAGCTTTTCGATAAAACTCCCAGGCGGCTTGCTTGACCTTTTCCGACATTCTTAACCGACTTTAAAAAAGGAGGTTATCAATCCCTGTCGGATTACTTACTTGCTTACTAAATAATTACTACTTAATAATAATATGTACCTTCTATGTACAAATTGAAACTGCAAAATATTCACGAATGATTATCTTTAGGTGCTTCGAAACATACAAAACATATTAGGTGTACCATGTATGTATGTATGTTTTTCTACGCATTTCTCCGAAACTAGTGATCGGATTGTGACCATTCCTTTTTTATTGGCTTACAATCTTACATTTACTTCAACTTAGGGTACAGTGCAAGTTTCATCAAAATCGGTTCTGTTATATGTACATTTATAGTTCAAAGGTTCTCAAGTTATGTGAAGTCGGTTTAATTAGGTATGAATCTTTAGACTATAACGATCAAATTAATGTTTATATAAAGCAAAACATTAATTTGATATACATATTTTAAACACTTCAGTAAGTCCCATAGTATAAATTAAAATTCGAAATTCTTTATTTGAAATTGCTTCACAGAATCTATGACGTCACAATAAGGAAGGCTTGCCAATTGGTTAAATATCACGCCATATCTACGTTTATAGACGATGACATCACCTTTGAAATTGTTAAGAAGTGTAGCGCTTTGTAACAAAAAAGTACTTTTGTCAAAGTTAAAAGACGGCGGTTAGGACTTTTCGTAATAAAAACCTTAGAAATTCTCAGGAGAAGGGCATCCCCAAAGAGTCGACTACGTCACCGAGAAGCAACTGCAATGATGAGTCATCATTGTTGTGCTCTCGTTCGTGTTTAATTTCTTTTGAAGCGCTTTATTTTGTTTCGATAGTACTGTCATCAATGAACTGTCAAATAGAACGTAGTTTGATTTGCGATAGATAAAAGGTTGTGATATTACTTTGCGCGTTCTCGGATCACTTACGTAAACTTGTTTGTGTTGTTTTTTGGACTATTTCAAGAGAACTAAGGTAATGACGATGAAGCTGGAAATGAGTGACAGTCATTCCAACCACTCGGACTACTCCTGCGACAGCCAATCTTCTTCGCAGGGGTCCTCCACAAATGATTTCGTGTCTTCAGTTCCGACCGCCAGATCCCTACTCGCAGTAAGTCAACATTTCAAAGTCGTATGCCTCTAGAATTTTCCCTTCAGCCATTTGATTAAATGGACTTGACTATAAACAAAAAACAGATATTTACTAAGTATTTTTAACATTTAGTGTAACAGTTAGTGTAGATTACTTATCACAAATCTTACAATATAAATTTTGGGCTGTGTAAAGTTTGTTAAAACAGGTATCTTAACAAATCAAAAAGTTTCCACCTTTTAACACATCAAACATACAGATATCCAGGTAACCAACTATTGTTAGTTTCTTTCTGAAGTCTTCTTTATCTATTATAAATAAAAAGAGTTAATACTTCATGCTTTGTCCACATGCTTGTTACACACAAACACCAAGCAGTCAAGCTTGACAAGCAAGTTGATAGCTCACGAGTGCTTATCACAAGCTTACTTTATTTGTGAACCAAAACCTACACTATCAAATTGGAGGGAACACTTGCAAGACTACACAGGTTAAGCCAAACAATTGATCTGTAGAATATCTTGGTGCTTAGTGAGCTGGATGTACCATTAAATCTGTTACCACCACCAATACAGCCTTTACCACCACCAATACAGCCTTTTAACATTCCACTGCTGGGCAAAGGCCTCCTCTCTCATAGGAGAGAGGGATTTAGAGCTTAGAACCGCCACACTGCTCCAATGCGGGTTGGCGGGCTTAGACAACTATTGTCACATGACAATGATAATAACCGGAACTGACTAATATGCTCTCTGAGGCACAGGGGTGAAACACTGCCAACTACGAAGTCTGGGTTTGCACTGAGAATTTCTTGACAGAAAACCCAATACCTAACAATTCTTTATTTGCCTCACTTGGGAATCAAACCCAGGACCTTGCAATTTGCAATTGGATATGCTAACCACTAGACCAACGTGGCAGTCTGTTACAACAAGGTTTTATTTATTGAAATAATCACTCCACCATCCTTCCTGGTTAATGTTTATTAATTTCAATCATTAACATTTAAATTTTAAAATAGGAACCAAGTTTACCTCATGGATTTAAGGTAACTCTGATGTAAGAATTCTGTTTACTGTATATACTATTAAAATCACAGTGATTTCTATGATTTTCCTGTTTATTTCTACTGCATTTATTGTAGGTATTATAATTTAAAGGATAAGCTTAAAAAGGGACTTCCATAAATACCCAAGTGTTTGTCTATATAAGGAGCTGGCGAACAAAACAGCATAATTACATGTCTTCTACTCAAAATACTATTTTTTAATTAGGTAGTTTTTGGCCTGCTGAACAAGAATCACAACTTATTTAAATATTAAATACGGCCTAAAACTGTTAAAATTGCATCCAAAGTTAGTTGGTTTTGAACTAGTCCTAACAGCTTTGAATATGTCTTTTGCTCTCTAACTGTTTCTATATTTTATTTTGTATATATTACTAGCGGTCCGCCCCGGCTTCGCCCATGTTACATAATATATAGCCTATAGCACTCAGGGATTACGTACATATCCAAGGTGAAAGAGTTTTTGAAATTGGTCTAGTAGTTCCTGAGATTAGCGCGTTCAAGCAAACAAATGCTTCCGCTTTATTCCGCTGGAACTGCATTCCGAACCTATGGTAGATTCAATTGACGATTCAAAAGTACTTGTAAAAGTTTATTTGAATAAAAAACTTTTCTATTCTATTCTATTCTATTAGTATAGATGTATATAATTTTGATTTTCGGTGCATATTTAAAATGATGTAAAATTTTAATCTTCATTCAATAAGGATGGATACCTTTTGAATTTTTTTATAACAACACAAGAAATTTGAAGATGATTTGTTTACTTTTTATTCACCATATTCTATGGAACTGGAGTGTAAGTGAATATTATAATAATACTGGGTAGGAGTTACACATAACATAACACAAAATGTTATCATAATTTTGTTATAATTGTGCTATGTTTTTGTTCAAGGAAACACGTGTTTAAAATTATATATAATATTATGTACACAAGCACAAGGGATATTGATATCAGTTAGTTATAATAACCAATGTTGTTTTTAGTTTAACACCATATTCCTTATAATATACATAACTTTGTTCCTACCTTTAATAAATAATTAATTATCAATTATCATTGTTCCACTTTAATTAAGTACTTATTAATTGAAATTAAGTACTTGCTTATTTGATTTTGATTATACAAACACAAATAAAAAGTAAACTTTATGTGAAAACAGTGAAAAACAGAACAGTTGGCACAGCGATCATCTAGATCTTGGAGAAGGACATAGGCTACTTTTTATCCTGGAAAATCATAGAGTTCGCAAGGGATTTTTAAAAAACCTAAATCCACGATGATGTTATGCTAGGCATAAGATAGTAATTAATAAATATTAAATATGAATTTATGCAGAAGAGTGGGGTCGTAGTGCGGATCTTAAACCCTTCGCCTTGCGGCTCCTCATTTCGCAAGATCTTCACGAATACATATACTTCGACTTTTAATTGTATGCAGTAATGTGAAGTTTCGTGGGTTGTCACTTTTTAACGAAAATAAAATAGGGATGGGGTACAGGTGATTGATTTGAATCATTCAATTATTTTATTCAAATTAAAGTTTTTATTTTAAGTAATTATTATATTTTATGTACAAAAGTTACATATATATATTTATATATACAGTATATATATAAATACGTATATCTTTAATATATAAAACAAAGTCTCGTTTGTTCGAACACTTATAACTCGAGAACGGCTGGACCGATTTTCATGGTTTTTGATTTGTTGTATTTGTCTTCGTCCCGAATAGCAGAATAACTGTTAAAAATATTGGAAAATTGACGAAAAAATAAAAGAAAAAACATTTTCTCATACAAAATGTTCATGGGTTTCGTAACTGTCAAACATTGAATGTTCATCCTGTCGATACGGAACTCTCACCCGTACCGATATAATTCTTCTGTACTTTTTCCTAAAGGGCTCGACTGATTTGGATGAAATTTTGTGTGTATATTTCAATGTTTCTCATTTTCACTTAAATTCTTACGCGGTTTTTTTTAATAGAAGGTAAAAATGTATCCTCAGCATGCGATGTACTTGGCTGAGCATTCATTTTTTTATTTTATTGTGCTTTACAAAACCAAATGGCAAATTTTACAAAAATAATGAAAACCAAACACAACGTTACAAAAACTTAACAATTGGTAACAAATATAACGCGCAGTAGGCAAAATGGAAATAGTCACACTCAGAACGTAGAAATGAAAATGGACAGTGAAAAATGAAAATGTCGAATGACAAACGAGAAAAATGGCGACAAAATAATATTCGCCGAGCGTCAGTGTCAACAGCGTCAACAGCAGCCTGAAAAAGCGTAACCTCGGTCATCGGTGTTTAAAAGAATCGACATAAAGAACCTTTTTAAAGGACTGCCTGAAAAAAAGGAGTATATTGTTTTCAGGGTTCATGTACATATGTTTGTATGTTGTACCATAACTTCTATATATGCCAGAACCGATTTTGATGAATAAGGTAGGTATCGTTAGAATCTTTAGCTTATTCTAGGTGACATAGGCTAGTAAAATTTAAGAAAAAATGATGTGATGACCATGGTCCCGCATTAAAGACTAAAGTTGAAAAAAAAGAATTAAAAATCAGATTAAGTTCATAATCATTATCTATTTTTTTTATTCAACTACAAGTTAGCCCTTGACTGCAATCTCACCTGATGGTAAGTGATGATGCTGTCGAAGACGGAAGCGGGCAAACTTGAGTGAGGTATGCATACCCCTGATCGGTTTTTACACGGCATCGTACCGGAACGCTAAATCGTTTGGCGGCCGGCCGGCATAGCTTTGCCGGTCGGGTGCTAACCAGCCACGGCCCACGGTTAAAGCCTGCCACCCGACAGGACCAAAGACAATTTAGAAATTATAAAATCCCAACTTGCCCCTGCCGGGAATCGAACCCGGGACCTCCCACTTATAAGCGCTTACGAGCACGAAGTAATCAATGTAAAAATATTAATATTATGTATTGTAAATAAAATAAATTAAAAAAATAAATAAAAAAAAAGACCAAAACCACTGCGCCAGGGAGGTCAAAATCATCTAGAAAATTATAAGTAGATTCCAAAAATATGTAAATATGTTATTATAATGTTAAATATATTTTTTTCTGAATAACTAGTAGGTATTCTTTTAAAAATATTTTTTTTTTTGTAATAAAAGGGCAGTAGCAACTTAGCATGTTAACTATGACAGATATCGTCAACACACATAGGCTGTTATTGCAATAGAAATAGTACTTCTTACTTTTTTTTTCAATTAAAGCTCATATAATTAATTGTACCAATAGGATGCGTTTGCCACAAAAAGTCAAGATGACAAAATTGTTAATTTGGCTTTTATACGTAGGAGCCATCGATTTACTTAATCTATACTAATAAATAAAATTGAAGTGTCTGTCTGTAATATCGAAATAACTACCTCATATTAAGCTCATATGGTTATTTGAACGACACCATAACCGAATCACACGTTTTTAAAATTTTTGTCTGTCTGTCTGTCTGTCTGTCTGTCTGTCTGTCTGTTTGAACGGGCTAATCTTCGGAACGGCTGAACCGATTTTGACGGGACTTTCACATACAAGTAGAGAATTAACCAGGGAGTAACATAGGCTACTTTTTTAACCGACTTTCAAAAAAGGAGGAGTTGTGTTTTTCTACCTATGTACACCGATATCTCCGAGATTTCTGAACCGATTTGCGTAATTTTTTTTTTAATCGATAAAGAAATATTGCAACACTGTCCTACAAAAAATTTGGATTCAAACTCCTCAATCCTGATGATGCAGGGGACCTGATCCCCAAAACTAATGGGATTTAAGCACTGTCGGTTATTTAAATTGATATTGGGGATACCAATTAAAGACTTTATTGTTGAATGAACTCGAGTAGGTTATGTCCAACTCCTCAACCCTGATGCTGTAAGGAATTGCATTCTGAAATCGTAAGGATCCCACGGATTTTTTCCGTTTTGGGGACGGGTTACTACAGATAGACTACTTTTTGTTCTGGAAAATCAAAAGATCCCACGGGATTTTTAAAAACCTAAATACACACTGGCGAAGCCGTGGGCACCATCTAGTCTATACTAATAAATAAAATTGAAGTGTCTGTCTGTAATATCGAAATAACTACCTCATATTAAGCTCATATGGTTATTTGAACGATACTATAACCGAATCACACGTTTTTAAAATTTTTGTCTGTCTGTCTGTCTGTCTGTCTGTCTGTCTGTCTGTCTGTCTGTCTGTCTGTTTGAACGGGCTAATCTTTGGAACGGCTGAACCGATTTTGACGGGACTTTCACATACAAGTAGAGAATTAACCAGGGAGTAACATAGACTACTTTTTTAACCGACTTTCAAAAAAGGAGGAGTTGTGTTTTTCTACCTATGTACACCGATATCTCCGAGATTTCTGAACCGATTTGCGTAATTTTTTTTTTAATCGATAGAGAAACATTGCGATACTGTCCTACGAAAAATTTGGATTCCAACTCCTCAATCCTGATGCTGTAGGGGATCTGATCCCCAAAACTAATGGGATTTAGGCACTGTCGGTTATTTAAATTGATATTGGGGATACCAATTAAAGACTTTATTGTTGAATGACCTCGAGTAGGTACATGTCCAACTCCTCAACCCTGATGCTGTAAGGAATTGCATTCCGAAATCGTAAATCCGAATCGAATTTTTCCGTTTTGTGGACGGGTTACTACTTACTACATATAGGCTACTTTTTGTTCTGGAAAATCAAAGTTCCCACGAGATTTTTACAAACCTAAATACACACGGGCGAAGCCGTGGGCATCATCTAGTAGATAAATAAAATTATGATGATAATGAAAGAGTAACTTTGAACGAAACTTTTGTGAATGAAATTGAATGAATTGAACGTATCACATCACTATAGAAATGGGGTTGGCAACATTATTTTACGAAATGACATTAGGAAACGTCAGATTACTGCAGATAATTAAAAGTTTGACTATAGATATAGATCTATACTCTGATTTCTAATTCCGTGGGATTCTGACAGCTGTCATTGTCATTTACAGATGAGTTATTTGTATGGAGAACAGGGTTAACATCTACGAAGTACAATTTTACCCCAAACTACTTTAATTCCCTGTCATCATAAAAAGCCATATGCCGCGTAATAATATTAGTGGTTTCGCCCTAAAATAGAAAACACCAAGAGTGGAAACTAGAAAGTGCACACTAACAGCAATAGAAAACAAAAGAAGCACATTGAAAAAAATTATTCAAAAATGGAAGTCGAATGACATTATCACCGTGAAGTGTCTGTCAGGCATTTGTCATATTATCTACATGCGGCAGTTGATTTCTATTTACATAAGTTTTGAATTTTTTATCTTTTTCGTGGGAATTGTTTTATCTCTGGTAACATTACGAAACGTCAGAATTCCACGGAATTAGAAATCAGAGTAGGGTAAAACACCTAGAAGTCAGCCCCGCACCAGTAGTCAGCCTTTACGGACATTATTTCCATCTAAATAGTGTTAAAATTTGGGTACACATTTAAAATTAAGTTTAATCGAATCCGTGTCTTCTTATTTTCTAATATGCCCACCTACATACCAATAGCATGTCAGGTTGATGAGCTATACTCGTTCATTTGCACTGCTGCCAAAGACATGACTAGATGCGTCGCTTTTACTATTTTTTTCTTAAGGAAACGTGTTCGAGTTTTCGGTAAGTTTCTGTCTATATTTGTTGCAATTTGTGATGGATTGTTATACTGGGATACAATAAACTGTTTATTTTGTGATAAAATCAACTATTACAAGCATTTTATTTGTTTAATATGCTGTAATTTAGATGGCCGACTATTGGGTATCGAATTTTTAAGGTAGATTCAGTAGTCAGCCATAAGTGGCTGACTAATGGTTTTTTCATGATTTTCTCATATGTAGTTGATATTAACGGAGCAAATAGTCCCAACTTTGTTCATTACTTTGAATTTAACTCTTCTAAGACGAAAAGTGTATTTTACCAGTAGTCAGCCGAGTACAAATATAACTTGCATGTCAGGGGCTGACTAATGGATCTACAAATCCAGTATTCAGCCGTTAGTTCTGTTGCACAAAATAGTACCTTAAAGCCTTTTTAATTAGGGTTAAATTTATGCACGGTTATTTTGGCTTGAAAATGATTTGTTTTTGAATTCCACCATATCAGAAAGACCAATCCACCAATATAAAGAAGAGCAATTAACACAGGCTATGGTGGCAATTAAAAATGAGATGAAGATAAGAGAAGTCAGTCGAGCTTTTAGCGTTCCACGAGGGACTCTACAAGATGTACTGCATTTAAGGGTCCCAGAAATGCCCCATAAAATGGGACCGGACTCAGTTCTAACCAAAGAAGAAGAAACTGCCCCTTATTTTACCCCTTATTTTAGTCCCATGGGGGTAGAATTGGCGAAAATCCTGAATCACGTTTTTCTTAATTTTTAACGGAAAGTTATTATCAATTTTCATGCCTATAACTTGAAAAATGGTGTGAGAAATGATGGACTCTTATACAAAGCTTCATCGCTTGGGTATGAAATTTCTAAGTCCTGAAACACGTACTTCTTTATTATCAACCAAAAATCTAAATATGTATTTTAATGGACATAACTTCAAAAATGAAGGTCTTTCATACAAACTTCCATCCCCTATTTCACTCCCTTAGGGGTTTAATTTTATAAAAATCAGTTCTTAGCGGATGACTACATCATAATAGTTATTGACAAATGGTAGATCAGTCAGTTAGTCACCTTTTCCTTTATGTATTTAGGAAAAATGAAGGACTTTCATACAAACTTTCATCCCCTCGTCGTTTCAACCAATAGACGTTCACTGCTGGACATAGTTCTCTTGCAAGGATCGCCACAGAACACGATCTTGTGCCGCCTGATTCCAGCGACTACCAGCGACTCGCTTGAGATCTTCTGTCCATCGGGTCGGGGGTCTACCAACGCTTCGTTTACTGGTGCGAGGTCGTCATTCAAGCACCTTGGGACCCCAACGTCCATCGGTTCTTCTAGCAATGTGCCCCGCCCATTGTCACTTCGCGACTCGATGAGCTATGTCGGTGACTCTGGTTCTCCTGTGGATCTTCTTATTTCTGATTTGATCCCGCAGGGATCCAAGCAAAGCTCTCTCCATCGCCCGTCCATGTCTCAGATCCTTAAGTTATCACTGGCAACACGCACTGTTCGAAGACTTTCGTCTCCTGATTATGGATTTTCACCCCCTATTTCATCCTATTAGGGGTTGAATTTTACAAAAATCATTTCTTAGCGGATGACTACGTCATAAAAGCTATTGATAGATGGTAGATCAGTCAGTTAGTTAGCTTTTCCTTTATATATTTAGTAGATAGAAAATAGATAAGTGAGAGGCTGACTACAGGGTAACACATGGCTGACTTGTGGAGAAATGAGGCTGACTACTGGTGAAAAGTGCCATAATTTGTTTAATGTTGATTTTTCATATAATCCAATTATAAATATAAGCTTTTGTTAATTTTTTTAAAAAGTTTAATAAACAACCTTTCTGAAAATCATTATTATTTTTATTCATAGTGTTTAATATTTAAAATATAGCCGAATCAAATCTCAGTTCTCACTAAAAGGCTGACTACTGGGTGTTTTACCCTATACGTGTGAATAAAACAAAATGATTCCAATAAAATAAAATAAAACGAGACATGCCAGTATAGTATCTGATAGTAAATAAACGTAAACTTTTATTCACGAATCACAATAGATCTCTCGGTATAGGGTACCTAGTATATTTCCTTGATAGGTATCATTCAAAATTTAGACAATAACTACAATAAGCACGTAGGGTAGGAACACCGGTTTCCGGACACGCACCTGTTATCGTCCACCAAGCGGATCACTCTTAAGAAATGCTTAAAAATAGAAACATTATAAGACTTACATAAAAATAATGCATCTCTATGCCAACTTGAATGTCTTATCAAGACACAGAGAAAGAAAAAAGTCTATTTCACTTAAGTTTCTTTGAAAACAAAGCGATCGAATTTTGAGTATGCAATTAAGGAATAAAAACGAGCCGTGTGGAGCAAAAAAATTAGTGGCATGCTTCAACTATCACGGGAAGTTATTAATCATTTTACTATAAGATCTAGTTTGATTCTTCTTTGTAGCACTTACTTATGTTTCATAAAATACTGTGAACGTGTTTTTTTACTTTTGATTACATTAGAATACAAATAAAAGGGGTGGACGACAACTAGTTCACTATTTTCTTAAGAAAACCTGTTATCGTCCGGGCGGTCAAACACAGGTTTAGCGTCTTAATTTTAGGTAGTCTTGTTATCAATCGAGGTGTGCACAAAATTGGAATTAAGTTTATTAATTCGAATCCTATACACATACACTAGTTAGTGACTAGTCTTCGTCCACTTTTTTCTCATTGTATATAAAACTATGGGTCTTCAAAATCACGCGTGGACGATATCTAAATTTGCACTGAATAAATATTCTAAGTTTCGACCACCAAGCTATTATTTGAAAATAAATAGATTTAGTAAAAATATAAATAATTAAACTTGTTTGACAAAAGAATTACCTTATATTTTATGTGTTTCTCCTTGGAACTTTGATATATTTATAAGTTAAGATAGTATTGTCGATCATTATAATTTGTGGACGAAATTTAAAATAGAGAATCTGAAGTGCACCGGTTATCCGTCCACCTATATTTTAAACTGTATGAAAAACATATATTTTTTAATATTATGTTATTATTTAGGCGAATTTTGATTATTACTCATATCTATAATTTATTTTTTATTCATCTACAAGTTAGTCCTTGACTGCGATCTCATCTGATGTTAAGTGACGATGCAGTCTAAGATGGATGCGGGATAACCTGAAAGAGGTACCGCAGAATCCGTACCCTTAAACGCTAAATGACTTGGAAGTAAGGCATACTAGACTAGAGACAATTTTGAAATTATTAAATTGAATTTACCAAATTGCTCTGCCGAGAATCAAGTAGAGGACCTTCCACTAATAAGACTTACCCCTGCGCCATGCCAGGGAGGCTGCCAAATTATATGTACGTACTTTTATATAATGTAAGTGCGATGTGGTAAAATACGATGCAAGATAGATAAAGTAAAAGTAAGTAAAGTTGGTAAAGATATTATGTCATATTGTAGACTCTATAAACCGCGTTAACAAGGCAATAGTTTTTTTATCTGTTTTATTTTAAAACAAGCAGTTGACCGCTGTTGCGTATGCGTAGAAAGACCACATCACTTTGTATAAAGTTCTTTATCACCCTGTGAAAGTTCTGTCAAAATAGATTCAGCTGTTTTGAAAAGTAAGTATTACCAATAGACGAAAAATAGAAAACAATTTTTTTATAAACGGTTATGTGGCTTTTTAATAATGTATAAGTAAACACATGGGCGTCGCCAGGTAGGGGCAGGGGGGGGCAGCTGCCCCCCCTAGAGATTTGAAAAAATATAGATATGCTATATTTTGCATTAAGTATCTAAATTAAACCTGGCTAAAATGGAAACGAGGTCAATGAAAAATTCTAATTCGAAAATAAATTAAGAGCTCGTAACCAGCTTCAAAAGCTCTGGACTGTACCAACAATACTTTGTACTTTTCCCATACTATAATATCAACTTGCCCCCCCTTGGCCCTCGGCTGGCGACGCCCTTGAGTAAACATAAGTTCACTAATAAAAACCCATATATTTCGAAAAGACGGACAGGAAGTTAATTTTAATTGGTATAGATATTAAATACATATTAAAGTGGTGTTAATATTACATATTCAATTACTTACTCATTACATGCATGCTTTTTCATAGTAAATTTCTCATAGAAATCAGTGGACGGATAACAGGTACAAGGGTGGACGATAACTAGATTTAGTGGACGATAACCGGTGAAATCGGCATTTTCAGCTTTTTATTAGGATTAAAAAAAAACTAGTTATCTGACTAAAAAAATACTAACATGTAATGAAAATAGACTATACTAGCAGCGGCGGATGTTCTATAGAAGCCGAAAAGCCCGGCTTGCGTATAAATATTCGATGCAGCTTATAAGTCATAATTAACTCATACACAAAAATAAAATCAATCATATTAACACACTAATAAAATTATTCTATCAAGTTCAAATTCCGCGCGTCTGCGATACTCAGATTTCGCTTTTAAAGGTCATTGACGCGATCACCGACGCGCGAGTCGCCCCATCTCGCTCTGATTTATTGGCTTTATATGGGGCTTTTTCTGCGCTCCTCTACTACTGGTAATTATTTCTGTTTGACATCTATGTATATAAATAATAGTATAGCGTTTTGTTTAGAATAATAAGCCCGGCTTCTAACTTTAATGGATCGCTATTGGTTGATCATACAGTGCACGGCATTGGATATAATCTAGGACTTAGCAGTTGTTTGTTTTGTTTTGGTTAGCGTGAGTGTAATTATAGGTTACTTGTAAAATAATCGCAAAATGTACAAAATGAGTGTTGATTTAATAAAATATGTTGTTTCTTGTGACAATTTAAAGTGGGTACAAAGATTGATGGCCGAAAACAAGGTAGGTAATTGCTGTTTTTTGTCTCAAAATACAATTTAGCAGGTCTGCGTAAAAAACTCAATATGAGTTCTGTTATTTCTTTTCATAATTTCGGTAAACAAGTTAACTGTTAAAGAAACTTCTTTGTAGTGTTTTTCAGAAGTTAATTGATATTGTTTGTCATTTATCACAGCAAAAACTGTCTTCTTATCTTCGAGAACGGCTGGAGCGATTTTCATGGTTTTTGATTTGTTGTACCTATTTGCTGCCTCGTTGGTCTAGTGGTTAGCATATTCGACTGCAGATCACGAGGTCCCGGGACGATTCCCAGATCGGGCAAATAATTGTTAGGTATTGGGTTTTTCTGTCAAGAAATTCTCAGTGCCAGCCGGGAGTTGGAAGTTGGCGGTGTTTCACCCCCGTGCCTCGGAGAGCACGTTAAGCAGTCGGTGCCGGTTATTATGACTATCATATTGTGGCAATAGTCGTTAAAGCCCGCCAACCCGCATTGGAGCAGCGTGACGGGTCTAAGCTCTAAATCCCTCTCTCCAATGAGAGGAGACCTGTGCCCAGCAGTGGGACGATAAAAGGCTGTAGTGGTGGTGGTAGTGGTACCTATTTGTCGGCATGCATGGACAATAAGCTCTAGGAACGCCACTGTATACTAGAAGTATATTTTGATAAGTTTTTGTTTAATTTTTTTTATAGAACATATATTTTCACCCTCTCAAACTCAGTAACTCCACTAAATGGACGATAACCGGTAAGAAAACCCTATAGGTATACTTATGCATATTTTATTTGATCGATCAAATCATTACTGTCTATGCCTACGTGTTACAATAATAATTAATATGCGTTATATTTTCAAATTTCTACTTGAAAAAAAATACCTGCATTTTTAAAAAAAATTACGTAAAAAATCTACACAATAAAGAAATGTCATAATTTGCATTTCAAATAATCTCTGTGGTCTACACATAGAAAACATCCACTCGTCGGATACAAGCAATGGTTCAGAATAGGTTTAAACTATATTATTATGATAGCAGGAAAATGCGAAACAAGGAAGGCGATGACCGACCGCAGCTGACGTCATAGGTTCGTGGAAAACTTGGCTTGCCCACGCGCACACTTGTTCTTGTATATCACTAGTGTATTACACGAATTCTTCATTCTACTAACGGTTGCCTCTAAACGGGTAATGTACTGCATTTATGCGGTTCTTTGGTATGAAAATTAGTTTATAACTATATTTTACTGGTCATCATCTGATGAGAGGCTTCTACCACAGCTATTTATTATCACTGGCAAAGCCATACCGTCAAGTCATTAAGTGTTCCGGCGCAATGTTTTGTAGAGATAATGGTCAGAATTCGGAATTACGGGTCTCAGAAAAACTGCCATATTATTTCCAGTTACATTATTGCCCACGCGCATATTAACATTTTGGACGTATAAATGGTATAAGTATCACTAGAATTTACATGCATTTATTTAATGGGTCTTAAAAACCCGTAATTTAGGACTTGCATATGTGGTTATGAAAATATTTTTTTAATCCCTGTTACATAAGTCTTATCTATCTATCTATAATATAATAAAACTGTAACAGATCCAATTCTGTACATTGAAGATATTTTGAAAATTTTTATTGGAGGGCACTCTACAATCGATACTGAAGCCAAATCTGCAATTTGTTTCATTTTTGTCTGTCTGTCTGTCTTTCTGTCTGTCTGTCTGTCTGTCTGTCTGTATCTTGGCCGCGCATCACGCTGAAACTACTAGATGGATTCAAATTAAACTTGGTACGATTTAAGTTTATACTCCGAGGTAGGACATAGGATACTTTTTATCCCGAAATTCAGCACGGTTCCCTTGGGAGAGGGGATAAAAGTTAAAACGTGTATTTAGCTGTAATTCATTAACGCGTAATTCGATTTAACTCATTCTTTTTTTGTTAGAAAGGTAGTACTTTGGGTATTATCCCGTAAATATTTCAAGGTCATAGGTGTTTTAATTCAGAAATGACAGACATTTATTGGGTTCAAATAACTTGGGACCCGGATCTTTGAACGTACGGCTTATTTTAAACTGGTGTGCGTTTAAATTTATGTTTGTCGATCTGACTATTTGTTCCAGCTAATTACCGAAACGGCTGGATCAATTTTGATGGAACTTTCAATGGCAGATAGGTGATGTTATAAGGAGTAACTTAGGCTACATTTAGGTTAGGTACAAAAAAGGATTATGGGAACCAGTCCGATCCTATATAAAACCTATATCCAGGCGGACGAAGTCGCGGGGGTCGGCTAGTTTAAAATAAATGGTTAATTTAATTCCATGAACTGTCCTAATCCCAAGTTTTAATGCTCAAGAAGCTTGCATGTAGGTCATGCGTTATTTAGTTGGATGCACAGGGTATTATTTCAAAAATTCCAATTTTGTACTTCTCTGAAAATTTTCAAGATTTTTTTCAAAAATAGGAAACTAATGAAAAAGAAATCTACATCCTAAATACTGCCGAATAATAAGAAAACAAAGTTTTAAATATAATAAAAATAAGCGAGATTAATCGAATAGTTGGCTGAAATAGTATGAAAAACTCTCATGAATTTGTTTTTTAGAGATAAATCATAACACCCAGTTCATCTAGAATTCAGACCAGCGGTATAATATAATCATTTATCTATACTTGGAGTAATAAATAGACCATAGAGAAAAAGTTGAAGGAAGAATATTATACAACCTTATACTAAAGATAACGCTTAAAGTATCTTACTAAAGCTAAAGTAAGTATCTTATCTTAAGTAGTAGTAAAAGTATCTTACTAAGGCTAAAGTTCATTTTAAATTACTGATGACCCTGACTTAGTAAAATCTCAAAAATATCGAATAGTTATTTATCACGATAAATTTTGTTGTAAATAATACAGGACAAAAAGCACAAAAGCTGACGATATAAAAAATGATTTTATCATAAAGGTACATTTTTCAGTGACCTCGTTTCTGCAGTCATGGCTTTCAAGGCTACAAAGTGAAAGATTGCGGCAATAAGCTAGCTGCTGGCATACGAACGTTTGCTTGGTGTTCTGAGTTCTGACAAAGACTCGAATAACTATTGTAGGTACCTACCTAGAGAATCAAGTAGTTCTCGGTCGAAAACTTCTACCAGACCTTTGAGGAATTGTACATACTTAATAATTCAATGTACCAGACTAGACCTGTGCAAACATGGAATTAATATTTTTCAAATTGACTGAACCTAGGATCTACGCTATAACGACAAGTTTCCTCTCCATCGCATAGGAATACTCCAAACAAATTAACAAAATTAATATTGAAATTATTGTTCTAATAATTAATTATTTTGAAACAGTCGTTTTGATCGCCTTGACCTTTATATTATTAATATAGAAACTGTGTCAATCTTGAATTTAATGGGAGCCACACGCATCTGCAGCCAATAGGTACATCTTGCATGTTACTCGACTAATAAGTAATACTAATAACAAACAAATACCTACTAACCTAAATAATTTGAACTCAGAAATAGTGTCGGACAATATTTTATTGAATGAAATATAAATATTATATTGCCTTGTGGTTTTTCAATGAATTTGTTAAAAAACCCATTTTCCTAATCATTGATGCAACATTTACATCAAGGTCGAAACGGGTATTTCTTACGCCTTCTGCTACGTGTCTAGCCACACCGCGTTTCTGGTAGTCCAATGAAAAATAGAACACGCTTACCGATAGTCATTTCTTGACAAAAAACAAAACATTCGTTTTTGTCGTCGCGGGACTCGACCCCCGAATCTAGCAGTAATAGACACTTCTTCCTTATTTCATCATGATCAACGCATTACCGACCCACTACAGGGCACGGGTCTCCTCTCAGAATTAGAAGTTTTTAGGCCACGCTAGCCAAGTGCGGATTGGTAGACTTCACACGCCTTTGAGAACATTATGGAGAACTCTCAGGCGTGCAGGATTTCCTTCACCGTTCTTTCTTATTTAGTGCTTGTTATTATTCTATGGTATAGCTGAACTGATATAGGCCTTCTATTCTCCAACTGCCTAATGCCCGTAGTAGTTACAGGTGAATGTAAGTCTTTATAAATTAAGCCTGGGATGCTTTCTCTGTGTCTGCCTAGATCAGTTCAGCTGTAAGACCTATTTGTGTTTATCTAGACATATAGTCAATTACTGTCCCAAACATCAACAGTTTTTAAATTTTTAACGCAGTAACCTTAAATATTTCCCAAAAGCTTATATAAAATGTTATCTAGCTCAATTCTTGTATTTGCCTTGCATATGCCATATTATTCAGGACTTGTGTAAGTGTTACCAAATAAACTAGTATATTTACTCGTTCAAATATCTAAATTACGTTTTTCCAAACTTCCTTATTGATTTCAAAGCTAATAATAATCGTTGTTAATGATCAGTTGCTGTTCATGTATGCTAATTAGGTTTAGTTTCATATTATAATGAATATGCTTAAAATTTAAGTCCGCTCCATTTACAATTCTTATGAGCCTGGTTGACTGACGATATTATTTAGCATTTTAAATTATTATTTTTCTAATTTCTACCGATTTTAAGTTTGACTACAAGTTAGACGGATTGTCTGCCAGAAAATAATGATACTCATATAGAAGACTTCTCGGTCGTTTTCTTCATTCCTGAAGGTCGTGTCCACTCTAGTCCAGGGTCTGGGTCACTGTCTTTATGATGTTTCTCCAGTCCGTCCTGTCCTCGGCTTTCCTCAGGGCTGGTCACTTGGAGGCCTGTGAGGTTGGTAACTTGGACCGACCACCGTGCGGGGGAGCGGCCACGTGGTCGTTTCCCCTCCACTTTGCCAAGCACCATCAGCTTGTCCAGGCTGTCGGGCTGCCTTCGCGCTATGTGACCGAAGTAGCGAAGGACACGCTGGTAGCAAATACTTGACAGTCCCGTTTTTATGTGCAGTTGTTGCAGGATCGAGACATTGGTTCTCTTGGCCGTCCACGGTATACGCAGCATCCTTCGCCAGCACCATATCTCTAGCGCGTCAATCTTTTTCCTCTCCAGTGAGCGAATTGTCCAGGATTCCGCGCCGTAAAGAAAAATGGAGAATACCGGAGTCTGAACGAGCCGTTTTTTCGTTATATTCGATATTTTCCTGTTCTGCCAATATAGAAGACATATTGTTTCAAATTTCAATGAAAAGCAGCAAGCAAGGCTTGGACAGAGAGAACAGAAGATCGTGTTTCGATAAGAGCATATTATAAACTCGTAGGTCGTCCAACTAAAAAACGTCTAAATATCGCTGGGTGGTGTAATATTATGTAAGAAAATATATTGCTGTTACCAGGGCCGGATTATCCATAAGGCGGATTAGGCAACTGCCTAGGGGCCCCGCACCGACTAGGGGCCCGTGAGCGCCTAGTCGATGGGGGCCCTAGTCGATGCGGGCCACGCAACAAGAAAAAAAGGCTTCATCTGACAATTTTTTTTTTTGAGAAAATTCGCAATGAAGTATATACAAATGTAAAAAGGAAAGGGGCTCCGAAAATTGCATTGCCTAGAGGCCCCGATAGGGTTAATCCGGCCCTGGCTGTTACATTCGACCATCAAATTAACTTGTGTTTGTAGAACCAGTATTGGTTAGAGTATGGAATTAACACCGCAAAGTACGGTTAAAATTGTGTTGTTGGAATTAGGATAAGCTTTACGCTTAGTTGTAGAGGAAAGAGGAATAATAGTCGTGTTCAGCATTGCTATTATTCAACTACTACCAACTTTTCCACATTTCGTCAGAGTATTAAAGACAAGCGGACGAATCATTTTGTTTTTCCTAAGCTCCTTTGAGCTCATACCTTGCTAAAAACTGTTAAAAGTTCACTGGCGGATGTTTAGGTAGATCAAAATGCAAACATCCGCCAGTGAAAGTCCTATCAAAATCGGTCCAGCCTTTTAGAGCTTAGCCAGTAATATTTAAAGTATTTCCTTTCTAACAAAAAAAGAATGAATGAAATCATTAACGAATTACAGCTAAGTACACATTTTGACTTTCATCCCCTCTCCCAAGGGAACCGTGCTGAATTTCGGGATAAAAAGTATCCCATATGTTACTCCATAGTATGAACTTAAATCATGCCGAGTTTCATTTCAATCCATTCAGTAGTTTTTACGTGATGCGCGCACAAACATACAGACAAACAGATAAACAGACAAACAGACAAAATTTTCAAAAATAGCTTTTTTACGTTCTATTACTTATCCCTAACATCCCCCAGTTATTATTTTGCAAAAATCTTCAATGTACAGATACGGCAATTCTACGATTTTATTATATTATGTATAGATAAAAGATCGCGCAGAATTAGATACGGGCATAGGACAAGTTAAAAGTTATTGTCTTGTTACATTACATTTTCTTAGGAAATCATTCATACATTCCGAACACAACTTGTAAGTATTAAATAAAATACATCCTGCGAAATTCCCAAATTGCAAAGTAAGTAACAGGGGACACAGTACACAGATACAACCAGTAGTGAAACTACCTACAAACGTTCGGAACGGCTCACTCACACAAACACGCGCATCGACGAGACCATTTTAGCGGCAGTTACTACTGACATTCACGCGAAAACTCGGTAGGGGTCTCATCAATGCGCATGTTTGTGTGAGTGAGCCGTTTCGAACGTTTGTAGGTAGTTTCAGTACTGGTTGTAATCTGTTTACTGTGCAGGGGAACTATAGTTGCGACATTACAAACGTTCGAACTGAGCCATAAAACGATACGAACATAGGGTTGTAAGGGCTCTCCCTCGCTCTTTATAACATTTTATCGAGTATCGACAAATCCTTTTTTACTGTCACGCACAACACCAGAGTAACATGTTCCAGTTCCATAAAGCCTGTAAGTGCGAGCGAGAAGTCCGATAAAAATGATTTATGACTCAGTTCGTACGTTTGTAATGTCTCAACTATATTTACGATCGCTTGCCTTTTCTTTCACCTTGTGGCATATAATAGATAATTTATATGCATTTTACCAATTATCTAGTTAGGGATCAAACACGTAAACATAGTAGCCATGGCAACGGTAAGTGAGACCGCGTTTATTATCGTGTATGATCGCATAGTAGGTACTGTTGTTTCAGAGAAATGGGGTGAACTTGATCGCGTGTTGGTCTAACCCCAACTGTCCTTGAACTGCTGATGTGGTACAATGTTACACATTTGTTTTCATAACGCCTTCTCATATATGGATAGGCTGACTTCGATTTGTGCTGCGGTAGCCAATTTGTTTGGACGATTCCTAAGAAATGCCATCTGAGACTAGTGTAATTTAATATGGAAATTAGCCTTAAGGAGAAGATCATGATTCGATATCTCCAAGTGACAGATTTACGCAAAGTAAACTTGAAAAACAGTCATGTTTTACCTATGTAGACTTAGCACTTTATCTATTAACTGTTAGTTAATTTTAACCACGTTCAAAGCATTTCTATTGAATTTTGTAGTCTTTAAGAACTTACGCCGTAAAAACATAGGCCCGCAATTCCATATTTCAAGCAAAATCGCTGGAACCATCTAGTTGTGTACTACTTATACGTTCATAAACTTTATTTTCCTGAAATTCTTAATTTCGATTTCAATTGATTATATCGTTTTTCCTCAATTGGTACCTACTTAACTCCAACAGTACATATATCTATTTTTATTCTTATCACAATTTTATCAGTGATAAAAAGAGGAAATCCATCATTCGTATTACTGAAGTGCGCTATAGTTTTTGGAAACATTCGATACACTTTCGTTTAATTCCGCGTAAGAACTGTAATATCCGTGGATGACATCACGTACTTACTACATCGGGTAACAACCGGTAGTATGACCGTCAGACAGCGTGGTACCAACTTTTACTATTAGCTAGCTGATGCCCGCCACTTCGTCCGCGAATAAGTGAATCAAAGATTGAAAGTTAAACCGAATTCACCACACACTTAACAGTCCATATCTTGAAAACTACTGAAGCGATTTTGATGAAACTTGCACTGTTCCCTAAGTTGAAGTAAATGTAAGCCAATAAAGAAAGAATGGCCATAATCTGATTAATAGTTTCGCAGAAATCCGCGGACAAACATACATACATGCACAAATTTTGAACCAAAACATTTTTTTTAGATTATGCATTAGGTACCATTGAATTTAGTGGTATAGGTAAAGGATTCAGTGAAACAGTGTGGTATAGGTAATCAAAGTTACATTCTGCTCTAAAGATCGAAATACGCTCACCCCTCAGATAAACACCAGTTGTCAAAAACTCGAGACATAACATGTTTATGTTGTTTTCCATAATGCAAATTCTTGCTATTTTTTTCGCCAGTCATCTTATTAATTTTCCTTTGGTATATTTATTTTAAGGTTTTTTCCTTAGACTTAATAAAAAAAATGCTATATAGAAAGAACCACGTTATGAAAAATCGTTAAGAAAATTAAACATTATTTACCACGTATATTAAAAGTACCTACTCATGAAAACATAGCAAAACTTAATTAAAATTCGACTGTTAAAACACAGGACTTGTAGTGCCCAGCTCTAACTTCCGTCATCAATATCATGTATGTACATCAAGCAGGCTCAATAAATAAAGGTATAATAATTTTGGAAAGATTCATTGAATTCTAATCATTAAATTTCTTTTTATAATTTAATTGTAATTAAAGAAAATGCTAGCTCAAAGCTGTTTAATATATAATTTGAGTTGTGTATTTTTAGGTGTTTAAGTTGGTCATTACTAGCTGTTAGTAGTTTCTTTACGAACAATTTAGCAGTACAATTTAAATTGTTCCCTTTATTCTGCTCATGTTGAGTCTAAAGCAGGGGTTCCCAAACTTTTTTTCCTCATAGACCACTTTCAAAATTTAGCTAGTTCCGGTGGACCCCCTGTAGCTACATTTCTACCATATTCCCAAAACTCGACAAAAAATGTGAAGGTTAGATCTTACTATGGAAATTTGCATTGCGGCTGAGTTCCAACCACGAATCAATAATTTTCGAAAAAAGTGAGAATTGATTGGTTAATTGATTGTACTTTGAGTGGACGTCAAAAAAGTAAAGTTCTGTAAAGTAAAGTTAAGTACTGAATATGGAATATGCAAGTTTTTACAAGTAACAGTCGCTAAGCTTCAAATATTATCTGCCTACATTGTTAAGTAGATGAAGTCAAGCCAACATTTTAGGTCTTCACTATCGAAAGCAGATACATTTTCGTGGACCCCCGCTTACAACTCGTGAACCCCCATTTTTTTGTCACGCCAACGTAGACCCCCGTTGAGTCTCCCGTGGACCCTTGGGGGTCCACCTGGACCACTTTGGGAACTACTGGTCTAAAGCATCCAGTTTATTTGAATTCAATTTAATTACGAATACCTTCTCTGTATTTACCTCGTCTTTCACAAAAAAAAGTACTTTATCGACACAGTGGAATGCAAACGACTCGTTAGGAATTTCCGTTTTTCTACGACTCGTATTTCTTAATACCATTTGGCAAACGCTTCGTATTTTTCTTCAACATAAATCACAGCGTTTATTGAATCAAAATGTTTACACCGCGCGCGTGTCACGGAGAAAGTATTTCATTGAATCAAGTGTATCTAACTTCTGCAAATGTGCAAAAAAGTTTTTGGCCCGGCTAGCGAATTGTTGGAATACTCGACTCACATAGGACATTTCGTTACCGAAACCGCGTTTCGCGCGTGCGCCGTACGCCCGCCGGTGGTCATACAAAACCAGCCGCGGCCGTGCTAACTGACTCAGTGTGATATCAAACATTCTAGCTACGCGAACGTATATTCGATAGAAACGTTCGCATGACTCATACTGTTATCGAGTAGTGTATTACTGAATTGTCACGCCGCGCCGCGCCTGAAGTTTTTGGGAGTTTTTCAGACTTTTTTGTTTTGACCCCTCGCACGTGCTCGGTTGTGTTCGACAGTTGTGAAAGCAGTCTTCATGTCTCAGCTGGTTCCGTACCACCTCCTCAGCAGCGAACAGGACGACAGTCTCATGTTCGCCACCATGTTCGACTACCAGATGGACGACTACAGTAAACCAAAGGTAAGTTTTAAACATTTTACTGTTGATTTGTTCGTCGTCAGTGTGGATTTTGAACTTCGGGGTCGGCAATACATCCGTGACGCGACTAGTAAACAACTTTCCCAAGTTGAATGCTTCGCTAATATTATTTGCGAGTCGAATTTTGTCGTGTATATTTAGTTCATTCTTTGTTTTTACGTAGTTGCTTTTAAGTATTGGATTTATTTTGAAAGGAATAATTTTGAATTTAACCTTGACATTATGTAACGTCATTCTTAATTCAAAATGTTCCGTGTCGTATCTTTTTCTTATCTACAAGTTATCATATTTGTAAAATTAAATATAATTAATTACATACATATGTAAGTCGTTTCAGACTTTGCCCCTTTTCACTTAACTTTATGCATTACATTACATACCTCATTATGCATTAAAATATGTATAGTCCAACCATAAATGCACCTTATATATTATATTTTATATCAAATTAAATTTAATAAACTAAAACATAATACATAATCCATTATGCAATATCCGAGCCATAATTAACATCAAAAATGTACTTAATTATTGGAATCCCGTTAGTTATAATTTTTACTTTAAATGTTTGAGTGTTTTCATTACTAAATGTTAATTTCATTATGTTCTACATTTTTACATTACCGCAATTATTTTCAATTCTATATTTTTAAACCTGGATCTTTTATTTAATAAAAAGTTCGCCTGGTTGCCAATAGATGGCGTTACATGTCTTGAAATTCGTAAACAGAGCGTTGATAATGATCCCTACCTGATAACATGTAAAAGTTTATTGCGTCATAATTTGAGTCTTCGGTGTTTGGAGCTGTTCAATTTCTTTTAACTTATTTGAATTGCGTCTTTTAAATGAAAATAGTTTGTTATTTTTTGTTTCCAATATACTTACCTATCTACAATCCCTTATAAGTAATTAATAATTTTTGTAACCATTAATTTATACTAAGTTTTAGTCTTCTCCTATTAAAACTTTTTGCAATAAATCTCTACAAGCCACGAGACTTTGGATAGAGTTATTAACTCATCATCTTTAATTGTAAGGGTCATTACAATTAATTAATTAACAAACAAGTATTGGCAGGTGCGAATTTGTTTTGAACGGTACAAAACATAAAAACTAGAGACGTAACATTTCGCGCCAGCCGATGACGTCACGCGATGACGTCACAATCCCCACTCCACACAGCATATTGAGAACTTCTCAGAAGTCTGGCGACTGGGCGAGCTACTTAAATGAATTTATGGCAATCCATATTACATACCTACCACAGTAAAATTCTTAAGGCAGGTTTAACTTCGTTTTGTTTTATAGAATTGGGGTTTCCTTTTTATAATTACGCAGCGTTTTTGTAATAAACACGTTTTTCCTTATACCGCTCTATGATATCGAATTTCACAATAGTTAGTGTGACTTTAATCACGTAGCTTGAAAGGTGTGGGTGATTGTAGTAAAGTTTTAATTGCATCGTTCTATAATTTTTTGCGTTGTTATCATTCTGATGTACGAATATGTAACTATTTTGGTAATCTAATATGTTTGCATCTTTTTTTTGTTGAATGGTGCTTTTTTAAGGTGAAGCCTATCTCAACTAAAGGTATAATTCCCAAACAGGTAGCATTAACTGTAACTTTATCGAAGAACATAAACTACTATTTTTTCCTATTTAGTTCCAAAGTATCTACCCAGTTCCTGTGTTCCATTTACCAATTTATATATCCACTTCTTATAGTGCTAGAGAAGTTTCGTCATTCGTGTGGACACAAAAGTTAATTTTCGAAACAAACTGGCTGTGTCAAAGTCTTTTACAAAGTGCCGTTGAAAACCCCCATTTGTCTATCAAATAATTAATTGGCAATTATTTGATCTAATGTTTTATTAATGTATTGTTCAGCGTCATCGACCACAGGCCTGTTTACTCTTCAAGCACGTTTTGTAGGTACCTAACTACCTAGGTACTAATGCATGAATGAAACATTGAAATCCTTGGGTAAAACCAATCTGGTGCGTAGACCTTAGTCACGTGTTACCTGACCTTTATTATCATCATTATTTTAAAAAGATTCACTTTGTCTAGTGTCTAATCCTCCTTTCTGAAATACTTATATTCTGGGATTAAATAACTATTCTAAAATATCGATTAATAGAAATTTAACAATCCTCTTTTTCGTAATTTAATCTGTCTAACACATCCTCCGCCGTCCTCGGCCATACTTCCTTTTCTACTTAGCCTGTGACTTAATTTTCTATCACTTTGTTATAAAGTTCATATTTAATAGGTTCCATAATTTGAATGTGTTCGATAATTTATTTGGTAGGACCGCGGACAAGAGCAATTTAGCCATTCTTTGTCTCGCCATTTCAACTTAATGCATTGGCCGTTCTAGAGCAACTGATCTTTTAAGATCTGATAAACGAGTCTATCAATTGCGCAAGAGCCCAACCGGACTTGTCGGTAGCGGCGCGCCGGTAGCGATGTTAACCTTTGCGAGGCGAAAACTTCAAGTCCGGCTGACTTGACCTACATCGCGCTTGTGAAATTTCTCCTGCGCCGTATTGCTTCCAAGAACGCACGTCCGTCTGGGATTCCCCACACGCTATGCGCGTGCACAACAAATTGCATTTCAGAGTTTGTAATCAATTATTGCATTACAACAAATGTTGCTCTTAGAACTACGTTAAGATTCGATGATCCTAGATATGTATATAATTTACTTTAAAAACCTTTTTTCTGCTACTTACCCGTGGTACTACTAGACGCGTCGGTAACTCGGTAGTACCACGGGTAGGTAAGTAGCGCTTTTTTCTCCCTTGACTTGTCCAAGAATTATTCTGATAAACACTTTAAAGTGAGGTGATAACTCCAGAATTGCGATGTTACAAAAGAGCCTGAGTGTACCAATTCGTAAGTTCCTATTAAATAGTAACCTGATTATGACATGATTGGACTAACTAGTTGAATCGAGTAGATGGGTTTGGTTGACCGACACCTATTAAACGGCTGCAGCCAATAAAGGCCGGATGTGGACAATTTGTTCTAATTGTAGACAACTTGGAACTGACCACGTGGAAGAGTACTTTGTCAAGAAATTCTCTACTATGTCTTTGAGTGATATTGGCATAATATTTAGTTATTGAGTTTATTGAATAAAAATACTTTTGAATTTAAAAGTTTTTAGAACTTTCAGTCGGAGAAAAAAAAATAGAATCAGAATCTACAAATATAAATACTTTACTCATTTCTGAATTTATACCTACATAGAGGGTAATTAAAACAATTATTCTGGAAAGTAAATATAAATAATAGCAAAATAGGTAGATATTATTTTCTCCGTTTCTTAACGTGTTTAAGACGATGCCAATCTTTGACCTTGTCAAGCCTTCACGCCTCTTGAGCACACGATTAATAAAAGTATGCCATCATAAGATTACCATAATTATTATGTAGTAAGTAAATAATCTTTATTGTGTATGTGAGTTCCTAGAAATCTTCGTGAGTCATCGACGACTTAAGTCGGAAGTAGGTATCATGCGATACCTTCTGTGGATTTTGGTTTTTATTGAACAATTAGTTATACAAGCACTAAAATATAGATTTATTTCTTTTGTTTCTTTAATATTTTATTAACCTAAAGATTTTCGTTACTCCTAATATCTGTTACATACATAGATACACACATATTGGGTATCTAGCTATCTAGGTACTGCCTAGCTACTGTTATATTCACTCTTAGGACTTTTGAAATTTGGAAGAAAAAGTCTCGGTCCAATAAAACTGTGCATTATTTGTCAGTAAGTTAAGGCACTGTTTCATAGGCATAGAAGTAGTTTTTCAGTTAGCAGCTAAAAAAACTGAGGGAGAGAGTAAGAGAGATCGAAATATTTTGAATAATAAAACTGGCAAGCCAGGGCGAAGCCGCGCACAACAAAATATTTAAATAGTGGCTCGAAAGTGGTAGCAGCGGTGGAAGCGCCATAAACTTAAGTCGTCATTTAAATAGTTGCACAAGTCGTAACAATAAAGGTCGGGATTGACTTCTTTATTGCCTCCGTCGAAGATAACTTGACCAATGTTATCCATTTTGGTCCATTACATAAAGTGTTGTCCATTGTCTCCCGTACAGATTTCTCTGTTTTCTTTACAAGTTACAGCCCGTAAGGCCCTTACAAATCTTAAGTGATTGTAGACCGCTAAAAGCTCTTTGTTATTATTAGAGAAACTACTTGGCCGAGTCTGTTGTCCGGCAGTGGTAATTTCCGAGTGAATACTTAATACCTACTACTTTTACTTCATGCTTAGTTGAAACCAAAAGACGGCCTGAATAAAGAAAGGATTAATTATTTCATTTTAATTAGTTCTCGAAGAAGTCTGTGGTATTTTCCACTCATTATACTTTATTCGGTGTGAATTAAACCCTTGGTATTTTAATTTAAAAATTGCCTAAAGAGTTCGATAGAATGCACCTTTTCTTTACTTGAAAAATATCTGTCTCACTCAGTATATCATGTTCCATAAACATGAGTTTGGAAATAAATAATTTATTCTAACGGAAAAAATATAGTAATTAGTCGCAGTAAGAGTAGAGTTAAATAGTTTGTTAATCGTCTCATTAGTCTTTTTTTTTTGAAGGAGTGCCTTCATATAGGCCCTTTTAACATTTCAAACATTGTCTGTACAAATGGGAAATTATTTACGGTCGTAACTCAGCTCTCACGGTGTCAGGCTTTGTTGGCCACCAGACACTGTGTGACCGCGCCTGCCGTGTCAACTAATAACACCACCCACGTTGATTTGACGTGTTAGTCGTCTTTACATTTGTCCATTTTTACAGGTTTTATCTCGACATTTAAAAGTTATACGTTTACGTGAAACGTTGATGCGTTCCCACTTGGCAGCGTCTCACTTACAGGGCACGACCCAAAAAATCAACGCAGCTACCGAATGTGCTCAAATGCTGCGCCATACAGTATGGCATATACAGTATGGTAAAAACGTTGTCCTTGCAATTTAATGAGTATGGCCCATACTCATTAATTTGCAAGGACAACGTTTTTGTTTGAGATCCTGGACCCGTTCATCAGACAATGTCGTGTCTCAGAAATTGGTCCACGCATCAGGTGACCCAAGAGCTGACTCTAAGCTAGCCCAACGGCTATGCCTAGAAATACAGAGATAGCAATAGCGTCAGTGTCCTGGGCATCGTGCCGATAAACGATCAATTGGACGGTGTATATTTTTATTAAATGCTTTTTGTGAATATTTAGACTATTTTTAATAATAGTTTGGTTTTTATAGTAGATACATATAAAAAAATTAATATTTGATAGTGTGATAGATTATGACTTCAGTACTTATCTACTAAAAAAAGTCATCATCTATGAGTTGACAAAATATAATTTTCCTTCCACGACAAAGTTACTCTGTCACCTTATGTTATTAAAAATCCTTTTAATGAATTATGACAATCCTTTAGTTGGACATTACTCTAAATTAAATTCTGCGCTTTTTGCAACACTCCTTAATCCTTATAAGCCTAACTTAATTAATGAGTTTTCTACGAGTGTCTAGTTAGATACATTGTAAAATTAACTTTTGTATCGCTATAATGCTTATTGATATTATTGTTCGCGAAGGAATGTTTCTAGGATATAAAAGAATGTTCTCACAATACGTTTATGTAAGTACTATGCCACGATATAGGTTATCCGTTTTTGTTATTAGTCACTTGACTTTGCGGTGTGTATTAAATAGCATAATAGTAGATATTATTTAATAATACAAACAAAACACTCAGAGATAAAAATGATAAAGCATTCCTTGAATTTCGTATTCAGATAACAAAGACAGAGCATTAAAATCATTTTACGTTCAGAAGGTCAATTCGTGTTTGATTGATGCTCCCGGTTTCGTGCATTTTAGTCACGCCCGCTTCCCAGCGGTCAAGCAGACGCAAATGGAATTTAAAATACCCGTACAGTACTACGATATTTGACTTATAGTTTACTATTCCATGAATTCTTTGTCTATTGCTAATTTTCAACTTCTACCATTGTCTGGATCGAGTGTCGGCGCTTTCGGATCTTTTATTTATTTTCTTTTTTATATTTCACAATAAAGATGTCACGGGGCGGTACCGCAAATATTTGTAAAGTTGACAGGCTTTAACGGGACGCCATTGAAATTTCAACAATTGCCTCCTAAGATTTTGGTAAGTCCGTTAAAGGTACCTGGTGAACGATTGGGTATCGAAACTCGAGTGACTCATAGAGCTGGCATGTGAGGCATTTGCCGGACGTACGAAACATGCAGCAGACAACTACTGATCTTACGACATTAATTATAATACCTACAAATATTGGAAAGTTGTGACCAAAAAAAATTTTTTTTTGTTGCAACAAAGGATTCCTCGTAACGGGTCGCGGACTCGGTTTTCTTTGTTGCACAAAGCAATAACAATTACGTCACAAATAATAAGCATGTACCGATATTTACAACAGCTGCTAAGTCCTTGTTCCGATTATGGTCATGAATCGTGCTTACGGCTCCGCAGATTACTGACATTTTCCACGTTTCCGCCTTGACTGCCTTATTAAAGGATGTCATACTTGCTGCGAGCGCACGTGCGTTTCATTATTGCTATTAAGTTCTATTATATTGTATTTGGTTTTAATAGATTTCTACGTAGGCCTCATAAGGTGCACAATGGAATATTGCTATAATGTGCTAGAAAGACTACGCACGCTTGTCATATTATGTATGTCTTCTAAGGGCTACTGATACTTTACATTCTTTCTTAACTGCGCAAGTAAAATTTCTGTTGCAGTCTTGGAACAATGGTCTACAGGAATATTAACTATTCAAATACAAATTAAAATGTCTAGTTTTTATAGCATCGGTAACTTACTGCGTTGTAAATTGTACAAACAATATCCTATCTACGCTTTACTTTTAAAACGTGTTTTTGACATGTACATATTTAATAGAAAGATAACATATTATATGGATTTAATGTACCTATAGTAGTATATCCATTTATCCTGAGATCTTATATTAGAAGATGAATTTATAATATTTATCAGTTCCGTGATCTGTTTTGTGGTATGTGATCACAAATCAGATTCCATCGGGATCAGATCACATTGAATAAAGATCGCTCCCGCCTACAACAAAAATTGTGATAGACGGCACAATAAGCGCACTTCCAATACCGACGCCATTATTTAATGAACCCTCGTCAGATGAAAAGGTCAAATTATTTGAAAAGATTAATCTCGTAATTTATGTGGGCCTAATGCGTCTCGCCAGATTTCTCGGCTGACGGACTGCGTTGTATGACATTGGTCTCCTGTACCACAAAAGATACATTATTACGAGTTTTTTGTGTCCGACCCAGAAATCTGTCTTGCATTATATTTCAAATATTGTGATGCCTCTTGATTGGGTCATTGTGGGTAGCGCTACAAGGTTCGCCTTGATCAAGCCTTGCATTAAATTACTTCAAAGGCATGTATAACAAATTGTCGGGTTCGCATAATTTGCGCGGATGTACCAGCTCGAGAGTAATGCACTCGTAAAGGTTTACGAGTGTGGCTGCGTTTCAACGTCAATGTTATTTAAATCATTTTTTAAGATTCCCCTCCGCCATCATTCCCGAGTAAGTTTACATCGCCGGTTTTATTGACATACGATAATTCAAACTTTTACGACATTCCGTTGAATTCATACGAATATATCGTAGCTTCGGCGCAGTTTATGTTATGTTTTTGTTCATTATTTAGAAGAATTGCGCGCGAATCGGTCAGTACCAAGGTCGTTTTAGTCTGAACACGTTTATTTAGTATCAGATATGCATATCGACCATTTTATGTAGACGTACACACATTAAGTAGGTACTATATATTTAGAGTGAGATTAACGACTTCTAAACTGATATTTAATATGAGTACCTACACTGGTAATATTTGCTGCAATTCCTCGAAACCAATTTCGCATTTACTCCTACGCAAACATAATTTTTGTAAGGTCAGACGACTTAAGTTCTTTTGATCTTGATTGAAAACCATTTCAACTTCGAGTGACAACTCAATTTGCTTAACTTATTTTTTTGTTAGATTTCAGTCTACCGAATATAATTTGTTATTAGTTATTAAACGTACCACTTAATTATGTTGCATTGTACGCTTTTGCAGCCGTTTCTAAGTGTGTGTTTTTTGTGTATCAGAACTCAGGTTCTGATTCATTTAGGCTGGCACATTATTCAAGTTTTTTTTTATTATGTTCTTGTGTTTTATTATGTCACGCTGCACTGAACACTTGTGTTCTATAAAATTTCATTATATTCTATCCTCAGTGTATCTCTGTCTGTTTCCCATTTGCGGTCGATCGGATCTTTCCTACTCCGTATGGATGCAGTATCTATCTATACAAATAACATTCAAGTGTCTGTTTGTCATTTAGAAATAACCGTTCTTATTAAGCTAATATCTGTACCTAAACGTATCTTTACGTTTTTAAAGTTTTTTCAGACTATCTGTCTTTTTGTCCGGGCTATAGGTACTTCGGAACGGCTGAACCGATTATGAGTGGACTTTTACAAGCACGTAGAGGATTATAGTATTAATATAGAATTTTTTTTAGACGATCTAGGGAAATTTTTTGAAAGGGCAGAGCGAAGGGTTTCTGCGGGAAAAATATAAATCCACGCGGACGACTTCACGGGCAAAAGCTGGTTTGTAAATAAAATTGTAGAACATTCAAGGTTCTGTTCTGTTGATGCTGGTAGAAGGTCTTCTTTGAAATGGAAATCAAATTTTCAAGTTTTAGTTCAATGTCGGTTGCAAGTTTTGATGTCCTTATCAACAGCTAACATATTGTGGTCGATTTACCTGGTCTACATTTTGAGCTCCTAACCACAAACATTTCGGGTTGTTTATTTTGCCATTTAGTGGTCAATTATCCTATATCATGCTGAGGTTTTGCTGTTTCAAGTACATAAACATTAGATTTCAACACTTCAGAGGTAGGTGGTCAATGTTAGCGGCTGCCCGCGCTCAACATGTCTGCACTAATTTAATTATTCCGTTTATGCGGTGAACGGATAGCGTGCATACTGAATTTCTGTTCGCCCGATGTAGTTCGGCCCAATTAGGAGGACACTAAAAAGGTTCTGCGTTCGTTTGCGCCTCATTGTTCTCATCGGTATCTGGGCTGGCGGCTGACGGCTGGCTGTGTCGCAATCGACGCTGTTTCCTCGTCTTTTTAAGGAGTCGAAAGCCGTCGATTCCGCGGCGAGGCGCCTCTCGCTGCGATGCAATTGTGAAATTGTGCGACGCGTGGGTGCGGTGCATGTTGCGTCGCGCGGGGGCCCGTCTGGTGGCGGTGGCGGCGGTGCTAGGGGCGGCGGTGGTGTGTTGCACCGGCTCGGCGCCGAGTGGGGCGTAGGCGTCGCCGGGGGGCGTCGCGCCAGGCTTATCAGACGGCGGCGGGGCCGGCGCGCGAGCCTCACTGCACGCTCCACCGCTGACCGCGCTCCTCGCGTCGAACACGCTCACTGCCACCGGTTTTAGATAACAAAAACCTTTGTCCAGTCGAAGCATAATATTTACACTGCGCGTCCCCTGCGCCGCGCCGCGTACTCTCCGAGGGGTTTTCCTTTTCCGACGTCGCGTCGCCCGACATCTGTCAGCGGTTTGTTTTCGTTGCGCGCACGCGTATCGCGCCTGTTGTGACGAGTTGCGACAAGTTTCGAAGGTATCCCGACGAAAACACGAGTACTACCTACCTGAATAGTTGTTTGTGAAGTGTGTTACTTGGATTGCAAATTGCGGCTGCTGGAATTTGGTAAGTGGGTTTTCTGTCGACATAGGTAGATACATAATTGTTTGTAATTACGTGTCAAGTGGTGTCATTAAAGTTCATTACACTTAGTGCGCAGATTAGGTACCTATATGTTAAGAATTTATTAGTTATTAAATTCGAAACCGCGATTTTGTCATTACAACTGATTGCATCATGTCCCTACATCTGAAACTTTGGACAAATACGCCTTGCGATTTGATTTTCGGCGGAGATCATAATATGCAAATGTGTATTTTTTGTGTACGACATTGTGTTTTGCACTGCGCGCGATCTGCTGCGGGCGGTGCGCGCGGGCGCATGTGACGCCGCGACGCCGCGCGCGCCCCGTGTCATCGCTCGCGGTCAGTTGAACGAACCCTCGGCGACGTCAACCTTGCCATAATCGCGATTATTTGCATCACCATTGTGCCAACTGAGGCCTGTGAGCCTCGTTTGTCGCTCTGACTAGATGGATGAGCGCCTTGTGTCTAAGAATTGAACGTCCAAATTGAAAGCATTAATAGGCTTCAGGTGCCGCTGTGTCTGAAAGTATAACCAAATTACCAACATCATTACATTTGTGAGTGAACATAATAAAGGTGTTTAGTAACATTTGAATCTCTCTCTCTCTCTCTCTCTCGAGTCGTATTCTTCACTTCTGAAGGTCATTCCTCATTTTCATTTCTGAGGGTAGTGACTCCGTTCCATTAATTTCATAATGGTAGAGACTTTCTTGAGATATACAATATGGTGGGCTCTCAGATATGACTGGAATAAAGTTAAAAGTACGGAATTTGGAGTCTTAGGTTTTAAGTTTTCACGATTATTGTTATATGTTAGAGTAGGGACCGACGACGTCCCTCCAAGGACCTCCACACTGTAGGTCATCCATCCAATCACCGACTTGGGTCAGCGTTGCTTAACCTGTGCAATCGCCTGATATGCACCATCGCAACTGGGCCACACGTCATTTGAATAGAGTACTTAATATTTTTTCGCGGTCAGTTGAACGAACCCACTGCGCCAACTGTTTACTGAGGCCTCATTTGTCTCTCTAGGTACACATCGATGCTAGGTACACAGATAAGCACTAATCACTATCTTAGATCAATAGTCAATACCCGCATAACGAATATTAGGTTGAGGCTATACTGAGCTATATGAGCTTTGACTGTAGTTTCCTTCATTTTTCGCGGTCAGTTGTGTGCCAGTTAGGGTTTTCTCTCTAGATGAATTATTGACCTTACCACTTGTATTACTATTTGTATTACACATGTTACTGTCGCTTTGACTAAAACTATTCCTATTTGTTATATTGTATTATTATTTGTTATATTTGTTAGGTATATATGTTAATTTATTCTTTTCATGTTGTTTTTTTTTCCTAAAACTAAAAATTTTCCTAATACGTTCCGTTGAGTTATTGAGGTGCGGTTTGCACATTGCGGTATCGTATGATATACCTGAAGCTGTGATAGCCTAGTGGTTAGGACGACCGACTTCTAATCGGAGGTCGTGGGTTCGATCCCGGGCACGCACCTCTAACTTTTCGGAGTTATGTGCGTTTTAAGTATTTAAATATCACTTGCTTTAACGGTGAAGGAAAACATCGCGAGGAAACCTGCATGCCTGAGAGTTCTCCATAACGTTCTCAAAGGTGTGTGAAGTCTGCCAATCCGCTTGGCCAGCGTGGTAGACTATGGCCAAAACCCTTCTCACTCTGAGAGGAGACCCGTGCTCTGTAGTGAGCCGGTAATGGGTTGATCATGATGATGATATACCTACCTACCTACCTTATGAAGTTATGAGGGAATAACCCATGGTTAGATACAGGATACTATTTATTTACTTTTTGTTATCCTTCTGGGAAAATATTTTTACAAACTTAAACTTATGTATAAAAAATAGACTATTGTTTCAAAACCTTAAAAGTACCTACCTACCTATAATAAAAACTTATGATTTTCGGAAAGCACATATAAAAGTAGATATAGGGATATCTACTCATGTGACTCTAGTAGTAATTTATCGATGTATTTCAAAGTATGTCACTATTCATGTAAGTAACTACAGCCAAAACACTGTCATATCTTATCTAGGTATTTGTTTCCAGATTTTCCTTTTAGGTAGGGCTGCAATGTAATCTTCAAGTCTACAATAACAACTAATTAGTAGATAGTGTCGAGATAATCGATAAAAATATTCCAATGAAGGCAATTAACTAATGAGCGAGTTAGGTAATACCCATTACTGAACTGCACCTATTTAATAATAATTGGATATGTAGTATTTTCTAGAAATTTTTTGACGACCTCCTCGGTTCAGTGGCGAGCGTTACAGGAGTTCCCGGGTTCGATTCTCGGCAAGTGCGATTTGGGAATCTATAATTTCTCAATTATTTCTGGTCTGGGAGGCTTCGGCCGTGGTTAATTACCATTACGACGTCCTAAATACATTTTCGAATTTATGATACATATTTTAATATGGATTTGTGAATTATTACTATCACAAAATAACCCTGTCATCTTTTAGATCCACAAAGACGTCCGTTAACCGTTTCTGTTACAGTTACAACTTTCCATTATTAGGTAGGTACTTCTTACATCTTACAATACATATTACTTTTCTTTCAATCTCGATTGATAAATACAATAAATATTATTAGATAAGATTACACGTTATAGTATACGTACCTCGTATTAACAAACAACGGACTTCGAGTATGCTCTTGCTATGTAGGGTACTCTGAATGATAACAACAAGGACTTTAAAATTCCGGGTTGTAGCTGTTGTGTTCAAATAGAACGAGCTGCATATAATACCCCTTCCCGATAGCGATAGAGTAAGAGATGCTAAACATTTTATTAGAATACTAGCTGATGCCAGCGACTTCGTCCGCTTGGATTCTTATAAATCTCATCCCCTATTTCCTGAAACACGTATTTCTTTATTTTTAACTGACAATACAAATGCTGATTTTCATTGATATAACTTTAAAAATGACGGACTTTCTTACAAACTTTTATCCCCTATTTAACCCACTTGGGGGTAGAATTTCCAAAATTCCAGAAACACGTAATTCTTTATGTTTAACCGATAATACAAATACCAATTTTCATGGATATAACTTGAAAAATGATGGACTTTCATACAAACTTTCATCCCCTATTTAACCCCCTTAGGGGTGAAATTTGCAATAATCCTTTCTTAGTGTGCGCCTACGTCATAAAATGAAGCTGCTGTGAAAATGTCAAGTTTCTAGCTTCAGTGGTTTAGGCTGTGCGTTGAAGATGATCAGTCAGTCAGGACAAGCTTCTTTATATTATTATAGATTAGAATATTTCAAATTATAGGGTAAATCTAGGTGTTACTAGCCGCTATTAGTTATTGGCCACCATTTACTACATTTGCATGAAATAAGACTTACGTTCACATAATGCCATCTATGATCATGAATTAACATTACCTTATCTTTAAGTTTTCATATTAGTTCACAATTTTTGCCGTCGAGAAACTAGCGCCAAAATTGTCGGTTATTTTTCAACACTCGGCGTGCTTGTTTCGACCCGAATGGTCAATTGTTAAGAAAATTTTAACGTAACTGTTGGTGGAAAAATTGATTTTTAAGTGTTTTAACATTGCAAACGTTTACGAATTGTGACGGTTCAATCGGACTAATGGTAAGGAACAATAACTCAAAGCTTTATTTTATTAAATTCTATTGTAAACTGAGATTGAATGGGTGGCCAGTAACTAGTTGTGTATTCAGCACGATTTTTATTTACTGGCCGGCTATGCCAGTAACTAGATTTATACCAAACATTCGTGTATCCTCAAAAATGAGTCGTATTCACTACCATCATAAAGTCACAAATGCGATGTAAAAAAATCACTCTATTTAACCCACACTTTTCAGTAACTGGCATAGGTGGCCAGTAGTGTGGCCAGTAATTAATCGCTTTTATTTCTCTTATTCAGGTAGTGGTAAAATGTCCAAAAGAAGGCAGTATGCAAAACAAGCAATGGACGATGCGCTCAATTTCATTAAAAATGACGAGGGCTCCATTAGACAGGCGGCAAAAAAGTTTAACGTGCCAAGAAGTAGCCTACAATTTAAAATTAAGAACCCCGACACAAAATTTAAGTCTGGACCGGATCCAGTGCTTACTGAAGCTGAAGAAAATAGTCTGTGTAACTTCATTATACAGATGTCAAAACGTGGATTTCCAAGAAAAAAAGAGGACATTCAATTATGTGTCCAAGATTTTCTGCGGGAGAATCCGAGACCCAATCCCTTTCGTAATGACAAACCCGGAGAAGTTTGGTTTAAAGCTTTCTTAAAACGTCATCCTAATATCTCGATTCGAACATCAGAAGGAGTGACAAACGCAAGCTCATGTGTTTCAGAAACGGATATCAGAAAATGGTTCCGGGAAATACAACAATATATTGACGACGAAGGCTTAGAGAAAGCAATTCGAGAACCAGCACGTGTTTTTAATGCAGACGAAACAGGGTTCAATATTTGCCCAAAAACTGGAAAAGTGCTTGCCGAAAAGGGGTGTAAAAACGTTTATCAAATTGAAAAAGCTTCAGCAAAAGAAAACATTACGGTTTTGTTCACATTTTCGGCTGCCGGAAAAGTCTGCAATCCTATGGTTATTTACCCTTATAAAAGAATCCCCGACAGAGTCTCAATGAGTGTGCCATCTGGTTGGGGAATAGGTCGAAGTGAATCAGGTTGGATGACGGCCGACGTATTTTACGACTACATCGCCAACTGTTTTTATAAACAATTAATTGATGACAATATTCCGTTTCCGGTAATATTATTTGTGGACGGCCACAAAACCCATCTAACCATCCAAGTGTCAGAACTGTGCCGGAGCAAAGGAATACATTTAATTGCGCTATACCCAAATGCGACGCGTATATTACAGCCTGCAGATGTTGCTGCCTTTCGTCCCATAAAGATCGGATGGAAAAAGGCACTTCGAGAGTGGTATGCTGCAAACAACTACCAAAAAAGTTTGACGAAAGAGACCTTTGCTCCATTATTAAAAACAGTCGTGGACTCGTTTGCTAAAAAAGACACATTGATTAATGGATTTAGAGTGACAGGCTTGCACCCCTTTGAGCCAAATAATGTGGATTACAGTAAATGCATTCCGTCGGAAAAACAACCCGAAAATCTGACATCTGAAACAAGTATCAACCCTGAGAAAAACACCATTTTAACTTATTCAGATTTTTGTGACATTGTGGGTGAATCAATTCTGTTAAAATGTCACACGGCCACGACTTCTTCCCTACAAGATGAAAATTTCAACGCGATTTATAAGCTCTGGCAAAAATTTAATGACTGTTCATATTCAATTAATTCACCAAATTTGTTCAACGAAGCTGACTATGAAAGATATCAGCCCATAATCGAAAACTTGTCCGAAAATGATCTGACGTTAATTGAAGATTGTGACAAGCTTGAATTTGACGGATCACGTATAATTCTTGACGAGTGCACTGGTGAGATAATAGACATACATACAAAAGGGGAAGTCGACGAAGGAAGGAAAGAAATAAAAGAAAATAAACAATGTATTAACCTACAAACACCAATGGATCCTACTCCAGAATTAGATGCACAAATATCGGAAAATTCAGCAAGAAATTTCAGCCCTCAACCAAGTACATCAAAACAAATAGACTCGAATAAAAAAATTCAAATTATCTCAAATGTATCTATGACTGAGTTTCTAAAAAAAGGCCTTCCACTTTCACCCAAACGACAAGGCAGGCGTCAATCAGAAAGATTACCTTTTGCATTGACGTCTGATCAGTACGTAGGAATGATTAAAGCTAAGCAATTACAAAAAGAAGAAAAAGAGGCCGCGAAACTGGAACGAAAGAGGTTACGAGAAAATAAAAAAATCGAAAAAGAAAATAGTGGACCTAAGAAGAAACCAAAGAAATGTATGGACGAAGCTGAAAAAGTTAAAACAAAAAGACTAAAAGGTCAAATTAGCCAAACCAAAGATCGACAAACCAAGATCCAGACAAACAGACACATTAGTATTGTTTGCTGTGACTTATGTTTAAGTCCAATTACAAGAAGAATTGTTACGTGCAGCCAATGCAATAAAAACTATCATTTTAATTGTATACCATCATCTCATCGAATGCATATCCCTGATGATGATGATGCATTTTTATGCCATTTGTGCTATAAAGTAAGCAACAGCGACTCATCTGACAATGACGCTAATGATATTTTTGATCTCATCGCACAACCAAGAGATCAGTAATGGCGATCGATAAGCTGCGACGACTTCAAATTGTTTGTGATCTCAATGTTAAAAAATATTTAAGTGTCAGTGTTGATTAATTAGGTGTTTCTAATGATAAATGATAGTTTATAGTGTATTAGTTTATGCAGAGGTATAAAACGATTGATTCATGAAAGTTTAAAGGTATTTTTATAAGTTTATAAGACGTGGCTAGTAACTAATTTCGAAATGGCCAATTTCTGAATTTGAGTGGCTAGTAACTACTAAAATGTGATTGTTTTTTAATATATTAAAATAATATTACTATTATTAGTTTTATTTTGGTTTTTACTCCAATAATACTTGAATGAATATATGCAAAGTAATTAATATGTTAGAATATTTACATACATTCATTTGTGGTAAAACTACACTAAAATGAAGTGGCCAGTGCACTAAAGTGGCTAGTTATTAATAGGTTTACCCTAATATAGAATATTTCAAATTAGAATATTTCGAATTAGAATTAGAATATTACAAAAAATAAGTTGGCACTTCAAAGCCAACATAATACAAAATCTTTGAAACCATAAACTGCACACTTTTTGCAACTTGCATAGTAAGGAAGAAGCTAATAAAGGGAAAAAAATCTTGGAAAAAGGGGGAAAAAGTTGTCTGAAAATTAATCCAAGGCTTTTCTTGTAAAGTTGCGATATAACAAGAACAACGTTCCTTGTTATTTACTTCATCTGATTATATGTAAGTATTTTATTCATGGGAAATGTTACAGGTTCTTAGACTAAGTATAATGTTTATCTATTGCTAACCATAGATCTAAATCAATACGTCTCAAAAACATGTTCGTTATTTCGCTCCAACAGTGTTGTAGTGTTCCGTACCTTCATCGTAAATAGATGCCGATATCTATCACTATCGGGTTCCTTGTTAACCAACTACCTCCCTACACATAGGAACTTTTAGAAGCTATCCCTATTAGAATGTACGAATTGAAATGAAAAGAAAATATAGTGGCTGAGAGTTTTAAGAATATCTGTGTCACAAAAAATTTACAACATAGGTACCTACTCGTATAACGTCAGATTAAAGTGGGTTTGGTATTAGATTTTTATTTTATTTTAATGCAACTGATGGAAACTAACAGGATGCAATAATATAATTCTATAATAATTACTCATTGATATTCATTAAGCATTAATACCTTGTTGTTTTTTTTTTTAGTATTATAATAGAAGAAAAACTGAAAAGAAGAAAAACTAACTTAAACTTTGATACTTTCAAGGTCACGTAAATAGTAGGTATAAGGAAAATTTTAGGATTAGGTATCGAAAACATTCCAAAATGGATATTATGACAAGTATAAATTAAAAATTTAAAAAACCCCCGACATTCGCCATTTTGTGGAGGCGGCCGTCTTGGATTTGCATAGTGCTATTCTACTAGTCAAGCCCTTTCATTTGATACCCATATTGAGGGTGTTGTGATAAAATATGTAATCCGCCATTTTGTAGCGGCTGCCATCTTGGTCCGATTTTCATTAAACATAGCTAAGAACACTCTCGACTAATTCACCTTTCAAACAAAAAAAACCGCATTCAAATCGGTCCACCCGTTTGAGCGCCACAGGGGAACAGACAGACACACACACACACACACACACACACACACACAGACACGTCAAACTTATAACACCCCGTCGTTTTTTCGTCGGGGGTTAATAAATATATTTTTGTCGCCCATACCCACCAATATCTAAATACATGGCGATTTATTTACAAAACTTTTCTATACATGATAATTATAACATTGGTCTCTTTTCACGCTCTCTATAAAAGTTTCAAAGCTTTTCTTACAAAGTTTTTTAACGTATAAAATTCTGTATGCGGGCTTATTGTGCGTGCATTAAACATGTTCCAAGTTAGTATCGTTAACGTCTTGCCTTGACGACGCTATAAAGGGGATCTTTTTAATTTTTATAGGCAGTCATAATAAAAGTAGAGCGATGGAGTTATATTTTGGTCTCGTACGTACTTTATAAAAATTATCTTGGAGTAACATACAACTATCGAGTTGTATAATTATATACAATATATATATACTTATATACATTTAATATTTTCTTTTTTTTAATTGTATAACTTTATGGCGCCTACGTTATCATAAATTTTGGACAATAGAGTCACGAGTCCCGTTATTTATTTTTTTAACTTTTGCTTTTAGTGCAGTAATTCCTATCGTAATTCAGATTTTAGTTAATGAATTGTGCTTATTAAAAAAAATTGTGGCATTAATTATTAGTTGTCGTCGTCGCGTCGCGTCAATCTAAAGAAGTCCACTGCTGGACATAGGTTTCTTGCAAGGATCGCCACAGAACACAATTGTATGCCGTTTGCAATTAGTTGCACCATTATAAAAATAGGTACAGAAAAATAAATAAATATAAAATTGTTTTCAAACGTATTCAAAGCTGTGTTCAAAGCTCCACTCAAAGGTAAAAACAATGCATATAGATAAAGCTATACAATATACATACAGAAATATATACCAATACCTAAATTATCATTGTTAAGTTTAAGAAGGTAAATAATATTATTTGATCCAAAACTTGTACGTTTTTCCTTATTTTGTTAGCTCGGCCAAAGATGTCATTGAACGTATTTTGTAGTCGATAAATAGTGGTGCAAATTGAGTAGGTAGATATACCAATTTAATTAAAATAAATCGATAATAAACTCAAACCACTTCAAACCGTCATTTTCCGTAGAGAACATTGGCAAAACGGTGACACTTTTAAAAGCTTTTTAATCTTCCATCCATTTACGAACTTATAAAATATTTGAAAAATATGCACATAAAGTCTCGGCCAAATATGAAGCATCTCATAGTGCTTCTTAAAATAATATAAATGTCTGTTTTTTGACATATTTTGCTGTCTGGACAAAAAACCAAGTGTCTTAACTTTTAGGTAGTAGGTAGATACCTATGTAATTCGGGACTCGGGAGTTGTTTCACTTGCGCTTTCTACAATAATTATATTTAATACTGAATATTGAACATGTAAAGATAATTTCGTTATAATATTATTGTATTATTTGTAGGAGAATATTATTATGTTCTGCCCAAGATCCTTGGTCTCTTGGGCAGCGTGCCAATCTTCGCGTTTGTTGTGTACCTACTTGTCGAGTATCTTTCATCGCACAAATGATCATTATAATGCGTTATTATTATCAACGCAAAGGTATTAGATAAATTCTATTGAAACTCTCCCAATATTTCATTCCAATTTCCAACTAACGTCAGCTGAAAAGTTTATTTTTATGCATTCACAAAATGTGTTTTCATGAGATGTAAATGTCCAAGGACTAAATGTACTTAATTAAGTAACTAACAAACAGTTAAAGGACATCGAGGGATTTATTTTTGCTTGGGGGAGTTCCTGAGTGTAAAGTCCCGCGTAATAATTAGTGATCGCAGTCGTAACTTTTCGTAATCTTATCGTTTTCATTACAAAATTTTCTTTAACAGGTATTTAGAGATTGATAATAATTGCAATTTTGTCTATTGGGTTAAAAATAAATAAGAAGAGCCTTAAATCAATTTCAGTTCAATTTTGTTCACTTAACGTGAATAAGTGTGCTACGGCGACTTTTCATAATCTTATCGTTTTCATTATAAAATATCATGTAGGTACCTACCTACTTATGTTATAAAATTTTCTTTAACAGGTAGGTACTTAGAGATTGATAATAATTGCAATTTTATCTGGGTTAAAAATAAATAAGAAGAGCCTTAAATCATTTTGTTCACTTAACGTAAATAAGTGTGCTACATGATGATTATTTAGTTAACTCTTTTTTATTTATAGTAGATTTTACTTTAACTGAGTAATAATAGTAAATGTGTAATATAGTATAATAGTATAATAGTTATTTATGTCATTATACTATGGTTTGTTATTTATATTATGGTTGGGGAAATTTATAGGTTTTCCTTAATTCCTTCATAAATAAATGGTATAACAAAATGGCATTTTCCTCCACTACTTAGATACTTATTCGGTTTTAAATTAGTAAAAATATACAAATGCGTAGAATATTATATTATAATTAATAGTAGTAATAGGTAAGTAGTTAGTTGTTTGATAAATGCAGCGAATTGTATTTTCCACTAAATTACCTACCTACTCCGCACTGACTCTGAGATAATATTTTGTACAAACATACAAAATCGTCTGCAAAGTATCGATATTACACGTAAAGGGCGTCAACGGCTGGATTTCCAGGTTCTAACAGAATTTGTTGCTTACTCTCTTAGTACTTACTTCAATGCGACCCGACCAGAGAAAGATCGGGCGCAAGACCGCTTTATGTGCTCTCCGAGGTAATACAGAGGTAGAATAGAATAGAATATTAAGTTCATGAGGATTTCATGGAACGCAGCTGAACAAACTAGCCATTAGACACCTTTAATACCACCACTACAGCCTTTTAACGTCCCACTGCTGGACACAGCCCTCCTCATAGGAAAGAGGGGAGAGGGATTTAAAGTTTAGATCCGCCACGCTACTCGCCACGTTTGCGGGCTTTAACGACTATTGTCACAATATTATGATAGTGATAATAACCGGGACCGACAGCTTAACGTGCTCTCCTAGGCACGGGGGTGAAACACCGCTAACTGCCAACTCCCAGTTGGTACTGAGATTTTCTTGACAGAAAAACCCAATATCTAACAATTATTTGCCCGACCCGGGAATTGAACCTGGGACCTCATGATCCGCAGTCAAATACGCTAACCACTAGACCAACGCGGCAGTTTAATACGTATAGATGTAGCGATTGTAAAATATGAAGCGATAAGTGCAAGTGTTTGTGTACGATTTCGTGGAAGGGCTACGATAAGGCGGGTGTTGGCAGACGTTTCGGACGGCCGGCAATCTGCCGCGATAACGGCCGTGTCCTGCCCTGCTTCAGCCTTATCCGTGTTTTGCCTGGCTTGTTGTTATCTGTCACTATTATGCCGAATAGGATAAATTGTTTTGTGATTGAAATGTACACATTCTTGCTCGTAATTCGGTTATATTGCATTATGCACGAATCCTGACATTGACAGGTTTTAAGTCCGCGTGGATTTAGACGTTTTAAAAATCGCGCTTTGATTTAAGTCTATCTTCGAGATGCAAGCTGTTCTTGCATCTCAGAGTCAGAAATCATCTGTGTCCTTGAAAATGTAAAACCTATGTCCCTAATATGAAAAGTCATTTTTTTCTACGTACGGACTCTTGAATATTTACGGGCTAGAAAGTAGCCTAGATCACTCTTATAATTCCCTACCTACCTGTGAAAGTGCCGTCAAAATAAATTCAGCTGTTCCGCAGCCTGGACAAAGAGATAGACAAAATTTTTACAAACGTGTTTTTGAGTTATGCCATCGTTAAAATATAAACATAATATTATGGGTTTTATAGCAGGCAGTTATTTCGATATCACAGACAAGAGATTTAAATTCTATTCATCTGTGAGTGCAATAAATTTCACTGAAGAGAAAATTGAAACGCCAGGGCATAAGAGGAATGCGCGGGCGCAGAGGTCTAGAGGCGCGGATGAAAGCTCGCGTTATCAGGCCGGCTGAAAGGCCGCGGCGACCCTGGCGCGCGGACGGCACCATCCGAGATAATACCACACGCCACGCCCGGTGCGTTTACGTCACCACACGAAATTAGGTTGCAGTAGCAATCGACGATGGAGCCGTTTTTTCCTTCAGTGTAAAAAGCTGTTAACGTAATATATAGCCCACGCACGGTTTACCTATCTGCGTTACGTAGGTGGTTTTTTGCTCGAAGGACTGTAGGTTTTTGAAACACGCGCCTGTGGTTGGTTTTTTTAATCATGTTCAAGTTAGCCCTTGGCTGCAATTTCACCTAATGATAAGTGACGATGCAGTCTAAGATGTAAGCGGGCTAACCTGGAAGAGATATGCTATAGTAGTACGTAGTACTATTATATATTCTGTGATAGTAGGTAGTTTTTATTTAATCGGAATCATATCGGAACGCTAATTCGCAAGAAGGTTAGTAATTACTAGCTATGGTTGGGTGGTAAACAGCCAGGGCTGAAGCCTGACTAAACCAGAGACAAATTAGAAAATATAAACTCTAAATTGCCCCTGCCGGGAATTGAACCCGGGACCTCCCGCTTATAAGACACAGCGCTTACGCCAGGGAGGTCGTCGAAAATGTACGTGGTATGTACATTTAAGGCTTAAACACTATGTCATTGATCCCTGTAATGTTTTGTTGATTAAAACATCGCCAGCTATAAAGTGTTTGTCAGCCCGCAAAGGAAGGTTGTGTGGCGTTCTTCAAAAGAAATTAGCATAAGTGCGGCCGAACACAGCGCCTCGGCGCGAGACAATAGCTTTGTCTGTCTGTGCGTCTGTCTGCCACGTCCGTCGCCTCGTAAATGTAGCATTTCGTATATTACTGCGTAGTTTCAAACGGACGGCTCGTCAAAGGGATAATGGTAGGAGTACAATGATTTTGTACGAGAAATATAGGACTGTTTTTTTAATAACAGTCCCGACCATAATGTCGCCAAAAAATTCTTAATTATTTAATATTGTAATTGTAATGAAAACGAATCATGAAAATCAAACTGAATTTCTAAAGAAGTAGCTCTTATGTAAAGGATTGTTTTAATACTGACCTATGCGTATTTTGTATCTCATACAGGAATAGGTTGAATCTGTATGAATAAATCTTCAGTCGAATAAACTTATACACTTGAAAAAATGAGAACAAAAAAGAATTAATTCTTCGGTTGAAATTAAAACGTGAAAAAATAATAAAGAGTAGTAACTCGGAAAAATAGTTAGGTACAGTTACACTATATCGACAAAAATAGGACAATCCAGTGTGTGATCGAATGCTTGGTTACTAACTACTACATTATTGTGATTCCGAAAACGCACACTATGTCGTTAAACTACCCGAGTAGCGTACACTTTATTCACGGCATTTACTTTGCAACTCGTTAAATGTCCTTTACATGAAAATTGCCGCTTATAGGCTTGTATATTTCCATATTTGGAAATCTACAGAACATTCGAAGAAAGTAGACAAATATAGCTCTAAAAAAATAAGAGAATGCGTTTATTTGGTACAAAAAAAATAATAGGTATAATATACACATCTGTTTCTATGATTAAGAAAATCTTGAAAAACTAATATGATTTCCACTGTTGTCAGCCATTTTTAGACAACATGCTTATATCCCTTAAATAATGGATAAAACTTAAGTGGAAGATATACGTCACCTAATTATCTAGAACCAATTTGATTAGTTTAAAAAAACCGTAGGGTGACCACGTTTTTTTATTTTTTTTTATTTAGCTATTTTTTCTACCCTGAATCAATTTTTTAATGCTGTAGCTGAAGACTAAGACGGGACACCCTGTAGATTTAAGAACTATAGACGAGACAGCAGTGCGGGCGACGTATGTATGTAGCGCGACCGAACAAAGCGATTTTTTATAAGCGATTATTTACTCCCAGTCTGGGTCTATAAAAATACTCTTTTATCTTAATATCAATTTTAATAATATGCAATACAATTTATTACGTGAAATGCAACAAAGTGATCTTCTGTAGTGATCGGAAAGACATTTGTCTGAATGTACATAACAACATAACGGCGCCGGATCATGATCCCAGCAGGACTCGCTCCCACTCGGCGGGCGGGTGCGTGGGCGACGCAATTAAAAAATTAAATAAAACAAGCAAACACGTGCGTGGGCGCAAGTCGTTGTACCGACACGTAGGGCCACGGCCTTGTCACTCGCTTTCAGAAGCAGCAGGCGTATGCTTTTTTGTCGAATGGAGTATACTGCTTAAGCCCTAATGGCCGCTACAACATCACGGGGGGGTGTGTGGGCGAGGGAAGCTCCGCCAGATGGGTAGCAGGCCTGTGCGTCGATCGTCTTACTGTGACAGCTAAAGTATGACGAAATATTCGTATCTGATTGGCCGACACTCTCTCGCTATTGGCTAAATTGCATTCTAGCAGCAAAAACATCATAAATTCAGTCAATCGCCAAAATTATTGTGATTTTAGGAAAAGGAATGATTGATGTAGCTTTTAAACAACCCGTTGGTGTATACAGAAGTGGCGAGGGGCGCGGACGTGGCGCGTATACCAGAGACTAAAATAATATGTGATTTTATGGTGAGACGTCACGCCCTTTTTCACGTCCCAACTCCCATCTGCCCAAGTAGTCATATTATTTTCGTTACGGAAGATACGTATAAGACGGACAGAAAGATGTGACCGGCGAAAAAAAATATTACAGAAACGCTTTTTTACCGTGTGTTTGCAAGTGTGGCCTGCATTTTTTCGATTAGATAAGTAAGACATTAGTAGTATCTAAAATCGCGTTTGCGACAAAGTCGTGGCCCCACACTAACCCGGAGTGCGATCTGCTATAGAGCGGTTCAATACCACTGATATCTTGATTAACTAACACAATGTTCCTGCACATGTAAAATTAACACCGACACGAACATTATGTAGGTAGGTGTATATATTTTAGTGATTAGTGAATTGATAAGTACCTACTTGCTTAAAAATATCCTACAATAGCTTTCAGACAAAATAGGAAAATACAATCAATTCCCACATGGACATATTGTGGTCTCTTGTAATAACTTTCAAATGCCGCGGTCTTGTGCCGCTTATATCCAGCGGCTATTGTCTATAGCGTTGGTCAGCCTAGTGGAGGCCTGCCAACGCCGCGCAAGCGCAATCAAATTACTGTACGTAGGTACAAAAGTAAGTAGGTACCTACTTAATGCAGTTTGTATGGCATGTTATCAAAAAAGCTTAATGCAATGTAGGACAAAGATATTATTTGAAGGACGTTTCACAAACAAAGTGAACCAGTGTGCACGTGTTAACGTCCATTTTAAGCTGTATAGTGATTTTAAAATTACGACACATTTGTCCAATCAATTTATTCAAGATAATGCACATTGCATTATTACGCCTAGCCGTATAACCTAACCGTGTGTAGATGTACCGAACCTTATCACCGCTACAATACAATTTGCATGGTATTTGAACGCGTTAGGACTATATTCTTTGTTCAGCCGCGCGCGCAGCTGTTGCGTTGACTTCTTATCGTCGAACAATAAATGCCAATTTAAAATACTTCCCAGAAACAGATAACCCGTTATGCCCTTTTTGTAATGTGCATAAATCTTAATAAGGCTGACGTTTGTTTTATATTTATTGAAAGTTATTAAAGGGTAAAGACGTTTCGAGATTTTATTTAAATAGCCACATTTTCAAGGGACCATTTTAAGATCAAAAGGTTAAATCTTAAAATGGTCCTGTCTGGTTATGTAGGCCAAGACTCTACTACTTAAAAGACTACTACTTTTCTTGTCGCCTTAATAACTAACTAAATGCCGCCCTTATTATATAATATATATTTCAAATTTTAATATTATTGTATAGTTTATACTTAAATTACTAAAAATAAATTTATTGACCTCATAATTATTCCTCTATTTATCGAGAAAACCGCAGGACAAACAAGCCTATAATAATACTCGATAGCCATTAAAGTTGTTTAAAAGATTTAGCTTTTCAAAGGCATAAAACATATTTTGTTATTCGGTTACATGAGCAAAAAATATTGGATAAGTTTTTTTTGTTCGCCATCTTGTGGTTAGGCGCGCGGCGCCGCGCGGAATGCTCGCCATTTCCGGACCATATCCGGCCGCGGGTGACGCTCGCTCTCGATTTTGATAAGAATATTCTTAATATTATCGCGAGTCGTGACATATCACGGTTAGCAATACACATTGTCTTTGAATAAGAAATTAATAAATAATAATTAATATTTAATACATAATAATTAATATCTACAATTTCAAATTACAGTAAATACAAGTTGGCTAGTTGGGTACTTGTATTTGCTGTAATTTGAAATTGTAGATACAAAGAAATCATACGTCTTTCTGTTATGGCGCTATATGCATTGTGCACCATAGGCCGAGAAATATTAAAAATTTCAGGAAATTTCCAGAAACCTAGTCAAAAGATTACAAAACAACTCAATTAAGTAATTTATGATTATTTTTTTTAACTTGTATCATAAGTAGTAGATAGGTACCAAGTTATTGGAGAGTTGGATAAAGAAAGGAATTTATTATTAAATCTCACACACATCACAGTCGTTGGTGCGATAATAAGCATAATTTTTCTTAGGGAAATATTCGCGTGCGAGTTGTCTGTTTCCGGCACTATCCGGTTTTACCTGTTGGCTGTCGTCTTCCTCATTCCCTTACCTTCAATTTGCCTAATGTAGTAACCACTGTAGTTATTTCTTGATGCAAATTGACTGCTATAAAGTATAATATTATAGCACATTGTTTACGTCCCGATGCAGGGTTAGAACCTAGGTATAATTTAAAATAATTAAAAAAAAGATAAAATCTCACATTATTTAATCATTTACCTTGACAACAATAAAGGCATTTTGGATCTGCCAAAATAGCTCAGGATCATCATCAGATTGAATCTACTTATCTTAAAAATCTTAGAACCACAGAAATTCATTTATTCAATTTAAAATCGGATCTCTATATTTTGAGTTTTTTTATTGTATTTACTATTTATTGTAACAAAATAAAAAAAAAAACAAATTAGAACGCAATAATGTTACTTCAGGTATCTACTGTTAATAATGCAACATCGACACGCAAAATGATCACTCAGAGAAAAAAAAATTAAGACCTATTTTTTCGCGAGTGAAATTTTCTCGTCGCACGCTGATTCATAGTTCGCATGAATCATTCAACGTAATCGAGTTTTTGAATTGAGCCGCCACACACAATATTATACGCAGGTCGTAGTGCGGCCGCGGACGATAGAGCGGGCGTGAGTCACGCGGGTTTTCCGAGAACGCGCCGCACTGGGCGCTTTTCATGAAAACCAACTGAAGGTCGATTCGACATTCGACAACGCTCACCGATACTTTTAGCAGATTACTTTTTTTTTCACTGAATCGTTTATTTTTTTATTATTATGTTTTGCGAAACGAATTTACGAGTATTCGGTTGTACAATTGGTATTTCCTAGATATTGGGTATATGATACTAAAAACGCCGACAGCTGGACAGATTTGTGTTTTCACGAAAACCAACTAACTACGAAAGTCGATTCGACCTTCGAGTGGTTTAGGTTTTGCAAAATGAAATAGGTATATTTCGTAGTAATGGGTATTTCCTGGATTTTGTTCCTCACACATAATATATATGTATATGTAGAATTAATTATATGAAAGTATTTTTGAAAGTAGATAGATAGGTAAACACGTAAATAGTAAATGTTAAACAGATCCAGTTAGGTACGTTAATGAATTCAAATGTTTGCGATTTATTATACAAACGATTCATTAACAATGAACTTTAAGAAAAATTTGAACTATAAATTCGTTTTGCGAGTTATCTTAGCGATTATTTAGACTCAAGTAAGGGAGAAATCTTGGCAATGCGTTTTCTTGCAACAAAGAGAAGTGAAACACTTTTGGCTCTGTGCCAGACTTTGATTTGTTTGATTTGATTAATATTATCCTTGGGTGGTAGTGTGAGTTTTCACTTTTCCGGACTTTTGTCTAGCTCTGAGAAACAGCTAGACTGTTAAATCACTCAGTAACACAAAGTAAATACAAAACATCCATGTATTTTTCATACATTCCATGGATCAATGTTTGCAGTGATTCTTTTGTAGCGAAGTTTCTGTTTTCATTCATTCTCAAATTCATTCATTCTCAAATTTCATTAGCTCACAGTGTACTAAAGTTGAGCTAACGGAAACAAAGAAGTGCAGTGCATCCATGATTCACATACATCGTTTCTTGTTCTATGTTCACTTTCCATGGCGGAAAGGGGGATCGATGTTGGCAATGAATTATTTTGTAGCGAAGTTTTTGTCTTCTCGAATTTCTTTAGCTCATAGTGTACTAAAGTTGAGCTAACGGAAAAAAAAAATGCAGTGCTGCATCCATGATTCACATACATAGTTTCTTGTTCTATGTTCACTTTCCATGGCGGAACGAGGGATCGATGTTGGCAGTGCATTCTTTTGTAGCGAAGTTCCTGTCTTCTCGAATTTCTTTAGCTCACAGTGTACTAAAGCTGAGCTAATGGAAACAAAGAAAGTGCAGTGCATCAACTATACACGTACAACATTTGTTGTTCTATGTTCACTTTCCATGGCGGAAAGAGGGATCGATGTTGGCAGTGCATTCTTTTGTAGCGAAGTTTCTGTCTTCTCGAATTTCTTTAACTCACAAGTCACAGTGTACTGAAGTTGAGCTAATGGAAACAAAGAAAATCTGGTGCATCAACGATACACGTACATCGTTTCTTGTTCTATGTTCACTTTCCACGGCGGACAGAGGGATCGATGTTGGCAGTGCATTTTCTTGCAGCGAAGGTGAAGGGAAGGGCTTTTGGCGCGGTGCCAGGCGTCGATTTGTTTTATTATTCGTTCGGTGGCGGTCAATGTCGCGACGGTAAGGCCCTGTTCGCACTGTGTTGACTTGTTATTTCTTTGTAGTCTCTTAAATTTTTAAAATCTATTAACAAAAAATAAAAATTAAGTTTCTTAGTTTTTCGGGTTGTGTTTTGTTTATCGCAATTTTTTGCCCTGTCATCGTAATTTTACGTTTAGCGGCACACAGTAATAGTTCCGTCCTCTGTGGTAATAGTATAGTTATTAGTAACAACGAATATAGTTTTGTGGTAATTTGACTTATTATTTGGTATGAAAGTTACAGCGTACATAAGATTTCCGTATACAAATTACCTAGGTCATATTTTTTTATTCACTGTGACCAATATTGCTAGTGGTGGCTAAGAAATCAAGTAAAGTCGTATCTCTAGATTGCCTGATCACTAGATTTCCTCCAGCATCGTGTGCTACAGCCCTTATCGGATGGCGCCATACTTGCATGTGTTGTTTGTGTAGTAACCACCCTGTACATTTTAATGTTAGATGATTAGTACTCGCACTGTATATGGTATAGACTATAGACCACTGTAGCATACTGATCTTAGACCGATTTATTTTTGTGCTTATTGATTAATCAATGGAGAAACCCGATGTTAACTCTGTTAATGTTAATATTGATTTCATCATCGTCAGCAATTACCGGCCCACTACAGGGCACGAGTCTCCTCTCAGAATGAGAAGGGTTGAAGGTTGAAGAATATTGATTTACCTATACTTATCAAGATAGTAAGTTAAGGAATACCTTCCAGGGGTTACTTAATATTTACCTTCTATGCGGGTTAACAAGATAAATTACCAACTCGCCTAAAACGAATCAATTTTCCTCGATCCCTCAAAGAATATAGAATTTTCCATGAGGTATTTTTATGATGCTACCGAATTTCTGTTTTGAAATTTTTTCCCAAAATATAATATCTAGTTATATAAGTATCAGTTTTGTCCTAAATAGCTTTTCTCTTCGAAATACTTAACTGCATTCATCTATCTCCAATGTACATGTAAAATGTTCAATAACATAATAAGTGTGTTATTGAACATTTTATGGTATGCGTTACCTGGGATTATCATTGCGTAGAATGTAGAGATAACAGAACGAAAACACTTGAATTTTACGTCGAAGCAGTAAACAAAGTTTACTATACCAAGTAAAAAATAATTGTGTTTATTTAGAAGCAGTTCAAGGAATTTTCTAAGTCGACAACTCGAGCAGCTATTAGCCCGAGTAATTAGCGCTCTGTTAATGAGCTTCCAGGCAACCGGCCGGATTGAAAATGCTACTCCGTAGAACAACAATCAAACAAGATACGACCTTCTCTACTTGACGTGATAATAGTCTTGCGAGTGTTTATGGATGTTCACGTGAAAATGAAACGGCCTTAAATTCGAAGGCGTTGAGGTCAATATCGCTTGTACTTGGAATGTTAAAAGTATGGGAAACGTTTTACGCCACTTATGAGGAGGTAATGTAATAGGGTTGCAATTCGTCGGGTTTTCTTGATATTTCTCAATTATTTTTTTTTACATCTTTAAGGGCCTGTTTCGCCAACTTCAGATAAGTGTCGGATAGCCTAAATGTTACTTACTGTATAAACTTTCTTACTTTATGTCAAGTGACAAAGGCAAAAGTTGTGAATAAGCTATCCGACGCTTATCAGAAGGTGGTGGAACAGGCCCTAAATATTCTGAGCGTTATGCTTATCGTGCATTGCATGTCGAATTTTTCCGATTGAGAATTGAACTATAAGTACATTTATTTGAGGTCAAGCCAACATGCAGTTAAGATCTTCTTTCTGTAGTAATTTAATTCGCAACGATAACCTCACCATGTGCTTTGTTTGTTATTTTTTTATACGTATTTACATTAACTCTCCGATGAGCTCGTATTTTTAATTAATGTCCAGAATTGGAGGTGGACGCGATCCAACGTTTTCCGTTGATGAGATAAAATATACGGAACATAATATTATACCTATTTTGAAAGGAAAAAAAGGTTTGTTTTTTACGTATTAATATAAATTATAAACTTGTTTTTAATCTGATCAAGTAGGTATATCTTTTTGACTAGACTAGATAATGTAAAGTCGGTTCTAGCGGTTTATTGTTTTCTTCTCCAAACCAGTTATTTCACACCAGCCCCGTACCATATTTGTTCTGGAGTGAAAATTTACATATTTAATGGCTTTAACAATCCACATTAACATAACGCTCAGGCATTGTTTTCCGTTTTTCACGGAAGACGTGTTTATGGTAGCCTTTGAAGGTGAAATCCTTGAGGCTTGTTTAAAGTAGATTAGAAGAACATCGTTGCGATATACCAGTATAAGAATTTTTAACTCTTTTCTTTAAAAGTAGTAACTCGTTTCTTTATGTATTGAATCGGTAATCTTTTGTACCTACCTCTTATTGCCTGAAATTAGTAAGTAATGAAAATGCACTCGGAATCAAAACTGCAAGGGATACTAGAGGCGCAAATAAGAGAGACGTCAACAGCATCAGACGCGCTGAAATAATTTTGCGTGCGTCTATCTTGTCAACACGATCACTGCTATCACTTAAGCACGTTTCTAGCTGATTTTTTTGAATGAAATCGTTTAAGTATTAAGGGCTTTACATATCGAAATATAAACACCATCACTATTGTAGTGAGTGACAAGCAGATATTAATGTTAACTCAAAAACTTTGAAAGCGGGGCATGTGAACCAATATTTGTTCAAATAATTTGTAAAGTTTTTCAACGAATTAGTACCACCCAATTCAGTTACGTGAATGTGGGCGGCGATCACCTGTCATCATTCGACCACGTGCCTCATATAATATGTAACGACTGGTCGAACGCATCACGACGCCGGCTCAAGTGTACATAATCAAGTGCGTAGACCCCTTTGTCCGGTTGTAGAACTCATATGATTTGTTATTGTAGGTAGGTACCCTACCTATACGATTTTTGTTTAATGATCCTGTCGTTTCTTTTTGTTCATAATTGTAGGCCCAGTGTAGTAATTGTGCATAGTTTCAGTAAGCAAAACAAGTGATTTTTCCTGTTACAACGCTTTAAAATACTGATCTCTAAAGAAGTATGCTGGACAAACTAAGGCCCATCCACCGCCACCAATACAACCTTTTAACGTCCCACTGCTGGGCACAGGCCTCCTCTCATAGGAGAGAGGGATTTAGAACTTAGATCCGCCACGCTGCTCCAATGCGGGTTGGCTGGTGGGCTTTAACAACTATTTTCACAAGATAGTGATAATAACCGGGGCCGACTACTTAATGTACTCTCCGAGGCACGGAGGTGAAACACCGCCAGCTTCCAACTCCCGGCCGGCACTGAGAATTTCTTGACAGAAAAACCCAATGCCTAACAATTATTTGTCCGACCCGGGAATCGAACCCGGGAACTCGTGATATGCGGTCGAATATGCTAATATTTAAAAAATAAAAGCTCAGTTAATAAACTTAAATAAAATTAAACAAGAACTCCAACCACCACATTGGGGAACGAAGCAACTCCAAAACAGGAGTTATTAAAAAAAAAAAAAAAAAAACCACAATGAGGTAGTTGGACTAGGGCCCATGCCAATACCTTTTTTATCTATGACCATACTAAATGAGCTGATTTTTGTGGCAATTCATAGCGCCCAGCCCCAACCCATAGATAAATGAAGGTAACTGGGAACTACAACTACAAGTATAAATTAAAAATTTAAAAAACCCCCGACATTCGCCATTTTGTGGCGGCAGCCATCTTGGGTTTGCAAAATGCTATTCTACTAGTCAAGCCCTTACATTTGATACCCATATTGAGGGAGTTGTGAAAAAATATGTAATCCGCGGCGGCATTTTCTAGCGGCGGCCATCTTGGATCGATTTTCATAAAACATAGCTAACAACACTCTCGACTAATTCACCTTTCAAACAAAAAAAATCGCATTGAAATCGGTTCACCCATTTGAGCTTATGAAACTTATAACACCCCGTCGTTTTTGCGTCGGGGGTTAAAAATGACATGTCGCAGTACAATTTACATATTAACTGCGAACTGCGAACTCAACTGCTCAGTTTTCTTAGGTATCAGCGCTTAAATGGCGACGATGCTTCATTCGATAGTCAGTCCAAGCGTATTTGTATTAATGGAGGTCAGTGCTTCAAAATGAATAGATGCGTATTGTGATTTGTGATCCCATATGGACGGGTACCTAACTTGCAATTTTACCAATACATGAGTAGGTTTTACGCTGTGGTACATACAGTACTGTCTTACAGCACTCTTGCAGGCTATTTTTAAACGTGCTAATTTTAGCATCGAGTGATCCCCTTCACCATGGGATCATGCGGGGCATGTCTGCGAAAATAAACATTATAAAATTGCATCGCCTCGCGCGTTGCGGTCAAACGCCTTTCTGATTCAATCTTTTGGGGAATTGATAATGAGATATTTGAATTTGTTTTTGTTAATAAAGCGGTCAACGTTAGTGTGTTAATTTCCAACATGGTCATAACGAAATTCACGGAAAAAGATCTGGTAGATATTTAGCGTAACCAAATATTTATGATAGCGATTTTCACTTTTATCGAATTTGAATTATTATTTGTTATTTTTATTCGTTTCAATCTACCTACTCTGTAAAAGTCTAGATGGATTGTTATAGAGCTTGTGTGTTATTAGGGCTGTGATTGGCTTTTATCGTGTCATATTATTATGTTTGATGATAACAGACTTAAAAATAGATTTAATAGCGCTAATTTAGTTGTAACTTGTTGTACCTTCGAGTATTTTAAAGTAGATTAAATCGAAGGTTATAGGTGCGCATGATTGATTCAGAGGCACTTCTTATTAAGTTCCCGGCGGCCATTATTGATTTTTCAACTGACTATATTATTATTTTCAATTTGATTTAACTAATACCTACGTAGGCTTAATGGTAGATACTATTATAGAATGTAGATCGGTAGATATCTGTGAATTGCGAACTCAACTGATATTGAGGAGTATGTTTAGATGCTTACAAAAATAAGGGAATAGAAAAGAACAGAAAAGTTTTTCATTCAAATAAACTTTTACTTTTGGATCGTCAATTGAATCTACCACAGGTTCGGAATGCAATGCAACCAGCTATACTACAACAAGCCTACGTCTTCGTGGGTAGACGATATACACAAATATCCATCGACTAGGTCTAACCTATTGTTTGACAGTCTTGCATCATTTTGCTTCTAGTCATATACAGGTTGATTTTTAGGAAATATAAAAGAAATATTAATTTTCAGAAACACCAAACTGTTGCTAGATACTAATTCTTCGTTGGATACAAACTCGTGTTTAAATCTTTCTGAGAAACTCTACCGAACTAGGGTTTTTATATGCAGAACGTTCTATATCTTAAAAACTCTACTTCGTAGCTAGCTAGCAGAAATCCCTGCATGTATTGTACCTACTACAGGCAGTCCTGAAACGTAATTTTTGAATTACTTATATCTACATAATTATATCATTTATGTATCTTAGTTTTACATAAGAAGCCTAAATATTTTGCTGGAGAAAAATAACAATATTATTTGGTTAGAATTTCTGACCAAAGCAAGTTCGTTCCGCTAATTCAAACACGCTGTATATAGGAGTTAGATAAGTCGCACGGATACGGACGTGGGCGAGCACACGTGCGGATAACGGGTTTGCGTTATCGCCGATATGCCTATTATATTTATACTGGTATATATACTGATGTTTGTATACTATTACATATTATTATACTAATGTTCGTGTACTAGTATTTATGCATGTGCATATTGTTAACATTTGCATAGGATCTAATTAACACACATACTTTAAATTCTTGCATAGGTTGGATATGCGTTACTAAACTTGTTTGGCTACATTTGGATTAAGATTATAGGTAGGTACTGTTCTCGATCCAGTCTTGATTTATGTGTTTGTTAGTTAATTTTGTTCGCCAAACATTTCTTATATCGTTTCCAAAAACCATAGGAGTTTTGTTCGAGGTTCCTCAAATATGTATAAAAATCGGAAGTATTGCTAATCCTAAGCAACATTAATGTTTTCAAAATATTCAGTACCTACATAAAATCATTCGAATGATACGAACTAATTTTCAATAAATACTATTATACTAGCTGACCCCCGCGACTTCGTTCGCGTGTTTTTATTTGCTATAAACCTCACGGAGCCCGAGACCTTTCCAATGAATGCAAAACCGTGGAAATCGGTTCGTGCGTTCTGGAGTTATAGCGTCAGAAAGGAAAACCCGACATATTTTTATATAGTAGATAATAAGGCACTGGGTATTTTTTGCCAAAATACGCTTAATATCTCAAGAAATCCCAGAAGTCCCCGCTTAACTGTCCCGAATAATAAAATTATTGGAACCTCTCATTTCAGAAGACGATATAACAAAAACCCCCGCGCACTTCTCAGTAAGACGTCCCGACTCCCGATTCCCGATCGTTACTCGGAAGCGCGCGACATGTGCTCCGTTTGTGAAGTTGTATTCGTATAATTTAATTTCAAGGTACTACTAGCGGTAAGATCGCCTACCTCACGGCGACGTCACAACTAGATATAGTGGTGATCTCACGACCGGCGCGCGATAACAACGTTTGTCTCTTCTACGTGGACTCGACTTAGTGCTTTATCTTATGCTTATGTGTGCTTCGACAAACACATGCATTGCACATTCTTTGGCGGTGTTCAACATTTCACCCACATTCCTGAAAAATATTTAACCACGGCTTTGGTGATGTGAACGCTTAATAAGTATGTTCAGACTACTTTTTTTTTATTCCACTACAAGTTAGCAATCTCAACTGATGATGGTCTAAGATGGAAGCGGGCTAACTTGGAAGAGGTATGCATATCCTTGATCGGTTTCTACACGGCATCGGCATCATACCGGAATTTGCCGGTAGGGTGGTAACCAGCCTAGGCTAAAGCCTCCCACCGGACCAGACCAGAGACAATTTAGAAATTATAAAATCCCAAATTGCCCCTGCCGGGAATCGAACCCGGGGACCTCCAACTTATAAGACCACAGCGTTCACCACTGCGCCAGGGAGGTGGTCGAAGTACATTCTTACATTCTTCCGCTGTGTAGTGATAAGCATAGAAATTAGAAAGTCAATACCAGGTACAACAATGTTTACGTGAATAGTTACATTAGTCTCGAGACAATCAAGAATCTATTAAATTTTTATCGCGTATAAAAGCTATTCCAAAAAAAAAAATTCTCGTGACTGAAAAATTATGTACCTACTCGTATTCACACATCTCCATCCACATGCGTCCATCTGAAGTTGTGGAATGTAGATAACTTTCAAAATAACCCAAATATCAAAATTAGAGATATGCCCGAATCTAAGACAGTAAACTAAATAATTATCTCAAAAGATAATGCACAATGGAATGCGAGAGTATCTTTGGCGTCCGATAGGTAAACGTAAAACTAAGCACCGTGACCAATTAGCGTGTTGGTACGTGCTCAAATTCGAGAGTTGAGACTTATTTCATTTGGGCAATTGGTGTAATTGGCCGAGCTGTTCCGGAGAGTTCGCTTTGTCCCGCGCCAGTCGGCAGCCCGCGAGATTGCCCACAATTACCAATTACCAGTTCAGTTTTGGCTAATCCTTTTTTACCCGACTACGACAAAGCCAAAAGGAAGGGTCTTTAGCAGTCTTTGTATGTATGTATGTACCTAAGTATCCAATTTTTTTTCCACCGTTGTCCGTGGCGCCTAAACTACTGGTAGTACACTCAATGAAGACCAAAAACTGCCCATTAGGGGAAATAATTCGTGTAAAAGCGATTTTTGGCATAGTTGTAGGGAATGATGTCTGAAGCAACATATTCAAAGTACTGATGGATGGGGGTAGAGCTAACGGGTAGGGGGGGGTTGAAAAGTCCCTTTTTTCGATTTTTTGCTCATATCTCGAAAATCTCTAAAACTAGCATTATGATTACTTCTGACAAAAGTTTTTAAATAAAATTTTCTACAAATTTGGTCCCATTCATTTTTACTCTAAGATTATTACTTTAGGAGCTACGGGTGTTTAAGTTAACAGAGAGACAAAAAATGGCAATTAAGAATACCGCGTCTTTTACAAAAAATTATATTCATTATCGCTCATATTTTTAGTTTACAATAAGGAAGCTCATAGTCATCTACCGACCCAACATGAAAACTGGCCAAGTGCGAGTCGGACTAACACACGAAGGGTTCCGTACCATAGAGCAAAACGAAAAGTTTATTGTATGGAGATCGCCTTCAAATTTTAAATTTATTTTATTTTCATTATTTTGTAGTTATAGAGACTATAATGATACTCACTCTCTGAAAATTTCAAATATCTACCTATTACGGTTCAAGAGATACAGCGATTGTCAAGGTCAAGCAAAAAACGCCGAAAAAATCAAGTTTCTTGTATTTAATTTTAATTTTAATTTAATTTTTATTATTTATTATTATAGCGGCAACAAAAGTATATACTCTGTAAAAATTTCAAAATTTCAAAAATTTCAAAAATTTCAAAACAAAATAGTTTAGGAGTGCATAGAGGACATCCAGACAAATATTGATTTTTATTTATAAAGATAACTTAACGTCAATCCCTACATTCAGTTGAGTTCGCAATAAGTCTAATTAGCAGATAAGTGTCAATAAAATTAAATATGTAAAGTGATAGTTGACACGAGACCAAATAAGGTAGTATTCACCGAAATCCCGCCGCGCCGCCTACGGCGTAGCTCGTCCTTGGCGCAAGGTCCTGCCGAGCCTCCCACCCACTTGACACCGAGTCGGCGTCATTCACCGCGTTTATGATTATATTATAATTATTAAGTTATAGTTTTGTAAAAGTTAGTGTTAAACGGTTTAAATGAGGGGAGATAATAGTAGCGGTTAGCGCGCGAGCGCCGTAGAAGCAAGACGTGTGTCCTTATTCTCGTCAAGTTATTATTATTTTAAAAGTGAGTTGTAAACAACAAAACCGAACAGTAGTGTGTAATAAAGGTTAAAAAAGTTAAACGAGTCTATAAACCTCTTAAAATAAGGAATATACAGTGATTCAGTACATTCGTAGCACAGTTTAACGTTGAAATACTACTGTGAGTTTGTGACTTAATAATGGCCTAATCACGGAGTTTCGAACAGTAGTGTATAAAAAAGTAAAACTAGTCTATAAGCCTCTCAAAATAGACAATAAACAGTGATTCAGTACATATTTTCTAGCACAGTTTAATGGTGAAATACGATCGTGACCTAAATAATAGCTTAATCACTAAGTTTTGAAAATATTTTGTACGACTACCCGCTATATAAAAAGATTGTATGATATTACATTCACTATTTTTACCGCACTGACTTAGAGAATCATAGCTCAGCGGTCGACGCTCCGACTACGAAGGTGAAAGTTACATGGTTCAATCCTGGGTTCGAGAAGGTTTTTTCTATTTTTAAATTGAATATGCAGATTATTGAGACTTATTAGATTTATATACAACTATAATTACATAAAAATAACAAAAATTCAAGAAGTTATAAATACTGCAAACGAAAAATTTAAAATGTCAGAAATACAGGTGAACTGTTGTGATAAAACGAAAGATATTGTAGATTTGATATGTTGCGCAAAATGTGAGTACGGTTATCACCGCGCGTGTTTACTGTCAACCGGGCAGTCCAACATAAACACGGATTCAATATCAGCTGATGACTGGATTTGCCCCTCGTGCGCACCAAGAAGGCTGAAAGGTAACAACGAGAACACACCAGTTCGCAATAAAGACATCGCATTAAGCAGCGAACCCAATGTAACAAAAAGATTGAATAAAAGAGTTGCTGTGTCGTCACCGGAACTAGCACACTCAACCCAGCAAGACGACTTACGAGAAATAGTGAGCGAAATTGTTAAAGCTGAAATGAAAGAGATGCTTATACATATAACAACATCCATCAAAGGTGTGCTGAATAGTGAATTAAAGGTTTTAAGGGATGAAATCTCAGACATGAAAAATTCTATGGATTTTATTAACAGTCAGTATGATGATTTTATGAAAAACTACCGTGAAAATGAATCCGCTGTAAAAGAACTTAAAGCACATAACAATAAATTGGAATCGACTATAGACGTACTAAATGCGCGTGTCAATGACCTCGAGCAACGTTCTAGGTCCAACAACCTAGAAATACAATGCGTTCCGGAAAGAAAAAATGAAAACCTACTTAAAATCATGGAGCAGTTAGGCACAGTTATAGGTTTCGATATTACCACTGACAAATTGATGAATATCACAAGAGTTGCTAAAGTCAACCGTCAGAGTAATAGACCAAAATCTATTATAGCACAGTTCAATTCTCCATTAACTAGAGACAGTGTTTTGGCTGCCGTGATAAAACATAATAAAAGCAACCCCAGAGATAAATTGAATACATCACATATTGGAATCGAGGTTGGTGGAGAAAAGAAACCCATTTTTGTTATGGAACACCTCTCACCCGACAACAAGGCTCTGCATGCTGCAACGAGATTAAAAGCTAAAGAAATAGGGTATAAATACGTCTGGGTTCGAAATGGTCGTATACTTATACGCAAGGATGATAACTCCGATTACAAAGTAGTTAAAAATATGGACTTTCTTAGTAAATTAAGTTAGATTGTAAGGTCTCGGTCATGTGTTGGTGTCATAACGCTTAAAATACGCTTCTATTAATATGTTGTACCAGAACGTTAGAGGACTTAAAACTAAAACGCAAGATGTTTACCGAAATATAGTAGTCAATGATTATGACATCATTATTTTGACTGAAACATGGTTAAATAGCGCGATTTCGAGTAGTGAAATGTTTGATACCCGTTATAATGTATACAGAAGAGACAGACAGACGTCACTTAGTACTAAAACTGATGGGGGGGGTGTATTAATTGCCGTGAAAAAAACTATAATTTCAAACAGAGTTAGTAGTTGGGAAAGCGATTGTGAAGATTTATGGGTAGTTTTAGATGTGCCCCACTTTAATAATATACGTCATATAGCATTATGTGGTATATATCTTCCGCCTCCTGTTAATAGGAATTTGTTAGATCACTTTTTAACTAACTGTAATAGAGTCTCGGAGCAGCATAATATGTTGACATGTATCATAGGCGACTTTAACTTAAGCAGTATCACCTGGAATTTAAATGTAAACCCTATTAGCTGTAACACTGCCCCAGCAGCGCAAAATTTATTAGATTTTATAAGTGAAAGTGGACTGCGTCAATGTAACTTTGTTCTCAACAATAGACAAAAAATACTTGATCTTGTGCTCGTTGACCTACCTGCATGTGCCGTTAGTTATTCTTATAGTCCTATTAGTAATATTGACCCACTGCACCCGCCCCTAGAAATTAGCATACCCAACATGAGGCAAGACCGACTTAAGACTAACATTTCACATGGGCGTTTTAACTTTTATAAGGCTGATTATGACGCTATTAATAAGTACTTGAAAGAAATTGATTGGGACAAATTATTAGATTTAGGTGATATAAATGAAGTGGTCAAAGTTTTTTACACTGTTTTGCAGACCGCTATCGAAAAATATGTTCCCTTGAAAAAAGCTAAGAGTAATAGGTACCCTACATGGATAAATCACGTAGTTGCAAAGAGAATTAAAGAAAAACACAAAATGCTAAAGCGATTTAAAAAATATAACAACCCATTGGATGAAATAGAGTTAAAAATACTTAGTGATCGATGTGATAAAATTACTCGCGATGCCTACAATAATTATAATGATGATCTAGAGAAGCAAATTCAGAAAAATCCAAAAGCTTTTTGGACTTTCCTAAAAAGTAAACGAAAAAATTCTAATTCATATCCAGCTGCTATGGGTAATGGAGTTAAAACTTCTACTAGCGGAATTGAGATCTGTAGTATGTTTTCAAGTCATTTTGCTTCAGTATATGATGATACTAAGAATTACTGTAACTTAGATTCTTCCTCCTATTTACGAAACATTCTCTACCTAGGTAATAACGAAAACTTTGCAACAATAGAAATAAGTCAGAAAGATATCCTTAGAAAGCTTAGAGGCCTAGATATCAGTAAAGGTGCTGGACCAGATAACATACCACCGGCATTCATAAAAAGAAGTGCACCTTGTCTAGCCCGGCCTTTGTACCTAATCTTTAAAGCCTCGTTACACTCGGGCACCTTTCCAACTTTATGGAAGCAGGCTAAAGTTGTTCCAATATATAAGAGCGAGGACGAGAGTGATATACGCAATTATCGGCCCATATCGATTCTTTCTGTTTTTGCCAAGATCTTTGAATCCTTAGTATGTCCACTAATACAGATGCATTTTAAACGTTTCGTTACCGAACATCAACATGGTTTTCTGCCAGGAAGGTCCACTAACACAAACTTGGTTAGTTTCACTTCCTCGTTAACCGAAGCTGTTGACTCCCATAAGCAGGTGGACACCCTATATACTGATTTTAAAAAGGCATTCGATAAAGTGCCGCATCAAATTCTAGTCCATAAACTATCGTATTATGGGTTTTCAGGTTCGGTACTGCAATGGCTATCATCGTACTTACATGACCGTTCCTTTTATGTAGTCGTAAATGGTTTTAGTTCTGCACTAAATACGATCACGTCAGGTATCCCTCAAGGATCGCACCTCGGCCCAATTTTGTTCAATATATTTATTAACGACATTGTTTTCTGCTTTAAACATTCCACGCCGTACCTATATGCTGACGATTTAAAATTCACTAGAATAATTTGTTCATCGAGTGATTCAAGTCTACTACAAAATGACCTAAATAGATTAATAGCTTGGTGTGAATCTAATGGCATGCAACTTAACTTTAATAAATGTTTCCATATTAAATTCACTCGAAAGATTAATATATTACCAACAAATTATACCCTAAATGGTAATAGTATCAGGGAAGTAGAGATCATAAGAGACTTGGGTGTTACATTAGATAAAAAACTGACCTATATTAACCATATGGAAAATGTAACAAATAAAGCCTCAAAATTGTTGGGATTTATCATGCGACAAGGTCGAACTTTTAAGGAATCTAAAACGAAAATCACTCTATACAATAGCCTTGTCCGCAGTCACCTAGAATACTGTAGTGTTGTTTGGCGCCCACATTATGCGACACACTATTTAAGACTTGAGCGTGTCCAGAAAAGATTCATGTGGCATCTATCATACACAGCGAAAATTTGCAAAACAGTGGTTTCCTATAAGAAAAGACTGAATTATTTTAAAATGATGACCCTTGACCAAAGGAGGGATATGCTAGATCTTATGTTTTTGTATAAATTGCTAAGAAATAATTTAGACTGCCCTAGCTTACTAAGTAAGATCAATTTCAGAGCACCAAACAGATATCCGCGACAAGCGATTACTCCTCTTGTACCACCGCGCACTAGAACAGTCTTCGGCGCTAATTCCACCATCCCTCGATTATGTAAATTGTATAATAAATTTAGTCAGTCCATTGATGCCAACATAAATTCACCTAGCACTTTTCGCAAGCTAGTCATCAGTGACCTAATTAGCCAATTGAACTGAACGCGATAAGCCATATTCTTTTCTACATTATTCTTTATGTAATTTAATTCTGTGCCTCCTGTGACAGGTGATACAAGTCAAAAATCACCATTTTACAGGAGAGCAAAAACAAGATTAAAAAAATTCTAGTTCGCGATCTAATTGGGCTAGGTTAAACTTGAGTGCTTTCTTTTGTAGATAAAAACATTCACTTTCACTGTGTATTTAAATTTTTGGGGTAAATATTATAGTTTTAAAGTAATTCTTGAAAAACCTGTGAGTTGTACCTTTTTTAATTTCTAATCGATGCTAAAATTACGTGATAAATGATACAAGTACAGTTAAATTATGTTACACCTATATATTGTCTTCGTGTAAATTGATATACATAAAGTAAAAATATCTAATAACTCATTAGAATATATTCCCAACCCAACGGTGCTCAAACAAAGGATAAATGTAATATCTCAAAGATGAGACTTTTTTACTTATCAGTCCCCTATTTTAACAATTTAGCTGATTTGTATCAGTTTGCTAAAATTTTGGTCTTCTGAAAAATGTGTTAAATAATACAACTCATGTTATACCCCTCACTAAAATGTATTTTTATGGTGCAAATAAATACAAGTTTTACAAAAATAAATCAACGTTTGTGAAACTTCTTCTAAACCAATAATTCACAATAAAATCCTAGCTGATGCCCACAACTTCATTTCGGGTGTATTCTTAGAAGTATCTTATATCGATTTCCAGGATGTAAACTGCAAAAATATAAAGGTTTTTATCTTCAAAATGATGGACTCCCACACAAAGATTTAACCCCTATTTCAACCCCTTCAAGCCTTTATTTCGCAACAAATGATAACTTATGTTGGTCTCCAAAGTCTAATTTATCTCTGTTCCAAATTTCATCAAAATCGGTTTTGCGGTTTAGGCGTAAAAGCATAATATACAGAGTTACATTCGCATTTATAATATTAGTATGGATTAAGTCCTTACATATTATGAAACTGGCGTTTTATTGAACTGGCTACTATGATCTCATATATCTTGGCGTATTCCAAATTTAAATTTATTTCAAAATTTGTTTTTTGAATCTAGTGATTCATTTGTTTTCGCTCAATTTGATTTTTCTTTGACATCGATCTGTTCAAAAAATGGAAAACTTATAGCATTATTTACGAATACGAGTTCCACAGTGGCACCAGTACTGCAAAAACAATTCGAAGGATTAATGATGAGTATGGGGAAACCCTTACTGTAAAAGAAAGCATGGTACGATTTTTGTTCCAACGTTTTTGTTCTGGAAATTTTGACCTAAAAACAAACCCCGTGGACGGCTGGAAACCCTAGTTGACAATGAAGAAATAAAGATGATTGTGGTAGCGGATCTATCGCAAACTATGTTAGAGTTAGTGGCAGGCTTCGGTGTGAGTGATATAATAATATTAATTCACTTAAAACAAATTTGAAAAGTGAAAAACTCGAGAAATAGGTACCTACCGCATGAATTGAGTGGAGCACACTAACAAACACGCATTAAATGCTGCGTTACATTACTCAATTGTCACAATAACGATGGAATTTTGAATCGTATTGTTATCAGTGAGGATAATGGTGTACGACAGTCGGAAATGCTCATCACAGTGGTTGAATCCAAGAGAACTGGCGAAACCCAACTGGTGAAACTGTCCCAAACGAAAGTTGACTCAGAAAAAACTACTGGTGTGTGTTTGGTGGACCAGTGCTGGTATCATACACTATGGCTTCCTAAGATCTGGCCAGACAATAAAGATAGATCAACAATTTCAAACCATGATGGAAACGTCACCAGTTAAACAACCTAAACTGGTCATTTTTCTTGCCCAATGCTGTTAACTTAGACCAACGCTAGACCTCATACTTCACAACAGACAGTCGCTAAATTAAAGGTGCTGCGATTGAAATATCTCCATTACCCATCACTCTCCCCGGGAGTTTGCTTCAACAGATTACTACTTTTTTCGGAATTTAGTCAATTTCTTGCAAGGAAAACAATTCAATAACAAAGTCTTAATATTTTAAAACTCTGTAAAACTCATGATCGCGCTCCTGAATAAAGCATAGCAAAACAGATATTACTTCTTATCGGTTGAAACAGTAATCTTGAAGTGGTAGGCTGTACTGTCTTTATTGTAATCGTAATAGCGTAAAGCTTTACCTCGTTTCAAACAACCCATAGTCTTGTATTCATCATCCTTGAATTCATTTTGTGTAAGAAAAACAGGGAATATTTTCTTTGGTATGCAAAACAGATCGAACATCACACCACATCAACTTTCCAATGCAAGAGTAAGAAATTGCTTGAAAACATGTTGAATCACAAGTCATTTAGATAACAGTACCTACCTAAACTTTGCTGTTTTGTTTGAAGCTGTAAGTACGCACTAGTTGGTACCAATCTCTTTGCAAGTGAATAACCATACTCATGTGCTTCTTTTTACGCTAAATTAACGCATGGTTGGTGTCAATTTCCATAAGAGTATGACTTGACGATTTCACTTGTATCATTTAGCACGTCTCCTTCTTCATACATTTTTTCTAGATTTGGTTTGAGTTTTAGATACAATTCAATTTATATTCGTTTACACAGATAATGTTGATTTGTACACAATGATGCAAGTCGAGATGTATCACTGATCACAAATTAGGCATAAATTTAGATTGTGATTATTAGGTATATGTATAATTGTACCCTAATCAGTTTTGAAAAAAATCTGTTCAAAGTGATATAACTCTAATTATATCAATATTCACGATAAATATACTAAAAATAAAATGTGAAAATTAATATAATCGCACTTATACCACGAAGCACGAAAAATAATGCATGCAGAAAATTACTTATTGAGGTTACAACTTGAAATATATCTATATTCACGATATTTTTGCAAAAATGCTGCCACTTATATCACTTTGCACAAAATTATCTCCGAAACTATAATAGTTAGAAGAACGTGGGTTAGACCAAAAAAAAGCTAATTTTTTTCTGATCATTTCTATGTAAAAATCTCAAAAAGGGTACAACTCGACTTAGATCACTCATCACAGGAGGCACAGAATTATACTTTCTCTGTTATTTTTATAATAGTTTGAAGTATAACTATTTTGTTTATATTAATTAAAATTTAATAATAAGAATTAGTTAAACTTCGCTTAATTAACATAACTCCCTTTTTTATCTTTCTATCATGTTTAAAAATAATCACTATTCTATAAGCATTGTATGTAGGTATTTATATATATTGTACACTGTTATTTCTGTTGTTATTAACTCAATTTTTTTGTGTTACTTTTTTGTGTTTATTTAAGTGAATTTGTACATGCAGTGTTTGCTTTTAAGCGACTTTGCACAATGTGTAAAAGTCACTAGCGAACCTTATAAATAAAAATAAAATAAAATAAAATAAAATAACTAAAAAAACTTTATTCGTCCGGTGATTTATCATATTTTCATCTTTAGAATGTGCACTGTTACCTAGCGACTTCGTCCGCGTAGATTTTTTTTTAATTCCAACTTTTCTCTTATCATATTGGAGATGGCAGTTACACCAATCATCTCGGTTTTCAAACGTGTTCAAATGTGGTGCCGGCATTAGATATATACCTTACTTAGGTATTGTACCTAGGTAGGTACTATGTACCTTTGACTTTTATAGTTACCAAAAAAACGTTTAAAAGTTTCTTCCTTACGACGAAAGCGTGTAGACTGTAGCGCTATCTAGATTCCTACTCGCACAATTTTACGTGGTCTCGAAAGGTTCTTACGCGGCGGCGCAGCGTGGCGCTTTGTTTTCAGGTTGGATCGCCGATCACCACAGATAAATAGAAGCCGCCGCCGTGTGCGATGCGAAATGATGCGAAATATTTCCGGAGTTAGAGGAGTGTTCTATTAATACGCGATTTCGACGTCGGCCGTGGGCGAGTGCGCGGGCGAGGGCGGGCGCGCCGGCAGTAGCGCGCGATCCGCCGCGGCCGGCCGCCGTAACCGCGCGCGCAACGAACGAACGACCCGCACTCCCGCGCACACGATACCACCACGAGCGAACCGTCGCTATCGACACCAATCGATATACCGATACCGGATCGATATACCGATACCCGATTACCGAATTATTGAAACTTGTGAAACCCCCCCGACGTTATCGAGTGCACCGATACCAAATTTTATTTGAATCCATTTAAATAATTATAATTTTGCGAGGGCGGATTTTATAACGAACAAATCGACTAACAAACTCGAACCGGCACGAAGGTGTCGCGTCGCAAAAAGCGCAACACAATAGAGTAAGCGTCTAATTATAAACGTGGTTGTGGTGCCGGCACTCGACATGCAGAACATTGATCCGCTGGAGTTCGCCAACATGCTGGCGACCGAGCTGTGGTGTCAACAGGTACCTGCATTGCATGCCTCCACACTGAATTCATGAAAAAGTGTGTGTGACTGTTACCTTTATACTGCTAAAATTGTTAAAGTGCGTCTGCTTGTTGTTACCTTTATACGGCTAAATTATATAGGAGGCCTACATCTACCGTACACGCTAAGTAAGCTTCAAGATCAAAATTGTATGGAAATGATATTAGCCTCAAAGAGATTTGCTCAACGGCCACTTTCATTATACACCTACCTACAATTTAATTTTGAAGATTAGTTAACATGTGCTGAGTATTGGTTTTGTCTACTCGTTACATAGGTAGTAAAATTTTGTTCAGAGATTACGGTACAATATCTAAAATCCCCTAGAGAAACCAGGTATGCTATTTCGAAAATACATGTATAAATTCCGGACAGATGAAATTGCGGGGGACAACTACATAGGTATATGTACAATATACATACATCAAAGAGAACCACTCTACATGCTCCATGACACATATTTTACTAACGCAGGTGGAAACCCTTAATCACTAGGAAAAATGATTGGAAAATGTAACAAGATTTTCTATTACGTGTAGTATTTGGCTCTAACTAGGTATTAAATATGCAAAAAAATTAGTAACAATCCTCGCTTCATTTCGAAGTTTGCCGTCTTTTTACAATCATACTGTCTGACCCGGGCAAACGATCCATTTATTCCAAGCTTATCAGAACTTCTATTATTTATATTCTCTATAAAAATGAGCGTAACAAACGTCCTAAGACTGTGCCAAAAGCCATGCTGTCTGGCACGAAGAGGCGCGCGGCGCTCGCTCAGTCATTTTAAAGTAGGATGCAGTGAATCAGACAAGAATCACCTACCTACCTAGGATAGATATTATTGCCTCAACGTCAGCGCTAGATCATAGTCATGACATAACACTTATACAAGTCTTAATTAGTGAAGGACAAACGATATACAAAAACGCCTACACTACACGTCTACTCTGGGTAGTACTTATAGGTAGGTCCCTGTAAGGGTAAGGTGTAAACGTGTTAACGCCAAATTAACATTTATTATAACATCGCTGTCGAGATTCGCTGGATACAAGTGGCATAAGATCGCGACGTGTGGATGTCCGCGAAGAGACCGTGGGACCATCGGTTGATGAAATCGACCTTGGATAATTCTCAATAGACCTAAGTTAACCTACATAGATTTAGGCTTTCGTTCTTCTGGCGTTGCCCGTAACGTATCCACAAATAAAATCCGTTATTACCTGCACCACTGCGCTTAACACTTTTGTTTTACTTTATAATAACACAGTCTTCTATAACAGTGAAATATGGTTTTGTTTATGTTTATTTAACTCGTTTGAAATTACAACGAATGAAAGATTTATGATCCAGTTTTCAACGCAAGTTCTCAAAAATAACATCGTTACATAGGTAGTTGCATCAGATTCAGAGGCACGATATATTTTGATTTATTTTGACAACTATACTTACCAGAGTAAACGACTATACTAAACTGTAATTTATTTTGACAACTATACTAAACTGTAAGGCCCATACTTACACGCGACACGACCAAAATAGAATCAGTTTTCAACGCCGACGCGACCGATCGCATCAGCTCTGTACATTTATATGGTACCTAGGATGCACATGGACCAACTTATCGAAAATGCGTTTTCAACGTCGACGCAACCAGAAATATACCCGTACAATAACGCGATAACTTGTTTCGGTGTTGAGAACTAATCTTCCGGTGTGAAAATATGCTTAATGCTTAGTATAGAATTCATAAAGAAAACAAAAACAAGTGTAAATTGAAATTTTAAAAAACCCCCGACATTCGCCATTTAGTGGCGGCGGCCATCTTGAATTTGCAATAGTGCTATTCTACTAGTCAAGCCCTTTCATTTGATACCCATATCAAGGGAGTTGTGAAAAAATATATCATCCGCCATTTTGTAGCGGCGGCCATCTTGTGGACCGATTTTCATCAAACATAGCTAAGAACACTCTCGACTAATTCACTCACATTCAAACAAAAAAAACCGCATTCAAATCGGTCCACCCGTTTGAGCGCCACAGGGGAACAGACAGACACACACACACACACACACACACACACACACACACACACACACACACACACACACACACACACACACACACACACACACACACACACACACACACACACACACACACACACACACAGACACGTCAAACTTATAACACCCCGTCGTTTTTGCGTCGGGGGTTAATAATAATTACATTTTTACATAGAAAATTTTCAATTATTTCTACAAAGTTTTGTTGTGTATTGTTTTTATATTATTGTTATTATTGTTTCGCTCGCAGCGCGAATGTTTTTGCTGATAAAAACCGATCGGAATGTGGAAGCAACATCATTTTACTGTAAAGTAAATAAACATTGCATAACATTATTAAATGTTGCCACATTGTATCTTGTATATTATAATAATCATAACGTGCAATTTAGGGCACACCTACAGTCTCATTTTATTTGAACTTTTTCATGAAGAAATCTGTGCATATCTCGTTAATTTATTCTTTGTTTTAAAAGGCAATTATGTAATACTTGTAAATGTTTTTGATTTAAACTGTAGTACAATAAGTAAGCTACTTCTTAACATCTGTAAAATTTTGATCAACCCAAATATATGTAGGTATACTACTACTATACTATTTAATAGGCTTTGCACCTACATACTTTATTGCTCTATGTACCCTAATCCTTTAAATTAGAATATTCTTTGAACATAATTATCCGGCCTTTCGTTTAGGGACCCTAAACTTGCATTTGGGATTCGGCATTCAGGCCAGGGTGCCCGGGTTTTTCCCAACAGTTAATCTTGCTACCTGACATATTTTGGCCTGAAGAACCGAGATCATAGTTGGGTTGAATATCCGTGTGTGTCATGTCCCTTACGACGCAGTCCTGTTCGCCGCCACTGATGCCTGCGTTGGGATTAAGGTTTTTGTGGCTCGCGAGGTAGAAGACGCCTATGCGGTGATATCGCGGGTAGCGGGGAGATGCCGTGGAGGTGTGTGCACGCACTGACACAGTCTATACGAATGCACATTGTGCACGCTAGATGACGGCCATATTTTCCCAATGTCCTGGACGTGCAGTCCGTGCGAGCGCACATTGTACGCGCTAGATGACGGTCTTACTTCTCCACGGTCCTGGTGCCCTGGTGTCTCGAACAACCTCCCACCAATGTAATGCAAGAGAACTTACGTTTTGTTTGTTTTTGTTTCCAGTTGGCCAACCTAGAGGGCCTCCAGTCGGGGGTCCCGACCCGCACCACGGCGACCATAACGCCCACGCAGCTGCGCAGCTTCGAGCAGACCTACATCGAGCTGAACAACTGCCACAGCGAGCGCTCCAGCCACGCGGGCTTCGTGCCGCCCTCCGTGGCGCAGACCAACACTTACGGTGAGATTCACTTCTTTTTCACGACTTCCTTTAGTGTCACATTGGTCTAGTGGCTGGATTGTTTGGCCGCGGCGAGGTCCGGGCGGGCCAAAAAAAAAAACATTGGGTTTTCCTGTCAAAAAAGCAGCCCGGAGTTTGGAAGTTGGCAGTGTTAGATACGCCTCCGTGCCTCGAGCACATAAAGCTGTCAGTCCAGCGCCTAATCTCTTTCCAGTCGTGTCGGATTGCTATCCCATGAGGGTATGAGAATGACTGATAATAGAGAGTGCACTTGTATTTGCGCACACTAGTGATTTAGATTGTTTTGAACCCGTAAGATAGGTTTCCAACTAGCGTCATACATTTCAGCCGCTGAAGGAGTAAAATTTCCCCCCTTAGTCATGATAGTAAAACATGCCTAAAACTTTAAATAATGGAGTTGATCTGTGAGTCGGAGCAGAATTTTCCTCCTCAATCATGATTATGAAACATGTCTAAAACTTCTTCAAATAATGGAGTTGACTGGATCACTGCACAAAACCTATTCCGTCGAATCCTGTGTAAATTATCAACCTAAATGAAAGTGTTCCCTCATCAATCTTCCAGGCATCCTGAATCCGGTGGGCTACTGTGACTCGGGCCCGACGACGCTGCATGTGTCGCCGGGCCCGCTGTCCGCCAGCGGCGACAGCAGCAGCAGCCCCGGGCTGCCGGCGCCCAGGCGGCGCAACATGGGCGGCCGGCGACCGGCCAAGACGCCCCAGGACATCACCCCCGAGGAGGAGGAGCGGCGGAAGATCCGCCGCGAACGAAACAAAATGGCCGCCGCGCGCTGTCGCAAGCGGAGACTCGACCACACCAACGAACTGCAAGAGGAGACAGACCAGCTCGAGGAGAAGAAACAGATGCTACAGGTGCTTACTCGCTTTTTAAATGGAACTTCTTTATCCCCATTAGTAAGGCCATAATCCACCACGAACAGTCTGTCAAGATCGTAGCGCTTAAGAAGACTACAATTCCTGGCCGTATTCCTATGGAGTGAACTAGTCATTCCTGCACTAACAATAAAGCATATCCTAAGAATATATTATATTCTTTTAAGGCGCAAGAAATACCCTTAGAAAGATAACCTTACACGTAGATAGAAGTCTACTACTGCATATAGGTATTTTATAGGGATTTAGGGTCTAGGGAATACGTTTGTAATTGCTTCGAAGATAACTTGTAGCGACTAGACAGTGACATCCACAAGCCGTGGGTTTCGCTTGTATCCACTTTGAAGATAATCTTATGTTAGTGTCTGTTTCACCACCTTGTGATAAATGTCGGTGAGCCTAAATATATATATTTTGTCTTTGTCACTTGACATAAAGTAAGAAAGTGACAAAACTTACGTTTATGCTATCCGACACTTATCAGTACTGTACAATGTACATCATAGGCTAACTCGTAACCATTTGATCACAGGACGAGATACGCAAACTCAACGCCGACAAGGACCAACTACAAGCGATACTGTCGAACCACATGCCGACGTGCCGGCTCAGCAAGCGCTCCACCAGCCCGCCGGACGTCAAGCCCTTCCAGGAGACGTACGTGTACCCCGAGTTACCCGAGGAGGGCGTCAGGGTCAAGGTGGAGGTGATCGACCCCGCCGTGGACCCCGTGCTCGGGTTAGATAACGATATCTTTACCTCGCCGACGCCGGACAAAAGGTGAGACTAACATATATTATTGTGCCGCAGCGCAGCACCGAGGACTCCCTCTACGACTTGGTCCAGCATATACGAAAAAACCTTGATAGTAAGCTCATCAATGTTGTCGTATCGCTGGACATAGAGGGAGCCTTCGATGGTGCGTGGTGGCCTGCAGTGAAATGTCGACTGATGGACAAAAAATGTCCAGTGAATCTAAGGTGCATTATAGATAATTACTTAAAGGACAGAAAAGTCAGCGTCCACTACGCAGGAAAGAAATGCACGGTTTCCACTTCGAAGGGATGTATCCAGGGATCGATAGCGGGCCCAACGTTTTGGAATATATTACTGGACCCTCTTTTGGATGAAATAGACGGAAGTAAAGTGCACTGTCAGGCATTCGCGGACGACATTGTTCTGGTCTTTTCAGGCGGATCAGTAGCTGAAATAGAGAGGAAAGCAGATCAGGTGCTCAACCGTGTGTATGAGTGGGGTGTTACGAATAAATTGAAGTTCGCGCCTCAAAAAACGAGTGCAATGGTCATAACCAAAAAACTAAAGTATAACACCCCTCGCATACACATGGGAGGCACTCTGATACAGCTTGTCGAGGAAATCAAAATTCTTGGCCTTATCCTTGATCACAAACTTACGTTTAACAGCCACGTAAAATATATATGCAAGAAAGCTTTGAACATCTACAAACCCCTCGCTCGAACAGCAAAAATAAATTGGGGATTATCCGCCGAAATTATCAGAACAATGTACGTCGCAGTGATTGAACCGATTATTCTATATGCGGCTAGTATATGGGCTCCAGCCGCGAGGAAAATAACGGTCCAAAAGCAACTGAACACGGTCCAACGAGGCTTTGCGCAAAAAATGTGCAAAGCTTACCGGACCGTGTCCCTGAATGCGGCAGTGCTGCTTACTGGCTCCATACCTCTCGATTTGAGAGCCCTAGAGTGTATGGACCTGTACGAAACAAAAAGAGGCAAGCCGCAGTGGGCTTTAGGAGATAGAGAAGTGGAGACTAAAGTCTGTTTCCTAAAAGCCATGCATCCGACAAGAGAACACATCGAAGAATTTATCTGCCTCGAGGACGTGAATCCCGATACGATAGAAAAGAACAGCATAGAGGGACTAAGCATATTCACGGATGGCAGTAAGATTGATGGCAGAGTGGGTGCAGCGTTTTCTTGTTGGGAAGGTGAAAAAGAAATACGGTGTAGCAAATTTCTCCTTGAGCATTACTGCACCGTATTTCAAGCCGAACTCTACGCGCTCCACAAAGCCATCGAATTTGCCCTGAAAGGGAATAAACCACTCGTGAATGTGCTTAGCGACTCAAGGTCAGCCTTAGAAAGAATAAAAAACCCGGGAACGTTCCACCCCCTAGCATTCGAGATACGTAAAAATTTAACATTAATTAGAGAAAACAACAAAACAGTAAGGCTTTTCTGGATAAGGGCCCATGTCGGTGTTGATGGCAATGAACGGGCTGATGCTCTCGCGAAGGAAGCAGCGAGAAAGAAAAAGACTGCCCCCAACTACGACATGTGCCCCTTGTCGTTCATAAAACAAAAAATTAGACAAAATACAATCAAAATTTGGAACCAAAGATACCAAAATAGTGATATGGCGACCCTAACTAAGCTGTTCTTTCCGGACGTAGGAAGCGCGTTCCAAGTAATAAAAAAAGAAAAGCTGACACCGATTCATGTCCAGGTCCTAACAGGACACGGCGGGTTTGGACACTATCTTAACAGGTTCAAGTGTAAAGATAGTCCAGCCTGCGAGTGCGATCCTGCGTACGATGAATCGGTGCTGCATATACTAACTGAGTGCCCAAAATTTTTAAAAGAGCGCATCGAGGCAGAGCACTTAATGGATTGCGATATAAAGAAGGAAACACTAGCATACCTAATTTCGCGGAAAGAGACACGAAAAACATTTTTAAAATTTTGTACTTTTGTGGCAAAACAATCTATTAATAGGAATAAAAATAAATGATAGGGTTATTGGTAATATATTATATATAGCTGTTATAGATCAAAAGTATTATATTTATTATAGAATACATATATTTACTTTGATAAAAATGGACGATGTATGGTATGATAGCAATAACTGAAGCAAATATCAAAGAAAATTCTTATTTAATATAGTAAATTAAAGGATTTTAGCCACTAAAATAAAAATTTAAACAAGAACTCCGACACAAATCGGAGGACGCTGGCATCTCCTAACATGGAGATTAAAAAAAAAAAAAAAAAAAAAAAAACCCCCGACGCAAAAACGACGGGATGTTATAAGTTTGACGGGTCTGTGTGTGTGTGTGTGTGTGTGTCTGTCTGTCTGTCTGTCTGTCTGTTCCCCTGTGGCGCTCAAGCGGGTGGACCGATTTGAATGCGGTTTTTTTTTTGTTTGAAAGGTGAATTAGTCGAGAGTGTTGTTAGCTATGTTTGATGAAAATCGGTCCAAGATGGCCGCCGCTACAAAATGGCGGATTACATTATTTTTTCACAACTCCCTTACTATGGGACTATGGGTATCAAATGAAATGGCCTGACTAGTGCAATAGCACTATTGTAAATCCAAGATGGCCGCCGCCACAAAATGGCGAATGTCGGGGGTTTTTTAATTTTTAATTTATACTTGTTATGTACTAACTATGCTATGCTAGCCCGCCAACCCGTGTTGGAGCAGCGTGGTGGGTCTAAGCTCTAAATTCATCTCTCCTATGAGAGAGGAGGCCTGTGCCTAGCTGTGGGATGTTGAAAAAGGCTGTGTAAGCCTGTAGTGCTTGTTCAGACACGGCGGGAACCGCGCGATTATCGCGCGGTAATCGCGCGGTTATGTCTGAACGATTACTTTATAACTCACTAGCGACCCGCCCCGGCTTCGCACGGGTAGTAGAGCATTTTATGCGTAGGTACTACCCGCTCAGGGATTAGGCAGCGTTTTCGATGAAAGCTCCCAGGCGGCTTTTACGACTTTTTACGATATTTTCCACAATGAACTTACTATATCTCACCTTATACCCGAATTACTAATTCCGTGGAATTCTGACGTTTCATAATGTTACCAGAGATAAAACAATTCCCACAAAAAAGATGAAAAATTCAAAACTTATGCAAATACAAATCAACTGCTGCATGTAGATATGACTTTCTAGTTTCCATTCTTAGCAATTTCTATTTTAGGGCGATGGGCGAAACAATTAATATTATTAAGCGGCTTAGAGCTTTATATGTTGACAGGGAATTAAAGTAGTTTGGGGTAAAATCGTACTTCGTAGATGTTAACCCTGTTCTCCATATAAATAACTCATCTGTAAATGAAAATGACAGCTGTCAGAATTAAGTCGATATTAAGTCAAAAATAAGGAGAAAAACTAAATATTTCAAATCAAATAAATTAGTGTATTTGGGACATAAGAAAGTAAGTTTTCACCAGATTCCGTGAAAAAAAAAAAAATTTTAAAAGATAAAAATAAAGAACCAAAAACTTGGTTTTTTGAACTTTTCACATAAATTTTGAGGTTATGTGAAAAAAGTGTAAATATAAAAATTGTAGATCTTTTTATTACCTACAACTTTGCCATTTAATTTTTTTCCATAGGACTTCTAGTTTTGCCGGAAATCGAGATAAACCGTTTTTTACCCTTAAAACTCCCCCCCTTTTTTCCCGAGCTCAGATCGCCCGTAAATTATTTTTCCTTGTATTTTATAATATTCTCCTCCTTTTCCAATGGGTTTCATCCTACGTACTGTGATTTTTTTTTTGGTTTCAAAAATTATCGACAATGGGCTATAGGGAGAACCGCGGCCGCCGACGCGCTTATAGGCACGCTCCCGCGCCGCCGCAATTTTTAAATCTGTAATATCTTCGAAAGTATTCATTTAAATCATATGCTGTAAAGGACCATATGGATTTATATAAAATCAACAATGCATTTAAGGTATTTAATTAGATAAGGATTAATGCTGTATTGGTTGAAATCGCTTCGAAAATTAGCCATTATTTGTCGTAAAAAGTAAATGACAAAAAAATGTTATTGTGGGATATCCATAAGAGATAGACATATACCATCGCGGACTTTTCTGTAGACCTTTTCAATGTGTACAATACTTAGTACATTATTTTGATAAATCTCGTAGGGTTCAGCCTGCGTTTGCAATGTAAGCGGAAAAAATGTAATTATTTACGACATCACATTAGAAACCTCAAAAATAACAGTATTTCTCCACAATTTAATGGATGTTATTATACATATAAACCTTCCTCTTGAATCACTCTATCTATTAAAAAAAACCGCATCAAAATCCGTTGCGTAGTTTTAAAGATTTAAGCGTACAAAGGGATATAGGGACAGAGAAAACGACTTTGTTTTATACTATGTAGTGATATAAATAAGACCTGCGCGATTTCCATGCGATTCTATAATCGCGCGGTTCCCGCCGTGTCTGAACAAGCGCGTAAGGTGGCTAATACATGTGTATTTGAGACTTAAATATGCTAGCACAAGTCCACTCAATTTGTGAAAACACTCTAGTTGATGAATGGGTATGGGTTTAATAAAAACTGCCTTTTCCAGGTTAGCCCGCTTCCATGTTAGACTGCATTGTCACTTACTATCAGGTGCGATCGCAGTCAAGGGCTAACTTATGGAAAAAAATGCCTACATTATATAAGAGTCACTCTGACGATGCCGTTTTTGATGCAAATCAATGTCCAGTTATGTGATGTATTGTGATAACTCATGGTGACATTAGTTTAATAATTTATTATATGCAGATTGTAGGTCAGCAATGATAATGTTATACTTACTTGATTCAACCATAAATGATTCGCTCGCGTCAGTAAAATATGAGTAACGTTTGTTTCCCTGCTCGAATAACAGAATGCCATGACAGTTGTAATGCTTCTATGACTGACCTATCACCTATCTTAACTGATGTTAATACATTAACACATATGTATATAGTTATGATATATGCATGATTTACGTCACCAAGCATAAATAATCACTCGTAAAAATATATATATATGAAAATATATATATATATATGTATATATATTACTAGCGACCCGCCCCGGCTTCGCACGGGTAGTAGAGCATTTTATGCGTAGGTACTACCCGCTCAGGGATTAGGCAGCGTTTTCGATGAAAGCTCCCAGGCGGCTTTTACGACTTTTTACGATATTTTCCACAATGAACTTACTATATCTCACCTTATACCCGAATTACTAATTCCGTGGAATTCTGACGTTTCATAATGTTACCAGAGATAAAACAATTCCCACAAAAAAGATGAAAAATTCAAAACTTATGCAAATACAAATCAACTGCTGCATGTAGATATGACTTTCTAGTTTCCATTCTTAGCAATTTCTATTTTAGGGCGATGGGCGAAACAATTAATATTATTAAGCGGCTTAGAGCTTTATATGTTGACAGGGAATTAAAGTAGTTTGGGGTAAAATCGTACTTCGTAGATGTTAACCCTGTTCTCCATATAAATAACTCATCTGTAAATGAAAATGACAGCTGTCAGAATTAAGTCGATATTAAGTCAAAAATAAGGAGAAAAACTAAATATTTCAAATCAAATAAATTAGTGTATTTGGGACATAAGAAAGTAAGTTTTCACCAGATTCCGTGAAAAAAAAAAAATATTTTAAAAGATAAAAATAAAGAACCAAAAACTTGGTTTTTTGAACTTTTCACATAAATTTTGAGGTTATGTGAAAAAAGTGTAAATATAAAAATTGTAGATCTTTTTATTACCTACAACTTTGCCATTTAATTTTTTTCCATAGGACTTCTAGTTTTGCCGGAAATCGAGATAAACCGTTTTTTACCCTTAAAACTCCCCCCCTTTTTTCCCGAGCTCAGATCGCCCGTAAATTATTTTTCCTTGTATTTTATAATATTCTCCTCCTTTTCCAATGGGTTTCATCCTACGTACTGTGATTTTTTTTTTGGTTTCAAAAATTATCGACAATGGGCTATAGGGAGAACCGCGGCCGCCGACGCGCTTATAGGCACGCTCCCGCGCCGCCGCAATTTTTAAATCTGTAATATCTTCGAAAGTATTCATTTAAATCATATGCTGTAAAGGACCATATGGATTTATATAAAATCAACAATGCATTTAAGGTATTTAATTAGATAAGGATTAATGCTGTATTGGTTGAAATCGCTTCGAAAATTAGCCATTATTTGTCGTAAAAAGTAAATGACAAAAAAATGTTATTGTGGGATATCCATAAGAGATAGACATATACCATCGCGGACTTTTCTGTAGACCTTTTCAATGTGTACAATACTTAGTACATTATTTTGATAAATCTCGTAGGGTTCAGCCTGCGTTTGCAATGTAAGCGGAAAAAATGTAATTATTTACGACATCACATTAGAAACCTCAAAAATAACAGTATTTCTCCACAATTTAATGGATGTTATTATACATATAAACCTTCCTCTTGAATCACTCTATCTATTAAAAAAAACCGCATCAAAATCCGTTGCGTAGTTTTAAAGATTTAAGCGTACAAAGGGATATAGGGACAGAGAAAACGACTTTGTTTTATACTATGTAGTGATGGGTGAACGAAAAACGTTACCGACAAAAAAAACGCAATAAAATTGGTTGTCTGTAAAGTCGGTTTACGGACGATAATTTTACGTGATAACGTCATAGGAAAATATTATAGAACACAATATAATATGTATATAGGTAGATCGTGCCTCTCTATCGCTTGTCCCGCGCTCTTGCTTGCACGCTCGGAACGTGACAATGAGTCATGATTTTTAGTGCGTGCAGCCGGCGTTCATCGATTTATAAGACGTTATCACGTCAAAAATTAAATTATTTCCTGTATTTTTTTAAACTTCGCAATGTAATGCAATCAGCTAACACCTAAATACTTAAAGTTGTCGCCGGCCGGCTGCCCCTCGCGGGGCATTGACCCCCGAGTTGTGCACGCTTTACATTGCCGGTTTGAAATACTAAATAAACCACTAATACTACAAGTTTATGGCAAATGGTATTGGATTGTGTTTAGATAGTATAATAAATAATAATAGCGCTAAGTTGTCGATAGCGGTCCCCTTATACCCTGTATCACATGATTTGAAACAAAACTACAATCAGATTCGGAAGAATTACGTCTCTGTGCATTTGCCGATCACTTGTACAACATCCGTGACAGTGTGGTGTTGAATATTGTTGTTGTGTATATTGTTGTTGTTAGTGAATAATATTGTTGTTGTGTTGTTACAGAATAATGCTGTCGGCGGCCAACCCGGCCGTGGTCACGAGCGCGTCGTCCCTGGACACGCCGCCCGTGCGCCCCAACAGACCCAACTTCCTGCAGGTGCCCGTGCCCTTGACTCCCGCACAGGTAACCATCACCCATATTTGAATTATGATGATTATAGTATGAATTGTCATAATTATGAAATTAATGCTATCATTACTACATATTGTAAAACAAAGTACTTCGCCGCGACTATCTGTCTGTTCGCGATAAACTCAAAAACTTCTTAACGGATTTTCATGCGGTTGTCACTAATAGACGTCGAAAACACTGCCTAATCCCTTTGAAATATAACAATACAATGTATAAGTGATCTATGCTTAATTTATATGTTACTCTCTTATTCCTAGTCCACGATGGACTTCTACTTCAGTTTTATAATCATCCCGATATTTATTTCACAGATCCACAACAACAAAGTCCTTGCGAACAACAACAAAATCGCCGGCATCGAGATCAGCACGCCCAGCAACGGCATCCCCTTCAACTTCGACAGCATCATGGAGGGGGGCACGGGGCTCACGCCCGTGTACCCGCACCCGCACCCCCACCCGCACCCGTGCGCCCAGCAGCAGCGCACCGCCCCCGACCTCTCATCGCCCGACGCGCACAACAGCCTCGTGAGCCTCTGAGACCACCTCGCCGCCGCGTGGCCCCTGTTCGAACCGCTCGACCTCCTGGCGGACCTCGAACAGACCTTGTAGCAGCGCGGCGCGAAAGTATCGCGACGAGTCGGTCGCGCCACATCACAAAGTCGACCTCCGTAGACGCTTCTCGTACGAGCAAAAGTATCGCGGCGAATCAGTCGCACTACAGTTTTAGTTAGCCATTTCATTGTATCAGAAAAATTATCGCAATATGATGAGGAATAATTATACGCCGCAAGCCGCAAATATCACGATGATCGAGTCGCAATTTAAAATGAACAGTATTTTTTAAAATATTATTTGATTATTTATTTTGGTCAAAGAACTCTGTTTAAGTAAGACAGTCGCGCGATACTTTTGCTTGCTATATTTGGATTTCGATTTAGTGTTGCCCAATCTGTAGACAGTATTTGGTAGTTGAAGCTATACAAATTATTTAATCTGGCAACACTTCTTCCATTCCTAGTCCCCCAAGCGTAGGGGGCCCGCGTCCCCCACTCGCGTGCCTTGGCCGTCGGGTGCCACGTCAGACGTGACCCGAACCTAGTTCGTAACGTGTAAAGACTACGCTATTTATTCTGTTCTTATTTTCTATCGTGCTATCTTTCGTCTCCCGGGCCCCCGCCGGCTATTTTCCGGGGGCCCACGTAACATACTTGCTCATAACGTGCTTTGTATTTATATTGTGGATTCCACAGCCCACGGTCTAGAGTTCTGCGTTCAACGTTCACTTTTATACGACCGTCGCGGTCTGATTTAGTATATTATGTAGAGAAATCCAAGCCATCGAACTACATGCAGTTAGCTCAAAAGAACCTAATGAATTCAGAACTAGACTATTGGCTGTTGGATCGACTTCTTTATTATTACAATACAGTAGTCTTTAATCATAGCGTATCGGTCTACAAAAGTCAATTGATATCTAAGCTGTTCTAGTACTCTAAACGGAGGATATTTTTTATATGAATAGTTTGTATTTCACAGTGAATAATTGAATTGTGATGTTTATAAAAAAAAACGTGAAAATAAAACAGAGTTTTATTTGAAGCATTTCAGGGATTATTATTTCGAGTTGTGCTTAAATAATCTAGCGTGGCTAGACTAGTTGTATTTTATATTAAACGTAATATGTAAAAGATCTCTTTTACGCATATTTATACAGTTGGCATCACGTTAGTTGTAGGGTCTTAATTTTTGCGTCACCGGAGTTAGTAAACATTAATTAGTAATAAAAATATATCGATTTTTGCAACACTGTTTATCGATCGTTATTTAATCATCGATTATAATTACATCGAGTCTGACAGTAGATGAATGTATGCAGATTATGTGAAAGTATAATAAGAATAAATAGTATAAATTTTTCAAATTATCGCTAATTTCAAGTATATTTTATCAAGTCTCAAGTTTCGTGGCGTCAACTGTAGGTTACGGCACAATATTTATCGAACTACCCCCCGGCGCGTCCCGTCATAATGTAATGAAACCGTGTGCCATTCGCTACGTCTACTCTCATTGAATACAATAATTATTTAGTTAACCATAGACTAACCAGCAATATTACTTAATGATATATACCGCGAACCGGGTTAACTTTGCTTGTCTGTGTAACTATGATTGTCGGGCGGTAATTTTTTTAATTCTGGAATACACAAAAAATTCATCACAAAAAAGATATAAATAAATAAACATTTACAACACATGATGAACAGAAAGTCTTCATTTCAAAACGTCGTTTCTCCTACTTGCACAAACTTCAATGATAATAAAGTTAAAAAAAATGTTTTCTTTGACTTATCAAAATTACATTGAAAATCAAAGTTACCCCGATTTAGTGTAATTAATATATTGAATTTAAGTTAGCTCAATCTCGATGTAATGTCATACCGTTCCATTGGATTAGGTAGTGGTAGTGTAAATTTATTGTATAAGAAATTCTTGTGATACGTCCAGTGATGCGCGCTCCGCAGGGAGGCGATCAGATTATAATGATATACTCATGCCTGTCCCCCTATATGAAATCGTATATCTATTCATCTATATGAAATAATTTTACACGTTGGTGCATTAATGTAGGTTCTATTTATTAATACATTTTTTATAATTTTACAGTGTCAACGAACTATAAATCGCTCATGTAACGAATGCTATTAGTAACTGTACGCAAAATTTATCAGACTGCACAATTTTAATGAAATTAAAAAAGAAATTGTGACAGATATTTTTTTTTTTTTTAATTTAATTAGTGTCAATTATTGGTAGTTAAAAGTTACGTGATATTTGAAAGTAGAACATTTTACTAGCTCAAATTATATTAATTTTTGCGTACCTAATTTCAAAAGAATTAAAGAATGCGACAAAAAAAAATGGTCTTGTTACGTGAGCGTTGGAATTGCTTATTTATTCTGTATTTGGTTCTATATACAAAGTTATAACGTTATAACGTTTTAGCGTAGAGGCATGAGTTGAGAGATGTTCGTATAGTTTTGTACCGATGGTGAACGCTGGCATAAAACAAATATCGGTCTAATAATAATATTTGCACCTTCGCATAGCCGCTTACATTTTAGACTAAGTTCAAATTGGACTTAATGCTAAAGTGAAGTGGACTTAGTGCAAAGACCGTATTAGAGTAAGGCAATAATTAGGCTAAGAGCACTTAACCCTTTAACTGTAATACGCATAACTTAGACCAAATTATTACTTTATGTGCTTTATTGTAGTTTTAATTAAAATCTAAGCCAAATATTGATTTTATGTCGTTAATTTAGGTTTAGGTTAAACCGCCCTTTCCGAAAAAGTATTATTGGTTAATAGCAGAGGAATGCGGAGTATTTATTTAAATAAATAATTATATTTTTTTTTTGTTAGAATAAATTTAGATCAAACTAAAATAAGAAAAAATCATCTGTAATCACTTAGCGCGCAACCAAATATTATACAGTTGTCTCTCTCATGTTATACATAAATACTTTGCTCATTTTCTATGTTTTTCTTAAGTTTTACTATTTCTCGTCTACAATGTTCCTCTCTTGTTTTTGGTTTGATCTATGATTATTTTACAAATACCATTAATAGTCCCTGCCGGTCATTTTGTATGAGCAAACTTTATTTATATATAATAATTAATAAATTAATAATCGCCGATGTAATGTCGTAAGCATAATATGAACACTTTAGATAATTATTATTAAGAGAGATGTAATTTTTTCTAGAAAGATTTTTCGTAACGCAATCGTAGAATACTTTTGTATTTTTTCAAGTGGGAAAATTATTAGCGAAGCAATATTATATTTGATAAACTTTATTGTTCTATTACCGCCAGATGTAGTAAATTATATATATGTAAATCAGAATATATAGATTTGTTTACGTACACCCGATCTAGCGTTTTTAATTTACCACCTTCCCTAACAGTTACAAGCTACGAGTATATATTATGTATCCAAGAATATATGCGAAAAACGCAAATACTCTGTTAAATAAATAAAATAAATAAATAAATAAATAGTCACACATACACACACGGTCGTCTGTTCCTAAAGTAGGCAACTTAATGCCTGTGTTATAGGTAACAGCCGACTGATAGACATATTTACATATAAATACATATATATTTTAATAAAGGTATACATACATACATACATATTATTACACCCAGACTCGGAGCGGGAATCGAACCCGCGACCCCGGAGCGGAAGGCAGGGTCACTGCCAACCGCGCCAACGGGCCAGTCGAATTTTAAAATAAAACAAAAAACTTCTAAGATGACAAAGTATTTTTTTAATTTGATGAGCAAGTTGTTAGAAGAGCTTTTATTTTGTAAATTAGTGCTAAGATAAGCTAAACATTAAAAACAAAATAGCCTATTTGAGCCTAGCTTATGGGCATTACCACCATTTGGGCCTTATGGGCATTGATTGAGACTAAAAAACATTTAACACCAGTAGTATTAAGGCCAGCCCAATGATATAGACCGAAACAAAATTATCGCAATTTTGTCGCTTACTGCTAAGAAAAGTGAGAGTAAAATTAATGTGAACTGTGATCAATTTTATTGGGAAATGTCCAAAATTAGTTCCCAGCAGGTGCTTGTGCGGCGCTTCGTATCGACAGCAATCGTGGTCAGGAGTCAGGATTGCCTGGCGAGCGTCAGAATTTTTTCTGTCACAATTTCTGACATTAATATGCGGTGGGTTGGTCATAGCGAGCATTGCTGTTTAGTTATAATATGCCATTTCTCTGTCTATAGGTGTGACATTAAAGGTCTTGCCATCGAAATTCTTGAAAGATTTCCTCTTCTTGTTCTTGGCCCTTTCATGCTGTACAAAGTCAACCTTATTATTAACCTTTTTAAGATGCCTCTTCATCTTATTTCTCATAGCGCAGTAGATGTAATAGATAATTTCTAGTACGCTGATCGCGCTGCAGCCTAGGCATAGACCAAACACACCGCCTAGATTAGCTGAAAAAAATATGACAATAAGTGTCTGAAAACTTACTCGTCATAAAGCATCTACGAACCCCACAACAATTCGAATTAGTCGTTTGACAAATGAAATCATAAGTACGTTTTAGTTACTAAAATAAATTAGCTTAATAGGCTATTTGACTAATTTTTGGAATTTGTTTTAAATTATTCTTTATTACTTATTAAAACACACTACATTGATATTTTTCGGAATATCTACAGTATTAAGAATTAAATCAATGATAAAGTTTAAGTTTTGAAAACCGCGCCAAAAACGACATTTCTGTAATAGCGCTGATCACATGATACGCGTGACGTCACAAACCAATGAGCAAGTTTATAGGTTCACACACAGAGGTCAGAGTATGTATGGGCACAGTATGGGTTACATAACCAGAAACCACAACAAAACAGCGTAGCTATCCAGTAACAATAATTAAATAGTTAAATACAAATTAAAAGTAATTAAATAGGTTAAATACAATAAATACAAAGTTAAATGCAATAAATGGAATGCGGGAGAGGAAACAAGAAAAATAACAATCTTTAATTATGTAATAAATACATAGCAAAAATATTAGCATCATCACTTTTCTCGCTCGCTCTCGGTGCGTGCGACAGAGCACGCTGCGTGATTAGTTACGACGGATGGCGCGAAAAACACTTGTGTATTTAGGTACAAATCTTTTGTTTTTGTGAGGAAATAAAGAAAAGTTATGAGTTTATCTAGTGATAATTTATTAGTGGAAGAGTTTATCTAATTATTGGTATGAAAACAATTGTGTATTGTAGAGTATATGCGCTAGAAAGTCACACCAAATAAGTGAAATTAAGAGGTTAATAATGCTATTTTAATATCAATCTTATTGTTTCAAATTTAAAGTTTACTTTCGATTGGTTGATAAACTTCAATTATATCGACCAAGTAAAGTGTACTCTCAAGTATAATAATTTCAAGTGACGTCACCAGAGTAGCAACCAATCACAGAGCGTTCACGTGTCTGATAAAATTTCAAAAATTATAATGTTTTATTTCGTGCAAAATATCGCGTAAAATTACATAATTTAGTGTGATTGAGTGAAATATGTCTTTTTTAGGCTATTATCTGATAAGATGACCACAATCAATAGTATATTTTCAATGTTGTCAAATACCCTATTCGCGGCGGCGCGGCGCGTGGCTTGTGCTAAACAGCGGACATAGAAGCGAAAATTATTGTAATAGGTTGATACGTAGGCTACGTAGAGTGTAGACACATAATTAATTATTATAAAATATATAATATAGGTACGTATAGGTAGGTATAGTTATCAGCATGGATCTAAACTTTAGATCCATGCTGATAACTATACCTACCTTTAGATTCTAAAGGAATGACCTGGTATTAATTAGGTCTGTTTTTAACCCCCGACGCAAAAATGACGGGGTGTTATACGTTTGACGTGTCTCTCTGTGTGTGTGTGTGTGTGTCTGTCTGTTCCCCTGTAGCGCTCAAACGGGTGGACCGATTTGAATGTGTTTTTTTTTTGTTTGAAAGGTAAATTAGTCGAGAGTGTTGTTAGCTATGTTTGGTAAAAATCGATCCAAGATGGCCACCGCTACAAAATGGAGGATTACATATTTTTTCACAACTCCCTCAATATAGGTATCAAATGCTTAAAGGGCTTGACTAATAGAATAGCACTATTGCAAATCCAAGATGGCCGCCGCCAAAAAATAGCGAAAGTCGGGTGTTTTTTTAATTTACACTTGTGCGGGATGAAGCGGAACGCGAAGGGCGTAGCGTCCATGATTGGTTCGCTGTTATATCACGTCATAACGTCATAATCTGTGCCCGTACTGGTTATCGCCGTCTCCGTGCCACGCACGAAGAATCCTTTGTAGTGTGAATGGACGAGTGACTTTCCCTCATGCCTCAGGAACTGTGGCGCTTACTACAAAGTACAAACGTCAAGTATCGCTACTCACATGCTATAGTTATAAGCGACATGACTGTCTCCTGCTTCTGCTTCGCGTACACCGAATCACGATAGAGGAAGTGTAGAATAGATGTACTCTTGTTGAATTGGATACCTCGACTAAAAATTTAAGAACCTTCAGTAAAACCAATGCGATGTTCAACCCACCACCATGGGCGCCGGCAGGGGGGTGCCAGGTGGTGCACTTGCACCCCTTGGGAATCTCGGGATCAACAGGAATTATTGAAATAAAAAGCCGTCTGTTGGAATTCATTTTGTAAATGTCTCGAATATTAAATTAAATCGGGCTTCAGATTTCGATTTTCTTTTCCGACTAAAATTTCAGTTTTTTATTAACAATCATAATACGGCGAACATTGTAAGAAAACTAAAATCTGCACCACCTGGAAATTATTTCTACCGGCGCCCATGCCCACCACCACCATAAGTGATGGTGGTGGGTTGAACATTCCTGGAATCCTGGAGCATTCCCAGCTGTGGGAACTTAAGAGGTCCCACACCTGGGCACACTCCTCCCTTATAGGATAGGGATTTAGAGATTAGACCCGCCACGCTGCTCCAATGCAGGTGGGCGGACTTTAACGACTATCGTCACATGATAGTGATGACCGTGACCGATTGCTTAACGTGCTCTCCGACGTATGGAGGTGAATTACCAACAATTACCAACTGTATATACTGATACTGATAATTTATTGAGAGAAAAACAATATCTAGGCCGACCCGGGATTCAAATCCAGGACCTCGTGATCCGCATTCCAACACGCTAACCGCTAGACCAACGAGGCGGATTATGCATTGTGCATTTTCAATTTCAACGCATGCAATACAAGAGCCCCTAATAAATTAATAGACAGCAAATCTATCTTCACAGTGGCCGAGGTGGACTAAACGGCAGTGGATTGGTTTGGAGAGAAATAAACATTTATTTTTATTTCTCTCGTCTGCGTCTAAACGTCTATAACCTTATAACCTTATTTGGTTATAGACGTTTGCTGGTCATCGGTCTCTTACAAGGATCGCTACAGAACACGATCTTAATATGTTACTTGTATCCAGCAGCGGCCAGAGACTCGCGTCCTTTCATCTTGAGACTTCCAATCACCTAGTGTGCACTCCGTCCGCCTAGTGTGGAGTCCGTCCGCCAAGTGCTAAGTAAGTAAGTCCGTCCATCGATTTATAACCAAAATAAAAAATAAAAAAAAATAAGGTATTGGGTTTTTCTGTCAAGAAATGCTCAGTGCCAGCCCGGAGTTGGAAGTTGGCGGTGTTAGATACACCCCCGTGCCTCGGAGAGCACGTAAAGCCGTCGGTCCTGCGCCTGATCTCTCTCCGGTCGTGTCGCATTGGCGTCCCATCGGACTATGAGAGTGAGGGAATAGAGAGTGCACCTGTGTATGCGCACACACTTGTGCACTATAATATCTCCTGCGCAGATGGCTAGTCTCTGCCTCGGTTGAGATTGGTCGCCGTGGCCGAAATTCGGTCAGGAGGACATTATTATTATTATTATTAACCAAAATAAGTACGAAAATAGGTATAGGCAATGTCTTTCTCACTAAGGTTTGTGAGCCACGTTTGAGAGCGCCATGAGGTTCCCCACGGACACTTCGACCTGGTACTGCATCGACACGCAGTCTCGCAGACACGAGCACGTCTCACTGCGGCCCCACTTGTTCATGTTCACTGAAAATTAAACCATTTTTTCACACTTTATATCTCTTTTTTTAACTCCCAACGCAAAAACGACGGGGTGTTATAAGTTTGACGTGTCTGTGTGCGTGTATCTGTCTGTTCCGCCGTAGCGCTCAAACGGGTGAACCGATTTGAATGCGGTTTATTTTGTTTGACAAGTGAATTAGTCGGGAGTGTTCTTAGCTGTTTGATGTAAATCGGTCCAAGATGGCTGTCGACACAAAATGGCGGATTACATATTTTTTCACAACTCCCTCAATATGGGTATCAAATGAAAGGCCTTGACTAGTAGAATAGCACTTTGCAAATCCAAGATGGCCGCCACTTCAAAATGGCGAATGTCGAAAATGAAAAGGTCGATGGTTCAAACCCCTACGTTACACTATTGTCGTACCACTCCTAACACAAGGTTTCGCTTATTTGGAGGGGACAGGAAAATATTAGTCATGTTTATCATGCATGTATTAAGTAGGTATTACCGCCGGCAGATTCAATGTCTTTATGTTCATGCATATTTTTATTACAAAATAAATGCACATTTGCATCTCAAGAATAATTTCTCGCCTAACTGGTGGGCCAGTTTTTTGGCGCGATCTAGGGAAAGAAATATTTAAGTAAGTAGTTAGTTCACTGTATATATGGGATCTATATGGGAACCGACACTCGGTGGTTTACTTTTAGCCTGCATGATGCAGTCGATGCTGGCGATGTCGCAGGCGCGCCCCTGCCTGACGTAGGGCACGTACAGCATGGTGCAGCGGCAGCGGCGCTCGATCGCGCGCACCGCGCACAGCAGCTCGCAGTCAGAGTTGTGGTAGTATGCGAAGTACGGCAGACGGTGCTCGTCTTCGAAGTAACATTGCCGACTGAAATGGTGCCACTTTAAATTCTTATCTAAATGTAGGTATAACAAGCTATAATTTAAAAATTAAAAAACCCGACTGCCATGCTATAAAACGAACTAAAAAATTAATAAACTACCACCGTACCACTTACAGTGTAGTTGTTATTTATTTTGTTTTTCATGATTTGTCACTCCAAACTGATTTAAAACATATAGATTGTATACATTTTCGTACTGGCCTTTTAAAGCCCTTTATTTTGATACCCCACTCGAGGGTCTTGAGGGAAAAAATTTTTTTCAGCTCGCACATTAAAGTGCATAAAATCCGCCATTTTGAATTTTTATTAATTTTATGTACCCAGTAACATTTGCGCTGTTAAGACAAATCTAATGACGTACCATTTATCACAAGTGTAAATTGAAAATTTAAAAAACCCCCGACATTCGCCATTTAGTGGCGGCGGCCATCTTGAATTTGCAATAGTGCTATTCTACTAGTCAAGCCCTTTCATTTGATACCCATATCAAGGGAGTTGTGAAAAAATATATCATCCGCCATTTTGTAGCGGCGGCCATCTTGGACCGATTTTCATCAAACATAGCTAAGAACACTCTCGACTAATTCACCTTTCAAACAAAAAAAACCGCATTCAAATCGGTCCACCCGTTTGAGCGCCACAGGGGAACAGACAGACACACACACACACACACACACACACACACACACACACACAGACACGTCAAACTTATAACACCCCGTCGTTTTTGCGTCGGGGGTTAAAAATAGGTTGAGTCGTTGAGTAGTTACGAACTGACATAGGAAACGGTCATTTTCTGTGATTTATCACTCCCAACTTATTTTCAAATATATATAATTGTATACATTTTTGTATTTGCCTTTTAAATCCCTTCATTTTGATACCCCACTCGAGGGTCTTGAAGAAAAAATTTTTTTTCAGCTCGCACATTAAAGCGCATAAAGTCCGCCATTTTAATTATTTTTTAAATTTAGGTACCCTATGACAGTCGCGTCATGAAGACAAATCTAATGACGTATCATTTATCAAAATCCGTTGAGCCGTTGAGTAGTTACACGAGGACATAGGAATGGACATACATACACACAGGTGAAACACATAACCCAGTCGGGTAAAAAGAAAAGGTAACTGACTGACTGACTGACTGGTCTATCTACGCACAGCTCTAACCACTAAACAGATCGGACTACATGCAGATTGCAGATAGGAATCTACTATGACGTAGGCATCTGCTAAGAAAGGATTTTTGAAAATTCAACCCTTATGAGGGTTTTAAATAGGAGTTGAAAATTTGTAAGAGATTGATATGAATCGCGGGCAACAGCTAAGTAGTTTACAAATAAATAAACTTTGATACGTTATGATTAACTTCAGTGGGGCTATTAAGTATATATAAAAGCTGCAATCTCAATTTTAAGCTTAATTTTCACTTTATGATCCTCTTCGACTTCTTTGACTTTGACCGTAAAACGTAACACTTGGCCTTGATTCACAAGGCCACGTTCGACGTTTTACGGTCGCAGAAATGTATGGAACCGTGGTCGCGCCGTGTCGTTAACAAGGTTCCACGTTTCGCCGTACCGTAGAAAAAACGTGTACCTATCACCAAGAGGCCTAAGAAGGGCTTAGGCAGTAGTAGTAGTAGTAGTAGTAGTAGGTAGACTTCACACACCCTTAAGAACATTACGGAGAACTCTCAGGCGTGCAGGTTTCCTCACGATGTTTTCCTTCACCTTTAAAGCAAGTGATATCTAAAAGAACATAACTCCGAAAAGTTTCGAAAAGTCCGAAAAGAGCTGTGTGCCCGGGATTGAACCTCCGATCTCCCAACAAGAAGGCCGGCGTCCTTGCCATTAGGCCATCACTACTTCTATTTTCACCTTAAGAAGTTAAGGAGGTAAATTAATTTACTCAATAATCCCCATGAGCCTCCGCCTGAGTAACATTTGTCCCATCGGCCCCTAGTCGGGAAAAAATTGGATATGGGACCAGTTGAGAACAAATTTAATTCGGTGACAGTTGGGAATAAAAATGTTGATTACAATGGAGTCAGTGTAATAACCTACCTCCAATAAGCCAAAGCAGTGACGTCTTCAGAGCAGTATGTATAGGTTGCATGAATGTAGTGAAAGGATTCCGAATATGGGTGGATCAGACTCGACTCGTCATCCGCTGGGAATTCGTATGGGTCCGTAAACATTACCTACAAGTATAAATTAAAAATTTAAAAAACCCCCGACATTCGCCATTTTGTGGCAGCAGCCATGTTGGATTTGCAATAATGCTATTCTACTAGTCAAGCCCTTTCATTTGATACCCATATTATGGGAGTTGTGAAAAAATATGTAATCCACCATTTTGTAGCGGCGGCCATCTTGGACCGATTTACTTCAAACATAGCTAACAACACTCTCGACACATTCACCTTTCAAACAAAAAAAACCGCATTCAAACCCGTTTGAGCGCCACACGGGAACAGACAGACAGACACACACACATACACACACACACAGACACGTCAAACTTATAACACCCCATCGTTTTTGCGTCGGGGGTTAAAAACAAAGTACAAAAGTACAAAAACATTTACTACTTAGACCGAACTATTGAGCAGATTTGCTTTGAGAAATATGGTATTTAAATATCGATCCTTATCATTAGTAATTTAATTACTTTACCTACAAGTCATGGCCGCGAAGAATGGTGCCGAGAATACCGACTACATTTGTGAGCTGTACAGCCAGGCTGATTCTTGATGCAAAAAAAACAAGCTCGTAGTAAGTAGCTTTTCTGTCACTTGAAGAGGCAGTTAGCGCGTTAATAATTAGGACAACGGGTTATATGCTCGTGCGAAGTACGCGGGCAGCCCCCGGAAACCTGCCTTGACGCAAACTAAAGATAATATAGTTAAATACTCCTACCCGTACAGCCCCAGCGGAAAGAATAGTCCCATCAAGAGCGTTGTCAGGATCGTAATCAGTGATGACGGTCAAAGTGTCAGCGAAACCTCCCGTAGACGCCGTTTGCGGTCCGAAATTTGAAATCCTTTCGTTCCTGAAACTGGATAGTTATTCAGAGTTTGCGCACCTCAAAAACTTTACCAAATACTACGTATCGAAAAATTGTAATATGTAATGCAAAATGAACCCATACACTGTTATTTTAAAGTCGTAATACTTCGAATATTTATTTTACAACATTGCTGCTTGGGGCGCTGGCTGTAATGTATTATAATGCTGAATGTACTGGCGAACTCAAACCTTGAAATAAACCAGTTTAGGTCTATTTTACTTTGAAGTCATTGTGTTTCTTTCAATAGTATTTAGTAAAGTTTTCGAGCTGTGCAAACTGAGACTAAGCATAATGAAATGCCTCTGTATTAGATCCAAATCATTCTTACACTTGGCATGAATCTACATTATTTTAGTAGGTCTAATAGAATTTTAGTTTTTCGTACACTGTGAGATATTTCCTGACGTTTTTTCTAGTTTTCTCCTTCTAAAAGCTTTTTTTAATGGAGAGCTTTCGCGATTTAGACCGTACTGGAAAACTACTAAATTACTTAGTACTTACCGTAAGAGAAACATAAAATACTTCCCTTATGAACGGAAACGCTTCAGGAAGCAGAAGAACAGAAGGAGAAGTCAGAAGGAACGTCAGGTAATGTCTCACAGTATTGAGTACTAGGTTACCTTCTTGTATCATCATAATGATAGACGCTGTTGAATATGCAGCACATGCCGCGTTTGGTCAGTATCGGTCTGAACAGACTCTTACAGTTAGGGTAACGGTGCCCTTTCAGAGTGCACAGCTTCAGGAAGTCGTCACAACTCTGCGGCAATAAGCCCATCACTTGTAGAGCCTGAAATACCGTCTTATTAACTCTACAAAACGTTTATGACAATGCGAAATTTGAATTGTAAAGAAGACGCAATTTCACGCGTTTAAAAGTGTAGCACTCGCATTTCGGAAAATACTCGTCGTAAATAATAAAGCAATTTGCATTAAGTTACACGTAGAGGTTTCGTAGCCTTCGTAGCTTCGTAGTCTCTACGTGGTGGACCCATGTTTCCTGCAATGAGTCTACGTGATTTTTGCCGATTATTTTATTTTTAACCCCCGACGCAAAAACGACGGGGTGTTATAAGTTTGACGTGTCTGTGTGTGTGTGTGTGTGTGTGTGTGTGTGTGTGTGTGTGTGTCTGTCTGTCTGTTCCCCTGTAGCGCTTAAACGGGTGGACCGATTTGAATGCGGTTTTTTTTTGTTGAAAGGTGAATTAGTCGAGAGTGTTGTTAGCTATGTTTGATGAAAATTGATCCAAGATGGCCGCCGCTGCAAAATGGCGGATTACACATTTTTTCACAACTCCCATAATATGGATATCAAATGAAAGGGCTTGACTAGTAGAATAGCACTATGCAAATCCAAGATGGCCGCCGCCACAAAATGGCGAACGTCGGGGGTTTTAAATTTTAATTTACACTCGTGTACTAAGTAGTTGTGTATTTTATTGAATTATAACTGTATATTTAGTTTAAATAGGTTCTCACATTGTACCGATTGACCGATATCAAGTTTTGTACGTTGATTAATTCCTGCTTTCTTTTTTCGTTCAAGAACAAGAGTTCGTAAAATCCCAATAATTGTGGCATAGCTTTCTTCAAATCAACTGTCATGTTGCGATCGCCATCTCTGAAAATATTGGGCGGCATGATGATTTCAGATATCTTTTGCTGAGTTTATGAGGCAATACATATATACAGGCGACATATACCTACGAAATAATTCTTCGAGAGATCTTCGATCTTCGAAGTTTCATTATTAACTGTGTATAGTCACGTTAACTGCATTAGGGGATGTAACGAATCTCTTACAAGACTTTCCGCTGATGCGGCGCTAAAAATTGTGTTCTGCCCCTCTGTGCGGGAGGTCATAACTCCTTTATTTGAAGGTGTTTGACAGAATCAAATATACATACTTGCTTCTCTCTTTAAGTTTGATTGAATAATGAAATAAAAAAAATTGGAGATCGATGAGGTCCCTAACGCACTGAGTAGTAATATTATAGATTAGGTGCGCAAGGAGAACGTTCCCGCCCCCTAAATCGTAGGGCTCGGAGACGCAAGAAGTGGAGCGCGGGCGGCGCGGTCGCCGCGCAGTTTGCTTTAGTGTTGTGCAAGTGTCGACAGAGTGGGCCTGCACGCTTTGTCTGTGAAAAATACGGTCAATAAATACGTACTGGAGAAGTTTCCATTTTTTTAATTAATTATAAAAATTTAAGTGAATTATAATAAAAATCTGAAAGAATCATTAAATTATCTCAAAAACTGAAAAGTCATGGAACCTTCATAATTTCGTTTCACGCGGCGCTCCAGCGTGTGACGTTATTAATGAAATAACCAGCTACCTACCTATTTATTACGTCACTACGCAATAATAACGCATAACGTTATAATTTATTTCGCTTATTGGAAGTAGTTAGTTAATCACTCAACCTAGCAGAGTTTGCGGTTGTCATATTCGTTAACTAATCTCAGCTTTTGGGTTGATGACTTGCTCAATTTTCCTGCAATGATGCAATATTTAATTCACTATTTGCATAGTGGTAACCTCGTGATGGAAAACACACGCCTTTGGAAACCCCCCCACTAAGTGGACTCCAGCGCGTCGCTGGAAGTTGCCAAGAGACATAAACCTTTCAAAAGACCTATATCCAGCAGGGGACGTCTATCAATTGAGACGACTTTAACTCAGACTTTAAGACGACTCACACGAGGGTCTTCTCGAAGTGTTCCACAGCGCTGAGGGTGATTTGATTGGGCGAGCATACGGTGATGGCGGGATAGGATACGTTGTGTAAGGACTCGTACTGGTTCTCGATCGCGATCCGGGTCGGGATGTCCGCGAACCGATAGTACAGGAACAACGTCAGTGTGAACGACATAAGGAGATTTAGAACGATGGATACGGCCCAGAAACACCTGCAACATAGTACGTGCAGGTTAATATTTTTTTCGTAAATCATAATGCATAGCTTTCTGATAAATCATAACATAAGTTTATATAATACCGCGGTTAATTCTATCATCTTGTGGGGCGGTAGCACATGAGTAGATAATATAATTTTGGCGTATGATAAAACTACGCGGTTTTTTGATCGCCGGTCATTTAATACCGGTACATTTTAACTCACCTGGACAATGGATCCGGGTATAAATAGAAATATTTGAGTCCCACTATGCTGCTTTCGAGACAAAACTTCCGAAGTAACGTTTTAGAATCGCCTTTCATTTTGAAGATTGATTCAGCCCGTGGAAAGCTCAGTAAATGAACACCAAATGGCTGTAACTTGCGTGTCAATCATTAATTAAAACTACTTAATTCTAGTAAATAATGTAAATGACATGTCACAGCTACTAATTAAATTATTGTTACGTGCTGGGGTTCGAAGATTTGGAATAAAACACCTGGTGACCCTTGATCAGACTTTATTCTGCACTTCCGTATTCCACTTGGTACTCCTGATCTTCTTGTAGACTTCCTCTTCACTTTTGTTCGCTTCCAATCCTCTTCGCTTCCGATCGCTTCCTTCACTTGTATATCGCTCGGCTCTCAGAACTGAACTGCCCTCCGTCAGCTCGCCGGTCCCTTTATATACCCGTCACCGCGTGACTAAGCGTTTTCTAGAAAGTTCCACCCCTATCGATGTTTATTCTAGAAAAGCCGCGTTGTTGTTGTTTACATTATGGGTTGTTTACATCGATGGGTGATTAGGTATTTATTAGGTGACGAGCAATTATGAACCTTAATGCTCTAGAAATAAGGTTCATTCGTAACACTGCCCCCCTCTTAGCGATGCTCGTCCCGAGCATCACTGTTGCTTCCGTAATGTTTTGCCAAGCGGTCGATGTGCACAACCTTAAATTTTCCCCTTGGTTGACGTTGAATCCTATACGTGACGTCGTTAATACGGGTAACCACTTTGTATGGACCCTCCCATCTGGTTTGCAATTTTGGAGATTTCCCTTTTCGACGAGTCGGATTATGCAGCCAGACTAAGGCACCTTCCTCGAATCCGCTCGTGTTCGATTTCCGGTCGTATCTGGTTTTCATGTTCTCACTCGATTGCAATCCGTTTTCTCGAACTGTAGCATGTATTTCCCGCATTTTCTCTCTCAGATTGGCGACGTAGTCTTGTACGGTACAAGGTTCATCCGGTGACCCTCCCATCAATAAGTCTACTGGTAACCGTAGTTCCCTGCCATAATTGACTAACGCCGGAGTTGCCTTTGTGCTCTCATGCTCTGCAGTCCTGTAGGCGAGGAGAAACAGTGGAATGTACCTGTCCCAGTCTCTTTGGTGGGCGTCAACCAACTTTGCCAAATGCCTTTCAAGCGTCTGATTGAATCTTTCAACCATTCCGTCAGACTGCGGGTGGTATGCAGTTGTGCGTGTCTTATGCAGACCCAAAATTTTGCATACTTCCTGAAACACTTGCGATTCAAAGTTCCTTCCTTGGTCTGAGTGGATTTCCAATGGTACACCAAAGCGACATATAACCTCCTCAACGAGCTTAGTTGCAACAGTTGTAGCTTCCTGGTTAGGTATCGCGAATACTTCCGGCCACTTAGTGAAGTAGTCCATAACAACCATGAAGTATTTGTTCCCTGATTCAGTCACAGGGAATGGTCCGGCTACATCAACAGCTATACGTTCCCAGGGTGCACCAACATTGTACAGCTGCAGGTTACCTCTACTCCTTGTCTGTGGTCCCTTCACGGCAGCGCAAATGGTACATTTACGGCACCAATCCTGCACATCCTCCCGACAATGGAGCCAGTAGAACCTCTCCCGTACTTTCGTTAGTGTCTTCTTGACGCCAAGATGACCTCCCGAAAGTCCGTCATGCATTTCACGTAGGACATCGGGTACCTTGGCTCTCGGAACGACTACCTGAAGATGGAACTCCCTGCCGTTAGTCTTTTCCCATTTTCGGTAGAGTATTCCATTTTGTAGCGTAAGACTGCTCCACTGTGCCCAGTATGCCTTAGTGATAACGCTCATAGGTGCAACCTCACTCCATGTTGGTCTGGCGTCTCCTCTTTTCTTCCACACGATGATGTGCCGTAGATCCTCATCACCCTCTTGAGCCATCTTCATTGCATCATCCTCCCAGGGTCCTAAGGAACTCGTCCTGGTAAGTTTCAATGATAGCTCCGTCGACTCCTGTTTGATGCAATGTTTGCATTCTTCCGGGCATGGCCTCCGAGAAAGTGCATCTGCATTTCCATGTGACTTCCCGCTGCGATGTTGAGTCTCGAAGTCATATTCCTGGAGCTGTTCAATCCACCGAGCAACTTGACCTTCGGGATTCTTAAATTGCAGTAGCCATTTCAATGCTGCATGATCCGTACGTAGTAAAAACTTTCGGCCGATTAGGTACTTGCTGAAGTGTTGCAATGTTTTTACCACGGCAAAAAGTTCCCTCCGTGTCACGCAGTAGTTCCGTTCCGGTCTTGACAGTGATTTGCTGAAATACCCCATAACGACTTCTCTATCTCCCTGCTTTTGGGATAGCACTCCTCCAATCGCGGTGTTGCTCGCGTCGGTATCGACGATAAACTGGCCTTCCGGTTGTGGGTATCCCAAAATTGGTGTTTCACACAGGTATTTCTTCAGTTTTGAAAAGGAATCCTCACAGGCTTCATCCCAACAAAATGGTCTTTTCTCTTCCGTCAGTCTATGTAACGGTTTTGCGATCTCAGAAAACCCCTTGACGAAACGCCTGTAGTAAGAGCACAAACCCAAAAATGCCCTTACCTCTGTCTTGTCTTTAGGGGTAGGCCATTTTTTAACCACTTCAATTTTCGCCGGGTCAGTCTGGATGCCTTCACTTGTGATAACATGGCCGAGATAATTCACTTCTTTCCTAAATAGCTGACACTTCTTCGGGTTAAGTTTTAAGTTTGCCCCATGTATTTTGGCGAAGACTCGCTCCATGTTTTGCAAATGGTCCTCGAAGTCTCGACCCATGATAACGACGTCATCTAGATACACCAAGCAGGCATCTCCTACTAATCCTGCTAGCACACATTCCATGAGTCGTTCGAAGGTGGCAGGTGCGTTGCACAATCCAAAAGGCATAACATTAAACTGCCATAATCCTTTTCCTGTTGAAAACGCTGTCTTCTCCTTGTCTTTTGGATGGATTTCTACCTGCCAGTAACCTGATTTTAGGTCTAGAGTCGAAAACCATTTCATGCCACTCAAAGTATCTAGAGTGTCATCGATTCTAGGTAGCGGGTAACTATCCTTCTTTGTGATGTCATTGAGCCGCCTATAGTCCACGCAGAACCGTGTGCTTCCATCTTTCTTCTTCACAAGCACAACCGGTGAGCACCAGGGACTTGCGGATGTTTCTATTATTTTGTTCCTTTCCATTTCTTTCAGCATATCCTCGACTTCTTTTTCCTTCGCGATTGGTAGCCGTCTCGCCCGCTGACGGATGGGTCCCTCATTTCCGGTATCGATTCTATGCTGCACTAACGATGTTCTCCCTGGGTTTCCTTCTTGACTAGAAAAGATGTCCGCGTAGCGTAATAGAAACTTCTTTGCCTTGATGCTTTGTGAATAAGTCAGGTTGCTTTTGCAGTCTTTAAGAAGCTCATAGACTGTAGGATCCTTCCAAGAACCTGATTTATCCGTGCTTGGCATTGAAGTGCATTTCTTCAGCCACACAACTTCCTCGCACTTTCCGACGATGTCCCCCTTATTGAAGTAAATCTCGCGATCATCCAAATTTAGAACTTTTACTACAGCTTTAGTACTACCATTGACGAGAGTTCTTGCTGTCATGAATCTTCGAGAGGCTGTCTTCTGGGAAATGTCCTCAATCAGCACACATCTGCCTTCCTTGGTGTTATTAGTACATGGCAGCTTTACCATCACGTGAGCCTCTGCACGTCCAGGGATGACGATTTCCTTAAGACATGTCACTTTCCCATTAGCACCTCCGAGAATGAAGATTTCTTCCGTACCACACTTAAATACTCCGTCAGCAACATCAATTCTGCAGTCGTGTGTCCTCATAAAATCTAGACCAAGGATACAGTCATCCATAATTTCAGCCACAATCACGTTGTGCGTATAAGATGTCTCCCCTAAGTACATTGTAACAGTCATTTCCCCCAGGACGGGTATTGGCTGACCGGAGGCTGAAAGAAGTCGACAGTTGATTTGCTTGCTGTACCTCGACACAGATTTCAATAGGTCCGGCCGGACTATTGTCCTGGAGGCCCCAGTGTCCAATGTCATCCTGCAATCGATCCCGTTTATGGTGCCTGGTATTGCTAAATTGTTCCCATCGCATACTTGTGAGATAACCGTTGCTGGGGCTCCCTCCGTGCCAGCCAGTACTCGCCCCTTAGTCCTGGCTGTTACTAGTTTCCCTGATTTTGAGGAGACCTTGCATCCTCACCTCTCTTCGCAAGCTCCTCCAACCGTTCCTCTATTTTCGTTAGTCGGGACATCTGCGACTCTTTCTGTGGGCAATTCAGCTGCAAATGCCCTTTCTCACCGCATCTATAGCACACAGCGCCAAAGTTCTTCCTGAATGAGGTCTTAACCTCTTTCACCTCCTCGACAACTTCACGTAGTCTGTGAGTCTGCCGAATGTCGTGTCGAACTGCTTCAACCTCTAAGGCATGCGCCAATGCTTCTTTTAATGAGGCATGGTGACGAAGCCTCACGGCAGCTCTTACCTCCAGGTCTTTGATTCCGTCGACAAAAGCTTGCACGATGTTTGCGGTTACCATCTTATCGTCGGCCGATGGATAAGCTTTCCGCACAAGCTTATCTATTTCCAACGCCCATTGCTGGAGACCCTCTCCAGATCGCTGGACTCTATCGCGCAGCTGGGCGCGGAACACATGCTCCAGATGTCGCTCCCCATACCTGGATTCGAGTGCATCCAACAGTTCCTTGTATCCACAGCCTGAAGTAGGAAAGGCCTCCAGAACAGTTAGAGCCTGCCCTCTCAATGCGACAGTGAGGGCAGTCAAGCACTGTTCGTCCGTCCATCCGTTGGCAGTAGCAACAGTCTGAAACTGTTGCCGGTACGCGGGCCAGGAGGTGCTACCGTCGTATGGGGGTACCTTAACATTAGGTCCCTGAACTGCGCCCATCGCTCCACTTGACGTTAGTCTTGTCGTTTCAAGACGTATCACCTTTTTCTCTAGCTCGGTGAGGCCAGTCTTCACACCATCCATGTCCGTTCCTAGGCAGGTGACTCGCTCGTCCATGAGGTCCAACTCTTTTCGCAATTTAGCCACCATGCCGCCAACTTCGTGAACGGCCGACAAAACATTCCGCTGCACCCCTTCTTGATTTTCCTGTATCGCTGCTTGATTTTCCTGTATCGCTGCAAACTGTTGTTGCATTATCCGCATCAAACTCGACAAGTCAACGGTGGGCGTGGCTTGCTCAGTGGGCGTGGCCAGGTGGGTGTGGCCAGTGGGCGGGGCCTCCGGCTGAGTGGGCGTGGCCTCAAGGGGCGTGGTCTGGTGGGCGTGGCCAGTGGGCGGGGCCTCCGATTGGGTGGGCGTGGTCTCAAGGGGCGTGGCCTGGTGGGTGTGGCCAGTGGGCGGGGCCAGCTGGGGGGACCCACCAGGTGCTGGTTCCTCCAGGTGCTCCTCCACAGGTGCTCGGCTGGATTCCGCTGCACGCTGGGCCCTGGTCTTGACACCCCCGCTGCCGAAGTCGTCTCTCGGAGTCAATGGCATAGCTTCCAAATCGCACTTCTGTCACCAATTGTTACGTGCTGGGGTTCGAAGATTTGGAATAAAACACCTGGTGACCCTTGATCAGACTTTATTCTGCACTTCCGTATTCCACTTGGTACTCCTGATCTTCTTGTAGACTTCCTCTTCACTTTTGTTCGCTTCCAATCCTCTTCGCTTCCGATCGCTTCCTTCACTTGTATATCGCTCGGCTCTCAGAACTGAACTGCCCTCCGTCAGCTCGCCGGTCCCTTTATATACCCGTCACCGCGTGACTAAGCGTTTTCTAGAAAGTTCCACCCCTATCGATGTTTATTCTAGAAAAGCCGCGTTGTTGTTGTTTACATTATGGGTTGTTTACATCGATGGGTGATTAGGTATTTATTAGGTGACGAGCAATTATGAACCTTAATGCTCTAGAAATAAGGTTCATTCGTAACATTATTAAAACTTTACTACTTAACTTATTTAAAAAAAATTAAACTTTGATAGTAACTTATGATAGTTGTGTAATTATTAGTTTTGTTTCATATTTGAAATGCACTTAACAGTAAGATGAGCAGTAGGTACTTACCCAGTTGGAGCGTGAAGACTGCATACTACTAGCACCAATTTGCTTTGCAAAATATGTTTCGGCATTAACTCAAATACCCCAAGACATTCATAATTATTATTTTAATAACAAAATAACAAGTGTGTATTGAATGCTTTCCCTTAATTAAGTTGTTGCATGACAGGCAGTTCTAAAGTTTTTAAGGTTTTTGGACACCAAATATAAAATAGGTATAAATGGTTAGGTTACTACTCAAATATAGTCTGTTCGTTTTCTTACAGTCGCCTTTTGTGTCTAGCCGCCTCCGCCGCGCGGTGTTTTGCCAAAGACACCGCCGTGACTTCAAAGCATGCCGCGAGGAGTGTACAGGCACAAGGGGGTTTGGCGTTATATACCTACTCATATTTTTTCATTAAAATTCTCTTTCCTTTTTATATTTTTTTATATTCGTATTTTATTACAATATAACCATAAACATAAAATATAATATTCTCATGAACACGGGTCTTCTCTCAAAATGAGAAGGATTTTAACCATAGTCTACCACGCTGGCCAAGTGTGGATTGGCAGACTATTCAGAGATTCTGTTAGAATAGAAAAAAAATTACAAACAGAAAAAGTAATAAAAATAAAAGCAGAATACTAAGAGCACCTGCGCCTGTACCGACACTAAGTTACCGAACGAACTATACCTACTTACTCAAATCAGTATTTATACTCTGTGTTTATGCTTAACGAAACCATGGGTAAGATTAAGCGTCAAAGTTTGGTTCCCGACTGTTTTTTCTGTTGTAAAGTGTTCAAAGTGGGTATTTAGTGCTCTAAATAATTAACCTTAACAGTAACCTTACTTTGATCGCGTGATGAAGGTACAACCCAACCAACACTTCAAAACACCTGTGTGCTGTGTCAATTTTAATCAGATTGAATGAATGGTGGTTTATATATTTTGTCACGCTATACGTACTTAGTGATTAAACATTAAGTTCGAAGGTAGGTTCTCATGTTCTGATTTGAATTTACAACCTTTACGTTATGCTATCTCCCAAAATACCTAACCATAGTTATATGAGCCTAATGAAATATAGTTAGGTAAGTAGGTAGGTATGTACATCGAAATCATTTAGTCAGACACTCCAATTTTATTAATTTGTAGAGATGAGGAGCAAATTTAAAAACAATTTTTAGGAAACTGTATAAAGTGATTTATTGAGAACATTAATTTTTTAATAATTTATGTTATAGTAATCAAATGGGTTCGATCTCAGGGTCACAATATTATATTCTGAAATGTTAATTACAAAAACAATTTTGATGGTAACCCGCGGCACGTAGATTGAACACTGAAGGAAAGTGGAGGGGGTAAGCTATTGTACTACGTGCGTGCCAGTTCCCATACGCAGCTATCCCCTCCACGTTTCCTTCAGTGTTCAATCTTACGTGCCGAGGCATATACTTGACTTTGACTATAATATTATTAGCGCAATAAAAATGTAGACAATTTAAATATGTTGACATTAATTAACGTAGGCACCTACGTAATTAGGTAGGTACTAATTATTATCTAATTAATAAAAAATTGATTTTAATAGGTAACAATATACCTACTTACTATACTAGCTAGGGAGTTTAACGGCAATAAAAGTAAAAATAATGTTCAAATAGGTAACTTTTTAATTTAACCGACTTCCAAAAAGGAGGAGGTTCTCAATTCGGCGCATATTTTTTTTCCAGAAATATTCTGATCCTTCTGTTCTTATTTGAATGAAGTATTTGAGAACAGCTTTTTTACAAGTTCAATTATTTAATAACCCATCGATATTGGAAAGCCAGAACTCGATTTGATATTTTTTATAATCAAAACTATACTTCTCGCATCAACTTCTAGCATGCGAATTGAGAGCTGATATAGGTATAAAATTCCTATCATAAGCTCCCTATCTATTACTTGGTTTATAAATTGAATAAAATATGTTCATAAAACTAAACACGAAGACGTAATCCTCTTTAGCATGTACAATTCAATCCTTTAATCTTTGATTATACACTTGACTTTAATGTAATGGAGTATTTTATTAGATTTTTAATATCATATTTTATATTCGATCGTAAGAAGGTCCTACAAAGATCACTAAGATCTTAATTTTTGCGAAACACCTAACTAGTTACTTGTTTTATTTTACGATTTTTTTATAATATATAAAATATTGGTCGGTCGAAAGCAAGCTGTACACGTATGTGTACATTGTACAATCCTACAATATATATATTGTATATAATACCTACGATTTCTTCAATTTCCCTTTCACAATACTAGTTTTAACTTTTACATACTTAAGTGCTAAGTTGAAAGATATATAATATACATATATATATCACGGTTTTGGTGTAGGTATATTTTTTAAGGGTCCAATTTGATCCAATACTAGGTATGTACCAGAAACTATCTGCTAGCAGCATGAACTTTAGCTACGACTATATCCACTGTCTGTAGCCCACATTCTCCATGAGGCTACGTGAGTGAGAGATTCGCTAATGATTTTTAAACGTTTACCTTCCTCAAATGTAGGTATCTAGAATCTATTGATATAAGTAAGAGAGCTGAGCGAGGAATGCTACAGATTCGCTTAGAAAGTGAATGCACCAGCAGTAAATTCAAGAAAATTATCTATTGCGTTTACATACTTAGTCTTTACCGCATTTTATACGGATATGAGATCCTTCTGTTTTAAATATTACAGTTTCACAATAAGATGATTGGCAAGCAGGTATTCATTCACAATATGTTTAAATGGTTATTTTAAGTATCTACATAATAATATTAAAACCGAAATATGTGGTTCAATAAATATTATTGTTTGCAAGACATTATTACCTATGTGATAAAATGATACCAGGAAAATTGTTGGCATAGGATGAAGGTAATAAATTATGTGGTTCTACTAGTGTGAAATCTAAGTACCTACCTATTAATTCTTAATTGATATATCTATTTATATAATACATATTGAAAATAGTCTCAGACAAACAGGTACACAGGTTTGGAGGCCAAGTCATTAAAATTACAAATAACAAATTGTTCAATAAAGCTTATATATCTAAGAGGGGAGTTTGCTCCCATCTTTGTTGCCACCACATTCCTGCCCCCGTGGCATCTGCCCTGCAACATTTTTTAACTTTATTTCCAATTGCACCCAGATAGATTAATTTTGTCGATCGGCCCCCCGATGAGATCAAATTACAATATTCAAATTTTTATCTATCTTTGAAATTCAAAGTTTTTTTGTTACAATGTAACAAGTTATATAATTCAATAGTTAAAGAATTCCCATCGGCCAGAAGACAATATTTACTACAAGTTTTTTCATCCGCCCCCGCTTGATTTATTTCTGCCCCCGACTCTGAACAAAAAAACCAAAATTTTTGATCTGGGGGCAATTGAGAACAAATCTAAAGAACGCAGGGCAGATGCAATGGGGGCAAGAACGCAGGGACAGATGGGAATAAACCAAGTGGACTGGGGAGGAATTGTATTAACTAGATTTACAGGAGAATATAACGTGATTAATAATTTAAATATCCATTAAGTATTTTATATTTTTAAGCAGAATAGTAATTGTGCTATTTTATTAAAATGAGAATTTTAAATAATTTTATATACATACATACTTGAATACGTACATGGTTGTCCTGTGATTAACGACATGATACATAGATATAATTATTTTGATACCCCACTCGAGGGTCTTGAAGAAAAATTTTTTTTTCAGCTCGCACATTAAAGCGCATAAAGTCCGCCATTTTGATTTTTTTTTTAAATTTAGGTACCCTATAACACTCGCGTCATTGAGACAAATCTAATGACGTATCATTTATCAAAATCCGTTGAGCCGTTGATTAGTTACAAGCGGACATAGGAATGGACATACATACACACAGGTGAAACACATATATACCCAGTCGGGTAAATAAAAAAAAGAAACTTTATCAATGTTTCTAATAAATAATTAACCAAAAATTACTTATGTACTATTTCTTATAACTAAGTTTCCGATAAAACATAATTTAAAAACTTTCACTTGAAATATGTTTTAAATAGAATAATAAGATAAAATATGACAATATCTACATATATATTTATTACATAAATAAATATTTTTGGTAGGTATTCCGGTAAATTATTTTTAAGTAAACTACTTAACTATGATTTATATGAAAAATTAGATGATAAAAAAGATTTTTGCGTATACCATATTATGCGATATAAGTATTACTTATATCGAGTAAGTAGATTAACTGTTATATTATTATACATATATTGATAAAGCTTTAACAAAATACTTTATGAATAAATCTTACAAGATATATATGGAGGGTGTTCTAAAAGTAGTTTTCGAATTTGTGCATGTTTTATTTTTACTAGGTATATTATTATTATAAATGTCAATGTATTTCTGTCTGTCACCTTTTTATGGTTTAACAGTTAAACGAATCTTGATGAAATTTGGCACAAATGTAGCCTATGTTTGCAAATTAAAGAGACGGACATTATGATTGATGACTTTTTATCCCGGAATATCATTCGACAGGATTAAACCTTAAGCAATTGGGAAAACCTTACGCAGACGTCGCAGGTTGCTTATATGAATGAGTAAAATTAGGTGAAGTGTTTGAGGGGGTCGCACCCCCTATCTAGTTGCGCCTGGCATACCTAATGATAGGTATGTACGAGTATGTATGTAACGATATTTGAGTATATCATATTTATTTGAAAAAGTTATAACTCTAACCGTAGTAAACAATTTAATTGTATATTAAACTCGTATTGAATATCAATAAATACTCCTGTCACTACTTTAAATTCTATCTCACAAGTATTGTGCGTCTTCATCATCTTTTTATAAAAATCTTAGTTACTATACTTAACTACTACAAAATTTTCATAACTCGAATATCAAATTGAAATAAACTTTTTAAACATTTAATAAGCTTTTACATCTTTTGAAGATAATCCTTCGCCATTTTAATACTCGTTAATAAAACATCTTTCACTATGTGTATTTCATACAAATGTATAAATAAATAGTTAATAATACTATTTATATATTCCAAACATCAAACATTTCTCCTAAATAAATATATACCTACTTTCCGTCTTAAAAAATCATTTATCATATCACTCCAAGAATCTATCAGTCAGCCACGCTTCTCCTATAAGAACAGTATAATAATAATTATATTAAGCACACCAAACGTGAATACAATTGAACAATTAATTCTTCCACGGTACAAAACTTCGACAAAGAAAGCAATATTCACAACATGAAACTCGTAAAAGACCTTCGAGGTCGACAAAAAGGTATAATCCCTATTCACATTTCGCGCGAATAGCGCGAGTGTAAGAGTGTTCGCATTCGCGCCGGCTCCACGCTTTGACGCGGGACGAAAGACCGACAAAAATTGGCGAACAAGGTGCGATAAATATCACGTGAAATGTTTTCACGTGAAAAAGAAAGTCGTAGACAGCGGCGTAGAGGCCGTAGTCTCGACGAGCGAAGGATTGCGCCTGGCGGACGCCGGAGCGAGTCTCGGCGTACAAGCACCGTCGTGGTGCGGCCAGGGCCTCGTGCAGGAACTGCAGTTAGTGTAGAGCGATGCCGAGCGGCAAGGCGAGGTCGGTTCAGACGAGCGCGTCCGCCGCGCGCTACGTGGACGCGCGTCAGGAGTCCAGCAGCACGTGCCATCGCTGCACCTGGACGGACGGCTGGAAATTAACATATGTCATTAATATACTGTCACCGTAAGAACCGTTAGTACAAATTAATCTGAATAGTTAAATTATAAAGTTTAACTATTCTAATAATTGTAAGGTGACGACAGATTGTGTACCGTAAAATCTACTTACAATTTTATAGGACTGACTAGTTTTCCCTAAGCCAAACTTGCATGATCAACCCATTACCGGCTCACTACAGAACACGGGCCTCCTCTCAGAGTGAGAAGGGTTTTGGGCATAGTCTACCACGCTGGCCAAGCGGATTGGCAGACTTCACAAACCTTTGAGAACGTTATGGAGAACTCTCAGGCATGCAGGTTTCCTCACGATGTTTTCCTTCACCGTTAAAGCAAGTGATATTTAAATACTTAAAACGCACATAACTCCGAAAAGTTAGAGGTGCGTGCCCCGGGATCGTGGGTTCGAGGTAAAGCCAAACTTAGTTCTTCCTAAAATCAGTTCAATTCTATCAGTGACGCTAGTTAAATTAAAGACAAATTACCTACAATCTGGATACAAATAGAAATAAGTATTTATACTTATCTACACGTAGGTACCATATTTTTAGACTTGGTAAGATTTCACATCTGGGGTCTTCAATTCCAAATAACTTACCTGTTGTCCTTGTTGCTCACACAAGTCCTGCCAATGCCTCTCCTCTTCCCTCCCAGAGGAGCTGTGTCCGAGCGAGAACCAGCCCACCATTTCGTTGCGCTTGACGCTACGCCGCCACCACACGGACACCATCAGCGTTACTTCAGTCAGCTGGAACAGTGCCACCTTAGGAGAAAAATTCTATGTCAGTTTAGTCGTAATGGAGAGACGCGACGTATTTCAACTCCTCGATCGTTCTCTGGTAATTTAAATGCGCAAATTAAGGACCCATATTCTTAAGATGCAAGACGAACTCGTGTGCAACAGGTTCGGCTGGTTATTACCGAAAACAATTAGCGTTGTAGATAATGCTGTTTACTCTACTAAGTAGTAATATTTATGTAAGATCAGCCAGTAAAGGCCTGTTTCACCACCTTCTGATAAGTGTTGGATAGCCTAAATGTAAGTTTTGTTACTTTCTTACTTTATGTCAAGTGACAAAGACACAAGTTGTGAATAAGCTATCCAACACTTATCAGAAGGTGGTGAAACAGGCCCTTAGGCTGGTAAGTATCATCATATAACATAACTTCAACTTTTAATAAATTATTCGACTACCTAATAACTTTACCTGATTTACCTTTCTAGTAAGTTATCATACTCCTAATTTTATTTAACTATTTACATCCAAAGTCTCTCAATTCCCGTCATTACTCATGATGACAATTAAAATTGTACAGCGAACCTGGAATATAAAGAGCTCCTTATACAGTGGATTGGATTGCGCTCGGCGGGTGGACGACTTGCAGCGACCCATCTCCATGCCCAGTGAGCTGATGAGGACCAATTTCACATATGTATCTGGTGCCTTGTTAGGTGACAGCTTTCGGAAATGCGTGCCTTTTATGATCTGAAAAGGAACATGTCATAATTTAACCACTAGATATTATTTACATCTTCTTCTCCGTCTTCGTCAATTGATAAGACATCTATCGAATGACGAAGATGGAGAAGAAGAACTGCTGGACTTATTTGATGTCGTGGATCTGCCAATACTGTGCTTTCCGGTGCGAGGTAGCCTTGGGACCCCTAAGTCCTCCATCGATTTCTCGAAATATGTGGGGCACCCATTGCCATTTCATCTTAGCGACTCGTTGAGCTATGTCCGTTGCTCTGGTTACAGATCTTTCTATTCATAATTTGATTACGTAAAGAAACTCGGAGTATCACTCTTTTCATCGCTCGCCTCGATTGCTCACCATACTATTACTACTGAAGATTACTCACCCTAATGATGTTCAGGATCCTCAACCATGAGGAGCCTATTGAGGAGATTTAATATTTATCTTTATTTCATACCTCAACAGACAAATGACCAGTAGATGAGTTGTATTGCAACCCAAGCAGTAGTTCAGGAGCAGAGCGCGTGCTGCAGCAGGATGACGCAGAATCCGATCTTGCGAGACTGCACGCCTCTCCGCCCAGCGTTCCAGGCGATACAGGTGTGGTTATTGAAGACGGACTCGATAGCACGCCGGCGATCGAATGGTTGAGATCCAATTTGGGCAACTAAAAAAGATTGTCACGAGCAATTCGTTTGAAATAGAATAGGTAGACGATCCAGAAGCACAAGAGCGGCACAAACCAAGTGGTACTCGTATCACTGAAACATGTTGGCAATCATACTACAATAGTTCAAACTTCGTAATGTTATGAAGTCAATGATTTTTATTTTTTGGTCAATTATTCAAAAGTGATGCACTAACCTGCAAACTTGGCTGATGATGTTGTCTCGATGATAATTGGAGCCACAAGTTGTTCTCAAGTTCGAAGTTCAGATTGGCAAAACTAACTGTGGCTTCACCAAGCAGCCGTTGTCGACGCATGCGCTCACATCCGTATATCCTTATTCGAAGTCCAAGACCGTGGACATCCTCTGTTGACAATAATTGATATCATAAGGTAAACCTAGTCCTTTAATGATCAAGTAGGTAAATTAAAATAAAAGTAAAGAAAATTAAAACAATATACAAGCAGGACTACTTCGCGAATTGATAAATGGAAATAAGAAAAATAAATAAAGCAATTTAATCCCAAAATAAAAAATACACATTAGGTACATACAATAAAACACAAACCAAAAAATACGTTAATTTATGTAACTATATACTTAACTACCTATTAATTACTTACTTAGAACTATGTCAATTAAATTAATGTCATATGCAGGGAATAAGGGAAATACCTTTGAGAAATGGATAATACTTCATTACCTGGATTGATCTTGTGCAAGACAAAACTTTCCATATACTGTGGATTCTCCCCGTTGCGTATCTTTGATTTGTATTTCTGTTTCTTTAGCGGCAACAGTACAATGCGAACCTGTGGGAATTATCACAGTTGAAAAGTTAATTACAAAAAAGTCATAGGCAAAGAAATGCACATATCCAGACTCGTGATAATCATGTTTTTAGTAAGTAGTAGGTTATATTTTTTTTTTTCAATTTGAACTACTTGAATAACCTTGACAATTTATTTTCGTGGTTCAATTAGATGGTGATCTGTTCTGTGATCCTAGTGTTACGCAGCAGAATCAAGTTGAATTCACAACTCATGAACTCATTGTCAGCCTCGGTACTGCAGCGCGTCAGGTATGTTTGCCGATGCACATGTGGATTGTTTCTACACTACCATGCGCAAACGGTGTACATCCCTGGTGCGCAGGGTCCGGGCTAGCTGCAATGGCATCCTGAAGGCATTTGCTGACAGGTTTGACTGTCAGTACCTGAACCATTGTCATATGGTACACGTGCTGACAAATCAGGCCTGTCTTAGGTTAGGTAGTGTTAAGAAATATAAATAGGATAAGATTACTAACATTAGATTAATGTGTGTGTGTTACTAACAACGTTTGTATGTATGTCTTTGTCTTAATTATGACCAACAGGTCGAAATAAATGATTTTTATTTTATTTATTTATTTATTGTTCATGAGCCCGTCATGTCTGAAGTGCTCATGAAAAATATAGAAGGAGCTTCTCTTGGTAGAGTTTCTTCAAAACTTCAAAATCTCGATTGTAACTACGCTGGACTGGCTATTAAAGACGTTAGAATGAAGCGATTTGATTATCGCAATTTGGCGGTGATTACCTAGTTACCTACTGACAAAAGTGCAGAGAGCCTCACTATGTTAAATGAAACAAAGACCACTAACCCGCTAAAGCCGACGACCTCCTTGGCGCAGTGGGGAGCGCTGTGGTCTTATAAGTGGGAGGTCCTGGGTTCGATTCCCGGCAGGGGCAATTTGAGATTTTATAATTTCTAAATTGTCTCTGGTCTGGTCTGGTGGGAGGCTTAAGCCGTGCCTCCAAGCGATTTAGCGTTCCGGTACAATGCCGTGTAGAAACCGATCAGGGGTATGCATACCTCTTCCAAGTTAGCTCGCTTCCATCTTAGACTGCATCATCACTTACCATCAGGTGAGATTGCAGTCAAGGGCTAACTTGTAGTTGAATAATAAAAAAATAAAGCCAGAGAAGTTGTTCCGCCGTTACTACAATTGTTTTTAACCCCGACGCAAAAACGACGGGGTGTTATAAGTTTGACGTGTGTGTGTGTGTGTGTGTGCGTGCGCGTGCGCGTGCGTGCGTGCGTGCGTGCGTGCGTTCGTTCGTGCGTGCGTGCGTGCGTGGGTGCGTACGTGCGTGCGTGCGTGCGTGCGTGCGTGCGTGTGTGTGTGTGTGTGTGTGTGTGTATGTGTGTGTGTGTGTGTGTCTGTCTGTTCCCCTGTAGCGCTCAAACGGGTGAACCGATTTGAATGTGGTTTTTTTTTTGTTTGAAAGGTGAATTAGTCGAGAGTGTTGTTAGCGTTTGATGAAAATCGATCCAAGATGGCCGTCGCTACAAAATGGCGGATTACATATTTTATCACAACTCCCTCAATATGGGTATCAAATGAAAGGGCTTGACTAGTAGAATAGCACTATGTAAATCCAAGATGGCCGCCGCCACAAAATGGCGAATGTCGGGGGTTTTTTAAATTTTTAATTTACACTTGTTAAAAATTGTGAGTATGTATACCTGACTCTGAAGTAGTTGTCCCGGCGCCTTCTGCGGCAGCGAGCGCGCCTGCAGCACGTGCACGGTCATGGCGCGCACCGGCGCGTCGAACAGCAACGTCAGCTCTACGGAGCCGCGCTCCGCAGGGCCGCCGCTCTCGCCGCACAGTAACGATGTGTCCTGAGGTCATGAAATGATGGTGGTATTCATTGGTTTAAGTTTAAATAAGTGGAACAGAAATAAGTCTTTAATCAGTGCCGTATTTTATTTATAGCCCGCATTGGAGCAGCGTGGTGGGTCTAAGCTCTAAATTCCTCTCTCCTATGAGAGAGGAGGCCTGTGCCCAGCAGTGGGACGTAAAAAGGCTGTAGTGGTGGTAGGGGTCGTATTTTATTTTGATGTTCCCGCCCGGCAGCCAATCAAATATTTATAGTCTTTCACAAGACTTTCTTTTTGATCCGCGATGAAAATGTGTCATAGTAGCGCTCTAGTGTATTTTTATTCATGTGTCTGATTAGGATAGTTACTAGTAGGTAGTAGTAGTAGTAGCTTAGTATTATATTAAATATATCTGCGTAGATATCTGCCCAATTCATCTATTTCTTTCTCTACTTCTAAGTAGTTAATTAGGTATGTTTTACGAGTTTTATTATTATTAATTAACAAGAAAAATATTTTTATGAAAACTCGCTAAAAAGTTTCACCTATTAAAGCCGAGAGCGCGTTTATTGTTGTCTGTAGTGAGCGGGAGCTGGGTATTTAGTGAGCCGCTTGTCAAAACTTGGCCTAAATAACTTGAAGTATAAATGTGAACTCAAAACTTTTGCCGTACCTACTTAGATCTATCACTTGCAGGAACCGGGCGAGTTTTCATAGTAATTGATAAATTATAAAAATTACCTACTTACTTAATTTTAAATCTTATTCATTGACATACTAATTACTTACCTAAAATAAGTATCTTGATGTAGAAACTAAGGTTCTCAGATTACATCGTCACTTAACACCAGGCGAGTTCTGACTGATTTAGACATTGAATAAATAAAAAAGTAAGTTGATAGTCAAACTATTCGCTGGAAGCCGCTGGTTATACAAGCGACACAAGATCGAGGCGTGTGAAGTCCCTACAAGATACCTGTGTCCATCAATGGGTTTCTATCGGTTGACGAAGAAGAAGAAGAAGAAATAATTACGTTATGCGCAGTAACATCGCTCTCCACGCTGCTCTGAGCCTCCAAGGTGTGAATGTACTCTGCTCTCTGCTGCACCACTTCATCGATCTTGGTCTCCCGGAGGCTGGTCTCACGCAGCGTGCTCTCTATCACTTCAACCTCCACTTTGGATTGGTTCTGGTTCTCGTTTTTCTCCTCGTACCTGCATTCCACCTCCTCTTTATCCTGCAATAAAGTTATTGAAACGACATTGCAATACCGTGGCTCGAAGGACTGAAATAAGAAATAAAATATTCAGGAAAACTTATGATGCCTGATGGATAATAAAAGAATAGATATCTGATTGATATGGTTATTGGTTCAACTCCTTTGGTCCCCGCATTCTTGCGGCACCATCATTTTATACCTAACTGCCACCGCATTTTTGTCCCCGTTGCATCTGCCCCGCAACATTCTCGAGCTTTGTTCCAACTGCCCCCAGATTAAAAATTTTGTTGATTCGGGGGCTGACTGTACAAGAGTAATTGAAGCCAACTAACTGGTGGCAGATGAGAATAATATGTACCTACTTGTAATAAATTAATCATTGGGGGCCATTGGAACCGAAAATATCAAGCTGAGGAGCGGGGGCTGGGGGAATTTTTTATTCTAGTAAAATAGTTTCAAAGGTTTACTCAATCACATTTTTATTTATAAAAACAGCATAGTTAATAAACAATATCAAGCGATTACATATCTACATTATATTTAAGTACGTATTAAATACCTACTGATTACTTAAATCGGCAAACTCAATCAAATCGCAAACATGTTTAATAATGATTAGATAGATATTAAATAGTAACTACCTACCTACTTAATTGTTGTTATTTAGTTGATCTAAAGGCTTTATACCTAAGTCGATAAGAGATTTAAGTAATGTTTTAAGAAAAATACAGAGTTTCAATTGATTTGCGTAGATAGGTATTAAATTTAATTAATTACTTTATTTTTGTATACTTACCTAACTTGATCAAAATTCAAACATTGAAGGGAAAATAAAAAACCGGCCAAGTGCGTGGCGGGCCACGCGCAGTGTAGGGTTCCGTAGTCACAATCCTCGAAAAACAGATATAACTCCTTAACCTGTGAACCCTACTTAGCCATGATAGTTTTCCTTTAAAATTGATTATATCTACTACTGCTGTGAATTTTTTCAAGTTCCTATATACTGCCATTTGGCTGATAGAGGGGGGGACACTTGACTCTAATAAAAATTAGCACTTTAAAACATCATATTTTACAAACGGATCTAGAAATCGAAAAATGATGTTCCCACACCCACAGTATTTTTAAAAGACCTATTCAACGATACCCCACACTATGGGGTAGACGAGAAAAAAAATATTCATCCCCACTTTACATGTGGAGGAGGTGCTACCCTAAAAAAAAATTTTTATCAAAATTTTATTTCACCACTTTGTCGGCGTGATTAATATTTATACCCATGCCAAATTACTTCTAGCACTAATAGTCTCTGAGATTAACCGAGGACGGACGGACGGACGGACGGACGGACAGACAGACAGACAGACAGACAGACGGACGGCGAAACTATAAGGGTTCCTTGTTTACTACGGAACCCTAAAATGATACGTATAGGTATGTAGGTACATATGTACCTATTTGAAAACAAAATCGTTGAAAGAAAAATTAATCGAATTTCCTACAATTTTGCAACTCATAAGTACTTATAGATAGTTTACGTAATATGATGACTAACCCAAATGGAAATTCCTAAATATTCTACAAATAACTATATCTACCTATCTATAGCTAGTTAATGGTAAATATAATCAATTTCTAAGAACACTGAGTGGGATGAAATCTTGATGAAATGAAGCCATTAGTGTGAGTGCGCGGCGCTCTACAGGTGGCGCATTGGCGGGCGCGTCATCTAATAATGTGAAAATGGATCATCTGTGGAGCCATATTATTATTTATAGTCCGGACACACGAGTAGTAAATCTACAGAGGGGAAGCTTCCACAAGCGGTCCGCTGTAGGTATACTCACACAAACACACTCACCAACGGTTCACGGACGCGCGCTCGTTCCACTAACCGGTACAGTTGGTGACAAACATGCGCATATGTGTGAGTGTACCTACAGCGGGCCGCTTACTAGAAGCTTCCCCTCTGTAGGTACTCTGTGGTCCGGACATCGGAATTTAACGGAATGTACCTAACCGATATTTAATTTTAGAATGATCTTGCATTCGAATTAAATGAAGGAGTTTTATAATTTAGGTAGGGTTATTACTCTCTGTCGTTTTTGTAGCAGTATCCCGCTTTACACGGAATATACATATCTACGTGATCAAATCAGAAAAGAAGAGATCCGTAGGAGAACTAGACTAACTGACATAGATCAATGAGTCGCTAAGCTGAAGTTGCGAAGAGATAGTACGAAGGACCGATGGACGTTAGGATCCCGAGACCCAAGGTGTTGGGATGACCTTGCACCGGAATGCCCAGTATTGGCAGACCCGCCAGACAGTGGCGGGGCAAGGCCTGAATTTTATGTGGGAAAAATATATTTGCCCTCTGCCCGCACAAGAAGATTATATAAAATGAAAAAAAAAAAAAACGGGGCGCGAGGCCCTCCGGAGCGCGAGGCCGTGGGCCTGGGTCCACGTCGCCCACGCCTTCCGCCGCCTCTGCCGCCGGATGATATCAAACGAGTTACAGGGACACATGTGGATACAGGTGGCGTAAGATCGCCGCATGTGAAAGTCTCTACAAAGACATAATTATTGTGTCCAATAATGGACGACTATCGGTATCGGTAGATGAATATTGAATATGTAATGAACCGTTGCCTTGTATAAGATATCAAATTTTCAAACGTTAATATCATGTTTAAAAAGAAATAGCTACACAAATATATCAGCATAGTATAGGTACTCACACCTACAGTAGGTACATAGTACATACCTATGTATATACCTACAATTAGTTAACTAATACAGTTTTTTTGGCATGAATGCTATGTTCTTATGTATGTTTGACATAGATTAGGTAGTTTACCTGTATGCGCAAGCGCAGCTCTTCATCCGAGTCCGAGGCCTCGAACGTGAAAACGCGTTCAGGATAATGGTTCGTTTTCGACAAAGCATCTATAACAACACGTACGCACAACGTCAATCAATTTAATAAACTTCTAAACTAAACTAAGTAAACTAAACTAAACTATAAACTAGGTATAAAGAAAAACTACAAATGTCTAATCTAGATTCTGATAAATTAGTGCTAAGTACCTAATATCTAATCTAAAGGTCTCACAATGTATCCTGTATAACAACGCCATTGTCTCCTGGGGGGGGTTATTCTGTATTTTTAGTTATCAATTAGCATTTCGGTAGCGATCTGTCATCAACTCATCGCTCATGCAAAAAATATCATGAAATTTGTATAGAAATGACCGGTCGCAAGCGTTGCTTTAGGCACCTATTAGATCACTAATTAATGTTAACTACAATAATTTATAGATAAAAATATAACCACCCCAAAATACATAGGATCTTCGTTAGACGTAAAAGGATTCTGTCTTTGGTTCCAACTAAATTATGTTATAGTTAGCCACAATGAACCTTAAGTTCTTCTATTCCCTCGGTTAAAAAGGTTAAAACTACTTAATAATGGTTAAATAAAACGCATAACATCAAAATTTAATCAGACAATATAAGCAATAGGTTACAAAATACAATGCAAGAGGTAGTATCTAAGTCATCTTAGACCTACTTTACCTACTTAGTTATTTATTCAATTAGAATATACGTAATTTATCTGGTCATCTAAAGTGATATTTTTTTGGAGAATATAATATTAATATACCAAATGGGCTACTAAGACATCTTTAGAATTTCAAAATATCCAGTTTTCGTCACTAAAGTTGTAAAGTCGCATCACATCTTGCGAGTTATTTTATACTTTTTTGACATGAATCTCGGTTGAGATTTGTAATCTCCGTTCAAAGTCAACGTGCATCCAAACGAACAGTCATTACTGCAGCCAAACGAAAGCTCATTTAGTAAAAGAGATTTAATAAAAATATAATTAACTAGTAGTTAATGACCCATTAGACATCATTTAATGAAAGTCATTGAGTGAAGCAGTTAATCTCAAAACTTTTCTGCAATAGCATTTTTCATAAAAATGTTTCTATCGATAGTGTACATTATGATCTGTCAAAACACCTATTGACACATATTAAATACATAGTTATTACTTATTACACAAAACATTTATGTCCTTATCGATCTTTCAAGGTGAAGCGTGTTGAAAACAAGCTATAATTTAAAAATTAAAAAAACCCGACTGCCATGCTAAAAAACGAACTAAAAAATTAATAAACTACCACCGTACCACTTACAGTGTAGTTGTTATTTATTTTGTTTTTCATGATTTGTCACTCCAAATTGATTTAAAACATATAGATTGTATACATTTTCGTACTCGCCTTTTAAAGCCCTTTATTTTGATACCCCACTCGAGGGTCTTGAAGAAAAAAATTTTTTTCAGCCCGCACATTAAAGTGCATAACATTCGCCATTTTGATTTTTTATGAATTTTATGTACCCAATAACATTTGCGCCGTCAAGATAAATCTAATGACGTATAATTTATCAAAATAGGTTGAGCCGTTAAGTAGTTACGAACTGACATAGGAAACGGTCATTTTCTACGATTTATCACTCCAAATTGGTTCCAAATATATAAATTTATACATTTTCGTATTTGCCTTTTGAATCCCTTTATTTTGATACCCCACTCGAGGGTCTTGAAGAAAAAAATTTTTTTCAGCTCGCATATTAAAGCGCATAAAGTCCGCCATTTTGATTTTTTTTAAAATTTAGGTACCCTATAACACTCGCGTCATTGAGACAAATCTAATGACGTATCATTTATCAAAATCCGTTGAGCCGTTGATTAGTTACACGCGGACATAGGAATGGACATACATACACACAGGTGAAACACATAACCCAGTCGGGTAATAAAAATAGGCCAAGTGCGAGTCGGGCCTCGCTCTTTTAGGGTTCCGTACAATGAACAATAATAATATAATATTTTGGGTCTAAGAAATATTTAATTTTCGAGCTAGACATCGCAACAAACCGTGAAAGAAAATCCCCCAAAAAATGTTCGTTTGTTTTGGGTCACAGCTTATAAAATATTTTATGAATCGTTGTTTTCAGTATTTGTTGTTTAAATAGAGCATATGGTACATGATATTATACCAAAATATCATATTCCTAACTAGTTTCGTTTTTGAGATAGCCCCCGTCACAAAAATGGTCTAAAACTGACAACTTTGATGGCCCCCCATTTCCTCATTTTTTGAGCAAAAAATTAAAAAAATATATATTCTTACTCTACTTAATGAGCTCTAAACAATGATATCCCACAAGCTAGGGTAAGAAAAAAAAATTTTTCCCGGCTCCTTTCTCATGTATGGGAGCCCCCTGAAAAATAATTTAATTCAATTTCTAATTCAATATTTTATTTTGGGTCAACGTTATACACCAAATACCAAACTTTTAGGTTTGTAACTAATTTCGTCTGCGAGCTAGAGACCTGTGACCGCAGGACAGACAGACAGACAGACAGCAGAGTGACATTAATAGGGTTCCGTTTTTACCCTTTGGGTACGGAACCCTAAAAACCATACCTATTTAGACATGGATGCTTAATGAATGAAGAGTCGTAAACGCGGCGTATAGAAGTCGCTAACGTTTAGCAGCTATCACGAAAAATTACAGAATAAGCCCCCTGAGTCCGACTCGCGAAGTTTGCACGTTTATTTATTTCACAAGTAGGTACCTACTCAGCGGTTTCCAACTTTTGTGACTCGTAGGTACGTAGTTACTGTTACAACATAATTTATTCACGAAAGGAGGCTATAGGTAAGTATGCTTATTTACAGAAAGAGGCTAAAGGTTATAGGTATGAAAAAAAAACCACTGACCAAACTGAGCATGGTCTCTTGGCAGCGCTAGCACGGGCGAGGCGACCGCCGCGCTCACGGCGAGCACGTCATCGCAGCACTTGCGGCCGAAGACCGCGGAGTGGCACCAGCGCCGGCCCAGGAACAGCAGCAGCACCAGCACGACCACGGCGAACGCCGCTACCGCGCTTATGTACGCGGTCGCCTCCACTGTGCACAAACGACAACGTGCTAACGATTCGATGAATGCTTTTTCGGTAAGCTTTTTTGAACGTGTAGCCGGCTACAAGCTCGAAAAAGCATGACTCCTTGTCACGTACCGCGTGCAAGCGAGAACGGGGAACAAGCAATAGAGAAGGCGCGATCGGCCTAAGCGTTCGGCTTGTGACGCATAGCTATCTCTCTTTGTGTTCTTTTGACGTTATCACGTAAATTTATCGTAAGTAAATAACTTTACAGACAACCAATTTTTTTAAATGTTCATTTTACCATTTTTCTTTTTTGGATAATACCCATGACCCATAAGTACAAGTCGATGACGACTGCATAGGTAGGTATAGATTGCTGATGGTTTGGACTTTGGACCGGCCCATCAACTCTAGGTACCGATTTCCCAGTTTCCCGTGTAGCAAGGACTTCCCAAATGAAGCCCCAATGAAGCATGCCATGGAATGGACGTGTGCACGGTCAGATACGTTGTGTAAACGGCACGTTTCTGAAGACCTCCATGGCGCAGTGTTTTGGATTTAATAAAAGCTGTCATAGCCCCATACTTCGTCCAGATGAGCTGCTTCCATCTAAAAACTGCATCGTCACTTACCATTAGGTGAAATCGTGGTCAAGGGCTAACTTGTAGATGAATAATACAAGAACCTAGGATCCTTAGATATAGCATTAAATATAAATGTAAATAGCCATGGCTGAAGCCGGGCCAGACTATTCAGAAATTGTAAGTTCCTAAATAGTTCCCGCCGGGATCGAGCCCGGGAGCTCTCATCTATAAGACCACAGCGCTCACCACTGCGCTAGAGAGATATCAAAACGTTTTACAACCTCTATAGATACTAGAAAGCCGCGTTAGGAGCCGCTTTGCCATGGTGCGACGTTGCAATTGCGTTTTACGTGTCCAAACTTTTAAAGCAAACAAGCTTTTTACCCGCGTGTTCATCCCTGTGGTTTAAGTATCCGGTAGGAACCCCTTTTCCGGGATTAAAAGTAGCCTACGTGACTCTTAAGTCGGTATAATATTTTATATCTAAGCCAAAGATCACATCGCGTGGGTCCGTTGCTGCGTTTCAGTGTGAAGGGCAACCAACCAACAAACAAATACATTTGCGCATTGGAAATAGGTACAGTCTACCAAACAGGCTTGCAAATTGCCATCAATCATCATGCCATCACACACTTCTGGCTTTGCACTACGAAACTGTCACTCGTCTACCTACTTATTGACTATTGCATCAATAAATTATATTATTGTGGTCATTGCAATTGTTGCTGGTATCTTAGCTATTGTGAGCCAAACATAAAGGTAAAGATTATCTCGGTGCAAGTGAGGAGGCTGTATTTTAAAAGACTGCACATAATATCGGCTGAATTCATTGTTCTTGTGAATTTTAGCAAATAGGAAGAGGAAGAGAGCTAATAGAACCAATTGCGATTTAGGACAGTATCATTGCAAGCTTGGTAAGGGATCTGCATTCTCTGGAAAGATAAAGAGGCTGCACAGTGTTGTATGGGAACATTGTTTACCTACCATTAGTCGAGCTGATTACGCCTATGTTGGCCACCATCCTGGCTCATTGACACATCGCGTGGCGGCATTCACACACTGATTACATCACCAGGTTCGAATCTAATCACTCGTCAGTGCTCCAGTGCTAATTTTATGTACCTAGTTTCACTACTTTTAATTGGAGTATAAAATGGAAAATGCACAGAGACGTGTTGGCACGGTGGGTGCCGGAGTACGCATGCGCGTTGGGCCAGGGGCTCGGCGGGGCGTGTGGAGTTCTGCGCGGTGATAGGACGAAGGACTGGGGTGTACAGGTATAACTATCGGGATGTTCTATGTAGAGCTATGTACCTTTGTTTGCTGGTCTTCAAGGCCGAGGGCATGTGACCTCGGCGTGCTAGGGAGGGACGCAAGTAGGTACCTGTGTAGCCAAGGTGTTAATGTTATGGATTATTTCTAAATAGATACATACCACAGGTACCTATATCTACTCCAAAGATATACCTATAACTCTGTGCCTATAGGTAGGTACATACTTATCTACCTCGGATTTCATAGGATATCATATCCATTTGACTATCATAGAAGTACTTAGATAGGTACGTAACCTACGTATTATTAGTTGGCGCGTGTACCTAAATTGGTTTATTTCTCTCTGCCGCAACATCCCTTAGATTTGTCATTTTCTTCCCAATTGCCCCTAAATCGAAATATTTTTTTGATAAACTAGATGTTTAATTTGTCTAAATTTTGATTTTTAGCCTACTTACTTATATAAAACTTTTCGCTTCCAAGCACCATAACTACATGGCATAGGAACGACTCGGTGAAAGAAGAAATCCTGAAAAATACCTACTAGGGGAAAAGGAGAGACTAATAATTGAGAGTCACCTAATACTCTACACTAAGTATACCTCTACTGTCTACCTCTATAAAAAAATTCATCAAAATTGGTACAGCCGTTCATGCGTGATGCCATGACCAAGGAAAACAGGGATTATTTTTTATATGTAAGTTATATACCTACTTAAAACACATATAAAATATTATAAATATCAGAATTTCGGGTAAAAAGAAACCTAGTCCCTTATTTTTAGGGTTCCGTAGTAAACAACGAACCCTTATAGTTTCGCCATGTCCGTCCGTCTGTCCGTCCGTCCTCCGTTAATCTCAGAGACTATTAGTGCTAGAAATCCGTAATTTGGCATGAGTATAAATATTAATCACGCCGACAAAGTGGTGAAATAAAATTTTGATAGGTAAATATTTTTTTTTAGGGTAGCTCCCCTACATGTAAAGTGGGGATGAATATTTTTTTTCTCGTCTACCCCATAGTGTGGGGTATCGTTGAATAGGTCTTTTAAAAATACTGTGGGTGTGGGAACATCATTTTTCGATTTCTAGATCCGTTTGTAAAATATGATATTTTAAAGTGCAAATTTTTATTAGAGTCAAGTGTCCCCCCCCCCCTCTATCAGCCAAATGGCAGTATATAGGAAATTGAAAAAATTCACAACAGTAGGGTATATAATCAATTTTAAAGGAAAACTATCACGGCTAAGTAGGGTTCACAGGTTAAGGAGTTATACCTACCTATCTGTTTTTCGAGGATTGTGACTACGGAACCCTACACTGCGCGTGGCCCGCCACGCACTTGGCCGGTTTTATTTATCAATTGGTGCATCAAATAATGACTGGCAATCTATACTCTATAGGTGCATATATAATAAAATCGTAGATTTTCCATATAGATTTTAAATATTTTTGCAAAATAAGAACTGGGGTTCGGGGGATGTTAGGAATACGTAATGGAACGTAAAAAAGCTATTTTTGAATTTTTTTCTGTTTGTCTGCATGTTTGTGCGCGCATCACGCAAAAACTACTGATGAATGGATTGAAATGAAACTTGGCATGATTTAAGTTCATACTACCTACGGAAGTACGAAGCAACATATAGGATTTTTTTTTATCCCGAAATCCAGCACGGTTCCCTTGGAATAGAGGATAAATGTTAAGGAATACTTATATGTTTACTACGGAACCCTAATGAATGCGTGTGCACAGTGCGCGTAGCACAATCGTACTAAAATATACTTAGGTACATACGTACTTTGTTTGTACACTGCGTAAATGCTTATCACTGATCAGTCATAAAGGAGCCTCTGATAACCATACTAACTTGTCTCGATGGATAGGGTATAAGCACAATAAGCCCTCATACGCATTAGCGGTTGCGGTAGCGGTTCGGCTAGCCGCTTTTTAGGGTTCCGTAGTAAACAAGGAACCCTTATAGTTTCGCCATGTCCGTCCGTCTGTCTGTCCGTCCGTCCTCGGTTAATCTCAGAGACTATTAGTGCTAGAAATCTGTAATTTGGCATAGGTATAAATATTAATAACGCCAACAAAGTGGTGAAATAAAATTTTGATAAATATTTTTTTTTAGGGTAGCTCCCCTACATGTAAAGTGGGGATGAATATTTTTTTTCTCGGCTACCCCATAGTGTGGGGTATTGTTGAATAGGTCTTTTAAAAATACTGTGGGTGTGGGAACATCATTTTTCGATTTCTAGATCCGTTTGTAAAATATGATGTTTTAAAGTGCTAATTTTTATTAGAGTCAAGTGTCCCCCCCCCCCCTCTATCAGACAAATGGCAGTATATAGGAACTTGAAAAAATTCACAGCAGTAGTATATATAATCAATTTTAAAGGAAAACTATCATGGCTAAGTAGGGTTCACAGGTTAAGGAGTTATATCTGTTTTTCGAGGATTGTGACTACGGAACCCTATACTGCGCGTGGCCCGCCATGCACTTGGCCGGTTATTATATTTTTATATGCAACCGCTCATTTTGTAACTCACTACGCGCTCGTACGCATTAGCGGTTGCGGTAGCGGTTGCATATAAAAATATAAAAGCGGCTAGCCGCACCGCTACCGCAACCGCTAATGCGTATGAGGGCTAAGTATACGTACATTTCAATGAGTCACCGTGTCAAAGTCAGATAAATCATTAAAATGCACCTTAGGGAGTACCTACCTACCTACCCATCTACCGATATCCATGGCTTTCGGTCAATTTGGCAAGATTCCAGTCCTAATTGCAACGCTGGATATTATTAAATTAATTCACGGCTTTATTTAGGTAGCAGGTAGGACCATCATTACTTTCCAATTTATTTTGTGAAAAGTAGGTACCTATGTATTGCTCGAAGGACCGACAGACGACCGTCCTAAGGTGCTCTAATGACAACCGTTCGCCTTGCTGTATGACTCGTGGAAAGACGATCTCATTCGAGTTGCTGGCAGCTGCTGGACACAAGCGGCCCAAGATCGTGTTCTGGTGCGAGCAGCATTTAAAGGCAGCAGTGGATGCAGGATGTCTACCGGTTAGAAAACGACGACAAGGTTTACTTCATTACTACATAACTATATTATTCATTATTATTTTTAACCCCCGACGCGGAAACGACGGGGTGTTATAAGTTTGACGTGTCTGTGTGTGTGTGTCTGTCTGTTCTCCTGTGGCGCTCAAACGGCTGGACCGATTTGAATGCGGTTTTTTTGTTTGAAAGGTAAATTAATCGAGTGTTGTTAGCTATGTTAAAGAAAATCGGTCCAAGATGGCCGCCGCTACATAATGGCGGATTATACATTTTTTCACAACTCCCTTAATATGGGTATCAAATGAAAGGGCTTGACTAGTAGAATAGCACTATTGCAAATCCAAGATGGCCGCTGCCACAAAATGGCGAATGTCGGGGGTTTTTTAAATTTTTAATTTATTATATTTATATTCATTACTACTTCATAACTACATTATTTACTTAGTTACCTACCATTGGCATGGTATATCATCTGCTACCATACCAAATGATATATATATATATCTAGCTTTGATAAATTACTCTTCATTTATCAAAGATATCTAGGTACTCATAGAGGTAAGTAACTACTTACAGCCAGGAACTTTAGCCACACGAGTAGTAAATCTACAGAGGGGAAGCTTCCACAAGCGGCCCGCTGTAGGTATACTCACACAAACACACTCACCAACGGTTCACGGACGCGCGCTCGTTCAACTAACCGGTACAGTTGGTGACAAACATGCGCATATGTGTGAGTGTACCTACAGCGGGCCGCTTACTAGAAGCTTCCCCTCTGTAGGTACTCTGTGCTTTAGCGTCCATAGGTTCTATCTATACGTATTTATCGCACTTGTGCAGTTAATAATACTCTACAATCTACATTACACTTCTGACAAGAGTCAAGTTTAAAAAAGGCTGAGCAGCTTGAAATAATCATACTTGCATGGTATTGCGATGCGTATTGATCGAATTGCACAATGGCAGCTATTACACGATCAACTTCAATCCGTGACCTGACCGAATTGACACCACAAATCAAAATATTTTAAAATCAGTTCAGTAGATTCTTAGATTACCAATCCACTACTACCACTAAAGCTAGCATCCCACTGCTGGGCACAGGCCTCCTCTCTTATAGGGATTTATAGTCAGTCACCCACCACGCCACTACAAAGTATGATAATTATTTTTGTTTGTACACGTATGTTGAAGTCGGGCGGGCATAAGAAACGACGAAACCGACGGGCAACGCTCGCCCAACTTTAACATACACGTGTACAAAAAATTATTATTTTCATACTTTGTAGTGGCGTTTGAAGTCGGTTTTTTGAAAAGAATTTTTATTGTATGTAACTACCTAAGTATTTACTTATCTACTACTAGGTACGCACCAATCGGTCTCTAATGTTTTATACATTAATTTGGTTTGCTTGTTTATTACACATCGCTTATTTTATTATTTATCTGTTCAGAACACAATGTGGCTAATTGTGTTGTAGCACAATCTCTAAACTAAATCAACAGGTCTAAATCTAAAGCTATCCTTTTCCGCAGCAATATGAAACGAGTTGCAATATCTGTCATTTTAGGTTATTTTAGAGATTATGAAAATAATTAGCCACAATGCGGCTAATTCTGTTGTACACAATCTCTAAACCTAAACTAAATTGACAGGTTTAAAAATAGTGCTATCCCTTTCAGCAGGGAGGATTGTGAAAGAGACAGGAATATATTTAGACCTGTCATTTTAGTTTAGATTTAGAGATTGTGTACAACAGAATCGCCCACAATATCGCGTTATTTATTGGGGTCTGATCCTTTTTCTCACAGATTTCACTCGCATTGCAATCGAGGAGTGTGATTATGGTACCAATTCTGACAGGTCTAAATTTATTGCTATCACTTTTACAATGCTCCTTGCGGAAAAGGATAGCACTATTTTTAAAACTGTCAATTTAGTTTAGAGGTTATGTATAGGCACAAAAGAATTAGCCACATTGGCTGCATCATTTAGCTACGTTTTTCTCTAGTCGCATGTTGGGTTGAGGTGTTCGTGCTAAACATTAGCAAATCAGACCAAGGTTCAGCATAAATAGAATTTAATGAGTAATAGCTAATATCAATGAAACATCGCAATAATATTTTGAAAATGTTTTTTTTATTAACACTTACATTTTTACAGCGTCCTAGCCAACAGAGTAATACTATAAAAAAGAAACGGTGTAAAGAACTGTCGAACGCAAAACAATGTTAGTTCTACAGTGTACGTAAAACATATAGCTCACAAAGACCCAGTCATTACAATTATATCATCATCGGTCAGATTCAACGACTATTGTCTGTGGAACGTGCGCCCCGGCGCGCGTCGCCGGGCGCGCACGGAAGGTCACTCTAACGAAACAAACATCACTTTAAATCTATAAACATTTCATATAATTTAGATTTATAGTCGCTATAATGTAATATAATTATTACTTTTATAACCATTATTATATGTTATATGTATTCGTTACCAAAGTTGAAATGAGTCGGGCGGCGCGGCGCGGCGGGGCGCGGGGGGCGCGCGCCGCCCGACGCGAGGCGACTATCGTAACTGTATAATTTTAAAAAGTTCTAATTACGCATCTCTACGTTTCGTTTATTATCTTTTAATTAAGAAATTAAATCTTACGTAATTACCATGAGCAGACTATTTTAATAAATTTCACAAAAATCACTAATCCTCAGTTAATTTTAGAAAAAGAAAAGCATAGTGTCCGGCCCGGGCCGCGGAGGCGGGCCCCGGCGCCGCCCGGCGCGCGACCGGACCGGCGGCGACCGGGCCGGCGCCGGCGCCCGCCCGCGGCCCTCCAAGCGATCGCGACTGTGTATGCTTCGTTATCTACTTTACGAATGAAAATATGGTTTCAAAATTTCAACTACCTACCTAACAGTAAGCAGTAGTACACTAACCTCAGGCACTCCACATCGACCTCTCACGCACCACGCACCCGTTCGATCGTCAACTGAACATTATTCACTCGAAAAATTCAACTTAATCTAAAATCACTTAAAACGTTTTAATCGTAGCTCCTTAAACGTTAAATTACAACGAATGCGTCTCGTGCGCCGCCCGCGAGCGGCGCCGAGCTACCTACACACTGGTACTTATCGCTTACGGTGTGGAAAACAATTACATCGGTATTAACTCTATAGCCGACCGACGCCGCGCGCCCGCCGCCCGCCGAGATTCACTCCGTCAGATCCGTCGCGGTTCGGTCACTCGACTCTTGAGTATCGTTTCCGAACCGATTTTTCGATATAAAAAAATAACTCACAATTTTCATGCGATGCGATATCGTGTATAACATTTTTGAACGTCAAAGATTCATCCACCACCGAGCATAATATATACATAAGGTTGAATGGGCGGCGCGGCGCGGGCGCGTCGGCGGCGCGGCGACAAGCGGTGAGAAGCGTACACGACAGCGATTACACATAGACCGTGCCGGCGCCGCGACTGCGTCAGTCCGAGAGTGAGGGAACACAAATGAACGTATGTACTGTAACTAGTGATGCACGACGCGGCGGAGTGGACGTGGCCGGCGCAGTCTAGTAGTAAGTCTCTTGTTCGAGCCAGCCGCCCGGGTTGCGGCGCAGGTAGAAGCGCCGGATCTCGTCGTAGATGAAGATCGACAGCATGAAGGGGATGGCGGGCAGCCACCACACGAACCTGCCGGGGGGACGTGTGAACATTCGTACATTCAAACATAAATGTTGTAGATCAAACGACAAATACATCGTTTCGTAAAATCCAAAGAAGAAAAGAAATCATAAACGTAACTCACTTGCGAGGATACATATTGTCCATGCTGGAAGTGTATGAGAGAATTTCAGCGAGGACCGTCTCAAAGATCAACCCGAAGTTAAGAGCCCAGTTATGCATCCTCTGGTGAACGATAGAGTTGCGAAGTATTTCATTTGAGAGGACACATCCGCAGATTATTTTCCAGGCCCGAAGATATAATGTAAAGGCAGCCACGACCATCTTGTAGATCAGGCCCGAGTTGAGAGATGAATTGCGCATCTTCCGGTGAACGATGAAGTGAACAAGTGATGATTACTCACTTGAGAACATACATCCGCAGGCCTTTGTCCATGCCTGAAGTGAATCGGAGGGGCTAGAGTAATCTCGAAGATCTTCCCCAAGTTGAATTGCGAAGGGTCTTGTAAATGGTAGTGTAAAGTGACTCACTTGAGAACATACATCCGCAGGCCTTTGTCCATGCCTGAAGTGAATCTGAGGGGCTAGAGTAATCTGAAGATCTTCCCCAAGTTGAATTGCGAAGGGTCTTGTAAATGGTAGTGTAAAGTGACTCACTTGAGAGGATACATCCGCAGGCCTTTGTCCATGCCGGGAGTGTACGAGAGGAAGGCGGCCAGGGCAGTCTCGAAGATCAGGCCGAAGTTGAGAGCCCAGTTGCGCATGCCCTGGTGCACTATGGAGTTGCGACGGGTCTTGCAGATGATCAGATCAGCCCACTGCACCACCACGATGGACACGAAGAAAGCGGTGTGGCAGGTGTACTCGAGGGCTTTGCGGTCGCGGTAAGTCTGTGAAAAAGATGATATTTAAAAATAACCCGTGACCATAACAATATTTTTGTTGTAGTTCACAATTTACAGTTTTTCCACCCACTGCTAGGAGTTTCGACTTCTGACTATCATTAAACGGAAGAATTGCTCATCAGATTCTTTATTGCTTGATAATTTCCACAACTTTTACCTCTATTAGAAACCTCTTAATAGATGTTCTTTCGAGCCGAACCAACGCGCATCTCAATTTCAAATGATAATATGAGTATATCACGTACCCATTCCTGTCCATAGGAGTCAGGCAAGTCGTTGATGGCCTTCGAGTCCCATTGCTTTCTGATACCGAACAGTTTCAGGGGCAGGAAGCCGTTCTCAGCCATGATCACGAAGTATACGAAGAACCCAGCGGCGGCTTGGATCATTCCGATCTGACCGTACGCCATGGAAATCAACCTGCCAACCCCCAACATCAATGTTATAAAACCCGTATGGTACCCGCATGTTCTCAAGCTAAGAAAAAAAGACTGGCTTTAAACAATTTTTTGATAAACGTTTATTCTTTTCTTTCTTTAAAAAATAATATAAAAAATCTGAATTTAAACTTTTGCAAGTATTACCAATGTTTATTTTAATGAAATCTTTATTGGAGAGGAAAAAAAAGGTCCATTGGATGTTTAGGATTTCCGAAGTTACGTAGGTTCTGATTTTCTAGTTTAGTATGGTAGTGATAAGATCAAGGAAAAGGATTTTTCGAATCAAAACGAGGATGATTTGGATACAAGGAAAAATGATTTCAAGAGATCGAGTGAGAGAGAGAGTGAGCAGACCGGTAAAGATACCAATATTATTGAAAGACCAAGTGAAATCAGATTAAGCGCTATTTTATTAAATGAAAAAAAAGACACTTGGTCCTGGCCATGTTTTTTAATATGAATGCTGCTCACAAAAGTTTAAATTCAAACAAAAATTCTCATTTATCTTTTTTGAAGCTTCCTGACTAAAAGCCGGTCCTTTTGAATAATGATCTATTTCGTGCTATCAAAGCATTAATCAGAGTGATTTTTCTAATTCTTTTGGTCAATACAATTTTATTTAAATTTCAATTCGAATATCTTTTACATTTTCTTCCAATAATCATGCAAATTGTTTTTGAAAACTTTTTCTAAATGTTACATGGTTGTGAAGCTTTGTTTTGTGTACAAGTAAAGACTGCATACCACAATATGATAAATATTAAGATCCAAATAAAAATAAAATAAAATGTAAAGTTGCGTCAAACATAATATTGAGCCGTGTCGGCCATCTTGTTTTGGGGGCGTTAACGTACACATGTTTTTGCTCTCAGAATAGGAATTCTATTGATAATTTATCATATTGGCTGCAATGTAAGCTCGATGTAGCAAAAACCGGAGTACATAAAAAAATATAATTAAAAAAAAAACTACAGACTGCCAATTGGCCAGTTTGTTTTCACTATTCAAAGAATTGATTTGATTTCGGTCTTTACTTCAACGTTTTTCTTGTTATATTGTTATTCGTTAGCAATACTCACAGCTGTTGGACGCTATACATGCACTATCACTGTTAACATAAGCGCAAGCAAACAAGATTTTCGAAAAGCGTTTGTGATCTAAAAAACAAAAATAAAGGATAGCTGAACAGAATATCCAAATAAATGTGTAGTGTTGGTGACGTAAGCTCCTCAGCTCGACTACGCTGTGACCGGTATAGCGCCGTGCTTCTAGAAAACTGCTATGTTATATACACAAGAAAATATCATATACCCGCATAATAAAACAAATTAATATTCGGAAAGAAAATTATAATCTGAAAACTATTACAGTACGCTCCGTCTCGCCTAAGACATTCCTTGAAAAAAAAATGTTTCTATTAAAATATTCTATTAATATTTCTTTCTACGGATACTAAACACAATCACACACAATTAATCCACTAGGTCGTATGACAGCTAGGTCACTAAATTATTGATCACTAACGTGCAAATTAACGACATGTCGCTGCGAAATGTCGTTTTTCATCTATCGTTAAAATATGGAAGAGTGAAGATTTTTAAAAGGTAAAAACTCTATTGTCTATTCTCTATTTAAAAAAGAGTTCTAAATAGAAAACTATTTGTTAAACTGATCGCACATTACAGCATCTTGTCTCGAGGCGTGCCCCAAGACACGCTACGATTTTCCAGTACTGGAAATGCGTGTTGAATCCGCATATTATCAGAATTGAAAAATTCGTTGCGTGCGGCTTGGCCTGTAATGCGCAATCAGTAAATATTTAAAATTCATTCTCAAGAAGCTAAAGGAAGTAAGATAATAACGACCGTTTTAATGAACATTACTATGAAGTCGCACGGTGCATTCGAACGCACGAGGCCGGATAGAGTGCGTTCAGCGATTCCACCAATCAGATTATACCTAGATAACGTGATCGCGTGATCTCTCAATAATCCGATTGGTCAACCGTTTCGATGTTCTGCAAGACTACATAGTAATGTTAGTAACAACGGTGTGAATCGTGTATTATACACAGAGTAGAGATCATTTGTTGGTACTGCTTTACAGGGCTCGTTCGAATCTATACGGACAATTGCTTAGTGCTGCATCGAGGGTGGGGCTTGTCTTCATAATCACTCTTCCACATCCATGTCAAATGGAATTGTTCAACCACAAGTAGCCGCACCATTAAAATATTCTTTTTTTAAACCAATTCGTTTATTTCAACACAGGGTCCAATTTTCTTAAAACACTTGAATGTCTTTTCGGTAAAAAATGTATAAGGTTACATAATTCGAAACGCAACAAGCTCGAAGAGTGTTGTGTTCCACTAAAACTTAGGCTGAGATCTATACTTTGGGATTGAGAACTATACAGCTTACCCTGATTCTACTAAGACTTAAAACAAGACAGATTTATGTCAGGGCATAATATTTATGTCGAGTTTTATCTGTCTCAAATCTTGAGTAGAAACGGAATACGCTCTATAGTTTTCCGCCTTAATCTGTAGTATTTTCAATGACCAGAATTATACCGAAAAGTGCACACGGCGCGCCACAAGCATCGCAACGATTCTGGTTGCATTTCAAAATTATGTTAGTTTTTAGTTTCATGTTGAGGCATCGAAAACTTAGTAATTTTAAATTTTTTATTTTTCCATCTCACCAAGCAAGCATTGCTTTAGTATGGAAAAATAAATAATTTTATTCGAACGATACAAAAATATTCAATGAAAAATTTACTCGATAGGATCAGAATGTACACAGTTGATTTTTTTGTGATAGGTTATGGACCCTGCGTATTATAATTTTGATAGTGGGGCTACACATTGTGTCAACACTCAAATGAGTATCTAGTAAGCGTTGCCACGCCGGTGGTGGCGAGTGCGGCCGACCTTCTGTTGACGAGGTTGTCGCGGTAAGGGTCTCGGGGCTGCCGCTTCATGATATCGGACTCGGGCGCCTCGTACGCCAATGATATAGCGGGTACCTTCGTAAACACCAAGCAATCAGCACACAACACTGGCGGGCGCACCGGCCGCGCGCTCACACAATACCAATACCTACTCTCTCCGTATACATACATATACGCAAATATACACTATCATTACTTAATGTACTATAGAAAATATCGTAAAATAGAAAGATATAGCGTGTGAGACAAAAAATAGCTCGTCGATAGTTGTACTTATCAAAAGAGCGTAGTATATAGGATTATCTGAAATACTAAACTAGAGATGAAGGTTACGAGTAAGCCCTAGCGAAATTCATTAAGTTTTATGAAAACAGGTGTTTGATGTATCTAAGAGAGATATTTTATGATGTAGCCTACCGACGACTAGTAAACGGTAAATGCGGTGACATGATGTGATTAAAAAAAAACCTACATCATCTGATGGTAACGGGTACGATGTAGAAAATATATCGTGTCATGGTGTGCATGAAGGATGTGAAAGATAAAATAACAGTTACAAAATAAATAATAGAAAAGATTAAACGATGTCCGTACTAAAAAAAGATGTAAAACGTGTGTTCGGAAACGCATGCACGGAAGATAGATGGCAGACACAAGAAACACACATCGACCACTTACCTTAACACGATCACTCACATAAACCACAAATATTAGAGAAATACATAGTCAATACAAAAAAACCACAACTCATACGTGGAACAACGCGTTTGCAGCGGCACTCGCGAGCCGGCAAACGCGTTCTTCCACAACGACATCAAGCTACGTTAAAGGAAACAGGAGATCAGTTAATATAGAAAAGTATACAAAAGACAACGCAAGGCAGAGAACGGGAGCGGTGCGATTGTCGCCTTCAATATCCACACTACTCCGTACATAGCGTGCCCACGGGACACCGGTACGCGGCAGGCAACAACCAAACCCCAACATTGAAGACTAAACACGTGGTATAGTATAGCAAGCAAGTAGCGAATAGTATATGAACTCTGAACGAGCGGTGTCGCTCGCCGTGTTTTTACCTCTCGTTAACGAGCTTATCAGTGAAAGGGTTACGCGGCTGTCGCTTCATTATGTCAGATTCTGCCTCCTCGTAAGCCAGGGAAATGGCGGGCACCTACACAAACACTAGCTATGAGAGCGATCGGCAAGCGTGCGTCGCCACTCACGTCACGTGACCACAACATCCAACACTTAACAAGACCTTTGCAAGCACACGCCCCCCAACCCCCAACAAACCCCGTGATCCTCCGACCAGCTCAACCCGCTCCATTTTAACTACACAATTAACTGTACATGTAACCCAGTGAGGCATTTACCCTTATGTGTTTGACTACCTTTAACTAACCTTTCAAATTAAAAACCTTTTGCTAGAGTTGCATTAATGTGGAGTTGTCAAATCACGAAATTGTACTGTCCAAAGAAAAAAAAAAACTACGATTTTGCATTAATGTATCATAATTCATACAAAGAAGGGTGTTGTGGACAAGTAAAAAAATCAACCAAATCGATCCAAATTCCTATGCTCGCCCAGGAAAATTGATCGGTCTCGGTCAATTTTTTCCCAGCTCGCCGCTTATCTAGCTCGCAAATCTCTGATAGACAATCCGGCATCCCCCTCCCCCACCTAAATCTTATTTTTTGTATCGCTTTCTTCCATAAGGCTAGATAATTTTAAATAGGGACGTGTGCTTACAATGTCCTGCGATGCTTAAAAACTATCACAGAAAACAAAATGTTAAACACATAAAAAGACCATGATATGACAGTTCGCTGATCACCACCAGGGATGTGAAACAAAACTTAATCGAATGATGATAATAATGTTTAGTGAATCGATTTTCGATTTTGATTCGATGTGTCCGAATAACAATCGATGATTTTGTCGAGATGATGATGATGATGATAAATGGAGGTGAAGTGACTGTTGTAGGATCGATGTGGTGTGTTTCGCCTCACATGTGCAACATTTACCAAGTACGAGATCATTGTACATTCCTAGTCGTAACTTGTATTCGAGTCCCTTATGCCTGATTTACACATACTAAGTTGTCAAGTAGTTAACTAAATTTTAACTTAATTTTAAGCGACTTAATTATAAGTAAGCGTTTTCACGAATCCAGACAAGTAATTTAGTAAAGTTCTAACTTCTACAGTGTTGCCAGTACGGTCATGTCAAAAGCTACCTAAAATAAATAAAAAAGTAACCTTTTAGTGTAAAAAATAACCTTTAATTTTTTTGACGTGATATTAACGTCTTATTAATAAATGAATGCCAGTCGCATGCACGTAAAAGCATGACTCATTGTCACGTACCTACCGCGTGCAAGCGAGAGCGCGGAACAAGCGATAGAGAAAGCACGATCAGCCGGCATAGCCGAGCGCGCAAGCGAGAGCGCGGAACAAGCGACAGAGAGGCAATGTTTTCTCATGACGTTAACACGTAAAAATGTCGTCCGTAAACCGACTTCACAGAGAACTATTTTTTTTCTAGTATAAAATTGTATTACAAGTTGATAGAATTAATGTTGCTTGTAAATAACTTGCACAAATATTCATTCAGACTGCATTCAGACATTGGTCGAGATCGGTCGAGAATTGAGATGAAAATGAAAGAGAAACTGATAAGAAGAATTGCAATAGAAACCACAGATGACAGAGTATTTATGAAGATTCGAAAAATCACCTACAAGTTACCTTTTGAATAGTGTAACCTAGAAGTAACCTGACCGAGCTAAAAATTACCTAAAAGGTTACAAAAGTAACCTTCTGGCAGCACTGAATTCTAGCCACCGGCGGGGGTTGCGCGGGGTGCGGAGGGCGCGGCTACTTAACCGAAAAATAGATAAAATTCTATTCTACTTGTTTACTTGCATACTAAATTTTAACTTGCAACTTATTACTAAATTCACTGTTTACATGCATTATTTCACTTAAAATTAAGTTAAAATTTAGTTAACTACTTAACAACTAAATATGTGTAAACCAAGCATTACGGTAGCTTAGCCGAATAAATCTTATATGACTAGGAACAAACACACAAATTAGTCTTTATATAGAAAATTGCGCATGGGTGTAACGAATTGGTGACTGAATTTTTCATATTATGTTAAAAGGAAAAGCATCAGTAGCGATTTAAGTTAACGCGTTTTATTAAAATGCTTATTTGTTCATTGCCTTAATATTGTTTTATGAAATATTGAAAAGGCTTTGGATCATCGCGCATCAACATTAGCATTAAGTACTAATAATTCACATTTTGGCGTCTTTTTTGCCGAAGCAGATTTGAACTCATTTTTTATACACTCATACTGATTTTCAAAGCAAAATATTAGCAAAAATTATTATTTAGTCGCCATTTCGTAACACAAACAACAATTAATATTATCAAGCGTCACTCCATCGTTATTAGAACTCGACGTACGCTAAATAACTCCATTTAGTAGAATTCTTAAAATTAATTCTATGCAATCATAACTTAATGATCGAATCGAAGGGACTCTTTGCGTTATATTAAATTATGGTTATATCGACTCAAAACTTAACAATGCAAAACTTTGAAGATATTTTTTGCTACTATATATTGACTTAATGATGTGTTTGAAGTATTGGCTATATAGATATTTTTGGCTCAAAGTAGTCCGCTTCATCCTGGCATGTATTCGGTTTTTGACCAGGCTGTAATTATTATTTCATGCAGCTTTGGATTTAAAAGCTGTTTGGTAATTGCTTAAAACCTTTGTTTCAGCTAGTCCATTTTATCGGCTCGACTGATTTCTTTTTCCTCCACTTTTTTATCTACTAATACGTTTCGATTTGAAGTAGCCATATTGACAAATTGGATTCGGAAAAAGGCAATTTGTTCGTTATAATTGCACAGAATACAGTTTAAAATTAGGTTCACACTCCACTCGTTCACGATACCGAGACAACAGCGGCGTTAGCTGAAAACCGGTTAGGGGTTATACAAAGGCAGCACATCGTATGTAAGGGAACAGAGACCTCTCGTTGACAAGTTTGTCGCAAAAGGGATTTCTCGGCGGGCGTTTCATTATGTCCGCCTCGGCTTCCTCGTACGCGAGCGCTATGGCAGGCACCTAGCGTCAATATCTCAGTGAATACCACAGACTAGAAGAAAATACGATCAGAACCTTCTGGTTTTCAAAATAAAGACAAAACCATCTTGTCTCACGCGCTCTTTTTTTTTAATTCATCGTAATAGACTTTTCATTAAAATTCGCTTTTCACGCACTCTTTTTAGGGTTCCGTAGTAAACAAGGAACCCTTATAGTTTCGCCATGTCCGTCCGTCTGTCCGTCTGTCCGTCTGTCCGTCTGTCCGTCTGTCCGTCTGTCCGTCCGTCCTCGGTTAATCTCAAAGACTATTAGTGCTAGAAATCCGTAATTTGGCATGAGTATAAATATTAATCACGCCGACAAAGTGGTGAAATAAAATTTTGATAAATATTTTTTTTAGGGTAGCTCCCCTACATGTAAAGTGGGGATGAATATTTTTTTTCTCGTCTACCCCATAGTGTGGGGTATCGTTGAATAGGTCTTTTAAAAATACTGTGGGTGTGGGAACATCATTTTTCGATTTCTAGATCCGTTTGTAAAATATAATGTTTTAAAGTGCAAATTTTTATTAGAGTCAAGTGTCCCCCCCCTCTATCAGCCAAATGGCAGTATATAGGAACTTGAAAAAATTCACAGCAGTAGGGTATATAATCAATTTTAAAGGAAAACTATCACGGCTAAGTAGGGTTCACAGGTTAAGGAGTTATACCTGTTTTCCGAGGATTGTGACTACGGAACCCTACACTGCGCGTGGCCCGCCACGCACTTGGCCGGTTATTTATATTCATATTGGTTTTACCGGATCGGTTAGTTTACCTCTTTAGGGTTTCATTGTTTTCGTTTAGTCTGTGTTATAAATATCCTATATGTGAAGGTTCTTGCCTGAAAATTATTAAGTTGAAATTCGTATACCGTAAAGTTGTTCCTGCGACTTCATATTATCATCATTTTAATCCGATAAGTTGAAAAATATGCGAAAGAACAATTTTACGAATGTTTTTTTAAAATTATTATTATTAATATTATCACAAAACTTTTTTATTTGTGATTACATAAACGATATATGCGATATGAGCTAGATAAGGAGAAACTATTGAATATAAATTCTCAAAATAACTCTACTGTTCATCGAATAACAATCTTGTTTATATATTCACGTTAAAGCAAGCAAATATCTATTTCCATATCGTGTTTAAATAACTCCAGAACTCAAAGCGTATATTAATTAATATAGACATTATATTCTTATACTTCTAACCTTGAACCCGTCCAATAGGTTACAAAATCTCCAAAAACTTGTATCTAAAGTGTGCCAGAAGGGTGAACTTTAGAACGAATCCCTAAACTTTCAAGTAACAGAGAAACAGAAATAGATATTCACTTGCATATCAAAACACACAATGAAAATTGAACCGTAAATCTTAAGTTTTAGAGCCGAACTCACCATGTCAGTTCCGAGATCGATGCACAGGATGGTAACAGTGCCGAGGGGCAGGGGAATGTCGCACAGGATGAAGGCGAGGAAGGGCGAGATTTCCGGAATGTTCGAGGTCAGAGTGTACGCGATGGACTTCTTGAGGTTGTCGAAGATGAGGCGGCCTTCTTCCACACCGGTCACGATCGAGGCGAAGTTGTCGTCGAGCAGGATCATGTCGGCGGCCTGTGGAACAAATGAATTCACTCAATGGTCGCCAGTTACCACCAAGGCCAAAACAAAGATTTCACAAAGAGAACTTAGGACAGAAAGGCGCAAAATTAAAAGGAAGCTAACAGGGCTAAATTAATTTCCATCATTCAGTTCGTAATTTTTTTTTATTTGGGTAGACTTAACGGAGTTTCTGGCCAGTAAAATTTAGCTTTAAAATTTAGCAGAAAGATTGAGACTTGGCACTGCCGTGCCCTCAGAAATTTCTTAGAGAAATTTTGAAAATTCAATAACGAATGGACTTCACTGGAGAGTCGAGTTCTTACCAGCTGCGATGACAACAAACTTCTACAATGGTCAGTTACTGTTGGTTTTAGTTATAAGAGAAGCACCTAAGAAATGACCCATATAATAAACAAACACTTCTTTGGACACACTATGGACACATCTGACAATGAGTCAAAGATATTGCTACACCGATGTCATGTCGCTTCTTCAGCGCTGGAAAGTAGTTGTGATGCTACGATGGCTCCCAGACGCTGGCAACCCCCCACGATGATCAGCTTCTACTGGCTTTGACTATGACAGAATTCCTAAGAAATTACTCCAATACCAGTAATACTAACTTGCTTGGATACGTCTGAGCCAGCAATGCCCATGGCAACACCGATGTCCGCCTTCTTCAGAGCCGGAGAGTCGTTCACACCGTCTCCGGTCACAGCTACGATGGCTCCCAGTCGCTGGCAACCCTCCACGATGATCAGCTTCTGTTGTGGCGATGTGCGCGCGAATACGATTTCCGTGTGGTACCTATTTGGGGATTTCTCTCGATAAATTTCATTCAAGAAGAAAGAAAGAAAGTTCAACAATGGTCGTCCAAAGGCTGACATGCATTTTGAAATGTTTGTTAATATTTTCACTGGAGTGAGGTGATAACTATTTCCGTCAACTTGAAACTAAACCTAGGACGGTCTAATCAGATGCCGTGGCCTGCCCTGTCACGTCAAGGTCAAACTTTGCTGGCGTCATAAGCATTTTTCGATGCTCTCAACGCGGCCGAATCTCGTAGCTGACATCACACGCAGTTTCACACAATCGCGCCACAAGTAACTCTTTACTCTCGAGGGTAGTCCAATGACGATATAGCATCATTTTTAATCAGACTTCTTCGCTACTTACTTGAGGATTTCGTCGAGTTGGTCGGAATTGAGCTCACGCAGTTCAGTACCGTGCACGACGGCGGCCTTGGCCTCGCGCGGGTTCACTTCCGAGACGGGTATGTTGAGGCGGGCGGCGATGTCCTCTACGGTTTCGTTGCCTTCAGAGATTATACCTACGGACTTGGCGATAGCCTTGGCAGTGATTGGGTGGTCCCCAGTTACCATGATAACCTGCGTGCAAATACAAGTAGCATTAATCTCTATCCCTCCACCGGTCCCTCATGACTGAGGATCGTGATCACCCCCCAACGAGTTAACATGCAGTAAATGATATTTTTCCACCAGGCCCTGTCTTTGGCTATAATTATGTATTTTGGCCATAGTAAAAGTTGAGCACGCCAGATGCCTTAAGTTGATCTGACCACCGGATTAGGGATCTTCCTCTTAGTCTTTTGCCTTCTACATTCCCCACCCACAATTCATTTATTAATTATTTATATACCGAGATCAGGACACTTTTGCAGTATCGTACGCCGCTCACCTCCCAAATACAAAAACCAACAAATTTTATTGGCCTCGGGACTCAACCCCAGGACCTTATGAACCGCAACGCAAGCTAGACATAGAATGAGATAATAAAGTCTCACCTTAATACCAGCGGATCGGCACTTAGCGACGGCATCCGGCACAGCGGCCCTCGGGGGATCGATCATACTCATGAGGCCGACGAATCGAAGGTTCTCGACGGGGAAGTTGATATCGTCCGTGTTGAACTTGTAGCCCACGGGGTACTTGTCCGAAGGTAGCTGCAGGTCGCAGAAGCCGAGCACGCGTTCGCCGAGACCGCCGAGTTCCAGGTACGCGTTGTTGAACGCCTCCTTCATTTCTTCATCCAAAACCTGTTGGATTTCACAGAAATTAAAATATTCTCTCATTTCACACGCCAATTTACAGCACCGGTGTTTAAAAGCTGTATTTTTGAACTGAAAAGCCCGAAGTAACAGAAGTCCTTTCGCTACAATACAGTACAAATATAAGAACAGGCATCAATCTAACGGGAAAAACCCAGGGAATCCCGCTTGTGGAAGTTCTCTTCGACAGTTGGGGTTTTCACGATACGATACGAAAAACGAGAATTCGACAATACATATTATGTATGCACCGAAGACAATTTCCGCACGCGTTTTTTCGTTTCTGTGATCAAAAGAGTACCTTCTCCTTTCCGCCGATGAAGATAGTGCTGCACCGTTCCAAAATCCTTTCAGGCGCTCCCTTCATCACCAGCAAGTGTCTAGGATCGCTGCTGTCGTCGCTCTCATGGATGGACACTTGGTACTTATTCGTTGAGTTGAAGGGGATCTCGCACACTTTCTTATTCCTCTTCCTGATAGACAGCACGTCGCCGAGGGCCAACTCCATGCACTTGAGTAAAGCGGCTTCGGACGCGTCACCGGCGACTTCCTTCTTCAAGATCGGAACACCGTCCTGACCTCCCTTGAATTCGGCGCGGTTGCAGAGGGTAGCGATTTTGGCGAGCGCCTTGAATCCAGGGCTAGTGCGGTCTGTGAACAAATGCAGATGTTTTGAAGTCCAAATCCTGAAGAACCGAACAATTTGGCTTTGAGCGAACCTTAAATTCAATCAACCAGATCCTTCCAGGTAATGAAAAATTTTACCGAAGGAACAAAAGGAAATGTATCAATTTGCGAAATCCAATAGAGCAGCGTATGATTTTTTTCGGAAACAGAAACGATCATGAGGTTAGATTGAAATGATGAGGAAAATTTTTACCCATAAGATGGTCATCATTATTTTTTTCAATTAAAAGCTATCGTACAAATTCTATACTATATTCTATTCTACTAATAAATCTGTGATAGTCGATGTCAATTTTTTTTTAATTGGAGGTAATCATCAAAAACTTACCATATTGTACTCCAGACTGGTCCTCAGTAGTATCAGCCTCAATGATCTGGTTATCGAACCACATGTGAGCAACGGTCATCCTATTCTGAGTGAGGGTTCCGGTCTTGTCGGAGCAGATGGTGGACGTAGATCCGAGGGTTTCCACGGCTTCCAAGTTCTTCACGAGACAGTTCTTGGAGGCCATGCGTTTGGCAGTGAGAGTCAGACATACGGTTACAGTCGCGAGCAGACCTTCTGGCACGTTGGCTACAATGATACCTGGGGGAAAATGACCATGAGTTATGTCAAGTTATAGCAGTAATAGTAGTATAGTAATAATCTGGCTTTGACATATTGGGTGTCAACAGGTTTTTAAAGTATTTTCTACTAATTTGGTTTTGACATATATGAGGTTGAAGTTTTGATGAAAGAGAAGTCATCAAGAAGATGACGAACTTTTTTTACACCTTGATATGGATACTAAAAAAATTTTTGTTTGTATGTCCTTGAATTCTATTTTAGGCACAGAAAATTTCATGGAAGATACTTTAAGAAAAACACGACTTATCTTCTCTTTTGAACTACAAAAAATTTAAATACATACGTTTTTGTAATAGATACAAAACGCCAAATTAATAAGCCACAAATGGCCCTCAAAAACCTAAAAAAAACAAAACAGTCACAATCAGTTTTTGCAAGCACTCAAAAACCTAAAAAAAAACAGTTCTAATAATTTTGTGACTTACCAATGAGGAAAATGACAGCGTCGAGCCAGTGGTAGCCGAGGATGAAGGCGATGACGAAGAACGTGACTCCGAGGAACACGGCGACGCCCGTGATCAAGTGGATGAAGTGGTGGATCTCCTTCGCGATGGGGGTCTCGCCCGTGTCCAGACCCGACGCCAGCCCCGCGATACGTCCCATCACCTGATATGACAACACTCTTCTGTCAAAAGTATGGACAATTTGGGATTGAATAATTTCTAAATTGTCTTTGGTCTGTTCTTGTGGGAGGCTTCAGCCGTGGATAGTTATATACCACCCTACCGGCAAAGCCGTGCCGCCGAGCGATTTAGCGTTCCGCTACGACGCCGTGTTGAAACCGATCAAGGGTATGGGTTAAAAAAAATTTGCCACACCTCTTCCAGTTAGCCCGCGTCCACCTTAGACTGTATCGTCACTTACCGTCAGGTGAGATCACAGTCAAGGACTAGCTTATAGATGATTAAAAAAAGTAATCTAAAGCTTATACAGATTATTTGTTTAGTCGCGATCGCCAGACCTACGTTACAGCTATAACTGCTAGAGTTTTTTTTTAATATTTGGTTACGAGCACAGTAGTAATATAATAGGAAGATTTTCTAACTTACCGTGTTATCACCGCAGCAGATGACAATGCCCTTGGCGGTGCCCTCGACAGCGTTGGTGGAGAAGAATGCCAGGTTCTTGGTTTCCAGGGGGTTCTCATTGGTGAACTCGCTGCCGCGGGACTGGGGTTCCGACTCGCCGGTCAAACTCGAGTTGTCCACTTTGAAGCCGCGGGCCTCGATGATGCGGATGTCGGCTGGGATCCGGTCGCCGAATTTTACCTGATTGACGTATGAGTTTCCACCATTATGTTATTACATATTACTACACTAGTATTGAGTTAACTTAACCTTATATTAATAACTAGCTGATATTAATGGCTATGATAGCCTAGTGGTTAGGACGACCGACTTCTAATCGGAGGTCGTGGGTTCGATCCCGGGCACGCACCTCTAACTTTTCGGAGTTATGTGCGTTTAAGTATTTAAATATCACTTGCTTTAACGGTGAAGGAAAACATCGTGAGGAAACCTGCACGCCTGAGAGTTCTCCATAACGTTCTCAAAGGTGTGTGAAGTCTGCCAATCCGCTTGGCCAGCGTGGTAGACTATGGCCAAAACCCTTCTCACTCTGAGAGGAGACCCGTGCTCTGTAGTGAGCCGGTAATGGGTTGATCATGATGATGATGATGATGATGATATTAATGGTGCCGAATATATTACATACCCAAAGCTAATGTTAAGTCTATTGAGAAGTTCAACATTAGTGCGATTATTTAACCTGCCTGCGCGACTAATGTGCTGTCAGGGTGTTTTTCATACGTATAAATAGACAATAATTTAAAAAACTCTCGATATTCGCCATTTTGTGGTAGCGTCCATCTTAGATTTGCATAATATTATTCTACCAGTCAAGCCCTTTCATTTGATACCCATATTGAGGGAGTTATGAAGAAATATGTAAACCGCCATTTTGCGGCGCCGGCCATCTTGGACCGATTTTCATCAAACATTGCTAAGAGCACTCCCGACTAATTCAGCTTTCAAACAAAAAAAAACCACATTCAAATCGGTTCACCCGTTTGTGGGCTACGGGGGAACAGACAGACACACACACACAGACATGTCAAACTTATAACTCGTCGTTTTTGCGTCGGGGATTAAAAACAAACCTCAACAATGTCACCGAGCACGAGATCCTCAGCGCGCAACGTTAGCTTCTCTCCCTCGCGGATGACGGTGGCGAACTGAGGTACCATGTTCTTGAAGGATTCCATGATCTTGGAGGACTTGCTTTCCTGGTAGTACGAGAAGATGCCGGTCACGATCACCACAGCCGCTAACACGATGCCGAGGTACAGGTTGTCGTCCGCTGGCTCTTCGACCGTACTCGCCTAAAAAAGGATAGATAATGCTACCAAGTGTTCTAGCTGTAGTCTCAAGAGATATACCTATAGAGATATCAGATAGACATATTGAGCCCAATGAGCCCAAGAGAACCATCATTAATGGTTTGCATAACATGAGTTAGTGAGTGGTGAGTATAATTCATCTTTATAGCAGTAGAAAATTAATCTTTATAGCGTGAAATTATATCAGAGGAACTCCGACGTGGAAAAAATATATAAATGGCTGCGTTAGAACAGGTTAGTTTCACTATGGTTTGGCTTCTGTCTGTCACGCGAAACAAAAGCAAAACCATACAGCCTGTTCTAACGCAGACATTTAATTGACGTTGCATCTCTTTGCTTCCGCTGCTATGGGTTCGACACGGAGATGTGCCTGAGGGATTGGAAGGTCTTTGTATTTCAAAAAGCCAATAATCATAGGACGAAGAAACACAACGTACCTGGATTCCGTAGGCAATAAAGCATAGAATAGCACCAATCCATAGTAATAACGCGAAGCCGCCGAAGAGATTTTTACAAAACTTCACCCATTCGGGCGTCTGTTTTGGGGGTGTGAGTGCGTTTGGACCGTCTCGCTCGAGATTTTCTTTCGCCTTTGCATGACTGAGTCCCTGAGGAGATATACAATCATTTCAATAGGTAAATCTACGAACAATCAAGATAAAGAATTGCTTATAAATAACGTATTAACACTTGCATCGGACGTTTCCAAATTCTTATACTCAATTACAAGATAATGATTCGATTGCACAATTTTTTGGAAAGTTAGCTGTCTAGAACTATAAATAATTGATTTACGCCAATATTTCTCATATTGTTCATAAAGAAAAAGACATCAAATAGGCACGGATTTTCTGTACTCCAGATTTACCTATTATCATTTAACCACAATACTTAAGGTACCTATACCTACATATTATGTAGTAGTAGGTCGATTTAGGAGTAAAGTATTTAGGGATGTTTCATACTTACATTTTCGGGATGTGTCTGAAATCTTTGGTAAAGTTCTTCGGGTGTAACTTTGTGGAAGTCGATATCTAATTCCTGTTTCAGGTCATCTAAATCTCCGGGTTTCCGTTTTTTCGCAGGTGGTTTCCGGCGCGTCTGGCCAAACAGAGTATATTATTAGACACTTTCTTACATAAATGTACTTTTAAGTAGAGATGTCACAAAGCTAAATTGCGGTCCTTACTCGTTGATTAAAACTTGCAAGAAATGCGTATGAAGAATTCAGAAGAAGGACCACTTAATTTAACATAAGGACATTCCTCTTGATCTTGAACATTGAAAATTTACATTGGGATTAACACTTTTCAATAAAACACTGAAAATAAAATTAATTTACGTACTTATAGACATTCTATATGTAACTCTAAGAATAGCAAAATAATTTTAATGAGAAATCATGATGATTCATGTCATGCTTCACGATGACGATTGAAAGCTTATATTTGTTTTCAGTAGTTTTGTAATTAAATACTTATAATACTTTGGTTATGTCCCGCTGACCCCTGCTTAGTTGAGCCAAATGAAGCCAGCTGACCGCTCAAACGCTTATAGCACACCAACGTATTCACACGCCGTAAAGCTTCATAAACGATGAAAGACTTAAATGCTTTTGACGTAAAGGTGCTGATCTCTCGCTACCGTCTGCTAAATGCGTTGGTGCGCTCAAGGCGAAATATTCAGATTTCAGGGCACCTTAAAATATTAAGCGGTGTTTCAGTATACAAGCTATTTTTCTCGTAACTTGCCTCTTAAACTCAAAAACCATCTCCGATTTGTGAAATCTCATTTTTGAATTAAACGAAAGGATCAATATCCAATGACTATTTAATATTATCATCAATATCTTTGTTACGGATTTTGATCTTTTTGAAATTGGTTCGACTCGAATAGTTGATACGGCACAGCTTTCAATCGTCACCCGCGAGGCTCAATGAGGTGATAATGCAAATAAAAACCTTGTACTGTCCGTCAGCGGTTCTATTATCATCCTTTAGGGGGCCGATGGTGGCGACGCGGTAGGAGTCGGTGCGGCCATGCTGCAAACATAACTAGGGGCTAGACACATTCTACAAGGCGGCCCTAGGGCCATGCATATGGATCTAGGTGACTTGTGGCGATGAACAATTACTGTACCGAGTGTTTTTGATGCTGAATCAAGGAGGAGGATCATCCATTTATCACATTCACTAACCCAGAAAAAAATAATCGAAAATAGTACGTTCAAAACAATTTTTTTTTTGTATATTTTTAAAACACTAAAAAACCAAATTAAAAAGTTACGCGGAACTATGTCGGGATGTGCCCTGAATAAAAGTAGAGTGATTATAGGAAAAAATATATCTACTCGTATTTGCCATAGAGACAAGGTTATCACGAACCAGACACAGCTCATAGACGTAGCATAGGATTGAAGGACATCAAAGGTCACAAGTTTTTCTCTTCCCTCATCGCTAAAACCCTTCCTACCAGTTAAAATAATGATCACAAATCTAAATCACGGTTATGTATTATTAACCCGTCCAAGCTCAGTTCCTGCTATCTACCTTCGCTCACAAATAACAAAAAAATGGCAGCATCACGAAGTGAGTGACGATAGCAGGACCTATCAAGGTTTATCCACTTGGACGGTATATATCTACTGTTATAATAGAGAGGAGTGGAAATATAACTGAGTGACGACCAGTGGGGCTATAACCCACCAGGACCGCTCTCTGTAACGACAAAGAAAATCATCCCCTCACATATTGAGGAGCGCTACGAGCGTCTAAATTAATTTTTATTTATGGATGCCCTCTATTAAACCGAATGCAATCAAAATCACTTGGTACCTGTTAACAATGAAAAGTAACTGGCCTACGAAAAAATAAAATCATGAATGGCTGTCACTTTTAAAATAATAATTAGCACCCTAACTTGAGATGATTAGTTGAAACGGACAAAATGCCTAACTTAATCATCTAGGGATCTTTTGACATAAATCTTTGTAAGAAGTACTAAGGAACCATGCAGTGCCAGGGACATGACGGAGTCACAAAACTCTCTTTGCAGACTCGTGTTCTGACGCCAATGAACGAAGTCATATAAATTGACCAAACAATATTTCTTCGGCACCTGCATCATTGTTCATAACGCAACCCGGTTACGTCCCTGGTACTATACGGTAGACCATGGATAGAGCTTTCTAATTAACAAGGCATGATATAAAACAAGCCCAAATACTCAAGTGATTTAAACATTCAAATGTATGAATAAAAAAGTGAAAACACATTATATTTTATAGGTAGGTTACTAAAACCTAGAAGCCAGCGCATACAAGTGGCGTCGAAACGTAGCCGTATTTATTTCGATGTACATTATATTCGGAAATGGTAAGAAAACAAAACACTAACCGCGCTCAGGTGCGCCTGAGTATTGGTGTTTTATTTTCTCCCCAGGAAAGGTATTAATTAACATTGGGGTGCCTTGCGCTTTATTTTTGCTTTAAAGGTACTCAAATATTTTGGTACATATTTCCCATTTATATCTTGTTTTAGTGGCACTAAGTTGCCGTGTCGTCGCCCTACGTTAAGCAAGTAGCTACATTCGTAGCGCAAGGCAACAGTAGCGCACCCGCGAGGTGTGACCTTGACGAGCAGCTCTATAGTCCTGTTAGGGATCACCGGCTCAATGGCGTTCAATTGAGCCTAGCGAGTAGGTGCGTGTGCGACAATATGGAGCGGGCAACTCGCGTAGCGCGCGTAGCTGACACTGGCCTACTTTACATGCTCCCATCCAAATCTGCTGTTTTATTAGTTGACCGCCCGTCAGGGTCCGCTTTTAGTATTAGCAACTACTTATAAAGATCCACTGACATCTATTAATACAACTGGCTGTTGGTTATAGCAATTTGATTACCACCATTTTTGCGTTGAATGATAATAAAAGTGTGAGTGAAGACTGAAGGTGCTTGGAACTAACGTGAATTGTGATAGATTGTATTGGGATCTTTAATTCCCAGTACCTTCGGTATGGCACTTTGAATCGGCGCAAGAATCATCTCATTCTGTATGGCCACAGCCTGTTCAGCTTACTTGTATTAGTAGTGGTCAGTGCAGGGACATGAATGTAAATGCTTATACTTAAATCTATCCGTGAGAACCCGCTTATTAGGAAGCATCTCCTAGGCTCCTGTAGTGCAGTTGCTATCGCTTACGTTGAGCTGCGTAACAACGTTGCCCCGAGTCGGAATACCCGGGGTACATCACAGATCTGAATGAATCTGGTTCCATAAAATAATGTCGGCGGCTATGTCAATCATTATATCGACAATGGGCACTCGCGAAAACGTCGCTCGACTAGGCAACAAATATAAGCTTAGTTTGAAATTGGCATGGCAGGGACGTATATGCTATACATCAGTTGGCAAAACTGCGCATTGAATACATTTACGACTTTAGGTTATGTTACGACCCACTTTAGTGCCATACCGCCGGGTAAAGAAATGGGGATTATGGCCGCATAACTATAGCATTGTGTGCGAACTCGCCATAATGTCGCAGCGTCTAAATGCGTCCGCGTTGCCGTAAACAAGCCGTCCGCCGTCGCTGTCGATAATTGATGAACGTTTTCATAGCGGGGCTCATTAAACCGCGCCCTGAATTCCCGTGAAGGTTACATTTGGAACAGGAACAAACCGACCGTTACCGCGCGGAATATGCGAGCCACGCGAGGCCGTTTCGCAAAGGGCTCTTAACTTGATGACGCGGGTGCTAAAATATATATGTTTATTTTTTTAAAATATATTTATGTCGAAGCAATTTGGTTGCAATAATCTATTTAAATTAAATAAAGAAGCTTGTCCTGATTGACTGACTGACTGATCATCAACGCACAGCCTAAACCACTGAAGCTAGAAACTTGAAATTTTCAGTTTCAGGAATTTTGGAAATTCCACTCCCAAGTGGGTTAAATAGGGGATGAGATTTGTATGGATCCACGCGGGCGAAGTCGCGAGCATCAGCTAGTTTTATATAAAACAAAATGAAGTTTTAAGTAATGTGGCTTGGGAGACAAAAATGTCCTCGATAATGAATCTATTAGGAAGTCTTACTTTAGTGATGTCGGGGGCAGAATGGTTTTTTCAAAGAGTACTTTGATCGGCACAAGAATCAGCTGTGAGCTGTCATTTTATACTTCAGTCACACTCAGTCCATCGCATAAAGATAACTAGTTATAAGGTCCAGCGTAGGTACTAGTACCATAAATGTCAGTCACATTTTGTGAAAGTGCTGCGACTTCTAATTAAGTCAACCCAACCGCTGAACAAGTCCTCGTTCAATATTTAACAGCAAGCTCTATTATCGGCAGTCGGAATTGATTTGTCACTCGAAAAAACACGTAGAGAAACTATCCTCGGGAATAGTGGCAAAAGGATGAAAAATTCATGCGATGGAAATGGTATTACTCTAGTGCACGTTGGAAGGAAGGCGCGCTCCATTCGTTACATAAGCGACGGGCAGAACGCTTGCGCACTGCGGACCAACCCCCGGCCCCGCTACCCTCGACATAAATAGCTAAAAGACAAGGTTGCCACCCCCGGGCCCCCAGCGACCGCATTCTATAATCTCTGTAAAGGTTAAACCGGAATATCTGATAGAAAATAGAATCCGGTTCCGTCGAGGGTAAAACATTCACGATTTAAAAGACGGCGACTACGGCGTTGTGACATTTCACCGGGTGGAAAATAATAATTATATGGGAGCGCGAAACGGTTGTTCAGCCCTTGGGTTAAGAATGTTAAGATTTTATCGCTGAACAAATACGATTTGGTTGAACAAGTTCTTCAGCTGAACCTTAATTAAATAAAAGTAACATTTATAATTCAATTATTATAATGACCGATAACGATAATGCTCTAGGTATTTATTGTGCATTTCAATTGGGATAGCGGTGTAATGATTTGTTTCCATTCAACAATGTAACAAATTGGCAATGAGAAAGATTGGTACAGACACCCAAATGTCAGCGATCAGATATTCATTGCCACGGTCACGAAACTGCTTAATACCGAAAATTTGTGGTTACTATTCGTAGTAAATTCGCATGTGAATGAGACAATTATTTTTAACTTGGGCGGGCGTAGCGACGCGCGTGTTGGTCCGACATGCAATTATAATATGCGGCCGATGCCAAAACGCTATTAGAAACAAAATTCACGTGTCTTTGTTGATGTAGCGGTATATTTACATGTGCGCCACTGTTACCCATGTACTTAGTAGCGTTTGGAAGGAAAGCAACAAGGTCTTTAATTTTTTTTTGTAAGGCTTCTTTTCTTTGGGTTTACGTTTTTAACTTTTAAATTAAAGTTGCTATAAACTTGGAATGCTTTTGGCAAAGACCGATTTGCACCCGGCTATTCCTTATGCATATTGTTTAATTATATAGGTACTCAAATTAACATTAACTGTCAGTCAGTTAACGATAAACGCTTGATGTGCATCAAAGCGTTTATCGTTAAAGTTGACTTTGAAAAGTCACTTATCTACTTAAGTCAGGGTTTTTTAAATATTTTACCATTTGTCGTTTAAACTTTAACTATTGATTGTGCCATAGAGGTACAAATACTGAATTTTGTAAGTTTGCTTCTTTCTTGTAGGAGTAATTTAACTTTACCGATAACTTTGCTTTATCTGCCTTATATCCCCTAAATTAACTTTCAATATTTAAATAGATATAGTTGAGAGACATTGAACTGTAGATAGCGTTGCAACTTGCAACTGAATTTGCGCGTTGACTGATATTTAAAAAAAATGTGTAAACTTTTAATTTAACGAGACCTAATTGTTAGTGATAAGGGTTATAAAAACATAATAATTCTCATGACAATAACCGACTAGGAACGATAGCGGGGTCTACTCAACAAATAATATCATTATAACAATTATATAATTTGGAAACTTACTTCATATGAATAACTTACCCTTCTGGAAATGCTACGAACACTTAAATTGCTTGTAGAGGAAAAAATAAAAATTTATTACTAATATAAAGATTCTTGTCCTAACCGATCATCAACACGAAACTTGAAACTAGAAACTTGAAATTTTCACAGTATTTTCCTTTTATGACGCAGGCACACACTAAGAAAGGCTTATTGGAAATTCCATCCCCAAGGGGGTTAAATAGGGGATGAAAGTTTGTATGAAAGTCCGTCATTTTTCAAGTTATATCCATGAAAATCGGTATTTGTACTGACGGTTAAAAATAAAGAAATATCTATGTGTTCCAGGATTTTTGAAAATTCTACCCCAAGTGGGTAAAATAGGGGGTGAAAGTTTATATGAAAGTAAGTCATATTTTTTTATAGTCTTCCCTTTTTCTCTTTGGCCGTTATTAATTCGGAATACTTTGAACTCTGGACTAGGCTTGGATCCCAAAAACATTCAAGATCAATTCAGAATTTTTAAGGGTATAAGCATCTTACATTTATAGTTTTACTTTGAAAATAATAGTAATTTAGAATTGTTTAGTAGTTTATTACTATTTAAAGAAAATATCTTGTGACGTAATTTATCATCCTTCAATTGAACTCAACAGAGATTTCATTCGATGATTCGATGAATTCTTAAATTACTGACCACTGTATATTGATATCACAAACGTTGCACTTGTTCTAATTTAGAACTTTTAAATATAGAATATTAAAAATAGCACATTTATCACAAAATGCACAGAATTTTTTATAAAAACAATAATACCTACGATTCTTCAAAATTCAAGTCAAGTTAAAACTTAATTCATTTATATCACTAGTATGATATATGATGTCCTTTTTTTCAAAGATATTTATTGGACTCAAGATACTTCGTTACCTCACAATATCAAGAATTAAAAACTTAACCATTTTGCTCGTAAGTAATTCCTCAAATATAGCTACTTTTACGGTAGGTATTCGTCTCTTTTTTTGAAAATTTTGTTTGTATTTACTGAGTAAATTCCATACAATCAATAAAGTCATCAATAACATCAAATGTAATAGCAATATTATAGGATGTTATCGAATCTGTAATTAAATCGATGATGGCAGGGATGGCCTGGACTCAAATGGCAAACTCAATGGCCTGCCTCGTTTATTAAAACTTCATATTTTAATGCCCTTGTGGCACCACTGGTAGTTCTAGAGAATCGAATAATATGCGAATTAAAGACTATTTTAGACAAACGTAAACGCAACGATATTGGGTTACTGGAATAACTTTGCTGGAAGGATCGTTTCATAAGGATAAAGACAAGAAAATAGAGTATCGATGTTTTAGTAAAGTCGATACAATCGAGTGTCACCGATAGATTGGCATTAGGTATTAAACGTATAAGCGAGTAAGTAAATTTTGATTTTTTATTTCGATTCTTTATCAAACGAGTAGTTACCTCAGACGACTTGCTGCAGTTATTAATGATTTGAAGAAAAAAAATTAGTAAGAATACCGGACCGTCCTTTCTGCAATCATCGTCTCATTAGGATTACTCACTGCGTGTGCTTTCGTCACGAAGGATAAAAGAAAAGGGCCTGTTTCACCACCTTCTGATAAGTGTCGAATAGCCTAAGCGTAAGTTTTGTCACTTTCTTACTTTATGTTAAAACGTGATAAAGACAAAACTTGTGAATAAGCTATCCAACACTTATCAGAAGGTGGGCAAATATAGGCCCTCAAACTCGTGTGTGTCTCTCAGTTAAGTGTTGGTTAAAGCACTAGTATTTCGTGGGTTGTTAGCTGCGAACTTCAAGGACTCGGTCTAGCAACCTAATTGCTCGGTGCGTGCTAACGTCATGAAGGATAAAGGAAATACTCCAATAGAGCGACGGCACTCTATGCGATTTAAATGACATAATGACAAGGCAATTTTCTAATAAACCCCCGGTGCTCTTATATCTAGTTCTCGTGTCCGAGCCGCGGCCGCCTCTAGCGACAACCTGTTTAGCTACTTCCTTCGGGACACCTTGCGAGGAATTGTTCTGTTCTAATGGTCGGAAAAAATCAAACCCTGAGTAGGTTTCAATGAAAGATTTGTCCTTCCTTCCTTTTCAACGACTACTATAATCATGATTGAATAATTTGTGCTGACGTGCTGTTTTATTCGAGTGACATCGCTTTGTGGTACCACTATATCGAAAAACAGTAGCGAAAATTGAAAGGGCTCAGTCACAATTCTATTGAAGGGATTTCCTGTCATTTGGTTAGCTTTCTGCTTAAATATAACATGGACTAAAAGTTCACAAAATTTTCAACCGTAACTTAAAGGAACGAAAATGTAAAATATGGAACGGAACGGACAATTAATTAATATTTGAAGGATTTCAGGATAGAAGGCGATGTAAGTCGAAGATTGTATGACCGAGTGATAAGTTAACATATGAGAAGACCACAAAGCGAAGTATCTCGCCCGCCGGCCGCCGGCCGCCGGCCGCCGGCCGCCGCAGAGATCGATACGAGCTGTTACGCAACTCGACTGCCGCTGTATCAGACACGTTTTTGCTCCTTTTACATTCTAAGGATGCGCTACATGTCACACACTGATCTACTTATTCTACAGGGAGATCTAATGAAAACATACTGATTGATGAAATAAAAATGTTGTATGAGATTACAGGAACCGTACTGGACTAAATGATTAACAACTAACACTGATTATAAACGTGAAATAATTATTGTCCTTCTTTAGAGCACACTAATTTTGCGCAAGCCGGGACCATCGTAGGGTGTAGACAGAACAAAGACAATGGGACGTGCAGATGATTTCCTCTATTTGAACAATGTAGGGACATGCCTAGAAGCAAGCACTTAACACAAGCAGACGACGACTGGCGCAGAGCACGCAGCCTGCGCGGACCAGTTCCGCACTCGCTGCCGGCCGGCGACATGCACTCACATCTTCACGAAAGCACTGCGCCTCCCGAGTGGATCGCTATTTCAAAAGCCCAGAGACAAACACTACAGCAAGCGCACTGCACTCACCTCGCCCATTTTCGCTAGTCTTTATGCAAAAGGCGGATAAAAGAGCAGACCGCCCTCCGATCTCCTCCGTGTTCCTCGGCGGAATGAAGTGGATCGTCGCTAGTTCTGCAAAAACGGAGACCGTCACGGCTTCCTCGTCGTACCAACGAAAAAACTAAAATGTAGTGTGCGCTTCCACGCAGTCCCGTCGCACGGCACTGGGGCTATGTCATCATGGTGCGAAACTAAAACCCGGTATGAGAGAGGTGCACGGGTGGAAGAGGCGCGTGGGGCGCGTGTTGCGGCGGCCTGTTCCGGGCGGCGACTGAGGACGGGGCTGGCGCGTATCGAGCCGACGGCGCACTGACGTCACACTGCGTCACGACGCCAGCGCCGCCGCCGCCGCCGCGCGCAGCCGCGGCCGCCGGCCGTGCGCGCGGCGCCGCCCGCCCGCCGTAACCTGCCACAACCGGCCCGCCGACGGCGCCCGCACGCGCACCGCCTTATCACTACCGCCCTTATCTCATACAATAGAGCCTCGACCACCCATCAGCGTTTTGTCAAATGACTCCTTCATAAAGCCAATGCTTTATATTGCTACTTATGTAAAAACTCATTTTTTTTACGACCGCTTACCCTTAAGTGTGCGAAGGCGGGCGAGCCTTCATTAAGGCGGCGCACCCAGTCCCAGTATAATTTTTAATACTTATATAATAAAAAGGGAACAGTAGAGAAAAATTGAAGGCTCTAGAATAATTTCGTTATATCTTTTAATTCGAATAGAATAAATATAATTTTTTATCATCTTTTCAGTAAGTACATACAAGATCGTTGTAATTTATTTTTTCTTTTACATCAATTCGGACTCGTTTCGGCTTTCGTATATGTATTAGTAATACCTAAATGCCGCCATTTTTAGAGGTAAGATGGGCCATTTAACACATTTGTGGTCCGCGAAGCAATTTTATGGGTAGAGCATACATTTGCGGTTATTTTATAGCATTCGCATTACGATAATGTCTCAACATCCACGAATAAACAAAATGTAGCCAAAGGCTATAAATACTAATATTTTATAGCATAAGGCTCTGGTAAAGCCGTGATTCATTTTCATGAACTACAAATATTGAGGATAAGCTTTTGAGTATAAAAACTAGTTTACTGGAGTTAACGTTATCTGTCACTTTTTAATGATTAACGCTAAATTCCAGCAAGCGAATTTTCGCGTTGAAAGTTACATAACCCCGATACTCTTTCAATGTTAGTAAATGCGCGCTAGAATTTATAACCAAAACGTAAAACCACGCAAACTCTATAATCAATCAAAATTCGCAATGTAAGAACAAAATATAATGTATGATACATGTGACATACATGTGAAATAACTTTATTACTATGAGCGTTTTAAAATTAATAACTACTCATTAACAACAAAGTTACTGTAATGAATTTTACGATTATGTTACTCCGTACAATGTACCTACCTATAGTAATTTTCCTAACTTTTTCACATCTCGTAGTCGTAGTTATCAACCTATAGACGTCCACTGCTGGGTTTCACATCTACTTGTAATTAACATGAAACCTACAACGTAAATATAAAATTAATTCGCATTGTACTTAGTACAATGCGAATTAATACGTGTACGTGGTATAATTAAGTACGTGGTGATATTCATTAAGCCCTAAATGGTTTGAACTAATTGGCTGGTGGTTATATCTTACTTTGACCTGAAAATAAATAAATAAAAGTAATTCAGCAAATATAGTGAACCCACGTCAAATTTCCTTAACTTTACCTAATCCTTAGATTGCCTAACAGAGGTTGCTACTAATCGATAAGACTACCTTGTGAATTAATTTTACCTTCTTTCTTTTTAACCCCCGACGCAAAAACGACGGGGTGTTATAAGTTTGACGTGTCTGTGTGTGTGTGTGTGTGTGTGTGTGTGTGTGTGTGTGTGTGTGTGTGTGTATGTGTGTGTGTGTGTGTGTGTGTGTGTGTGTGTGTGTGTGTGTGTGTGTGTGTGTGTGTGTGTGTGTCTGTCTGTTCCCCTGTGGCGCTCAAACGGGTGGACCGATCAGAATGCGGTTTTTTTTGTTTGAAAGGTGAATTAGTCGAGAGTGTTGTTAGCTATGTTTGATGAAAATGGGTCCAAGATGGCCGCCGCTACAAAATGGCGCATTACATATTTTTTCACAACTCCCTTAATATGGGTATCAAATGAAAGGGCTTGACTAGTAGAATAGCACTATGCAAATTTAAGATGCCCGCCGCCACAAAATGGCGAATGTCGGGGGTTTTTTACCCGACTGGGTATATGTGTTTCACCTGTGTGTATGTATGTCCATTCCTATGTCCGCTTGTAACTAATCAACGGCTCAACGGATTTTGATAAATGATACGTCATTAGATTTGTCTCAATGACGCGAGTGTTATAGGGTACCTAAATTTAAAAAAAAATCAAAATGGCGGACTTTATGCGCTTTAATGTGCGAGCTGAAAAAAAATTTTTTCTTCAAGACCCTCGAGTGGGGTATCAAAATAAAGGGTAAAAGGCAAATACGAAAATGTATAAATTTATATATTTGGAAACAATTTGGAGTGATAAATCGTAGAAAATGACCGTTTCCTATGTCAGTTCGTAACTACTTAACGGCTCAACCTATTTTGATAAATTATACGTCATTAGATTTGTCTTGACGGCGCAAATGTTACTGGGTACATAAAATTCATAAAAAATCAAAATGGCAAATGTTATGCACTTTAATGTGCGGGCTGAAAAAAATTTGTTTCTTCAAGACTCTCGAGTGGGGTATCAAAATAAAGGGCTTTAAAAGGCGAGTACGAAAATGTATACAATTTATATGTTTTAAATCAATTTGGAGTGACAAATCATGAAAAACAAAATAAATAACAACTACACTGTAAGTGGTACGGTGGTAGTTTATTAATTTTTTAGTTCGTTTTTTAGCATGGCAGTCGGGTTTTTTTAATTTTTAAATTATAGCTTGTTTAAATTTTCAATTTATACTTGTTGTACCTTTGGATTGTCTGTATTCTTTCCTTTGTTTATTGTATACAGATAGAGTTAAATAGAAGTAAGTAACCCTATAACAAAAGAAACCTTCGAATATATTTTGCTTTTCTAATAAATCATTCTAGTTTTTAGTAGGTACCTAATCTAGAAGAACCAGTAGTTAATCAACAACGTTATCAACCCTGAAGGATAGTATCGACGCACAAAGTGATTGATAGAAAGCGTGTAGGCAGAGGGTACCTAAAGGCTGAACTATTTATAAAGAATCGATCGTTAAAATTGCATCGGGTTCTAGGAATATTCGAGTACTATGAATGCTTCGCTCGATTCGTGTCACGGATAAAGACGACCGAGCGGAGTTAAATGGAAAATAGTGCAAAGATTTCGCGTGATTCACTTACTGCAGAATCTTTTAAATAATTTAAATCTATACATATACATCCGGGTGTTGGCAAAGAGAGTTCATCATTCAATACCCATCACGAACTTTTTTAATAACAAAATTATTTACAATAATATTGGGGTTTTCGTGCTCGTAAGCGCTCGTAATGACGACTTATCTAAGACATACAGACTTAAGTTTAAGTCATACCTCTTAAACTTAAGTCTTCAGTCATTATAGCACTTTGGGGTCCCATGGTGTTTGAATGGTGATCACACACTAGCAAACGAAGAATAGAAAGGCCTCCCACTAGAAGGACGGACGATTTCAAGCGAGTCGCTAACAGCCACTGGATACAAACGGCTCAAGAACGTGTCCTTTGATGATCCTTGCAAGAGACCTATGTCCAGCAGTGGACGTCTATTGGTTGAGACGTCGACGAAAACAAAAAATCTTTAGACATTTTTAAAGTTAAAATCACATAGGTAATTTACTGACAAGTCCGTATAGCAAAGCAGGTCGCAAAATCACAAATAAAATCAGCCAAGTGTGACACGGGCCTCTCTCTATTAAGGTTCTGTACATAATAACCAACCAAAAAAAAAACATGTAGATACATTATCTACGTACACTTCTTAGCAACCCACATTAATTAGATCAGATTGGTCGAATGTGTACCTACTAGTCCTACTATTAAGGCCTTCATAGAGAAGTGGAAATCGTCACAAAATATAGCCAAGTCACAGACGAGCCAGTGCCCGGTGCCGTGGGGCGCCAGCGGCACCGGTCAGATATTAATTTCCGCTACTCCGCGTTCGCCCTCGCGCAATTACACGTCAGCAAACACAGACGTACCCGGGAGTATAACTACTGGTCATCGTAGAGGCGCATTCACATTGTTGATTTCAATTAAATTTTACATAATCTCTTGTTTGCGAGTAAAAGTGAAAGTG